>OW152820.1:11240965-12572916 GCA_933534255.1 Iphiclides podalirius | reverse complement strand
AAGATCGTAGTGTACAAAACCTAAGTTTGCATTCGGCTTACTTACATGACATTGCTGTCATTAAGTAGCCACAGCTGACTAATTAGTATAAGCACGAGACAATTCCCGGGTCATGGGGTTCAATTCCCTGATGCCTGTACCTGCACCTGCCTCCCTGCACTATCGACAACAGTACTGCCAGTAGCCACAACTATTTAATCTCCGATTGTATTACCGGTAAGCAAATAAACGAAAATAAAAAACTGCTTAAAATCTTTGTAAGATTTTAAAAAAAAATGTGATAGAGATGATAATCAAATTAAAGTATATTACGGACGTAATAATACTAATAATAGTAGTAATAATAGCGTTTAATTCGAACTCCTGACGTTGAAATCATTTGGATAGTAAGTGCACGTTATAAATTCCACTTGCAAATGACGTGTTGCATAAATTCAAGAAACTATTGCGTACAAAAAATATTAAAAGCAACATTTATAGTTTTGTCAATTTGCCATTGGCGGCTCTCGTCGTCAGGTGAACCGTTATTTCAGTTTCCATTGCTTTAAAATAACAATAAAACCAATAGAAAATATGCTTAACGCGTTCTTTAAAGTTTTTTCTCTTCGTCTTTGTTTTTTATTTTCAGTTCTTTAAGAACTTACATACATACATTTTTAAAAATAAATACGACTGCATTGAAATGCAAACTTATTATATAAAATTAGGTGAAACGACAGCCCTCCTGCTATAAAGCTTTAAATGTGATCCCTCCCATGTATAAGATCTGGTTATAAAAATCCTTGTAATTGACCCAACTTGTCATGAAAAACCCATGACTGAAGAAGAATGCAATTTATAATCACTTTTTGACCGCTCTAAAACATTATACTAGATTTAATAAACCTTTTTGACACATTTTTTAAAAGTAAAAGTAAATAGTTAAAATTTTATCACAATTCGTTATGCAACAAGTGTTAAACAATAATACACTCTTCTATATAATTACTAATTGACTAATTGACTATTAACTATATAACTAATTGACTATTATTATACTAAATTAAAGCTATACATATTTGTGCAAAATTGATGAAATTTTGATTGCTTAGCATTTAAATTATTTTGAACACTAATATTTAGTTATTTCTTATTGTTTTAAATATTACGTGGATTAAGCAGTGATATCGCCTGCATCAACTGAATCCACAATTTGTTTGTGCGTTGCCGAAATTACACGAAAAACGCACAGTGGTGGACAACCATCAAGGTGATATCCGTCGTATTTCGCAATTTGGTGGTGATTCGATGACAATTTCCATGTATGGTGGTGAGACTCAGTGACAATGCTGCAATCCAAATAATTCATCCAAGCACTTGCCGTGATAAGGAACCATAATTAGTGACGGTATTCAACGAGCAGGTTGATGCATGATGATATTTTTATTGAAAAATTTGTATGTTAATCTATCAGATGAGATTTATAGCAAATCGTTACTCAAACGTTGGTGCCGGCGATTACAAAGAGGTTATTTTAAATTTTGTCTGTTGACTTGAAACGACGAAGTTTGATCTACCTCAAGTCTTCAATACTCCGCGTAAATTGAAGATCTTAAGTTGAATGCTAATGATGAAAAATCAAAGGAATATGAGAGTATCCGTTGGTATATTTCTCCTCTACGATTTCACCTTTAGCAAAAGTACATTTGGTTGTTAGATGTAAAATCGTTCTGTATTCGAAAACGCTATCAAACAAAAACAACCTTACGCGTGGTTCACAACCAAAAATATTTACATTTTTATTCATAAAAAACTAAACCAAATACAAATATCTCACTCACTATAAATTTTCTATTTGATATTTAGAAGTTTTCTGATGGATCTGCTAAGTCCAAGGTCCACTGAGATTAACATGAGACCATATGGGAACTGAATCGAACCCAATGCAACAATGACGAAGCTCGGAGGTAATAAACATAATAATACTATCGATTTGAGAACAAAACAAAAAAAATCATATCTCGCTGTGCCTACAAGACGCTTAATGACGATGAAACATCCTCTAAGTAAGAAAGTTCTAATTACAACCATTAACAGTTTCCGATAACAGCCTGAAATTAGAGTACTTTTCGCAATTAGTTTAGTTTCAAAAGTATTTACGAGGGTTTTTAAAGAAAGAAAAACTGAAAATTGACAGTATCGGTTGGGTGACCAAGGTACTTTTGTACCTTAAGATTTATTTCGTTACTTTGTTATTAATATGTCGTAATACTGTTTTTTTCATATTAAAATTGCTTGTTGTTGGACTACTAATTTATAAACTTGCGTGTACAAATAAAGAAGAAGTTTTAATGAATTTAAAGTTGGTAGTATGCCGGGATTGAGTAAATTGCACTCATTCAATCAATCCAGGTATATTTTCTACTGTCGTATACTCGTAATTGCCACTTGTACTATATATTATAACAATAATCGAGAATAAATGTAGACATAATGACAGATTCTTCATTATACATCTTGCTTTAGCGATATAACTATAGATAAGTAAGACATATATCATATGTGAATATAGTGTAACAAGATCGATGACATTTAGATCATTAGGGAACATTTAGAATATTTTTTGGTAAAATATTTGTATGAAGCATAGACTGTGTACGAGATGTCTCTGAAATACTACTGAAATATGAGAATTAATGAATTCAATAAATACGACCAGGGCAGGGGTAAAATGTACTGTTTTATAATTTTACCTATAAAATTATAAAACAGTACATTTTATCCGTTCTTCTTCAGATTTTTTTGGCTTTCTAAATAATTGCGCAGATATGATGCATCTAAATTACTCGCATTTATAATTATCTCTTCTTAAACATCGCAAGATAATATATGCGTAATAGTTTACATTATGTAATAAAAAAATCAGAAAACCAAAGAAAAAAATCCCTTGGAGTATAAAAGTGACATTGTGCTGTGAACTGAGCGTGGCAGGAACACTAGGTGCACTTAATTTTAATATAATTATACATACTAATATGTCTTTTCACTTTTTTAATGTTGGTGTAAACATGGATATATTTACTTCTTTCTATGTCTGCTGTTTAGTCTTCTTTTGTTTTCACGAGTCTTTTTAAAAAGTGCTATTTGTTAAGAAGTCAAGAATCTCGAAGTTGTTACCGATATCTTCTTATTACTCTCGAGTGGTTGACAATAAACAGAAAAAAAAAGTTATTTTATTCTTAACAATTCAAAAAATTTACTCACTGTGTATGGACTGTGGTTTCAATATTTTATGAAGATATATTTAAATTACAACGTACCCTTAAAAATAAAAAGGAATTACAAATGTGCTTCCTGGTAATGGAATGGCTAATATGTTATAGAAAAAATTACTCTGAATTAAGTTCAAATAGTATTTTTAGTTTCTTAAACATGAATATCTATTTATTATGTTTTTAAAGAAAAAAATAAATATTTTACATTATAAATATAAATCCATTACTTCATTAGTAAAATTTAATGTGATAAAATGACTAATTAATGACTTAACACAAAAGTGGCCTCCTCCAAGTCTTGCCACTGAGTGAATATAATCGAGTTTAACGAACTTTTCTTTACCCACTTAAAAACGTTTTCAGGAGGCTACAACGGAGCAATTAATTATAGTCTTTCCTTTTAATGTATACTTTCTTAACAACCTACGTAATGCTACTAATATTGTTGTTGTTAATAGTCCCCACGCAGTGTTTTCTGTATATTATTGGTGTAATACAGCTTCCTTTTGTGGTTCACAAATACTCAATATTTTACTCTCTAATCCGGGGAAATTATATTCCAATAGCCACCCGAGAATGGTTTGTTTACAAAAATAGAAGAAAACTTATCAAGTATCATACACATGAATATAAAAATCCCATTAACTAGTCCTGTTTCCTCTATGTAATTAAAATAGGCACTATATAAATTTATTAACTTATTTTGAGCATGGTAAACATTAGGAAAAAGGAACACGTCTAATCTAACGGACATAAAATCTTATACTAATGGCTTCAGTCCTTTCCCTGGCTTGTCTTACTTTATTAGATAATCAATTCTCTAAAACGACCCGTACCCGCGCTCCACGGTACCTATTTATCACAGTTCGAGTAATATTAGCACCTCTCAAACTGCCGTTAATAAAACCCTAAGTCGTAATAAATGCCGATTTCTGACGTTTGCCGCGCTTCTTTACATTATTTACTCTTCTAGGGTGGTTAAACGGATTTTCCTCTTCCCATTGGAAATTTTACTAAATGTAATTAAGCGGCCATTTCAAATTTATGTTAATTCATCTGTCCGTGTAGAAATATATAAATTTCATTTGTAATTCATATTTAATTATAAATAAGTTATTTCATGTTAGATTTAACAATTCGTCTAACAGGCCGCAACTATCGAAACTCTGATTGTGTTAACTCTCAATAAGACAATTTTGGGTGAATCATGGATATTAGTTCAATTTTTAACTGAAGTTTAAATGTCTTACAGCATACTTTTTATCCTATTATAACGTAGGCGTCTTCAAGGCGAGAGTGAATAGGCTTTTACTGAGCTAGCGCGCTTACCAAACAGGGCTGCATCATCCTTTACCATCAGCTGGGAAAAAAAAGTTATGACCACTATTGAAAATTAAGCGCTGAAAAATTCATAGTAAAATTTAATAATGTGTCGCGTAAGTTAATGAATCATTATTACCAGTTGTAATAATCATATATATTAATACGTGAAGAAAAATCTTTGTACCTGTTTTTAGGAAAATTGCGCGGATGCAGGAATGTCCACACTTATTGTTCATGTAGAAAAGAAGTGCAGATAGCTAATATTTTTTAGAATTATGCATAAAAATAAATTAAATCAATAGAAAAAAAAAACATTACACACACTACCATGAATATTTATTTGTGATTGAATTTCGAGCACTGCAACTGGGCGATCACTAATTAATGTAATTACAATAAGAATGAAACCAGCATTTTTATGTATGGAGCAAAAGCGTACAAATAAGCTCTTCCTGCATGAATAGTTTTTTTTTTATCTGAAAAGTGGCAAACGAGGTTGCGGTTCACCTGATGCAACACCGTAGGGTTGCAGATGCGTTGCCACCTCTTAATAACGTGGGCCCTGGCTACATCACTCACTCACTAGACGAAACGCAGAAGTCCAACACTGCTGCTTTACGTCGGTCTTCTGTGAGGTCGTGGTAATTACCCGTACGGACCTGCCCATTCGTACAACAGCGAACACTGTTGCGTGGCCCTACCACCGTCAAACGTCATAGTATATAAGGTCGATTGGGGATATAGAACGGGTATTGGAAGACTGGCGAGAAACTTTTTGGTTACATTTGGTGAGTGATGCTCATTTAAACTCAATATAAAATAAATAGTAAATACGATGTCCAACCAAATAAACTTGTTGTTTATTAGTTGAACGAAGATCTCTTATTTTTAGAATATGAGTGAAATAAGATTTCACAGAAAGCGCTTTATTAGTTTCAAGTACCTTTCTGGTACAGGGTTGTTATACCATAATTGTGCTTTTAAATAGCGCAAATAGATCCAGATCTTGTATTTAATTAAAATTTTATATAAAAAAAATATTTAACATAAATTTTACACCAGTAGAAAATAAATTACTTAATAAATACTTCATTTTCGCGGTTACAGTAATAAACATAAGGATTATTAATTTCAGTCTATTCTCCCGTTGATTTTAAAAATCTAGCTCACTAGAATATTTCAGTGATCGAGTTAATTCCGCCAGCGAAGTCAGACAAACGACCTCCATCAAATGTCGAGCGTCCCTTCCAGGTTGTCAACTTTGCATGAAACTTCGCATAAATTACTCTTTGAAATGGTTCAGTTTTGAAGATTAGCCTAGACAAACAAACAATCAAAAATTTGGAAAAAATTTATGTCTTAACAATATTTACTTATTATTTTTCTTTTGTAGGTATATCTCCTACGCTATTTTTAATTAAAGGAAGTATTAAGTACAATTAAAACAAAAGTTTTGACCAATTTCCAAGATTTCCACGCTCATGAACTATATATCGATAAAGACAGACTATATATGAAATTATGGCTTATTGTTATATTGCGACAAAATTTTATTTGTTGGTATCATTTCAAAGCTACTGTTGACTAGGTGCAAAAATTCAATAAATGATACATAATGCGGAAAACGTTAACATTCTGTTCTCTCATTGGTGAAGAACAAATAGTACTTCATTTGTTTAATTTTAATATTTGAAATAGGAGAACAATTTGTTTTAGATACGAATTGATTTTATAATTCTAATTTAAGTTCAATTTATTACTGACTTAAAGTCACGTAGCAGCTTCTGCTGTGTCGTGGGGAAGTACCAAGACCTCGCAGATTTTATTCGAAACTGGCCAGCGCTTGACTGTTATCCCTGCTGATACAAACGTGGTTGGGAAGCTCAGTAAGCCTACTCACTCTTGCCTTGAATACTCCTACGTTATAATCGGACAGAAAGTATGCTGTAAGATATTAAAAAAAAAAGTAAAGCAAAGTATCAGCTTTTACATGCATGTCCCACTGCTGGGCAGTGTAGGTATCAGGGCATACTCCACCACGCGGCCCCACTGCGGATTGGCGGATTTCACATATTTTCGATTTTTTTTTTGTTATTATTTCGAAAATATGCAGGTTTCCTCACGATATTTTCTTTCACCGCTGAGCACGTGATAATTCGGCACTTAAAATTAACAATTTCATTGGTGCCGGCACCAGGGATCGAACTCAGCTTGCTCGAGTACATTGAATTAAAGGCGAGCGCCCGGAAACTGAGCTATCACGGCTCGTAAGATATTTAACCATCAGTTTAAATTTGAGCTAATCTCTACAAAAAACGAACAGCAAGCAACAGCTGTTGCTAGTTTTCGTAGGTTGATGGGGCGTTTAAGTTGAGGTTCACTGAGCGGAGGATCAAAGCTGGGAAAAATCCTGATCATCTGAGGACCGAAAGTTTCCTTTCAGTCGCCTATTACAATAGGCAGTGGATAAATAAGTCTTATTTTATAAAGCTCTAACTGAATAACTGATAAAAAATTACTTAGTTCTCTCGCAAATACGCGGGCTAGATTTTTTGTCAATAGGATGAGAAGAGAAAAGGTTCCTCTAACACTTTTCGTAAAACGAACATTTGCGATTTTTACGGATCCTTGGAGGGAAACTTTCCGTTTAAAAGTAAAAATGATTGTGTTCGTTTAATTAATGGCGGTTCTCTGTTATTCACTGTATATAAATTATACTAATTAAAGTTTAATTAAAATGGGTTTTTTCAATTACATGGTTCACGGAACTTCATTTAAGCATAATATGTAGATGTCAAAGACATTAATTATTTTATGGAACCAGTATTGCGCTTATTTAAGTCTGATCTGGAGGCTACTACTAAGACTGCGCTTTCTGTCTGTCCGTCTGTCAGACAGTTGAAATTTTCACAGATGATGTATTTCTATTGCCGCTTTAACAACAGATACTAAAAAGAGAATAAATAATATTTTAGCGGGGCTCCCATAGAACGTACATGATTATTGAACGTACATGATTATTTTGCTGTTTTTATAGATAACTAGCGACCCGTCCTGGTTTCGCACGGGTGCAATGTATTATATAATATATAATACATTGCACCCGTGCGAATTGTATGAACCTTCCTCTTGAATCACTCTATCTAAGAAAAATATAGTCATTTTACCACAGTGACTCCCTTGTTTGTCTTCCCGGAAACCCTCCACTAATACTTAAACTTTATGGTAGGATATTAAAGTTCAAATTGACTTTTAAGTATTATTACGAATCTTTTGTAATGGAATAAAGAAAAGTGTTTTTTATAGACTTTAGGCAATCTTTTAAATTTTTCTCCCCATAAGAATCCATGCTCGTACTTCAAGGAATATTACAAAAAAAGAATAAGCGAAATCAGTTCAGCTGCTCTCGAGATTTGCGCTTAGCAACACATTCAGCGATTCATTTTATATATAGAGATGGAACGCGATCCTGACTGGCGATTTGCCGGTTTTTTTAGAATGTAAACGTCGTCAAATTCACCGAGCATCTGAATGGTCTGAAAGGGCTATTACGCCGTGGAATAAAGGGCTATTAATAATAATAATTATTAAACTTTTGACATAACCAAATCATACATTTACACTTATTTCCTTTCAAGACTGGTATTTTTATTGAAATATCAGGTAAACATTTCATAGTAATTTGTATTGAAGTACTATGTTAGTTTGCAATGCCATTAATTAACATAAACAAAAGATATAAACTTTTTATATATGTTTGATGAAGCAACTAGCATATTTGCTCTAAACTAATCTCAGTAGAATGTAATTGTTAATAAAATACTTTCAGAGAGATGTGCTTATGAACTGCACGAATGAAATAATGTACGCAGATTGTCATAATATGTCAGAAAAGACAAGAGCGATATAAATTAGTTATCAAAAGGGGCTTTTAAAATTTTTGTATTATCGTGCTGTATCTAAATAAAAAAAATTCACTACAATAGAGAAATAAGAATGTCAAAAGTAATTTAATGCCTAAACATTTCTTTTTCACTAAAAAGTATATCAAGTACGTTGTTGTTTCATTTTAAAGTTGGAACATCGTCCAGTTCCCACGCACTGCTTAATTTTAAAAACATTTTGTTTCTTCATTTACGCCTTTAAATCGCTACTCTCTTTCAGGTCCCTTCAGAGCTTCTTTTAATATTAAGCAATTCGCATCACCGAGAGTTACAACACTGATACCCATATTTGTAATAACATACTTTTCTTATTTCTCCTTTTCTCCCGAAAAAATAAGTACAGATAATTTCAAAAGTTAGAGACTAAATTTTGAATCTAATAATTACATCGTTGTAATAATTATATCTTCCCGTTCTTATAATGACATTATTCACTAATGTAATCAATAGCTACAGCACGCAAGGCTAGCTACAGCACGCAAGTGCTAAGGCACTATGCCTTTGAGTACATATTTAGTTGCGATATTGTTGTGTGCGATGTAAGCAAAAATAATTTTCCTTCGCGTGATAAAAGCGGCATACTTTTCGCGCGTTTACGAGACCCTTTATGTCATTGTGTAGGACATTTTTTTGTTCCATAAAGCCTTCATTCCATAAATTGTAATAAATTATGTACTACATTTGTTAGAAAAAATAGCATTCCTTTGTTTTTGGAAAGAAGTTATCGCACTTTAATGACAATTTGCGAATGCGAGCTAGGCGGTAATGAGATACGTCTCCTGCTTTATTAGTCAAGTCAAGTCAAAAGTCAAAATTTCTTTATTCAACATAGCCTATTTTAAGCTCTTATTGAACTTCAAAAACCACCGGTTCACTAAACAAGACCTGCGAGAGAAGAATCGGCAAGAAACATATATTTATTTTTAATTATTTAAGTATATACAAAAAATATTTTAGTATAATTTGGCAGGTGCCTAAAGTACTTACTTGTCAACATAACAATATAATACTTACTACTTGCAAGTGTAGTAAGTTATATATTTTGATAGTGGCGTTTCAGCCAATATCTTGTACACTGTGCCACCCAGTGTCGTTCTTAATAAAAATTAAGTTCTTTTAAGTTCTTTCTTATTGTGCTTTAAAAGAGTTATACTAACATTATAATTATAATGTTATATTAATATATATATCCCCCCCAACATTTTATTCACATCAAATGAAATGAAATCGTTTATTTATCGAAGTAAGAAATTTTAATATACATTTCATTTGTCGATAGACATTTAAATTTTTTTGATTGATCATTGAAGCTCTAGGAGCTTATTTTAAAACCAATATAGAACACAAAGTTAGAAAAGTAGTAGTGCAGAAACCTAACATTTTTTTAATTATTCATAAAAACACATAAAATCAATAAAGAAAACATTACACACTATCACGTGTTTCAGACACGCACGCATGTATACTCTTTTCTTTACTGTTAGTTTGTGTTCAAGATGAAAATAGATTTATATTGTTCAAACTTAATTTAAATTAATTGTGGTCGACCACTTGGCGACCACTAGTTTAATTAAACCGTTATTAATTGCATTTAATATCTTATACATTATCAAAGAGTATACTGGCACAGGGCATAAAATTTTTAGTTATTCTTCTTTTCTTACGCTAAAGTGTAACTTCTGTAACTTCGTACATAAGTAAGCAAATAATTTTCTTGTAGACGCTGCGAGAGTGCTTGAGTCTACGGCTTCCATATAATTCGCGTCATTAAAAATGCAATAGAGACAGTAGAGAGATTTTCGCACTGGGAAGTTTTCGGCCGTTGTTTAGTTGATTATAGCTTGTTGGCACGTAAATTTGTCAAAAATCTTACTAAAAAACAATTACATGTTTAAATTTGTCTCGAGTGCAGAAATTGGCATTAAAAATAAAATGTTCATAATTTTACTACAACTTCTATCTATTATATTACATCCGAGTAAATAGACTTCATAATCTAAATACAAGGAACAAAGAATGTTCCAAAATTTGAATATGGACGTTAAGTATAGCTCGGATTTAGGACAGAACTGTGAGCGAGGGTTTCGTTAATAATATACACAATTTTCCGCAACGATATTACTCTTATAAGTGACATATTTCTGCTAATATCAAAAGTTTACGTAGACGGGGTAATTTTGACAAAATCTGCAATATTGTCGCTAAACAAAAGGAATGTTACAAAGGTTAGGTAACATAAATGAGAAAATATATGAAATAATTTGTAAGAACTAAGAAAAAACATTGTTACTTACGAATGATGTTACACATAAGCCTAAGGAAAGTGATCATACTCCCACATAAATATTGCATATTGTGCATTGGCTGTTCATTACTCTCAAGATCTTATATCGTTTTTGTGCACAAATCAACGATTAGAATGCATCAACTACAATTATCTTGTATAAGTAGGCGATCGCTCGTTAACATATTAGAGCAAAGCTATTCACCGTACTGTAAGGTCGTAACATAGGGGAGACAGTGTATCAGGATTCTTTTAACAGAAGAGAGCGACCGCAGCTTGGCTCTTTATGTGTGTGAGATGGCTTAATTTATTTAGTTCAATTGAAATATTTAAGCCATTACGGAAGTTACACAGGTCGAAGCCAATGCGGGTTTTTGATCTATTCTCTAGTTAATAGTTTTAATTAAGAAACATACATTTATTATGTCAAAGCTTTTATAACCATGGTGTAATTTAATTGTTTGCTTTTGATTTTACTTAAAAACTTAATAACCTTTTACCAATTTTTGTCTTTTAGATTACCTGCCATATACTTTTTCCTGTTTAATACTGCAATTTTTACATAAAAAAAAGTCTTGCAAAAATTATAACGTTATTTGCGTTGCCCACTTCATTAAAAGGTGGCAACGCATTTGCACCCATACGGGTGTTGAATTGTCAATGGGCGGCGGTTATCAATTTACATAAGGTCAACTGAAATAAAAAAATATATAGATAACCGAAAACTTAATCCACCAGAATTCGACAAGGTTAAGAACTTGTAAGTTATTTTTACTTTACGATAACTCCTTTCGGTTTGAAACTTTATTTGTAATTTTAGGATAAAGTTTATTCTAAAGTCTTCCATTGTTTTGTGTTATCGCTTTTACCTATCAAGTTATTTTATCCAATTTTCAAGCAGTTTGTAAAATTGTGAAAGTATCCAAGGATTCATAAATATTTAATCAACATGCGTCCCACGATATAAACTAAATGTTAGGGTAACCCTTTACAGCGTTCATGGTCTAGACCATGAACGCTGTAAAGGGTTCGAAACGTCGGGAATTAAAATTAAAAATAAACGCGATAAATCCGTAAAATTAGTTTCATTTATAATGTGTAATCGCGTAAATACAAGAAGTTAGGGTACCTAGTTAATTTCTTTATGTTCCTATATATTGCTTATAACTTTTTATTGTTTTATTCAGACCTACCAATTTTTGGCTTTGTGAAAATATATTGGTATTAAGTGACTGTTTTAAATAATTAATTATTAAACTCGTAATAATAATAATAAAAATCCTATTGTCTTCCTAATTCTAATTTAAAGTCTTATGACAAACGTACAATTAAGTTTACATGTTTACTAAACACTATTTTACTCTCTTTTAATTTACTGTACACATTTGAAATCAATTTGAATGCTTGATTGAAGTAGAAAAAAGTTTTCTTAGCCAACGTTTAAATTTGTGAATTTGTCTATACTTGTGTAATTCTTGTATGTTTTAATCTTTATTGCTTAACTATTAGCTGTTATTATTTTTTAAATTTATTTTATAACTGAACTTAAATGACAAGCACTCGAGAAAAGCAAAACGCGCGCTTGCGGTACACGATACCTCTACCATTAATTTCCACATAAACTCAAATACAATATATATCTAATTATGCTTCGCTTCAGTAAAAGTATACAACTTCGTAGCGATTTAAACCCTTCACTTCATTTTATCAAAAATCCTACATGCGATTTCATGTGGCTTTCAGCAGAAATGAATTTGAATTTGTATTTGATATTTTAAAATAAAATTTATTTGATAACTTTCATAGTAAATATTTATTTGATAAGTTTCATTTTATAAAAGTCAAGACAATTCCATGTACGAAAGTGCCAAATCTAAGCACAATTATACACGGAGATATACTAGCTGAAATCGATGAAACAATTTGTGACACTTTTCTAATTATTTTTACTCAACAATGACGGAATAGACAATGATATCCTTATAACATTGTCTAATCATAAAATTGAATTATTGGGTATAAGGGCCGACCTACTTAGACGATTTTCTTTGTAAATATCTAGTCTTTCCCAAGCTGGTTGATAAAACTCATTGGTTTTCTGTATATATATTTACCTTTTAAAACGAATGTCCTTACAGTTTTTATAATGTATAAGTGGAATAGAAAATATGGAATAGCTCCATGGGCGTCAGTAACTTTATCCTCAATTCTGTTCAGAGCATAGTTAATTAGAAAGTTGCGGATGTAATAAGCTTTAGGGGCTGGGTGTCTAAATTGCTTCTGAAGTACGATATGTTTTTTGTAATTTTCTCCGTAACTTTTTTATGTTATGAACTAATACGATAAATCGGGACACTCTTTTAATTAGTTCATGAAATGTGATTCACTTTCAATAACTAAATTTTAATAATTTTGTATTACTTCCGGTGAATCTTTTCTCACGGGCGCCTCCATACACTTTTCAAACTCAAGAAAACACATATATAATTGAGGTAAGGTCAAAAAAACTGAAATGTGATGAGATTAAGATAAAATTACAAAATTACATTTCTTTGAGATGCCGAATTTTATTATTTAACCGTATTATAAATACTTAATTTTAAAATGGAAGAAAAAAAGGATTACATATCAGATTTCTGGTTCATCTAATATGTATGCTAATTCGTCTCTACGAGTTTACACTATTTAAAATTTTGCAAAAACCGATTACGAAGACGTCAGTGACAGTTCCATCATTCATCATTTTTAAATTACTAAACAAAGTACTAAAACAATATATATATATATTTTTATATTTATAAACCCAACAAATAATAAAACAAATGAATATCTCCCCATAATAATACTAATATGAATGAAAATTTATATAAGTTTCTTTCGTTCATTGTTGATTGTGTCAAAGACGATATACAGGTTCATTACGCATATCTTGGTATGGCTAGGTTCCCATGAGCTTAATAGAACCTACCCAAGAAGAGTCAGTGGACAAAATGAGGCGATTGTTAGCTACGGCCCGTGGAGTAAGTACGGTCATTGACTGGTGTATGCCTTGGTTGCGAGTGGTGAGGGCTGCCTTAGAACGCGCATGTGACTTGTTTATGCTGAGTTAGTTTGGACGTAAAGTACGCTGTAAACGAACTACAATGTATTGTATATCATCACGTAGTATGTTTAGGTTATCGTTGGTCAGAATCCCCGTTACTTTCTACTCCTATCTCGACCGGATCTGAACGGTATGCCAAAAGAGAGAGGAAAAACTTTTATTATTTTGCAGGAATACCCCAATTACTACAATCGCGCTGTCATTAAAACTTTTCAGGTTATTTTTTTGTTCGACTTGTTATTTTACGGCTCATAAAGAAGGAATAATGGCGCTTTTTCGAAATACAATATTTTTGGATTTATTTACACTTGGACATGGGCTCTTTTTTTAATTATACCTCGAGTATTTACATCTTTCTTAATATAATATAATGAATGACTTGCCTCTATTGAGAACTCTAGTTCTTGACTTGCAGTTGAAAAGCTGTATAATTATGGAGGTACAAATAGCGGTTTGCTTAAACTTCGCAAAAACCAATGAACCGGTTGAAATATTTGACCTTTTCGAAGTTTGGGGTGATGTACAAAATCTCAAAGAGCAATTGTGTTCTTTGAACTAAATACTCGGGATCGTTTGGAAATTATGAAAATCTTTTGTTGTGAGCTCTATACGAATGCCGCTAATGCAACGTTTTATATTGGGAATAAATGAATTTGTCGAAGATTTGGTCTTTGGTCATTATAAATGTTTTATTTATTTTAAATTTAACAAGCATTTTTTTCAATAAATTTATTCACGACTTGACCATACGACAGAATGAATTTGGCGTAAATTATACCAAATAAATGTTTTCGCGACTCAAAAGATGTGCTTTTTTTGCCTCTTTAGTTACATTTAACCTGACATAATAAGGCTTGTTTGTTAATTTTTTTTGATTCTGTGCAATAGTTTGTTTGATGCCCTATCAAATATTGAAAATCGAAAGCAGCATTTTCGGCATACTATACTTACTCTTTTACTATTGAAGAGGTAAAAATGAGGTTCAAGCAAGGTGAAAGTTATGTGATGTGTACGGACAAGATATATTGACTGAACGACAAGCCAAAATTAATTGTTCCAGTCTCTGTATTTTTTTTTACCAGTTTATTGCCAGCAAAGATTACAAATTTTTGATAGTGGAATCAATACCCGAGAGACAGCAAAAGCTATTGGATCAAACTGGAGAATAAATAATTTAAGGAAATGTTTATAAACTCGAAAAGATCATCAGATCAGTGTTTCATTTTCACCCGAAAGAAAACTAAATACTAAATACTAATACTAAACTACTCTTTCTGTAAAAAAAATTATGTAAAAATTATGATAAGCATGATTCAGAACAGTGCTGAAGTATTTTTTTCAGTTTTCAGATTCAGATTGAAAACGAAGTATTCAGATTGAAAATGAGAGGTGGACATAAAAGTTTTAAAAACATATTATTGAATGGAATCATACTTACGGGGAAAGACTGCTTAGTCGGAATGGACAACATGAACCTGAATAGATGACGCATGTCCATATTGCGAGCCGTTTAAAAATTGTCCCAGTCTACATTATATGGTATGAATGAATGTGACAGATGATATAGAATGTATGGTACGGAAAGAGATAGCAGTCTATAAAATTGCAATCTGCTTACGTCAATTGGTGTAATTTGAGTGCTTCAGTTTCGGTGCGCTTATGTCATATCTACCTCGTATTTGTATGTAATATCATTGGTTAGCTAACACGTACACCAAATCAAGATTACTAATTATGATGAAACTTATGAAATAAACATTATGAAATAGGAAGAAATATTTATCTGAATATACGAATAGAACTAAAAATAGTAGAATAATTTTTAAAACGCCGCGCAGTATGGACATTCGTCATCTATATTATTAAATATCATGGCTTTTAAACACAACAATGATTAATACGCAAAATTATTATATTCAGAAAGGGTCTGTAATATTGCATGAAATTTAATTTCCTTGATTTTCGTTTTTAATTAATTGTTACAATGGTTACGTTTCTCTATCGTACAATTTTATAGCGTAAAAAATTACCCCTAATTTCATATTCTTGTAATTTATTATCATTGTATACTTCTTTCTTGGAAAATTTTGCTTCATTTAAATGTCACGCAGAAATTTACATTACAAATAATATTCATTCCCATAGAATTCATAAACTAAATAAAATATAGCATTACAAATATTAAATATTATGTATGTCAGAAGAACACGCTTCAAGTTTTAGATTTATGATAATTCTGCAAGGGTTTCGTTAATAGGGTATACATAGTTTACCCCTTATTGCTTATGTAAGGGTAACATATTTCTGCTGATGTCCGTAGTTACTGTTGGCTTGGCAATTTCAGCACGTTATTCAATATTGCCGTAGAATAATAGAAGTGTTATTTAGAATGATTTATATAACATGTGATATAATTTTAAAATCAAATCATTTAAACATTTGTAATATGGAATAATATTATAAATAACAAGGGGGTTGAGTACGAGAAAGGTCTCATTTTTTTGTTGTGTTAGATCCTTACTTAATCCGTAATTAAGAAAGGTGAAAGATGCAGAGAAAAGTTCGATAAGGGGGAACTTTTTTATTTTTTCTTATGTTAGAAGGAGGCGCTAGCTGATGGTTCACCTGATCTTAAGTGATAACCGCCGCCGATGGAAATTTGCAACGGCCATAGAGGTGCGTTGCCACCTTTTAGTAAAGGGGGCCACGGTTACCTCACCTATCTTCTGTGAGGTAGTGACGGACCTGTCCATTCGTATAACAGTGAAGTCTGTTGCGTGGCCTTACCACAGAATCAGTCCTATATAATTTTTAAACTCATTAAACACAGATAAGGCGAAAGAGAGATAAAAGAGAGATATTAAGGAGATAAGTAAGCCTGAAGTAGGAGAATCAAGAAAAAAATATGGATAATGCTCTTAAAGCAAATCGTTGTCGAAGTTGTAACCATTACAGTTGAAAACGGTATAGCGATTCATGCCCAAGTTTTAATTACTCAATTGGTAAATTGCTTCAAATGATTTTCGTCCGTGTGGCAGTCAGCCGTTTAGCTTAGTGGCTAAAGCGCCGGGCCGCGAATGCCGAAGACGTGGGTTCGATTCCCACAGCGGCGACAATATTTTCGTACATTTTCTACAAAATTTTAATATCGACAGATATTTTATTAAAGGTGATATAAATTCTAATTTCTAGGACAAATCTTCGTGAACTCTGTTATTAAAACATAGTATGATGCTTCATTGCTTCATATCAGCGTAATTCCTAACTTGTATAACACTGTATTAGTAGAAATGCGATGCAAGTTAACCAACCATCGTGCATTATCGATTTTACGCGATGCAATCATTAGAAACACCCTTTGATGTTCTAGCGTGAACATTGTATGGGTTTAGCGAATGAGTGGTTTCTTGTACAGTATATATAGGCCATTTCTAATTATTAATAATGCCATAGTATTAGAAGAGCAATTTTCGTCATTTGTTTATATCGTGTAATATTAAAAAAAATTGTGTATTTTGTTAGGGTCTCTGAACGAAACTGTTCATTAAAAATAGCGTAGAGATTTTTCATTTAGATAATACTTAGATTTGAGAGTATTTAATAAAGCTTATTACGTGAAGCTTGTTCATACTTGTACTGTTATCTGATCATGTGGTATCCGATACATTTGACGGTGTCGCCCAACCAATTCTGATATTATGTCATGATTGTTTCAGTTCAACTAGTTGACTAATTTTAGCTTCATCATCATCATCATCATTTCAGCCTGTTTGAGTCCACTGCTGAACATAGGCCTCCCCCACAGAATTTTAGCCTAGGTTTGGCAAATTCAGGGTTTAGTGTAAGATTTCTGTTTTAGCACCGTAAATGTACATAATTATCTGTGCAAAACATTCGGAGTAAAAAAAAGATATTTATGTTAAATTTAAAAAGGTCATCCAGTCTTTCATCAGCACATCATCTAAGCTAGACTTACCGTCGATCTTCTTGAAATTGGCTTCTTATGATAATAATTAATATTGGAGTATGAATAATAATAAAAGTGAATAATCCGTTAAATTGCTATAAACAATTTCATTGATGCTGGTACCGGATTTAGAACTTGGCTCGCGTAAATTAAATAAAAAGCGAAACACCTAGTCACACAGCAATAGCGAAATGAGCAATCTTATATGTTGTATACCGATTGCAAAAACAAATACGTTCTTGTAGACTACAGACTGATATTATTAAAGAAACCCGTGTAATCCTTTTCTAAATCCGAGCAACAGTAAGGTAAACTAAGGTACGTAATATGAGATTTAGGACATTCTTTTATTTTTCAATTATTTTCTACTTAATGAACTTGACTTGCTTTATTAATTTTATCAGCTTGTTTTATGTGAATTATTAGTTTAAGGTTTAAGGTAGTCAAACTGTCATAAACGCGTTAAAACAACGTAGCTTTTGAGTCTTGTAATAAAAAAAAAATACAATATGAGACAGTAAACAAGAAAAAGTACTTGTGATAAAAAAAAATAAACAGAATAATATTGGTAAACGCCTATTATGTTGTAAAGTAATATGCATGAATAATGTTTTTTTATAGAAAATATGTTCACCGCGATTATATACAGCGGTGGTTCATCGATTTTATGAGGTTATTGATTTAATCCTGCGGTAATAAACACTCCCGATAACAATCAGCAATTTAGTTTAACAAATTTCAATAGAGTTGTTGGGTGGTGGGTATACACGGTCCAGTTCTGTTAAAACCTACCTCTAGAGTAAATCTAGGAATTTTCTCTCTTTGTTTTTAGTAACAAATCGATCAGTCCCTTAAAATCCTTTTAACCTGGCCTCAGTACCACCACCAACTAATATTAATCGTCTTCTGGATTCTCCTTCTCATCTTTTTGATTTCATGCACTCTTCTTTCTTTATCCAGTCTATCCTTCTGTGAAATATACTGTCCCTCGAAATCAGGTTGGCTACAACTCGCTCTATATTTACACCTACGCCAGTAGGATTTTTAAGCTTTAACGCCACCAGGCCAGTCATCTTGCGGTGAAAATATCTTGCCGAACAATTTTTGGCCCTCCTCGACCGGAATACTGTTCTGAGAGAGGCCCCTTATTGCTTTCAATTTGTAGCATTCTTACCCCTTCAGTTTCCTTGTTAAATGTTGTCGCTACGTAACTATTGTTAATGTTTTTACAATCTTTTATTAAGGTGTATAAATAACTGTTGTTAAAGTCAAATGTAGTCGTTGTGTGCTAAGAAAATTGGCACGCTAGCGTATTTCAAGCCCTCTTATTGGTGAAAAGCTTTTATCTCGAATAACAAGTAAAATTTTAGTACAAGAGTGAAAAAATCTTCGATTTATTTCTATTATTTATTTTACTTTAATTAGGTTAGCAAAATAAAGGTTCGTTTGTTTTGTGAGTTACCTCTTTATTCTGTCCCAAAAAAGCAGACACTTTTTAAATTTGGTTATTTACTGTATAATTATTATTTTAAGGAAAATACACTGAGTTATATTACGTTTATAGGACATCAGAAATATATAGAATTATTGTTATCTGTTGCCTGTGTGTACACTTCAGGTTAGTTTTGAACAATGTGCAGTGCAACGCGCATTGTTGCAAATGTCCATTGGCGGCGGTTATCATTTAACATCAGGAGAACTGCAAGCTCCTTTGCCACATTGTCACATAAAACAAATATCAACAAATGATTGTTTTATGTGCTTAAAACTTCTTGTTTAAAATGTCTTTTAGTTTCAGACAAAATGATAAATTTTCAAATATAACACATGTTTTATAATTGAAAACATATTTACTACTACTACAACACTTTCCTATAAAACAGAATTTTCACTTTTTTACTCGTGGATGCATGTACAGATTTTTCTAATTTCCTATCCTTCGCCGAGAGCAAGCTACGTATAGCCAATCGTGAGAAATACAATAATCTTCAAGTTTGATTCTGCAATGTTTTAAAGTTTTTCCTTGCGCTTTGTTAATTGTAAAACTGTAGAGTTATTTGAAATTGTTTTCTTTTAAATTGGAATGGCAATTCAGTAAACATCAGGCGTGTTGTGGACATAAATAATGCGTGTGCTCTATCTTTTCCAGTCATAAATACTGCTCCGTGATATTCGATAGCTGTTTGAAGATCGTCTTTGTTCCATTACAAAGTTTTAAGTTGAGATTTCCGACTAGTATGATCAATGATGAGATTCAATTTTAATTTCAGGCAGTATATGGCATAAGCTATCTGTCCTTGCTAAGACTATAAATCAGACGGGGTGTGTTTTTTTCCTTGCATAAAGCATAAGTCTGCGAAGAAATGGGGACTTCAATGTGGTTAGAAACTTAAAATAAATCTTTCCAGTCTAGAAAACCGCCGCAAAGTAGTCAAGTACTATCTTTTAAACACAATTCTGAGCATTATGCATATGAAATGCATTGAATCGTAGAGACATGAAGTATAATACTAACTATAATACATATTCGATCATAGTATGTTCAAGTCTTATAAATTTATCAATTAATAGTGTGCCAAATGAAACACAAATGTAAATGAGCTTTAAGTGAAATTTGAATGGAGCTTTGACTGTATCAGGAATATACACTATACAGCACTATATATGGCCTGACCTAATTTCTAGAATATTGGTACCGTATTATTACAGCGGCTATAAGGGCGGACTTCTAACACTAATGGTAATATTTGCGTTACCGTTTACTTATGTAAGTGTGTGTGTCAAATAATGCTGTTGATTTTGTAAACGATAAATAACTTACACACCATAATATGTAGTTGAAATACCTATAATATAATATAATAAATCTTTGTTGTAAAGAAACAGACTACATAAATCCCATTGCTGGCCTTAGAGTTTGTCATGAGACCAAAGACGTGTATTGACATACTTCGCATATCTTCGAAATATTTTTTATTATCATTTCGAAAATATGCAGTTTCCAGTCTCGAATAAACTAAATTAAAGGTGAGCATCTGGACACGTTGTAAGTGTTGCAATGCTCTTGTTTAGTCAATTATTTTTACATTATTGTTTTTTAACAACGCTTACAAACTTCTGTGACTGTCAAACTGTTTGAAGTAATTTAAGTTTAAATAATAAAAGGATCGATCAAATCAATCGCTGTAGAGTTTCTTTTATCACTATATGTTAAAATACTGAATGTTTAAAAAATACCAAAAATACTCACGTTCAAATATATTAAAAAAAACATATGTAACTACTGAGATAAATTGTGTGTCTTTTAGTTATGAAATAATGCTTTCTTACTATAATGGAGGTATGATACATTTTCCTTTAAGCACAAACCTTAATTTTTTGGGGTTGTTATTGATTTTGGTCTAGATTTATGTAGTAAATATGTGCTAACGCTTGAAAAACACTTACATCTAATAGCATGAAATAACAGTACCTGTTATGAAAATAAAGAGGTCATTCGTCAACGCGGCCGCCGGAATTAGTGTCCCTTTGTTATGCGACATGGATAGGCTCGCAAATACGCGAAAAGTAGGTTGACCCCATACATTGGGAATGTCCTCATTACTATGCGGGTACGTGCAACCTTTTATGTTTACGAGTCTGAATCAAATACATTACATATACATACGGGTCTTATACATTATTGAAAACTATTTTCCAGCATCTTATCGCTGATTTTTATGGCTCATATGCACATGTATATAAATATAAAAGAGAACGTGTCTGCTTTACAATACAGTTCAATTCAATTCAATTTATTGTAAGGCAGACACTGTTTAGAAAAGCTTATTATAAGTTAGATGATCATTTAAATGACAAAGAGGCATGGAGTTCCGATAATCTAGCACGGCATGAGAGATATATGTTATAGGACAAATTATAAAACGTCAAAAACAGTTTGGAAAAATCTTATTGATTTTGATTTTGATTTGATTTGATTTAAACGTATGTGTGTTTTTTGTTCACCAAAAACCCAATTGATATGAAACTTAGCATGCGTGTAAGAACGACATGACCACTCTGAAGAACATAGTGTAATTAAATAACTTCGAATTAATATCATTAACATCTTAAAAATTATATCTAGTAAAATGCTATAAGCAAACTAAAATTGCATTCAAATGATAAACAAATACAAAATATATACTAGAACAATGAAACTAAAACTAAAAACCTTAAAAAATAATGTAGTAACTAAAATATATTATTAAAAGGAGTCCCTAAGGCAAGGTTCCGAAAAGACTGGCAACAGTCCCTCTTTGAATAGCTAGACTAATTATTTGTCCGAGGTAGCTGCCAGCTGTTCGGTCTCCTGTGATATCGACTAACCTTTTTGTTATTTCTTTAAAAAGCCTTTAGCGCTAGGACCCTACGGGCCACGGGTCTCGACACCGAATGAGACATAATCATATTCGGAGCCTAGACCGTAGAAGTGAAGCGCATCGGGTATCAGCTGGTATTTAAATAAAAGACGTATTTTTACACCTTATTAAGATTTTTATATCCTTTAAAATCTTAATATGGTGTAAAAATACAAATTGATTGGTGCACCTGCCTTTTGCGCAAGAGAGTGTAGCTTCGATCCCCACTACTGGAAAAATATTGTGTGATGAACATGGTGTTTTTAGAGTGTCTGGGTGTTTATGTTATATTTATGTAGTGTTAGTTGAGTTTATTTATAATATTTCTGTATATTTATAATATGTACAATTTTTTTTAAAAAAAAAGAAAAGTATGTTTATTAGTTATCTAGTACTCATAGTACAAGCCTTGCTTAGTTTGCGACTAGAGAACGTTGTATAAAAACATGTCCCTAATATTTATTTATTTATTATATATATTATATATCACTTATGATGAAATTTCAATTAGTAGAAAAACACTATAGCCAAAACTCAGTAGACATTGGGCGCGTATCCCAGAGGATAGTGGTACGAATCATGTCAAGATCATAGTTGAAATAGAGCCGATATACATACTGAAAACGAAAAACTCAGTGGTAAACGCCTTTGGAATTCTCAGGTTCTACTTTAGAGCGCTTCGACAGCTGGCATTTTAGGGAAATTTAGCCCTAACGCCTAAGCAAAATTAGGTCGAATTTGATTTTTCTTCTTGCTTGATAGCTTACGAACGTATTTCTGTCCAAGTGACGAATATGTCTCTCTTTTTTAAATTTAACGTATCATTACACAAGTAAGTATAATGAATCGTTAACATTACATTCCCATCTCTTTGGGAATTTGTAAGGTTGTGCAAATCAGCGCAGCAGATTTGTATTAGGAATTAGTTTTCATTCTGTGTACAAAAGAAAGATATGGCTTATTAGCAAACTTTATAATGTTATTAAAATCTTTTGTATTGACAAATTCTAATACATTTCATTAAAGGTTGAGTCCTCTCAGAGGATTCCTCTTAAGGATTAGAAGAGGTCGTTATGTGATAGTTTTAAGAAATAACGAGTCGAAGGCTCAAGAAGACAAACAGGTCGAACTTTTTTATCACTTTTATGATTAATTTCATAAAAAGTTAAGCTGTGTAAATTGATCCATATTCCCTCGTGTTTATAACAATTTCCGTTTGATTAATACTCCTCAAACTGCCGTTAATCTTAACAGACATCACTTTTGGACGTCTACTGGGCTAGTTTTCTCTAATGTGAGTTTAACTGTAATTTAAAAAAATATTATTAATACAAAAAATATAAACAATACAATAATATTCGAAGCAAAATTTTGTTTACTACAAATTAATTTAGAAAACTAAATTTTACTTCTGCTTATGGCAATATTTTATGAACTAAATAATTAGGGTACCGAAAATCAATCAATTCACGACTGAGTAAATGAAGTTAATAAAATAATTGTAACTGACAATTTTCCTGAAGAAAAAGTTAAAATATGAACTGAATGTATATTTATAACGAAGAGTTTTGTGTAGTATTCAAAGTCGTGAAAATCAAAATATTCGTAGCGAGGACCCTGCTACGAATATTTCGATTTTAGTTTACATTAGAAACATCAATAGATGTTTCAATCCGCTTGGAATGAGTTAATATCGACCTTTCGTGAAAAGTAAGTCAAGCGAAAAGTAAGTCACATTTATTTTGTGGTTTACTTAATTATAAAATTGAATTATTTTTATATATTATAGCTTATCTTTATTTTTTATATGTATATGTATTAAATATCTGAGTATTAAATGGAGTCTGTCAATGAAAATCGAACATGAAGTTCGGCGGCAAAAAGCAACTAAACACTTTGTCCATTTTTTTACAAATTTTAAATTTATAATAATGTATAATACGTTTTACCCTCATTTACATTCTACGTGTATTGCGATTCTACGTGTATGAGCTAAAAGTAATATAGAAAGCCATAGCTGGATGCATCACGTCGAATCACGTAGGCGTATTCTGTGTTCACAAATGTTAATAATTCGATTAAGAACGCCACTGTGACAATACGCGATGCATGTATGTACATAAATTGCTTGTATTTTAAGTCACCAAACACTCCCTGGATGTATGGATCCCTTGGGCTTAGTGTATTTTACGATATCGATTATTTTGTTGTAATTATTACTAAAAAAGTATTTTTTAAATACTCATGTGAGTACACTAACTTCATAAAATTATATATAATTTACACAATGTTGCATGACTTTATCATAATGACATAATTGTAGTACATATAAGCTAAGAATCAAAGAGAGCACTAAGGTAAGAGAACTCTTCAGTAATACTTGTATTTGTGCTAGGTGTTTACTTACTCTTATCTTATAAATACTTGTGCGTAAAGATTGTATAAGTACATGTATTACTTTTGAAATTTATCTATTTACACAAAAAAATGATTCAATAATATGGTGGTTCCAAGGATATCAGAGGATTAAATGTTGAAAAGATGATTAATGATAAAAAGCACAGTCTATATTGAAGTTAGAAATATTCTTATCAAGTTTTTTATTATTAAATTAGAAGAAATCAGCATTCATTGTCAACTTTTAACATATTATCGGTAATAATTGCGACCGAAAAATTTATATCTTTTGACCAATATTTACTGCTTGATTATATTTACTATATTTCCCCGGTGATAAACTGATTAATAAACAATTTTTTTTCCAGCAGAATGGTAAAAGAAGCGGATTAAAACATTATAGAAATGTTTGCCGTGTTGGCAAATTCCATTTAAATTGATCGAGCACACAGTATAACGATATAGAATCGGAGCTGGTAAAGTTGTTATAAATAATACATAACTTGGATAGCTTCTTGGATCTTTATTGCGAAATTTTCTACGCGAGAATGTGAATGAATACGTGTAATTCAGCACGTATCGTACGTTCCAGGCACTGATGTTATGCAAAACTTTTAGTATTAGCTTCATAGACAGTATACATACATATTGGAAGCATGCAAACCTACAAAAGTTTATACCCAATTTTTTTAACTGCATTAAATATTTTTACGGTTTTAGTATTACGAGTTGCGCTGGTTTCTGTTTATTTACAAATAAATATGAATTTTTTACAAATAATAATGACATTGATGAATGATAGTAAGTACAGTTTACCAGTATTTGTTTATTATTTTAAACTGATAATGATTTCTTGCAAGCCTATTGAAGTTAATCGCAGGGTCTATTGAAGTTAATCTTTTTGAATGTCTGAAAAAATTTAATCCAGAAACACATTGTTGTAAGAAGTCAAAGTACGCAATAAGAGCGTACTCTTACTGTGTAGATCAGACAAAATAAATTATTCAAAGTTGATGGCAGCTAGGAATAAATTGGAAATACATATTAATTATGTAAGTATGTACGTTTAAAACATAAAATTTTTAACGTTTAACGTTCTAGATAATCAGCTGACAATGTTTTGAGCAAATGCTTGCGATTTTTTCTTCGAAAATTTATAAAAAGTTATAGTAAGCTAATAGAAAATCTATGTTCTGACCGAAAAGGTATATTTTTTTTTATTGTTATGGGTACGTACTCGTACTCGTGTAAAAATGATGTGAGCGTAATCTGTTTAAAAGCTTTCACAGGTATAACTGAATTTCATCTCTGGCTTCACCGGCCTTTTTGAAATTACAAGCCACTACATGAACCTGGCTGGCCAAGCTTCGCTTTGGCTTTTTTTCGTTTGTTTTTGCGTATGGAATTTAAGTAAAAGAGTAAAAAGTATATAATACTCCTGTTCAATAGCTGTTGTGGGCAAATGTCAGGAAGTCCATGGGCTAGTTTTTGAGTTTTGTGGACAAAAAATGTGTATAAAGATCTGGAATCTTAAATGAAGGCATAGAGGAGGACAGAAAAGCATAACGGATTTATACATCAAACGTACACCCAACCTGCAACCTCAACGCATTTATAGTAATAACACGGTATTGCTTTTACGTGTTACGTTTTATCTCTGATAATATTTTTTTTCTGAAAAGTTGTCAAGCGAGCAGGCGGTTCACCTAATGTTAAGTGAATACCGCCGCCCATGGATATCTGCTACACCCGAGGGTTCCAGATGCGTGGACAACCTTTTGAAAATTGTGCTCCAGCTGCCTTATTCACCAGACGAAAAGCGAAAGTATTATACTTCCACATCACGCCGGTTTTCTGTGAGGTTGTGGTACTTACCCGGACGAGCCTTTCCATTCGTGCAATAGCCGGGGCTGCGGCGTGGCCCTACCACAAATGAATAATATCGAAATAATTTTTGAATAAAACTAAGTTGAAATTTTAAATATTGTACATGTTAAGTCTAAAAATTTACATGAAAAAAATCAAACATATATAAAAAAATAATAAGTCAGGCAGGGATTCTTTTGCATTTGTTGCTGATCATTCAAAAATATAACTTGGTCAATAAAAAAATCCGTGGGATACTGTTCACTTACTCTCTGTAATAACGAACGCTACATTGAATAGTAAAAAGTAAAGTAACAGCCTATAGATGTCCCACTGCTGGGCAAAGGCCTCCTCTATACAAAGGGTATCAGGGCATAGTCCACCACGCGGCCCCACTGCGGATTGACGGACTTCACGTATCTTCAAAATATTTTTTTTGTTATTATTTCGAAAATATGCAGGTTTCCTCACGATGTATTCCTTCACCGTGGAGCACGTGATAAGAAAGCAGTTAAAGTTAAAAACTTCGAGTTTATTGAATTAAAGGCGAGCGCCCGGACACTGAGCTATCACGGCTCTATTGAACAGTACTATACTTTTATATTACATTTATTTTATTACATTTTGCAGATTACTAATGCATCTATGAAGTGAAATCACCGTAAAATTGCAATGCAGGCAAACGGTTTCACGTCACATTAGTTGTCAGTTAACTAATCTGTGCAGGGTAATATTGCATCTTTAGTTGATTGAACCCATGAAATAGACTTATGGCTTGTGTTATGTATCGGTTGTATGTTTATTGTGTATCGGCTTTTCTTTACTTGATCGTGATTATAAAAGAAGGCTTATTCACTAGCAGAATTCTCATCTTCGCACGGATACAATATATTATACATATAAACCTTCCTCTTGAATCACTCTATCTAGTAAAAAAAAAACCGCATCAAGATCCGTTGCGTAGTGTTTTAAAGATCTAAGCATACATAGGGACAGACAAACAGCGGACGACTTTGTTTTATACTATGTAGTGATGATGTAACGTAATGTTCGTTGTGATTTGTGACCCAAAAATAATTTAACTTGTATTGGTGCATCTGCGTTTAAAATTTTACATGGCTAACTCGAATATCTTTTAGCCATAACGGCGAGGGGATGGCTGTCACGGGAGACTGATGGGGATGGCCGATAAACACGCGTGGGTATGAATTTGCTTTGCGAACTGCTATCTCACGTCGGTTCCGAATGTCCAATGGTGTTGTTAGTTAGCACTATCAGGTCTTTTCCCACTTATTTCCTACTTCCTGTCTCAAAAATTACGAATTATCAAACATAACTTTGATAAAAAAGAAACGCAAATTCAACCAATACTCATTATCATGTAGGTACAATTTATAGGTTTAGAATGTAAACAAACTAAACATATTTTCTCTATTACAACAAAAAATAAAATCTAATAAAATTATAAATACTGAATTAACTTTCGTAGTAGACTGAAGAGATTTAAAAATAAAACACTAACGATTAATTTTTGCATGTAAACGTTTAATATTTTTGAGAACATAATTGGTGCACGTTCTTTGACGTAAGCACCTTTATCCTTTAATTTATAGTTCAAAGCGTAGTTTCGCTATAGCTAAAGTTTCGGGATGTAATAAGCTTTTCGAGTAAGAGCTTTTCGGCTTTACAACTACGATGTGTAATAGTAACTTAGGCCATTTGTATACACCATACCCCAACTATCTAAAAATCCTCGATGACTACTGTCAAAATGTTAAGATTGGCTTCCTGATGTGATCTACGTACTCTTAAGCCGTTAGTGCCTCTCTGTCGTGCACATTTCGTGGAAAGATATTAATCTATCCCAGTTCCAAAACTGTTTCGCAGCAGGTATATAAGACAAATATGTACGATAATTTAATCATTATTTTAAGTACGAGTTAGATGACTACTATAAAAATAAAATAGCAATAAAACAAAAATGTAATATGAAAATCTTGGAAAATATCATCATACTAACGGATTTCGTTAATAACAAAGTTACAGAAATTTTGGTAACATTTTTGATTATTACTAATGAATTAATAAGTTTTGGTCCGAAAAGTATTTACATTATCGCTAAATAAGTCAATAAGTCTTAAATGTGTTAATATTTTACATACAGTAAGTACACTCTGCTTATTCTCGCTATAAGAGAATGATGGCCGAGATTACTTCTATACAATTTGTGTTTTAATAAGGGAATATAAAAATTCATTTAACGGCGAACTTTGAACAATATTTGTGATCGTATTTCTGCAGAATCTATAGTTCCATTTGGAAGTTTGTACTCGTATGCTTGTACTTAGTTTTGCTATCTTTACCGGGCCCCTGAAGCGAACAATAGGGTTGCCATTATGATCCCTGTCATTCCAGTTTCCCCATGGTAGTTACGGACAGGTAAGGAATAAATTATCCCAAGTTTACGGCCCGGAAAAACAAGGCTATGTTGTGAAGTCAGTCCATTTTAGACGTTATCATTTAAAAAGCCTGCGTTGGTTAATCATTAAAATTTTAATAATTTTAATCATTATATATATTTAATCATTTATATTTTAATCATTAAGAGTTTATGTTATTTTAATTTGTATTTAAACAATATTGAACTATTTATTCATTCAAAAGAAATTCAAATAATTTTGTATTTGCTTCGAAAAACCTATATGTTTTATATAGAATCAATTTATTTCCTGGGTAAGTTTTGTGCAGTGACGATAGAAGGGATTGGAATAGTTGGATTTTGTTGCAAAGCTATTTCGTATTGAGAGGCAGCCCAAGCCGAGGTCCCCTCTCAGGGACCCTTGAGCCTGGTCACTCCATGGAGCGCCCGCCCGCCCTAAGAGCTTGGCGGCCTCCCAAACCGGTTATAATAATAGCGTGACGGCCCGAGCCGAGGCTCCCTCGGGAGCCCTCGAGCTTAGTCACCATAACGCGTAATAATAAAACGCCGAGCTTCAGGCTAGGCGCCCCGCGCGCCAGGCCATCTCAAGTCCATCGGATCTAGGCCCCTAAGGCCAACAGTGGCTCATCCAGCCAAAAAAAAATCATCTTCACTCGAATGCGACAGTTCACTATTAAAAGACAAGACTAGGACCTCGATGATTTAGTGTCTTAATTCATCATTCCATTTCATACATTTTCTGTTTAAATCAATTTAAATATTAAGATATCATAAGATCAAAGTCAAAGTCAAATATCTTTATTCAATATAGAAGCATTCACTTACTTATTGATAGTCAAAAAACTCTACCACCAGTTCGGAAGGTAAGCCACTGACCTGAGAAGAACCCGCGTAAGGAACTCAGTGGGACATTATTTTTTTTTACTTGCCAAAAAAATTACAAATATGTGTACAATTATTAAACTCCACTTGAAAGAGCCTGGAGCGATCAATTCATTTCCAGAGTGTGTTATCATTCATATAATCACTAATACTATAATAGCCATTAACATACAAACGTTCTTTTACAAGTTTTTTGAATTTAGCAACGGATTCATTTTGAACGTTTTCTGGGATTTTGTTGTAAAAGCGTGTACATTGTCCCATAAAAGATTTACTTATTCTACGCAATCTAGTTGAGGGTAGAACTAATTTATGCTTGTTCCTAGTATTTACATCATGCACATTACTAAATCTTGAAAAGTTATTCTTATTTTTGTGGACATACATAACATTAGCAAGTATGTACTGAGAAGCTACAGTCAATATTTTTATTTCTTTAAACAGGTTTCTTAGTGAGTCTTTGGGGCCCAGGTTATAAACCGCTCGAATAGCTCTCTTTTGCAGGATGAAAATAGTATTTATGTCGGCTGAATTTCCCCAAAGTAGAATGCCATAAGACATTATACTGTGGAAATAGCTTAAATATACCAGACGAGCCGTATCCACATCAGTCAACTGTCTAATTTTTTTGACTGCAAAGACTGCTGAGCTAAGTCTACTCGACAGTTTATTAATATGGGGGCCCCACTCCAATTTGTCATCTACAGTTATGCCAAGAAATACAGTCGAGTCAATGAGGTCTAACGCTTCCCCATGTAAAAGTACATCAGTTTTTACACTTTTTACGTTGGGAGTTGTAAATTTAATACATTTCGTTTTTTTATTATTCAACATTAAGTTATTAGCACTAAACCAATGCACTACAGTGGAGAGAGTATTGTTAACGTCGTCATAATTTGAAGAATGTCGTTTAACTTTAAAAATTAAAGAAGTATCATCAGCAAACAATACTATCTCATGATCATTATTTACAAGATAGGGCAGGTCATTTATGTAGATGAGGAAGAGAAAAGGCCCCAGAATAGATCCCTGTGGAACCCCCATACTTACCAGGGCCCCGGGAGATCTCTTGCCATTCACGTCAACTCTCTGAACACGATAGCTCAAGTACGATGTCAGAAGATTGAGTGCGGCATCTATACTTATACCATAGTGGTGTAGTTTCCTGACCAGAGTGTCATGCTGTACACAATCAAATGCTTTGGTTAAGTCACAGAATATACCAAGGCATCCTGTGACTCTTCCCAGGCTTCAAAAATATGCTTCACAAGCTGGATACCCGCATCTGTTGTTGAGCGACCCCTAGTAAATCCATATTGCTTGTTATGCAGCAATTTATGTGTACTAAAATGGAGTAACATTTGATTCAAAATAATTTTTTCAAAAATTTTACTTAGAGTTGGTAGTACTGAAATAGGTCTAAAATTGCTGGGGTCAGAAGTACTACCAGATTTGAACACCGGAATAATCTTACTATGTTTCATAAGGTCAGGAAACTCGCCTCGTTCACAGCTGAAATGTGTCCAGCTATTTCTTTTTGTGATACCTCATACTTTTTTGTTATGGAGTTCAAAGAACTCTCTAAAGATACTATTTCAGCCTGGAGAGAACTCACATCAGCCTCATACAACAACTGAAATTTTTTTGCCTCATTGATGTACATATTCATCTCTGCCTTTAATTTCTTTACAAATATTTGCATAATTTTTACTAATATTTTGTCTAGATTTTTAACAAACGCTGCGTTTTTCTAATAAATTTATTAATTTTTACATATTTCTTAAACTTCTTTTTACTTAGAACCAGGTAAGATGGACCACAGTCATCACCAGTCAAATCAATTGTAGACATGTCAGTTTTAGAGGCAGTGACTGAGGATATCATGTCAGGTGCTTTCTCAACTAGCTCATTGAATAGACATTGGGCTTGAGCGGTCCTCAAATTAAGGTTATTATTTTCTAGTAATATAATGGTTTGTTGGGCTTCATTCAGTTCAGATCTCAGGGCAGAAGTAAGACTGAGGGCATCCTCATACTCACCCCTGCACTGATCAAACCCATTGACTATTTTTTGCAGATTATCATTCTCATTTATTAGGTTTATATATTTACAATGCAATTTTGAAAGATCATTTTTTAATTCTTTATTTTTATTGATGATCTGCAATGTCTCTTGTTCATTGTCATCCCTCTCCCTCAACAACTGTTCGCACCGTGTTTTTGTTGCCTTTAACTCTTCGAGCGCCAGCTGGAGTTGTTCTTCAAGTTGGCGCGCCTTGGAGTTTCGGGTCATCAGATAAAACACGTATTAATATTACTGTCTAATATAACCTGTCAAACCGCGCACGGTAATATTATGCAGTATATTGTTCTACAGTTTGTCTTCATTCAAGCAAAAACTTATGTAAAGAACGCTAATGGCGAACGTTATGCAGTTAATATGATTTTGGGGGCACTAACGATGCTGACATTTTTAAAAACGTCGTGAAACACTTTTTTTTTACCAATTTTCAATTTTTATTTTATGCCAATGCATAGTAAAAATACAATGCTTGTGATCAAATAAGTACAAGTTTTTGATAAAGATAAATGTTAAGTACGAAATATTCATTTCAAATTGTATTCAGATTACACCACACTACCTGATTGTCTCGATATGTTATACTCTATCCTTTGCAAATTTTAGAGATTAATTAGTTACTCTACATTTTGTAGTTTCGTTATAAGTGGTAAGTTGAAATATTGACCTCATTACAAGTATTCATCCGTATGAATACATGTAATGACTACTAAGAGGTCTTACAAGTATTCATCCAGCTCTTAGAAACTAACAATTTTTCATATGCCAAAAGCCTGCGAAGCGAACGCGTGTAAACATTTAATATGTTCTTAACGACCCTCGAGGCCATAAAAACTTGATTACATGCCAGGCCTTGGTGCAGGTTATACGGACTGTAACGTTTTCGGACACAATGATAACGGCGGCGGTACCAGAATACTAGTAGAATAATAAAATAAAATTCTTCTCCTGTTTTTTTATATGCTTGTAAATTAAAACCAGAAGATTTTTTATACATCGGGATCCCATAATTTAAAGAAAATAATTTCACTTCACCAGCACTGCTAAACCTTAATATATCATAAGCTCCCTTTGCGTAAATAGGAATAAAATTAATAATATAGTAATATACTTTAGCCCGGATTAACTCTGGCATTACGACGTTAAACCACTCAATCTTCACGTGACCATGAACGTTTTCGAAACTTCGGGAATTTAAAAAGGAAAATAAAACATTATAACATGTCTAAAATAGTTAAATTGTACCATGTATGTACCTCCATAATAGAACATAAATTTGCAAAAATGTTATAGTAAACGAAGTCTGATTTTAAATTGTAGGAAATAATGTTGCGTGAAAAAAGGTGCGTTTCATCACAACAGAACGCTTAATGATGTATTTGATTCGTGCGGAGATAATCTTGTTAAATGTAACTCAGGCATAAAGGGAAATTAATTGTTTTTGCATCCGGCGAATATGATATAAATTCACCGTGGTTCGGGGGTACTATAATAATCATGGCGTCATTCACATTTTTGACCGTTATCGTTTTATTAATGTTATCTATGTACTTCCGATAAATTGTGTACATTTCCGATAACATTATGTAAGTTGAAATAAAATCAGACTGTGAAAAACTTCGAATTTTACGTTGCTAATTTTAGTTGTTCTGTGCTTTTAACATATGTACCCGTTGTAGCATTACAGTATACTATATCTCACCTTAATTCCAGGTTTCCGATGAAGCATTTAAATATTAAGTAGTCATAAAACAAAAAGCGAAAACATCATCTAGCAAAGATACTAACAAATTATACAGTTTGCATAACACTATGTTTCAGAGCTCAATACACTAAATTTATAAACAATTCTAAATTAAAAAAAATATCGTCAGAAAAACAAACGCTCGGATTTACGATAGGATTGCATGGGCTTTGGTTAATGGAATTTATTTTGTAGTTTAGCCAACGTAATTGCTTTTGTGTTCCTGTTGATAGCCATATTTTCTGTACGTTTGGCCATTTTCGCATATCCTATAATATTGACAAACGATTTTGATATACTATAATAAGAATTCAACTGACACATAGGACACGTAACGTATGAATGAATGATAAATATACTTCACTGCACTCAATAAAAAAAGATTTTTTTGATTTGAACAAAGTCAGCAGAAATGTAACACTTCTCCTTCACGCCGTTCATCTGTGAGGTCGTGGTACTCACCCGAACGGACATGCCTCGTACAACTCGTACAACAGTCAAAGCTGTTGTGCCCTACCACAATTAAAATTATGTCAAAATAAATGTGTCAACTGTCATTATTAAAAGTTTAGTTAAAAGTTAGTTAGATTGCTTTCTAAATTGCAACGTGTATTTAATTCACAGTAATATATATTTGGTGATTTTCTAGATATTAAGAAGCGTCATGTTCGGGTTCATCAAATCCTAAAATGAAATTTCTTCAATTTACATAAATTAAGTCACAATTATCTCAGGGTTGGGATCGAATATGATCCACGAAAAGGAGCCTAATAAAAGCCCTTTCCTTAAAATGGGAAACATGGCCGTGTCTGGGTTAACCTTTATAAAGATAAAGCTATGTTATTATTCAATTAACTTTAACTCGACTTTGTTTATTGTCATAATTTATCCTTTTGTAACTTTGAACGCAATTCTGGCTCAATTTTTAATCAAAGCTATGATAAAAGTTGTTCGTAATGCAATGACAAACGGCGGATGTGATAAATTAAATATGTTGAAAAACTCAAATGTTAAATGAAAAGAATAAGTAAATCAATTATTTAACGATAAGTAGTTTTCGTGTATTCTGTTAAAGAAAAAAAATCATAAAATCAAAATCATTTATTGATCGACATAAGAAACATACATTTCATCTATCGATAGTCATTTCTTTTTTTAATTTACCACCGTTTCGTAACGAGGTTCCTCTAACGTAGAAGAAGCAGGTTAAAGGAACTCCGCAGGTCCCCATCACCTTTTTGTCATGTTTTTTCTTAAGAAAAAATGAAAATATTATACAACTCTTATAATTATTTCTTTCCTTTAGAAATAGCTTGGGAGCAATCAACTGATTCCCAGGGGTTATGAATGCTACTATGAATTTGGTAGCAACTTCTCCCTATATCTATTACAGTATAATTTTGTATAGGAAGTTCGCAACTCATTGAGGCAACAAATTAGCTTTCACTGCTATAATTATAAGTCTTTTAACATTATTGACAGTGTTGAAGTTAGCAACTTAGTTATGTTTCAACTTGATACTTCTTAAAATAAATGATATTAATTGATATCATTTATTTTATAAAGCGATTTAAATATTTTTATGAAAGACACCGTTAAGTGTTGATATCTAGTTTTAAAATACCTTTACAATGAATAAGGTTAATTTTCATTGGCTGAATCCGATGAAAATTTACGAGTTTTCCTAATTGAAAATTGTTTCTCTTCCAGGTCATTAATTTCTGTCCTTTTATCTACAGTTAACAAACGGGATTAGATATTGACTACGCAAGAATGTTATCTTTTTGCTTAAAGGAAAAGGGAAAAAAGATATGCTTTTAAAAGTTTATTCATAATATCTGCCCTGGAATTGATCTTAGGTATTATTCTCCTTTATTTATGCTGTATTTTCTGGGATAAATGTAATTTATAAAAATTTAAATATAATAAGTCTCTTCATAACTTAACGAATTCATTCCTTTTTTTAAATAGTTTGGAACATTTTTTTTACAATATTTTAAAAATCTTATCCAGTCCCGAAATTTTCATGGCGGTAGGGCCACGCAGCAGGCTCGACTGTTGCACGAATGGGCTGGCTCGTCCGGTACCACGACCTCATAGAAGACCGGCGTAAAGTTGAAGTATATTACTTTCGCGTTTCGTCTGGTGAGTGAGGTAGCCGGAGCCCAATTTTCAAAAGGTTATCAACGCATCTGCAACCCTCGGGTGTAACAGATGTCCATGAGCGGCGGTATTCACTAAATATCAGGTGAACTATGGGTCGTATAAAAAATGAAAAATACTATTTTTTTTAAATAAACGTATGAAAATATATACAAACACATAGACACTATTAAAAAGTAGATTCGTCACACAATATTTTGTCAGTAGAGGGGATCCAACATACAACCTCTTGCGCAAGAGACAGGCTCATTATCCACTAAGCCAATTGGTTCCCATTTCCTACATACATGGTTTGGTTGTCGACATCTCACACTTTTGAACCAAGTGATTTGCCGCTTTACTTTGTTTGAACCATTTGTAAAATTTTGCAATTAATAAAGTTGTTTATTCGACTCTCAAGTTGAATCTCGGAGATGCGTTAATTCAATGATATTATATACAAAGATATTATATACAAAGTTATTATATACAAAGATATGACATTAGCGCACCGAAATTAGGGACTCAAATTACACCAATTGGTGTATTTCTGTTGCAATTCTATTGACTGCTATCACTTTCCATATCACATGTTCTATATCATCTGTCACATTCACGTATATATATCATATAATGTAAACCGGTATAATGTATAATGTAAAACGTAAACCTTTCAAAAATTTCGATTTGCGGGGAAGGACCAAGGAGTCCTAAAGTCAAGGACCTAAAGTTTCAACAGAAAACGGCACAAATAGGTAATCTGAACAAATATAGTCTTATTTGTGCCATTTACTTACATCAGCTGCCTCTGATGCCCGTCGGCCCTAACCGAAGTATCCCTTAAATTAGAAGAAGAAAAAAAATTCACTACAACACTACCACCAAAGCGAAATGGTAGCATAGTTTAATTCATCAAGAGATAAATCGAGAATTTTTTCTAGAGCTGTTTTTCGTTCAAAAAGTCAACGCATTTACAAACTGAAGTCTGGAGTGATGAAGAACAAACTACGTTTTAGGTACAAGAATATAATGTCACAAAATAGTAAGCGCAATTTGTGAATTTAGAAAAAAAAATAACAACGTGATTTCAAAATTGATTCAACTTTAATTTCAAAACAGTTTCTAAACTTGACATAAAGAAACGAGTACGTACATGTTTATCACACTTTTAGTTATTAACGAATATGGCTCTGTATTATCAAAGTTTCTGATTCATAAATGTGCCAATGGACTCAAAATGTAGTCATTGATACGGTTAATAATAATTATCAGTCTAAATGCAAAAAAAAACAATAACGGAGAAAAGCCGGAACTAAATAAACATTGATAAATAAGCCGTATTGATTTACCAAGCGTTTATTCCTCTGTTTGTGTCACTTAAATACGACACCCTTACCTGACGACGCTTACGTATTTTATACTTGTCAAGCGCTTTAGCTCACAATTTATTTATAGTTTCGTCGGCAAGGCATTTTGTAATAGTCTTTTTCATATATGTACTAGAGAAATTCCTTGAATTTTAATCAGCACTGAAATTAAATTAATTGTTTTCAGTCGATATAACGATCTATTTCTTACAAATAAGTTTATATGTTTGTTATCTATAAATTTTTAAACCAACAATGCGTTAATCCGTTGGAACTTTTTCTTCTCCTGCATGATGTTTCTGACACAAAAAAATATAATAGGATATTATACTGCGGCTTTACAACGCACAGCGGGTAGTTTTAGTATGAAATAAAACCGTCATTTCGCAACATTAGTTAAAAATATACATTGTAACCTATTAACGTTAATGAGTACTGAAAACCTGTAACGGTACATTATCTACAAAGTTGAAAGAAAAATGTTATTATATTTATTGTTTTATCTATTAATTATTGTTATGGGAAGTATTATTTCTTATTTATAATTATTAAGTAAATGATAATTTAGATAGGTATCTGCCGTCTTCCGGTCATTTATTTGGTATTGTCGATTAGTTACCTAAATATTAATATTTCTTTTCTACATTATCAAATATATATACATCATTTTCAAGCGATCAGTATAACCTTTCGGATATTGTCTATTAATTTTGGCAAATGCATTATTTGAAGCTAGTCATAGTTCATATTTGTACCAGATCGTCCTCCATTTTATTATCACGAAATATAAATTTATGGTTTGTAATGGGTTATCGCAGAGCAACACTTAATTGAATTAATTAAAAGCAAACTTGTTTAACGCTCGACGTAATGATTTTATAAGGGACTGAAGGGTTCGTGGTACGTGACGTTAAAAGCTTTTTAACAAAAGGCTTCTCCATGCACAATTATATTTACTTAGAAAGGTTTAATAATTTTTGCAATATTTTTTTTATTTAAAGGTTTTAGCATTTCAGTTAGAAAAAACGTAAATTTTGATTTATAAACATAGGATTATATATAAAAGTTATTCTTAAATAACGTTTGTTAATATAAATAAGAGACAGAAAAGTATTTATTTATTTTCATTCAAGGAATTCTGAGATTTAAGGAAAGTAAAATTAGATTATCCGGCTTTCAGCATTTTAATTCATTGTAATCTGTAATGCAAAAGAAACGACTGCGATAAAAAGCTCAGAGTTTTCTTTCCGTATATAGTATTAACAGGGATTTTATTTTTTGTATTTATTGAATCAGAGCGCATTGTTTAATTATTTAATTGCATATTTTTAGGACACACATTTGTACACAACATTTTCTAGTCCCAAATTAAGCAAAGCTTGTACTATGGGTATAGAATGTAAGTATGAGTAGAAAGTGTATGAAATGAGTAGTAATGGAAGTATGTAAGTATCGGCCCCATTTTGACGGCCAACGAACTCCCCCGAAGTTCGCTAACCGGGGCCATGGGAGCCAGGAAAGCCAGTGTTAATAGGCAGCAAGCTTCCCAGCCCTCAGCGGCGGACCTGGTCTGTGGCTCCGCCGCTCACCACGTTTCGGTTGTGGAGGGTAGGAAGAACGGTGCATCGCAATACCGACACTCCTCTCCCCGCGCAGCCCCACCCCATACAAAGTGTGCTCAATGAGCCGACTCGGAGCGGCCTTCTTGGGCCGGCCTTACACCTCAGGCCGGCCCAGTGTGGGTTCCTCTAAGCGTCGCCGTGGGTGACCAAGCCACGGCTACTAAGCACCTCCAGCCCGTCAAGGCGGGAACCCGGTCGGAGGGGAACCTTTATAATCTAACCTACCTAACTTCTAACATAATTTAAAATTTTGATTGTCTTTTTTAGTTACAATTGATCAAAATTTTCGCAATTTTCGGGAGTAAGCAAACTCCAAGACCGTTTATAATAAAGCCTGCTTAAACTTTGGCTTATTTCTCTTTGAGATTTGAAACCTTTCAGTGAGCTTTTCTGGTGAGGCACTTTTGTAGAATGTGCGATTCTTTCCAAGAAATCACAAAGAGCGAAAGAAAGTTTAAGAAAATTCTTGAGTACTTTTGGTATTGACTTCCGTTTAATAGAGAGTTAAGTTGACCGTATGCTTTAATATTGTATCATCCCTAGTCACCTTCGGATGGTAGTTAAATATCATTATTAACAATAATATTATTAAAACTTGTAGAAAAGATTTTCAACGTTGCGGGCATCGAACCCACGACTTCCGTATTCGCGCCCTAGATGCTTTAATCAACAACAATGCTAAACAGGTGATTTCCATTCCGACGAAAATCTTAAGGTTTTTTGTTCATAACATGTTTGGTATTTTAAGCAATGGATACGCCATTGTTATGTTCTTTACAATACACAAACAATTTCAAATATCTTTTTTTACAAGGAAAGTTGGTATGTCAACTACTGCAAAACATGGTTTGCAAGGCATATGACTACTTTTCTACATCAATATAAAAAGTTAAAAAGTTAAAGTAACAGCCTATACTAGTTACGAGTTAGTAGCTATCTCAGCGAGGTGGATAAGTTCGGACTATAACAAATATTTTTATAGTAATACTACGGTTAAAAATGTAGTTACATTTTCTATTTACAAAACGTGAATTTTGCAATTTTATGGGTTTAAAAGGTTATGTTCGCTGAAAAGGAAAGATCAAGTCTAATGCAATGCTTCTCATTTAACTTTTTATAATGCGAATCTCTGCACTAAGCTAAACAGCTGATTACCAAACCGAAGAAAATCTTAACGTCTTTTATCTATATATTTTTTTTCTCGCATTTTAAACAATGCGTGACGCATCTGTTGTCCTTTACATGCTGTACAGCAAACAACAAATAATAATAATAATAATCACGATGTTACATAATTCAAAATTAAACGTTTTCACATAATATTTTTAGTTCCAACAAAATCAGAAATGAAAACCAATTATATGGACAACACTGACAAGAGATGATGGCGTATCTGACAACGATGGAAGAATTATTTTCAAAAAATTGAAAGAACAAGTGGAATCAAAATACTTGCTCATGAAAAGAAATATTCCTTGCTTTTTCTGTTCTTTGTGTGAAGTTTTTGAAAGATTTCGCTGCAAAGAACGTAATTTTTTTTCGGAGCCAAAATATTCGTAATTTACTCTATGGTGCGCAAAATGTAGTGACCGGCGGTTTTTTAAATTGTCTCTTTCTGAAACCTTAACGCGTTGACATGCCGGAATAAGGATAAACAAATATAACAAATTCTCAAGAGTTTATTCAATCTGCAGGGTGAGAAGAATCTTACATTAATAAATACTAGGAGTTTTATGGCTTATTACTATATTATTAATTATTTACTATTATTACAAAAATATTTAGAGTACCTATGTAACAATGTTAGCTATAAATATATTTTTATTTTAAATACAATATTAGTTGAAAAGTATTCATACATTTTATAAATAAGCCATTTTATAACATTTTATAATAAATAATAATTTTATATTTACCTTCTGTATAGAGGAGGCCTTTGCCCAGCAGTGGGACATGTATAGGCTATTACTTTACTATTTACTTTTTTATTATTTCGCTATTTTCATTTTTATAGGATGTTAAAATGAACTTATTTCTGCTCGTACAAATACTTCGTGAAATAAAATATATAAAAAGACGGATGTCATATTCGGTAAGCCTATTTCCGGGTAAATGGTCGAGCTAGAATTTTAATGTTAAATATTATTTAGTTCTAATGGTAGCAGATATCATTTGAAACGACTATCAAGGGTCATAAATTTAAAATCACTGCTTAATTAAGCTAATTGAAATTGCCGATACCCAGAGAGCAATTCCTTCGACCGCCACTACCCTGCAAATAATGTAAGGGAGTTCGGCAGACGTCCGAAAGCGGCTTTTATTACGGTTTACGGTTTTATTAACGACAGTTTTAGAAGTGTTAATAGTACTCGAACTGTGATAAATAACGTTGAATACGGATCGTTTAACAGAATTGATTACCTCATTAATACTTTAAGTCTTATTTGAATTTAATTACTTAAATCGATAATTATGTAGGTTTTTTTTGTATAACACAAAAACTGAAAAATCAACGAAGCAACATTTAATTAAAATAGTTTTCCGTTTTGTTATGATGAAAACTTCAATATCTGAAATGCTAAAAATGAGATTAGATTGTGCTTATCCCGACGTCATTATTACACGTATTTAAATAATTTAAAGTTATACAGTGTAATTGCACTATTATACACCGCGGTAAACCATTTAAAGTGTGAATGCATTTTATCCATTCATTGCAACGAATAAAAGGTATTGTATGTATACAAGTTTTTACGCCTAGTATAGTTTAACAGGAATTAATCAATTTCTTGGTTGTACCTAGTGGATCTGTTATTAACAGATTCATGACTTCATTTGAAAAAGATAAGGATCAAAATGGTTTGATTGCTTTAATTATGCGATACAATTTAAATTAGGTCAAGCCGTATAAGCAGATGTGCGAGTGTATTTATGCTACAGTCCAACTTTTGCCCCATCAACGATAACTTTACCTAGTCCTCATCTACATTTTCGCGAAACTTAATATCGCGAGCATGCTGAGAGAATTTAAATATTTTGGCATTCTATGCCATGTAGGTATGTATTGTATTGTTTTGTCTTCGATTGGGTGTGCTCATTTTTTACGTTAACCTGCAAGATGTGATGATGTATTATTTACTATGTGTATATAGGGACAATAAAACAGCAGATGTAGTGGGACAGGCGCTGTCGAAGCTCGGATAGGAACTACCCTAAGGAACGACCCTAACATTTCAACAAGCGGACGGGCTGTACGTAGTTTCACGTAGGTGTCAACTTGGAATAAATTTTCTGAACGGTATTATAAAAAATAAAGTTAATTTTGTGGTAATAAAAATGAACTTTTTATATTGGCTCAAATCGTTTCAAGAGAACCTTTTAAATTTAATATTGAAAACCACTTTAAAAAATGCAAATTTAAAAAGATTGATATAAATGAGTATTTTCCCTACTAGTTAAGGCAGTACTTTCCGTATGGCATCTTTTAATTTTATAAAAGTTTAATAATCCAAGCAATAAATGTTAAGCTTAGTGAGCAAGAAAGTCGCCTTATAAAGTTTTAGAAAAGTCCTATTATATTTTAAGGTTGTAAATTGTATGCTGCTACTCTTGTATTACTATTAAACATCTCTAGCCACGACTAGATTAACGCACGTAATAACTTTTGCCACATGAACAAATTCAATTTTCTGAAACTAGATCAACCAGAAATTTCAACAAGTTACGCTAATAGCTATAGAGTTTAATTTACTCTAACTGTTAACATATTAACGTTAACAAAGAACAGTGTCATTTACATGAAGATAAGCGTTCCGCATTCAAGTGACACAAACGGAGTCAGTAACGCTTGATAAATAGGCCGTGTTTATTCAGAACTGGAGATACCTCGTTGACTCTGCCCCGTAGATGTCAACGAGGTATCTCCAGTTCTGAATATTCTATCGTCTGTGCACAAACCATTAATGACATTCAACAGCGTTAGCGTGATTAAAGACCGAGCCATCCATCAGCAGTTTTATGAATCAAAAGCTTTTATATACAACGTCATTCTTTTTTCTAAAATGAAGTTGATGTATACTGAAGAGCTCTTACAATTTTGTGTATTAAATGGAAATTCAATGGTAGCTTTTGAAAACTAATGAAAAATATACAAAACGATTATTGTAACGGTGTAAAAAATGTAATTTAATCAATCTTCTTGAGGTAATAACAATGAACTTTTTATATTGGCTCAAATCGTTTCAAGAGAACCTTTTAAATTTAATATTGAAAACCACTTTAAAAAATGCAAATTTAAAAAGATTGATATAAATGAGTATTTTCCCTACTAGTTAAGGCAGTACTTTCCGTATGGCATCTTTTAATTTTATAAAAGTTTAATAATCCAAGCAATAAATGTTAAGCTTAGTGAGCAAGAAAGTCGCCTTATAAAGTTTTAGAAAAGTCCTATTATATTTTAAGGTTGTAAATTGTATGCTGCTACTCTTGTATTACTATTAAACATCTCTAGCCACGACTAGATTAACGCACGTAATAACTTTTGCCACATGAACAAATTCAATTTTCTGAAACTAGATCAACCAGAAATTTCAACAAGTTACGCTAATAGCTATAGAGTTTAATTTACTCTAACTGTTAACATATTAACGTTAACAAAGAACAGTGTCATTTACATGAAGATAAGCGTTCCGCATTCAAGTGACACAAACGGAGTCAGTAACGCTTGATAAATAGGCCGTGTTTATTCAGAACTGGAGATACCTCGTTGACTCTGCCCCGTAGATGTCAACGAGGTATCTCCAGTTCTGAATATTCTATCGTCTGTGCACAAACCATTAATGACATTCAACAGCGTTAGCGTGATTAAAGACCGAGCCATCCATCAGCAGTTTTATGAATCAAAAGCTTTTATATACAACGTCATTCTTTTTTCTAAAATGAAGTTGATGTATACTGAAGAGCTCTTACAATTTTGTGTATTAAATGGAAATTCAATGGTAGCTTTTGAAAACTAATGAAAAATATACAAAACGATTATTGTAACGGTGTAAAAAATGTAATTTAATCAATCTTCTTGAGATATTCTTCACACTTGATATTTTTGTGCTGAAAAATATCTTTCTACCCCGTTTAACAAACCTGTCGGCATAAGTCAAACAGCTCTGAACCGTGTACCTAAGGTACTCTTGAAACTCGTTTTTATTTTCAATCATAGAAATTGAACAGCGTTTTCATTTTCAATACCAATTAATCAAGTCAAAAAGTAATAAAGAAATTTTTATTTGCTTTCATTTATAAAAGGCTTACTAATTCCTATGATTTTTCACGTTCATACCCATATTAATTTTTATTATTTTTGTGTCGTAGTCTTTCGGTTGCTTTAAACCTTATAAATGCGCCCTGTTGTGGAATGCAATTGGTGTACCAAAAGTGTGGTCATGGACTTCCCTGGATGGACCTGCGCATTCGTGCAACAACAAAGACCGTTGCGTGGCCCTACTACAGAGACTGACGAAATTAGGCGAAAGTGGGGTTACCACTCATTCCCAAAAACTTCCCGTTCCAATTCAAGTGCACAAAATTTCCAGTAGCAACTTTGCTTCGCCATGACTATAAACGAGTCTCAGGGACATACCCTAAAGGCAGCGGGTTTTGACCTAAAATCTAATTAATTTTTCCCACGGCCCAAAAAGATATTTTAATACATATCTGTCTTTCTGTTTGATATAGGATACTGCATGGAATGCAGACACCTTCTATGCAGACGCATGAATGACGCATGTCGTTAAATAAGTTTTTCTTATACGTTACATATGTTTAAAGGAATTTCTTCTTCATCGCGCGCGCAGTGTGCCGCTTTTATTTCGCGGGGAAAAAAATTTTGCCTTTGTTGGGCAGAACCCCTTTTGTGACGCTCCTATTCATACGATAGCAGTATGAAGAAAAACTAGACCACTTTTTTAATTGTATCGTTTGTTGTTACATACGTATAAAATATAGACTAGAATAAGTCTGAGGCTGAAAATATTTTAGAGAAATCGTGTAAAATACATATTACTCTACTATGGCTGATTTCGCAAGGTATAGGCTGTATACACGCGGGATTTGGAGCTTGTTGTTACGCAGGACTTACTTGACAATCTTAAGCTCAGCAACCAGATGTTCCTTGGCACAGATCCCTTGTGCTTTTTGTAACAAACATTTACCCACAGTAGCTAACTACGAAGATGGTGGTGAGCATCACCAGTTGAATATTAATTTGTATCGGCCTCCTTTATATACACAGTACTCAAGAAAGGCTACGTATTTACATTCATCGGTTCTAAAGGGTCGGAAAGTTAAAAGAGTTTTTACTAGATACTTAAAAAGTTTCGCTTTAATTTAAAAGTTTTTTTTCAATAAGCTTTATCCTGATGCCACCCTTAAAAGTCTTTCTAATAGAGTGTGCGTTCATAATAAATACATTTTATTTTACGCACTTACTTCAAAATTTCGAAGCATCGAAGAACAACCACGAACAACTTTTAATTGATATTACTCCCCATTTCTATTACACGCTTAATGATTACGAAATAGCCTGTAAGTGAGAAAGTTCTAATGACGTACCAATATTGTTTTCGTTAAAGTGGATTGTGTAAAATAAGAGTTTTCTTTTTGTGAGATGTATCCCAAAAATTTGTATTAAAGAAATGCGACTATTAGTGTGGATAATTAACAGATTGTTCGTTGTTTAGATGGATAAAAATATTTTACTTTAAAAATAAAAATAACCATACACTAAGGGCATAAACAACATAATTACCAATTGCTTACTGCTTTTAATTAAATATCTGAAAAAGGGTCTACTTCACATTTCTGGTGTAAATAATTTAATCGAGTTTATCGGACCTTTCTTTAATTCCGATGTTCGTGATCTATCAAGAGTGTGGAAAAGGGCAATTGATAACGGGGTCGTCTCTTTTCATTACTTTGTATTAAAAATGCAATACGTATACTAATTACTAATGAAGTGTTACCAAAATAAAACTTCCTACGTCCAAAAATATCAGGGTTTTTTGATTATTCAAACATAAACATACATTTTCTAATGAGAACACACGATAAGGAGGTAAGATAGGATTTTGCTTATTTATGTTGGCATTCTGTTTGTGATAAGATTCAAACACAAAAGTTATTGCTTTGAATACAATAATACAAATGAAACTCACACATTTATATCCCTTCGATTACAGATATTTCAACGCGCTTATCAAGCCCGAAATTCCACACCATGCCAGTCATTTCTAACGGACATTATCCTGTAATGAAACTGAATCGCTTATGTGACAACAACACACTTGTAAATAAAACTTCTGCGGATAGAATGTTTTAAAAATCTTATGTCCAACACTATCTAGAGCGAGAAATTCTGGCCTAATGTACCACCCGTTATTATATAAGTGATTTCTTCTTCCCTTATTCCTTCAGGTGCCGTCGGCACTAGTAACCAGTGAATCATGTTATTAAAGGTATCCATTTTTGTACGACTGGCCGCCTGCCGAACGTCAACCCTCCATGGGAATAACCACCTAGATCCAGAACAGTACTGTGGGTCACGTAATTACTTGTCCTGTATGGGAATCGAACCCACGAGCTCCAGCCCGGAGTCTGTTAGCTTAACAACTGCGTCATCTAGATATTTGTTTCCATTTGATGTTTCCATGGCTTCGGCGCCGGGAGCCCTGGACACCTCTACCACAAGGGACAAAAATTTGTGTGACCCACAGATAATTGTCACAGATCAGGATGTTTGTCCAGGTCAAATTCATGTTTATAAAGGTCCTTAAAATACAGAATAATGTTAGCCTACAGTAAGGGTTAAATGTTCAAAAAAAGTTTATTGCGTTTACATCTCAAATTATAAAACTAAAAATGTATCTATTATTTTTCATAAAGTAGCTAAAGTAACATGAATGAGAGAAGTTGGTCCGTCGAAGGTTGTTTCCGTCATAAATATTTATCGCTATGATACCGCCTAATCTACACCCGAAAGTTCGCATTGAGCGAGAATAACAAACGCTCACTCAGGGCTTGGATATATAAATATTATTATGGGCTTGTGAATTTAAATGTACGTTTGATGATTAAGCACATTTATCTTTTTGTTTATTGTATTTTAATTTACTTGAGTAAAATAAAAAGTGTTTACAATAGGTTAGCGATCGAAAAGACTCCTAGGCAAGCCTGTACACAAAAGTTTATACAAAAGTGTCGTAAAGCGGGTGATCTGGACGTCCAAGGGCGGGGGTAATCACATACCACCTAGTCATCGCCTGCCCGTGAACCGATTCTTAAAATGAAATCAATCAAGAAATTTATCAATATTCAATATTCTTTCTTTCAAGAAATCAATCAATAGCAGAAGCTGTTGCACGAAGCGACGATGTTATAAATAACCATAACCATATCTATAATTGTATAATCAATTTCTTTATTGCATGTTTTAGCATTATTTAACATTAAATTTAATGGAATTTGGTAATTTTTTTAAGTTTACTGTGATGAAGTCTTGAAGCAGTGGCGCCTTTTCGTGTCGGAGGCAAAGATCCTCTTTGGGTCGCTGAGCCAGCCAAGTAAGTAAGTGATGAAGTCTGTCTGCTTTTTCTTTACCTACCTAAACCTAATCAGAATTAAAAAGGTGTGTACACCCTCTTTGCTTAATTTTACCTCTCTATAGGTACCAATTTTTAATTTCTTCTTTATTTGAGATACAGAACGTGTTACAAAATGGCCCGTAAAAATATAATTAATTATCAAACCCAAAACTTTGTCAACCCTAGTAGGCTGTCATGTTTGTGAAGCCTAGTAGGCTGTAATGTCTGTGAACCAGATTATTTAACAGAAAGACCTTCGTACCTATTTTACCAAAAATGTCAACTTTTATAGTTTTTCTATTTTTCGTTCATAAATGTTTGCTACCTCAATACAAGGATGTCATTATACTCAAGTACTGGCTTCAAAAATGTCAAGTTGGAAAAAAAATATGTTGCCATTTTCAAATATTCTAATCCTACCCCCCCAATGAACAGCGACGACTGCCTTCGTAGCAGTGCTTTCTGAACATGCCAAGAAGACTACATTCGACCGGCTTGTCGTTCCGCGAATTAGGTAGAAATGTAGGTACATTCTGCGTAGTTTACTCTTTAATTTTACTGAAATAGGGTTTGCACATCAGTGAAAATAAAAATATTTTATCTTTTTTGGGGTAGGTTATACAGCGTTACTACGGTTCTTAAATATTGTGAATGGACTCGTTATAAGGCCCCATTTATCCTTTCAGCTTTACGGGTAGTTTTGTAACACCCTTTGTAACCTATCCTCGGTCTCCCTCTACCCCGCTTTCCTTCCATGATGTTGTTAATGAATCCGCCAAGTCTTATTAGGTGGCCTATCATCTGTCCTCTGCGGTTTTCTATTATATTCTAGCTTTTTCTAAGTAAATTAATTTGCTTTATTGTCTAATTTGCTCCATTATTGAAATAATAGCAATCTTATTTAACATTAATGATTTTTATTTCTATTTGAAATCTTTGATAATATCAAAATAAGTTTTATTGCAACATGTTAGCTATACTTTATTTTATCGAGTTAAGAAGGTAGAAATATAAATACTTTTACCAAATCACCGTAGTTTCACTTTGCACAACAATAACACTGGTATAATTACATATTTTATCACTTTAATATCACTAATGAAACACCACTAACGATTTAATTTATGATACCGATTGGGTAGCACTATCGTGTATACTTCTGGTTTGACAGCCAAAGAAGACGGCGACTACGACGAAGGCCATGAAATGCTTCGTGCAGCTTCATTTATACCCCCATAGAATGACACTTCTTTTAGTGTTGCCAACAACCTCAAGGAAAGACTTTTTTAATGTTGCCAACACGGCCCTCCTGCACTGTGCATGTCCCAGGCACAATGCAAAACCAGTCGCCGGGAAGAAACATGACAAAACAACTGAAAACAACATCTCGTTTTTAAATATTTGTGTTATACAGTAACGCTCGGCCATTCCTTTCCTTAAATCCTTTCCAGATATTCCACTACGTTGAATTCCATAAGATTCCTTTAGTCTTATAAATCTTTAAGTTATTCTAATTGTCCATTCCCAAACGAAACTGTTCATAAATCGTCAATTAATTACTCTAGGCATAAACTGCCCCGCAGAACTAAAAAGCCTAACTAAAAAGATTATACCGGATAACCCTAAACATTGTCTTTAGGCTTAGACGATGTCTAACGAGGTTCATCACTCCCTTAATATGGAGTAGCGCCTGTTCCAGTTCATACCTTTAGTCTTAGGTATGACTGCTTCAGCTCACTACTCCGATTCTGGTGAGTAAGACGATGTTTAACTAGTTTCATCACTCCCTTAATCCGGAGTAGCGCCTGTTCCAGTTCACACATTTAGTCTTAGGTAGAGACTGCTTCAGCTCACTACTCCGATTCTGGCGAGAAATACTGTTACTTCTATTATCCACTACCTGCTCTTATAATGTTATTAGGTATATTAAGACAACAGTTAACATGGGCATATAACCTTGCCAACACGCTTTAATTTTAAATTATAATCTGGATAAAATCCCAGTTATCAATCTTTAACCATAGTTTCATGTATTTCCATTTGATCGCCACTCAAACCAAACCTTAGCAGACCCTTTAAGCTTATTCAAAGTCTTGTAACGTATCGTACTATGATTCCACGAAAACTTTAATGCATAAGATTCTATTACGTTAATCTATTTTTTTTTCTTCATTATAATACTTTACACTCGTAGGGCGTGAATACAAACTACACACAAGAGTTAAATCCCGCTTCTAATGTTAGCTATACTTTATTTTATCGAGCTAAGAAGGTAGAAATATAAATACTTTTACCAAATCACCGTAGTTTCACTTTGCACAACAATAACACTGGTATAATTACTTATTTTATCACTTTAATATCACTAATGAAACACCACTAACGATTTAATTTATGATACCGATTGGGCAGCACTATCGTGTATACTTCCGGTTTGACAGCCAAAGAAGACGACGACTACGACGAAGACCAGAAAATGCTTCGTGCAGCTTCATTTATACCCCCATAGAATGACACTTCTTTTAGTGTTGCCAACAACCTCAAGGAACGACTTTTTTAATGTTGCCAACAAACACAATAACATAACCTGTTTTAATTTTTGAAAACCTATCGTCAACTCGAACCACTTCTGAACTTTAAAAATCTTTGAACGGTGAACTAATGCGGGAAAGCACTTTTATTTATTTAAGACCAGGTCAGCGTTCCGCATCGCTACATTTCCATTTTGAATACCAATTAGTGCCTTGCTCTTTTTTTCTAGTCATTGAAATATTTTATTTTTCGAGTACTTTGAAATATTGGAGTAACTAGTGCGCTTTTAAATAATCATAAGTTTTATATGAGTTATCTCCAATGAATAACATTAGTTTTTACACAACGAACTAATAACACATTAGTTTTTCTATGTTCAACTATTATTTTATGTTTTTTTTAATGAAGGTAGCATTTTTAGTCAATTAAGACTTTAGGCCAATTAAGACTTTATTAAGAATTTAGGCCTAACGAAGACGTTATTTTCATAAAAACTTTAAATCTCTTAAAATAACCATTGACCCTTTTAATTTTCCTGAAAAAAACTGAAGCTCCGATTTTCTCAAACTGTTTTCTGGCAGCTGGTATTCACATTATAATAATGATTCTGACGTAGAACCTTGTACCAATTTGCCTTTGGTAGACAAAAAGTATTCGTAGACATCTTAGAGAAGAATTCCGTTAAAATAAACACATTTTTAAATTTTTTAAAACTGAGGGCCTAAAATAGTTTAATATTTTAGCACTTACGTTATTTTGTAATAATTTAGCAGTCCTGAATTTAATAGAAATGTTATGATTACTCGATTGACGTCTCGAAAATAAACGAAATTGAAAGTACGCGAAGAAACGAAAACACTGTCTAGTCAAAAATATGACGTACTAAGAGGCTTATAATTATTATGATCATGATTTGTGTTAAGTATTAAGTCTCAACGCCGACCTAGAATATATATTGTAGCGATTCAAGTTAGATAGTATTCTTCAAACAAACATCCCTAACGAAGTTGACGGTCGATAAGGCGCACAGAGTCAGGCTTCTTTGGTTGCCAACTTGTGCCCTCCCAGTTCCCGACTCCTTATATTGACTCCGTATTCACAAATTATGTGAAGCGGTGTCTCGTCGTCATCACCGCATAATCTACAGAATGGGCTCTAGGACAGTCTCATTCTGTTTAGGTGCGTGTTCAACTTACAGTGCCGCGTAAGCTATCAACATTTTATTTTAACTTTAGCTACAACTTTTATATTCACAACTAAATATGCTATTCAATATTTATTTGTTAGTAGTTTCGTAAATTGCCTGTTACATGAAGCAAAATAAAATAATAAATTATTATACATCTAGCCTTTAGGTAATAATTCTATAGACAGATAATTTCGTAAAGATAGAGCTGAATTGTTTCGACAGGATTGCAGATGGACACCATAAATGGATTTAAACTGAATAGACATGTTAACCCAAGCACTGGTTTGACAAATTCTATTAAAAAAGATTGACTGACACGGGCATTGTGACACGGGTAGAAAGCGCCGGACTAGTATTTTCACATGTACATAGTTATGATGATATTTTTGGTATGAAATATTCAATTTCTAGAGGATTATAATGAAAGGCTTACAATTCTATATCTCCTATATGTTGTTTAATAGTTATGCTGATCTAATAAACCCAGTTTACTGAAGATTTCTGAGTGTAAGGGACAAGCGAACCCAATTATTTTTTATATGCTTATTTTTCTTTATTAGTAATTTATACAGGTTAAGAGGAATCAAAAGTAGTCCCTATCACGAATGCTGGATTTAGATTTTAGCACAAAAAGGATTTAGACAGCAAAGACAACAAATATTGATGTGTATGACTTTAATGTGATTGTGTCAAAAACAATACAATATGAGATAAAACAAGATTTTGATTCTTTTGATCACAGTACGCTAGTACGTATCACCAACCGTGGCGTCAATAGTAATTGGCGTTTTGGCATGCAACATCTCTTCGCCAGCGCAAAGAGTCGAGCCAATCGGATAGGTTCGTTAATAATTTTTTTGGATTGTTCAATGTTGCCTTAGTAGGCCTTTACCACGCGGGCGCTGAGGGCGCCTTGCCTATACCTCGACCAGGTCTTCGTTAGATGTGGTCAAGTAGAAGGAGCTGGTATTGAGGTGAATAAAATATATGGGGGGAATCTAATATAACAAAAATATGTCTTAAAAAGTTTTATTTTGTAAGACAAATTTTTTCTATCGTTTATCGTTCCAACGCACACTGTCAAAAATGCATCCTGAAGTAAACCGAGAGGGCTGCTACTCTGCGCCTGTGCTCCAGGATAGTGAGGTTGCTTTTAACCAAGTTACGGTCGCCAATGACCCTTTCCGCACACCTCTCCATTGAGTTCGAGGTAGCCAGATGGCATTCTGCCCCCAGCCCAGATATAGCAGCAGTACTCTACACATGATCGGACTTGATTAATTTTAAACTTTAAATAATTTGTAAATTATTAGAGTTTCAATTAGAATTATTTATTACAAAACGTGTCGTGGAAAAATACCGACATAGACACTTTGTTGCTATAAATGACCACAGCGCCTGTATTCGTTTGTATTTGTAGAAAATACTTGGTCCAATCAATTTAACAGGTATTGATTTTGAGAAATGCATTCATTGGATTACTCGTCTGATATTTTAGCGGGGGATCGTGGGATTAGATGGAGATTAATGTCGAATGTTTTCATAACTTCTTTGTGATATTTCGGAATCAAGCAGAGATCGTTCTCCATTTGTTTTTTATCTGATTTAAATTTACTTAGAGAATTTAAAACATAGCTTTTTAATACCCTTTATTTGTGAGGGGTTCGCAATGATTATAGCTAGGTTACGTTAATTAAACCTGAACTTATTTAACGCTTGACGCAATGGTTTAATTAATTGTAGAGGTCTAAAGAGTTTGTGGTTTTACAGAGATTTCTAACTTGTACATGTTTAAAGAGAATATTTTTTTTTCAATTCCATCACTTTGTAATAATGATACCCTATAAATGGAAACAAACTTTTGAATGTATATACGATATGTACAGGCAACAAAAGTTGCCAAACAAATATACCTGCGAATATATTAAATCATGCACTCGATGAACTATAGTAAGCGGCAAAACCATTTTTCTAAATTTAATCAAATGAATTACGCAACATTCATTATTAATAAGCTCATTCCCGACTTATGATAGTTTTTATTTAATTTTTTTTTGAAATTGTCTCTTGTCTTGCCGCGGCCTTAAGCCAAATTTGATGTACGGGGACCCCATGGAATTAAAGTTTCAACAGCAAATGGCACACATACATAATCTAAACATAAATACTCATCTTTGCGCCATTTAATTACTTCAGCTGCCTCCGATGTCACACCGACCCTGGCCGAGGTACCCCTTAGATGAGAGGCAGCCAAAGCGTCTACACAAGTGGCGTCCCAAACAAGGGCTTTGCCTCTCTCCCAAGGAATCAAAGTTAAACCGTTGGGTCTCTTACCATCGTCGCGAAAAATGCCACAGGGCTCTAAAATAGATGAAACATTGATGGAAACAAGAGCCCTACGGATGACGTCATTCAGGGAACCGTGGCGTGAAAAGCGGCCAGCACTTTTTTGACAAAATTTAATTTGGATATATTTTTAGCTAAATCGTCTTTGTTGTTTTTGACAATACTTCGTTTCGTTTCCCGATATCTGTTATTATATTAACTATAGTACCCGGAGGACCGAGCTTTGCTCGGTTTTTTTTTTGGTAAATCGTGTGTTTTGGAAATTACATTTAGATACAAATTACTGAGTAATGAAATATGCGTAATATTTTTCGATCTTACCGACCTAATAATAAGAAAATATGAAGTGTCGTTTTTCACAAAAGAAACAACTTTAAAAAAAGAAAAAAAAGTAACAAAATAACAAATCGACAAAAAAATTAAAAATAAAGAAAGCAATGATCTGGAATCGAAAAAAAAGTAAAAAAATAAATGTGTAAATGAACGTGACGCGAACCACGGCCGTCTGTTTTGGGGCCGCCCGATTTCCGACCGAGCTATTATGACATTTTCTTTTGCGGCGAAATTTACCGTCATATTCGAATAATATTTTTCATTCCCTGAAAATAGGGATAAAGGGACATTTTCTAAAAATGAAACCTAGCTAGATCGATTTTTCGCGCCCCGAATCTACGCACATACTAAATTTCATGAAAATCACTGGAGCCATTTCCGAGATTCCGATTATATATATGTACAAGAATTGCTCGTTTAAATGATAAGAGATAAACATTAAGTATTGATTAAGTTAAGGAGAACATTAAGTACATTGAGCAATGTAAATATTGAATTGTAACTTTAATCCACTTTTTCGTTGAACAGGTATTTCTAAATAATCATTGCCGATTACGGATTAAAACAAATCAGACGTTGAAAAAGTAATATAACATTATAATAATATAAAATTTTTGCAATTCTCGAAAGCACATAAACGAAAACTCTTCGCAGAGTGGAACCACTTGTGTACAATGTCCGTTCAACCTTTGACCTAGTTTCCTTTGTCACTCAAAACCTTTCAGTGAGCTTTTGTGGTGAAACGCTTTCTGTAGACACTGCGATTTTGTAGACTGGCAGTGGCCAAGTGAAAAAATGGAGATGAACATTTTGGAACTCTGAAGCGTTTATTTGTTCTCTTAAATATTTGAAGTGTCCCTCATGTTGGAGATTTTTTTTACTACAATTCTTTTTTACCTCGATACCTACACCCAGTTTCCGAAAGCGCAATCAATTTTAATTTACAATAAATCTCTTGTCAATCGTTGTTTAACATGATCTGAGTTGCTAGAACGTCTGAAAACAACATTGATTTTGATTTGCAATTAGTCACTGATTAATGGACAATCAACAGAAAATCGAGTTTCTGGAAGCGTTTTTCGGTGGTCAACTAGCTGTCAAAGTTTTATTAAGTAATCTGTCAATTTGGGCGATCAATCGTTGGTTAAAAATGTATTTTATCAAAAATCTTAGTTTTTATTAAAAATAATCAAATTCCCTAATACGTCGTAAGGAAATTCATGTGTTCTATTACCTGTTTATGATTTATTATTATGCGAACATATCATGCGATTAGAAAAAATAAAAAATGCAATTCAAAAGTTAATAAATAATATGGATTCTTTCTTTTTATAATACTTACTTTTTTATTATGGATAAAAGTTCATTTTTTTCACGTTCTGTAAAGTTTTTTCTTGACATTTTGCATGTATTTATATAAATTAAATTTTATTATAACTCTGATTTTTACGTTGGCAAACACGGTGACAGCATTGGATAATGACGTTAATTTAAGTTTTGTTTAAAGAGGGACAGCTATACAATAGAAAGAGTAAGTTGAAGTAAATCATTCATTTCATTCATTATCATTGGTTATTCAGTGATTAGCTAATTTTTCTTGAACAAACCCAAGGCAATTGAACAAGAGATTAACAGCTGATTATTTTTTACATAGTGTTATGTGATTGCTGCTTTGATTGGCCTTTCGGAAACTGGGCACTAGTCTCGCAAGACAGCTTTAAATGGCATTATAAGATAATATTTTATAGTAATACGCCAAATAAAAGAGATGTTTGAAATATGAATATTTGTATTTTATTAATTTTGCAAGGAAGGTATGACGACTGTCTGTCCCGACTAGGATAATAGCAACGCGAAATAAAAAGCAGGAAAAAAAACACAATTTTTTGAACTTTTTCATTTTCAAATTCAATATTTTGAATTCAAATTCAAAATTTCTTATTCAATATACCAAAATTTAAGGCTAAAGAAAGAAAAAAAAATTAAACAAAATGGGGCAATCATAATATAACATTTGAAACATATCATGTGACATGTCTATTAACACAGTTATGAATGAATTGGGTTCAAATTTCTGAAATTCCTTAAAAAAGGCACAGAATCAGATCTTCGATAAAGAGTAGACGATAAACATATATATCTTCGATAAAAAGAAACCTGACTGCACTAACTGTGTAACCTTGGTACAGCCTCGATGTTATTCCTTGGTCCTACTCTTACCATATCGTTTAAACATGTTTCGGTAATAACATGGAGTACATTACATTACAATATGTACTAGAGATATTAAAAATCAACTACCACTAAAAATCGCATAATCACTAATAAGTAAATTTTCCGTAGTCGTATATTTTTGTATTGTGTTTTTATTTTTTCTTATGTAAAAAAAACATGAATAAATGATAGGAATATAAACTTTAAATTACTAATGGTTAAAAGTCAACAAAAACACGGAGGCCAGAATAGTGCATATATATTATTAAGAAGTGTGGACCAAATAGCAGTGGAGTCACGTGTCGCCCCAATTAACGTGTTTAAAAATAGGTGTCGCCCGGAAAGTCAAATAAATAGTGTTATTTTCACACATCACTAGGTTTAAATTACTTAAATATCAAATAAAGTTTCGGTCATTTTACGGCTACTAATAGCTAAGTTAGTTTATAGTTTATTTTCAACATAGTTAACAACCACAAAATAAGTTTCACCCATTGTTATTTTCAAAGAATGGTCAAACATATACAATAACAGGTAGTTTTTTCCGTTTTAAACTTAATAAATTAAGGTATAACACAGTCCTTTCTTCTTAAGTTGACCCATTTCAATGCGAAGGCCATTTTTGCAGGTCACTTTAAAAGCTGGATTTAAAATCATCATACATTTTTTATTTCACTGCTTTATAATGTAATATTATTGGTTTCACATAATTATATGGTAGTATAGTTTTATGTATAGGGTTTTTTTATTATATTGCGATGTATTTTTCATAATTTTTTTCAATGTTATACCAATTTATGAAAAAGTATATGTAGGGAATTTTATACCAATGCTTGATTTTAATTTTTTTTATACTGGCAATGGAAGTAGAGAGACCAAGAGTGTTAGCTCTATTACTTAACATCGAAATCGTCAAGAGTTATTGCACAACGGTTTTAACAATAAAACGAATAAGTTCATAATTTGCCGAGTATTTACAGTTAGAAAACCTTAGTAATGATTATAAGTATATAAAATGCTAACGTTTACAAAAGTTATCAAATATGACATTGCCAATCTCGATTACATGTTTGATAACCAATCTGCTGATGCCGGTCATACAAAGCCTAATTTAAATGTAGAATGTGCAAAGTTGCAGGAGTTTTGAGATCTGTCGACGTCTTTCCGTTTCTATTTTAAGTCAACATAGATTAAACGCAAATATTATTCATATAACTTGCCGTTGTGTAGAAGCTCTTAGACTAAACGTTTTAAAACTATTAATAACAGTTCTTGTTCTAACTAAAATAGCTTTGACCCGGTGGCTAATTAATTTTATTAGGCACTGTGGTGCATCTATTAAATTAACTTGTCAGTTACTTAATGATTTCGTTCCGCTCATGAAACATGGCCGTATCAGAACAAACCTCATTATTTAATCTAATTTTAACCAAGACCATGTTTATCAGTATACACCTGAAAATATATGCATTTTGCATGATACAATCAAATACCAATGTACAGCGTGTCGTTACAACCGCGACAGTAAATGAACACACGTTAGACGTGCGCTACTTGCCAATAATTACAAAAAAATATACAGTTAAAAAGCCAAAATTAAAAAATATAAATTATTATTATTAATATTTTAAATATATTATTTATATTATTATTAATTATTAATATTTTCAAAAAAATTAATTAAATAAAATAAACAAAATTTGTAACATCCTATACAACTACAACTGACTGATTCATTCATTCAGAGACTTTTTCATTCGTTGCCACAACGTCGCATTACAAATCTCTCCTTCTAACAGTATGTTTTATATCTTTTAAATTTATTCAACCCATTCATATGCTTTGTGACCTTTACAAATGAACTTTACGTTACAGTTTTACGTATAAAACTGCTTACGTATAAGCGTGTTCTAAAAATGTGTATTTTGTAAAATTTAAAAAGTCGGTAAATATTGATGTTTAAAGAATGTAAATGCTTAATACAATTTTAAAAAGTTATCCTCTATATGTGTGTTCATTTATTGTCGCGGTTGTAACGACACGCTGTATGTATAACAGTACGTTCCTAAGTTCTTCCCCGTTATATTTAGAATAACTGATTCTTGTCAGTTGTATTTGCGGTTCCCGCAATAATTTTTTCCCTGTTCAAGTCCAAATTTTTATGCCGCCTACATTTTAAATGACAAATTCTTTGATAACAAGTTTTTAAATGAATAAGTTTTATAATTTTAAATAACTATGATATATTTTTTTAAGTGGTACTTTCGATACATACTTTTTCATTTCCTTTATAAAGCAAATTTCGTAGACTAACGCCATCAAAGCATAAGCTTTTTAATCCTTCTATAGCAACAACAACTCAGGGATTATAAAATAAAGCGAAAACCAGAAATTGCAAAATAAAGCGCTCTGCTCAAGGTTGTATCATATTTTGTAATACAATTTGATCTCCTGAAGGGAAATTTGAATGTTACAGAATATTTGAAAATGTTTAATATTTTATAATCGTTTTATTTGTAATTGTAGGTCACATAATTCGATTTTTATCAGGCCTTGACGTAAGGGAGCCTTTTAACTGTAGGAATTGATTGCATCTTTTCTGTACCAATTTAACGCATAATATAATATATTGGTATTTTATCTTTGTCAGGAAACAAAATATTTGTTGGCTTATTAAACTTTTCATTAGTTAACGGGAAGTTTAAGGAAACTTTTAAAGATAATGTCTTAGTTATATGGAAGTTTGATTGATTGATGGTATATCCTCGCTGTTACCCGTAAAGATTATCAGACTGTTGCTTGTTTTATGTAAAGGCTCGAAATCTCTTCTCATTGAAGTAATTTTGATGACGCATTTTGGATGCGAGGATTTTATACAACATCATAAATCACAAAATTAGTTGACCACACTTACTGTAGCTTTTAGATTTTGAGTTAGAAAAGTTAAAACATAGTCTTAAACTCCCCCGAATTGCACCCCTTGCGACAACAGAACATATATCTAAGAATATCAGCGATCAAGTTGTCGTTAATGAGGATAGTCGTCGCCATTTTATGGATCAGCTTACAAGTATATCAGAAATGACATGTATCACTATTCTTACTAATATTATAAAGGCGAAAGTTTGTATGTACGGATGGATGTTTGTTACTCTTTCACGCAAATACTACTGAATGGATTTTAATGAAACTTTACAATAATATAACTTATATATCAGAATAATACATAGGCTATAATTTATGTACATATTTCCTTGTATATATGTCTTTTTGTTTGAGTGTTACGCATTTAGTCTATTCTACGCAGACGTAGTCGCGGGCAGAAACTAGTGAAAACTTCTTTAGGCGCGTTGAGCACTTTTTGGTTGGACAAAAATCATAAAACTTGCTTCATCGTCACCGAACGCTTTCTATGAGCTATTTTTAAATAACCAGCCAAGTGCAAATTGCATTCGCTCACGAAGTTCCGTACTATAAAAACAGCAAAAATCTCCACTTAAATATTTTTTTTATTTTGTTTATTAATATTTGTTGTTATAACCGTGACAGAAATACATAATTTGCGAAAATTTCAACTGTCTAACTATCATGGTTTATGAGATACAGTCTGGTGACAGACGGACAGACAGACAGACAGCGGAGAATTAATAATAGGGTCCCGTTTTACCCTTTGAGTACGGAACCTTAAAAAAGAATACGCAAAAACATATTTGTACTTGATACGACGATATGATATAAATATTGTTATCATCGTTCGCAGTGCCTATAAAATATGTACAATTAAATAGTAGCGCGTCTCCTGCATTGGGCACTTGTGGCGTTGGCCGGGGATTCAGCCTTTTTGAGGAGGCTCTACAATAAGGGCTATGACACCGAGGACCAATTTGAGGTCGAAAATTGCTATCCCTTATAGTGTATAGTGGATAAGCTCTAGGACGACTTGGACCATATAGATAGGCCCTTTGGTGTAGCTACTGGTCACGCAGTAGACCTAGACAACGAGGAGATTTTGCTCCTTGAGGGATTGTAATACTTCTTCAGTGGGGGATCATTTCGCCAACCACTCGCAGAGTACGGTCTTCTGCGAGCGTATAAGTGTGGATACACATTTAATACAAAGCATTGTTTGGTACTTAGCGCTATTGTACTTCAAGCAAATGTTCCTAAAGTTTTACTTAGAAAGTGGTAACCGTTGTGTAGTTTTCTACCGGATGTGGTATATTGTTCCAGCATATTGTGCCAGCTGCAGCGTTCCACGAAACGAGGATGTCTATTTTGCATGATTTAAACGTTATTTAAAAATCAAAGTAATACTTTCTTTTATGTTTCAATAAACAGTCTCGGCTATTAAATTATTTTTTATACTTATTATTATTAATATTAAATTTGTCAAGATTTGTTGACTTATATGTTTTTATTAGAATTTAAATTCTTATGCTTACTTCATGACTTTTAAATCAAACAAATTTATAGAGAACCTGTTATAAAAACAATGATCCACGACGAAGTAAGATTAAGATAAATATTTTTTTTTAATTATGCATAAATGTCGTTACATACAGCTTTGAAAAACCCATTTTAAACTACATACAGCGCTTTAAAATCATGCGTCTAAACACTTCGCAATGACGGTTACATTATGATCACGTAAGTAACAATTTCTTTCAATTCCTTTATTTCTTACTCCTCTATTCCTTTCAGAATATAATTGAATTTGAACGTATGTAATTCACGTAGAATTACTGAATTAATTATGAGAGATCATGTTATTATCAAGTGTTTTATAATTGAGTAAAAACGTTATAAATAACTGAAAAATTTATTGTAATGTTCAGTGTTATCGTGGAAGCATTCTTAGCAATCATTGATGTACAGAACATTTTTCCTAAAAATATAGTATAGTTTTTTCTTTGTAATACGAGTACCATTCTCTCTAAGGTCGACGCATTATCTCATGCTCTGATTGCGTTGACAAAAGGGATCGTTATGAAGAGCTTATCATTAAAGCCCAGGAGAAGATTGCGACTCAGGAAAATTAATTGATTTTGGCTTACTTTTTGTGTCCAAAATAACAACATTAATTATATGGAACCAGATTTCGTTTTATTCTATTAGGGTAGTTACATATCTCGTCACTGTACAAATATAAGTCAGTAACGAAAAACGATTTTTTAACTGTTTTTTTTTTTACTTTTAGTCATAATAATATCTACTATATTATTATGTATAATATTATTGAGAATGGTTCGATCGTTATTTTTAAAAGCAATTCCCAGTGTCAAATTCGTTAACTATGATGCAATAATGCAACCATTATATTTTGTGTGATTATGACGGTCTATTTAGTGTATTAGGTGATTTAGGTATCACATCGTCTAATGTAATGTATTATAGATCGGAAGACACGATAACGAATTGGTGGCGTGAGTCAATGAGTTCTTTTTGTTTTTCGCAGCTTAATTCATTATATTCAAGATTGTTGATTATAATATACTTCTTTACGGACGGTTTATTATGCTTGGTAAGGGCAAAGTTTCCGTAATATCATTTGTTTTTAGCCGCCCTTATCGCATTTGATTGATTAATCGCTGACTTTCTTATGAAAAACATAGCCAACTTTTCTTATTCTTTCCTAGTTGCCATTACACCAATCCACATTAAGGAAAATAATGCTACTGGTCAGTGGATGATACTATTTAGTGGATCTTAAAGTTGTAATTTTTTTTATATAAATGAACAAAATCTTTCAGCGCTGCGAGAGTTCGAATCCAGTAAATATACCAGCAAATATATTAATTTTTTATTTGAATACGTATGTACTGTATAACATGTATATAATATGTATGTAATATGTTTGTGTATGTATGTACCTTTTTTAAAATAACTTAAATTAATCAATGACTATGGATTTTATCATCAAAAGGAACGACACTAAAATAATTATTTTTATCTTTGTCCCAGATTTCTTTCAAAAGTATATTCAAGTTTAAATATTCAACGAAACGAACATATCCGTCATTCACTCAGATCTCGCAACTACAGACAAATATCACATTACTATATTGGATCAAATTACTGGAGAAAATTCGTGTTTCGTGTTCTGCCTATTTCCCTTGGTATTTTGTTATATATCAATAAGTGAGTGAAATGGATGTGCAAAGTTTTCCTGTGTGTACTTTTATATGGTAGAGTTTCGATCTCAGCGCAGAATAAACTCATTACTTATTTAGGATATTTTTGTTAGGATATTTACAGTGAGCGAAGTGTATTTGTAATATGGTCATGTCACACCGTGTGTGTCAAAAAAAGAAAAAAAAAAAAAAGCCCGCTCTTTCGTCTGTTCTTCTCAGTACACTGGCTTTCTTATAAACGAGTGTAATACTCCTATATATATAAATAATAATAATAATAAAATATCTTTATTCACATAGACGCTTGCGCGTTCTTATGAAACGTCAAAATTTTTTGACATCAATAAGTTCGGAAAGCAGTGTTAATACAAGAAACCAATATGCACATATGTTGAATAAAGATATTTTATTTGATTTGATTTATGAGTACTTTTTGGGTGAACAAAAAGCGGGAAACTCGCGTCATCGTCACCAAACGCTTTCCATGAGCTATTTTAAAAAAGGAAAACGCAAAAATATATTTGTAGTTGCGGATATGATATAAATAATGATATTATCGTTCGGAGTACCTAAAATATGTAGTATTAATTATTGTACAATTTTAATTTTGATATTGTTTTATATTTTCACTTCTGGCTGCAGTCCCCATGAGACTGCGTACGTTTTTTTTGTGGAACGCAGTAGTACATAGGCAAATGCTTCTGTTGTTATGTAATTGTTATCCATTACAAACTTTAAGAGGGTATGATTCGATAATCTCACTCACAAAACGGAATACAAAATAACATTTGCTTTATACCGATCTGTTAAGCCCGTAATACGTTCTTGTACAAGCAGGCTCATTCAAGCATTGCGCAGCTGAAGACTGCGTGTTTCTAATATAGATTAGAAGATGAATAAGAATTGAGTTTGATATATGTCCGAATACAATGTATAGATATTATGTAGCATTTATTTGTCCCTCGGTAGGGAGCAGACCCGTGTTATAGATACTTACGCGTAAGTAGTAGTTATTCAATGTACTAATTCGTTGCATTGAAATCCCTACGTGCGTCGACTTAACCATACAGCGGTGAATATGATACATTATATACAAATATTCTCTATAACAAATATACAAATACGGCCAATATAATGTACATTATATATAAATATTCTATAAATATTCTCATAACTCTTTGTTTGTGAAGGAGAAATTAATTGCAAAACGGTTTAATTAAATAACTTGGAATTATAGGTATAAGTCACGGTAATACCATTAATTCGGTAAAGTCCTTTGCAACTAACTTCATTATGTCGGTGAACGCACGCATCGTAAAAATATTACTTTCATATTTTTATGAAATACGCCTAAAGAAGTATAACTTCTAAAATATAATTATGATACGTAATATAAACACATTACATATTTATTAAACTGTTTTCGGGATTTTATCGCGTTTTAATTTTGATTTTTTATTCCGGACGTTTCGAGCTCCTTAGCCTTTCTAGATCCTTTAGCCATACACAGTATGGCTAAAGGGTCTAGAAAGGCTAGAGGCAAGGATAGCCACACAAACAAAAATTTAAATAGTGATTCTTATCACCATCTTTCGCAGTTAGCTACTGTTGATAAAGCTTTGTTATAGAGAGTATGAGAATAAAAGAACATATAGCAGACGTGAAGCACCGACGGTTGAAGAAGTCTGCAGTTTGTGATCATTTTAAATCAACCCAACCACTCACTACATTAGATCTGACATATCGAAAATAATCGAAAGATGATCCGCGAGGCTATTGAAATAAAGAAACATCCTTAGTCCAATAGAGAAGATGATTTGACTTTGTCATCTGCTTGGGATCCCATAATTTATAAAATTAAATCCAAGCACACCAACACTGCTAGACCTCAAGATACCATAAGCTCTTTTTGGATAGATCGGAATAAAAATAAATTATAACATAATTGACGGTAGCCCGCATTTAGACGTGAAACAACTCAGTTTGTCCAGTTATCATGAACGCGGGAAAGGGTTCTAACGTCGGGAGTCCAAAATCAAAATTAAAACGGGGTAAAATCCGTAAAACAGTTCCATTTATGTATAATATTCGCGTAAAAATAAGAAATCAATACATTAGAGACTTTTTAAATATTAAAGCAATTGTTTTACATGTTTACAACTGTAAACAACTTATTTAGATGGAGATGATCATTTTGTAAAGCGAAATACAATAAATTGTTTTAGAAACAGCAAATACGAAAAATACTGACATACAGGGTGGAGGAAAAAATTATAATACAGTAAAATATTTACACGTTCACTTTTATGAGTCGGATTTTTACGGCATTCTAAATAATTGCGGGCGTAAAAGCGAAAGCGGAGAAGGTCATAAATGTCTGGCACGAATATTACTCATATTTATAAAACATGAGGCTAATAATAAATTACAGACATTTTTGCATGCATATTTATTATTGTTGCTTTTAAGGCTGTTTGTTCGCTGCTGTATGTTTTGATAGTAGTAGTAGTAGTTTTGATATATTATAGTTTTTGCTCAAAAACCAACGCTTAACTTAAGATATATCTGTGTTTTAAGATATTCTATTTCTTCATTCTTGCTGTTCGCTATGTATTTTAAATTCTAGGATATAGCGTATTTTGAATTATTTTCAAGCGTAGTAGCAAAATTAATAACAGAAGGATCTGAAGTATTTTTTAAAATTTTTTATTCACCCCTTACGTTAAGCATATCTCGTTATCGAAAAAAACTAAGTGTTATTAATAAGCTTTCAAGAATTAACTTCGTACACCTGAGCACTGTCCTAAAATAGTCCGAAAATATAGTTACAAAGTATTCGAGTCATCCGAATTTTTTGTAAGTAAATAAAAATAATGTCTCAATTTTCGAAGTCAAACAAAAAAGAATGCCAGAAAATACTCAATCTAGAGTCAATATTAATGTTTTTTTTATATAAGAAGATAGCAAGCGAGCCGCCGGTTCACCCGATGTTAAGTGATAACCGCCGCCCATGGGCATTTGCAACACCTAATGTAGGGTTAAAAACAGGTTACAACCTTTCGCTAAAATGGGCCCCGACTACCTTACTCACCAAACTAAAAGGGAAGTATAAAACTTCCACTTCACCGGTCTTCTGTGAGGTCGTGGTACTTCCCCGAACGGATTTGCCCATTCTTGTATCAGGGAAACTGCTGCGTAGTCCTACCGTAGTTATGCGTCTTTTCCTCAGATTCGTAAATTACTTTATTATCTATCTTTAATATTTATTTATTAAATAAATAAATAAATCTTTCTTACAAAAACAAATTTGCCAAGTTAGGTGACTACTAATGAGGGCGAAGGATTTAGACATTGAGGATACTCGTAAACGTAGAGGCATGAAGTAATGATGAATCATACTGTTTTTGTCATTTTTTTTTGCAAACTATTAATTTGCATATAAATTTCATTACTAATGTAGCGTATATTGTGGGTAGACAAATAAAATACAAAATGTTATGTATGTACTGCCGGGCGCGGCAGTCTGTTTCCGACCATTAAATGTGTACAACGTTACATTTTAGTTTTATTGAAATAACGTCTTCGACGTACAAACACTACATTTGGCGACGAGTTGAACTTTAACGCGTGGATTGTAAATCGTACAACATGGCGTGTAACCAAAATGTGATGTTTGGAAATAGCCTCACGTTCGATCACCGAACACAAGAATGGGCAATTTATAAAAGTCGATTTTCTCAATTTTGTGCGGCTAATGATATCACAGAAGAGCTAGATAAACGAGGTTTCAAGCGAAGAGCGTTATTACTAACATCCTTAGTGGAAGATACCTACAGAACTGTAAGGGACATCGTTTTTCCAGATGAACTAGAACTTATAGATTATACGAAGTTAGTCAGAATATTGGACAGTCACTTCATTACAAAAAGAAGTTCATTTGCGGAGCGGTACAAGTTCTACAAAGCGGAACAAAGGGTCGGCGAAGAGTTGACAGAATGGGCGGCTCGTGTACGCTGTCTTGCTACTTACTGTGGATTTAAGAACGATTTAGATACGGCACTCCGTGATCGATTTGTTTTGGGCCTGGAGAATACGAAAGAAAAGGAGAAATTGTTTGCTGAAAATGTCGATACCCTCTCATTTAACAAGGCGTTAGAGTTGGCGCAAAGTGTGAGGTGTGCTAGATTAGCATTACAAACGTCGGGGGCAACATCGTCGAGTTCTACCGAACAACAAGTATTTACGTTGAAAGCGAATAATGGCGGGCGAAGCAACGACATCGCGCGCTCATCTACTGACTTGCTACTACCAACACGAAGTAATAAGAAGAATAATCCGTGTACTGTTTGTGGTTATAATAACCACACAAAGGAAAAATGTCGTTTCATTAATTATTCTTGCCAAAAATGTGGCAAATCGGGACATTTAAAACGTATGTGTTCAGCTCGGGTAAAGAGAAACAATTACATAACATCGGCGGATGACGATCTGGTAAAAGGTGCGTATGACTTATTTAGCATTAGGTGTACCAACGGTAGTCCTATGCAACAGTTAATTTCAATCTCTGGCATTAATATTTTGTGCGAAATAGATAGTGGCAGTGCAGTGTCAATTTTACCCGAAAGAATTTATAAGGAATTTTTTAGTCAAATGCATTTACATAATTGTAACATTATCTTAAACTGTTATAACGGGACTAAAATAATACCTTTGGGGTATTTGTTATTACCCGTCTCACATGAAAATGTTGTAAAATCAATTAAATTTTTTATCATTACGACGAATCTTAATCAACCAGCCTTGTTAGGGAGAGATTTTATCAGTGAATTTAATTTAGAGCTATGCATTGCAAATTGTCATAATATAAAAAGCGAGAAATATGTTCAAATTTTAAAACAAAAGTATAAAAAATTATTTACAGACGAATTAGGAAAGTTTAATAAATATAAAATTAATTTAAAATTAAAGTCGGACGTAGAATTAAAATTTTTTAAACCACGTCCAGTTCCGTTAGCCCTAAAGTCAAAAGTAGAAGAAGAGTTACAACGATTAATCCAATTAGGCATTTTAGAAAAAGTCGAATATTCGAATATTGCCACACCTATTGTACCAGTTTTACGTCCCGATGGAAATATTCGAATATGTGGGGACTATTCTGTTACGTTAAATAAGGTATTATATATGGATAATTATCTACTGCCCAAAATTGAGGACCTTTTTGCAAAATTACATGGGGGAATACGTTTTTCCAAACTAGATTTGTCGCGCGCGTATAATCAGCTAGAATTAGACGAAACTAGAAAACTTACATGCATTAATACACATAAAGGTTTGTTTCAGTACAATCGACTCGTTTTCGGTTTATGCGTAGCACCATTAATATTTCAAAAAACAATGGAACAATTGCTTAATGGTATAGAAGGTACATGCATATTTCTCGACGATATTTTAGTTACCGGTCCCACAGATGAAATTCATTTACAGCGATTAGAACAAGTTTTATATAAGTTAGAAGACGCAGGATTAAGATTGAAACAAGAGAAATGTGAATTGTTTAAGGATTCTGTTGAGTATTTAGGATTTATAATTGATAAAAATGGCTTGCGAAAATCGAATAAAAAAATTGAAGCAATTATGAATTCGAAATGTCCCAAAAATATATCTGAACTGAAATCTTTTTTAGGTATGATTAACTACTATAGGTGTTTTATACCGAACACATCTAGCATTCTAAGTCCGTTGCACACGTTATTAAAAAAGGGTGTGAAATGGCAATGGACTAGACTTCATGATATGGCATTTATTGAAATTAAAAAAGAGTTGTCGTCGGACCGGGTATTGGCTCATTACGATCCTAATCTAATGACGGTAGTGACAGCAGACGCAGGCCCCGAAGGCCTCGGCGCCGTGCTGGCTCAGCGGCACGCGGACGGCTCCGAGAGGGTAGTAGCTTATGCCTCGAGATCGCTCTCCAAGCCTGAACGAAACTATGCGCAGATACAAAAGGAGGCAACTGCCATTGTTTTCGCTATAAAAAAATTTCACCATTATTTATATGGTCGTACTACACCATTTTTATTAAGGACGGATCATAAACCGCTTCTATCGATATTTGGAAACAAAAAAGGAGTACCCGACTTAGCCGCTAATCGTTTACAGCGTTATGCATTATTTTTATCGGCATATAATTTCAAAATTGAATATATAAGTAGCGAAAATAATGTTGCGGATTTCCTTTCACGGTCGACAAGAAGCGCCCCAGAGAATGAAGAACAGTTTGATTCAGAGCAGTCACTATTCATCAATTTTATGTACGATTCAATTTTTAAACCTATTACGCTAAAAGACATTCAGCATGAAACAGCACGCGATAAGACCTTACAAGTAGTTAGTAATTATATAAAAAAGGGCTGGCCACGAAAAATATCAGACGAAATTATTAAACCGTTTTTCAACTGCAAATTAGAGTTATCTATAGAAAATGATTGCATTTTAAGAGGTCATAAATTAATAATTCCCGCCGTTTTTCGTGAACAATTACTAGAAGAATTACATAGGCCCCATTTTGGCATAGTAAAAACAAAAACCGAAGCGAGATCACGTATGTGGTGGCCTAATATAGACAAACACATCGAAGAAAAAATTGCTTCGTGTTGTGTATGTAATAACATGCGAGCCGCTCCGCCTCGTTCTCCGCTCGCTCCGTGGCCATACCCGAACGAACCGTGGCAGAGAGTCCATTTAGATTTGTTTACATTGTACGGTAAGCAATATTTAATCGCAGTCGACGCGCATTCGAAATGGGTTGAATGTTACTACCTGTCAACAACTGATACAAAGGCTATTCTTAATAAATTATATGACATGATGAGTCGATTTGGTCTTATGTTAGTATTAGTTTCCGATAATGCACCTAACTTTTGTTCAAAGGAGTTTGAAATGTTTTGCTTATCTAACGGTATTAAACACATTACTATCGCACCTTATCACCCAGCATCAAACGGCCAAGCGGAAAACAGTGTTAAAACAATAAAAAGAGGTCTAAAAAGTGTTCTCGGAATAAATGATGAGCAAGCTAAAATAATAAATAAAATTAATGAATTTTTATTTAACTACCGCAATTCTGTACACTGCACAACTGGTTTTTCGCCAGCGCAACTGTTGCTAGGACGACCCTTACGATGTCGTTTTGATTTAATGACCGCGACAAATCCGCTTTCAATTTCGTTGTCCAATGATGCTAATAACAATGTTTGTTCAAAACAGATCTCACAGAGTAAACAACACGGTGTGCATCGTAGAACAGTTTTTTATTCAGGAGATAGTGTACTAGTTAAGTATTTTTATAATAATGGCTGTAAATGTAATTGGAAACGAGGCATTGTAAAAAGTAAAATAGGTTCAATGATGTATAACGTTTATATACCCGAATTAAATTTAACTTTAAAGAAACATATTGACCAGTTATTAAAATATAAGGGAAATGTAACATTTAATAATAATATTTCTGATACAAGTACCAATATAGATAATGAATTTGGCGATTATTACGATTTCAACCCTGACACGGGAGAAAATGTACCATCATCAAAGTCAAACTCAAATTTGGCGTCAGAGGGGGAATGTGAGGATGAGTTTGTTGATTGTATCCCGGAAAATGATATTTTGTTAACGAGCGAAAATGAACACCGTTATCCTATAAGATCGACTAGAAATAATAATCCTAAGTATAAATTTTGATAACATTATATAATTGTTAAATTGTTTACATACTTGTTATACTATGTTTTTATTCTGTTGTATTAAGCTGTTTTTATCTGTTTTATACTTTTTATATAGTTTGTAATTATGGTGGAGGGATGTAGCGTATATTGTGGGTAGACAAATAAAATACAAAATGTTATGTATGTACTGCCGGGCGCGGCAGTCTGTTTCCGACCATTAAATGTGTACAACGTTACATTTTAGTTTTATTGAAATAACGTCTTCGACGTACAAACACTACAACTAATTTTTGTAGTCTATTTGTGCTCGAAGTAATGTTCTTCGACACATTGAAGTTGTATAATTTTCTTTTAAAGACATTGCCCTTACTTTAGGATAATATTACCCTGTGTTGTAAGGACGTTTTACAAACATAAATTTCACGTGGACAAATAGTCAGATGCACACACGGGTCATCTACTCGGCCTTGGAGGGCCTGCAGGTACGGGTGTCGAGGACAGACCTCATGACCCGGGCTTCATCTCAGGGGCCACTCCGTGCCCCCGGTAATTTGGGCCATATTGGCCTGACGGGATGTGTTGTTTGATGTCGCCATAAAAATGGCGCAACACTGTTTACGGTATTTACTATTCGCCGTAATGCTCGGTGAGTAGCGTAGTTAGGGTATGTAGGGATGCTCCCATTGGCGATTGTCCTGTTGCCATTGCGGCTATAATGGTTATTAAAGCTTCCGCTAATGTGCGGATTAGTTGCTGGAGTGATGCTGCGAATTCCTCCACAGTTCTAGGGGCTTCAGTGGTATAACGTTTATCTTGAGGGCGAAGGGGGCGACGACTGGTAGGCGCTGTCTCCGTCCTTTGTTCGAAAAGTATTTGTCGGTTTTCTTGTATGGGGGATTGGCGTCTTTGTCGGGGGTGGAGGGGGCGACGAGGTAGCGCCGTTTCTGTCTCCGTAGTGGTTGCTTGTTCCCGTTCTCGGGGGACTCGAGTTGACGGTCGTTCGACCCTTTCGTCTTGTGAGGAGGCCGCGGGTGCATCACGTCCGCGGCGTCTTCGACGATGGCTTCTGACCCTATTTGTGGCTGGGTTGGCTGGTGTGTTGTTACTATCGTGGTTGGTCTTGCAGAGGTGGCGGCAGTGGAGGCGGCGTCGGCGACGTATGTGGTATGCGGGCGCGCACTCGATGTTTTTTTTTTTTTTTTTTTTTTTTTTTTTTTTTTTTTTTTTTTTTTTTTTTGGCTGGATGAGCCACTGTTGGCCTTAGGGGCCTTCACAGATCCGACGGACTTGAGGTGGCCTGGCGCACGAGGCGCCTAGCCTGAACCTCGGCGTACTATTATTACGCGTTATGGTGACTAAGCTCGAGGCCTCCCAGGGGAGCCTCGGCTCGGGCCGTCACGCTATTATTGTTACCGGTTTGGGAGGCCGCCAAGCTCTTAGGGCGCTTTGGCGGGCGCTCCATGGAGTGATCAGGCTCAAGGGTCCCCGAGAGGGGACCTCGGCTTGGACTGTCACTCAGCACGCGTTTAGCATTCCGATTCGAGGGTGCCCGAGAGGGCCGGACCTCGGCTCGATCGGTAGCTATTATCTGACTGGGGGAGTTCCTAGAGCTAACATTACTACCACTTCGGAGAGCGTTGGCGCTGGGAGAAGAAGTGGCGGAAGAAACTCCAGCAACGCTTCTATCATTGATAGGGGAAAACCTGCCAGGTACGTGGCGGAACCTAGTATATGTTTGCCGCACTCGCCGGCGAGTGCGGTGTGTGTTGGTGTGTTTCTTGAGTTTTTTGATCCTTTCGATGGCGATAGTCGTCTCATCGTCAGGGAAGTCGAGAACGTGACGCGGTCTTCGGTAATCGCGGCGGAAAATGTTTAGCGGCAAGGGCCTGTAGGTGACGGCACCTACGATAAGTGGGTTGGGATGCGCGGCGGCGGAGTCGAAATATCGGCGCGACGCCGACTTCAGGAATTGCGCGATGGTGGGCAATTCTAGGTCGACATGTAGGTCGATATTGCGCATGAACCAGGGTGCTCCCGTGGCTCTGCGCAAGAATCGATTTTGAATCACCTGAAGCCGGTGTATTTGCTTCGGAGCAATGTGAGCGAAGACGGGGCTCGCGTACGTCATGATAGGGCGAACTACTGCCTTATATAAGGTCACCTTGTTCCGAAGGGACATTTTTGACGTTTTATTGAGAAGCGGGTAGAGGCGACCGAGTACGAAGGCCGCCCGGTTCCTGACCTGGGTCACGTGCTGGGTGAATTTAAGCTGGGAGTCGAGGACGACGCCTAGATATTTGACTTTATTAACCCATGGTACTGGGCTGTCCAAGAGTTTAACGGGGGGAGGAATGGGTGTGTTCTTTTTATGCGCGAAAAGGACTGCCGCGCTTTTGGCGGGATTGATTTCGATCCTCCATTGCCGAAACCAGTCACCGATGGTGATGGCCGCAGCTTGGAGGCGTCGATGGATCAATTCGGGTGTTCTGCCTGTGGTATAAATACAGGTGTCGTCGGCAAAAAGAGCAAGTTCTACATCTTTGACACGCGGCATGTCATTGGTGTAGAGAGTGAACAAGACTGGTCCCAACACCGACCCTTGGGGCACCCCGGCTCGAACGGGATGCGTAGTCGAACACACGCCCTCGACGCGATAGTCAGCGAAAGGTTCGATCACTTAGGAAGTCTCGTATTATGCATACGAGACGGTCGGACACTCCGTACCCGTATAGCTTGTATACGAGCCCGTTGTGCCAGACTTTATCGAACGCTTTTGCCACGTCCAGGAAGAGCGCACCGGTGTTGAGTCCACGTTGACGTTTAGTTAAAATGTGCTCCGTGATGCGGTGCACTTGATGGGTACATGAGTGTTTGGCTCTAAATCCAAACTGCTCTGGGATGGGGAGCCCTTTGGTGTCCATAAGGGATCTTAAGCGGGCTAAAATTAGTCTTTCAAAGATCTTCCCAAATGTTTTGAGAAGACTTATTGGACGATATGAGGTTGGGAGAGTGGCGGGTTTAGAGGGTTTGAGGAACCCTATGACATCGGCTTCCTTCCACTCGGATGGGAAGAAGCCTTCGGTTAAGGCCGCGTTGTAAATTAATACTAGTATCTGAAGGATGCTAGTAGGGAGGAGCTTGGTCACCTTATTGGTGATGCCATCTGAGCCTGGTGCTTTACGCGGGCGTAGTTTATTGATGGTGTCTATTAGTTCGGAGCACGTGACTGGGGGAACGGGATCGCGAAGTGGCTCTAAGGCTTTCCTTTCTACCTCTTCGTTCACCTTGCGGAGGTGTTCGGGGTCGATCGGAAGCAGACTGGGGGAGCATTGAGACTCTAGGCTGTCAGCCAGGCATTCGGCCTTCTCTTCGTCCAGCATTGCTGGCGTACCTATCGGACGGACTAGTGGCGGCATGGTTGTTATGCCGTTACCCTTGAGGGATTTGGGAAGTTTCCAGAAGGCTACATGGGATGGTTTTACTGAAGCTAGGGTAGAATCCCAACGTTCGTTTCGTGATTCTGCTATGCGTGTTTTGACCTCACGCTGCAATTTACGTAGCAGTCTACGATTCGAGTCGGTGGGATATCTATCATAGGCTCGGGTAGCCGCATTCTTGCGTCTCAGCAAGTCTCGCACATCGTCTGGCAGGGCCCAGCGATGGTCTTCCATCGCTGGAACCTGTCTCGAGCATTGCTCGACGACGGTGTTGACGTGGCTTGTGAGGGCTCGAATTGCGGTTTCCGTGTCCTGTTTGGTATTTAATTCTCTAGGGATTGACTCTAGTTGTGGAGGATTAGGTTCGTTAAATTTAGATCTAATTTTATGCCAGCTGATGACGGTTTTGGTTAAGGGAGCGGCTGTTGCTGAAGGCCCTAGCCGGAGGAGAACTGGTCGGTGATCGGAGTGAAGCTCGTGTATCACTTCCGGTTCGCATAAGGAGAGACTGATGTTTTTGATGAGTGCAATGTCAAGCACATCCGATGTGTGTCCCTCTACGTATGGAAAGCGCGTATGTTCGACGGGGGCAGCGACTTCAAAGTCGAGCCTGTCGGATAGCGAGTCGAGTGCGGTGCCTCGACTGTTGGTACGTGTCGAGTTCCATCGGGTGTGCTTGCTGTTGAAGTCGCCAGCTAGGATGGTGGCTCCTCCTATAGAGAAGAGAGGGCCTCAAAATCTGATTGCAATATTAATGCGGTTGGTCTACAAGGGAGGTAAACTGATGCTATGGTGATAGGAGAGTGGCCGGTTAAAGCCAGCTGACAGACGGAGGCCTCGAGATGCGTGAGCGCGGGCGTGTCTACCGGTACGCAATGGAGAGATTTTTTATAGTATATAAGTGTGCCGCCGCCCGGGGCGCCGACACGATCGTTCCTAACTATTCGATAATTGGGGATGTTCGGATCCCTTGTCGCGGCTTTCAGGAGCGTCTCCTGAATAAGAAGTATATCGATTTGGTGCGCGCACTCGAGGTAGGTTGTCTATTGATATCCCCCGCAGTGGTACTGCGGTAGGGGTTTGTAATGCGGTTGCTGATGTAATCTCGCCTTGTTCGTAAGGCTGAGGGGGGAAGTCTGAGGTGGGGGGGGGGGGGGGGGGGCTGTCCCCCCGCTGCGACTATCTCCGTTTCGTCCGACGGTCGTCCATCCTGCTTCCTCATTTCTTGTGCTGGGCCGCGGCGGATTAATTGCTATCCCGCGTTTTCTAGCCTCTCTTAAAAACGCGGGACAACGCCTATCGTTAGCCGGATGTCTCTGCCCGCAGTTTGCGCAACGTGCGGGGGTGGTTAGCGGCACTGGGCAGTTAGCTGCTATGTGGTTGTCTGCGCAGCGAACACAGACAACTGATCTGTGGCAATTTGCCGACGAATGTCCAAATTTTTGGCATCTGTGGCATTGGGGTGGGCCTGTTCTCCCCTTCCACCCCTCGATTTGGATGCCCGGCATGTTGAGGAGTTCATTTGTATCGTACAGTCGGGCTGCTTCTCTATTTTTGAGGCGCTCGAGCTGCACGAAGAATACACATCGGCTTCGGTTTCTTATAGGTGGTATTAGTTTCGTGTAGGTCGCCGGGAACCCTAGTTCGCGTAACGCATCGGTTATGCTCTCCGGGTCTGTAGTTTTGGCAGTCCGTGAATTCCCACTTTAGTGGGGAGCTCTCTAGCCGGGGCATAACAATGCCAAGTTATGTTGCTATTTTCATTTGTGGCTGCAGTCAAGTGTCGTTGGATGACTCGATATTCATGCCCCGATTGGGGTAAGAAACGGATGCCTTTTCCGAAAGCTCGCGCGTTCGGCGCATGTCCGAGCTTATTTTTGAGTGCCGAAAAATGGTGAGCCCAATCGGGCAAGTTTTCGACAATGATGGGTGGATATCCCTTCTTAGTGGTCTCTTCTTTGGGAGCCGTAGGTACTTGCTCCTCAGTCTGAGCGGATGTCGACGGTGTTGGCTGCACGGGCGATTTTGCTATGGATGCATATGATGTACTTTCTTGTACTGTTTCCATGCGCTCGGGTGGCGCATGGACTGAGTGGTACGAGGGCGATTTCGGCGGTTGTGAATATCGCGTAGTGTTGGTATTCCTATATGCATTTTCGTGTTGGTCATCCTGTGCTACGGTGTCCATTTCTTCGACGCATTGTCGCTTCTCTAGTAACGATGCGTCGGTTTCGGGCGGCGTATGTCGCCTGCGGGTCTTCCTTGAGTGGTACGTCTTGGCCAGGGTGGATACGTACATAGACGCACCACCGTCGGCCTTGACTTCCGCCACCCCTGAGACGCTTGCGGCGCTTCTTCGGTACTCCTCCTCACTAGTTGATAGGTATTCTTCGGCTTCCTGGTAGCGCTGCGGCTGTGGGCGCAACAGTTCTCTTGGGAGCTTAGCTTCCTCGATGTCATGTTGGTCCATGGCTACAGTTGTGCGGGTCCTCCTGCGAGGTAGACCCCTAGGGGAGGCCCAGCGAAGCGCCCAGCGAGCGGGGAGGGGTATCAAGGCGGCAGTGTATGGCGGGAATCGTCGCGCTTTCCAGCGCGTGCACTGCCTGCCCTTTTCTTACGAAAGGGGAGTCGCAGTGCTGGTCGCACACGTAATCTCGCTGTCGCGGGGGTACGTGGTCTCGGCGAGGCGTGTACGGCGCACACGTTCCGGACAAGGTGGCCTAGGCTGCTCGACGCTTCACGGAGTTAATACCTCGACGTTAGGCGGAGTGGCTTCGGCGGACTTCGGCTGGGTGGCTTCGATCACTCACGATGTCGCAGAACGGGCGCTTTAGTCAGATGCGAAATAACTATCTGTGGGTCACACAAATAGTTGTCCCGTGTGGGAATCGAACCCATGACCCCCGACGCCGAAGCCAATACCTTGGCAACAGCGCCACGGAGTCATCAAGCGAGGAGCCATAATAACGAGGAATCAAAAAGCCCAACTTGCCAAACATGTCTGACTGACTGTCTGTATATCTGCTAGGTAGAATAGGAGTACTTATAAAAAAAAATATTTTGTTTTTGTATATTTTTACTAAATAATATTTTCGAATTATTTTTTCTTAAACAACTGTTTGGAAAGCATTGTTTACTTTTTTCTTCCTCATCGCTAAGCGGTTTCGAACTCTCATTAAAACTTAGTTGTTCTACTCTGCTATTATTTTAGGGGCTATTATTACACAAAGTGAAAAGTAAGAGACTTTGTTATTTGGTACGGAAATTATGTTGGAACATGATGACAAAAAAAAATAAATTCTTAAACAATTTGTTTTCTGCACAGTTTTTATAACTAACTAAGTCTCTAATATCTATTTCTTTTTATATTATAAACGAAGTGTTTACAATTCCATATCATATTTGCTTCTTTAAACAACAAGTCTAATGTATAACGTTATTTACTAAACCCATTATTTCTAATCGCTGTAGCCCCTACATCGTCGATTCCAAGGTTCTCTTTAATCACCTTTTTTCTGCCGTAGAACCGTAGACTATCTATGAGCTCTGTGCCCGAAGAAACTTCACATAGTCTACAAACTGAATACATTTATCATGACTAAGATAAACATTAAGAAGAACATTTGTGAGTAAATTATACTCACCATACGTCGGACCGAACATCGAGAGGAAGCTATGTTTTACATATCGGTTTATAACTAGCGGCTTAGGACGGAACTCACTCGCTCGGTGGTCACCCTACCTTTTGAAAAATATGACCACGGCTGTGAAGAGATACCAAAGAGATCTTTGGTTGACCACTGAATTCCTTATGCGATATCTATATAGCTAATTAGAACCCAATAAATCGCGAAATATAGGATTACCTGTGATACAATAAAATGGTGAAAGGCCAACCTTTCTGTAAGTATTGTGGTGAAAAAAAAAAAAAAAAAAATACATACTGTACATTTATACATAGTCAATATTGCTAAGAGAGAGCTGCGAAGCCACAGCTGAATGCGTTGCATTAGATCAGGAAGGCGTGTTCTGTGTTCATACAAATGTAATTAATCCAATTAAGCACGTCATACGTAACATGTGGCAGAATTAAATGGCTTTTATTTTGAGAAAATTTGATATATGTTTATTGGAATACTTGAACATATACTATTTTTTTATATGAAAAGTTGCCCAACGAGCACGCGGTCCACCTGATTTTAAGTGAATACCGCCGCCCATGGACATCAGCTACACCCGAGGGTTTTAGATGCGTTGACAACCTTTTGAAAATTGGGCTCCGGCTACCTCACTCACCAGACGAAACGCGAAAGTAATTATAATTCCACTTGACGTCGGTCTTTTGTGTGCAACAGCCGAGGCTGCTGCGCGAAAGGGCTGGCCCTACCACAGTAACTGTTGTTGTTCAGCTTATATTCACCACATCATTAACGTACTAAAATCTCAAAAATATGTCTTACACTATTTTTTTTTGACAAGTATGAAATATAATTATAAATGTTATTTTTGCTAATTTCGCTTTTTGAGTTGCCAATAAATAGCCAATGTTTCCCGTGGGCCGATCCGAGGCAACTTTATAAAGCGTAGAAATATACAATTTCAGTACTTCAAAATACAAGCTACTCGCTACGCGTATACGGCCAAGTTCCACCCGTTTGCCCCAGATGGCCATGCAAAGTGATGCATGCATGGAATCTCGATAGCGATGTTTCACGATGTGTCAAGGGACGTCTTCAATATCGAACAAAACGGGGGTTAAAAAGAAAAATTTGTCCGAGTAAAATCCGTACAAAAAAATACGTGGAGATTCTCCTGATGGTAAATAATTACCGGCAACCCATCTTCAAAAACTGAGGTTTTGTAGATGCGTTGAGTACCTAAAAATCCCGGGAACCGACTCACCGGACGAAACGCCAAAGTATAATACTTCCCATTCACGCAATTCTTCTGCGTGCTGGCTCTGTTGCGTGACCCTATCGCAGAAAAATCAGTAAATTAAAGTAACAGCTTATATATACAAAAATTTGTAAAAAAAAGGTATGAATAGTTTTTCGCCTATAGCTATTTTAGCTTATATATATCTCAATGTTGGGCAAGGGGCTCCTCTGTACATAGGCGTATATAGGCGATATACCATCACGCTACTGGAACGCATATTGGCGAATTTCACATATATGCGCAAAATTTTTATATAATTTCGAAATTTTGCAGGTTTTCTCACGATGTTTTCCTTCACCGCTACATAAGTCAGCATTTAAAATTGCAATTAACGGTACCAAGATTTTAATTTAGGGTACGCGAATATATAGAACTAGCTGCTGCCCGCGACTACGTTTGCGTAGAATAGGCTGAAGGCGTAAGATTCAGGCAGAAAGATATACATAAAATATGTATATAAATTATAGCCTATTTCTTATTCTGATGTAATATCTATATTATTGTAAAGTTTCATTAAAATCCATTTAGTAGTATTTGCGTGAAAGAGTAATAAACATCCATCCATACATACACACTTTCGCGTTTATAATATTAGTAAGGACTGAAAGCGAGCGCGGGGACACTGAGCTATAACGGCTTACTATACACTAATTACTTAGTCTGGCAAAACTTACAAATGAACATTGAAATGTATAAACTCTTTTGATGTTCTATACACATGTTTCAATGCTAAGTTTTCATTTATTTTACCTTTTAAAGTACATATAAAATATGAAAATAGAAGCATAAACATGTACAATTCAGTAATCCATAAATATTCGTGGCAAAAATCTGCAATTGAATTTATGTTTTATGGCATATGTCGAGTTGAGTTCCCATACGGCAGAAAGGGTTGCGCTTGATATATGAGTTGCTCTAGTTTTTGACATTTCTACAGTACAGATGTTGCATTTAAAGTAATCGAAAACTTACAGGACAATTGCGTTTGTCAAACACTGATAACATTTTGTTTTTGTGTTAACTCAAAATTTGGGGATGGAGTTTGCATTGGTCTAACAGATCACAGAATTGCTGTGTGAACTTAGCCGACTTTTTACTGGGACACATAATTGGTGCTTTACAGCATTTTTTTGCTAGTGACTCGCAGCGTGCCTGCTACTCGACAAGTTTGGACATTCTTGTTTAGTGTTTGCGTTTAGTGTTCGAATTACAGAGACGTTCGCTTGTTGTATTTGGAAAGCAAAGACGGCAATGTGGACTGAAGATATAACTTATAAATTTCTGCTATAAAGGAAATTGTTCTGTCCCATGCAATGTACGCTCCGAAACCAATGACGAAATAACCAAAACCAAAATGTATGTGTTATATTCGAAATTATTAGTAGATTCCCATACATCCTTCATTTTAGAGCGGGCCAGCTAGAGAATGGTATTAGTACAAAAAAGTTACAGATTTTGAGGTTATAATCGTAATGTAAATGTTAACGGTTTTCCACTGATCTAGTGTTACAAAGAGTATGTATCGAGATATTGAAGAACAAAACGTATCATGGTTTAGGGCATCTATAATTAGGTAGATACTATTAGGTATCTTCTAAATAGATAATTATATACGTAAGTATCCATATCTAGTCTGTGTTAATTATGCAGTTCTTGACTGAATAAAAAAAACCTAGGCAAACTTTCTTAGAATTAATGTTTTGGTTTGGAATGAGACAACAAATATTTTTAAAAATTGGCATTAATGCCTACCTAACTTAATCACAGATCTTAAAAATTAATTGTATTATAAATAAAACAAAGCGTCTTATTTAATTTTTATTGTTCTTCCTCAATATTAGCATATAAAATATTGTCTAAGAATTGTGCAGTACCCTTCTTTAACCATTTGAGTTAGGACGTTTGGCTAGTCTGTATTAAATAGATATGCAATTGTTATAATAAAATGGACAAATAATTATCACTAATGGCCGATTATTTTATCCTACAGGGCAAAAAAAATTATATTCTTTGTTCCCGCAATTTTGCTTGGTCTTGCAAGTTCCGATTCCAAGAAAGCTTCGGTTCCAGACACCAATGAGTTACATACTTCTGTAGGTGTTTCTTGCAATCACATGCGCGGTTGTTGAAATTGATTGGCCATACTTGCTATTCGACGCCCAAGAACCGAAGCAGCAGCTAAACAGTATTGGACACTACTCGCACTACACATTTGAACCAATCGCTTACAATAATCACTAATCGCTAAACATCTGCACTCCCTCTAATCAAAGCTGAAATTAGCCTTCAGGAGCAATCTTTCCAACGGATTCACTATGTGTGACGTTTGGGTTGATGGTGTGGTAGCTCTTAGGGCTCCTCATATTCTTACCCGGTTTTGACTAGAGGAAAATCTTTCCGGTTTTGTTAGTGTCAATTTAAAGTACCATTGAAAAGCCTAGTTGTGGCAACTACTGGTCATACCAGGACCAGCGCTTTCATCGTAACATTGTCTTGCTGACGCGTGGGCAAACCACTATTATTATGGAAGAAAGCTGCGAGTTCCGAAGGTTTAGCGATGTAGGATTCTCGTGGTAACAGTACGTCGTTCCCACAACTCAACACGGTAGTGTTTCAAATTTAAAATATCTTTATTCAAATAGACGTTTGCGCGTTCTTATAAAACGTCGAATATTACATAATAATTGATACATAAGTCCATAACATGTAAGTTACCACCGGTTCTAAAGGCAGTTTCTATTGAGAAGTGACCGGCAGGAAACTCAACAGTTGTTTTTTTTTTTAAAAAAAAGATCATTACATATAGCATAGCTATACCTAATATTCTTATTAAAGCCTATGTGAGTATTGTTAATACCGGTACCAACAGTATTAACTACACAGTCTATTCGAAAAATAAAAACTAAATAAAAAACGTATAATGTTATCGTCGTGGGAATTCGATTCTTTATGAAAATTAAGTAGGTAAAAGAAGAAAAAGTATTTAATTTATTCCTTCGAGTTAATCCTAAATTAAGGGAAAGGCAATTTGATTATTCGTTGTACTGTAATTTAATTTGGGGTAACAAAAAGCAATGACTGATAAATAGTCCCCAAGTATTCTTTCTCTAAATTAACTTTAAATGTTAAGATAAAAGTAAAAAAGTTATTCAATATTTTATGTGAAAAAGTCTTCTTCTCAAGAGTGAAAACAAATAAAGATAATAATATATAAATAATTATATATTATTACATATATGTGTCTGAGCGTGAAACGAGAAGACGCAGGTTCTAATCCCGCAGCACCAAAAGTTTTATTCATTAATCGAAAATAAGAAATTACAATTTAATGGTAATAATAAAAATGGGTATCAATATAACTTGAAATTAATATTCACTTATTTTTTATAAAAGTTTACAAATTTTCTTTTTGAGAACGTGTGTTTTGAAATAATAGATTGCTGTAATTAATTCATATATGAGAATTAAGTGTCTTTATCGTCTCATAATGGTTTATCTAGAAAGTACTCATTTTGTTACTTTCATAAATGCTGGTATGTTTTACGTATCAAAGTTTTAATTAACATTGCTTGAATTTGGTAATAAAAATCTATGTAAGATTAAAATACAATGATGCAATAATTTCGTATTTGAAACGTAACAGAAATTGTTATTAGTGTACAACAAGTTCCGTTTAACCTTTGACCCACTTTCCTTGTCTTTCAAAGCTTTCAGTGGTATTTGTCACCACAAAAAAGGTGATGTGTAGGAAATGCTACTCACCGTCAACTATACAAATGATGAATAACTTTAGGTATCACGAAGCGTTTCGATTTATGAAAGCGAACAATATTTCTTTATTTTCTGGAACTTGATAACAAACAAACTTGCATTTTTTTGACACTTCGACATATTTATGCATTTTGCGAAAACTTAAACATGTATGACTAAGCCCCGGTATCTTATAAGGTTACGAAATATGTTTTGTGCGATAGAAACGTAGAAATAACGTAAAAAGCAGAAAACTAAGTTTATTATACAATAAACATAATATACAGCGTGTCGTTACCATCGCGACAATAAATGAACACACATATAGGGGATAAGTTTTTAAAGTTGTATTAAACATTTAAATTCTTTAAACATCAATATTTACAGAGTTATTAAATTTTCCAAAACAAAGAATTTAAGAACACCCTTACCTATAAAAGCGTAACGTAAAGTTCATTTGTAATGGTCACAAAGAATATGAATGGGTTGAATGAATTTAAAAGAGACAAAACATACAGTTAGAAGGAGAGGATTGTAATACGACGCTGTGGCGCGAGTTGTATAGGATGTTACAAATTTAGTTTCTTTTTTACTTAATTAGTTTGTTTGAAAAATATTTTTTTTTTAATTATGGATTTTGTTTTACGTTAATATTTTTTTATGATTATTGGCACGTAGCGTTAGACGTGTGTTCATTTATTGTCGCGATGGTAACGACACGCTGTATAAACGATGTATGCATTACACCCATAGAAATAAAATCTGATGATGATGAAATGAATGGGATGGTGATTTCATTTATTATTTTACGACTTTGGTCTTTGCCCTGTTCGTTTCAAGATCTAACGGTAGGAAACGTTACTGAGGTCTCTGAACATAGAAATAAGTAGGGTTGTAAGTAACGGAGGCCTTCTCAACGAATCAAGAGGCGGATTCGGACGTGAAGTTTTTTTGCGTGAGGTTCCGACGAAGGCGGCGACGGATGGGAAGGGGATTATTATGAATAAATGGTTTTTCTTAAAGAAGTAAAAGGTCAAAAGTCTTTACGTTTTAGGCGTAAACTTTTGTATTTTCTTCAGGAGGTCCATTAGTTATCTAACATTATTTCAGTAAACTGTATATAGCAAACACATCGTCTTCGTATCCACCAGTATCTTGGTTTAAAAAAAAAGTAAAGTAACATACATGTCCCACTGCTGTGCAAAGGCCTCCTCTATACAGAGGGTATCATGGCATAGTCCACCCGCGGCCCCACTGCGGATTGGCGGACTTCACATTTCTTCGAAATACATTTTTTTTGTTATTATTTTGAAAATATGCAGGTTTCCTCACGATGTTTTCCTTCACAGCGGAGCACGTGATAATTCAGCACATAAAGTTAAAAACTTCATTGGTGCCGGCACCGGGGATCGAACTCAGGTTGCTCGAGTATATATTGAATTAAAGGCGAGCGCCCGGACACTGGTTTTAATGGCGCACTATTATATACAAAGTCCCCGGAAGCTGTCTGCCTTAGATAGATACGAAAGCATAGATACAATGTTTTAAATCGAACATCCCAAGACCAGGCACTGATCTCTACTCGTGCTACCGGAAAATTAGGGTAATGCAAATGTCATAATAAATACAGCGGAGTATGAACCGAAACAACTAGTTAGTGATATCAGTACTTAGAAAAAGGTGAACTATAATTAAACAATTCATGTAATAGAATTATTCATTACTTATTATAAAATTTTGATCTACGTAAATGGTATGATCATGATTACAATAATATTTTAAAAGAATTCGTAATTATTTGATGTTCCATTCCTATAAAACCAAATAAAATCCCACAAAAAGTTTGCTTGAGAGCTGTGTAAAACTTTTAGCAAAAAAAAAAAAACTTTACCCTCAATTCGGACTTTTCCAACTGTCATTAAAACTTTTCAGGTTATTTTTTTCTTTTACTTGTTATTTTACGGCTTATAAAATAAAAATGAGTCTTTTTCGAACTATATTTTGTGGTATATTAATAATAATACTGACGCCCGGTTTCTGAAACAATAATCATCGTAGAACTAATAAGCTGTCAATTTGGTTTTCAAATGTTATTTTAGTTGTCAAAAGGATTGTTAAACTCTCCGAATTGATCACAATAATCTTCTAAATGATCAAAATAATCAATTAATATTAATTATTACATTAAGATAAAATTTTAAGTTATTTTGCTTTTGGCACGAAGTAAAGAAGTATAACTTCTATCCCTTTTGAATAAAAAAAAATTTTATTCAAAAGGGATAGTAACAGACCAACCAGATGAGAGCCGAAATTTAAGTTCAAAATAAAAGCGATGATAAAAAGATAATTCGTTCTACATCTTTAATATTAAGACAATAATAAGGATAAATCTGTTTTAGAAGTTATCTCATACACAAAAACCTAATTTAGCTTATTTATTTTATTGACTCGCAACTTGTCCTGGCCCAAATGCAGAGTAGTTCATAGTGATCTTTGGGTAGTCTTAACAATCAGAGGTAGAGAAATGAAAGACTTTGGCGGTTTTACAATGTGAGTATAATACATACACTTGCTTTAATACGAGGAAATACAAATTATTATTTTTAAAACCCTGTTGTCCGATACAAAAAAAAAACCACGCCACTTAAAATAAGATTATATTTTATAAATTAACTTAATATTATTATATTATATATATTTTATGAATTAACTTGAAATAAGATTATATTAAAAACAAAAAACCACGCCACTTAAAATAAGATTACACAATTCATCAATCAATTACATGTTATAAATAATGAATTATAATATGCAAGAACTTATTGCTTAATTGATTAGAGACCCAATTTTCAAATTCTTCCAATTTTACTCGCTCTATATGTTTTACTTGAGGTTTTCATCTATGAATCTAATATACGTAGTTTTTTTGTGGACATAATTTAAAAGCCAAAACCATATAACATTATACAAACATTAATATTGTATTATATTCTCTTGGGTACAATAAAAAGAGTTCCTTTGAGTAGGAACTCTTTTTAACCTTTGCCTGAGTAATGAAGATTAAAACTTTTACAGGCAAAGGATTAAATTTTAAAAATCCACTCTGCCTGTAGTTAAAAACTAACACTAAAAAAAATTCATACCATACATTTTCAATAAAATGAGTTTAGATTTTATTATTTCTCGGTTAAAGGAAAATTATTTCGCACTTTTTCTACATATTTTAAATAAAATTATTGACATTATTTTTAGGATTAATTTTTATTTTCAGTGCTGGTGTAAATTTTTGTAGACAAATGAATAAAAACTTTCGGCACTACAGGATTTGAACCTGCGTCATAGGCCACTTAGCGAAACCAGAAGAAGTTTTCTCTAGAGTGCAAAGACTAGTACTAAAATCAAAAAGAAATCCTAAAAACCTCATAGTAGAGTTATGGGCCCTAAAATTAAAGTACAAAAATTTACTGCATTTATTTATTTATTTAGTCTTTATTGAATTTCCTTAAATTCAGAACGCAATAGGCGGACTTAATAGCGAATTTATTATTCTATTACGTTTCTGTAAGAGTAGTCCGTAATGAATAATGTAATACCGTAAAACCAAGGGATATCATTTATTTCTAGCTATGTTGTACAGACGCGTACAGTAACATGAAACATGGACATAATTTTAAAAAAGTTTGTTACTTGGATACTACTTGCGGCTGATTTTGTTTGTATTTTATCACAGGAACCTAATACCTACATAAAAAGGATAGGTTCTGAAACTGATCATCACCATCATCCGTTTCAGCCTATTCGAGTCTACTGCTAAACATATTCCTCCCCCTATAGATAGCCACGATTCACGTTAATTAATAATAATCGATGACACTCCCTCGATTTTAATAACTTTCTTAATAAGAGACTTGTGGAATACATCATGATAAATCCAACACTTTCTTGGTCTCTCGGAGGGAAAACCGGTTGTAGAAATTCGAAGATTATCGTGTCCTCCTCTTATTTTCTGATTTCAGATAATCATGTTACATCCTAACGCAGCCTGTTTACCTCTTCTTCTCGCTCTATTAACCTCTCGCTATCTCTAAATGTTCCTGCATTGTACGGTGCCAAGTCCAGTCTTCGTCGTTGGTAGCCAAATCCCAGCCGGAGACTCTTAGCACGACCTGCCCCTACTGCTACCTTATCCAGAAATAGCAGCGCTGATGGGGATACGAGATTGCTTGGCAGGGTATTGGAGAGGTGACATATTTCCCAATTAATATTCAAATGATACGGTAACCATAAGTTTTATATGAATACTTATAATGATTTTAAACAAAGGTAATAAAGCTTACTTACATTGGCCTTATGGGGGAATATTATGTTGTACATTTTTTATATATTTTGTTGTATACTTGTTGACTTGTACACATAAACAGTTTTAAAAAAATAACGAGACCGCAGAGTTTCTCGCTAGTTCTTCGCTGGATAAATCTGGTTTAGTGAACTGGTGGTAGATTTTTCACGTTCAATAAGAGCTTAAAATAAGCCTATATTGAATAAATAAATTTTGACTTTGACTTGTTCTCGTTTAATCTAAGTGTCTAATAAGATTTACAGCTGCGTTTTTTATATTTGTTTTTTACATTATTACATAGTTCTTAAAATTTTAATCGTGTTTTATTAGATGCATAAACGGTCAGTAATCAGTAAACTAAACTGAGCTGATTAACCTTTCATGAAGATTGAATTGAATTAGGTTCGAATGGATACCCTCCTCATATCTTAATCATAATCCTCTTCGTTGAATCAAGACGTATTGATTCCCTTGCATGTTCTTCGGTTTGAGTTTGTATACCAGTAAATTGGATCTAATTTAGATATTCAAGTCTACGTGCTGTCTGTCAATTTTTAAACAGGAGCCGCATAGGGATTTTTTTGCTTAACGTATTTATTAATTTAACTTTCTAAGAATTTAATCGAGGTATTAGAGATTTATATTTTATAAGTACCAGGGTATTATATATATATATATATATATATATATATATATAGCTATTGGCTTGGCATGTCGTACCAATACAAACTTTTGTTTCCATTTTTAGGTTTCCAAACCCAAAGGCTAAACCGGGACGCTATTACTAAGACTCCGCAGTCTGTCTATGAGTCAAAGCAACAAATATTGGTGCCGCTATTATGGAAAATTGATTTACAAAGAGTTCCTCTCAGGTAGAATCAATTTATGTCCTATTAGTCTACACCATAAGAATAAATAGAATCGCTTTTAAACGTTAAACAGGCGCTTGTGAATTTGTATATTATAATGACATGTTTACGTCTTTAAAATATAATAGCAATTTAAGAATGAACTTGAGAGAAAATTATAATGCAGTACAATTTGTGCGTTTTCATTGTGGTTTATGGCTCAGATTTTCAAAGAATTCTAAATAACTACGGACGTGAAAAGAAAACGTAAAAATTACGACATTTATTGTCTGGTAGACAAATTACTCAAATTTATGATGATATCCCCGTACATTCAGTGAGTATATACTTGATAGCTTATAATGTAGTAATTACTTGATATTATTTGCAATTAATTTTCTACATAATATTAAGAAAGCATATTAAAAATTATAAAAAATGAAAACAATTATAAAAATCTGTAGGGTAACTGTTCTTTCCCTATTGGGAATAATTAGCTAAATACATTAGCTCTACTATTTTTTAAAAATGGGGATCGAACTCAGGTTGCTCGAGTAACTGAATTAAAGGCGAGCGCCCAGACACTGAGCTGTGACACTGAGAGTGTAAATCACAAAATAATGTTATGGTGAAAATTTAAATTAATTTCCTAACCTATCCAAGGAATAATAATTTCACACCACAAACTCTTTTCTGCAAAAGCTTTTAATGTCATACACAACGAACCCATCGCACCTTTATAAAATTACAACGTCGGGCGTTCAACAAGTTTGCTTTTAATTAATCCAACCAAGCGTTCTGCGGAAATCCATTACAAAATAAGGGTGAGACAAATTTAAATATTTGTACTATAAATTTACGTTAAAAAAGTCCTGTGTTTTCATCACGGCATATTATACATTTTAGTGCATCTCAATTGCAGGGAGAATACGATATGATACTAAAAGTGACTGACCCCAATCTAAAACAATATCGTGGTACTAGAAATGGATTCAAATAAAAACTCGCATAAATAAAATCCTATGTAACCATGGTATACTGTATATATCTGAGAGCATTTAATATAATGTGTCTATATAAAATGCTTAATATGCATTGTATTAAATGCTTCAAATTTATCTTCTCGCAGCATCTTTCTTAAATTACATTTTTTCCAAAAAGTTATTTATAAATTACAAATAATTGTTGATAAAAAAATTAATGTTTATAATAAAATGTTTATTTACATTTATAGGAACACGGTTTTTAAGGAAGTCGGTTATTGCGGTGTAAAATGAGTGATTAACTGATGATAAGATGATTAACTGATGATTTTTAAATTGCATAGCCTTTTAAATAAGTTGCTTGACTCCTATATCTATTCCTTTCCCGCACACGCATCTCGTGTAAATCTATCGCAGTGCCCGTCTGATAGTTTGAAAGAACGATGGGCTCTGTAACAAAAAAGATCTGACAAAATCTAGATAGAATGCGTGGTCATTATTTCATAACCTTGTCTCTTCTAAGCTTTGGAAGACTCCCCGGGTGCACACGGGGTGGCTTTTATCAAGGTGCCCAAATTCACACAGACGGTTCAGACTCAGTAGTATAATCATTTATTGAAATAAAAAACTTTTTTTTTCAAAAAAATTGCCATTCTATTCCCTAAAAAACAGAACTTGTTGACAATGCGGTAGTCATTCATAAATGCGTCCTATACTTTTGAAACGAACTTGTGTGCGTGTTAGTTATGAAAGATCGCGCGTAAAGTAACGCCATACATCACGCACTTTCGAGATAAGTTCAAGTGAATATAATTAATTAATTAAGAGTGCTTTTAAATATTTATCATTTTTCATATAACTTTATTTATGTCTAGAATTTAATAACAAAAAATAGATACACACAAGCCTCCCTGTATAATTTAATAAACACGAGAAGAAAATTAAAACTGTTTTACTGTGCAATACATGAACATGTAATCATCTCGGCGTCTATTCAGCCACCTAGCAGTAGACGTCGTTATGTGTCACGTTGCTCTTATCAAGGCTTTAATGAGCTTGTATCACTTTTGTCCTACCCCGTAGCAGCTCGAAAATACGGTAGATCGTATCAGGCAAATCATTTACATGTATGATTCGCAAAAAGTGCTCTTATTGTCTACCGCATAGATAGCTTACCCGCACGGCACAGCGCACACTGAGCTACACTGAGCTATCACTGAGCACACCAATAACTTATTATAAAATCTTCCTACGTCGGCACAACGGTTTTCGCTTTTTTTAATGACCGATAACCATCAAACGGCATAGTAAACAATGACACACAAATAGCATAATATGACTTATCTTATGTTTTAAGTATAAACAACAGAAATATAATTACCGTTGAATGTTCAAATTCTTTTGTTTAATTTTCAATCTTCTATTTAATTTACAAATATTACTAAGAAATCTATATTTAATGAAAATGTAAGCCACTACGCACACTTTAAATAATCATTGATTTGTGACAACACTGCATTTTGTTTTATGTAGATATAGAAAAAAATATACTGTTTCCCCTTTCAGCTAATGTTAACATTACTACTAAAATCACATGGCCCATTTGATGTCGAAGATCAGATCTTGAAGATCTTTTCGAGATCAAACAGACGTATTACATCTTAATACATTTATCCACATGACTTCATTTCCGTCTGATATAGCCGGTAGAAATGGGATTTGGTAAATCAAGCTCGTCGAATCCAAAATTCGTTTGAAGAAACTTTAGGGGTCACGACATCTTTCATGAAATAGTTGTCAAAGGTTATGGTACAAACCTTTGACAACTATTTCATGAACGACTTCTTGTTGACAGCCCTTTAAACATTTAAAAAAGCTTTTGGGATTACAATAATTTATTATTGGACAATAATATATATTCTTATATAATTATTGTAATAAAATAATTTAATAAAATTTGTAAGCTTCCAAAGAGGGAATGGAAATCGTATCTTTATGTAACGTATAAACAAAACTATAGACGGAGTATTGGATGTCCCAAAATTTAATTTAAAAAAATCAATAATTTAAAAAAAATATATTAATATCACCTTCATAAAGTTATTCTTCATATTTTTGTCTGGTTTTAAATGAACTATTAAATTTTATCTGAAATCGAAAAAAAAATACTTCAAATAATGTAAGTATTGGCAAAACTGATTTACGTGTTTTAATTACCCTTTGTGATAACGTGTACCCGTAATCAAGATGATAACTTTTTTATCATTTATTGATCATGTAATTAATAAATAGTGATCTGAAAGGTTACATGGAGCGTAAAATTGCATTTGCAGTTGCAGGTCAGCAATTTCACGTCTCAGTGCATATTAAGTGAACTAGTATGTGTAGAGTAAAATTTAATCTGTATTTGATTACCTACTAATTGGCTAATCGATTTTCGCTAACTTGATCGAGATTACATACTTAGGAACCCATAGGCTTAAGTAATATCAAATCTACAGCTAAAGACCTGCTTTAACACGATCCGTTCACGATTTAATTTGAATCTGATTCATCCGCAAATAGTCGTCGGTCTAAGGCAAATAGATAAGCAAATAGACGGCGGTATTCATATGAGGATAGGTTGGCTGTAAGTAACAAGCATTTTAGAAGACTTGATATAAAAAATACGTTTACTCCATCAAAGCATATGTAGATACTAGATTCTGCGGTCATATGAGCGTTGGTTGTGCTCTGTTATCGCTTAGCCGCTGGAAAGCTCCGGGCTTTGCACTTGATGTAAGTGCAAAGTCCGGAGCTTTCAGGTGACTAATTATTTATTTCATATGTGTTAAAAAATAAACATGTTGAAAAACAAATCATGAGCATTGAAGACAGTTGTATATTTTTTTAATTTATAATGTAATATAATGTAATGAGATAGTAAATTTTAGTAAAAGTACAATATAACTAGATAGTCACAACTACAAAAACTTTTAAGATTATTTATGTACAGGCCGTATAAAATGTGCTTGTGGCTAGTCCGTATTAAATTGGTATAAATTTTCGTAATTTTCAATAATGTACAAAAAGAGTTATTAATAATGAGTGCAGTCTAACATGTTCAGAATGTCTAAGTCGTGTGTATATATCAAATTAAGCCACTTAGGTTTTTGCCACTGCACTTATTTTAAACTTTAATAAAATTTAAACTATAAATAGGTATTTTTACATTCTATAAAATAAAACAACAAGTTCGAAACACAGATAATATATTTTCAGATATAACATCACGAAAGGTCAAAAATAAAACTCGCCCCTGTGAGGAATAAGAGTCGTCACAAATATAAAACTCTATATAAATGTTCAACAAGAGAGTGATTAGCCTTTAAAATAGTTTTAATTATGTTGCGTTAGTGGTTTAGCTTAAGTAACGCAAACTGAAGACAAAACTTTTGCGAGTAGTGATGCAAGAATTAAATGAGCATGTAACAGAATACAAACCATTAGCTCTTTATAATTAAACAAATTATTTGTTTAAATTTAATTTTACTGCTCAATTGCACATTTAGTGGTCACATTTGATACCCAGGTCTTCCATAAGGATCGATTTCTTTTCACCAACTACCTTCCTTCCTTTTTAAAGACTGAATATATACTCGTTTGACTGTGGCAGAATGTAGTCGTCTTCAAAATGTTAGAATAACAATAAAAGTCTGAATTAAAGTTATACTTAAGAGGAGATTCTATTTTGAGATTCAACATATTCAAGCGCACTATGTATAAAATACATTTTCTCGACAATACAAGTCGATTATTTACGAATGCAGAAAAGGGAATCGAGAAAGTTAGGCAAAATGAAAGACTGCAATATTGATAGTTTGTATACTTGAATTAGTCCAGGTACATCTTGATCATTTTATTATTACATATTCTGGCAGATAATAACATCAAAAGTTGAGATAAAAATTTTGGGTATTTTTAAAATATTTTGTCGTTACATCTCTTACATATAATAATTAGTAAATGTATTTTCAAAAGCAATCGGACGTGATGCTGTTCATCTTTTTTATTGCTAAGTATTTGTACAACACAAGCAAAAGTTTTGTCTTAGTGTGCGTTGATAGGCGAATAATACCAGTGCGATTTAAGAAGTCTGTATTTATCAAATACAATCCTGTTAAATTTAGCGTAGTATTTAGATCCTGGGCCTCATACAATGATTATAATGTAACAATTACTTTAACTGTCGAAAGGGGTCAGTACAAAGCTTTGCCATTTTCTAGTGCTACTACAAGATTTATAAGTAATATTATTGCATTTACTAATTTAATTTACTACTTATATAAACATTGACTACGAATGTTTTTAAGAAACCTACGTAATAAATTGTTATTGTTCAATGTAAACGGATTTTTTTAAGAAAACGCAAGCGAGTTACCTTTTGTATAGATATCAAATAAGTATTATCAGTAGTTATTTAATCAATATGACATTCCGTTAAAATACATATCTTATTAAAAGCATAAACAACAGTTTCAGTGCATTTAAAACCATACTTTTGTGCTGTAAAGATTAAAAAAACTTATCATCTACATATTTTTAACAAGCTATATAATTCTACAAAATTTTTATCTACCAAACTTTTAAATTCTAGAAAAGAAGTATGACTAGGCATACATTCATAAAAGAATTATTATATTTTAGTAAATGTCGAAACAAACATGATTTTTTTTACTACGAGAAGAACCTGTTTGATATTTTTTTCTAGTTATGTAGGTCACTTCAAATACCTTAAATTACTTAATGTGTAAAGTTACCTAAAATGAAGTTAGAGTAAGGATTATCTTTGTAAAACATGGTATTCTATATTAGAATATAATTATGTTACTTATGTAGAAGTCTTTAAAAGGGATCACAGTTTGGAAAACTAGCTCAATACATTAACGGGGAAATTATTATTCTATCGACTTTTCCTATCCTATGTGAAAACTTCGAAATAATTTGAAGCACACTTGAAAGCTCAAAATATGAAAAAGTAATACATAACAAAATTAAAAATAAATTTAAACAGTTACAGTATATACAAATAAAACTTATAATATGCTTAAATTGTCTAAATTCGTTAACTTTGTTAAATAAACGCCGTAATGAGCTCTAAAAGGTACTTATTTCATAAGATCATTATTTAAAATACATGTATGATAGCATTAAAAATAATAACAGACACCTTTGTCTATAAAACACTACATTTCATAAACATTTATTTAGATTTTTCCTATCTTTAATTAAGTGCCTGAATATTATAGGAAAATAGAAACGGACCAATTACTACACCTACAAAAATATGGCTTGCGAGTTCGTAAAAAAGTTATTACAACTGCAAATACTGTACGTTCAAGTTAAGTAAATTTCAATAGTTAAACAATTTTTTTTAAATTCCATTCTGATCGGGAATAAATAAAGTTAAATAAAATAAATAAAGTTAATTTTAATCAATAAGTCACAAACAACGTTGGAAGGCCTCCCTCTAGGTGGACCGACGATAACGATAGTTCGTGGGCAACCAGTGAACAAATGGCAAAGTGTTGTTCATTGTGACGTTCTAAGGGGGAGGGCCTTAAGTTCAGCTGCGGACGTATTCCGGCTGATGATGAATGGAATCCGAATCCGTAAGAGCAACGTGAAGACCTGTTTAAAAATTGGATTTATATGTGGGTATACAGTGAGGCTTTTTTAAGTGTATCCATTTTTTTTATTAAATTTTAGACATAAATAATGTTATATAAAAAATTCTAAATATTTTAAATTGATTTTTAATTTTAATTTAAGTAATTCATTCAAAATTAATTCGAAAGTGCGTGATTTATACGCAACTCATTTATTTTACGCGCGATCATTCATAACTAACACGCACACAAGTTCATTTGTGTGGGTGAACAGTAAAATTTAGGTAATTATGAAAACCAAACGGTTGATTGATTTGAACGGCCATTTATGTGTAGGCTCATCCGGGGAAGCAACCGGGTCTCTAAGAAGACTGACGTGTAATGAAATACTCAATGAAATCTTTAGTAAATGTTTATCCTTGCAATTATGCTCTCCCCCCTACTGTGTCTAAAAATTGTAGAAGTGTGTATTTCACGCAATTGGTCCAGAATCTAGTCTAAACCTAGAAGATCACAATGCAAGAGTCTAGTCGTAAGTAAGACTACCTTATAGTTACTGAAACAAACATATAAGTATTTTGCAATCGGAATAAAATAAATGTTTCACTTATAATATTTAAATAACAAAAAAACTTGGCTAAGTCTAAACATTATACCGGTTATTTAGACGTAATAACCAAGAACCAAAAAAAAATAATTAGCACAAAATTTCATTTCTATAACATATAAAAAATTATGAATAGAAATAAAAAAATAAAAAGAACCTAAGAACATAAATAAATGTTTTTGCATAAATTACAAGTAAACACTTCAGTTTCTTCACTAGAGACTGCAGCGGGAAAACTTCTTTGTTTCTTCAACAATACGCCACGGCCATTTATTCAACAATGTGCTCTGTGATCAAAACGTTACTGTTACTTTATTATTGTCAAATTCAACTTAATATATCAGATTCATTTGGATCAAATAAAAACCCTTTTTTCAATGTAAATAAATCTGCCTACTTTTTTAATTCGCCTGGTTACTAATGATCTGAATAATATCACTTACCTTGTTCTTCTACAGGCGTGTGTTCCTCATCAGAAGAGTCAAAACGACTTTCAATTAGCGAACTTTGTTTTGATAAAGACTGAAACAATATTAAAATATTTGAAATTAAGAAATCATCATGTACTTCAAAAACTATAACAAATTTCAATGTTAAAATTTGATAGTTGTTTTTGGGGCATTTTAAGCAATGCTTGGTGCATCTATTGTTATGTCCTTTAAAGCACACAAACTATTTCAAACATCGTTTTAAAACTATAATTGGAACCAGAGATGGCCATTGCTATTTGAAATTTTTATAGTGCTAAACTCTGCACTTAGGGTGAAACATTAAAATTTGTAGAACTTTTTTAACAACAGTTTGTGCTCCATTAGGAATTTTATCGTTGAGCTCTATAGCTAAGGCAGTGTCATCCTTTTAAACTAAATGATATAAATACTAGTGGTAGTTTTTTTGACGTTTAATAAGAGCTTAAGTTAAGCCTATATTGAAGAAAGATATTTTGACACTGAAATAAAGATTTTCAAATAAATGTCAACATACCTTGTTGGAGCGACGTCGTGGTGGTGAAATTTTGTTCCAAAGGGCTTCTAGTTGATCAAAATGTTGCGATTGCGCTATTGCTGCTTCTTCGGGACCGAGGCTCACCTATAGTCCGAAAATGTAATCACGATTATATTTATGAAAGTTTATCATTTTATGTCTCTCTTTTTTCTCACTTCATTGGTCGAATGTTCAGGATTTTATCGCGTTTAACAAATGTTGTTAGTTTAATTTACGATATGTTTTCTGTGATACAGGCATGCAGCTTCTGCTATTACACGAGATAGATAAACCAGTCAAAAGAAGCGTCACTGACTCGTAGAAATCTAATGTCAAACATAAGTATTAGTACTTTATATTTTGTTCGCCTAGTCGGATAGCTGGGACACCAATCTCCAAATTGTTGGCAAAGCAACTGGATCACTTTGGGTGGTATCATTTGTACGCTTTTGTAGTAAACACCAGACGGATCGTTAAATTATATAGAGTTCTCGCAATATACAAGTATTGTTGTAAATTACCAATGATTTTGTTGCTAGCCCCTCATTAGGGAAAAATACTAAAATAACCTTGAATTAATCTAAGCAACCCTTTATTATCCCCTTCTTAGTCCATTGTGTCTTTAGTTCTTAAAAAAATGTAAGTAAATTGACGAATGTTTCTTAAATTGCGTACCTGAGAACCCAAATCCTTATTCTTAGCCTCTTGAATTTTTGATATTTCCTCCATTGAAGCTGATACGGAGAATCTAATAAAGGCAATAGAAAAAAATTATCAGAAATTTGCAACAAATTAATTTTTAATTTGACGACTTATTGACTACTGTATAACACCTTGCTCCCGTAAATATTGAAATAGAATAGTAACAAAAAGACGAAATACCTTCTTTTTAAACGTTCATCCACTTGTGCCATCATGGCGGCTGATGTTAGGTGTCCGTATTTCTTCTGCCACGTATAGGTATCAAGTGATACTTCTTTCTTAAGTAACCTTCTCATTGGCCGTTTCGGAGCTAGTGGTCGAAGTTCTAGAAAATAAAATGAAAAATGATTGCATTTAAGTTTTGACTTCATACAAAAAAAAGTATAAAGCACTGTCAAATCTAACCGTCTATATCTTTTGTCGGTGCGGCATATGTAGGAATCTTAACATATGTGGCGGGAGTATTATGCAGGCATATGATCGGTAAGCAACCTGCAAAGTATTGAAAATATTTATAGAACTTTTTTTAAATAGAAATATGATTAAACTATACCTCGTACTAGCAATTACCTCTGTCTAGTAGATGAACTACAATACGAGCGGAGTCACTTGTTATTTGAAATCCAAGTAATGGTACATGGAGGGCTAATGAGGTGAGAGCTAAGCCTCGTTTCGTCTCCCATATTATTAATGTTTTATCTTCAGCTCCTGTTTTGAAAAACAATATGTTTATAAGACAATTTTTTAATAAGGAATACCTTTTGTTAACCTTTAAATAGGATTGAAAGAAAAAATCTAGAAGGCTGACGAATGTACGAACCTGATACAGCGATGGTGCCATCCCCAGTAACCTTAACACATGTCACTTTGCCCAAATGGCCCGAGAGCAGATGTATGTCTGAGCCAGTGTTAATATCCCAAACAATCAAGTTGAAGTCCCAAGATCCTGACACAACTTGAGTCTTGTTTGTAATAGAGACGGCGACGCAAGTAACTATATCCGTATGACCCACCAGAACCTAACGTAATTAAACAATACGTTTTAATATTAGATAAACGATAAGAGCTGTTAAACACATATTATGACATTATAAAATTACCGATTCTCATACATTTTAGAAATTTATGAATACAATAAAATTGTAACCTGTGATAGTTTTCCTCCGTCTAACTGCCACACTTTGAGTGACATATCCATGGAGCCAGTCACCACATTTTGTGAGTCGGCTGTCAGAGCAAAGCAGGTGATTCGCTCTGCATGTGACACAGAACGCCTTTCTTCACCACTATCACCACCAGTTAACGCCCATATACGAATAGAATTATCACCATCGGACAGTACCTATTTAGAAAATTTATTCGCTCAATGAATATGTTTTTTATATCTTAGCAAACTTGTAGATGATCACTTGAAAAGAAAATTCCAGTAATTCAATAAAGAAGATACACTTACTGCAAACTTCATATTCAACGTAACATCGATACTAGCGGATGGACCGTTTGTAGAATGTAATATGATTCCAGAGTCCACAAGCCAAACGTGAATGTTTCGGGCTCTATCTCCTGACATGGCGCGCCGGCCATCCGACATCATCAATAATGTCTGCAACGCTGCGGAGTGGCCCTAAAATGGATTTTGATTTTGTGAAAATATTGATACACTATGAAAACCTTCCTTTAAATGAAAACTTGCATTGGCGTAAATCTACTGGGTAAGGCCGTTTATTTATGTATGTTAATAAATATTTCATATTACAAAATATATTATTATTAAACATACCCAGATAAACGTTTGGATTTCAGTACAACATACATTAGGTTTTTTTTTAATTATTAAATATAAGAAATGAACGAACCTTATAAGTCAATGACGGTGAATTATCGGCTAGCTGCCACACAACTACAGTTCTATCTTCCGAGCCACTCAATACTAGCAAATTATTAGGCGAGAAAGTAACGCATGTGATATGCCCCATGTGCCCGTTTAACGTTGTCTGCAGTTTATGGGTTGAGAGGTGCCAGACACGGACTAATCCTCTCGCGCAACCACTGGCGGCCAACTGTCCATCACGCGACACTTCTAAACAACTTATAGGTATCAGTTCACTTTGTTCTGCCTGTAAAAATTACACACATAAACATGCGTTACAATAAAATCAGGCGTTGGATATTCAGATATTAGTGCGAGCAAAATCAAAAAAAGACTGCGAGGTTTTACCTGTAGTAAAGTTATGTTAGTCGTCGATTTTGTTTGTCGTCTTTTCATTTGCTTAGTTGGTCTGAAGTTTGTTAAGTTATCTTCTGTGTGGAATGAATAAATGGTCACTCTGTGGCCGCCTAAAATAAAGTATTTAGAATTGAGATATAGATTGAATAGAAGGATTTAGATTGAATGATGAAAAGATACACACGTCAAATTTAATAGGAATGAATAATATAATAGAATAAACAGCCAAGTTTAATTAAAACAAATACTTACTTACATTGGTGTTTATATTTAAAATTTAACAGTACCAAAAATTAGGGCAAAATTAAAATGCGGACAAAGAAATTATTTTTCCAAAACATGATATCTCTTTTTCTGGGTGTTAAAACTTTACTGTACACTACGGCAGTGTCCTGTACCTGCAGCAAACAAAAAGTGATCTTTGTCTGCAACCGCCAACGCAGCTAGATCATGAGCAGCTGCTAAAGTTCGCAGTAGTTGACCACTGTGAAGGCTGTATATATAAATGCGCTGATCAGCACAGCCTACGGCAGCTCTGGATGAGTCGTGGGCCACGCAGAAACATTTCACCTTATAATAAAAAAAGTGTGTGAATACTTATGTTCGCACGCAAGAAATTATAATTCTTTAGCATGATGCATCTTGTCGCTTTTTGAGGGTCGGTGTGCGCGCGTATCATAAAAATTTCTCTCTCATATTTTATTACGCCAAAAGAAGTATAACTTCAGTAAACCAAGGAAGATATCATTAATACGACACTACACGACATATACGACCGTTATAAACAAACGATAAAATCTAATATTGTTACAATTTCATTTTTACCGTCGTATTTGGGGACTTATATTTCAAAAGAGAATGGAAGAATTACCTTCGCTTTATGTCTTTTTAATGCGTGCAAGTAAGTGCCTGTAATAAAAGTTCTCAGATGTAGCTCATTGTCCCCTTGTAATGTTATGAGAAAGACGTTATCATCGGTCACGTCCATAGCGTGTATCGGAACGCCTGCGGACACCGTGCTCAGAATTGTGAAGGTTTCGACGTTCCAAGTGATAACGGTCCCATCTTGGGAACCGGTGACCAGTATCTCCCCGTCTTGTATCACTTTCACCGACGTGACCGGCCCTCTGTGATGGTCGATTTTAGTCACCTGTCGAAAGTTATATAAATTACCCTATGATTTGTCAAATAAATGAAACGAAACCAATATAATAGTATGTCATACGCATAATCTAGTCTATTTTACTTGGCATTTGCACATAAATTATGGTCTTTAGTTTAAAGTACGATCAGAATTGAAATGTATCCTATAGAAAAATGTATTCAGAAGTAATACAAAAATCATTCAGGTTTGATATAAGGAATGTTATTTTAATAATATGAAATAATAATAATAATCATAGCACAGTGCTATAGCTTTCCTAGCTAAATGGGAAAAAACATAAACTACCAAAATGGACAACCCAATTCTACCCAGACTTCGAAGTGTAGGGGCTAGAAACTGTCTGACATAAATAAGAATTTTCGAATTTGGAAGAAGTTAGCAAGACTTAGAAAAATGAGTTTTCAAAGCGAAATCTGCCTGCTGGTGCTATCAGAATACTTCAACGTCCGTAAAATGAAATCTGGTTACAAGGAATATTTTTTTTAATACTGACCAAAGCACCGTCTACCAAAGATGTGACGATTATAGCCGAATCCTCTCCCCCACTGATGACCAAAGATCTGTTCACAATCGCAGCAACGCACAGAACTGGCGCTATGTGTTCCCTGAATCAAAATTTTATTTAACAGGGTTTTATGCGTAATAATTTTATAAGCAGTGATATCTTTTAACAAAATTACATGAATAGCATACACATAAGCAATAAACATACAATAAAGTACAGAATCAGATTATTAACTGTAATCTGATAAACATTAATTTTAGGATTTAGGACTGCATTATATTTTTATTTGGATTATGTGTATAACAATCATTTGTGAGATGGTTGTAGGCTTCTATTATAGTATTTTTTTATGTGAGAAAGTGGCAAACGAGCTGGCGGTTCACTTGATGTTAAGTGATAACAGCCTGCACGCAACAGGCAACGCATTTGCACCCGTAGTGTTGCAGATGCGTTGCCACTTCTTAATAATGTGGGCCCCGGCTACCTCACTCACCAGACGAAACGCAGAAGTGCAACACTTCTACTTTAGTATTTATTATGGTATCGTTAAAGGTAACGATAGAATAATCAACTGTATAAAAATAAGCGTAGACAATTTAAACATGGTTTAAGCAATTTTGAGTTTGAAATAAAATTTGTAAGTATCAAGTACTTACAAGACTTTGATTTTAACTGCTAGCGTGTGAAGGTCCCAAACGATGACACTCGTGTCTTCAGAACCAGTGACGAGGTATTGGGATTCCCGGGTCACGCACATGCACAAAACTCGACCAGAGTGACCTAAACAATATTTATGAATGTTTATAAATGAATAAACATACAATAATAATACACACGGTGAATTTTCGAAGCGTTTTCAATACATTTCTGTGATTTTTAAAGTTTCGAAGTTACATACGATAATGAGGGTATGCTAATTTCACTATCATTACTTGGAGAACAACTTTGTTATAAAAATCAAATACTATTCTCAATAACTCAGCGTTTTCAAATTCCATCCATTAATTTTCATACTAGTTTTGACAGAGCAGTCAATTTGCCAAGTTAATGCACTAAGCGACTGCAGTGCGGAGTTTTAGTATTAACATATATATAAATAATACAAACAAATATAAATAAAAACTAAAGCTTTAAAATCTATGTCTCAAACATATAGGGAATTACATTTTACTATAAATTTCAAGCACAAAATATGAAACTGTAATTACATTTTTATTCCAATTATGTGCTGTAATTTTTCTCTAAATTTTAATTGAAAATCATATTAATATTTTAGGAGAGAATTTTTATTGCAATAATAATGCAAATATGTAAAGACGGCGTAAAGACGAAATCGGTTTGTATTATTAAAATAAAATGTCAAGTTTTTTTATTATTAAGAACCATAGTTATTTTCCCGTTTATGAATGGAAATTATGAATGGGGAATTGTAGCAATATGAAATAACAACAACACCTTTAAAGGTGTGGACCCTCGAGTTCGACATAACATGCCAGAGTTGCGGGTCGCCAGCTGAAGGTGCAAGCACGAGGTGTTGTCCCGATGGAGCGAGTTGCAGCAGACGAGCCCCCGCACCGGGGGAAGAACCGCCCACTGACATGACTCGGACCGTTGATGCTATAGGCGGTTGCAGCCTATACGGCATTTAACAAGCATAAATTATTAAATGAAGCAGAAAAGCCGACTGCACTGATTTAGTGGTGGTAGGACCACACAGCAGCCTTGGCTGTTGCATGAATGGGCAGGCTCGAGTAAGTACCATGACCGGCGTAAAGTGGAAGTATAATACTTTCCCGTTTCGTCTGGTGAGTGAGGTAGCCGGAGCCCAATTTTCAAAAGGTTGTCCACGCATCTGAAAACCCTCGGGTGTAGCACATGTCCATGGGTGATGGTATTCACTTAACATCAGGTGAACCACCTGCTCACTTGGCAACTTTCCACATAAAAAGAAACCCGACTGCATTAAAAGTATCACACATTCATCACTATCATCCTACTGCCCTTATCCACCTAGGAGGGGTCGTCACAACATGTGAATGATGTTGTAAGCGGTTTTGGCTATGTTTTATACGACCCGCCGCCGGCCCGACGTCAACCCTTCTTGGGAAACAAACACCCAGATCCGGGAAAATTATTGGTGCGTTGCACAAATACTTCTACCGTGTATGATCGAATCCACGACCCTCGACGCCGAAGCCAATAGCTTAGCAACGGTGCCATCGAGTCACTATCACACATTCCTGTTACAAAATAAAATAAAATAGATGAGTATACAGTAAGCTCGAAGAAGAGTAGAGACTTAACAAGTCGAAGAAGAGTATTCTTAAATTTTATACACACTATGTCACTCCCATTACTGACGAGTAGTTAATGACGTCTCATATGCTATACATTACATACATTAGCTCTAAAAACGTTACCCTCCTTCGGCAATCAGGCAAAAATGTGCCTTTCTGTCAACAATTTACTTAATTATAAAAACAAATGCGCATTTGCACTTTTAAGGATAAAAAAATTATCCATCGTTCATAAATTTAATTTAGGGGTGTGATTGCGGAGCACTTAAAAAGCTCCTTTATCAAATATGAAACACCACCCTCGTAGGATAAAATTGCGAATCTGGAAAATCTAAATAATGAAGTAGCATGATATGTAACAATTCTCAAACGAATTGTAAAATTTTAAACCAGGTTTTTATTCGATGTTAATTACATTTTCATATGGCACATTTTGTTGATTAAATAATACCAAAAACCTCACAAGTCTAGCTAAAACTTGTGTATAAATTAAAAAAAAAAAAACATTAAAATGGTACATATCGATATGTACTTGTAAAATCATTGCAAAAATTAATGCGCATTTTTACCATCCATTCAACGGCACCAGTAAGGGCTTATCGTAACCGTCACACCATGCCATCGCGGCCGTCACCAAAGTTGCGAGCACACCTCGGCGTGCTATGGCCGGTCTTAGCCACGCAATAATCTAAAGCAAAGAATACATAACAATTAAAAAGTAAAGTTTTTTTTGTCATCGTCATTGGTGGGCAAAGGCCTCCCTTGTGCAGAGGGTTTGGGTGTAGGTCACCGTGGATTGGCAGACCGTACTGATGAGCAGGTGATAAATCGACACTTAATATTTGAATTAACAATTTTTCTGCTATGTCAGTGGCCTTCTTTCAAACAATATAGCTTCCATCACTGAGCTACTGTAGATTAGTCCCATAGAATAAAATTAAAAATAAATCTGGTAGAACGTATGAATACGAAATGGAAGCATTTTAATAATAATAAAATCTTAACTCTGACAACTTCTAAAAAATTCTGCCTCTATACACGTAAAACCTTTAAAATATAAAAGAGTTTTCATTTAAAATTGAATCCACATTTTGGAAGCTTTCATGTTTCAAACACGAAGTATTTTATAATTAAAATGACAAGGTAATAAATAGAGATATTGAGAAACTGAAGAAAAAATGGGTCATTTTATTTTATTGCTTTGTTTATATTTGGATACAGTGAAATACCTGAGCTCCTAATTGCATCGGGTCGCGGGTCAAAATGTCACTCGATTTCCTCACTGCGCCGTAGACCAGTTCAACGTCTCGGTCAAGGATATAGCACCGGACATGTTCTAATATGCAGCGCAGATACGATATTGTTACAGTTTGCACCTGAAGACAAAAAAAAAAAGAAAAATTATGATATTAAATCTCAACAACTGCCCTAGACAGTTTCAAATCTCTAATTCATTAATTTATGATAATTCTTAACACTTAAATATTTTTTAATCAACCAAGGTTCGCTTAACATAACACAGTCGCACGAAAAACATCTTCTTTTTGGAACAATGATTCATTTCAGATCAAAGATATGTTTAATAATATATAACGTACAGCAGCAAGTAAGAAGTCGAAATTGCAGACGGTAAGATCCTTCAATTTCGAAAAATCCCCAGCCAGCAAAAGATGCAGCCATGATTCCTCGACATGGCGCTGTGTAAAGGCTGCAGCAGTTCTACTGGCCGAGTGGAATGGTGTGGAATCAAGCAGCGCGTCATCATCATCAACACATCCTTAAAAATTAAAAGATGTTTTATATCTATACAATAATATACAAATAAATTGGTACCGTATTTTCATTAGTGGGTACATAAATTTAACATTATATGCCTATGCTACCTGCCTCATTAAAATATTGAACAGAAGCGAAACTGATTGCCAAAATCTCCAACATTACAATCAACAATTAACTACATAAGTATTTGTAAATATATCACTCACAGATGCGACTGTGAGAGGCTTGAATAAAAACATAAAACTAAATGTAACTTTATTTGGAAGTTTTAATTTTTATGTTTTAACTTTTATTTATATGCATGTAGTATATAATATGAACAAATAATATACGATTATTTCTGATCAGCACATTGAAATTACTAATCAAAACAACTTATTTAGTTAATATTCTAGTGTATAATCATAGGGTTTTACCTAATTCCTGCGCCTCCGACGTATCCGTGTCATCGGATTCATGCAAAAAATTTGCGAAGTGTAATGCGGCAAGGTCCGAATGGGCATCGCGTAAAGCGCTCTGAACGCGAACATAACGTCTTCGCGCCCTTGCTCCAGCCGCCGCCGCACGCCATCGCCACGTGCACCGACCGGATACTACGTTCTCCAAAATTAGAGAATCTGACATGATGAAATTAATAACAATTATAAATCGATCACAGGATATAAATCAATAGCTCAAAGATGTTAGAAAACACTTACCCATCATATGTTTAGTTACGCACAATGTAGAAAAGTTAAAGTTAGCGTCTTGCAACATTATAACAGCTTCACTATTACTAGTAGGCATTAAAAGCTCCAAAAGTTCAAGTTCAGTAAGGCCAAATTCTGAACAAGTAATGTAGCCTAAAACATAATTTAATAAGAATAAAACATTTTATAATTTTAAAGAAACAAAATATGAATTAATTTACAAACATTTTACCTGCTAATTTGCTAAAAGCTTTAGCTCCGAAAACCGTCTCTAAATTATCAAAGGCACTGTCTATATAGTCTCCATAGCTGTGATTATCTGGCGTTTCTTCTATAGCATCCAGTAAGTAATAACAATTTTGAATTTTGAATTTTTCTTTTTGAGCTGGTGTCAATTGTAACTGTTCTAAAGCCACTGCACTGGTACAAATAAGGAAAACATTTCTCGGTAAGGACATAGGTAACCAGGAGAGTCCAGTAACAATATCACATTCTAATGGATTAACTCTGTGTACGTTATCAATAAAAATTAGCATTATCTCATTTTCCATATCTTCACATCTTCTTAATAGACTTTGAAACCAATTGTTTATGTATAAGGGATCGAAACTTGCGTCTTTTGGCAGATATCCTTCGGGAATATTTAAAATTATAGATATTTGTTGGCACATAACTCTGAGTAACTCTAAATTGTAGGCCGATCTAGGAGTAGAGGCCGAAAATCGAATAATTCTCAGAACGGGTCTTGCAAAAATTTCTTCACATTTATAATATAAATGTGTTAACAAAGTGCTTTTGCCAGAGGCATCTGGGCCGTAAATCAGTAGTGGTGGATGTCGGCAACGGTTCTCGTAGTTCTCTTTGACAGTATTTAATATTTTCCTTGTAGTATCTTCAAGTTCTTTAACTGTCACTTTGTAAAGAGAATTGTGCTCTATACATATCCTAAGATGTGTAATATGTTCCAGAAAAACTTCCTGAAAAATATTGTTTTTAAACCATAACTCATAATGCTTCACAAATGTATCTTGATTTATTATGTGCTTTGCGTTTCGTTTAACAATTAAGTTAAGCAATAGTTAGTTTATTTCACTGAAATTGTTACTTTTGTAGTAATAAACAACGACAATAATTACCTGTACAGTCTTTTTTCTTCCTCGTCCTTGATCTGGTTCAGTACTTAAACTATCATCGATCAATCCACTGACAACTGCTTGAACCCGATCTCTAAATGGCGAGAGCTTTTCGTCATTATCTGAAGCCACGTCTGTCCTTGATGAATCAGCTGATGATACCCTTTAAAAAGTCGAAAGTTATAATTATATGGTCTATTTTTATGTAATTAAAATTTTCGTAATATTTAATTTTCACATGCTCACTCTAATCTTATAACATGGTTGTCGGGCAAAGCTTCTTCTAGTTTCTTTTGTAAGTTTTTTAATCTGTTGTATGCTAAAATAGTCAATTTCGTATCATCATGTTCGAGATCAGGAATATCCCTTAAGATAGCTATCATTCCTTTTGGATGCTTACCACTTGATAACAATTCTAAAAGAAAAAAAAAATTGTTAAAATTGCAACGTAACAATTTTAAATGTTATAATCGTTTCATGCTAGAAACAAAAAAATATTTAAAAATTATACCAACCCAATGCTAGTTCGCATTTTATTTCAGTTGGGCTTCGTAATAAATCAGCGACTCCATCTTTATCATCTAGGGTTTCAAGAGCTAGTGCTTTAAAAGCTTTCTCAATTACTGACAGGCGCTTGCGTTGCTCTTCTCGTTCAATTAAATCGCTGAACCTGGTATATATGGATTTTTAGCATATTTTGTGCAGTCATTGTATAAATAATTATTTGTATGACTTATGTCTGTAGTTTAATGAAAAATATTGAAACAATACGACGATTTTCTTAGCTTATTCGTCTTTTAAAAAATTGTTTTGTTTCTATTTCTTGACATGCGTCGTGCGTCATGACATTCTTTTATTCCTGCTTCATGTAGACATACGTACACGTATGTCTACATGAAGCAGTAGTTAACTAATTTAGCTAACTTAAGTAGTAGTTAACTAATTTAGGTAATATAATAAGTAAATGCTTATTTGTAAGACTTGAATAAATTTATGAAGACTAATAGTACAGAGTAAACGGCTTAATATTTGTGTGAATTAGATAATATTTATGCAGACTATGACATTAATACTCGTAAGAGTAACAACGAAGTCCATGCTACAAAACAGATTTCCAGTAGGTACTCCATTTTATATCATAAGATCTTTATAATAAAGCTAAACAGACTAAACCAAAAGCTTCGTTTGAAAAATCATCTATTTATTCTACTTTTCTTTAGATTGAAATTACTTATGAAAATCCTTTCTTTGAAATCTTTTAATTAACTAAGAAAATAAGGCATTTTGAAGCAATAGTATGTATAAGAAAGGTAAGATAATTAAATCTTGCCTTGATTTGATGAGTGCTTTTATCTATTAATATCTGTAGACTGCTCAGCACTCTAGTTTCGTATTATGTGAATATAGCTAAGATGTTCTCATCTGTCGTCTGAGAAGTCTAAAGGGGGCACTGGGTCCACTTCAGTTTACCCGATATGAATGACAACACAAAGTAGACATGTGTTGTCGCAATGCAGAGAGGGAACTGAGGAAGGAGAACTGAACCTTCACAGGAGCGTGCTCATATTGATTAGAACCCTACATAAATCTGTCTGGCTAAAGAAAGATATCCTTTTAAAAAATATTCCCTTTTAAAGATTTCTTTCGCGATACTAATGAAAGGTCCTGGACCAATACTGACACAGAAAAATCATAGCGCCATAAATCGTAGAAGGGAAAAGAAAGGTAATTACAAGCTCTATCGTACCATTTATCGTCGCCTTCCAATTGGTAGGTTTTATCATCGCTAAGCCTGTAGCATGCACGTATAAGTGCCGCTTGAGCTGAATCCGATTTGACGAGTTTTTCGAAAACATCCACTGGAATTTTGAAGGGCAAAACGGGTTGGTACTGTGATGCATCACCGCCGATGAAACACTAAGGCATAAATAATATTAATATACAATTTCTTCCTAATTTTTCTATTATGAAGGAAAATATCAAAAGTATAAAACATGTAATAAAGAAAAGGAATTAAAAATATAACTATTCAGTTATTTTTGCGGCTGAATAATAAAATACTATTAAAATATTGTACATAAAAAGTCTTCTATAATACTTACAAGAAAATACCCAGCCTTCGATGTATTATTACAACAGTGGATTTCTTTCAAATGATATCGTAAAAGTGCGGGATTAGTTTCATCTTTACCGTCGGTACCGTAGTGCATATCAACAAACTCAATCTGAAAATTAAAGATGCCATTAGGAATCGAATGCACAGTAAATATTGAAATTTAAGCTGAATAAACTTAAATTATTAAATAACTGTTTTAGTAAACTGAATTTTTTAGAAAAGCCGAATTTATTTTAATTTATCTCATTATCTAAACTACAAAATTTTTTTTGATTGCTTTCAATATACTATGTAAACGGTGAAATCTAATCTATGAAAAGTTTTTAAATTGTACCTCACGATTTTTCTTCATTAAATCATGGAAAAAAATCCACTCATAAAACAATTCATTTGATAAGTGTTTTATCAGAACTCTTATTCTGTAATATTATTTTAGGTACACATTTTTATCAGAAATTTGGCCTATCCCCCAAAACCATGATGACAATGTAAATGTTGTAGTAAAAGGTGATCTTGCCATAAATACCAAATATTTCAATAACTTATCGCTTTTTGTAGGTAAGAAGAATTACATAATAACAGATATATATCTAGATATAGAATAGAATTTTTAATAATTAGCCCACTAACCCAATTACATGGCAAATCTTACCTCAATATGTCGATCGTCGTATGTCGACTGCAGTTCTGGGCCAACCAACTCAAGGAGATGTCGTCTTTCCTCACGAAATTCTTGTAACAAGGAAATAATAAACAGCTTAAATACTTGTTACAAAAAATCGAATGTTATTGTTAGTGATATAGTGTTTTGATGCGAATAAAATTTTAAAAATTTGTTTTCAAAAGTTTCTATTTTGATGTTTAAACCAAGTACGGACTAAACTGCCTTACTGATTAGTAACATTAGTAAAAAATAATTTAATGAAAAGGTGTTTTAATAAGTTATTTGGATGTAAAATAGTAAGTCCAAAAAAGTAAAATGTCGAGTCGGTGGATACTGATAAAACTGCAAAACATCGGTTATTATAATTTAAAATTATTTTGATTAACTTCATGAAAATATTTTTATATATAATAAGATGAGAAGTTTCTTGAATTAATTGATAGAAAAACTTTTCTTTTCATTTCTTGTTACTTCAGCAGAATAGCGGGCCTTTCAACTAAATCAGCTCAAGCAAATATTTCTTGGCTACTGTATTTTTATGTCGCGTCTAGTACGTCTTACGTAGTGGACAAATTCTTGATCGTGGTGGACCTAACTCAATATTTGCTTTTTGTACAAATTATTGGTTTTCGGATCACCTTCAAAGTGGCAAATAATATTTTTCGCCTTTTTGCGACGTGTAGTATTTCTCTTACACATAACTTAAACCGCGCGACGAATTATGTTTTGCGTATGAATACTTTGAGTCGAATAAATGAGAAAATGTTGATTTTTGTTTACCTTAAATAGAACTATGTAATTGTTGAACAAATAGGCGAGAAAATGCTACAACACCCGTTTATTCTAGAAAATACCGAAAAAATGACACTTACCATTGTATGGCGATGCTATGTAAATCTTTACAACGCGTGGTCCAGGCCACTTATCACACTGTTCAGTGTAGCCTTGTAGTGCTTGCAAAACCAAAGGTTCTGGAGCACTCATCGCTCGTCGTTTCTTCACTCACCTCACCCGGCTTCGGCTACTCCATTCCAAGGCATTCTGGTATTAAAATATAAATAATTACAGGTATATTTTACAATATATGTATGTAATAGCTGTTAACCGCGGCTTCGCCCGCGTGGCCAAAGGGAATTAAGGCCGTTTTCTATGCTAGAGCCACGCAGCAGCCTCGGCTGTTGCACGAATGGGCAGGCTCATCCAGGTAAGTGCCACGACCTCACAGAAGACCGGCGTAAAGTGGAAGTATGACAAATACTTTCGCGTTTCGTCTGGTTAGTGAGGTAGCCGGAGCCCAATTTCCAAAAAGGTTGTCAACGTATCTGCACACCCTCGGGTGTAGCAGATGTCTATGGGCACACTCCACTATTCACTTAACATCAGATGAACCGCCTGCTCGTTTGGCAACTTTTCACATTAAAAAAAAATAGTTTTTCGTTTTACACCAGAATATCTCGCAGATGGTTGATTTTCCCTACTTAGTTGAAACTTATTAAATTATAGCCTATGTGTCATTCTGATGTATAAGCTATATTATTGTAAAGTTTCATTAAAATCTATTCAGTAGTTCTTGCGTAAAAGATACAAATTTTGCCGTTTATAATATGAGTAAGGATAAGGAAGTAAGGACAAACACTTCGCCCGCGGCGTTGCCCGCGAAAATGTGATAGCTCTAGTGATTTCAATATTATAAATAAAATTTATATACTAAAACCTTGATTTGATTGAAAGATGCAGAGTGTGTCGGAAAAGGTTAAGGAAGAAGTATTATTCCGATCGGTTCAGTAGTTTTCGCACTATAACCGAACAAAAACCGGCTCTCCATTTATAAGTATAGAATATATTTAACGTTAAAAACCTTTATCCAAAAACGTTGTAGCTGGTTTAAGTATTGTATATATCCATTACTTTTGTGTAATAAATGTAGCACAGGAACAATTTACGTGGCTATGGAAGAGAAAATTTTAAAATATCATAAATTAACCACTGCCATACCGAGCGCTCACCGTTAAATATTGTTTTTTACAATTGAGCAGGACTTAACATTTATTTAGTCTTTGAAACGTAAATTATAAACGAAAATAAACAAATGGATGGAAAAATTAATATGTAATTGTTCATTATAGCTGAGCACCTTAGTTTTGAACAAAAAGCAGTGAGGTCACTGTCTTAAAAGGTAATCCTATAAGAATAAAACAAATCTCAGCCCAATGACGCTAACACAAAGGATATTATCAAAAATACTCGCGTGTGTCCACTATTATAACTCTTTTATAGCTCGGTTCTCGTTTTCTGAATAGGATTTGCGAGATTTATAGGCGATAGTCAGCATTTAATGCCAATCGTTGCTGCAAGACGAATAGCTGTCGTAAAAGTAGACTTTCATTATATTTTCACGACTGTGAATAATGTTTGAATTTAAATACACATTTTAGATGCATTTATAAGCAGCCGAAGTTAATTAGGGCTGCATATAGTATTGACGTCTTTAAAAAGAAATGAGGTGAGAAGAGACCATATTTAAACATACTTGAACATACTTACCTAGTAAGTTTTACGGTGGTAGGGCCACGCAGTAGCCTCGGCTGTTCCACGTATGGGCAGGCTCATCTGGGTAAGTACCACGACCTCACAGAAGACCGGCGTAAAGCGGAGGTATAATACTTTCGCGTTTCGTCTGGTGAGTGAGGTGGCCGGAGCCCAATTTTCAAAAGGTTGTCAACGCATCTGGAACCCTCGGGTGTTGCAGGTGTTCATGGGCGGCGGTAATCACTTACCGTCAGGTGCTCCTGCTCGTTTGGCCCCTTTCTCCATAAAAAAAGTTATTTTTAAATTATTTCCTATTCCAAATAGTTTATATTTTACTATATGATTATACTGTGGCTTTCAGCAGGAGTGCTGTGTCTTGCCTGTGTGCCGTGAATCGGACAGATGAACTAAACCACTTTCAAAGAACATTTAATAGATTTATGGTACACTAAGAGCCCTGCCAAGAAAATATATTGTGTTCTTTAGCTTAGAAATAATGCAGCTTCGGCTTTTTACTGTTCCTAATCGCTTGAAAAATATAAGGCACTTATAGTTATGACAATAAAGAATTTCATTTGCAGTATCAATTTTTATAAGCATAATACCAATTCATAAAAAAAAAATTAACCCAAACGCGTTAGTTTGTTGCAGGTTCGCCTTGACTTTGAATATTAAATATCAAGCTAAATCCGGAAATTAGAGCATAGCTGATTAACGGACGAATATTTAACGCGATAAGGATATCTTCGCCCACGCCTCGCATCGTAATGAGGTCACGGGCTTACCATCGCAACGCCTGTGAATACAGCCTGTGATCCAAAACATAAAATACTTATGCGGAGACGATATCATTTATTATTTTATATACATTTATTTGCAAGAGTGCGTATTATTTACATTAGTATTATATATCATTTTATATAGGTCAATTTATCTTTATACTTCAAATAGTTATTTCTATACGATAATCTTTTTTTATTAGAGCTACGCTGTGGCTTCCGTATTGTTCAGTACTGTGACGAAGTTTTTATATTTTTTGAAATTCATCTGGTGAGTGAAGAAAGCGTAGAAGCTCGCCTTTAGAATAGTGTGATTATCACTAGAAGAACGGATTACGCGTTTGCCTCCATCCCTCCTCTTTCAAATATCTATAACATAAATCAAACTTCATAGGCAGGTTGCCAAACTATCTCATACAATGACCAGAACAAGGTTTGGAGCTACTTTTTGTACGTTATTGTACAATCTCGCTCAATGTCTTTTTTTATTTGATTGAGTTTACGTTTCAACAACATAAAAATGTTAAAGAGATAGTAGACGTAAATAGTATCTGTAGTTCGTGGTCGTAATTTAACTAGAATATTTCTAATAGATTTTTTCCATGTTCCCTTATTCCTTCAGATCCTTGTAAAAAACACCAAATTCTATGAACACACCACCAGTGCAAGACAGTTAACGGATACTGAGTTTATAATTTTCAATACTTTTTTAAAGATTACTTTTGGATGTCCAACACCATGATTGCTGCAAATTAGTCACTTCCTGTCACGTGTAATTTTTGAGAAGCTAATAGATGGCAGATAATCAAAGTATCGGGAAACGAACACAGATGGCAAATCAAGAGATTCCACATTAAGAACATTATATCTATATATTTAATACTTAAAAAGTAAAGAAATAAAACGCAGATGAATAACGAACATACAGTCTCGAATGATAATTATGAATTTTAAAAATATATATTATCTCTTAAACTCTACTAAAAAATGGCGTGCTAATCTCATTGCCAGAAGTGCTAAACACATGAAAGACGTGTTGATTTTTACAAGTAATTAGTTCTCGCCAATATAGCGGCAGATTTGCGATATGTGGCGGGTGGCAGGAGAGTTTGGGATAATTTTGATTGAGTGTTTGCCAAGAAAAGTAATATGAAACCCTCATTATCATATTTTATTCCGTGTGTCAAAGGTTAAGACGGCCTAAATTTCTTAATATTTAAAACATGTGTTTTTCAAATGTATTGTTATAAAGTTGACCGGGATTATATTAGTACAATTTTTAGGAGTTAGTCTCTCCTGTCCTCAATGTATGACATAATATATATCTATGAAGTTTCCAGCTTCGAACTTATCGTATTGTAAAATAAAATTAAGACAAATACTTGTAAAAAGTTATCAGTTCATACTTCTTTTTCTTTGTATATAGCTAATTTAATGTGATAATATAGAAGTACTATACTAATATTGTGACAATTACGTTAAAAGTATCTTTTAATTATAAATTTTGAAAATTAATAGACATGTTAACCATAATGAATCTTTGGTAACCATCAAATATTCTTTTTATATCTACACGGAATAATGCTAAATGTGACGAATATTCTCGGACTTATGTAGGTCAAGTGTTACTGGTGAAATTTTGCTGAGTTTGAAGAGTTCTTCAATGATATTAAGTACATTGTACAGTTAGGGGTCTTTCTTGAGACGTGTATTGAAGTACGCCATTGTTAACTAGAATAGAAGGGGCGACTTGAGACCTTAAGTTGGTCTCAATCGGAGTTTGCGAGAATTTTATGATTCTTATACATTTTTTTTTTTTGGTTTGAATGTTAAAATAAAAATAACTTTTGAGCAGAGACAGGTCATTTGTAAAATGCGAAATGAACACCTGATTAGATGTCTTCAATTTCGAAAGAATTAGAAACAGATTTGGGTCATTGCAAGTATCAATCGGAATCCAGTAGCGAAGCCTCCTTAAAATTTAACTAAAATATATGTATAACAGCTGCCAGATATATAACAACATATATAACAATAGAGGATACGGATAAGACCGCGCAAAATAGCACAGGCGCTCAGTAGAAACTGTCGGATGGCCAAAAAGTAGAAAAAGCAGACCTTCTAATGATAATGTTCTATCGTATCGAGTAATTTATCTCTAAACTTTGATTTCATGTTATTACTTTCTATGATATGAAAATAAATTAAGATTCCATCTCAAATTACAGCACTCCTTAGACAATAATTTCATGTTAAGAATAAAAGAAAAATGACCTATGCATGTGACCTAAATATCCAAAAGTTTCAAAACTGGCCTACGTGTATTTTATTGTATTTCGTTTTTATTAAAATATTTTGAACTTACATTTTTTTTGCAAAGACAAAAAGTGATATTCGGTCGTCAGGCTAGATTTCTAATGATGTCCTTTTGTCACTTACAAGTAATTTAATTTACTGATTTTAAATATATTTTACGCTTTTTGCGTTACAAACGTGTAAAATGTTAAAAAGTAAAATTCTAACACGCAGGTATAAGCATTTCTATTTTAAACATTATATATTTATGAATTTTGTCTTTTTTTTATTCTAAATTCCCCGATATTTTAAATACTATGCAGCACTCATGACCCGGGCTGCTGCCGGGCCGGTTTTTAAAATTATAAAATAACGTAATAAACAAATATCCGTTCGTAGTATTTAAGGCTTTTTAATCGCAATTATACAAAGAGAGAAACAAACGTCATAAGCATTACCACTAAGTTCTACGCTGAACGGCGTATTGCGAAATCATCTCCGTTGGCGCACCTGTTGCGAGGAGCATTATCGATCCTCGTGAAACCGGGCATTGTTTTACACGCCCTCCTTATGAAACTTACTCGTCTATTTTAAGCCCGTATTTGCATTTCAATAACTCAGCCGCGGCCGTTCCTCTGAATTGCTTGCTTACTTTTCACTGTGCAGCAATAAAATAGGAGTACTGTGGTGGTGATGAGCTTTCTTGTTACATACCCTCTCTATGTGTGCCAAGTAACTGTTTGCAGCCGCTTATCACAAGAGATTTACGTATAGCGGTAAGAGTTTTTCATAATTACACCGATAAAATAGAGTTTTGAAACATTTACCGTTAGTTACATCGTGTCCTATCGAGGGGATACTAAATCAATTCCCTAAATTAATAATTGAGCTCACTCATAAAGAATTAAAGCCACTCCAACTTTTTATTCTTGTATCTATTACGACAGTTACCAGTATTAGGGTGTAGCCTATATGAGGTTGTAGGCTTTCAAATCATACATGTCACGTATAAATATTCTTACAAGTATAATCATACCAAATGTCCTTAACTGTTTTTAAAATGAGAAGCTGGCTGGCGAGCTGCGGCGGTTCACCTAATATTAAGTGATAACCGCCGCCCAAGTACATTTGAAACACTCGTAATATTGCAGATGCGTTGCCACCTTTTAAAAAAGTTGGCTCCTGTCATCTCACTCAACAGAAGAAACGAAGAAGTGGAATACTTCCGCTTTCCATCACCCTTCTGAGGAGTCGTGGTACTTCCCCGAATGTACATGCCCATTCGTGCAAAAGCCAAGACTGTTGCGTGCCCCTATCACAACTAAACTTTTAGAAACGGGTGGTACTAACAATTGTTATGTTTATTATAAACATCACGGAACCCCTCATTTTGCCCCACATTTCGTTGTTTTTACTGTTTTGTTTTATACTCTATCAGACTCTATTTAAGTAGGAGATAGGCTGATTTTTATGAAGTAAATAAACTCAAGACCTAAAATAACTGCATAAAACTTAATGCATCGTTCTTTATATTGCGGTGAAAACCTTTATTCCTGAAATTGAATAAATACGAATTGCTCGAGGGACTCTCGGTAGGTTGGGGAATAACCATCACGATAATGAATATTTAAAGCGAACTTAAGCACGCCCCTACAATGTATGTAATGTAGGTATAGCCGCCTAAAGGAAAAATGATTTAAGAGTCTACACCCTCGTGCTAGCCTGAAAGTGTTTATTGAGTATACGGTTTACGGTTACGAAAAAAATGTTCCTTCATCGCTCACAACTTTTCTGATTGATCTTGACTTATATTTTCTTTTAGGTGGCTATATTCAGCTTAATAAGGTTAAAATCTCAACAATCAGCGAGTTTACTACTTTACGTTTTATATCATAACCGTTTCATGGTTCGCGAAGAATTCAGTTTGACACCACCACAACTGTAATACAGGCGACTTTGCTCATTGTTCACGAACAATCACATGTCACCACTAGACCTTGTTTCCACTAGTAAATGCAAAGTTTTGTATTTTATGTGAGTTTCAGAATCAGAAAATGTTACGATGCTATCGTACAACGAAACTTTCGCTGTATACTGTACTCAATCTTGGCTGTACACATTTTTATTTCAATAGGATTCGATTCGATATTAAAGAAACCCTCATATATCAGAAAGCACCATTTTTATTTCCAGTTATTGGTATTATACGGCTAGACTCTATATAGCCAACGCTACAGCATTGTGATGCTCACTATTGTATAACTAACGATCGATATACTGACGTTGACATTACATGCTATACTGTAATGACGTCCTCAGTTGACAAAGGAACATGAATATGTATGAAATGAGTAGAGATGCATCTTACACGGGTCTAAAAACGATAATTTCTCACATTTCCTAGAATAAATAATGTTTTAATGTACTTTTACGGAATTCATCCTGTGTATTATTACGTTGATGACATTTTCATCGCATTAGAAATTACAACAATATAAAAGCTTTTAAATCCTCCAATAACTTTAAATAAAAAATGGTTAGGATATTTTCCAATTAAAACATAAGTTTTGTGTTGTATATAAAGTAATAAAGTTATAAGAAACTGTTCCCAGCAAAATGCGTTACTTTTTTCATTGCGTAGGAAAAATTTGCCAACAATACAACTTGTTGTCGAGTAGCTGACTGCCTTTAACCGCAGGGCGATGCCTCGCCCGTTATGCGTCAAGACGGAGTAAGGACGTGTCCGATTTTGCGGGAATCGATGGATGTGGGTATGGAAACCATGCTAGGCCAATAACGATAGCGATGAAACGGAAACGCTGTATTTTCACGAGCAATAATGCAAGGCTATATCTCATCTCAAAACAATTTTGTTAATGAGCTTGCTCTTAGTTGCGGCTTCGCCAGATATTTTTCGTGTAAATCCTTTTGAAATCAATATTTATTTTGGTGAATTGACGTTCCACGTGTTATTTCAGCTGAGTTCATATGAGTTATCCTCATTATTTTGCCGTCCGTGTGTTCGAAATGGAAAGGCACAACAAACAGTTACAATCTTTAGCATTTTTTTTATGTGAAAAGTTGTCAAGCGAGCAGGCGGTTCACCCGATGTTAAGTGAATACCGCCGACCATGGACATCTGCAACACCCGAGGGTTACAGATGCGTTGACAACCTTTTGAAGATTGGGCTCCGGCTACCTCACTCACCAGACGAAACGCGAAAGTATTTATTATACTTCCACTACGCCGGTCTTCTGTGAGGTCGTGGTACTTACCCGGATGAGCCTGCCCATTCGTGCAACAGCCGAGGCTGCTGCGTGCCTACCACAGCATATAATTATAATATTAGTTTGACCAGCGTAAATAATCTCCCGGTCTCAGTAAGAAATCAAGGTGTGAGATGTGTTACAAAATTGTCTATGCTCCTCTATAATCATCAATGAAACCAAAGACAAGAGTGGCCTTGTTGTGTACGAAGGAAATTACACCTCTGTTAAAAACTCTTTTGGCTACTCATACAGCGACATTTTCATGTATAATATGCATTAATTTTTCTTCACAAGCCAAAGCAAATACCAAACATAAAAGATATGATTAAATACACTGATGATGATTATACACAATGAATTGGAAAGAAATATTTTTGTTGGATCCAAATTTAAGCTTTATGTTCAACTTCGTTACATTTTTGTTTCATGAGCAAGAAAACATTTGGCCAGACCGCTTTTGACCAGACAACTAAACAAGGATTTGTTGGCAAGATATTTATGTATCTAAACACCATTATATCAAGTTGACAACTTTTTTTTCTCACATCCGCTTTAACATCGCGATCGTGAATCATAGCGGGACGAATGCAGCGGTCTATAAAACCGAAATAGAATTTTAATGTTTTCGTTAACATTACGTACGCACGGAGTTTATGTTTCGCATTTCGCGCCATTATATCGGAGACGATTACGTCTACGGCAGTCTCGATTTTGAAAAGAATGGCTCACGTGTATGGTCAGCGAAAGAAAAAATTTTGGGAACAAGTGGTGGACTATGATTTAATCTTAAAATTTAACCGAGATTACGTCATTGTATGCACCCAAACCGAAGACAAGCATTTGAGAGCAATTTCTGCGTTTCGTCTGGTGAGTGAGGTAGCCGGGGCCCACTTTATTAAAAGGTGGCAACGCATTTGCAACCCTACGGGTGTTGTAAATTTCCTTGGGCGACGGTTATCACTTAACATCGGGTGAACCGCCATCTCGCTTGCTACCTTCTCACATAAAAAAAATACTTTCAACTGAATTAAAGTTATAGTATAAAACCTATATTCCATAAATATGGTGAAAAAAAAAAACATTTGGGTATGTATGTTCGTATATTAAACTAACCTATCTTCATCTTAACAACGACAAAAAGTTGTAATATGCCCAAATAAATTGAAGACAAGTAGGGCTAACATATTTCCAATGATAACTTTTTAATTTTATAAATAGTCTTATTCTCGATAAGTTTCTTTTGACGTTGAATTAAAATGTGCCAATCAATAGATTTAGTTAGAAGACTGAAGAACGATTGAAGAGATAGACTTTTTTTGTCCTGCCAATACACTTTATCAATATAAGGAAAGGTTCACATATCTCTAACAATAAAAAAACAGTGAAAGTCTCTGCCGTAAGAAAAACAATCAAATCAAGTCTATATTCAAATGACTGACACATTACATCAGGCAAGTGTTTCAAAACACCTGAATACTATGAGAAAATCAACTGTTTATTCATAACAGTATAAACTGATATATATCTGTAGTCTTACTCCTTTGTAAACATTTTGCTTCTGGCAAATATACACAGAAAACGCTTACGAAGGCGGCTTCCATATAATATAATATCACGACAACTCGTGCGTAAAATAAGAGTCACTGTGTCGCTAACGTTAACTCGATGCTCAAACAAGCGTCACTAATCCGTTTTCATACTAAAAGGAGCTAAATTATGTAATAAACGTGAAGCGCATACAAAGCGCTCTTTTTGCTGACATTATAATGAATGTGCTGGATCGTATAAAATTTAAAAAAAAAAAGGAAAGGGAACGAACCTTAATATCCAGAAGGTAATTATGGCCTAATAAGTATTGAAATCAACTTAAATCAACGGTCATTAATGGTTGGAATCATAATCAGTTGCTTCAATTAGTTGCAAACTTGATTGTCGCTTTTTAGATAGTTTTACTTAACATTTACAATTCCATATTCTTGACGCTTGGTGTACCGACCTGCATATTGACCGATAGTGACTGGTCAACTTCCAAATAAAGTGAAGTAATTTCCCGAGGCTACTTAAATATTATCAAAAATAGAAAAAAATGAAATAAACTGAAGAATGAAGGTTATTTTTGTATGATTAAGTACGAATATATAGTTGTAATCTTACGAATGATCAACATAGCTCATAAACGTGTTTTGTGTTGTCTACGTTAAGCCATTCGTGAATAGTAAATGAGTATTTGCTTGCATTATTGTATTCACATGCACATACGAGCAACTGATATAATTCATCCTATTGTGTGTAATATTTTCTTAAAAAAAATAGTTATACATGATACATTGGAGATTTAAAAAATCTACGGCCTATCTAAATCTGGCATTTGGGAGTCAAAGACGGCTGGGATTTTGCAATTGTTATCTGAATATATACTAAGTCCAACGTCCCACCAATAAGCGCGGTATATGTAACAAAATTCACAGAAATACATTTTACGCTGGTGCATCACCTTTGTAATTATATTAGCTTTGTAGCCTGTTACAGAGACGTTTTTAAATTATTTAAATACGATCATGAAATTTTTTACTCTCAAATATCTCAGTATTTGATACTAGATACTCTATTCTTTGATAATAAGTAACGTATTATTTCCATATCCCATTTACTTAGGGCTCCGTTGTAGTACTAGCTTCGTTGAATTACTAGTTACTGCAGGCTATACTTTTTATTTATCGCAGCAGTCCTATAATTTTAGTACAACAATTGAACGGCCGTGGCATACTGAAATATTTCATTACTCTATCGAGCAATATGGGCGGCACCCGCGCCGTGAAAGGGTCTGGTTATTTATTATTTTTTGATGTGGAAAATTAACAGGCCAACATGTAATGGAAATACGCGTATATCAATGTTTGCTTATATTTGCTTTTGACTATTTATGCATATGAAAATGGGTTTGTAATAAACTGAAGAATAATTAACGTATTTCGTAATAATAGTACTCCTAACAACATAACCCGCAACATACATATTAACTCGCTTTGTTGCTAGAAATGTGTAACATGTATATCTTATTTGCTTGACGATAAGAAATGCTAATAAGAAAGATACACGTCTGGTGCGTGAAGTCTTCTTTATACATAGTCAAGGTTACATAGCTTGTAGATTAAAACATTTTAAATTGAAAACGATCTATTTGTTTATCAGGTGACTTACCCCTTTTTAGTATAAATGAAGTTTTGAGAGATTACGGTTGCCTATGCACACCAGAAGGGTTGCAAATGCTTTGCTACCTTTTAAATTTGGCAACCTTACTCACCAGACGAAACGCAACAGTACGATACTTCCAACTCAGTCTTCAATAGACCATGATAAGACCTTTCTCGGATAAGCTGATCATTCATGCAGATGCTGCCAACAGCACTACCACTTTCATCATCATTATATCAGTTCACTGCTGAACGTAGGCCTACCCTACATACTGTAAGAAAGATCTTGAGCCATCTGCATCCATCGACTTCCCGCACATTTGCACAGGTCGTCAATTTGTCGACATAGTCATCATGGCCAAGACGAAGATCATGTCTAACGTCCTATACCGGTTGTTGTTGGGAGCACTGTGCTCGACGTTGTTGACGAGTACGTTTACCTAGGACAGTTTATCCGTTTAGGTAAGTTCAACGAGGTAGAGGTCAATCGGCGAATTCAATTCGGATGGGTAGCATTCGGGAAATTTCGATATCGGGATATTAAGCGAGAAGATCGCTTAATGTACCTCAATCTTTGAAGAAAAAAGTCTTCAATCCGTGTGTGTTACCCGTGATGACCTGCGGAAACGAGACGTGGGCCTCATTCTTCCGCTTTACTTCTAAGTCCTCCACTGTAATTTTCATGATTACCTTTTCTCTTTAATCACTTATATATGCCAGTTTCCCATTAGATTCTGTCAGGGTCTCTTGTCATGTTCGTCTTTAAATCGTCAGGGAAATAGACCAGATGACTTATCTGTTGGATCCACAGCCCAACGACGAGCTAGCATGTGTTTCTGCGCTCTATTACATTAGACGACCCTGACTTGCTATTTTCTATAAACGTAATAAATAATTTATATTATGATCTGTGTACGAAAAATGGTTACCTATATATAATTATGTATGTAGGGGGCTCAACTACGTTTCGGTATTACCATCATTCATGGACTATTGCTCGATTCTTTCTTACTATTTCGTTAATTACATATATACCATATTTGTAAATAACAAAATGTTTAGTTCTCTTGTAAGGTTTTGAACAAAAATTGAAATTATTTGTTAAATAAGAAATAGTGAAAATGCTTGAATATTACATAATATAATATTAGCCAATCTTGAATACGCTACGAATATCCTTCGTTAAGCCCCTTTATGTAAATAGAGACCGAAAGTAGGATTGGTAGGCTTATTCTTACCGCACAGTCTACAAAAGTTGCGTGATACGTTGACATTAAAATACGTTGCGATAAGAATTCCTGCCTTGTATGTATGCCTCATACGAAAATAACGTACAATGAAGTAAAGTAGTTATGAATTATTAAAGACGTTGCTGTTTTCTCTGCAAACTCTAAGCTCTCTCGTTTTGGAAATGTTCCCTTTTCCATTTGCTATGATTTGCCTTTATTTCAATTTCTTCTTGCTTAAAATAACTAAACTTTGATGTTAGTAATAGTGATTATCTGGAAAAAGTAATAGTATGGCCTCTAGTTACCTTTCCCGTCTTATTTTAATGTCAAAAGTAAAGAATGATGATGTATATTCGTAAATAGATGATGGATTTTTTCGTTTAAATAGGTATAGATTGCAGACTCAAACGGCCCTGATCTGTTTGGTATTCTAATACCTCGGTACATAATTAATCTGGCGCGCCATTTCATCCGATTATTTATTTATACCTCGACACCATTCTTGGTACTTTTCGAATATCTCCCTGTTAGTTCTAAATATACCAAGAGATTGTTGATGGGTAACAAAAAATTAAATTATGAGGAAGGAAGGCGATTCTCAACTTAAGATGTTGGTTGGTTTGGTAAATATTCCCATTTTACAAACTCGTGATTCCATTAAGAGCCGTTTTTAGTATTCTTAACTAAAGTAAAGTATCAGCTTATAAATGTCCCACTGCTGGGCGAAGGCCTCCTTTGTACAGATTCTATCAGGGAATAGTCCACCACGCAACCCCACTGCGAATTGGCAGAATTCACATACTTCGAAATATTTTTTTTGTTATTAATTCGAAAATATGCTTGTAATAAACACGATTTTTTCGATTTTTTTTTCACGATTTTTTTGTTATGTACATGACAAACCAGCACCGGTGGTGCCGGCACCGGGAACTGAACTCCACATTTACGCTCTTATTGAATTAAGAACCAGCGCCCGCACAATGAGCTATAACGGCTCTCTTAACCAAAGTCGTGTGTAAACACAACGTAAAAGTTTTAGTTATATTTGTATATATTTCAATGTGAATAAAGTAAAAGAACTATATGTGTATATAAGTAATAAAAAAAAGTACGTACGAAGATCGAGATCTATGCATAAGAGAGATCTGGGCTCTGTATTAGAAACAAATTGATTTTACTAATGATTTCTTTAAGTTTGTTGTGGATAACATGTTTTAATTACCACTTCTAAATTGCAACACCAAAGGTTCTTTGCCAAAAACATTAAGACATTAAAAATATTAGATATTCAGCGAAAAATCCCATCCGTGCGCAAGTGAACGTTGCATAATTTACATTTTAAAGTATGCGAACTCACGTATTTTTCCCTGTAAATAACGAGGTCGTTCTTTTACGACGCAAAATAAGGCAACTATGTTGTAAAGATAAAACTTATCCGATTTTAAATATGGGAACACACAGCTGAATTCAATTGCCTGTACATTAATTAAGTAATAACTATTGCATGTTTTTCTCTGATGTAAACGCATAAAGATAATGATAAATGTAAATAACTATTATAGACCACTAGATAAAAGCGCAGAGCTGTATTATCATATCAATGTAATGGAAACCTTCGAGAGGAAAACATTTTTTTCAGCAGAGCTGATTTTTTTAAAGCAACCTGCGTATAAATCAACTGTGCTGACAACAGACAGAAATCAACAGTCCTCGCTATTGCACTAAGGGGCAGGTCCGTCCGGGGAAGCACCACGACCTCGCAGAAGGCCGGCCTGAAGTAGAAGTGTTACACTTCTGCGTTATGTCTGATGAGTGACGTAGCTGACGCCCACTTTATTAAAAGCATTTAACACCAGGTGAACCAATAGTTCGTGTGTCACCTTACCATATAAAAAAATCTCGGTTCAGGCATCAATGAAACTGGTAATTGCAATTTTAAGCACTGAGTCGTCGCTTGCGAAGAAGGAATACATGTTTAGGAATCCTGCATATTTTCAAAATAATAAAAAAAATGAAATCTGCCGATCTGCAGTGGGCTCGCGTGGTGCAATAAGCCCTAACAACCTCTATACACAGGAGGCTTTGCCCTACAGTGGGACATAACATATAGGCTGTTACTTTACCTTAATACTTTTTATGTAAAATTAAATCTGGAACAGTATATTTTGTTAGGGTTTTTGAGTACTTTTTGAGCAGTTATGTCGATCATCATTATCACATCTGAGGCTACCAAAACGTGGACCACCAAGCAAATCATAAAAATCGATATTTTTGATTAGAAAAGGTAAAAAAACTTGAAAGTATTGTTTTTTTTTAAACTAGGCGGTTGTTTACGATTGTTTTGAAGATATTGAGAAAAAGAATATAGCGCCTAAAGTAAAGTAAAGTAAAATAATATACACAATATGTATGTAAACTACCTTTAAATTTTAACTGACATAACACACAAAAAGCACTTACACCAATTGATCATTTCTTATAATATATTGAATGATTAAAGCGAAACAAACAGCGAGAGGCATACATTATAAGCGATATATGACTACTTTGAAAGTGCCGACCTTTTCCGCCCCATACTCAACCACAAGAATTTAGACAATAAATTATTAGACACGTTAAAACAACTTTAAGAAGAATAGAAATGTATATTTTATAAAATGTTCTCTTTTAATTTCTTTTTAAAGATTAACTAAATTACCTGTTAACGTAGATTTTTGTTAGACTTAATTACTAACAATGAATAATAACGTCTTTCGTTAATTCGAGATCTTCTAGATCTAGCTCAAACAACAGATTGTATTCATTGTCTATAAATATCACCTTTCACTTTGTGATTTTGTAATGTAGGACCGTGACACAGATTTTATGTATAATAATGGGATCAGACTTATGACTTTATGCTATCATATAAAAAAAATCTTGGCTTTTTTAGAAGGTGACCGACCAACCAGCTAGCGTTTGATTTAATCTTGGATGTGAAGTCGATATGTTACCGGCCCTCTATGAGTATAGGTTTCTGGTGAAAGTATGATGAAACTTAATCGTGTAAATCCTTTACTTATGCACTATATAGTGTACACTGTAGCTAACGGTCTTAAGTATTGCACCAAAAATGGTGAAGCAACACCAAAAATGTGCATTTAACATCAGGTGCTTCAAAATCTAAAAACTATCCATGGGAAACCATGATGCGTCAAACTCAGATCCAGGTCATCTGCATTCAAGTGTGTCGAGGCTGCAAAATCCTTCCACTGTAATGGACTCTTTTACATTAGTCCATTACAGTGGAACAGAGTTATTTAGCTTTATTTAACTTCAGCAATAGTTAATGTGACCATTGTGTACTGGCGTGATTAAACAAATATGAAAATAAATGTCATTGACACTAAATAAAATAATAAAAGAAAATGATCTGTTTCATTAATGGGGTTATAGTTTTTTACCAGTAGCAGATGCATATAATTTTGTGTCAATGTCAGGTAGGAACTTACTATTTTTTTTTTATTTTTATTTTAAATGGCGACATCTCTCGTTGGATTTATCGTTGTAAAACGATATTCGAAACTGTTTGTATGCTGGAAAGGATATAACAATAGATGCGCCAAGCATTGCTTCAAATGCTAAATAACAATGTAGAAAGGAGGCGTTAAGATTTTCGGCGCTGTGGCCGTTTAGCTAGTGGCTAGAGCGTCAGGCCGCGAATGCCGAAGACGTGGGTTCGATTCCCACAGCGGCGACAATCTTTTCGTACTTTTTCTACATGTTTTAAGGAACTTACTAATTTTAATAAAAGTCTTACATCTCATAAAGTAATAACAATTAATTAATTATGATGATTATGTTTACCAAACATAAATGAAAAGACCTATTACAGTAATCTCCAATATCATAATGCATTCTACACCACAAAGTACACATCAAATATTTAAATAATAATTATTATCATAACAATTCGTTGTTACTACATATACACATTTTCAACGAGACTTATCGTGTATTTGGGCTGCGATAATAAGGGCAGATAACAGCAACCAATTGTAAAGCAGAATTTTTTTTGGAAGTTGGTACGAACTATGAAATATAATAACTCATCAATAGTACTCAAGTAGTTGTTTTTTCTGTTTGTGTTGAATTGATTGCTTATCATTCAGTGTTATCAAAGGACTTTTCAAATGCTAATATCCCATTGTTCATATGGTTCCATTTAGTTTGAACGGCGGGTTGCGGAAAAAACTTAAAACATGAATAATGTAGACGTAAAAAATCACTACATTTATACGACGCCAAATTATCCGTCAGTACAGAATATGAAACATCTGTTTTAACGCTATTGTAGAATTTCCTTTGAACTCTTTAGACATGTTCTATGCTATGCTAAAATTTTTTAGACTGTTGACATTCCATAGAATAATTAATTTAAAAAAAGTATAAGGCCTATTCATTTCATAAATAAAAAATATCAGCTATAAAAATGGTGTGGTCACCCTCCCTTGTATCCGGAGTCTAAGATCATATTGGTATTATCATTGAACCAATTAATTAAAATGTATAGTAATAGTAAAACTGAAAATTGGAAAAAAAAAACAATTAAATTTTATATTATGTCTAGATCGTAATTGGTAACATTCTATCTTAACACAGCATTTTGATTATGGATATCACTTGACATAATGATTACGGCACTATTATTTCAGTCATGATTGCAAATAAGTTCAATGACCTTGACACTATGATCATATGTTGGTAAGCCATATTCATAAATAACCTGTATTAATTAATCTTCCCCTGAAAATGAGACCATGACATGCTAAACTGTGGTTAAATGAAGAAGTAAATATAGCTGTAAAAGACGTGAGTTTAATCAACATAGCCCATTAATGATATTATTAATATGTATTATATTCTTGATAGAATCCAATATGCACTTCCTTACCACATACCTCATTTAAAACAAGTTTATTACTTAAACCTAAAAATATTTAGGCAGGTACATGTATTTAATAAAAAAGTAATGTTCTTGTCATTTTAGAGTCCATGTTACATATTTTGGGATATGAATAAATTTCATTTTTTTTGCTACGTATTGAAATAAATCATAGAATAATTAATACTATTAGTACAATTACGGTTAAAAATATAACTTAATGTTACTTTACTTACATTTCAATTAATAAAAAGTTTTTCAATGAATAAAGGCAGCGTTAAAAACGTAAGTTTCTTCATAATGTAATAATTACCATCTGCTTTACAGTATCAAATGTAACTAAATTTCTGTTTTGTTACTTTTTTTTAATATGTAATTTTAATAAACAAATTCAGCAGCGGTTTTATGTGAATATTTTAAATAATCAGTTATCATTAATTAATGCTGATGTAATTTTTTTTAAAAATACTCGAAAAGTATCCGTAAACTTACCTAAATCAATTAAGCCGTAAGAAGTGATCCGGATTCTCTTGCACAAAACGGTTAATTTTCACAGCGAGAAAAATTCGGTAACGGAATTGGCCAGAGAGCTATGCGAACAAAATTGAGTCCACCGGCGTGCGTGCTGCGGTACTGACACGCGTTTGAACACCTAGCAGGTTTTAATTCATTATTGTGTGCTACAATATTGGGTTACGCAGGGCGCGTAGTGGCGTAGGGGCGTCGCGCTCCGTAGCCGAAGGTAGACTGCGGTAAGGTGCGGGACGGGGCCGGTCCGACTCTCGGCCGCCCGCCCATCGCTGTAGCTGATACGCGCTATACCTTACATTCCGCTAATTTCCTTTCCGCCTATCTATGTTCCGTCGCGTTTCGTCGTGGGCTCGTTTTCGGCGATTTTACGTTTGCTCATTGAACTATTTTTTTTTCTCTCAGTACCATTTTAAGTAACTAATAATATCGCAAACGTATGAATTATTTCGTTATAGCTAAATCCGTAAACAGTTTTAAAACTAAATTTTAATGTTGGATTTGAAAAAGCGTAAAAAGAAAAAAGTGAACGAATATGTACGTATGATTTACGTATGGATTTATTCTACATTCCTTTCTTTCGGGAAACTTATATTTCTATGATTTTGTAAGTATTTAGTTTAGTTAAGTGTAATGTATTTAATTTTGCCAGAAATAAAAATTTCTTTTACGGAACTGTATTACACAACTATACATGAATTCAACATAGTTATAATTTCTTTCATGTAAAGGAATTAAATTTCATATAAATAGGTGTATATGACACATTCATAAATTAGGTTAAAACTTGTTACAAATTATTTTAAAGAGCCTTCTTCTACTTCTTTATTTTTAAAACTTGCTATTAAACCTAAAGCAAGTAATAGTATTTAAATAAAGAATATGAAATCAAAATTCGAGTATCAAATTGAGCGACGTACACCCAATAAATAAAACAAATAACAAACATTTGTTTTGGACAGGCGTCACAGTGATGTGCCGATACTAACCTTTTGCTCGTTCAAATGTTATTTATGTTTATGTATACGTTACTAATCTTTTAAAATGTCTATATCCACCGTATAAATATAATAGTTGCCTCAATTATTGAGTATAGTTATTTAATATTTAAGACACAATTTTAATTGACAAATTTTCATTGGGATATAAATAACAGTGGAATAAATCCTCGTACATAAAAAGTACACATTAATTACTAAATAAATTAATTATAAATTTTTGTAATAAAGTAACATAATTTTGTTGTTAAAAATACATCAGTAGTTGTTTTCTAGTTTTACCTTTATTATTTTTAGACGTATCTGATAAGTTAGTGGTACGAGTAGCCTAATGGCCGAGACATAAGAACTGCGATTCATAACGTAATTGCCGTCGCCGGTTTTCGGGTTTCTTAAACGCAAAATAATTTTAAGCACTCTTTGTTTTCTATTAAAGAGTCATTAACGGCCATGTTTGGAATTAAATAAACCTGAAACATAGCTATCCCTGTCTTCTCCTTCTTAAGTGATATAATTAAAAAAAGGTAAATATTGATGGGTTAATTTCGGTGCAGTTTTTCTTCACTTGCTTGTATCTTAGAACAAACGAATTTCAATCGACAGCTAGTCATGGATTTAAGAATCGCCATCCCTCTTAACTATAGCAAAAAACGACTCTAAAGGAAACCGTGATCGTCAGCGATCAGGATCCTCTTATCTCTGAATAGTATCCAATTAGTAACAGCCAAAGGCCAAGCTGGCCAATACCCTATATTTCCTCAGAGGTTAGGATATATATTAAATTTTTGAGCTACAAATCCACAACTGCTGTTTAGTTTTCCGTACCCAAAGGTTAACACGGGACCCTGTTACTAACACTCCGCTGTCAGTCTATCTGTCTGTCTGTCTGTCACCAGGCTGTATCTAATGAACCGTGACAGTTAGACAGTTTAAATTATCACAGATGATGTATTTCTGTTGCAGCTATAACAATAAATACTAAAAATCAGAAAAAAAATATTTAAGTGGCGGCTCCCATACAACAGACATGAATTTTTGCCGTTTTTATAGATGACTAGCTGCTGCCCGCGACTACGTCTGCGTAGAATAGGCTGAAGGCGTAACATTCAGATAGGAAGACAGATAGAAATAAAATATCTATATGAATTATAGTCTATGTCTTATTCTGGTGTGTATAAGCTATGTTATTGTAAAGTTTCATTAAAATCCGTTCGGTGCATGAAAAAGTAACAAACATCCAAACTTTCGCATAATATTAGTAAGGATGGTATGTACGTAAACCTTCATGCGTTTTAACACAAATTGAGCTATAAATAATCCCAGCACGTCAAAATTAATGCTTTTTAAAATATAACCATTGAGCATCAAAATTTAATTTTGAACGTGATCTCTATCACTTTGTTGTGAAAAGATCTTGTCGACCGGCAAACTTAACAATACCTTTTGTGACAATGATGTATTATTGCTTCCCCTCTCGCTTGCGCGAGTAGAACCATGAAAATAAACGGTATACGAAAGACATTACAACATAAATAGGTTCTAATAGCATAGTAAATATGCAATATAATTTATAATTACTACAAATTTGCTCATCGACGGTATGATTAAGCTTAGCAATTATGTTTCATTTTAGAGATTAAACTTTATTTTACATATTTTTCATTATTACTTACTTTCATGTGTTTTTAGATTCATTTCAGTATATTTCGCTTACAGCTAGTTTGTTACGATACGAGTAACCGATAAATAATTCTTATGAAAGCGTTACTAGTTCTGTGTGGTCAGGAAACTGTGAAATAAATATTTTAGGAATATTTTCGTGCTGTTGTTGTTAGGTATGTTGTGTATTCTGTGTATGTAAGTATATGTTGTGAAAACATAATATTAAATTATATATTTTAATTTGAAACATAACATTATTAATGATTAACAACAGGCCATTGAATGTTAGGCAATTTCAATTCCGAAAAAGTACTTGAACAAATTTCTATTCAATGTATTATTTGATGTTAAATTATGAAGAAAAATTTAAAATTGTAAATTTACGTCCTCATGTCAAAACTATTGCGGATCACTAATTCTTTTGATAAAACGTTATATGAAGCGAGTGTGGGAGACATTTTTGTGAGGAAAATGCGGTATGTATGGGAGATTGGAAGTGCAAGAAATTATTAAGATATTGTCATACCATCATGAAATGCCGTTTTTTGATAAATCATTCCATTTTCGGGTATATCTTCTAGTTTTTGAGTTCAGCGTTCATTGTCCTGTCTATTTTAGCTTGTAGACACAGCGTTTTATGACTTACTAGCGATCCGCCCGGGCTTCGCACGGGTGCAATGTATTGTACATATAAACCTTCCTCTTGAATCACTCTATCTAATAAAAAAACCGCATCAAGACCCGTTGTGTCGTTTTAAAGATCTAAGCATACAAAGGGACAGGCAGACAGCGGGACGACTTTATTTTATACTATAAAGTGAAGCTCTCATGGTCTCAGTCGAAGTTTGTTCCTGACTGTCAGATGCCAAACATATTTTTCAACAGTAACAAATATAAGCCCACATACGTGAAACCGTTAAAATGTCTTTAAGGATTTCAAATATGTCGGCTAACATAGTCAATATATATACGTTTCAATCTTTAGAAAGTAATTTAGAGCGTGCCCGTTTCCTAGGAGTCTCATCTAAAGAATCGAGTTATTGGCTTCACGCTTTACCATCAAGTAACTTGGGCACATTACTTGACGATGAAAGCTTATGCATTGCTGTAGGAATCCGTCTGGGGGCACCGATTTGTCAACCACACCAGTCAGTGTAGACAAATTTGGTCTCCACGGGCTTTCTTGTCAAAAAAGTGCTGGCTGTTTTTCTCGCCACGGTTCCCTGAACGACATCATCCGTAGGGCTCTTGTTTCCATCAATGTTCCATCTATTTTAGAGCCCTGTGGCATTTTACGCGACGATGGTAAGAGACCCGACGGTTTAACATTGATCCCTTGGGAGAGAGGCAAAGCCCTTGTTTGGGACGCCACTTGTGTAGACACTTTGGCTGCCTCTCATCTAAGGGGTACTTCGGTCAGGGCCGGGGTGGCATCGGAGGCAGCTGAAGTAAGTAAATGGCGCAAATATGAGTCTTTATGTTCAGATTATGTATTTGTGCCGTTTGCTGTTGAAACATTAGGTCCGTGGGGTCCCCGCACATCAAATTTTTTTAAAAGTTTATGTCCTAGGCTTAACGCCGCGGCTGGTGACAAGAGAGCTGGTTCTTTTCTCGCGCAAAGGTTGAGCATAACTATTCAGCGAGGAAATTCAGCTAGCGTTCTTGGCACCATGCCGCGTGGATTAGGTTTATTACATAATATGTAATTTTAGATATATTTAATCTTGTAAATATTAGATCAATAAAGATTGTCTTTTCTTCAAAAAAAAAAAATATAGCCATATTCCTAATAAAATCATTCATATATAACATCCACAGCGAACAGTATATTTTATGTAGACAAACAGCCACTCCTTACAATTATTCTATCGAATGTTATAAAGATTGTCATCGATATCATTCAATCATACAATACTTTGTCGGTTGATGCATCACTTACATAACATGTTTGCCGCCTTCACATATCGAGGACGATCCATTAGTAAACTGATCATTTTGTATCACTTTTCTACCAATATGATATGTACAGTCTTTTAATAAAAAATCGTAATCAAGTGTTTTATATATCTCAAATTTCATCATGCCATGAAAAAAATAGATAGTGATAAAGATTAGAGTACTAAAGATTGTAACTAATATTGGGACAAGATAACGTTGTGTAAAAATATATCAATGTCAAAAAAAAAATCAAAATACTCCTAACGAGACACTTGTCATCTTTAAGACTTACAGTACTTTAAATGTTGCCATTAGCAGATTACTCAGCTTCATTATCTTTCTTAGTCTATATAAGGCATAGATATATATCTATATGGAAAATCTTAAGAGGCCCAAATGATTCTATACTAGAATCCCAAGTTTCTTGAGCGACGTAGTTCGCACACTGCATCGAACGTAACAAAGTTACCTCGATAAAGGCTTACCGTCAGCGTAATTATGGCCCCCACAGCCTTTTAAGGAGCACTTAAGTTATCTTAAGGCGTCAAATAGCAAAGGGGATACGTGTGCAGATCTAAAAGATCATAGGTCACGTTTACCCGTAATCAACTTTAACATAATGCATTAAGATACATTTTGAATATCACCCCAAGATGTCTTGCAAAAAAGTAATGATATTAATTAAGATCATGCGATTCAAGTCAAAACTAATTATGTACGACAACGTGTGAAAAATCTTCAAACTTTTTACACTTATCAGTACTTCTACTACGCCTCTTTATACGTGTATAGTTAATAAGCCATTTCAATAAATAAAGCAATATGGGATGTGAAAATTTAAGTAAACTATGATAATCCAAAATAAATTCTCATTTTGCACCAATTACGTAGATCGAAGTTGCGAGCTGCGACACGAAATATCCATTAGTAATGGTGCAGCCTAATGGGAACCGTTCGTTCAAAAATTCGAAAAGCCGGTGCGTAGTGCTTACTACGAAAAATGGATTTAATGTTTTCTCTGGTTGTAATATTGCTGTAGATACTGTAGCTTTAATATCTTCAAGTCTTATAAATTGTCTTTAGTGCGAATTTGAAATTGACCTATATTTTATTGATTTCATGACTTCTGAATGTCTCGTCATGTTCAATTTGAACAGAACTTAGATGATGTGAATAGAGAATGTCAATTACATTCTCTATTACGAACGATAAAATCATCACCATAATAACTTCGTTACAGTCTATTACCGGGTTGAAACCCCGACGACTCTTTTCATGAAGAAGCTGTCGCTTCCAGCTTTTCGGAGATTGTCAAGAAGCCTTTCGCGATTGATGACGCTTCTACTGTGCGAACACTGCGCTATGTAAGTAATATAAAAGTTGTATCTAAACTGTTTTGTTTTTGTTGTGTTGATGACTTTCTAGTTCACATCAGTAACAAGTCTCATATAATTTTGATTAAAGTACTTTAGACGATTCAGTTAGCTTGATTGAAAGTTAAATCAAAGTATTTAGAAACTTAAATTGTTTATAGTGCTAATATGTGCACTTAAGATTTTTCTACATATTTTAATGTTCAAAGTATTTATCTAAACGAAATGAATTAATTTTACTCAATTTCAATAGCTCTACTTAAAATACTCGAAGCAGTGGGGTTCCATTTAGCATGTAAACGCGTTGCAAAACACTGATTACTTTCACTAAGTTATGATGATACTGAAAAAGTACTGTTTGGGTAACGTGTTGCTAGATGCTCACACACTAACGTGCACACGCACGCACACACACAAGTGCATGCGCAAACATACATTTGCACAAACATACAATCCATTAAAGCCTGTGTTTTTCTTATTTTTTCCCCTTAGTTTTGTTCATAGCAATGAGATTTAACGATGTAACTACCCCTATAGAATACAAAGTAACTCTAACTCTCAAGAAAAAAACACTGCTTAAATTGGGATCCATTGTTAATGTTTTGTACTAAGCTACCCAAACTAAGCAAAGCTTGTAATATAGATAATAGGTCGCTGATAAACATACTTTTCTTTTGTAAATAAATACATATTATAGATATAAAAACACCGAGACACTATGTTCATCACACAATATTTTTCCAGTAGTGGGGATCGAACCAAACCCTACTTGGCTACGCCAATCGGGTCGTTAAGAATGTTTTATAGAATCGGCAAACAATCGGACCATTAATCAAAGGTTAACACCAACTTTAAGTGTTCCCAGTTACCTCACTCACTAGAGAACACTTCTACTTTACACGTGTCTTCTCTGAGGCCTTCGATTTATAAATCAGCAGAGTAGACGCTACACATAAATATTAACTGTAGTGTCTAAATATGAAGTCATTTTAATTTATCATGAATCACATTATGACAAGTATGAACCTTGTCTAATATTCACAATACCAAAAATTCATAAACAATATATAAATAAAACAAATTGTTATTAAAACTCGGGCAGGTTAATGAAAATGTAGCTTAGTGAAATAATGGATATACAAGGTTTAACTCCACGGCTCGTTGATTTATTATAAATAAAGAGTGTTGTCCGCAGCGTGTTCTGTAAAATATTGCTTTTAATAAAGCGATTTTACCTGAAAATATCGTGACATTATGTTTAGTGAAGAGAATTCAAAAGGCAACAATCGTTATAAATGAAACTTTATTCGCCGGCAATTAAAATTAAAAATGAACGCGATAAATCCGTAAAAATCGTTTCATTTATAATGTGAAATCGCGTAAGTGCAAGAAATTACCAAAGCAGCAATCAGTTTACTTTAGGTGACGTTTATAGTAATTCAATAAACGTCCTTTGAATAATCGATTGAATATATACTATTACGGGAGATTGGTCATTAATATTATGTTGGAGAAATAATTAATTAACCTCAAGTGATAAATGTGTTTTGGTCTTGCACTTAATTAGGGTAAGAAATTTTAAGCACTTGGTTTGTTTATTCCGTTGTCCGGTTTTATTAAAAGTAATTTTCCTTTTTCTTACAACATTCTTATACTAATAAATAAACTTTATTTAAGATAAAACTCAATCAGAACGTTTGAAGTTTAGTTAAAGTTTAACTAATTTAAAGTTAAACTAAGCACAATCAAAACTTTTTTTAACCTTAAATTTGCCGACGATATAGTCATCATGGCAGAATCGCTGGAGAACCTTGGTACTATGCTCCTGTACTATGCTCATTAAGATCAAGATGGACACGACGAAGATCATACATGTCTAATGTCCATGTCACGCCTATACCGGTTGTTGTTAGAAGCACTGTGCTCGAAGTTGTTGACGAGTACGTAGTTTTTGTTATGCTTAAAACTTAAAATTTATTATTTATATTATTATTTTGTATTTTCTAATCTCACAGTACCGCTGGAGGGGAGAACCGATCACGGGTCAGTTGGGTCAGTTTATTGTGTAGTGTACAGCACTATGATGGTTGTGTTGGATCAATGTATAATGTGAGGAATAACCCGACTCTGGAGCACATGCTAATACACATATCAATAGCAACTGGTTTCTGTATATAAGTTGTGTATTCGTGGAAGGCTAGTTCTTTGAAACATGTATATAAAGAGTTGGGGATTAGTCCTGTGGACGATACAATGATGGGTACTACTTTGCCACCAGTATTGCTAAAGAGATATGTATTATTATGTATAAGTCCTATACGTTCTGTATAACAAATGCTTAGCTTAGGACATTTGGGCTCGTATGTGGAAACGTGCTAAGACTGTATGTTTGCATAAAAATGACTCGAAACTTTATGTCAAATACTTACGCCCGATCTACGTGCTCACTACTCTGTAGTAATACATAAATAATTATGCAATAATGAGTAAATACTCTAGTATATATCTAGATTATATACAATTTAAATTACAAAATATGAGTGCAAATGAGAGCTTTGTAAACAAATCCTCCTTACTATTCGAGCTTTGCACCATATACCATTCCCAATCTTTTTATAGTTAAAAATATGTAATACTAACGCAGGTAAAAGATCAACATTGAATCATCTTATGATTTACTTCAAAACTTTCTGGTTTTATACACTTTTAAAGAGTTCCGTATTGTTGATTCACATCACCGCGGTAAAGAGAGTTCATATGTTTGATGATTCTAATGAAAACGTCCTACCCTTACTAAATCACTGGAAATTGAATTCGTTGTTATAAAAAGGACGTACAAGCGAGGGAGAGTGATGGAAAGTAAATAGACGAAAGACGATACCAATCACTTAATTCCCGAGCACGAGAGAATCATTACTGTTTCGGATTCATAGAATATTCTACGAGCAACCATAACGACAACTCTGAAAGGTTCTTGCATTTTGAAAGTACTTATTTCTACTTTGATCAAAATACTCGTATCTAAATTGGATATGATTCAATAACTGCTGGATAAATTTAGTTTATTCTAAAATTTTAATTGAAATAGCCTAAAGGGTATCGAAATAACTCAACGTTTAAATAAGTTTGTATTTACTGCAGTCAATGCGGTTTGAAAAATTCACTGCACGAATCTGTTTCGATGTCAATTTTCATTTCTTATGTCGTTTTCATTTAAACCAACTGGAAATCGTAGAATTTCAATAATGATGTATTTATTGTAATGAATCGTCTCCGGTCAATAAAAATTAACACACACTAATGATATCAAAACAGATCATAAGTTATGTTTTCTGATAATTGAGTTAGGATTATTATCCGTTTTCACTCGACTCGATTAATTGGAGAATAGATCCGGCCTCGTGTGACGTAAATTATTGGTAGCAATCCCGTACTAATTGTATTCACTCGTATGAACAATATATCCCGTATTTTGTCGTACTTTCATAATACATATGTTATCAAGAGAAAATCGAACGTCTTTTGACACAAGGTATACAGGTATAAAGTTATAATTATATCAATATTTAACTCAGTTTTTTTAAAGATAGTGTTGCGGACCTCTTTGCTATTTTGATAGCTGATGTAGTTTCTTACTTTTTTGCTTTTGACGTTGTCTATTCTACTACCTATTTCTTTCTGTTTGCTTGATTTTTCTGTTTTTATTAAAAAATAATCATTCTTCAACTTTTATCATCGTTTTATCATTTGCAGAGATTAATTTGGTTTGTTCATTTCATTTTGGTCCTTCTCCAGTAATTTTCCAGCGTACCTATTTTTATTACGTAGCTTTAGTTATTCATTCATTTCGTAGTATTTGTTTTCATTTTCACTGCTTTATTTTATTTTTATTTCTCACTTAATGATCACTCGCAGTAAAAGTAAAATCATGCCGACAAACCCTGCGACTAGTACTAGTGTGCAAGATAATATTATGCAACCTAGTACTTCCCAACATGTAGACAGCGTTGCCCCGAGTGAGACGTCTAAGTCAAAATCGTCGTCCACAATTAAGGCTCAAAAGGCCGCCGTAGAGGCCCTCGCCCTGCGCCGACGTCTTGAGCACGAGCAGGAGCTCGCTGAAAGTGAGAGGCAACGTGAACTACAGCTGGCCGAACGCGAGAGGCAACGTGAAAGTCGACTGGCAGCACTCCGTCAGCAGGTAGAGGATGGCGAACTGCAGGCCGAACTTGCCGCTCTCGACGCGGAAGCCGCGGCAAATCGCAGCAGTCGCAGTGGTTCTGCCAGGGTAAGCGTAGAAAGAACAGAAAGATGGGTACAAAGTTTAGGACAGCCAGTTTGCGTTGGCGAAAATACAGTTAATAGAGGCATCCCCGCTGTAAGGCGCGAACAAATAATGGTTCCGCCTCCCGGCCACCAGGCACCTCTGCCGGCCACTGGGTCAACTGCATCCCCTATTAACCGTTTTGTTCATCAGAAGCAATTTTTAAACGTTACTAAAGCGCCCGAGGCGGCCGTGCCTACGCGACCGCTCATTCCCACGGAGCTTGATCAGAGTAGTTTGTTTCAGGCTGTTGCTGACACTGCAGCTGCGGCCAAGGCGCTTGCTACTTCGCACCGTCATAAACATAAGATCGAATTGTTTCTTTTCGACGGAGACGCCTTAACATGGCTATGTACGATGATCGAATGGGTTGAGAAAATTAAAATATGCAATCCAATTGGTAGTCTCGCAAATCAATTCCACAAAGGGATTTTCATCGGCCAGTAAGGAAAAAAATGTAAATCGATATATAATTAGATTGCTATAAAAGACGAATATGTGACCGGTTGAGTTAAAAATAGATCAAAGAACTGCTTTTATTTTCAATTTAATTAAAAAGTTGATTAAATTTAGAAGAAATAAAAGTAAATTTAAAGGGTATAACAATAGATGCGCCAAGCATTGCTTCAATGGTGGATGATGATGAAGGTGAATAAACGAAAAGGTACATTTTAATAAAGGAATATAAGTTTATATTATAATTTCATTAATCAGCCCAAAAATTCATCACAATTGTTGAAGGCCACCAAAACCATGCAATTTCAAAACCACATTTCACATTCGGCAACGATTTATAACAGTTTATGAGTCGCATTAATTAGTTATGATACCAATAAAATCGTTAACACCATTGCTTTTTAATGGTGTTTGATTATACATAAGATATTTATGAAAGCTGGAAAGGCAAAGGAGAAATCAGCAAACACTGACATTCAACGGTGTCAATTATTTATTTACACGAAACATTATGAATACATTTCATTATTTAATGTTACCTTATAGCAATAAACAGGATAAAAGCTCACAAACATGAAAGAAACTATCATCTATTGGTACAAGCATAAACATTGGTTTTGGACCTGACCATTTGTGCAACAGCTCAGTTAAAGAATCCGGATTCGTTGAATCTGGCATCATTGAATTTTTCGAATATTTTCTTAAATGACAAACCTAACACTATCTGAAATGAACAAACCAAATTAATCTCTGCAAATGATAAAACGATGATAAAAGTTGAAGAATGATTATTTATAAAAGCAGAAAAATCAAGCAAACAGAAAGAAATAGGTAGTAGAACAGACAACGTCAAAAGCAAAAAAGTAAAAAACTACATCAGCTATCAAAATAGCAAAGAGGTCCGCAACATCCTCCCCCTCGTGCAGCCAAGCAAAAACTGGTTATGCAAACCAAGGTCAGTCAAGGCCTTAGGTGGAGAGTCTAACCAGCTTTCGCACGGGTCGGCGTAGCATTCCCCCTGCTGTTTCAACGTCCACTACCCTTATCACGCCATCTTTTCCAGGGTACAACTTCGCAACACGTCCTCGTGGACATGTTCCGCGGGGCAAGTTGAAGTCAGCAATAATTACTACGTCACCCTCTTGAAGAGCTGTTGAACTGCGGTTGCCTCTTGACTGCTCACGTGGTTGTAGGGTTGGGAGAACCTCGCGCATCCAACGCGACCAAAAATGATCCGCTAGCCTCAATGCTTTCCTCCATTCGGAACGGCTGATCAAATCGTGATCGTTGAAGGTAGTAGGTAGGGTCTGCGCGGACGATGAACCGATTAAGAAATGAAATGGTGTGAGTGTTGTCGGGTCGTCAGGATCTGTAGATACATGAGTTAATGGACGTGAATTGACAATGGCTTCTGCCTCGGCTAGTAAAAACGCTCAGGGTTTCTTCTTTTGGAGCTCGTTCGGTTAATGTCGCGTTGAGAGCCACCTTTACTGATCGCACCAAGCGCTCCCAACTTCCTCCAAAATTAGGTGCCGCAGGTGGGGTGAATTTCCAGAGTATTCCTTGAGTGCTTGTAAAATCTTCGACATTTTCTCCGTAGAACTCTCTGAGAATGCGATTGGCACCAACAAAGCAGGTTCCGTTGTCCGAGAAAATAGTGTTTGGAGAGCCCCGTCTTGCAATAAATCTTCTAATAGCCATGATAGCAGAGTCAGTCGATAGATTATGTACCATCTCTAGGTGAAGGGCTCTGACAGTTAAACAGGTGAAAAGGGCCACATAACGTTTTTCACGTCGCGCCCGATAGTGACGATTACGGGGCCGAAGTAGTCCAGGCCCGTAAAGTAAAGGGCCGTCGATGGTGAGCTAATCTTTCAGGTGGCAGATCTCCTATTTTCGGGTTCACCAGCAAGGACTTTCTAATTCTGCAGAGTAGACACTGTTTTGCTACTGTTCGCACTGTGTTCCTCAGCCTTAATAACCAGAATTTTTGTCTTAATTCGTTCACGACTTGTTCATAAGTTGCGTGACCCGCTTTACGATGATAAAATTGTACCAATAAACGTACAACTGGGAGACGACCGTCAATGAGGATGGGGAAGCGTGTGTCTGGGTCAATGCCTTCTGCGGCTTTAATTCTTCCGGCTAACCGCAGTAATTTGTCCTCTCCCAAAGCGGGTGACAGTTTTCTGAGACGACTGTTCGGAGGAATAGACTTCGAGTTCAGGATATGAAGAAATTCTATGGAAAAGCTCTCGATCTGTGTTCGTTGCAGAATTTGCCTTTCAGCGGCCTTTATTAAATCTGCACTAAGGGGTGGTAGAGTAGTGGACGCTGAAGGATGGCGGGCACAAACAACTTTGCCTTTCAATTTAGAATTTCTAATGGAAGCCAAAATTACACCAAACTTTGCCGCAGCTTGAAGTACCCGGGCTGTGGCACGTAATAAGCGCTGCCAATTACTAAAATTAGCAAAAATGCCTGTGACCGGAGTCGGTAACTCTTCGACAAAGGAAGTTAGTCCGACCAACTCATAACTATTGGTCTTAAGTTCATCGATGTTTGGTGAGGCATACCTTGGCTCTATAGGCCAGTCCTCAATGAATTTAAAAAGAAAAGATGGACCGCGAAACCATCTGTGGGACGCGTCAAGGTTAATTGATCGCATTCTGGTAGCGTCATCGGCAACATTAAAGTCTGTTGGTACCCATCGCCAGTCTCTGACGCAAGAGTTTTCAATAATTTCGCCTAAACGATGGGCAACAAAAGGCTTAAAAGAGCGCGCGTCACTACGTATCCACTGAAGGACTGTCATAGAATCGGTCCAAAAGAAAGTATGTGCCGGTTGTTTTCTATGACTGTCCTTAATGGTGACCGCGAGACGAGACGCTATTAAGGTGGGCTGGAGTTCTAAACGTGGGATAGAGGTAGGTTTCAAGGGTGTAACTCTTGCCTTAATAGAGATGAGAGAAAGCTCGATGCTGCCGTCTGAGTACAAAAGGCGCCAATAAGCGACACATACGTACGCGAGCTCACTTGCATCAGCAAAAACGTGTAACTCCCTCTGAGTTGGTTCAGAGTTTTTAGAGTTAGAATACCAACGCGGAATTTTCAAAGAAGTTACTTTTGACAACTCCTGAAACCAATCAGACCACCTTAATGCTTCCGTGGGTTGGAACTCGGTGTCCCAGTCGACATTAGACCTCCACGTTTGTTGAAATAAAATTCGACCCTTAACAACTATTGGAGCTAATAAGCCTAACGGGACGTACATACGCATGAGGTGACAAAGAACTTTGCGTTTTGTGAGAGGGTGTGGAAATGTTTCACCTAAGCCCGAACGGAACCCTAAATTATAAATTATCTGTTGTGGGATTCTACCATACTCCTAACGCTCTAATATTGTTGGCAGAGTAGCTGCCAAGATTGATTTCCGACGACGGTTGAGTGGCCCTAAGATCAGTAGGAATAAATCCAGGTAGAGGATGGCGAACTGCCGGCCGAACTTGCCGCTCTCGACGCGGAAGCCGCGGCAAGTCGCAGCAGTCGCAGTGGTTCTGCCAGGGTAAGCGTAGAAAGAACAGAAAGATGGGTACAAAGTTTAGGACAGCCAGTTTACGTTGGCGAAAATACAGTTAATAGAGGCATAATGTTTCAGTATTTTAAAAGAAGATATAGAATTACGTACTTTATTCGTTATCGTAATTAACTCTTTCAAGTCATTTCCCAACCGTGGTCGATTTTTTAGAGCGGAGACTTCCTTAAATACTATAATTTCCGGGCGAGCGAAGTTCTCCTCCAGAGCTCTTATAATATCGTTCGCGTACGCATGTGTCGCTTATTGGCGCCTTTTGTACTCAGACGGCAGCATCGAGCTTTCTCTCATCTCTATTAAGGCAAAAGTTACACCCTTGAAACCTACCTCTATCCCACGTTTAGAACTCCAGCCCACCTTAATAGCTTCTCGTCTCGCGGTCACCATTAAGGACAGTCATAGAAAACAACCGGCACATACTTTCTTTTGGACCGATTCTATGACAGTCCTTCAGTGGATACGTAGTGACGCGCGCTCTTTTAAGCCTTTTGTTGCCCATCGTTTAGGCGAAATTATTGAAAACTCTTGCGTCAGAGACTGGCGATGGGTACCAACAGACTTTAATGTTGCCGATGACGCTACCAGAATGCGATCAATTAACCTTGACGCGTCCCACAGATGGTTTCGCGGTCCATCTTTTCTTTTTTAAATTCATTGAGGACTGGCCTATAGAGCCAAGGTATGCCTCACCAAACAGCGATGAACTTAAGACCAATAGTTATGAGTTGGTCGGACTAACTTCCTTTGTCGAAGAGTTACCGACTCCGGTCACAGGCATTTTTGCTAATTTTAGTAATTGGCAGCGCTTATTACGTGCCACAGCCCGGGTACTTCAAGCTGCGGCAAAGTTTGGTGTAATTTTGGCTTCCATTAGAAATTCTAAATTGAAAGGCAAAGTTGTTTGTGCCCGCCATCCTTCAGCGTCCACTACTCTACCACCCCTTAGTGCAGATTTAATAAAGGCCGCTGAAAGGCAAATTCTGCAACGAACACAGATCGAGAGCTTTTCCATAGAATTTCTTCATATCCTGAACTCGAAGTCTATTCCTCCGAACAGTCGTCTCAGAAAACTGTCACCCGCTTTGGGAGAGGACAAATTACTGCGGTTAGCCGGAAGAATTAAAGCCGCAGAAGGCATTGACCCAGACCCAGACACACGCTTCCCCATCCTCATTGACGGTCGTCTCCCAGTTGTACGTTTATTGGTACAATTTTATCATCGTAAAGCGGGTCACGCAACTTATGAACAAGTCGTGAACGAATTAAGACAAAAATTCTGGTTATTAAGGCTGAGGAACACAGTGCGAACAGTAGCAAAACAGTGTCTACTCTGCAGAATTAGAAAGTCCTTGCTGGTGAACCCGAAAATAGGAGATCTGCCACCTGAAAGATTAGCTCACCATCGACGGCCCTTTACTTTTACGGGCCTGGACTACTTCGGCCCCGTAATCGTCACTATCGGGCGCGACGTGAAAAACGTTATGTGGCCCTTTTCACCTGTTTAACTGTCAGAGCCCTTCACCTAGAGATGGTACATAATCTATCGACTGACTCTGCTATCATGGCTATTAGAAGATTTATTGCAAGACGGGGCTCTCCAAACACTATTTTCTCGGACAACGGAACCTGCTTTGTTGGTGCCAATCGCATTCTCAGAGAGTTCTACGGAGAAAATGTCGAAGATTTTACAAGCACTCAAGGAATACTCTGGAAATTCACCCCACCTGCGGCACCTAATTTTGGAGGAAGTTGGGAGCGCTTGGTGCGATCAGTAAAGGTGGCTCTCAACGCGACATTAACCGAACGAGCTCCAAAAGAAGAAACCCTGAGCGTTTTACTAGCCGAGGCAGAAGCCATTGTCAATTCACGTCCATTAACTCATGTATCTACAGATCCTGACGACCCGACAACACTCACACCATTTCATTTCTTAATCGGTTCATCGTCCGCGCAGACCCTACCTACTACCTTCAACGATCACGATTTGATCAGCCGTTCCGAATGGAGGAAAGCATTGAGGCTAGCGGATCATTTTTGGTCGCGTTGGATGCGCGAGGTTCTCCCAACCCTACAACCACGTGAGCAGTCAAGAGGCAACCGCAGTTCAACAGCTCTTCAAGAGGGTGACGTAGTAATTATTGCTGACTTCAACTTGCCCCGCGGAACATGTCCACGAGGACGTGTTGCGAAGTTGTACCCTGGAAAAGATGGCGTGATAAGGGTAGTGGACGTTGAAACAGCAGGGGGAATGCTACGCCGACCCGTGCGAAAGCTGGTTAGACTCTCCACCTAAGGCCTTGACTGACCTTGGTTTGCATAACCAGTGTGTGCTTGGCTGCACGAGGGGGAGGATGTTGCGGACCTCTTTGCTATTTTGATAGCTGATGTAGTTTTTTACTTTTTTGCTTTTGACGTTGTCTGTTCTACTACCTATTTCTTTCTGTTTGCTTGATTTTTCTGTTTTTATTAAAAAATAATCATTCTTCAACTTATCATCGTTTTATCATTTGCAGAGATTAATTTGGTTTGTTCATTTCAGATAGTGTTAGGTTTGTCATTTAAGAAAATATTCGAAAAATTCAATGATGCCAGATTCAACGAATCCGGATTCTTTAACTGAGCTGTTGCACAAATGGTCAGGTCCAAAACCAATGTTTATGCTTGTACCAATAGATGATAGTTTCTTTCATGTTTGTGAGCTTTTATCCTGTTTATTGCTATAAGGTTACATTAAATAATGAAATGTATTCATAATGTTTCGTGTAAATAAATAATTGACACCGTTGAATGTCAGTGTTTGCTGATTTCTCCTTTGCCTTTCCAGCTTTCATAAATATCTTATGTATAATCAAACACCATTAAAAAGCAATGGTGTTAACGATTTTATTGGTATCATAACTAATTAATGCGACTCATAAACTGTTATAAATCGTTGCCGAATGTGAAATGTGGTTTTGAAATTGCATGGTTTTGGTGGCCTTCAACAATTGTGATGAATTTTTGGGCTGATTAATGAAATTATAATATAAACTTATATTCCTTTATTAAAATGTACCTTTTCGTTTATTCACCTTCATCATCATCCACCATTGAAGCAATGCTTGGCGCATCTATTGTTATACCCTTTAAATTTACTTTTATTTCTCTAAATTAAATTTAATCAACTTTTTAATTAAATTGAAAATAAAAGCAGTTCTTTGATCTATTTTTAACTCAACCGGTCACATATTCGTCTTTTATAGCAATCTAATTATATATCGATTTACATTTTTTTCCTTACTGGCCGATGAAAATCCCTTTGTGGAATTGATTTGCGAGACTACCAATTGGATTGCATATTTTAATTTTCTCAACCCATTCGATCATCGTACAATTAGACGCTCTGCCGGACTCCGTCCTTTTGTTGTTGCCCTACCGGGCCTTCGAACGAATAGGCTCGCCTTAGTTTCTTAAAGTGTGTAGCAAAGGCGTGGTAACAGTTTAACAACATAACTCTCAGAAGTAACCGTAAAATATTATTATTCTTCGTCGAAAAATATCCATATAACTGTTGCCTAAAACTTAATTTCCAGTAACTAGAAATCAGAAAGTTAATTATTATAACACTGTCGTCAGTATAGGTAATGAAAATTATAATTATAATAGTTAAAAATCTAAATTGATAACACAGCCACGTTTAAAATGTACAAGACCGATAGCGGCGATGATTTGCTATTGGAGAGGAAAAAATTAATAAATAGTGAGTCCCATCATAATCCAGAAACTTTCAGCGTGTCCTAAAACAACAATATTAATTCTCATGAGAGACAAGTCGACAGTTACAAACCTTAAAATAAACCTATTGTTATTTAGAACGCAAATTTAGAAAATAAATGGAAACGACCATCTTTTAATGTTGCCCAAACATTTCCTTTCCTTTATTTAATTAAAATCATTTAATAGAAATATTTGTACACGACCTGTAAAGGGGCCTCACGAAGGAAAAGGGATCGTGTTTTAATTAAGTTACGAGTCTATTCAAAAGGGGATAGGCTAAGATCAAACTAAGAGCAAAGATACTAAAATCTTCCACCAGATGTAATATTTCATATTTACGTTGTTAATTACGTTGAACTAATTGAAGAAGTTGGAATTAATCCCGGATTATTAGTTAATAATCCGTTAAAATTATTAAAAGGCCGGTAATCTGATTCGATTTCTTTATAAATTTGCCAACGATCAAAATACACTGGAGATATACCTACTCATTATAGTTATTTAGTTTCTGAAATTAGCTATTAAAGCACATAGGTGCTATAAGTTTGAGCATACCACATTAATTTCATAAAGTTGTTTCTGATAAAATGGCGCTAACATCTCACATCTAGTTGTTCTCAATATATTCGTATTTTCCACATACTATCGTGCAATAAAAGTGCAATCGATTGGAAAATCAGCCAAGCAGAAATTATGTAGGTTCGAACAACTCTTTCACATGTCACTAAAATAATATAAGTTTTGAAAACTGTAAGAAAAAAAATGAATTTCAATTTTTGTAAATATAACGCTCTGTTGGTTTTAAACGTGAATTTGTATACAATATTATGGAGTCTAATATTGAAAAATCAGAGCAATAGCAACGCTTCTACTTTGATAAATGTAGTTGTTATAAGCTGTCAACAAATATTAGTAAATATGTGTATGTATCACGAAATTATTTTCTGTATGGATATATTATATCAAACACGAAATAAAAAGATCCACATTTTTTTTTATTCGAGATATATTCATCATCATCATCACCATCATCATTTCAAATCAAGTCAAAGTCAAAGTATATTTATTCAATATAGGCTTAACTTAAGCTCTTATTGAATGTCAACAAAAAATCTACCACCGGTTCACTAAACTAGACCTGCACAGAGAAGAACCGGTGTTTTAGTCCACTGCTGAACATAGGCCTCCCCCACAAACTGCCACGAAATACGGTCCTGAGCCACCTGCATCCATCGACTTCCCGGACACTTGCACAGGTCGTCACTCCATCTAGTGGGGGGTTGTCCCAGATATCTTCAGTTATCGTTATTACTATACAGTATTTATTGTTTGTTACAAGCACGCAATTTGTAATATTTTATTCAAATTAGAATCTTTCAACCTAAAAGAATGGTCGTCCTTTAGTTGTTCTGAACATTTTACGGCTGGTATATTTATTTGGTTATAAACTTTAATAAAAAAGACGACAGGATGCATCAATCAAAACTTATGGAATGTAATAGAACTTAAAGAAGTTGTGAATCTGGCAGATAGCTTTCAAATATGTTACGTTCATTTCGCAAACTTGGTTCCAATATTCATTTCAAGTTTATCTTCAATCATAATCAACCAATCAATTAACTTCGAACCCTTTATTTCCATTAGCGAAATTACATAGAATATGAAGAAGCCTACCCCTTTTACTCAACAGGAGTTTAATTTTGCGTTTTATTTAAACCCCAAACAACATCAGGTATACACTCAGTCCACATAAAATAGAGTTTTTACACCAGTGGGCATAGCTTCGAACAGTCTTCTAGTAGCGCTCCACTTGACTGTTACCATGGGGAGCTATTAAATTCAAGCTATGGTGATAAGACCACGCAACAGTTTCCACTGTTGCACGAATGGGCAGGTCCGTCCGGTCACGACCTCACAGAAGATCGGCGTAAAGTAGAAGTGTTACGTTTCTGCGTTTCGAGTGAGTGGGTCACACACCAGACGAAACGCAGCCGTAGCCGGGCACACATTTATTTAAGGATGGCAACGCATTTGCATCCCTTGGTTTTTGCAAACGTCCATGGGCGGCGGTTTTTACTTAACATCAGGTGAACCGTAGCTCGATTGCCACTTTTTCACATTAAAAACACTGATAAGGTGAGGAAAAACTTAAAATCTTACTCATAAAATCTAGATTTCTGTCACATTGACGTTTGGGATATCCAAATAAAAGACATGCATCTTAATATATATAATCTGAATTTATAGTTCTCGCTGAACACGCGAGTACAAAATTTCGAAATTAGTCGACTGTCACTAAAAAACTACATGTGTTATATTCACAAAATTCTCAATGTTAAACATATAAAAGCTGATGTACTTTTATATGGGGATGTGTCAGTGCAGTTCCCATGGGGAAGGCTCTATTGACTTGACTGTATTTCTTGGCATTACTATCGATGCCAAACTGCAATGGGGCCCCAGTATTAATAAGCTGGCGAGTAGACTTAGATAAGCAGCTGTCGTAGTTAAAACATTAAGATTGATGTAGATACGGCTCGTTTGTTATATTTAAATTATTTTCACAGTATAACGTCTTACGGCATTTGACTTTGGGGAAACGTGGCCGACATAAATATCTTTATTCTTCAAAACAGCTATTCGAGCACTTTACACACCCTATATATAAACTAAGCCTTAAAGAATTACTAAGAAATGTTGTCCCTTGGCAAAGGTAATTTGATCACTATTGCAAAGGCACATTGGCGAAACCAGATGAAGTAAATTTATATTGCTTGCCTTTTATGATTTTGTTTATATTAGGTGACCTACGGTAGCAAAACACAAGGGACGAAGCGCGAAATTGTTAAAAACTACTCACTCACGGGGGACTTCTGCGAGGTTAGAGTGTTTTCGATCCCATATTTAAAATACTATTGATGAAAATAAAAGGAAGAAAACTTAAGGTGCGGATTTTTAAATAAAACTATCGCATTATTTTTAATTAAATCATTCATCATCACATCGTCCAGATCGAATCTACCCCGCAATCATAGATGCTGTAAAATGGTCAAAAGGTCATAAATTTTAATTTAAAATTATACATGGTAAAGTCCATAAAGATACATTTTAAATGTATGCAGTATTTTCGTCAGTGTAAGAAATAAATACGAAGAGAAAACAAACTTTGACAAGACATATAACAAGCATTTCTCTTTTCTAACATATGTTGAAATTTCGACCTCGTTCGGGACTAAATGAAAAATACGCGGATGTGGTTAACGAATGGCTACGTTGGGGTCGGTTGGTAATTCAGTTCGTTTGGCATTTCGATTCATTATTGAGGAGATGACCGGTAAAGTCATTGATATTATTCAGGAGTAATTTCTTACACATCTACATCAGTAAATGTAAGGTTCTGCCAGGTTTTTATCACATTTATTAGATAAAGCACAACTTGAAGTGGGAAACTATGGACGATTGATGAATGTTTGTTACTCCTTCACGCAAAAACTACTGAATGAATTTTAATGAAACTTTACAATAATATAGCTTATACATCAGAATAAGACATAGGCTATAATTTATATACATATATTATGTATATCTGTCTTTCTGTCTCACACCTTCAGCCTTTTCTACGCAGACGTAGTTGCGGGGAGCAGCTAGTGAAATCATAATTTGATATCATGTATATATTCATTTATTATTATTACAAAACAAATATTACAGATAGAGAGGAAAATCTCAAACAATTTATAATTACAATGCGCGTATATGTTATAACATTTTTTTTTATGCGAAAAGTTGCCAAACGAGCAGACGGGTCACCTGATGTTAAGTGAATACCGCCGCCCATGGACATCTGCTACACCCGAGGGTTACAGATGCGTTGACAACCTTTTGAAAATTGGGCTCCGGCTACCTCACTCACCAGACGAAACGCGAAAGTATTTGTCATACTTCCACTTTACGCTGGTCTTCTGTGAGGGTCGTGGTACTTATCCGTACGGGCCTGCCCATTCGTGCAACAGCCGAGGCTGCTGCGTGGCCCTACCACCGTAAAATGCCCTAATTGTTTAATTCTGTATTAACATCTATTAAATAATTAAGGCAAACGTTGCAACACCTATTTCTCATCCAACCATGCTTCTCACTTCTACTGTCAAAATTATACTACCTATTGTTACCACAGGCAATAGTTACCACTCGCAATATATTGTAATTAGAATAAAAGAAACAATAATAGTACCAATAACAATTGTACATTAATTCAATTTAATTACATAAACAAAAAAGAGCCGTGATAGCTCAGTGTCCAGGCGTTCGCCTTTAATTCAATATACTCGAGCAACCTGAGTTCGATCCCCGGTGCCGGCACCAATGAAGTTTTTAACTTTAAGTGCTGACTTATCACGTGCTCCGCGGTGAAGGAAAACATCGTGAGGAAACCTGCATATTTTCGAAATAATAACAAAAAAATATATATTTCGAAAATATGTGAAGTCCGCCAATCCGCAGTGGGGCCGCGTGGTGGACTATGCCCTGATACCCTCTGTATAGAGGAGGCCTTTGCCCAGCAGTGGGACATGTATTGGCTGTTACTTTACTTTACTTTTTACATAAACAAAGGATACAAAAATAACGTCAAATCTAATAATTGTTACGTAAAAAACAAGCCATGTTTTTTATCATAAATTACATCTTGGCAAAGATAAGGATCAGGATCGTGCTTCGTGGCCGTAAAGGGGGTCTAACAGAGAACTAAAACAGGATGATGATGACGATGATGACAAAAATAGGCTCGGTTTAAAACAAACATACAAATAAAAAAAAATCCACAACAAAAGAAACAAGAGTAAGTGAGACAAATAATCCTAAAAGTAATGAAGATACAACTTTAGTGAATAAGTCGCTAATTTAATATAAATAAAGGGTGGGATTCTTTTAAATATTGCTTTTAATAAAGCGGCGTTACACGGAAAACATTTCCAGGATCATTTAGAACAAAGAAAAATGTTCAGCGAAGTGAATTGGTAACTTCGCTCAACTTGACGCTGTATCATGAGATAAGGAACAAATGAAAATTCACTCTCGTCGTATTTATAAAATTGATGGCTTTGAAGATAATATACTAATCATGGTATTTTGTATAAATGAGGTAGTTACTGGTTTAGCACCAGACGAGAGCTTTTTCAGTTGCACGAATGGGCAGGCTCGTCCGGGGCAGTATGGTGGCCTCCCAAAAGAGCAGACTGAAGTAGAAGTATTATACTTTCGCGTTTCGACGGGTGAGTGGGGCGACCGGGTTCCAATTTTTTAAATGTTGCAATGCAATGCGGTAGCGCCGGATCATAAGTGAACATCTGAACAACAACACTCAAAATAAAACCACCTCTCGCCAACTGTCATATTACAAAAATTCCAGATTATTTCAGCGGTGAAGGCCTTTCGTGAAACAGTATAAAAGCCAAAAATTTTCCAACGTATTTGTTCCAGCAACCTTTATAGTGGAAAATATCAAAATAAGTCATGCTTAAAGACAAAATAAGAAGTGACCATAGCTTGTGTTAACTATATGATATAAGTTTGTAAAACTATTACGCCTTTTAATTCGTGAAACAATAGTCAAGATTGAAAATTTTCAATATCAACAAAAGTTATTAAATTATTCGTCATTCAAATTCATATTTGGCTACTAAAGAAGTGATTATATTTACAATGCAATTGTATATCCTTTTTTATTATTAAAAAGTGATTTTTATCAAACTGTAAGTTAAGTATAGCAATCTGAGTTCCTTCTCATGGTCTCTGTTTAAGTAAGCTTGCGGAAACCTAGCATTTCATTTTACGAGCTTTGAGCCAGAAAAAAAGCGCAAACCTGAATAAAGTTACAATTTTGAGTTTCTAAAATTTTAGTGACACGTATTGAGTTTTCAGAGAGCAATATATTCGAATGTCTATTTTTTGATTAATTGACAACAATTTCTACTCTTCTGGGTTGGCAAAGACCTATCCGAATTCTCTGTTTGTCAATTATAGTTGACAGAATCCATTCAGTCTATAAAATGGAATTATTAGATCTTATTACTTTCTATACATTTTCTGTTTATCAAGGCTGTGAACAATTAGGTTTTTTTTTTTGGAGACAAAATATAAAAAAAAAGAATGAAATTTTGGTTATTAAACAATTTATACAAGTAGGTATATTGATTATTCCGAATATCTTCACGGGAAAGTAATACTCGTTATATTTTATCTGATCGCTTAGTTACGTATCCTAGTAATTGAGTTGATCAGATCATTGTACGTTGTTGCTTGACACGATTAATCGGAGAATACATCCGGTCTCGCTCAACGTACGTTATCTGCGGAAATCCACTCCTAATTAAACCACCTTTACTATCGTATATATTTCGGCTTTACTTAACTTTAATATTTCTATATAGAGATATATATACAACCTCTTACGTAGTCCAAGATAAGTCGCTTACATATTTGTTTGACTAAGCTTGATCTTTATGTGAAATGACATTTTGTATCATATAAGTTTGGATTTAAGTGAACTCAAAATTTAAAAGTACTCAAAACGCACTCCAGGGATGTTTAGAAGTCAATTTAATTTTGAAATTTTGGTGTGTTTTTTTGCATCTTGTCATCAACGGCTTCTTCGTCTTCGCTCCAGTAAGGCATGAGCATTTCTATACGAGTGTTTCCCAAGTTTTCTGTCTCTACGCTTTGCATTTTACGGTTTATGCGTGCGCCCTTTCTAAAGTTTTTAAAAATTTAATTATAATGTTTTGATGGTAGTGACATAATCTCAATGCTATAGAAATTTTGGGTCTTCTTATAAAAAAATGACACGTAGTTTTGATGTTAACCTACCACTACCCAAAGAACTTTGAAGATACCGTAACAGATGGAAATCTCAAGGTACAAAGTCAGGGATATATTATGGTGGATGTATTAACAATCCGAACTAAACCAAACGAAAAAATTTCTAAGTGGCCAAGATGTGTGGGGTGTGGCATTATCATGACAAAAGACCACACTAACTTTGATCATCAAGTCAGTCAGTTTAATTATGTTTTCCAATCCCATACACACGGGATCACCTAATTGCATGTTAACCCACGTTTAACTACAGTCCGTGGAGCTTGGCCGCCCCTTGACCAGGATCTTTTTCGCACATTCCTGTCGTAGGTGTACCGATTTCTATGGCCAGTAATCATTTTTTTTTAAAAATGGGTTAGTCTCATTACGTTCAAATATTTAAGTGAAAATATTACTGACCTCAATACGTTTTTTAAACGTATTGAGGTCAGTAATATTCTAGAATAGAATACAATAGAATAATAATATATCCGACGTTGATTTAATTAAAGAATACAGTTAATTTAAATATTTTTCTGGTTCAAATCTTCGCCATTGTTGGTGAAAAACTTTTAAATTTCATCTTAAGTATTAACTGATGTTTTTGCTCTCAGTCCCGAGATTATTATTTTATTATTTTTATTTATTTTTTTATTTTATGCGAAAAGTTGTCAAACGAGCAGACGGTTCACCTGATTTGAATGCCCATGGACATTGCAACGCGGGTTACAGATGCGTTGTAACCTTTTGAAAATGGGCGGCTACCTTCACCAGACGAAACGCGAAAGTATTTGTCATACTTCCACTTTACGCTGGTCTTCTGTGAGGTCGTGGTACTTACCCGGACGGGCCTACCCATTCGTGCAACAGCCGAGGCTGCTGCGTGGCCCTACCACCGTATATATTATCCAAGACTATTTGTGCATTTGCAACACCTGTGGTAATGAAATGCGTTGCCACTTTTTTACACACAAGAGCATGCACCTGTCACATTAAAAAGCTCATTAACTCTTATTGTCAAAGACTATACTAACAGTTAAGTTTGTATTGTAAATAAATGAACAAAACCTTTTGAAATTATATTTAAAAAAAAAATTAAGAGCAATGGCATCTCGTTACAAGATTAAATTTATAATTAAATGTTTCGGCACTAAAATTAATCTTAAAAAAGTGTTAAGTTGTAAAAATAAAACTATCTAATGGTGACAATAAAATATCGCCGTAAATTGAAGAGAATAAATAAACACTGTTTTTTAATGAATTACGTAACTAAAGTAAAGAACGTAATATGCGCTAGACACCTACATATTTAAATCCCTATAATAAATGAGAAAACTTCTACGTAGTCGCTTTCAGCGTACGAAGTTACTCAATTTCAGGCGGGATATTAAACCGAAGAATGTGTAGAAACCAAAGCTAAAATGTATTGGACTTAACAAAGAACTGCCTGTTCGGTATACACTAATAAGTATATAAATTGACTAAACGTAACAACAATTTCTTCAACATTTTACTATTTTCCAGATTACTAGATAAGGTTTTGGAGACTAAAAAACATTTCAAAAACTGCTTTGTCATTATAGTAAAACAAAAATATTTTATAAACTAGACCTTAGTATGCTATTAATGATAACGATTAATGCTAATGCTAGTTAATTAATGCTAGCTAATTAATGTTAATGCTAGTCTCTGCACTCAAGATGAAACTTAAAATTTTTAATTTTTATTTAAAATCTCCCAATATTAAAATACAATAATAGTAAAAATAGCACTTTATTTACTCTCATCAAACTATCATGACATATGCATTAACCTTTGTCAACTGGTTTATTTCACTTATTTGGCTTAATAAGAATATACATAAAATTACGCCCACTCATAGACATCTACAACACTAAAAAACTAACAATTTAAATTAAGTAATTTATATCTCTTTTGGATGCGGTTTTCCTTTAACTTGTTTCTTCTCATTAAATTGCTTTTCGTACTTTTTAATTAATCCCAAATGACTTCTTGTTAGCCGTTAAAAACAACGTTGGAACGTTTGTTTGATTGAACGTGTAGGGACTGCTGTTTGCAGAATAGCAATAGCAGCATAAATTATTTTTTTCTGTATGTCAATCACGTATACAAGTACATAATTATACGGGTACGGGTACGAGTATTGTACATAAATATACGGGTTTTAGAATTACCTACATTTATTAACGAGGATCACTGGCAGTGGCATGTAGGGAGAGAGGCTTGTAACAACACAAAAAAGCACAAAAACGCTAGATTAATACAACTGTTTGATAACTACGCATTTAAATTGTGACGTTTCTATATGTAATAATTAATCATGTATGCTCAAGTCAGTACCAAAATAAAATCAGTTACTTTTGTATTTGTGTGAATAAGTGATCTTCGAATCTAAAAATGTAACATCAACTGAATAATTGAATTTAAAGTATTTTTCGGAGAGCTCTATAATTTTAGATAAAATTACGAAACGAAACTTAAAATATCGTTTATATTATTAAGAAATCCCTTTTTTGAAGAATCATTTGGTAAAGTGAATGCCTTAGGTTTCGACACGTTCGCCGCAATTTATTCTAAAGCCAAACGTGACTAGGAACTTAAAATGTTCCCAATCCATAACGTCTTATCAAAGAAAAGCGTATGTTTATTGACGAGATCCAATAACAATGATATTTTGAATTTATTTTGGAAACGAAAACCATAAAAGTGTTAGGAAAAACAATCACCTAATCTACGTTAGTACTTTCAATAATTGGTTTAACTGCCAAATACATTAGTATTGCCAATTAATTTATTGTAATATTGTAATATTAATTATTAATTGTAAAATATTAATTCTTTACCTGCTAATGCAATTATTAATTGTAAAATATTAATTCTTTACCTGCTAATGCAGGTAAATAATTAATATTTCTTTAAATTTTTATAAATTAGAACGCATATAATATGTATTTCATAAATATTTAATACTAGGTTTCCTAAAAGAATTTTTTTTTACTGAATGTTTTGCCCCTGCATTATGTTCAGCTTTCACAGTTCAACGTAGTGACTATCTCGTATATTCTATTTCAATGCCAAATTTTACTCAGGCAATAAAATATTTATCAAACTATATAAAAGAAAAATATAGTTGTTAATAATATTATTTTATTCAGTCTTATGCATACGTCCTACAGCTGAGTAAAGGTCGTATAAAAAGGAATAGCAATAGGGCATAGTTTAGACACGCGAATCCAAGCAAATCGATCACTTATACAATCTCTCTAAAAATTATAACATATAAAGTAAAACGCTCTTACGTGCTCAACGAAGTAAGATAACGTGAATGATCTAACTCGGCGAAGAATCGAATATTCTCCAAGTAACATTAATTATCAAAACGAAATAACGACGCAAAATTTCGAAAATACAAAGAGCAAGCAATTGTTGCTAACAATAATGAACGTTCTCCCTTATAAATTTCCGTTTCTCGACATAAGCAGTAGACTTTGTTTAATTTCAACTTAACTGAGGATACGTTTGCCTGCTGTGCTATGAAACGCAGAACAGAAATAAACAAAACAACGATAGACGAGCTATTAGATCGAAAAGCAATCTCTTTGAGCGGATCGTGAACACGCTTCTAATATAAATCGATCAATATATTAAATGTAAGCTCAAAGGCAGCGAATGCTCTTTTCTGTCTTTACAATATAAAATTATTCAGTTCATGTAAAACAGAACGGGAAACTAACTATACGTAAATTGGAGGTGTCCATAAGCTTTATTTATATATTATTACTAAATTACTGCTACTACTAAACTATACTTTTTTATGTGAAAAAGTGGCAAACGAGCTGGCGGTTCACCTGATGTTAAGTGATAACCGCCGCCCACGGATATTTGCAACACTGGTTGCACATGTTCTGTCACCTTTTAATAATGTGGCCCGGCTACCCCACTCACCAGACGAAACGCAGAAGTGTAACATTTCTATTTTACACAACAGCCGAGGCTGTTGCGTGGCCCTACCACCGTAGACATTACCTAGTATCCTTAATTATTTCTCTTTAGGTCGTAGTTAGTGTAACCTTCATATAGCTCTCTTCTTGGGGAGAGAAAAGTAATGCTACTGCAGCTTCAGCCTTAGAATAGAGATTGATTACTTAATATAAACTCAGTTCTTAAACTTCTTCTCTGCTAAACTTAGCATTTACGCCCCTTGTAAGAGAATGAAAGCCCCTAGAAGAACATTTAGATTCAAAATTTTTATTTAAGAATATTATTATGTAAATTTAACATTTACATTAGTGTTTGTGTATTTGTAAAAAAGTTAGTGATAGCCATCAAATTAGTAATATTCAGATCAAAAAAATAAATTCAGGGAATAATTAATTAAACTACATAAAATTAAGCTAACTATCATTTCGCTTTTACCTCTGAAGCTAATTTTCGTTAAATTACCTAAAATTTGTTAAATTAAAACGAACTACGTTTTTCAACCAAATGCGTGTGGCATACCTATTTTGCAATGTTTGGGTTCCCCTGGATCGATAGAATCCCGTGACAGGCGCACTGGCTCACCGTGACTAGCACATTACTGTAAAATAGAGTTTACCATAATTATACTATGAGTTTATTAAATCTTAGCACATGTGTAAAAAGATTAATCAGAGCATTCAGTGAAAAGCAAAACATGTGTCTCTATCGCTAACTCGAACATTAACAACCATCGTTCGCGCAACGTCAGACCCACCGTCGGTGGTCCCGCCAGAGAATACTACACAAACAATTAGTGCAACAACAAACACCATAGTTCATCCTCGCCTTCGAGCACGGCGAGACCAACACAACGTGAACATCAGATAAACCCGCGTTCTAGGGCGTTTTTCACCGATTCCAGCCACCAACTAACCAAGCACTGTCAACGGCCACCGGCCTGCTTCGAAGCTAGATAGCCCGTAGGCGACACTCCTTAGTCAAGGCACGCATGAGCACATTCGCGGCCTTACCCACTGTTGAGGGCCTCTGACACACGGGTTCTGGCCAGCCCAATGATTCTGCGTTCGATGAAGCTTTAATAATCTACAGAGTGAAAGTCAAACTTCAGTTATACAAAGAATAACTCAAAAGCCGGCCAAGTACAAGTCGGACTCGTGCACGAAGGATTCCGTACCATTATTATTCTGTTTTTTTGTATTTGTTGTAGCGGCAACAGAAATGCATCATCTTCGAAAATTTCAACAATCTAACTATCACAGTTCATTAGATACAGCCCGGTGACAGGCGGATAGACAGACAGACAGCGAAGTCTTATTAATAGGGTCTTGTTTTACCCTTTGGGTACGAAAGCCTAAGAAACATTAAAAATCGCTTTCAATAAAGTTATCGATAGCACATTTATAGTTTAACAGGGTTTTATGAAAAAAATATTTTCAATATACCATTTAACAACTTCTTCGTTAATTTTTGAAGTATATTCAATATTATATGATTTAGAGTTTAGTTTAGTAAAGCGTTTCGTTTAAGGTAAGTTATACATTAAAAATAGTATTACCCTCCATTAACGTAAAAGTAATAAAGGTCGGGCGAACGGGTTTCAAATATGATTACTAGTCTGTGAAACATTATTTATGGCGGTTGAACGTAGATAGTAATCTCATAAAAAATCCATTTTGACTATAATATGTAATAGGGGAGCATAATTGCAATAGAACTACTTATTTCAGCATTATATTCAAGCACCCCAAGACTGCGGCTAAATTAATTTAAAAAAAAAAAACAAAAGATCGCGATTCGGTCTGTCAAGTAATATCCGAATTTTTCTTAATATTTTGAAGTTATTTTAAAGAAAGATAAACTAACCTTTATCACTTTTTGAAAGTCCATTTAAACAAAATCGAAAAGCAAGCGCGGGAGAGATTGGGGGAAAGGCTTTTTGGAGATATTCGGAATTGAGCTTGTAATACATTATTTAGTAAGTTTATATTGAGATAAAAATATTTTAATAAGTGTATTAAAAATACAGTGTAATATATCAGTACAAAATGTAACTGGAGTTTTAATGGAGCGTTTTAATACAACGAAACACTCCATACGGTTTCATAACTATGATAAAGTGAATAAATTAAAAAGTCCAATTATAAAGTTCTATGATTACTCAACTTAATACACTTCACAACGATATTGTATGAGCGACAAACGTGTTGATTGTGTCAAATAATTATCAATCAATCGACATGTAACAAAGATTAAAAACATTTATATTTGTATGTGACTGAAGGTCAAAAGTACGTTGTCAAAAAAATTAAAAAATTATTAAAATTTAAGTTAGTTAACTATAATTATCTATTGTGGTAGGCCTCTCAAAAAAATGTGGTACTTTTCTTTTTCAAATAATTTTCTGACAAAAAAGTAAGTGCCATTCCGAGTCAACAATTTCATTAAGAGCTTTTTACACCTTCAAGGTTATAATATCAATGGTATTTCTCTTGATTTACGATTCACATACATTTAAATGCTGATCCTTAATATATATTTAAATATTTTTTTTACTTTTATGTATTTAATAATTATTTTCCCCACTCTAGTTATTACGCTGTCTAAATCACCTTTATATAATATTTTCTATTAGTTTCTTTCAGTTTTTAGTTTTTAGATAACTGTTTGTATTGCTGATGTTCCAGATGACTGTTAAAATAACTGTGTACTGTAAATAAATATATGTACCAAAATTTATTACACAAAGTGGAATATTATGCCTCGCCACGAAACGGAATTAATTTTATCAACCTTATAAAGTTTCGTTTGTCTGACGCGAGAAGTTAGCCTCATTCAGTGTACACGTAAATTCGTGACTGCTCCGATAGCGTAATAGTTAGGAGGTCGCTTCGCCTACGGTCCTGTATGCCTTACTTCATCATCATCATCATTATCATCATCATTATCATTTCAGCCAGTTTGAGTCATCTGCTGAACATAGGCCTCCCCCGTAGACTGCCACGAAGTACGATCCTAAGCCACCTGCATCCATCGACTTCCCGCCTTATTTACGTGAGACGATTTACACAAAATGAGTTATCAACAAAGACCTCTTCTGTATTGTTTGTTAAAAAAAGTCGTTAAAAATAACGACTGTTTTTTAAATAAAGGAGAAGGAAGCCTATTTTTTCAGCGAAGAATCCAAATTTTAATTCGTTTTGTTTTCTTTCTTACTAAATTCTGCATTTTTATTATAAATTATAGAATAAATTTTTAATGAAAAATTGTTTCATGAGACTAAACATAATAAATATTTCTCTATTTTTAATACCTTTTCTACTATATTAGTCGAATTAAGTCGTTATCATAGTTTAATTAATAAAGTTTTATGTCTTCTGATATCTATTTATGAAGATATTAAATTTATATATGTAAATATCATCAATAACGATACTTTAAATATTAAATGAACCATTCAAACCAGAAAATACAACAATATAATAAACAGTATGATTTGCTCATAACCGACAATAAGCGATCTTGTCGCAATCAGTAACGCTTGATCGGTATTTAATGAACAAATAGACTGAGTATTTGCGTATGTCAATGCATCAGTCCGCATTCGCAAATGAAGTTACGAATTGAGCCGTCGTATCGGTCCATTTTCAAATTTAATAATTTAACACATCTATCGGATTTCACTTTGTGGTGTTAAAAGTATAAAGCCTTATCTCTATACTAAACTCAGTTTGATTATTTTATTATACGGTTAAGATATTTTTCAACTCTTGCTTGTGTAATGACTATATCATAATTTTTTCTCATCTACTTCAACCTAAATATCAATAAAAATAAAAATAACAATACTTACATAACTACAAAACGATAAAAATAATATAAAGTTAGGTCTGGGTATTTAAGTTTTTTTATATAAGAATAAGTAAAGAAATAATTACTAGTATGACAGACAGTTCTACGGCTTACTTACCTATTATGATAATATCAACAATATGTTTTTTACATACAACTGAATTACTTCGTGTTGAAATTATTAATTGTGGAGAAATGAATAAATTCAGAGAATAATGTTAAGTTAAAATTAATGTTAAATAAAATGTTAACTAATATTTAATACGCAATATAATATATTTTTTAAGTGTCACATTATGTAGATTGGCCTCGCACGAATTTTCTGACAGTACAATATTGCGTTAGGGTTTTACCTTCATTTGAATAAAGAATACACTGGATCATGTATTTTAAACCTTTTGTTATAAGCGCAATAGAAATAAGAATTAACAAGTTTTTATTTTATTAAACCTATAATTTTATATAAAGACAAATGAAACTATAATAAACTGATGATGCTATAAATTATACTAAATGATACAATAATATACGATAATAAACTACGTTTAGGCAGGAAGCGAAGTCAGCTTCAAATTTTATTTATAATTTCAATAAGCATTAACAGCTAGAAATCGAAGGCTGTTGAAGATTGTGATGAAGCAAAAAAATTAAGTTTGCGTGGTTATTTTTGAATAATTGTCGGCAAGTTATATGCTATAAGCAATAAAATACGTTTGCCGCCTTTTATTAAACTTAGTCTTTATAAAATTCTGTACGTTTACAAGTTGACTATTATTTTTAACTGGGCTATAATATCTGCCACGAAAATTTCATTGAACTTGTTTCGGTTAAGTATTTAGGATTGGGATGAACTATAGATATATAATCACCTCCAAAAAATCCTCTAGATGTTCATGTTTATCTCTCAAGAGAAATTCTTTTCGACAATAATTTCTTTGTCGTCAAAAATTTTACAAGAAATCTCAGCGCTGACATATTTTGAAGGACGCTTTCTCTCTCTATCGCCCTAACCCTCGGCCGTTTGGTCTCCCCTGCCGAGGGCTTCCGTCTGGTTGGGTCCTATTTATGTATGTTTTATATACAACATTTATATGTATATGTTTATTTTTATCCATAATATTTATTTTATATATGCAATATGTTTTTTATTTTTGAACCCAACCAAACGAGAAAACAAATTAATATCCCCCCCATAATAATAATAAATAAATATTTTAGGACATATTTTACACAAGGTTCTCTAGTCCCAAACTAAGCAACGCTTGTACTATGGGTACTAGATAACTGACTACTGATATACTTAAACATAGTTTTGTTTCTTAAATAAATACATATTATACGTATATACATACGTTCATATGAACCCAGAAACTGGAAAAACACTGTGTTCATCAAAATTGTGGTCGTCACTGTGGTCACTGTGGTCGTCAAAATAAAAAATAAAAACATACAAAAACTTATTTCTTGGGGATTATTGCTATTTTAACTTTCTATTTGACCAATACACGGGGTATAATTAAACATCTCGGTTTGAACTAAAAGTAATGTGTTTCTACAAATTTGGGACGGTCACTTGATTGATAGCAACGGAACTCTTCGAAATATGACAGGAAATGTGTGATTGCTGCTATCGCATAAATATGCATTGTTTTGTATGTAACGTTGTAATAGTTACGTACCTCATTTTATTTGAAGTCGGTTTTTTTTGTTAATAAACTTTAAACATTTTATATTTAAAATATTTTGTATAAAAAGGCTATCAACGTCCGGGGTCATGGATTCGATCCCCACACGGGACAAGCATTTGCGTGATATTTTAACAGTTGTTTTAAATATTAAAATTATTTATTAACTACATATATCCAAGCAAACAAAGTCGCGGTTATCTATTATGAGTGAATGAGTTACTAAATGTATGAAGAAATAATAATATCTTACATTAACAAAGAATTTTAAAACCTTACACTCTTAACAATTCTCACACTGGGGATAAAAATAACGAACAGATTATCGAAGAACGTGATCTACAGAAATTTTATAATTTATTCTATAACAATGAGTGACAGTAATATGTTTTATAGCTTAAAAAATTAAAAGACTTAAAAATATATAAATGTTTTAGATTAACTTTAACTTCTAAAGTGCCTTATTTAAAACTTGTGAGGGCTATCGAAGAGTTTTAGTTAAAGAAGGATATTAATTTTGTATTGGCACCCACGAATTACCATGTACCTATTGCTAAAAGTTAAAGAGTCTAATTATTACCTATATTAGCTAACAGTAATTTAAATTCTCCTGTAAACATTTTATAATTTTAAAATATACTTTTAAAAAATACATACATTAATTCAAAAAGAATAGGGGATTGTAAATTTTAGGCCCCGTGTGCTCATACATTACTTTACTACTAAGTAAGTTTTCCGGTTCAGTGTTAATGTAAAGTGTAATATGTGCTATAATTCCTTCTTCCCATTTAGTATTTTAACCCTTTCCTGATCTTTTTTTTGAAACATTTCTTATTCTCTATGAAACAAGCATAAGTTATTAAATGAAACAAAAAAAATGTTTGTGCGGACAATTGAAACGAATCCAATGACACCTTATAACTTGAAATCGATTAAGCGTCAATAGGGTTGGGTGGCGTTCCAAAGAAACGCTCGAAAAACATTTACCTCCTTCGACAGTCGGGTAAAGCTAATTAACTAACGGGTCAATGGGAAATCAAACTTCTGACCTAGCATTACTGGTATATCGTGTGCGTGGAAAATTAATTATACAAACATCAATAAGAATTTATATTTTCAAAATGTCCATAGTGAAATGTTATGTGTGTAAAATGTTCAAAATTTGTAAGGGGAGTAAAGTTTTAACTTTACTCCCCGTACAAATTTTCGTTTGCCTGATATGAGAAGTTAACCTAGTTCATTTTGTACGCGAATATAACGAGATCATACGTTCGCCTGCTGTATAATATCGCAATTTCAAAAGCCTTGGGAGTCGCTCCACAGGAGACCGAGTTACACGAGTTACTAGGAGATTAAACGCCAGTCAGTCTGTTTCTATTTTGCGATATAAGGTTATTTTTATGTTGCTTAACAACTGTGTTTAGCACACATATTAAACCAGCATTACTGGCATTCTATACTCTAAATAATAATTTTATTTAGATATGTGCAAATATGTAGTTTAATGATGTCATAGTCGAACATCTGCAAACTAGATTTAGTAGGGTGACAATTATTGGCGTGGCATAAAAGTAAGGTGTAACGTACATTTTTACGTCAATATGTGGATGTGAAAGTGGTGAACATGGTGTTCAATCTGCGTAAAAGTGGCAATCCATAATCTCCGCATGCCGCTCTGTTTGACAGGCGAGTGTTAAAGTATGCATGATTTTTTTAATTTGTTATGTGGTGTTGCTTACGTCATATTTATACCAGTTTTACTATAAACATTAAATGTAGACAGTATCTATCTACTACTGCTTTACTTTATTAAAAATAAAGTTATAAATTAATTTCTAAATGATAATTAACTTTTCAAAGCTTTGGGAGTTATGGATAAGGTTCAATATATGTTTGGTTTATTGGAACAGCTAAGTTCTAAATTTTATGATGTCTTTTAAATTTGTATAGTGCTAATCTCTGCACTTAAGATTAAACATTACATTTAATGTAATGTTTAATCTTCTAAAATCAATCAAATCAAAAGAATCTAGAAAAAATAAGCTGTAATTTATAAGCTGTAATTTATATGCTAGAACGGATATAACAATGGATGCGCTTAGCATGCTAAAAAACAATGTAGGGCGTTGAGAATTTGGGTGTGTCAATCAGCCGTTTAGCTTAGCGGCGTCAGGACGTGAATCCCGAAGACATGGGTTCGATTCCCACAGTGGCAAAAAACTTTCCCTTCATTTTTTCTACAAATTTTAATGTTACGATATATTTTGTAATAGCTATTGTGAAAACTGCTTATTCTACTTAGTACGTATCTCATCCATCATTCACGTTTAATGGGATGATCCATTTCTGTCGTAGCACCAAAATAGTATAGATGGCACAATATATCAACCACGCGTATGGGTACAGCAAGTAAGCACACGATGTGTAAACATTTAGATCTCAATAATGATTTCATTAGCCAACCGAAGACGAAAGACGATAACGATTAATTTAAAATCGTTGTGTAGCAAACTCATCTAACTCAATCAACCACGTTAGAATTAGGTACAAAAGCTCGGAAAGTGGGTACTGCTGAATAACAAAATAATATAGCTCTGAATCATGCCTTAATTTGTTGAATAGACACACCGGTGAGGGTTTACTGATGCGGATGTCACTTGTGACAAAAGTTCATCCTGTATAACAATATAAAATTTCCGTCCGTTGTTTGGACATAGGAGAGGCAGTAAAACTTCTGAAACAAAGCACAAAATCACATAAAAGAAGCATGTTGTGATTTTGTCGTTACTGAAAAATTCACTTTAGAATAGGGAGAATTGCATCTTACCTAAATATATATTTTAGGGAATGAAAGTATGTTCTAATACAAATATAATAAATGGGTATGATTTTTTGTTATTTGAATCAATGAAGGTTTACGTTTTTTTTATCAAGGCAAAGCAAATTAGACATCATAACTTTTGTTTGATAAATTAACGATTTTGCTTTTTTTTTCTATAAAAATATTAATGTAATAAGTAAATCATGAGAAACTTTTACTTGCTAAAAGTAAATATCAAACGCAACTCGCGTATCGGGTGGTAGTGTGGTGAATGGTGAGCGCGGGGAAGGGACGAGGACCCAACTGTTGAGCGCCATTTTGAGGACGTTCTTACGGCTGGACTGCCTATCTAAACATATAAATAATCTAAGGCAACTTTCAGCTTAAGAAAAGAACTTTAAAGTTCCCCTGTTCTTACATGTCTAATAAGCTGCATGTAGTATGTTATGACTTTTAAATCAATCGCACAGGCACTGTTGCCTGACATAAAAAAACTCCTCGGAGATCTTGCATTCGTAGTTGAGGAACTTCTTTCCTGACGGCGGTATCACGACTGCATCTTTTTTTAAATTGAGTTTCATGCCAAATTAGCAGCAACATAAAACATTGGCGCTATAGGAGCTTAAGCTTCTCATACAAGCTGTTAATACTACCGTTATGTAATAAATCGTGCGACAATGTAATCCATATAACTAAGTTATTAAATATTACATATATTACATATTAAATATTAGATCAATCAAGATTGTAAGCCGAGTTATTACAACCATAATGAAATGATTTTATATTCGGATTTCAACCAATAAATTTTCATTACTTAAATGTATAATTTATATTAGAATATACAGCTTCACGTGAAACTATTATATTATATTGAACTATAAAAAAAGTTTTTTTTTTTATGTGAGAAGGTGGCAAGCGAACTGGTGGTTCACCTGATGGCAGCCGCCCATGGACACTTGCAACATCCGTAGGATTGCCACCTTTTAATAAAGCGGGCCCCCACTCACCAGACGAAACGCAAAAGTATAACGCTCACGCCGGTCTACTGTGAGGTCGTGGTACTTCCCCGGACGGCCCTGCCCATTCGTTGAACAGCGAATACTGTTGCGTGGTCCTCAACTGTGGTAGGCCTACGCAGCAGGCGTACGCCTACCACAGTTGATTTAATTTGATAAACAAAATAAAATTATGCACAATTTTAATTGTGTGAAAATTCCAATTTCCAATTTCTGCTTCACTGACTACTTTTAATCGGGTCATGCAACGAGATTGCGGTTGACCCAAAAACGTAATGTCAATAATACTTAAGAAGATTCGATGCGAGTCTGCGCTTTCGATTTGACTGTCGCAATTGAAATCAATTTGGGTTGCTGTCACTTACGTTCTTCAAATTTTGAAACCGATATCACCTATGTGGTCCTAACTTAATGTCATATCTGAGCGATTTAACTCTGCCTTCAAAGTGGACATTATGTGGGGTCTATGCCGAATAAAATCCTCATTCTTTTACATTTTTAAATTCTAAGTTAATTGGGAGGACCTCTAGGATCTCTTCCTTACCAGTGAGCCTCTACACTGCACATGAGCATTGAATAGATTACTATCAGAAAAATAAAAAATATAAATTTCTATGTAAACGTTACTAAATACTAGCGGACGTGACAGACTTTGTCCTGCTCATACGTTTTAATTTTTTGAATAAGTTTGTGAATCTAAACCATTCTCAGATCGTCTTGAAGACACACAAAAAATTTCAATAAAATCGGTCCAGCCGTTTAGGAGTTCAGTGACATACACACGTAAAGAAGAGTTATATATACAGCGTGTCGTTACCATCGCGACAATAAATGAACACACATATAGGGGATAACTTTTTAAAGTTGTATTAAACATTTAAATACTTTAAACATCAATATTTACAGAGTTATTAAATTTTCCAAATCAAAGAATTTTAGAACACCCTCACCTATAAAAGCGTAACGTAAAGTTCATTTGTAAAGGTCACAAAGCATATGAATGGGTTGAATGAATTTAAAAGAGACAAAACATACTGTTAGAAGGAGAGGCTTGTAATACGACACTGTGGCGCGAGTTGTATAGAATGTTACAAATTTTGTTTCTTTTTTACTTAGTTAGTTTGAAAAATATTTTTTTTAATTATGGATTTTGTTTAACGTTAATATTTTTTTATGATTATTGGCACGTAGCGTTAGACGTGTGTTCATTTATTGTCGCGATGGTAACGCCACGCTGTATATAAAGATATATATAATATTAATGCATACTGGCGCCTGATGACTCGATGGCGCTGTTGCTAAGCTATTGCTTTCGGCGTCGAATCCGGGCCTTTCTGTTGAACCGCTCTTTTCGATATCGAGTCGAGGGCACCCTCTCCACAAGCCGCCGCCTCACGGCCGGCGTACCACAAGGCTCCTGCCTCTCACCCTTGCTATTTACGCTCTACACGAGCGACATACCTAGAGACCCCTACGTCAATCGCGGATGACACGGCGCTCTTTTACTCAGATCGCAACCTCAGTCAATTAACAACTCGACTCCAAAGCGTAAGGCCAATCATGTCCTACGCTTGCATGATCTTCGCACATATAAATCCTACGCACATTAACAAATTGCAAGTAGTTCAAAGTAAGTTTATCCGCCGCGCAACCGGTGCGCAATGGTATCAGCGCAACGTCGACCTACACAGCGATTGCAGACTCCCGACGATTCGCGCACATTTTAAAGATTTGACAAAACGGTTCTTCGATAGAGCCCAGCATCATCCCAACCCTCTGGTGGTAAGCGCAGCAAACTACCAACCGGACACAAACGCGAACGTAAACAAGCATCGCCCGCGAAACGTCCTCATCGACCCGGTCGACGAAGTCGACTTAGATACGAGACCCAGGACCCTTAGATACGCATGGACCTCGACGGCCGGTTTAGATGATTAGCTAACACCATAGTCGGGGTTAAACGCACGCATGAGTAAACATGAGTACATGCGCGACCCTACCCATAGCGGAGGGTCCAAACCCGTGGGTTCTGGCTAGCCCACCGGTTCTGCGTCCGATGAAGCTTTAATAGTCTCGGGACTGAAAGCAAAAACATCAGTTATAAGATACAAGATTTCGGCGTCGAGGGTCATGGGTTCGTTTCCCACATTGGACAAGAATTTGTGTGACCCACAAATAAATGTCCCGGATCTAGGTGTTTGTTTCAAGTAGGGTTGACGTCAGGCAGGAGGCCGGTCGTAAAAGAATCTAGCCCAAACCGCTTACAACATTATTCACATCTTGTCCGACCCCACTAGGTGGAAGAAGTTAGGAGGATTATGATGATACAATATTAATACATAATTATATAGGTCGACGACGCTAGAACGTTTGGGATGGTACACTCTTGTGATATAGATCATGCTTTGAATGATATGTTACTTTTTTTGTTCTATTTATTTAATTATTTATTAAGTGAACAATACAACATAAATAGTTTTTTTGCCAAATTGTGAAAACAATTTATCGACGACACAATGCACTATTACAAAATTGTCACTTTAATAACGAAATAAAATAAGCATACACTTGTAGTTAAAAAAATAACTAAAAATAAAATAAAATAGAAACTTGTACAATTTAAGTAATATTACTATGATAGTAATCTATATAAAACTTAACTTTCTTTTGAAGATATTCTTGCTTATACAATAATTTTCTGAATAAATGTCATTAAATATTTTGGGTACTAAATATATCTTAGTTCTCATCCCATAATAATTACACATAATAGGCTAAATTTTGCTGCTTTTATTTCTTAGGCAATTATTATTATGTTTTAGTTTTTTAAACTCTGACTTATCATATTCCTCTAGGGGTATTAAAAATTTAACTTTTTCATGTGTTGGTAATATATTACATTTTTTTAAACAATAACCTATAATCACCGTTACAATCTGATTTACTGCCTTTAGTCAAGAAGTTTATTTTAACGCATTTGTAAATTTTTGATGTTGTCTAGATATGTGTGAAAAGTACGGCCATATGCAATCAATCCATAAATGAGTACACTATCAGCAAGACTGTGATACTCTTATAACAAATATCGTATATTCGTAGTAAACGTAGCTATGTTATAGAGATATATTTGTAACATACATAATTATATTCCACTTAATATGATTATAAAAATGCGTGAAATATTTATATTCAAATGGTTTGAAATCCTCCATTGAAACGTAACAATTTACGTTAGATATATATAACCGTAAATCGTATTTGTTTATTTGGAAATAAACATAAAATAAAATAGGTTTACTTCATCGTATTCAATTGGAAAACGTTAACTGCTTTAATGAAACGTAGTCGTTTTTTATGCGGATTGTAGCAGAGATAGGCATTTAATTAAAACTATTATTGAAGCTATTGTTCACATAAAACTTTAAAACTCAAATTGATTAATTTGAAAACTTTTAATTGTAAAACTGCCTTTTCATTACTACCCTAATAAAACTAGATAAATTTTAATAACTTTAACAATAAAAGTTTCTTTTTATATTGGTGGAAACTGGACTGTAATTCATTAAATTTAATGAACTACTAACTATTACTCAAATATGTTCGATGATAACAGTACTACCATAAAAAATAATGTTCTATTTCATTTTAAATAAATATTTTTGACGCATATAATGCATATATTTAGCTTTCTGCATTTCTCGATATAATAAACATGAACTATTCCGAGACTCACCCAGCCCATGCGCATAGATAGATTCTTAAAAAGGGATCCAAACTTTGGGGAGTTTTCGTTGCTAGTATCATTCATTTGATTGAATGAAGAAAATCATTTAGGAATGAAAGTTTATTTAGTTAAAAACTACCTCAAGAAAAACTAATGTTTCTCAGAAGTATGTGTGATAAATAGGGAAATTCTTAAACATTGAGAATGAAAATGAGAAAATGAATAATGCATATTGAGACATAATTACATACCTCTGTCGTGGTGTACTGCCTCTAAAAGTTTACAACAATTTACTTTAAAATATTGAACTTTACTATAAAAATACCTTATTTTCAAAATGTTTTGATACGATAGTTTATTATTACTTAGTATATCAACACCTGCAGAAATAGAAAGATAAATAATTTGCAGTATTAAAACAGTACAATCATCAAAAATTAAGAGTGGCTTTATAAATGAAACTAATTTTACGGATTTATCGTGTTTATTTTTAATTTTAATTCCCGACGTTTCGAACCCTTTACAGCGTTCATGGTCACGGGACAGACTGAGGTGTTAGACGTCTGATTGTCATAGTTAACCCGGGCTACCGTCAGTTTTTGAATTATTAATTTTGTGTCCGATCTATGCAGAGGGAGCTAATTGTATCTTGTCTTGCAGTAGTGGTTCGTTTGGGCCTAGATTTAATTTTATTGATGACAGGATCCCAAGCTGATGGTAGTACCCAACCTTCTTCTCTATTGAAATTAGGATGTTTTTTAATTTCAATAGCCTCGCGAATCATCCTTGGGAGGAATCGGTGTTCTTTTGCAAGGATCTGTGGTTTGTCAAACCTGATGTAGTGGTTGGGCCTATTCAAAATGTGCTCACAAACTGCAGACTTGTTCAATCTATTGTGTTTTATATCAGCTATATGTTCTTTCACGCGGGTTTTTATTGCTCTTTTCGTTTGACCTATGTAAGAGAGCCCACATTCACAGTCAAGTTTGTACACTCCTGGATCTTGCAGAGGGATATTACACTTGACAGATGGTAAAAACTGACTAATCTTCTTCAGCGGCTTGTAGAATGTATTAATTGAAGCCTGCTTTAAGATATAGCCAATCTTGTCGGTGACTCCTCTGACGTATGGTAGAACAGCAGGTACTCGCTCCACTGTGGCTGGTTTCACTCGGTCACTGTGACGTAGGCGCGGTGCTCGAAGCTTGTTGTCATGCAGAACTTGCTTGACATGTTGAAGTTCAGCGACCAGGTGTTGTTTGTCACAGATCCCTTGTGCTCTCTGAAACAAAGATTTACCCACGGTAGCTAACTGGGATGGATGGTGGTGAGAATCACCGTTTAGGTATCTATTTCTATGGGTTGCCTTCCTATACACAGTGTGACTTACAGTGTTATTTGGATTGCGGGTGACCAAAACATCTAAGAAAGCTAAAGAGTTATTATGCTCTAATTCCATAGTGAATTGTATTTTGGAATTTACTGAGTTAAGGTGATTTAGAAATGCATTAACTTTACTTGTTGGTAAAATGGTGAAGGTGTCATCTACATACCTCTTGTAAAACCTTGGATAAATGGGAGCTGTGCGAAGGGCCTTCTCCTCAAAGTCTTCCATAAATATGTCAGCGACAATGGGAGATACTGGGCAGCCCATTGCTACACCATCTATCTGTATGTAAAATTCCTCCTTCCAAAGCAAGTAGCCGGATGTTAGGCAATGTTTAAGTAGTAATGCATACTCTTCCGGCATGTTATTCTCTTTTAGCTTTCTTGTTACAATTGAGATGCAGTCTTCTAATGGTAGGCATGTAAATAAAGACTGTACATCAAAACTGACCATTGTTTCATTGTCAGCAAGACATAGTTGTTTTATCTCACTAACAAAATGGTAAGAATCCTTTGTGCCCTTGTGTGTCCTCTCAGCGGTGAGAGAATTCGTACTAGATGTTGAGCCAGTCTGTAAGTTGGTGAGTCGATCTGGCTTACAATAGGGCGTAATGGTATGTCTGGTTTGTGTATTTTAGGCAACCCATTTACAACCCAACAATTTAGGGGGTTTACGTAAATACAAGAAATTATTAAGAGTGGCTATTGACTAGAGGGGTCCATCCCATATAAGCATGTATAATATGCGTGCCATTGAGCAAAAGCTATAGACAAAATCCGCCATAATTCATCACGCTGCGCATTGATGGACGTTAGCATAACTTCTAACGCCACACTTTTAACCTAGATAATTGGCGAGCGCGTGGTAAACGGAAGTTCAAATTCTAATTAGCAATTCCATTGTAAAATCAGGTTGTTTTAGTATTATATCATAATTATATTATATTACATTGTTTTTTCAAAATATTATATTATATATACTGTATATAAATGAACGCTTGAAGTAGATTTATTATTGTTGTTAATTATATAAAAGAAATTTTAAATAATTATATCAAACAATTTTCATTCATTTTTTTCAATTTCTAATCAATACTGGTCGACCGATCGATTACAGGAAACATTAGAGATACGTATTGTTTTTTTTAACCTTCAAAAACTAATATTCTGTTTCCTACTCTATATGAAAATGAAGCCTCAGATAATTTATTTTAAATTGAAAAGAACTAAATATTTGTACAATCAATTTACTGTTAAAGAAATAAGAAGCAAATTCCTGTTGAAAAATATATAAACTTCACGTAAAATACATTATGTAGATTGGTCTCGCCCGACCGTTTTTGACGGTACATTGGTACGTAACGAGTTTTTCCACTTCTGTGTAATAAAATACACACCTATAATGATATGTTATTTCCTGAACGATTCCTTTTAAACGCAATAAAAATAAAATACAGAGCATGTATCATATGATAGTTCGGAAGCCTTGGATTGAATTTAACTACTGGTATCATAAAAGACAACCAATACTAGAAAAATATTCTTATATGAAGTTCATTTTGAACGCGTTGTCGCAATAAATTTTTGTTAAATATAAAAAGAATGTCTCCAATATGTTTGTTTACCGTCAAACAAAACAAAAATTCAAATGCGCTATTTGGAATATTTCATGGAATTCGGAACGTTTTATATTTGTGTAATAGACGTTTACAATTCAAAACTTACATTAATTAAAATTAACCTAAATTAATGAAAAATAGCAAGTTTCCTCCGCCTTCAGTGTACGAACGTTTTGCGGATAACCTAGAGTATCAATGCCATCTGTCGCTGTTAGATATCTGATTGCCAATACCTGACTCATGCTTCGACTCGGAAGAGGATATAGTAATCGTATTTTAAAAGCTAAATAAATCATTTAATCTTTCGTATAATGGCCAGCATATAGTTATTGAATCTTACGATACACGGGATAACTATACGAATATGTAATTGTGCACAGGAATAGCACACGGTCCTGTTGCAACTACCAGAACCATTACTACTTCTCGAGGACATCAATTTTCAAAAGGTTGTCAACGCATCTGCAACCCTCGAGTGTAGCAGATGTAGAAAAAAAAACATCACTCATGTCCCACCGAAATCATCACCGGTTGAAGGATATTCTGAAATTAACTTTGCCCTATAAGACCCGATAAAAAATGTCAAAGAGTAACATAGTCTGACTTTTTCTGAAGTTTTGCTTTTCTCGTATACATGGAGATCACTCTCTGTGTCTTTTATTTGCGCACCTTCTTCAAGGTCATACCTCTCGTCTGATATTCACCTGCTGTACAAGGTACATCTCAGAAGGGGAAAAAGGGCCTTTCTCGTTAAATTTGTGCTTCACCGTTGACAACATTGTCCTATTCTATAACGACTTACTTTTGGGCCGTTTGAGTCACTTCGTCATCCCCTTAACGTGAGCGTCTTTGTGTATAAAAGAATATAATAGACTTAAAGAGAGTGTGGTAGAACAATTTATGCCGGGCCCACTAAAGCTAGAAAAAATATCGTGTACATAAGGACACAAAAATTGTTCCAACCATGAAAAATGATTTTATACAAAATTGTTTTATGTTTGAACGCTTTAAGAAAATAAATTAGAAAATGTTTTTCACTTAACGAAACAAATTTGTTTGCGTTAATTTCCGATGAGGTCCCAGAAATTGACATTGATGGTAACTAAGTAACAAACTCGAGTAAAGAACACTTAGCTTAGTTCTTCTAATTCGAATTTCCAATTAACAAAAATCTATAAATGAACAGTAATTCCATTCACAGTGACAGAGGAATGGCACATTTTTTTTAAAAGGCCAATGAATAGGTATAAAAAAAATGATTTTGTCTCAATAATAATGTTACATATATTACAATCCTGAATAGTAGTGTGCATGACCAGTGCAACACAAGCCAGAAGTTAATTGGCGATTATTAAATATTTAATAAATATTAATTGGGAAAAATCAAATGAAACATCAATATTTCATTAGGAGGCAATTAAACAAAGTATTGGTAATTACGATATATAGGTTATACTTTCTTATACTTTACTCAGAAAATAAACTAACATTAGTAAGATATTGTTGTAAACTTTCTCGAATTTGTTTTTTTCACCTTCTCGATATTAAATTTTGACCGGAGGTATGATATTAATTGGGGCAACGAAACCATTATACAGAATTCGGGTCAAACTTCGAAGTTTCTAATTAACGCAGGCAACGGCCCAACGACGATCAGCTTGCTTAATGAAAATTTTCGAACGTCTTCTGTCACAGATATTTGTTTTGTAACTTCAATCGCCATCTTAGAAAGTATGAAAAAACGAAGTAGATCTAGAAAAATCTACTTTGTTTTTATGTAAGACATAAAGGCAATAGACATAAAAATAGGGCATAAGACCTAAAGGCACGATAGACATAAAGGAACGCTAGATATAAAGAAAGGCACATTATACTCTTCGGTGTTTTGTTTAATCTACCGCAGAGTGTGCAGACTTTTCGGAATCCGGCTTGTACTGCTCCACCTGCTTTCAGAATCTCTGCTGTAATTCCATCCTCTCCTGATGCTTTGCCGTTCTAAAGCTGGTCTGCTTAGACTGACGTCCGGGATATTTTCGTCGAAGTGTGCGGGGAACTCGATGGATACATCCAGCGGCGGCTCAGGACCGTGCTTCGTGGCAGTCTGTGGGGGACAGGCCTATATTCAGCAGTGAACTCAAACGGGCTGAAATGATGATGGTGATGATGATGATGGCCAGTTTCCTTAAACCTTCCACCCGTTTCGTAATTTTATCGACTAATAGGTTGTCAGTATACATGCTTAAATTTCTGAATTATAACAATCATAATTTATATTTAATAAAGTCAATTGGCATATTTACTTGTAAAACAGAAGTTATATTATGAGCCCGATTAAAATTGAAACTTGCTAAAGGATATGATTGTTCCATATGCTGCATACTGATTTACGTATTAGATATGCTTTAGAATCAGAGTGATTTAGAGTTAGATTCCACTAATTAGTTCTAATATTCCAGTAGCAGCAGCCAGCCAACTGCAAATTCAGTTAAATGCATTTGAAACTAGTATGGGCAAAGTTTCTAATGCCAAACTCCCAACTCAAGTTCGGCATCTGTATTTATTAGCATTGGCATATATATAAATGGTATTGATATTTACGTAAAGGGTAATGTTTGAGAAATAATTTTTGATAATTTTTCTTTCACAACCAATTTGACAAAAAAAAGAGTAACTCAAGCGCAGTGACTCGAAGAAACTCGGTACGTACCAAATATTTATAGCATTCCGTTATTTGGAAATATAGAACTATTAATAAACGTTAATAATGCATCATACTATTATTATATAAATATGTAATACTATTAAAATGTCAGTGACCAATAGTTATATTGCTGAGGTACGGTCACCCAATAGTTTAAGCTGGTGCACGAATTTGTCCGCAGAAGTACCACAACTATTCTGTGAAGACTGGCGTGAAGTGGAGTGGTGAGTGAGCCCATTTATTAAAAGGTGGTAACGCATCTGCAACCCTACGGGGTTGCAAATGAACCGCTAACTCACTTGCAACCTTGTCAAAAAAAAAAAACAAATACTGTATATGACTAATAAACCTTCAGGAAGTGATTCTCAGTGTCAGTTTGCTATTGAACACTTACTTAATTATAGTATTTATGACTGGCTATTAAAAAAAATTCAATAACGGGTTTTATATGACATAAAGTTCCACTTAAGGTAGTCGAAATTACCATAATTAACACAAGTAAGTAAAAATTTTTAACGACCTTGAAAGTTCTTAAAAGTTTAAAAGTACAACCAAACAAACTTCTGACTAAAGTTAAATCCTAAAATTTTTGCATTTTTCTCTTTTTAAACGTATTTTGTAAGATATACCTTCTTACAAAGTACGTAGACTTTGTAGAGCACAAACATTTTTTTAAAGGGCGAAGTCACATTCATAAAACTTATGGTTTATGCTTGATTAATATATTTGGTTATTAGGTACAAGGACAATATTTTTATTTTTTTATAATAAGAGGAAGAAAAGCTTAAAAAAACTTTTAACCAAATCGCTTGTTAGCCGTTAGGTCAATCTCTGTTTTAACAGAGGAACAATACAATGAAAATTAATGATGAAACCTAATTATGCGCGCTCTACAGCCTAAAATCAATAATATCACATAAGGCACTGTATATCACCACGTGATGTTTGAAATGTGAAAGTTCAAGCAAGCAAACTTCTAGGGGATAAAAAATTGCTATATTGTTGAATAAAAATTATTTTTCGCTCTTATCACGTTAAATCTATAGAATCCAAAAGATAAAATAAACATGTAGCTACATCTAACAATACGATTCAGATATAAGCAAAGGTAACAAAAGTATGCATTGAAATTACAAGGACGTAATATCCGTTTGCAGTTCCGATTCTAGGATATTTTCTATCTTTGGGGAAATGAAACTGAGTTTACTCTGTTCTACAAATTATCAGACAGTTTCTTTGACATATTTCCCTCATTCTCCTCCTTAATGAATCGCTTCATTGCTGTTAGGATACTCATAATTTGACAGTAAGCATTAAAATAACAAATAAAGTATTAAAATCATAAGTGCAGAGACTAGCGCTTAAACTAAAATTTAATTTCAATTCAATTTATTTAAAAATGAAGAGGATTTAGTAGTTTTTGAGACCTTAGCTTATCTAGCAAAGCCTCTGGACGCGATACCGGAAGACGTAGGTTTGAATCCTACAGCGCCGAAAGTTATAAAAGTAAATTAATTAAGTTATTAAATTAACGGTCCCCCACTCCCATTGTCCACTCGCTCAACACTAAAATCCATACCAAGCGCCACCATTAAAATCCATAACCTGGGAGAGCCTCCGTACCTTCTGCTCAGGCCAACCCATACTCCGCAAGCCTAGTACCTAAATTGGACCGAGTCTAGTAGCTCAGACATTGAGCTCAAGCCAAACACACATTCTCAAGCCGATGACGACGGCTCCCCTGTTGTCGATAGCAAAGGCAAAAAGTTGCACACAGTTCCCTAAAACCGTCCTCATTGCAATGCTGACACATCCAGCAAAAATAAACGCACTAAACCTACGTTTACAAAGGGCTAGTAATGTAATGTACTGATTTGACAAAGAGGAAACAAAAAATTTCTTGTCAGGGTGCTTATTTTTCATAACTTTCGTTGGTAAGTCTCCAGATTGGTTTGATTTTTTATATTTTTCTAATTAATATGTAAATAACATTGACTAAGTGTCAAAATTAATTGAGCAATTGTGACCGTTTTGTGACCAATAGATTTTTTTTAGATCCGATCTCTAGGATTCATTTGAGCCGACAAATTTTTTCCATTGGCCTTAGAATTTGGAATTCACTGTAGTAAATGTCAATTTATTGACCAATTGATAAAAAATCACTAACGATTTATAGTTGTTTTTCATCATTTAGGCCGCTAAATAGACAGAGCTCTACAGAAGGGAAGACCCAGGTTTTGTCATCTTTCACAATATTATAGACTAATAATGACTGTCCTCCATTAAACTGTATTATCATTTCACGGCACAACTCGACACGCGGTCAGTTCTGGTCTTCAGGTTAAATTATGTACAATGTTTTGCACTTGGCTCATTCCAATGCCTAATACGGTATGAGTTTACTGAGAAGTAATTTTGTATCAATATTGGATTCTGTAGTTGATGTCACCGGCTTAAATTACACACATGTTCTTGGAGATACTCACTACGTCTAAATTCTCCGTACCACAAGTACATAGATCTGCGACATGGGGCTTCGACATCAAATACCAATTGAATTTTCTAGTAGCTCTCTTGTTGCTCTAAGCCAAAGCGGTCGCAAAAATTCCCTGAGTGAACACTTTACTGATATCAGGGGATAGATATAGTCCGTAAATTAGATTTATTAAAATTGGTTCTTTATTATCTAAGCATGTAAGTAATGTGTACAATATATGTTCACCAGGTGCCAGTTTCCATAATAATATAAATAAAATATTAACATTACATTTAAATGAGAATAGTACAATTGTACTTCTTCATGGGGATAGTTCGTCTGTTGGGAAAAAGGAAATTATTAATAATATGGAAATGTTACTTGGCTTACATTATAAGACTAAGTGTAAATTTATAATATGCTCATTTCCATATTCCTCTTTCCTTACAGAGGAACAAAATAAATACATATATAGTCTTAACATGACTATATATAATACAACTCACCGTCATAGTGACGCTTTCTTTATTTTGACATGAATAATTTTATTAAATCTAGTTTTAAGGTGACAAAAAATACTTGGTATTTGCCATTATATTATAAGAAACAAATTGCTACTTTAGTAGCATACAATATACAGAACCCAGTTGTACATAGTACAACTAAGAATATTTTAACATGTAATAATCCGTCATCAAACAATGTTAGTTTAAACTAAACATTGAGACAACACCTAGGCCACAGAAATTAAATATTGTACATCAAAATATACAAGGCTTGGGTGGCAAAGAACCTGAAATAGAACTGTTCCTTAGGAAATTTAATATTCATGTCATCTGCTTCACAGAGACATGGTTACATAAGAATTGTAATATTGTAAATATAGAGAATTATAAAATGTTAAGTTCGTTCGTAAGAGTAAACGCTATACGCGGTGGCTCTCTTGTGTTAGTTAGAAATGATATAGTCTGTAAAAATCGACAGGATATAATGGCACTCTCTGTCGAACGTTCTATAGAATTATCCTGCGTTGAGAGTCAACAGTATATTATAGTATGCGTGTATCGACCCCCCTCCGGTGATTTCGACCAGTTTGAGTGTGTCATGGATGATGTCCTTAAAAAACTGTGTTTAACTAGTAAATCAGTCATAGTTTGTGGAGATTTTAATGTGGATTTATTACAAGTAACACAACTTAGTAAGCGGCTTTTAAATTTATTTAATTCATTCAAACTTAAAAATCTTTTTTATGAACCAACTCGTGTTACTAACTTATCCTCCACATGTATCGATAACGTTTTCTGTCACAATGAAGTATATGACAAATCTATTATAAATTATCTGAGCTCTGATCATCTTGGTTTAAAATTTTCAATAAATGAAAACATTACTACAAGTGAAATTAAGATCAGGTGTAGACCAGTCACTGCTAGGAGACTAAATTCTTTTAAAGATAAAGTAGCACAGCATGTATCCCATAAAGATATCGGAGTCAATAACCCTAATGATTTGTTATAGATCAATGGTTGATTTTCTCATAACTTCCTATAATCATATTTTTAAACCCCGCACAATTGTTAAAAAATCAAAATTAAAATTTAGTGACTGGGCAACAGTGGGTATATATAAAAGTAGGGATTCACTGTATGAATTATATAATATGAGGCAGTGGAATCACGACCCTAATTTCCATAAACGGATACAAAATTTTTTAAAAAAGTCTGTATACATGCAAAATCTATCTACATAAGAAATAGGATTTTAAATTCTAGTAATAAAATAAAAGCTACATGGGACATCATTACCTGTATATCTGGAAGACCCAAGATATTCAGGGAACCTATAAAGCTAGTGATAGGCAATACACCCATAACTTCAGATAACGAAATTGCAAGTAGTTTTGAAAGTTATTTTTCAGAAATTGCAATTAATGTTACATGCACGTTAAAATCCTCTCCCATTGATGCAATTAATGTATTAAAAAAATATGTTACCTATTGTCAACAAACGTTTAAATTTAATCACATAGATACTAATGATATTATAAAAGTTTTGAATTCTATTAATCTTAAAAATACAGGAGATTTGTGGGGCATGTCCATAAAATTAATGAGTACAATAATGCCGTATATTGCACCATATTTGGCAAATATTTTTAACAAATGTATAGATTCTGGAATATTTCCAGATCTTATGAAATTCAGTAAGATAATCCCCGTTTTCAAAAGTGGGGATAAAAATGATCCAGGAAATTACAGACCTATCTCCATATTGCCATCTCTGAGTAAAATTTTTGAAAAAACTAATTTTAAATCAACTCTTAGTACATTTTAATATGAACAAAATTTTCCACAATGAGCAATATGGATTCACTAAAGGCAGATCGACAACGGATGCGGGTGTCGCACTTGTCAAGCATATTTATAACGCCTGGGAAAGGTCACAAGATGCAATAGGTGTCTTTTGCGACCTTTCAAAGGCTTTCGACTGTGTAGACCACGAAACCCTCCTTCAAAAGTTAGATTATTATGGCATTCGTGACATCGCCCTCAATCTCATTGCCTCTTACCTTAATAATAGAATTCAAAAAGTATCTATAAATGATGTAAATTCCACAGGGTCCCCCATGAAAATGGGTGTCCCACAAGGATCAATCTTGGGTCCATTACTATTCTTAGTGTATATAAATGATCTCCCCTTTTATGCCAGTGAGTTATGTGATATTGTACTGTTTGCTGACGACACATCGCTCATTTTTAAGGTTGACCGAAACGTGTCGGATTATGACGACGTAAATAGTGCACTTTCGCGTATCCTCCACTGGTTTACCGTTAATAATATGGTGTTAAATGCTAAAAAAACTAAATGCCTTCTTTTTTACCCTTCCCAGCGTAAGAAGGCGAAGTTTTAGCTTAACATTAAATAGCGTAACCCTTAATCCTGTTGAGTCCGCTGTATTCTTGGGAATTACAGTGGATTCAAAGCTCCAATGGAGTCCCCATCTATCATCTCTTGCGAACAGGTTAAGCTCCGCTGTTTTTGCAGTTAGGAAGGTTAGGCAGCTATCAGACATCGACACTGCCAGACTTGTTTATTTCAGTTATTTCCACAGCATCTTGTCTTACGGCATTTTGTTGTGGGGTAGTGCATCTGATATAAATTCTATATTTATTCTTCAAAAAAGAGCTGTCCGAGCAATCTATAACATCGGAGCCCGGAATACACTCAGAGACCTTTTTAAAGAGATTAATATACTCACTGTTGCGTCTCAATACATTTATTGTAATATTTTGTATGTTAAAAATAATATTAATAGTTATCTAAAGAATAGTGACAGACATAAACTAAATACTAGAAATAAGGACAAACTAACTACGCCATTGTTTCGTTTACAAAAAGTAAACAGGTCGTTCATGGGGCAAGGTGTGCGCATGTATAATAAAATCCCACAGTCGCTATTATGTCTGTCACTTGATGAATTTAAACGAAAAATTAAAAGTAAACTTATGGCTAAAGCCTATTATTCTATTGCTGAATATCTTGACGACGCCAATGTGTGGGGTTAATACTGTTGATACTCACGTAGGCTAAAACAAGACTATTGTACTTATATTGTAAACTGATTTTTTTTTAAAAAAGAGCAACTGTTGAGTTTCTTGCCGGTTTCTTCTCAACAGAAACTGCTTTCCGAACCGGTGGTAACTTACGAACGTGTTCATTTCTTGTAAAATTTTGACGTTTCATAAGAACGCGCAAGCGTCTATGTGAATAAAGATATTTTATTATTATATTATTATTATTAAACAATGATAATGTCAAAAAGAAAAAGTAAGATGTTCCAAGATATTTTCGAATTTCACAATTATTGACAATATAATGTGTTAGAGTTAAATGTTTGCTTTAGATTAATTTGGTAATGATATCATCAATATTATTTATACATTATTATTTATTTCATTATTATATTATTATTTTACCGGTTAGGTAAATAATATTTATAGGATATTACTTACCTAACCGGTTAATTCTATATTTTTATATAGTAGTAACAACAAATATTGCCCTATTAAACGCAGAGTAACTTTGGTCATAACAATCGCGGCGACAACCGCAACCGCCGCATCATACATTTAGATAAAGTTCTACTTTATCTAAATGTATAAATTGTTTGATAATTGTAAAATAATTATCTCAATTAAAATCAAAGTTTAGCGATTAGTGAATCTATTTGAATTGAATTCGCTAAATAATCAGATCATCATTTTAGGTGTTCCGTTTAAAATCAAAGCATGTTAAACTAATTCCGTAAATTCATTAAAGTAATGAAACGAAATGATGGCAATTTCATTTTACACTTTCTCTACTGTCTGCAGTTAAAATGAAACTTAATGATAAAACTGTCGAAATTTTTCACCGTTGCCAGGATTGAAATCGCTTGGTTTAGTGTTTATTTTTTATGTGGAAAAAGTGGCACACGTGCTGGCGGTTCACCTGATGTTAAATGATAACCGCCGCCCATGGTCATTTGCATCATCCGTAAAGTTGCATATGCGTTGCCACATTTCTATAAAGAGTGCCTCCGCTACCGCACTCACCAGGCGAAACGCGGAAGTACAAAACTCTCACTTCACGCCGGACTTCTGTGAGGATATGGTACTTAGACCTGCCCATTCGTGCAACAGAGACTGTTGCATAACCTTACCACATTTAAAAGTCTAAAGCGTCTGGACGCGAAGTCTGGATATAGGGGCATAAGTCTGATTTCTGGCAGCACAGTAAAATTATTCAAACAATGGCAATTTTTCGTGAATGCATATTACATTACAGATTTAATACACTTAGTTTGAAATGTGCACAACTTGCGGGAATCAAGCTTTTGTCTTCTGGGTAAGCTAAGCTAACGGTGCCAAAATAATTATTCACGACATTATAAAAGATTTACGTAATTGATATACCCTTATTCCTAATAAAATAGGTTGGTGTTAAGAATAACATTTCTAATTTATACATAAGAACTTTATACAGCTTTATTAAGCAAATATCAAGACATGTCTTATACCTACACCTACATAAGAATGAAATAAATAAAAAAAAAATACAAATAAAAACACTTCTATCGTACGAATTATACGAGATATCTCTGTCACTACTACTGACTATCTAGATGTCATTTAAAAAAAGTCAGTTTATAAAAATCACAAACAGCACATTGACGAGATTGTTGGGGTATTTAAATACATTATTAGTTAATCTCTTAATTACAATTATGAATATGGGCTGAGCGTTTTTTTTTTTTTTTTCACTACCTAAAAAGAGTAATTTAGTTAACAAAGTTTTCGTATTTCATCGCTCTTTATTTTTATTTTCACTCCAGACATTTGAACTTAAATTTTTGCCGTTAAACTGGTTGGCAGGCCTGATAAAAACTCTGTTATTTATCTAAATATCGATCTCCTCCGCCCACAAAATATCTAGGTAAGCAGATAATATTTAAACAAATATTCGTACTTCTCCAGACATGTTCTTCTTCTTCTTCTTTGCGTGTCGATGACAAATTAGATTTTTCCGACCCAGAACTTGGCCACTTCGACTACACAGTTCGTGGCGTCCATCAGACCCTGCTGCGAACAGGTGGAAGGGCAAGAAGGACAGGACACCAGATGAGCTGCACCGCTCCACACACACAATCTAGGTCTTGCCTCCCCGAGAGTCGCCATCTAAACATATTTTCCAGACATGTTGTCCTTCTTTCTTTCCAGCTTACAATGTGCCGTGGTTAAATAGCTTTCATACATTGCACAACGAACGTTAAAGCTTGGGGGTACTGTAGATTTATTTATGTGTGTTTTTAATGTCATCCCTGATAAGCCTACTTCCATACCAGCAATTTAAACAGTACTGGAAAAAAAGATTGTAGATAAGTCCAATCAATTCCCGTGCCAAACAACGTCTATTCTACATTTCTACATTTTATATAACATTTCAAGATTGACTGTTTGCTTTAAACTAAATGATCTCATAGGCGTATCTACTATTATGGCATAATATGAAAACTATAACATTTTTTAAATTCATTTTCTAAGCTCATTGCTTTGGCAAGTTTCCAAAGTTCTCAACGCTAGTTCCCATTTGCACTATTAAGTAATAGCAATATGTGAGTGCATCTAATATGAGGTAATAGATGTATATACAAAGAAAAGATATGCTGAATAGTAATTTATAGTTTTATAGTATTATTCGTATTAGTACATAATCATCACTTATAGAAACTGCAAACTTTGAAGGTTTTTCAATTGCCGTTTTATTTGCTAATATAAAAACTTACAACTTATGCATGAAATATGCACACATTAACAGACCTGTACGAATTAAATTCCTCTCTAAGATTAAAAATTTCAAGTAAAAAAGTAACAAATGTTATAATCAAAAGCCTTGTTTACCCAAGGATCACCTGAATGATATATAGAAATTATAGATGCCGATAGCTGACTCGTCAAAAACATCAGTCTCTCCTTATGCGAACCGGAAGTGATACACGAGCTTCACTCCGATCACCGACCAGTTCTCCTTCGGCTAGGGCCTTCAGCAACAGCCGCTCCCCTAACCAAAACTGTCATCAGCTGGCATAAAATCAAATCTAAATTTAACGAACCTAATCCTCCACAACTAGAGTCAATCCCTAGAGAATTGAATACCAAACAGGACACGGAAACCGCAATTCGAGCCCTCACAAGCCACGTTAACACCGTCGTCGAACAATGCTCGAGACAGGTCCCGGCGATGGAAGACCATCGCTGGGCCCTGCCAGACGATGTGCGAGACTTGCTGAGACGCAAGAATGCGGCCACTCGAGCCTATGATAGATATCCCACCGACTCGAATCGTAGACTGCTACGTAAATTGCAGCGTGAGGTCAAAACACGCATAGCAGACTCACGAAACGAACGATGGGACTCCACCCTAACTTCAGTAAAACCATCCCACGTAGCCTTCTGGAAACTTCCCAAATCCCTCAAGGGTAACGGCATAACAACCATGCCGCCACTAGTCCGTCCGATAGGTACGCCAGCAATGCTGGACGAAGAGAAGGCCGAATGCCTGGCTGACAGCCTAGAGTCTCAATGCTCCCCCAGTCTCCTTCCGATCGACCCCGAACACCTCCGCAAGGTGAACGAAGAGGTAGAAAGGAAAGCCTTAGAGCCACTTCGCGATCCCGTTCCCCCAATCACGTGCTCCGAACTAATAGACACCATTAATAAACTACGCCCGCGTAAAGCACCAGGCTCAGATGGTATCACCAATAAGGTGACCAAGCTCCTCCCTACTAGCATCCTTCAGATACTAGTATTAATTTACAACGCGGCCTTAACCGAAGGCTTCTTCCCATCCGAGTGGAAGGAAGCCGATGTCATAGGGTTCCTCAAAGCCTCTAAACCCGCCACTCTCCCAACCTCATATCGCCCAATAAGTCTTCTCAAAACATTTGGGAAGATCTTTGAAAGACTAATATTAGCCCGCTTAAGATCCCTTATGGACACCAAAGGGCTCCCCATCCCAGAGCAGTTTGGATTTAGAACCAAACACTCATGTACCCATCAAGTGCACCGCATCACGGAGCACATTTTAACTAAACGTCAACGTGGACTCAACACCGGTGCACTCTTCCTGGACGTGGCAAAAGCGTTCGACAAAGTCTGGCACAACGGGCTCGTATACAAGCTATACGGGTACGGAGTGTCCGACCGTCTCGTATGCATAATACGAGACTTCCTAAGTAATCGAACCTTTCGCTATCGCGTCGAGGGCGTGTGTTCGACTACGCATCCCGTTCGAGCCGGGGTGCCCCAAGGGTCCTTGTTGGGACCAGTCTTGTTCACTCTCTACACCAATGACATGCCGCGTGTCAAAGATGTAGAACTTGCTCTTTTTGCCGACGACACCTGTATCTATACCACAGGCAGAACACCCGAATTGATCCATCGACGCCTCCAAGCTGCGGCCATCACCATCGGTGACTGGTTTCGGCAATGGAGGATCGAAATCAATCCCGCCAAAAGCGCGGCAGTCCTTTTCGCGCACAAAAAGAACATACCCATTCCACCCCTCGTTAAACTCTTGGACAGCCCAGTACCATGGGTTAATAAAGTCAAATATCTAGGCGTCGTCCTCGACTCCCAGCTTAAATTTACCCAGCACGTGACCCAGGTCAGGAACCGGGCGGCCTTCGTACTCGGTCGCCTCTACTCGCTCCTCAATAAATCGTCAAAAATGTCCCTTCGGAACAAGGTGACCTTATATAAGGCAGTAGTTCGCCCTATCATGACGTACGCGAGCCCCGTCTTCGCTCACATTGCTCCGAAGCAAATACACCGGCTTCAGGTGATTCAAAATCGATTCTTGCGCAGAGCCACGGGAGCACCCTGGTTCATGCGCAATATCGACCTACATGTCGATCTAGAATTGCCCACCATCGCGCAATTCCTGAAGTCGGCGTCGCGCCGATATTTCGATTCCGCCGCCGCGCATCCCAACCCACTTATCGTAGGTGCCGTCACCTACAGGCCCTTGCCGCTAAATATTTTCCGCCGCGATTACCGAAGACCGCGTCACTTTCTCGACTTCCCTGACGATGAGACGACTATCGCCATCGAAAGGATCAAAAAACTCAAGAAACACTCCAACACACACCGCACTCGCCGGCGAGTGCGGCAAAAACATATACTAGGTTCCGCCACGTACCTGGCAGGTTTTCCCCTATTAATGATAGAAGCGTTGCTGGAGTTTCTTCCGCCACTTCTTCTCCCAGCGCCAACGCTCTCCGAAGTGGTAGTAATGTTAGCTCTAGTAATTCCCCCAGTCAGATAATAGCTACCGATCGAGCCGAGGTCCGGCCCTCTCGGGCACCCTCGAATCGGAATGCTAAACGCGTGCTGAGTGACAGCCCAAGCCGAGGTCCCCTCTCGGGGACCCTTGAGCCTGATCACTCCATGGAGCGCCCGCCAAAGCGCCCTAAGAGCTTGGCGGCCTCCCAAACCAGTAATAATAATAGCGTGACGGCCCGAGCCGAGGCTCCTCCGGGAGCCCTCGAGCTTAGTCACCATAACGCGTAATAATAGTACGCCGAGGTTCAGGCTAGGCGCCTCGTGCGCCAGGCCACCTCAAGTCCGTCGGATCTGTAAAGGCCCCTAAGGCCAACAGAGGCTCATCCAGCCAAATTTAAAAAAAAAATTAAAAAAAAAAGCCGATAGCTGAGTATCCGGTTATCTCATACAGTAGACGAAAATATACGATGATTACTCTTTTGTCGAAACAGAGTAACCCTTTTTGAGAAGCTTGTCATAGAGTACTTTGATATACCGAACATAATATACAAGCTGAGATTCAATAAAAACCTTTTTTTATCACTGCACAACTCTTTTTCTTACTAAAAATCATACAAAATAAAAGGGAAACTTCGAGAACAGGAATATGCTTTAAGATAGATACGATTTTTACTGTCTTTAGAGATTATTCGTAATATACTATAAGTTATTATGGGTGAATTTTAAATTATCCTGAACTTACTGTATATTCCTGAAGGGTCTTTTATGTCGATGTTTAACAAAAAGAACATAATTTCGGCATTGTAAAAATACTTCATCTCATATTTCATTTGAATAACACGACTATCCGCCTCAGCCTTTTCACAACGAAATGAAATAGCCTACGTACAGCGAGGGAATGAAATTTCACGAATGTATAATTTGTCAAAGTCGCTTCTTGAGTTTTCTCCCCAGTTGTTTACAATTTTGTCTTTGCTTTATGTATATAAATTTGCCTGTTATTTTTTTATGTGTTAGTAGAAGTCTACATTATAATCCTAAACTGTATAGGAAAAAAAGTAAGAGTACATATTATAAATATTTTATATAAACTAGAGTTATTTAAAGATCATATACGGATTTTGACATAGTTTAAATATTTTTTCAATGTACCTTGGAACCTTTGAAAGATGATAGCTTGAGATGTTTTTTTCTTGTAGAGAAACTACATTAGCTTTAAATAGAATTATTATAAGAATACTCAGTACATATATATATTTGTTAAAAAAAAAACTTTTATGGAACTTTTACGGGAACTTTTTCGTGTTAACTTTTTCTTTGATATGTTTCTACAGTCATGGTCACGGGACAGCTAGAATTGTAATAATAGAACACGCGCAAATATATAAGAATTATTAAATTAAAAATTTTAAGATACCGAAGCTTCGACTGTTATTCGAATGGGTAGCCCTGTTTGAGGAAGTACCACTAAGTACATATACTCGTAATATAAGACCAGCGTGAAGTAGAAGTATGATACTTTTACGTTTCGTCTGGTGATTCAGAATGGGGTCCACTGTTTTTAAAGGTTAGCAACGCATCTGCAGCTCTTAATTTATTATGGAAGGCGATAATAACTTAACATCATGCAACAACTTTGACTGTTGCGCAAATGGGCAGGTCCGTCCGGGTAAATACCACAACCTCACAGAAGACCAGCGTGAAGTGTAAGTGTTATATATACTTCTGCATTTCGTCAGGTGCGTGAGGTAGCCGGAGCCCACTTTACTAAAAGGTGGCAACAAATGCAACTCTATGGGTGTTGCAAATGGCCATGGGTGGCGGTTATCACTTAACCTTCTCACAAAAAAAACCGTCTGATCGCTTACCAATTTTTGACAGATAAAAACACAGAAATTAAAGCGACAATTTTCTAATATCTATAAATTTGTTTTTCCTTAGTAAAAATGGACTTGTTTTATTAACGAAAAACAAAACCGACTTCAAACATCTCGCTCTGTATTCATTTTATAATTGATTTTCAGGAGTTTCTTAAGTATCCACGGAGACCAAGATCCAATACCAATAAGATTAATATGGGACTACGTGCGAAGCACTATTTGTCATAATCGTAATTACTTTTTAACATTCGTAATTCGTAATAATTTTCGAAACATTTTTTTTTGTTGTTATTTCGAAAAGATGCAGGTTACTCACGATGTTTTCCTTCACCGCTGTGCACGTGATAAGTCAGCACTTAAAATTAACAATTTCATTGGTGCACCGTGGATTGAACTCGGGTTGCTCGAGTAAATTGAATTAAAAGCTCGGCCCAGACACTGTCATTTTATGTATTAAGTGAGCCGCGATAGCCGGCTCACTTAATACATAAAATGACAATTAAAAAAAAAATAAGTTAGCTTAGGAACTCCACATTTTCAAACTTTAACCATCTACTCGTAAATATGTCCATCATCTATAAAAAGTAATACTAAGTAATGTGCTTATAATGATCAATAACATTTCTAAACATTAAGTTTCACAATTTGCTGGCACAACCAACCAGTTAATTACGTCATACGTCTTACTTAGTACATATTTTTTTAAACTTTTTTTTAAAACAAATCTTACAGAAGCCATTATTTCCTTCAAAACATATCCAATCTAAAATAAGGGATTTAAAAAAGATTTCATAAAAAAAATAAACTCGTAGAAATAATCGATTTACTGCAAAATAAACGGCAGGCAATTTCTTCAAGAAAATTTTTTTAAAGTTCAGGGGAACATTTTCTGGCTACCATCACGTGCTACGATCCAACAAAGAATAATACAGTACTTTTACTTAGATTGGCTTCGCCCGACGCCTCTAACGGTGCGTAACGGTTTTTTCCACTTTACTTGAAAAAGTTTACGCAATCCAATCGACTAGGTTAAGACTGAACCAAAAGAAAAGTAGCAAAAAAGTAATTTAAATGAAAAATAGATCAAAAACTGTTCGTATAAAATTACACTTCGTAAAAATTAGACAATAATTTGTATCGTTTCATATTCCGTTCCCACTGTAACGCTTAGCAAGAATATATTTTATTTTGTAAATGAAATGAACTAAATAAAATTAATAAGATTTAACTTCGTTGAAGCCTACGCCAGCAAATCATACGTGACATTTATTCCTGTCATGAACCTAAGATTTTCAATTTGATTCAATTTTGTCACGAATGTTACGCACGTACAATATTGTACTAAAACTCGGATCTTCTTCATGACTTGAAGTTCCATCTTATTGTATATAATTAGTAGTGTTTATTTATTTTACAAAAAGCAACGATTTAAAACAATGGGGTTAATTTTTATTTCATTTTTAGTACCAGTCTTTGCACTCTAGATGAAATTTTAAATGTGAATTTTTGTAGTTAAATGCACAAAAATTTTCCGCGCTTCAGTATTCGAACCTGTGTCTCCGGTTTCTACATACACTAAACTACGTCGGGAATCGGTTAAAACCTGGAGGATCTTTGTACTAAAAGTGTTTTTATTTTCGCAACGATTTAAAACAATGTGGTTAATTTTTATTTCATTTTTAGTACCAGTCTTTGCACTCTAGATGAAATTTAAAATGTGAATTTTTGTAGTATTCGAACCTTTGTCTCCGGTTTCTCGCCCTGAGACTTTACCGACTAAGCTAAGCGGCCGAAAATGACTTCACGGCGCAAAAATCTCGACATGTATCTATTTGCTTTATTGCATTTTTAAAAATGGATATTTGCAGTATCTTTAATAATTATTTTTCTTCCTGCACCGCAAAGTTATACAGTCCACTTCTAACCGCGGATAGTATCATATTTGGTCACCCCGGCTTATCAAAAAGTAATGTTATGTTGTCAAGGTTTATATTATTAAATCATTAAAAAAAGAAAAACGCTCCGTTTGGTTCAAATTCAAAATGACCAGAGTAATTTTTTATCATAAAGAAAATAACTATTGTTAACCTAAAAAAAAGTAAAGTAACAGCCTATACATGTCCCACTGCTTGGCAAAGGCCTCCTCTATACAGAGGGTATCAGGGCATAGTCCACCACGCGGCCCCACTGCGGATTGGCGGACTTCACATATCTTCGAAATACATTTTTTGTTATTATTTCGAAAATATGCAGGTTTCCTCACGATGTTTTCTTTCACCGCGAAGCACGTGATAATTTAGCGCTTAAAGTTAAAAACTTCATTGGTGCCGGCACCGGGGATCGAACTCAGGTTGCTCGAGTATACATTGAATTAAAGGCGAGCGCCCGGACACTGAGCTATCACGGCTCCTTGTTAATTAACTCGTTAACCTAAAACCTATTAAATTGTTAACCTAAATATCATAAAATAATTGAAACATATTTTTGTATTTTTACTAACAAATTTAATGATAACTTTGAAAATGTTAATATCACTAGATTATTAAAAATATTTAGAAAAAGTACGAAAAGATGGTCGCCGCTGTGCAAGCATTGCTTCAAATGCTAACAAAAAAAGGAAGATAAAAGACGTTAAGATTTTCGTCGGTGTGGCAATCAGCCGCGAATGCCAAAGACGTGGGTTCGATTCCCAAAGCGGAGACATATTTTAATGTTCAATCTTAAGTGCAAAGATTAGCACTATAAAAAAAAAGTTAATAAATATCACTAGATTACCGAATAAACTGCATATTCCTTAAAATGCAAAATTTTTTAATTAAATAAATGTTGAATGAAAAATAACGAACGTGCTAGAACGTAAACATAACTGAACTTCACAAGCCACATTTCTTCAAAATCAATTTGCGTTTCAAAGACTGGCCGACCTACTTTAATGATGAGGGCTGACAGAAAAAATACTCTAAGGAAATGAAGTATTGAAAGATATTGAAACCGCACAAAAAGGTTTTTCATACCTTTTCAATAAATTTCTTTAAACGGAAAATTCCATACGGAATGAAACTCTATATTGCAAAAAATATTTTAAGTGTAAAATGTACGCCAACCTTTACATGGGATAAAAATTGACAAGAATTTATTCATAAGTTTAGCTGTAGGTATTGATAGTTAAAAAACAATAACATATAATTTAATTTACTTTATTTAAATTAAAAAGTATAAAAAATGTTTTATTTACAAGCAAACATCTTCAATGATTCTACAACTTGATATTTTAAGTACATACCCATACATGCTTTGTTAAGAGGTTTCTTATCAAATCGTGGACCTCGTTTGTATTAAGAATAATCGCATACAAACACTAATTGAAGGAATGCATGCAGATAATGTCGCTAATTGCGAAATGGAATAAAATTATTTCAACGGCCGTCTTTTATATTATTAAATTATTGTTTCGATAAACTTAAAATGCAATTTATTTAGGTGTTAGAAATTATTAATCGTCATTAAAAAAAGAAAAACTTTTGGTTCTTTTTTAAGTTGTAATCTAGCATGATTAAAAAAAATATACACAAAAATAATGATTGCATTATATGCATAGCAAACACAAAATACATAGTGAAATATAATGCAACATTAGGTACAAAGGTTTATCTACTGAATAAATGGGTAAAATTCATAAATTTATTTGTATATAAAAACCGGATAAAAAATAATATTCAAATAACTAGATTAGTGAGTAAACCATTAATACTATGACCGAAAAAATCTTGATAGTCTTTTTCGAGAGGTCGAAGAACCAGCGAATATATCAGTATCAAATCTAATGGTATTGCATACTGAAGGCATGCGATACATAGGAGAGTTCTGGCCAAGTTTCGTTCTACAAAAAATAAACGTTTTCTTATTATGAATACGATAAAGTGCACGTGGAACTGAAAAATATAAGTTTAATTTTGTTGATCAAATAACATCATTTATAAATTTGTTGAAATACATTATGTCAGCAGCCTTGCTGCGCGAAGAAAGGGGCAACAGTCAAAAACGTGACAATCGATCTGTATATGACTTCAACAATCAACATGTACGATAATTGTAACACAGGTGGTAAAGTAATAGTTTCTGGATACGCTACAAGCGCACGAAGATAAATGTAGCCATAAGTGCCGTGTTTTTCAATTTTCTTTATATTCTATGTTTAATTTCCTTGAAGTAAGGAACACATATCCATTCGTGTTTAAGGACGGTCAATCCCTCTCGTAAATAATACATCTCACAAGCTCAGGTGTCCCCTAATCTTTCGAGAATAATTCTAAAAGGACATGTCATTGTGTGACACTTTAGTGAAATTGTGTAGAGCCTTTAGTGTACATATATACGTATTTTCTTCAATCTTTCTTTCTTTAATCTAAAGAATCCTGAAAAGTTTTTGAAGCTAACCCTAATTTTATGTTTAATTGCTACAAAGATCGAAAGAATTTAACTGTTTATCTAGGGTATTTCTTTCAACAACTTTCATTTAATTGATTCTCTAATGTTGCCACAACAGTTTTCTTAATTGTATTTCATTACAAATTTAATAATGCATTTCCACCCGACCCATCCATCCACCTGAACGAATGAAAAGGGATCGAATTTTAATCAAGTTATAGGCCTTATCGAAAAGGGATCAGTTAAGGTCACTTTAACATTGGGGTAACTTGTTCGTATTTTCGTTCACCTCTTTCAATATTGAATAATTTTCATCACATACTTAATTTTGATACAAATGACCTCTTGAGAAATGACCTCTTAGGTTTACGCGAATAGCCCATATTGTTAATTAAACTATGCGGGAGTTTTTACAGGTGGTATATAAATGACACCTTGGGATATTTAAATGGGACTATTTAAATAATTTTAGGTTAAGGGTTCTATATAGAACACATTACAATGGAAGGTTTAGGTGATGTTTTAAATGACATTCGGAGTTATACAGCGTGTCTTTACAATCCCGACAATAAATGAACACACATACAGAGGATAACTTTTTAAAATTGAATTAAAAATTTACATTCTTTAAACATCAATATTTACCTAGTTATAAAATTTTCCAAAACAAACAATTTTCTTATTTTCTTTCTTTCTAGCTTTCTAATAATAAATTTAATTCAAAAACGTTCATTATTTGTTTCTAAAACTCTAACTATCAACGTCTGCAAGAAATTGTTTGGTCATTAAGTTTTGAATCGATCAAAATCTCACAAGATCGATGCAAACATTCCAGAACAAATGATTGGAGAAAAAAAATCGTTTTGAAATAGGATTTGACTTCGTTTAACGCAGAAGTCGTGCCGGCGGGGTTAAAATACGATTACTATTCAGTGAAACTTTATTTATAGCGGTAGAACTGAAGGAGTAAATTGATAGAAAATTCCAATTTTTTCGTTACATTTAGGAAAGGCAAAGTGTGATTGTATGATACTCTTAATCTGATTGGGTTCCATAATCAAATTGTAAAATACAAAAAACTGATAACATATATATATATATAAACTATAATATTTTTGATTCTCTATTATAAATTTGATAAAATATGAAACTGGTTTGAAAAAATTTTCAACATGAAAATTATTTTTAAGTTTTAACTCAATAATTATAATAATTATTTTATTTTTAACGAAATTTACTCAAAACGAAACGATATTAGTATCCTATAATAGTGAGTGTTTAATGTTTTGACTATGTTGTATTGCCTTGAACAATGGCAAGAAAAGAGGAATTAATAAATATGTAAAAATTTTATAATCTCTGGATCGTCACAAATTATAAGTTTCGTCTTCATTCATAAAATACTTCGTAATTGTATTTTTAAGACATACTTCCGTTACCCAGTTTCAATACCGCAGTGACGAAATTTTTCGACACGTTCAACCATGAGTACAGAGATTAGAAAAAAACCTGAGTGCTATTTATGATTTACAGTTAGTGGTACATTTTATTAAAAGCTACAAAATTAAACGAAGTACAAAAGAAAAAAAAATTAAATAAAAAGATAAGTATAAATGTCACAGGGGAAATTGGTTTTATAAACATATAATTTATCTAAATTGTACGATAGTACTATTTAAATAAATCATACGTATTAAGGTGGTAACCTTTCTCTACTACAGTGTACAAATTAAGTGCTGCTCAAATAATCCTGGATTTTCATTATGGATTTTTAAATAATTGCGCACACATACGTGCGCAACAAAACGATGCTGGTTGACCCACAAACGAAACGTCAATAGTACTTAAAGAGGATTCAATGCGAATCCTCTTTAAATTGACTGGGGTCGCATTCGGAATTAATTTGTGTTTCTGTCACAGGCCCTCAAATTATGAGAGCGTTATCTACCCGTGTTTGTCGTTCATATTTTTATAGCGAAGTTACTAGTACTTGTTTGTTCTCAAAGCTTGTACTATGTGTTATTTTTTGTAAATAAATACAAGTTATAGATATAACACCCAGAAAATTTAAATCCTTATGTTTACCCGCACAACAATTGGGGGAATTCCAAGTGTATTGTGAATAAGCTAGAAAGATAAGGGCCTCCGTTTATTGTCCTCACCAAAATAGTACATAAAGACCTCAAAAACTAAAAATCTCTTTTTTTGGCGAAATTCTTTAGGATTACCGAGATAGCGTAAATGTCACTTGTCATGTTTATAATAAATAAAGCATAAATGAGAAGTGCTATTTCTTATTTTTAATAACAAATTTTGATGACAACAAAAACGTTTTATTACAACAATATTAGATTACAAAAAAGAGGAAAACTTGAGGAGAGTCATTAAAATTTGAAAAGACATACAATGTGTTTTGTCACTTTTGTTTGGCCCTATTACTAAGAGTCCGCTGTCTGGCTGTCTGTCCGTCTGTCACCAGGCTGAACCGTAATAGTTAGACAATTTTACAGATGATGTATGTCTGTTGTCCCTATAACAACAAAAACTAAAAAACGGTGGTAGAGCCAGGCAGCAGCCTCGGCTGTTGCAGGAATGGGCAGGCTCGTCCGGGTAAGTACCACGACTTCACAGAAGACCGGCGTAAAGTGGCAGTATAACAAATACTTTCGCGTTTCGTCTGGTGAGTGAGGTAGCATCTGCAAACCCTCGGGTGTAGCAGATGTCCATGGGTGGCGGTATTCACTTAACATTAGGTGAACCGTCTGCTCGTTTGGCAACTTTTCACAGTTTTTTTGCTATTTTTAAAGATAATAGTACGAACCCCTGCGTGCGTGACTCTGGGTTGCATTTAGCCGGTTTTTTTCTCCAGGTAAAATATATTATTATCTTTAATAACAAATTTTCATCACAACAATTTTTTATTGCCACTGATTACAAATTGAGGTCAACTTGAGAAATAAGTTTGGTTACATTATAACGTTTTGAGGTTTTTCTCGCTCCCTGTCCTTTTGATTTCAAAGTAAATAAAATTTGTCAATGTTGTATATAAATATTTAATGTTAGAACAAAACGTTTTTATATAATGGAAATAGAATAATGCAATATAAAAATAATTATATATACATGACAGTTACTTACAAATTGAAAAAATCCCTCTAGTTAAATATAAACACAATATTATATAATAGATGGTGCTTTTTTGTTTTTGCATGCCTTTAAGATATTATAGGTAATTTTTAAATATTTTTACAATCTTTATTTTTAAAATAAACGAAGAGACTGTTTTGAAACAAAGTAAACCCGTTACACCCAAGGTAGAGCATTTACATATTTTTACATAATTTAATCTTGGTTATGGCGGTATCGTGATATTATTTCCTTAGTTAGGTTTAGAATAGAAGTAAATTGGAATCTGTCATCTTTCTATGTACGTATATATGAATAAAAATGAAATAAATTCAACAAATAGAAAAATATTATTCAGTATATTCACGCTAAAAAGCATGGTAAAATAAAAAATCTACAAATGGTTCAAGTTGTCCTCATCTTCCGAATGAATATGCTAAGTTACTAGGGTTTTAAATGCCTAAATTTAAATGCCTTTCAGTGTATTTTTTTACCCAAGAACCAGCCAGTGTTTAACTACTATCTCACCTGATGGTAAGACAGATGTAATCTTAGATTGTAAACGCAGTAGCTCAGTAACATTGCCTTACTCTTGCCTTAAATTAGAGGAAGAAAGAAGTCATATTATAATCGTATGGGAAAACTGACGCTGGCAGACTATTCCACTCTTTTGCTGTATGCATTACAAAACAGGGTGCAAACCTCTTCGCTCGTAGACGTGCAATGCTAACAATAATAGGATAGATTCCAGTAGAGCGTAAATGTCCGATGTTGGAATGACCGCACTGAATGTTCCATATCGTACCTGGGGGGAGCGGAGTTGATCCCCGAGGCGGGGTTGCTGAGGCGGCTACCACTGGCAGGGTCGCAGAAGTGTGCGAAAGCGTTCCCGAGGCCCTGCCTCCTAGGCCTAGGTGGAACATCGTGTTGATTTTAGTAGGTGCAAGTCCAACATAACCCGTTCTAACCCCCGCCCCGTGAGGACGTGAGGCGTAGGCATTTTCCCCACGAAATTAAAAATAGTAGATTTTACATGATACAGGCGTTCAATATAAGATTACAGAGCACGGAGCTAATTGAAATAGATCACCCATAATACAAGATTTATAATAAAAATTAAACATCCAATGCCTGTTGAGTATTTTAATAAAATGTAGAGAAACATTTCATTAAGTCTTATTGACAAGTTTTATTTTATTTAAAGCAGGGTACATTTTAAATAATAAAAATTTGATGAGATTGATGATGAAACGCCAGAAAAGAAAATTAAAACGTTATCAAAATATCTTAAAAGAATTTCTATCAAAGTAATTTATCCACAAAATATCAACGAAAACGTCAGCGCAGATTTACTTAAAGAAGATACGATAGTATAAAAGCTTTCATCTTAAATTTTATTTCAAATCCAGATACTTATTACGTTGACGTAAATACATTTTGCGAATGATCACTATCAACCACGATACCACAGTGGATTAATTAATGTTCATTATTATTACTCCAGACCATAAGGCGATACGCCGACACGTAGAAAAATCATTTACCTTCGAAAATGCATATCGGAATCGATGGAATATGTATTGTTAAACAGGTAATCATAAAATAAGATTAAGGGATGTATCTTTTTTTTTGTCTTTAACATATTTTACGATAGCATTTTCTTAGAAGTTTAATCTATACTGATATTATTTATTAATATTATTAACATAAAGGCAATAAATTGTATTAACGATGTATAAAAAGTATTTTATCTATTTGTAGCACTTGTTTTTTTAAAAAATAAGCTATATTTTGTCTCCGTATTTTCACGGGAATGTTAACTACGCGAATGAAATAAATAATATTTATAACGTGCAAATTAGCCGAGCTACCGTCTTAATTACCGTAAATCACCATATAATTAATGACATAGTTAGACAGGTGACATTTTTACAGATCATGTATTTTTGTTGCCGCTACAATAAAAAGCAGGTACTATAAAACAGACAAAAAATGTAGAAGTGGGTCTCCCATAAAGCAGACATGACTTTTTTGCCATTTTTATAGATAATGGTACGGAACGCTTCGCGCGCGAGTCCGACTCGCACTTGGGCGATTTTTTAACGTAATAGTATCTTGTTGTTACGAGATTACACAATACTAAATGAAACTATGTGCTCGCGATAAATCCGTAAACATAGTTTCATTTAAAAATATATAACTTATGATAGCAATAGATGTAAATGGGAGTCCATGTGCTTATATGGACTCACTTTTTATGGAATGAAAAAAAATCAAAATTTATTTATCCTACAAACGCACGATGAATATTTATTAACGCATTGTGTGGTTCCATTATTGAGGTTCTCTTCGATCGATACAAGCTCGTGTGAGCCGCGCTGGCTTACCAGGAACTTGCTCATTCGCTTAAAATAGGGCTTACTATTATTGTGTTATAGACTTATTAAGCCATGATATATAGGCGTAATGCGTCAAGATCTGCGTAATGTTCGACAGAAATAGTAATAATGGACAGCTGACAGAACTTTCCTTTGGTTAAAATTATAACGTTTTGTATTTCAAAATAACTTTGTCTTGTAGCATATGAACAATAATAATAACTGACAAGGAACAACTGGCTGGAAGGCTGGCTACATCTTAAAGCAGATATAAATTAAAATATTTTTAAATAGAAGCGCTAGTCGCTTTTTATCATCTATCAATTGCAATATCAATATGCAAGATCCAGCTTTATTGTGAACATGGGTTCTCTGAGAGACACAAAAATAAAACAATAAAAAACAACAAAATAAACGTAGAGGACCACATAAGTAAAAAATAAACTGTTTAAATTATCACCTTAATTTATCGCCATTATCTCATAGATGAAAATAACGAGAAAACTTCAACGCAATCGCTTACAGCTCGCGAAGTTATTTGAAAGTAATTTAATTTCATTCAGTGTGTTGAATCGAATAACGAATATAAAGTGACGTTAAAACTTATAGGACATTACATATCGGCAGATGGGGATGTCCTAATGAGACTATTAATTAATTATGTGGTTTGGCTTTTCCTTCAAAGAAATATCTTTTTATAAACTGCTTTATTCAAAAACTTGTAAGCATTTCAAATCAATACAATTCACTTCTTATTATAAACAGTCTACGCAGTCGAGCCTGGCGGCCCGTCTGAATGCGATAAGCTAAAGTTATTGACCTGTTTTTCATACGGTTTTTACCAATGTACAGAGTGATTCACTACGAAATTTCAGGTGTATAATTCATTAAGGTTTTTGTAGATTGGCTAAAAACAGTGATCATTGGATATGTCGGAAAAATAATTCCGCGGGGCTTATAAAAAATGTGCTCTGCTAGCCGTGCAAAGTCCAGGTGGATAACGTAAAAAATTAATGACACACCTCTTGATACAAATTGATCCATTACTAACTTTGGACATCAGTGTAATAAAAAAATATGTCATGCGTGTAATACCCGTGAGACATGAATCATGTCATGGGTATTACACGCATGACATATTTTCTCTGTTCGTGGAAATTATGTACAAAGGAAAAAATGATCATACTCACGTATTTTAAAACAAACCACAAAACATTTTTTTTTGCAATTTTCAAAGGATACAATAAAAATCAAATAATATGGAGTTGGTAAAATATTAATCAATAGGCATGAAAGCAACGGAGCACTAGTGCAATTTTTCAGATTAGATATCTTTACGTTGTATAAAACAAAGTCGCTCACGCTGTTTGTACGCCTAGATCTTTTGAAATACGCAACGGATTTTAATGCAGTTTTCGGCAATAGATAGAGGGATTTAATAGGAAGGTTTATATGTAGTATACATGCTTATTGTATTAGAGAAAAGCCGAGAAATTTAAAGATATATAATGTGATGTAGTATCAAACATATTCTTGGGCGTTTACATTGCAAACGCTGGCTGGCTAAACCATACGAGATAGATCAAATTAATGTACACATGTAATGTCGATTGTAATATCAATTATATATCTTAAAAAGATGTTTGCACTGTCTCATGAAAAAAAAAAAAAAGCAAATATAAATATTATATATAAAGACATCCTGTATAACTAAACATAATCATAATATTATTAATCACTTCACACTGGCCCACATTATTATCTAGACTTCACCCGTGTCACGCCGGGTAGGGTCGCTAGTCTCAAAAATATATCATGATTAAAACGTTCTGAAAAACGAAGCCACTAAACTAAATCATATTCAAAATCCTCTCAGAGAAAATCTCGAAGATTTGAAAAACCTTATAAATGATTTTCTCTAAAATATTAAAATATTATGTAGAAAAAGTGCGAAAAGATTGTCGCCGTTGTGGGAATCGAACCCACGTCTTCGTTCGATTCCCACAACGGCGACAATCTTTTCGCACTTTTTCTACATAATATTTTAATGTTCAATCTTAAGTGCAAAGATTAGCACTATAAACAATTTAAATGATTTTCTCGTTACACTTCGTGTCATTTTAGTTACCAATGATGATCTTTTCATTTAAGGATGAAGGAAATCGGTAATAGTCACACATGCGTTTTTCTTATACTTGTAATTGGTTCGTGGTTTTTTCTTTAGTATGTGTCGTGAGATTTTATGTGCACGTTATCAAAAATTTTTGCTCCACTACTTCATTATAAGGTTAACTTATGTATACATTACATATAATATTTTATATCTAGATATATTTAATTGAACTTAGACTTTGCTAAATCAGTGATTTAAAATCCGTGACATTTTAAATCACTGATTTAGCAAAGGAAAATCGAACCGTGAGAAAGCAAGTGAAATACTGATTTCAATTGGTACCTTTCGGTTCGATTTTTCTTTACTTTCGCTGTTTCTATGACCATGGAAAACCCGCGGCACAGACGGCACGCAATTTCAACATCGTGTTTGGTTCGCCCCCACTCTGGAAATTTCGGCCCCAAAAGCAAGACAACGACGATAATAATAAATTGATATCCCTTGCGGAACACATAAATAAAATTGTGTCCGTTTGTAATATTAAAATAACCGCTTTTTACTAAATGCATGTATAGGTGCACGGTAATATACCAAAATAACATTTTTTACAATTTTTGCCTATCTGTCTGTTTGTTCCGGCTAATCTCTGAAACGGCTGGACCGATTTGGACGGGACTTTCACCGGCAGATAGCTGATGTAATAAGAAGTAACTTAGGCTACTTTTATTTTAGATTTTTTTTAATTCCACGCGGACGAAGTCGCGGGCACAAATAAAATTAAGTTAGTCTCAAATAAAATAAGCGGAATTAACAGCTTGAATGTAAGAGTGAAGATTCATTTACATTAGAAAGATAACAAAGCCTGGAAGTGTTTACCGCATGAGCTCTTTGTACAACAACAACAAAATCGCGCCAAAGGTTGCCGTAACTTTTTGAATAGTCCTATTAAGAACCATATCATTTGAGGCACTTAAATGAATCGGACTGTTAGTTCAGATGAAAAGTGAATCCTTAATTGGCCACGACTGTCGCACTGGTTAATCCTAGGGGAGATAGTTTGTACCTTGTATTAACAAAAGTTATGCTTTCAGTCCGGAAACTACTCGATGTGAAGCTTCATCTAATACTAGACAGGCATATGGATATGTGTGCACTGGTTATGTGATAAAGGTGAATTGGATAAGTAATAATATAAAATTATTTTTTTAAAATTATATCCCTAATAAATACATAATACGTCTAACATTTTATGCCATAATGTTTTTATTGAACATTATTGTAACACTTTCCAGTTATTGTTAGAAAATTAACAGAAAATAAGGAAGAATTTAGATTCTAAATTATTATTCGTATTTTATGCAAGCCCTGGTAGATTTTAAATAATGACCCGCAGGCAAAACAATTTGCAGCAAAATAATATTTTTAAACGGGTCTCATCGATTGATCAATCTAAAGCGTGTTCAAAACTGAAACAATAGGATCAAAGCGGACGAAATCCCTATTGTATCCGAACAATGGAACGGTTCTAGTTCATGTTAAAAAAACACGGGCTGCGAAGTTAAAGCCAGGGTGGTTTCATTTTGAAGGCTTTGAGCGCACGTTGAACTAAACTTCTACGCCAACATGTATACTTTTAAAAAAAATAACCTTTATTCGCAAAGGCATGAGGTTCAATATCTAAAGTATTTTTACTTAACATATATTGTTTTCCTTGCGCATAAAAGGGTTATTGTTTTAAGGTTCATGTAAGGCCGCAAATTCTGATTTTCTATTACAAAATTAATGTAAAGTAATACAATAAAAATTCAAAGTTTAATTTCTACAGTACACACTTACGAGCATTTATTCCTCGGATGGATTATATTTTAATGGAAGTGAAAAGTAGGAAGAGTTTGTGTAAGGACTTTGTCAGTGAAAAAAAGAGAGAAAAGTTATTAAAAAGAGTAATTTGGAAATCGGTAAACTCTACCGGTTCATGTAATTTTACATGCGTCATAATTAATGTATTTATGTATTTTCTTCGGTCTGTTAGAAGGTTTTCGTTAAAACGATAACAGTTACATAACTTATAGACTATATTCTCTATATTATATACTACAAACAATTATTACATTTACAGCAGAATGGTAACTGCTGTTCAAGGTTCTTGGTTCACTCCAAAAAATATTGTTATAGATACAAGTCGTATTAAATTGCTAATAGTCAGACTTTTCTCAAGTAGCGAACACGAGCCATTTCCGCACATCCGGTCTTTGGTAGGTTTAATAATATATGCCTTTGGAATTAAATAATTAAATAATATTTAGGACAACAAAAAATTTAAAATAACAACATCCTTAAAAGAAAATGAATTGTAACAAAATCTGTGCAACAGTGTTTATTAAATAGTATTAGTATAATTGATCTCCTGACACTTTTCGTGTTGTTATATTTTGTGCTTTTTACCCATCATACAATAAATTTAAATTAATTAATTTATTAAGTTAAGAACTTCAAATTTAAATAATAAAATAAAAGACTTGTTGTATGAATGTGAAGTGTCGCATCTATCAACAACGCTGTTACTGATAGATGACAGTTACTTAATGGATAAGGCGTCTGTAACTAGTCTAAACTTTGTTAATATCCACACGTGCAGTGCACAGTGAACAATTAATCAAGAGAGTTGTGAAGTTCTTGTAACTTGTTTGCGGAATAGTTTCTTCGAATAGTTCTAGGCATATTAAATGCTTCTAGCTGTTATAAAAATGTGTAGCACTAGATTCGAAATAACAGATGGCAGAGTCCCACACCATTGTGGACCAAATCCTGAAAGCAGATTTGTAAGTTTATAGTTCAGTGTGCTCATTTCGTGACTGTACTATTTTTTTTTAAAAAAACGCCATTTTTCCTCTAAAAAAATTGTTATATTGTTTTCGTTAATTAGTTAATTAATAGTTAGTTAATTAATGAGTGTTAACATTGAACGGCACATGTGTGAAAACGGATAAAGTCTGAGATACCACTTTTCACGTTGGTTACAAGATAAACGCGAATAAATTTGCTGGAATGAGCCAGTTTCTTATAAAGAAATTAAATTATAATTTGTTGTTTTAAATGAGGTATAGATACAAACGATAGGAGTCACTTAATTCAGGCGCACGACAGAATCGTTACGGCTCAGGATTTATAGAATATTCTTTGAGCTGCCTTAATGAGTACTTTGAGTGCCTAAAGAGTCTTGCTCCTTGAAGGTGCTTTTTACAATCATTAATTATCTTTTTTTTATGTGAGAAGCTGGCTAGCGAGGTGGCGGATCACCTGATGTGAAGTGATTACCGCCGCCCATGGACATTTGCAACACCCGTAGAGTTGTAGATACGTTGCCATCTTTGGGGTGAGATAAAGTGGGCCCCAGCTACCTCACTCACCAGACGAAACGCAGAAGTATGACACTTCAACTTCACGACGGTCGTCTGTGAGGTCGTGGTACTTACCTGGACGCACCTGCCCGTTCGTGCACAGCAAAGAAGTTGTTGGGTGGCCCTATCACAGTTGAATCCACGCTTCATCAATTCCCATAATTTTTATAAGACGAATTAGTGAATAAACAAGATTTAAGTGCATCTTTAAGAGTGGACTCAACTTTCCCTCATGATAATCACATTTTTAATCAACGAACGAGCTGAACCGGCAAACGTAAACAACGTCAATTATTACCATATGCCATATCAATTATTTGTAGGAAAAAGAGTGTTTAGTGTGAACCATCCTTATCATCAACCTACCAAATACACATATAAAATTTCATAATAATCGATCACATCCTTTGTAACATGAGAATTTTATATGTGTGGATAGTATTATAATAGACTATATATTACGTGTCACCACTTTTGCTTAGGTTTCGTAACGGTAAGCGTAAAATTTACTGCCCTAAAACTTTACACATAAATCATTTTTATAACGGGAAGTTAATTTTTTAGTTTTAATTTTATAAGTTTTTAGACTATCGATTTTCTTAAAATACTGGACAATGGAATTCTAACGCGCATTCCGTGGTACTTACGTTATCTTCTGATATTACTCATCATTGATAATTTTGTTTAGCGTATAAACCAGCATTTATTTATCTGATATCAATCTGAACTATAAGAATATATAAATTCAAATACGTTAAGGTATTAATAATAACTATAGAACTCAATTACTTATGAAGATATATTTTTCAATTTCATCGAATTTTGCCAAATGCAAAATCCAGTAAGCTTCAGTAATGATGTTTCGTTCAAATTGCTTTAATGGAGCTCGTTACGAGTCAAATTCAAAAGTGGCAGTTCCGGATGTGGGTTACATCGCAAATTAACATGCGAAGCGACGAGATTTCAAAAAAATTTCTGTAAAAGGTACGTATGGGGTAAAACTTCATTAATAAAAAAATCTGACGTTACAACGTGACAAATTGTGTTAATAAATAATAGTTTCAAAAAACTAAAAAAATACGCTTTTTTAATTAAAAAAAATAGAAAAAATCGCACTATTCTTAATTTAAATTTATTGAAAATTATTTTCTACTTTTTAGTTCAGTTATCTAATAAAGTGGGTTTATTAGTTTTTTAAACCAATATTTATTTTCTGTTTTTTCGTTCTGATAACTAAAAAAGTAATTTTTTTTTATTTTTTAAACATTTTAACTGCGAACTTTGCAAAAAGTTATAGTCGGATATTTAATTTCGTTATCCATAAATCTAGGTTCAAAAGTTCTAGAAATCGAACGAAGAAGTTGGCAAAGTAGATTTCGGTACGAGCGACATAATAATCTTTGAATTCGTATTTCCAATTAATGAAAATCCATAAACCTAAATAAATCAATCCGTGCAGAGGACCAGAGCTAACGAGTGCACTACGTATTAATTACATATCCAATATAGCAATTTACAAATAAAACGATAATCATGTTACAGTTATAATGTATAAATTAATGTTTTAATATACATGTATATAGATAAACGCGGCGGTTACAGCACAAAAACAAATTTAAAAAAAAATAGGACGGACCACGAGTCTGTAGAGGAAGTTTGTAAACATATTTAAAAAAACCAGACAATTTTGAATTCATCATTAGTATAGTTGTTATTTGAATCAAGCTGTATTTGGAAAACCGCACACAAACGTGTTGTTTTATGAAGAATTTGTAATAAACTTGTAAAACGAAGACCCGTCTAGCGAGAGCACATCTACGAGTACATATTTCAATAGTAGCAACGATAAAATGTATGAGAAAACTTCAACGGAGCCGCTTTCACTTTGGAAAGTTATTTAATTACAGCCAGGACGTTAAACATTTTGGAACTAAATTCAGAATGTATAAAAATGAACAGAGAGATTTTTATGTGAGAAGGTGGCAAATGAGCTGGAGCTTCACCTGTAAAAGTAAAGTATCAGCCTAGACATATCGCACTGCTGGGCAAAATATTTTTGTAATATTATTTCGAAAATATGCAGGTTTCCCCATGATGTTTTCCTTCACCGCTGAACACATGATAATTCACCACTTGAAATTAACAATTTCATTGGCACCGGGGATTGAACTCAGGTTGGTCGAGTATATTGAATTAAAGTCGAGCGCCCGAACATTGAGCTATCAGACAAAACGCAAAAGTATAACACTTCACGCCGGTCTTCTGTGAGGTCGTGGTATTACATGACGGACCTGCCCATTCGAGCAACAGTGAAGACGTGTGAGTTGCGTGACCTACCACCGTAATATACGCAGATGTATCTACTAATTATGCAACTACAAAAATCTGGCTGATCCCATATTAATTTCATTAGTATTGAACCTTGGTGATAACGAATCAAGTACGGTCAAAATCAAATACGTACTTGTAAGAGCATATATATATATAGCAAGCAATCTGATACGGCTGAAACTAATACGGTTTCAGCCGTATAAGAATATGAATACATACACACTTCTACATATTTTAGTTTTTTGTTTTTAATCTTATACGACATTCCAACATGATTGAAGAAGAAGTGCAATCAAGATATAATATTATGGTATAATAATTTTTTGTTCCAAAAAGGCAATAACGCGATAGTGGCAAAAAAAATTCTTTGACATGTTTGGAGACGACGCAGTTACAGCTTGGCCATGCCAAAGATGGTTTGCGAAATTTCGTTCTGGTGATTTTTCTTCTTAAGGTGATACCAGATAAGGAAGCCATCAGATGTTAATGAAGAAATGCTACGCATTAGGACAAATCCAACGTTAATTTCCACAGAAGTGGGCTTCAAGCTTGCATTCATAAGACTTTTTGCTTGGATTACTTTAAAAGACTTTGTTTCATGCCCAAGCTCTCTATTCAGGTGCCACATAAATTAAGCGAAAAAACCATTATGGACAGACTTTCGACATGGCCTTTACAAAAATCTTGCTCATTACAAAAGGAAAACGTTTTTGAACAACTTTATGACTGGGGATTAATCACTATTCACTGGGGATGAATAGTGTGTATACACGTAGTTAGAAAATAGGCATATATTTTCAGAGGAGACACCATCGTCCACATCCAAAGCTGGCGTGCGTCAAAAGAGGATTATGTTGTCTTGTTGGTGGGACCCCAAGAGTATAGTGAACTGTGAGTTGCTGGAAGAAATAAAAACGGCTTATGCTGATCACAACTTGATGTTTAGAATAAAGATATAAAATATATAATATCACCTCATTATTGCCTCGTCTATTAAGATAAAGAATAAGATAAATAGCTAATTAAGTATCGTGATGGTTGCGTTAAAGAATCTCGCCCGAAAGGATATTCGCTTTTTCGCGGATATAGTCCTTGATATAGTCTCCTACGGTAAATTCAACCCACAAGTACCACTGAGTGACCTACGGTGTAAGGCTGGACAAAAGGGGCCACTTCGAGCTTTTTCAGACAAATTCACGTGGAGAGTATGTGTAAAACATTTATAAAGTATACATATATGGAAGGGATTACCATATCGTAATTTAAAAATACATTAAACTTTTTAAAATTTTTATTCACCGTTAAAACGAAAATATGTCTATAATGAAATATTAATAATTTTTTCATCTAACATATATTTTTTATTATATCAATAAACGTATCTTTAATAACGTACACTTTGGAAATCGTAACAAAAGACAATTTTATTCCGAGCCAAAACACACAAAATAGGATAAAATTTAATCCCCTCAGCCACAGTCGATTTCAATTACTTATCGTACCAGTTGGGAAGAAAGATCTGTTAAGCCTTAAAACTTCTTTGTTCGTAACATTTTGTCTCGACATCCATATTTGAATAATGTCGATATCTTTTCAGTTAAGTCCTAAGCGACTTTCTAACTTCATAACTGCTCGATCAATTCATTCGATTTAGAGATGAAATGAAAAGAAGAAAAGCTCTCGACCACATATCTTGCGGCATCATAGGATTATCTTCAACGAGGTTGGGCGGTTACTATCCGTTGTGCCACCATTAATGTCCGTCGTATTTGTTTTAAGTCGCAGTTATAGTGATCAAAATAACGTGACTGAATTAACATTGTTGTAACTTTTTGATGAACTTAATATTTTACTTATTTTTTCATTTCTTCTTTATTTTGTTGCCGAAGTCGTCTTGCAAAAATGTTGTTTAGGAGGCACATTTATGATTATAAAATATAGTACCTGGAGGACCGAGCTTTGTTCGTTTTTTTTTTTTGGTAAATCATGTATTTTGGAAATAAAAAGAATAAAAAATAAAGAAAGCAATGATCTGGTATAGAAAAAAAGTAAAAAAATAAGTGTGTGTGATCGTGATACAAACCGCGGCAGTCTGTTTTGGGGCCGCCCGATTACCGACCGAGCTATCATAACATTTTGTTTTGCGGCGAAATTTACCGTCATATTCGAATGATATTTTTCATGCCGTGAAAACAGGGATAAAAAGACATTTTCTAAAAATGAAACGGCTAGCTAGATCGTTTTTTCGACTCCGAATCTACGCACATACTAAATTTCATGAAAATCGCTGGAGTCGTTTCCGAGATTCCAATTATATATATATACAAGAATTGCTCGTTTAAAGGATAAGAGATTGTAAAAGTACTAAACGTTTTTGTTCTTGTACTAACTTATCCATATCCAAGAAAGATGTTTTAAATTGTTCATGATATTATTTTTGAATTGTTCATGATATTGTTTGAGCTTTTGCAAAATTCATCAAACATAATAACTTTTTTGATACACATGTTTCTTTATTGTAAATTGTCTGGGGAATTTTTGAAAATGATGACTAGTAGAAAATTAACTACAAAGTTTGACTTATAGTGTTCCATTAGAAGGTTGAAATACGGTAGAAAAGCTACATAAGTACTAACAAAACAAAGTACAAAGGTGAAATATTATGTGGAGACATGAAAATACATTTTAGGTTTACTAAAGTTTCGTGTTCCCTTTTGAGAAATTAGCCTCGTTAATTCTACACGCGAATATATTGCTAGCACACCTACACCTGCTGTGCAATATTACATTTTCAAAAGCCTTTTGAAACGCTCAATAGAAGTATGAATAGAATAGCGGATTTATACCCAAATTGCTTTACTCACTGATCCCAGATAGTTTACTATTTTGAAAGGCAATGTATGGTTTATTTTTTTAGAAGATATTTTAAATTATTACTACGATATGAATAACATGCAATATTAGAAAATAGGACCATCATACCTGATATTAGATTAGTTATAGGATAATAAGGTTATAAAAAACACAGATAAGATTTAGATAAGCTCATTATATCATTTAAATATATCCCTTAATGTAATGTCAATCAAAGCAATGTTGTTAAGACATACAACAATAGAGATAAATTAAACAAAGATTGATATATTAGTAAGTCTCAGTCTTGGAAAAATCATTTTAGGCTTGGAAACAAACACGTTCCTGTGAGGAATGAAACCCCTTCATTTGTTCTTTTCGGGAATCATATCAAAACATAACATGTATACAGGTGTGTAGAATATCGGTTATGGCAACCGTTACCGGCATCTCTTTAAACAAGCTTTACAGCAATTAATTTACTACGTGAGTTTGCCAATTTGATATATGGGTTCGAAGTTTTGTGTATGAACAATGAAACTATTCCAGTTCATGCAAGGAAGTACTTTAAACGAACGTTGAATAACTTACGTCTTCAACAATGGAAATTTACTTTCAATACGTGGGCAATATTTATAATTATATAAAAATTCACAAGTTTCTAATCATAGTTTAATTAAGTTTCTAACAGTAATTTTTAATGTTTATCTGTTAATTGCTTACATAATTATTGAGCTTGAACGTAATGATTTCTCTTCTATACCAGCCGCTATTTATAAATGTACATATTTCGTTTCGTGTGGAGGTTTTTCCTACTTCATCACAATAAAACTTATTATATAGTCTAGTTTACAGTTACATTTAAATTTTCATTGTCATATAAATAAAAAGGAATGTTTGTATGCTTGTCGTCTAAGCCCTCCTGAACGTTACGTCTGAATGAAACCTTTGGTAGGTCAATCTGCTTTGGCCTGAGTGTTAGCCTGTGTTGCCTAGCAAAAAAAAATACTTTGGTTTGATGTTATGGCCTTCTATTAATACTGCGAGTGAGACAAAATTTCAGTATACCGCAAAACTTGTCACTGTTAATGATTATATTACTTATAAAGTATTGACAATTTATATTAATACTATACCTCAAAACACATACACCAATGGTAACAAATATTGGACTAGAATACACATTACTTCTAGTTGGCGCACCCGTTACGAGGCGTACCATTATTGATCCTGTGAAGCGACCAAAACTAGACAACGCTTTCAAGCTTTTCCGCATTACATGCGTACATAGAGATAGTTCAGTCATAGCCTCTATCCATGAAAAACGTGAACGTTTGTTCACTAATGTTTCATTCATACTCTTAATTTTTAGGTGATCAATTATTTTGTAGTTTCTGTTCCTCATTTATACTCTTACTGTTTATGTCTTCAATTAATCTTGAATAAGATAAACTGAAGTGATTGAGAATGAACCAAGAGCGTAGTAACTTAAAACCGATGAGCCGAAAGCAGGGATTCATAGTAGTTCGGATTTTGAGTCTCAGTCTTAAAATAAAAATTATATTACAGTCTTCTTCTTTCTCATGCACTTACCCCACACTAGATGGGGTCGATACAACATGTTTCTTCTTTCCACTTTCCTCTATAAGCCGTCATCTCAATACTAACCCCATTCACAGATGTAATATCATGCTTCACCAATGATGTTTAATAATATAGATGACTGAATAAAATAATGAATGAAATAATGCATTACCATAGTGCGTGGAATTTAAAAATTGTTCCGCAACTTAACTTAACTTTAACTTTAACTTAACTTTACATTATCAAACATGTGTAAGTAAACGTGACAGTGATATAGAACGTATGATACAGAAAGAAACAGCAATCTATAGAATTGCAATCTTATTACACCAATTAGTGTAATTTGAGTGCCTCAGTTTCGTTGCGCTAGTGTCATATCTACCTCGTATTTGTATATAAGAGATCATTGTTTTTCAGACAGTTAAATAAACTAATGTTAAATATCTAAGTATTGAATATAAAATTGTCGTCCATTTTTCTACATATTTTACTTAATGTAACAGTTTCGTTCAAATTATCGTTGTAAAGCAGTATTTAAAATCAGCATTGCTTAAAATGCGAAAAAACAGAAGAGATAAAATACCTTGAGATTTCAATCGGCGTGGCAATCAACCGTTTTCATTTGAAATTATTAACAAGCGAAAGACGTCGGAACCACAGGTCCTTGTTCGTTAGAAAGTAATTTACGAATAATCTTACGAATGAATACTAATTTCAAGCAACCAAGTCGTTTTATAAAAAAACGAGAAAGGAATCGCTTGCTAGTTTTCCATTTTAACAAATTATTCGCACATATTCTTTTTAATAAATTAAATTCCATTGAAACCTAATACGAATCCAAATGCGGGTATTAGAAAAAAAAATGTTCGTAAGTTTATTCGACATTTACTCCAAAAGAAAACATTAGCATTTTCGTCCATGAAAATATGAAGTTCAGGAGAACATTTCTGAGTAACGTCACGTGTTTCTATTGAACATGAAGTAATACATTATGCAAATTGCCCTCACCCGAACGTTTCTGAAGATACGTTCGTTACACTCTTTTTCACTTGTGTAGAATAAGGGATATGTGTTGAATAAAGTATTGCCTTTCATATTTAAGTGCAATACAAATTACAGATATCAGCATAATACCAAATCATAGCATCAGAACTTTTTTGTTTAAAAATAATTAAAGAGTAGTAGTTCCGAATAGAATACAATACATAGAATAGAATAGGGTTCACCGAATGGTATGCGATTCGTGCTTAGCGACAGTTGCCCGTTGCACATTTTTTTTTTAAATCAAAATTATTTTAAATCAAGTTCACGTCAATCTCTCCTGCGGACAGTGGCGGATTTGCCCTAAGGCCCAGTAGGCCCGGGCCTAGGGCGGCCAGATTTTAGGGGCGGCTAATCGTGACAAAAAATTCAATGATGATCACAAGAAACAACTCAGTACCTAATTATTCTAAAAACTCGCGCAAATTACGAAGGGCCGCACTTCACCGCATCGTTTAACGATAATATTCCTAAATCATGAGCTGGGGCCTAGAGCAGCTAAGACTGCAAATCGGCCATTGCCTGCGGAGTCCTCTTACACTGATTATTCCAAGTAATAACAATCTGGAGGTTAACTCTTCTATTGTGAAGATAGAGGTATTATTTATTGCGATTATGTATCTTGACAACGACGGTTCACATCAATTTCTTTGATGTGATCGGTTAAATTATGTTTTTTCTACCCATAGAATAAAAGTAACATGACTTGTTTCATTCCATAAGTTTTTATTTTACTGTGTTTAACAAAGCCAAAAAATATATATGCTGAATTCACAAAAGGACATTTCTTCTTCTTCTGCCGATTCCAAAGCCTGTCGACCTAGTTTAATGATGAGGGTTGTCAGAAAAAATACCCAAAGGGATACGTAGTATTGAAACTTATTGAAGCCACACAAAGAAGAGGGCTTTATTACCTTTTTACCGAGGATCGGAATGAGTAAATTTTGCATACCAAACGATTCCTAAGGAATTATACATTTTGGGCCAAAATTTTCTAAATTGAAATTAGTAATCTTAATATTCTTCACAATTATTCTACTTCAACTGATTTTATTTAAGTTTTGGAAACAAATATTTCTTTTTTCTTCATAGTAGTTAGTTAATTCAAATAAATGAACAAGTTCGTTCTTGACAATTCCATAATTTCAAAATTTTGATCCGTACCCATGGTGGTTTTATAATTCCTGAATAGTATTTGCCTTAACCCTTTACTTTGATTATATTATTAATAAGCCGTACATAATTTACATTGAAATTCCGAAAGTAAAATTAGAGCACTCCTCATAATCGAGAACTTCTAATTAACGTGCAAATTAGGTTTGCATTGAGATTAATCAATTACAAACACTGATTAGTGGAAATGCCAGAAAATATTTTTAAATATATAGTATTTTCAACTATGTATAAAATAATATTTTCTGTTTGAAGGTTGTTGGCTGACGTCTGTTTCACATAAAATAAGTACTATTGCATAAATAAGAATAATAATAAATTATTTTAAAAATATGTGCGTAGTTATGTACGCACGTAAGAAGTTAAACTTCTTTAGCGTTACATAAGAAAATATCTAAAAATTTTTTTTTTCATTAATTTTTTAAACTTTTGTTTGCGAAAAAGACATTAATTGATAACAATTTAATTAAATAAATTGATGTTGGAATTAAATGTAAATGTCAAAAAGTTTTTATTGGTTGCCGCAGTAACACCGTGAAGATGGTCGCATTGAAACCAATTTCATCATGTTTTAAAATTATAAATGTCAAAGAAAGTTAAAAATTGATTTTTAACTTTATTTGACCATCATAATTATGTATTTATTTTTTATTAATCTATAATCAATATTAAATACCACTATTGTGATATTTTATATCCATAATATTGTTAAGACCCTTATCAATATAAGAATTAATACAAACTTAGGTCCTAAAAATATATGAAATAATTTTGTGGCTACCGAATACTAATGATAATTTTCTTGGTAGGGATCAGACTAGTTCGGTCTTTAATAAAAATCGAACAAGTCTGCAGTCAGTGATCTCACATTATATAGTAGTAATATATAGTGTTAATCATTAAATCAGATTAGGATATACCCCGATTTAGTGTGCCGGTTTTTCCCCCGTGTTAATTTCATAATCGTGAAAGCTTATGCACTGCTGCAGGAATCCGTCTAGGAGCACCGACTTCTCTATCACACTAATGCCCTTGTGGTGTTAATTTTGATAAATATGGTCTTCACTTTGATCCCTTGTGAGAGGTATTTGCGCCGACACTTTCACAGCACTGACACGTCAAGACCGCAGGCAGCGGCATCAAGAACAGCTGAAGTAAGTGACGTAAATATAAATATCTTTATGTAGATTTGTGGCATTTGCTGTAGGATCTTTATGTATATTTCAATTTTTAAAATTATTCCCAGTGAATGTTACGTATGGACCGATGTTCAATTTCTATATTCTCTGTACACTCAAACTTTTAAGCTATTGCATAGCTTTTATCGCGGGCTTTGAGCGCGGTGACCGAATCAAGAAATTCCGTAACGAAAATAAAACCTAACACCCCCACTACGCCTGCCATGTAGCTCGGCCGAGCGTTCGCTTAACGTGTATATGGTAGGACTGTACGAAGCTCGCACGGATGGATATATTATAAAATCATATTGTAATATCATATGATGATATGTTTCAAAAAAACTCAAACTTATGTTTCTTATTTCAGTTACCATAAACCTATAGTTTCAATGATAAAAATTCCTGCATAACCTGCATGTATTGTAAGATAATAAAATTATTTTAAGCGATATTAACTTCTCATTTATTCAATAAAAAAATTGTTTTCTTATACCACGCTCAAAAAGTGTAACTTGAATTAATATCAAAGAAAAAAAATGCATAAATAAAAAAATAATAATTATAATAACATTACTTGATTAAAAAATGCAATAACTTTACCGCGGCAGTCCCTGAGTGCCACAGTTTTTTTTTTAAATTAAATTTAAAATAATATAGAGAGGAGACTACGTAACTAAATATAATCCGCTGTTCGTTATAAAACGTCTCATTTTTAGCGATGATTCAACATTCGTCAATATAGCAAAAGAAAACAGAAACATTATAATTTTAAATATACTGCTGACGATTTACTGAATATATGATCATCAATAGCTGCATCATCGACGGGCGACCACGAACCGGAAGACCAAGCGTTGGATGGCCTCCCTCTAGGTAGACCGACAACATCGTAAGAGTCGCGGGCGAGATGAAATAACCTTTAAGTACCCTCTATCACAATCTAAATCTAGGTCTTTAATTTTGCTTGTTGGAATCAACTTTCAAAATTTTCTAATTCTTTCCGTATACTTTCATAGTAAAATCGTCTAAAAATCAGTCAAACATATTTCATAGATTCGAATAACTACACACGCTCGAGGCTGTAACAATTTCTAACCCGGTGCACCTGCTGCGCCAGTTCGAGGGTTCACCCATTCGTGGAAAAGCATCTACTGTTACATGAATGGGCAAACTTATCCCCGGATGAGTCTGCCCATTCATGCAAAGCAAGCACAACGGCCTTACAGAAAACTTAAGCGCGACGGATACCGGTGGAAGTATTTTACATTCGCATTTCGTCTGGTGAGTGAGTTAACCACCTTTTTAACGGTTGGCGACGCAACTGCAACCTGTGAAGAGTTACAAATGTCCATGGGCAGCGTAATTTATTTAACTCAGATTAAAGGCCTGCTTGTTTGCACATTTCGTAACAAAATGAATAAAATAAAATTTTTATTTGTGAAAAAGACATTAAATGCAATTGATAAAGGTTTAATTCAATTAATTGGAATTATAGGTAAATGTCAAAAATTGTTATTGGTTACCATAACGATACCGTGAAGTTAATCGAAGTTGGTCGATTTGCATCAACTTCATCATGTCGCTTTTGTCCAAACACGGCAAAAAAAGTTAAACTTTAAAATCACATTTTTGTTGGTGGTACGTATAGCGAATAAAAGCGGGCGACACATTTTTAACAATAAGCAAAGTCAAAGTAGGCTCTTTTTTATTTCTTTAAACGTGTTACAGATTAAATGTAAAATAGTTTGATGCTATAATATATATTCTCTATATTATATTTATTGTCTATATATATATATATATATATATATTGTCTATTGATTTGTAGAGTTTCCGCAGCGTGTGTATTGAAATATTCTAGGTAACCTTAATGGCACTTTGAATATTCTGACCTACATTATGATATGACTTAACGCATTTTATTTTTATAATTAAAAAACTTTACAATTTGAGATTTTTGACCTGGATTAATACATTAGAATCTAATGTATTAATTAGATAGTTAATGTCTGAAGATATTTGATCCATAAAGAATAGCATAATGCATATGTGGAAAAATGGACCCGGTGGGTGACGCCGTTGCTAAGCTACGATATGCGCTAAGCTATGTGAAAAATAAAAACATATACGTTACGTGAACTAATTAGAAAATGTTTATATTATTTTCGTTCTTAAATAAAGACACACAATAAAAATTAAGTCGTAATCTGTTTTGACGACGTCGAGGGGAACACTCATATTTGTTCATAAAAATAGGCAGATAGCCATTAAAACCGATGTTTTCAGAATCAGCTTAACGTCGGCTACTGTCATTAATATTAAGATATTAATATAATAGATTCACGTTCAATTAAACTATACTTCCCTACTTATTTCTACTAATAAATTTATAATAACTACTAATAAATTGAATTTTATGTCAATTTAATCGTTTGCTTATTTATTTCTGGCGTCATTTTACTATCAATGTACTTGATTAATTTGAACGGTTATCGATTAAGTTTATGTAACACACTGTACATAGATGTATATACCATTCACCGGACTGATCTTTTGTTTTAGATGCATTTGAAGGGATGTTAAGCTGGGGGAGTGAAGCAATTAATTAAGCTTAAATGACGAAGCACTTTGCTTGTGTTTATTAGATGAGACCTTTGTTAATGATGCGTGAACTATTGTTCTAGCATAGGTTTCGGTGGGCGTGCACTAATATCAAGCTATTTACCCTTATAACTGCAGAAATAGTTATGCGCTACGTTTTCATTGAATATGAGAACAGTCTTTCGATAATGTGTTTATTCCGTTTTATTATTTTGAGTACTCTGCCAACTATAATGTGAACTACGTCTTCATGTATCTGTACCAGGCAAAGTACAATTTCGAAAATTGTAGTACTTAAATTTTTATTTTAGCTCATTTATTTACAAAACATTATCATTAAAATACTTATTTAATAGCATATAATTGATTTATTACGTTTATTACATTGTTTTAGTTTTAACAACTTAATGATGAATGGTAAAAAAAACAAAATGTATCAAATTTACAACTCCCAATATAAAATGTGTAACGTACTTCTATATGAGGAAGCGTTGGACACGATAGACTCGACTGTATTCCTTGTCAAAACTATAAACGCCATATTGCAATCGGGCCCCTATATTAATAGACCGGTGAGTGGGCTTTAGCTCAGCAGCCTTCGCGGTAAAAAAAATAAAAAATGATAATTTGGTATATTTTAGTTATTTCCACAGTATAAGGTCTTATGGCATTCTACTTTAGAAAAGGTGGGAAATGCGGCCGAAATAAACACTATCTTCATCCTGCAAAAAAGATCTATTCGAATAATTTATAACCTGGGTCACAAAGAATCACTAAGAAATTTGTTTAAAGAAATACAATTGACTATTGCTTCTCAGTACATACTTGAAAATGTTATGTATGTCCATAGAAATAAGACTGAATTTTCGCGACTTAGTAATGTGCATGATATAAATACTAGGAACAATAAATAAATTCAACCCTCATATAGATTACGTGGAATAAGTAAATATTTTATGGGACAATTGTAAACATGTTTTTTTTCCAAAAGTTAGATTCTCGTTCCTTGATAAAAAAAATATTCAAATTAGTATAACACCAACGCAAACGATTCTTTTTAAATTTAATATTGAAACTTGCACGTTATTAAATTACTTTGAAAAAGATTTTCCTCAATAATTTTGTGAAAAAAATTTTTTTTCATTTGCAATTTTAACTTCATTGTAAATTGAATAACTGAATTATCGCTTTTGATTGAAAAGATAATTAGATCTATCACGTTTTCATTGCTTGGTATTCGGTCGTAAGTTTAATTAAAATGCTAATTAAATTTTCTTTGATCGAGAACAAGGAGTTTAACCAAACTTTATTGCTTCCGCGCCCAATAATTATGTCTTTTGTTTTGTTTTGTACTTACGAACAAAAACAATTATAACAGGGAGTCATTATTATCATCATGTTAATTAAGCTATAACCAAGAAATGGATTTGGCAGTTATTGTGAGTATTTAAATTATGCGGGGGAGAGGAAGGCGGAGGAATACCTTAGTAGGAATTCAGATACAACCTGTACATTACCGTGAGGCGATATAAGGTCCATCCTGATAGCCTGCAATAACGACTTTGAGTTTTAATTCCTGGATTTTTATGTGCTGAGACCACACAAGTTCAGCCATACTTGTCAACTACGACAGGAAGGAATTTATTACGCACGAAGGCATATTAAAAGTACTGCAAATATTTGTGGCTAAACTCTTAGCCAAATTCGTTCTTTATATCGTATTGTACCGCTCGGTTGACAATTGAACTATTTTATTGAATTAACCAATTTAAGCGGCAGCATGCGAACTGAAAGTCAAATGAATTATTATTTTATCAACGCTACAATGAAAGACAATATTGTTTAATAACTTTAATGGTTGGAATCGTGTTAATATCTTTACAAACTGATTGTTATCGGTCAATCTATTATCATCATTTTATTTAAACGTCCACAAAGCTCTCGTCCTAGCATTGCCAAATAGCCAAAATAATATTGAGAACGCGCAATGGTACATCGATAATACATTTAAAAATACCACAGAAACGTCTGTATTTTCATTTTTATTCATTAACCTATAAACGTCTACAATCACTTGTTGGATACAAAAGCTAAAAATTAAAACTATTAAAACGATAATTATTCGAACATTTTTTTCGGTGCTACTCAAATTTAAACTTAGAATAGAGCTCAGTATGAGAATTAACATTACCCCATTAGCAAGCAGCACTGGCCATTTGAAAAAAAATAAACACTTCAACAGATTTGTATACTGCAGCTCATTCAACCAGAAATACAGGTATATGAGACACGTCACAACACCAGGCACCAGCCATGTGAATAGAGAAACCGAGCACAAGTTAGGTTTCGATCCTTTAAACACTTTAACAAAGGACTCGTACATTTGCTTACTGAACATAAACATCCAGAGGACTAGAACGAGCTCCAAATATATTGTTAGGAACATTTTAAATTTAAACAAGGCAGAACCGTCGGAAATGTACACCACATTAATTTGGCACCTCGTGAGCGTGAACAGGAATCGAGCGAACATGAATTGAATCAGCAACTGATTTTTGTAGTTTTCCCTCCATTCTTGGAATAAGACGGCTGTCAGAACTAAGAGAAAAAGGGCACCGGCTGACAAGGCCATTCCCAAAGTACCACTCACATAAGCCAAGTTAAGCAGGAACGTCGAGTTATTTTCTAACATGAAAAGAGTATTGGTATTTTCCATCACGAACAGTTTAGTAGTATTATAAATCCGTCATCCGTGATTACGATGGAGTTATCCTTTATGTAAGTCTCTTAATTTTACTGTAAGGTTACGTCCCGCACAATTTTTTAATCACAAGTCACAGATCTTTGTAAATGTTTGACAATGTGGAGCCATTTGAAAATTTAAATACTTCTTCGCTGACATCTTCGCGCAAAATCCAAGAGTATGATTTATTGGATATGGTTTCATTTTTCCTCGCACAACATTTCACTAGCACAAATCTCTTTATAAACGATTATGTTGTTGTAGTGATTGTACAAAAACTGAAAGATAATTTTGTTTATCTCACGATAAGAATGGGTACTCAACTACAATTATTATTCGGATAACATTTTTATATAATGTTCACGATATATTAATTCACATTTTTATCTGGATTCCAAAAATTTACTTAATGATAGTTATTACAATATTTTTTTAACTTTAATCGTGAACAACCAATACCGACCAATAATTCACTTATGGAAATAGCATTCATACTATTGGGAAAAAAAATATAATTCTTCAAATCCTGTACCTATGTAATAGTCTATGTTATTTTAAAGTTTCATTAAAATCTATTCAGTAGTTTTTGCGTGAAAGATTAACAAACATCCATCCATACATACAAACTTTCGAGTTTATAATATTAAGTAAGTATATAAAAGAACTTAACATCTAGGTACATGTACAATTTATTTATTTTTACTTAGTTTCAATAAGAACGGATTTTGTATATTCCGCAACGCAGGTAAATACAAAACGAAGTTTTTTTCAAAAACTTCGTTTTAACAAACTTCGAAAAAATATGCTTGCCACGTCAGGCGGATATGTATACGCACTTACGAGTAAATACGAACTAAAACAGACATTTGAGAGTAAAAGGTGATACCTAATTATTATTTTAATCAAATATTTGTTTTTCTTCAAGCATAACCGTAACACTGTGCATAAGTTGCAGCCAGTAACGAAATTCCTAAACTCGCATGGTTCAACTCCAGAGTTTCTATTTCATTCACCTGACATTAAATGTGAAGGACGATGTGCGAGCGATTTTAATAGTATGCAGTTCCGGTCGACGGCTGAGGGAAACAAATAAACTTTACACTCCTTATCATAAGATCGAAATAACATCAAACATCGCACTCTCCTGCACCTGTTTGATACACACACGGCATATAATTATGTGACGATTTCTACCAAATCCCACTGGCCGCAAACCGTGCTAACTTTATTAAAGAAAAATCCACAAAGTTAAAGACTTTGAATGTCAAGTGGATAAATCTTTGAATGCTCGTTGCTGTCTTTGAAAAATCAAAATCAAAATCGTTTATTCATCAACTTTAGGTACTTCTTTGTAAGGACATATAATCGAGTAAATTGTCACGGACATATAAACGTAAAAAATACCCATAGGAAAGCTCCCGCGCTATGGTTTAGTGGAAGCTTACAGTGTGTCGCAGAAGCCATTGTAAGCACGTATATCGTTATCCGATATTCAATACGATTGTTACGGTGAGCACTTTCATTTAAGACTCCGTACTTTGGTCTCATGTTTACGCTACCATAACATTATCATACAATATCTGTATCTACGAGTCTGGTCAATGACTAGCACTATAAGTAAAAAAAAATATCTTGTAATGAGCAATGGCGATGGGCGACATCCCTCGTTACAAATATTCATCGTTGAACGTTATTTCTAAAGTTTTGTATGCTGTCAACGATACACACTAGATGGTGCAAGCATTGCTAAAAATGCAATAGAACGAACATAGATAGATGTCAAGATTTGCGCACCGTGATCCGGCGACCGCTTAACTTAGTTAATAAAGCGTCCGGGAGCGAATTCAGACGACGCAGGTTCGAATACTGCAGCGTTTTATGATAAATTAAACGTCTATATCGTCAATATCAATGAAATAAGCTAAATTTTAAATATAATATGAGTTCTTTACATTCAGTTACTAGTAACTCAGAGCAGAAGGCGATGCGGTTACCATGTTATTATAATTCCCTTCGATGTTTTAAAATAACCTTTCAATTTTACCACATAATATACCGAAAAATAAACCATTAATAATATTTTTATAAATTTAAATTTTTTATAGTGCTAATCTCTGCACTTAACATTAATAATATTCATGATTTTTTGTTAGAATATAATAATTAAATTTATAAGATTTAAGTCTCCCTTTTTTTAAAAAAAAACCATTACTAACTTATCATTTGTTTATTATCAAAAAAAATTTAAACCGACATTAATGGTTACGAAGTTATGGACTAATAAAAATGTTGTAGTTAAGACAAATTTTCATTCACATTTCTTGGATTTGAATAGTGTACTTTTAAACTTTGTTCCCTCAAAGTTAAAAAAAAATCTAGAATGAACAACCTTTTTTTAATCTGTTTCCGCGTCTGCGCAATAACTTCTCGTCCTCAATCAATAAAGCTTTGTTTGGGTGCGTATTTACGTATTTATTTCTTGGTGATTGTTAAATCACCAAAAAATAATTAATTTTTAATTTTCCTAATAGTTCTAAATGTCTATACAATTCAATAACTTTTAAAAGTTGCAAGTTTAGTGAAAGTTTGCAAGCTCTCAAATGTTTCCAACCACTAAGGGAAAAAACCAAACAAACTAAATAAAACTGTTTGAAGGTTCTATCGTGTTTTATTTTGTTTTCGAATTCCCAATGTTTCCGTAAAATGTTTTCATTTAGCTGTCTAGCCGATAAGAAACTCTGCAGTCAAATACACATTGCTTTTTTATAACTATTACAATCTTTTATTTAACTTACAATGTTTTTTTTATTTTGATTGAACAAATGTTGCAAGCTGAATTAGAACTATTTCCCTTAGAACTACAACTTCGCTACTTTGGATAGTTCAGTGCTAATGACAATACAAGAAAATAAAAAAAAATGAAAATGGTAAATTTCAAAAGGGCCGCCATATAAATTAGGATTAATATTCTGAATAAGCTGATATTAGGTCTATATAAATAATAAAAAAACTGTATAAACTTATATGCATGCGTGTTCATAAGTCTTGTTTAACATGGATATTGATACATCTTTGTTGGCTTTACACCATGACTTGTGTGATTTTGTAAGATGGGCGTCATTAGGATAGGCTTGACTAGCATTCCAGAATATCTAAAAAAAATATATAAATGTAACCCGGAACTGTGTTTCGTTACGCCCAAGTAAGCTTCTAAACTGGCAGGCTGGTAATCGTACAACAATGATCACACATACGTACATCATACACGTTATCTTTTACCATTTATGAAAAAGTTTACTTATTTCCTACGGAAATAAGGTAACTTTTACAATGACTGGGAAAAGCAAAAAAAAAGCATTCCCTTGTACAAATAGGCAAGCACATTCGATATATCTTATCCTTTAAACGAACAATTCTTGTACATATATAAATATATAGTATTCGGTGGCGAAAAATCGATCTAGCTAGGTTTCATTTTTAGAAAATGCCCTTGTATCCATGTTTTCAGAGAATGAAAAATATCATTCGAATATGACGCGTAAACGCCGCAAAAAAAATGTTATAATAGCTCGGTAGGTAATCGGGAGGCCCCAAAACAGACGGCCGCGGTTCGTATCACGATCATTTACACACTTATTTTTTTATTTTTTTTTTCGATTCCAGATCATTACTTTCTTTATTTTTTATTTTTTGTCGATTTGTTATTTTGTTATTTTTTTCCCTTTTTTTAAAGTTCTTTCGTATTTTCATATTTTCTTATTATTACGTCGGTAAGATCGAATAATATTATGCATATTGCATTACTCAGTAATTTGTATCTAAATGTAATGTCCAAAATACATGATTTACCAAAAAAAAATAAACCGAGCAAAGCTCGGTCCTCCAGGTACTATATATATTTATATATATATATACGTATAAGAATTGCTCGTTTAAGGGATAAGATTAGTACAAAGCTGTAAGCTCTAAGTCTCAACGCGTTCTGCTCTACGTGATCTACGATTATTTTAAGCAAAAGAAATGCATTTATACGCTACTTTTAAAATATGTACAACATGTTATTCCACATGAGATCTCAATATTGCATTTTCAAACTAAGTAGAGAACTAAAAGAGATTCTGTATAGTTTAGATTGTGTTTCAATCGATTTTATTGTGTTGCGATCAATCACAGAATGAAACTGCCAGATAAGGGTGCACAAATGCAGGTTTGAAAATAAAATACATAGTATAACGTCGTATTATTTATTTTCATCTGATTCCAGCCGCCCGGTACAGTTACGAGCGGGCTTTACTCGTTACGTTTAGTATACGTAGTAACGCTACTTTACCAAATTTCCGAAATACTGATATCTGGGAGGCTGATGGCCTCGCAACACAAACAAATGGCGGCGGCATACCCGAGAGATGGGATTTCAACGCGGTGGTTACAATCTAATATCAAACACCTATGGTTACACAATACGCACAGAAAATACACGACGCGAAAATAAAGAAAGGAAATATATTTACACTGAAACATCTGAATAACAATTCACAAATTATTTCTTTACTTTACTTGTATTGAATATCTTAGAAAAGATCTTTCAATTGGATTGAAAGCCGTCCTGGGGTTTGAGTTATTATTTAACATTTCATTTAAATGAATATAATTGTTTACAATTACCAGTCAACTAAATTAATATCATTCGATTAAACAAAAAATAATTAGAGTTAACATTTAAGCGGAATCATTGCCCAGTTATTTATGAACGCTAATCATTTATAATGTTTGATTCACAACAATTCTGGATAGAACACCGAGAATAGAATAAATTAATATATTTACAAAACATGTTATCAACTTCAATCTTCAAGAGCAGTCCACACAAATGTATAAAATACTGTTACAGCGAAAATGCTACCATTGCAACTTTAAAACGGACCAGCGTTTGGAGGTTATCTATTAATTCTTAAAGCTCTACAATATCTCACATTACAAATTCAAATGGTTACCAGTTCGGATTTTTAAGACCGGCTATTTTTCCTGTTTTTTTTTTTAAATTTATCTAGACAACAGATCAAGTTAAGGACATCCTCTCTCGGTTGCCGCCACGACGAAGCCAATGGAAGCCGTGCGCCGTAGTCACTACACACTACTACCGTCAATGCGGCTCGGTTACCCACTGTCGAGCAACACTTCAAGTCTGTCGTATTATATCTATGTATACTATGATCTCGGTTTACATTGTTGGATTCGTTCAGTTATCCTTATACATCATTTCTCCATGTAAACCCTGATTTGATTATTCACAAACATAAAAAAACAAAAGAATTTTCTATTTGTCTATATCATCCATACTAATATACATAATCCACATAATCCACATTTATAAATCTGTCTGTCTCGATTTCACGCCAAAACTACGGAACCGATTTAAATAATAAATTTTAGTACACAGATAGTCTAGAGCCTGAGAAAGGCCATAGGCTATTTTTAATTGCAAAATTTTTTTTGAAAGATATTTATTTAAGAGTTTCAACGCGAGCGAAGCCACGGATGAAAAGCTAGTAATTCTAATTTTTATAAGTAAAAATTAAATTAATTATTCAGTAAATAAAAAAACATGTTTCCTCAAATATGACGAACTAAAATGCATATATTAGAATGTTACTAGAGAATTAAATAAATAATTTAAAAACAGTAAATTTATGTGTTATTTATAATAATAAAAACTTGCTAAAGACTCAAGTATATTTAAATGGTTCTGTATTACAGATGTAGCGTTTAGACGACTCTTAGAATAAATGTATTTATTAAACAAAACAATCAGGAGCCAACAATATAAACCGATTCGCTATTTTAATACAGACTTTTAGTAGGCGTTATCGTTTTATATTAAAAATTCATTACACATTTATAATTTATAGCTAAAATTATATTGTCATTGATTTTCAACCTTCTGATAAAGATATTTCGTGTATGTATTTTCGTGCATGAATTCCTTGTTACAAGCGTTTAACGAAGATTCATTTTCAACGATATTTAGCATTATATTATTATCAGATATAAAACTATTAATATCAATTAGGTATATCTTTTATCCTACCGTGCGTAAAGGGCATGTTCTTCTAAGAACATTATACGCATGTTACAACACCCACTAACTTATAAACATCTGAAATTTATTCAAAACAAATAGGTACAATTTACTTCAATATATTATTATTAACACATTTAATTTCCTTTTCTATATTAACCTATAAAATATTGACCAACAACAAATCCTGTTTATTTTAAATCCAATATCAACGTTTGGGATGATGGTTAAGAAAAGAGCACGCGCTTACGAGACATGACTGCGCTGAGGTGTATGTTATATATCGATATTAAGCTATCTGACACCAGCTCTTCTTCGAGTGTGTATACAATAGAAGAATCTAATACCTACATTGCAAAGAGTCAAGACATGATTATCTATTGGCTTTACGCACGAGGGTAATGATATATTGATTTTTAAATCATAGATAGTTATTTCATAATAACATTTCTGTTGCAAAATTTGACGTCCATTTTAGCAGAGAAAACATACTTGAGTACACCATTCATTAACATACTACTGCTAAATATTATTACTCTTGCAAAATGTTGTTTAAATATTATATTAATTTATTTAATAGAATGAGTAATTAACATCATTATTTATATTTCGATAATATACATAACCTAATGAATCGCATGAGAAACAATTTACACAGGTGCATAAGATTAGTTAGAGAAATACATATTTTCAACATCAGCTAAGATCTGGATCCAAAGGAATTCGTGAACGAACATCAGTTTCATTTTATAGGCGAGGTCCAAAAACAAGTATTAATGACTTGGACTATATGGAAGGCTTTGGATAGATGATACCAAGAATTGATAGGTGCACTTACATTAATACACATCATTAAACAAGACGAAAAATGTATGAAATTGTGATACTGGCAACACTCATACAAAACATTCCATATAATCCTATCTTAAGTATTCAGTATCACAAAGGAGAAATAGGTAAAACGGTAAAGTATCAAAAATCATTGTGTCCCATATCAGTCGTGTTATTTGTGCAATGCTATTAACAATAAACAGTTATAACAAAACTTCGCCTTGAAGTGTAGCTCAAAAGTTGTTTGCAACCAAACTGCCTCCGGCAGACATATAAACCAGTGTTTACATAACATTACTTTTTTTCTATATAAAATGGACCAATCATGGCAGTGACAGTTGAATCAGTGCTGTCATTGGTCAATTTCTACCACTCTTATATATGTCTAGCAGACGCATGTCATAAGAACTGAGATGCTATCTCGGAATATCGAAGGATGAATATAATTATGTATATGATGACAGATTATTAACTTCAAGAACCTTGTTTCGACATTCGAAAATAGCAAATAGACCTTGAGATTGCGACCTCAACGGAAATTATGCCATTCCTTCATAGAATTGGCGACTCGTAAAAATGCTCCACTAAAATCTATTTTGGTTTAATATACCGTTATACAATTACAGATATTAATTTAATAATGAACAAGGATTATTTGGAATATATTAATTTCATCGAAACAGCTTGCATTTGCTACACGACGCCAACAGATCACGTAATCGCTCGTTCTACGACGGATGTATATCGAGTTGTGTCTGGCACGAGCTACTTTGATATGGTCTCAGTCTCAAGACAGTCCATACGTCTGATCTATGATACAATCTTCCTACTCGAGCTACTGACTTGTGTCCACTATCGACACTAGTAACATCACACGAACGGAGTTCTGTGAAACGTACGTATTACTGGTGTGATAAACGTTTCAATATGTAGTCGGAAATTTTCCTATAACCAATTGAACCATGTTAAGATTTGTGTGTCGAGTGTGTACGCAAGCCTCTGATATGTGGGATGATGTGTGTAGCGCTCCGGGCCATTAGCCTTCGCCCCGCCCTAACGGTACAAAAATGGAGCGTACCTACATATACGTATATTATATACAATGTACAATACAATATGATAAACGCTATAGGTGCTACAGGGCGGGGCGCCGGCAGCCAGCGAGGTCAGTGCCTCGTGCGTCTGCAGATTAACATTCTCACAATAATATACATCATTAGTCGCTCTATACATAACAAATATTTCACGAACGCGCACCACGCTCGGTAAACAACATAATATACAGCAGAATCGTAGCACTCTTTCGATTCAATAAAAAAATTGACTAGAAAACTTCAATTCGCTATGAGCACTATGTGTGCGTGGATGGCGAGGAGAAAATGTCAGCGGCACGCCAAGCCTCCGCCTCCTCCTCGGCGTCGTACTGCTGCAGGAACGGGTTAGTGGAACTGTAGCGCGGGCTGATGCCGCCGTTGGTGCCGCTCGAGTTCAGGGTCACCGCTAGACCTGCCGACGTTCCCGGAATAGCTGAGCGCGGTGACTCGCGCGGCGTGGTCTCGTGCGGGGTCATCTCCCTGGGGGTGTGATCGCGAGGCGTCAAATCTCGAGGCGTCATTTCTCGAGGCGTCATTTCTCGAGGCGTCATTTCTCGGGGTGTCAAATCTCTAGGTGTCAAATCACGAGGAGTGTTTTCCCGCGGTGTACGAGGCGAGTCGCGGGGCGAGGCGCGCGGCGAACCCCTTGGGGAGACACGCGGCGAACTTGCGCGCTCCGGCTGCCGTAAGATCGAAGACACAGAGCCGCCGTGCTTGATAGTGTCTGCTGGGCTGTGGCTCCCGGAACTGCTACTGGGTGAACCGGGAGACGAGACTGTCACCTGCCGGGAGCGAGGTGGAGCGGGCAGTGGGCCGCGAAGAGGCGACTGCGGACGATATTGGCCGCCCCTGACTGATGAGAGAACCTGCAAGGGAAACCCATTATAATTATAGGTATGTATATATATGGTGAAGTTCATTGTTATTCGAACATTGTAAATTCCAGTTAGATTAATTAAACGTTAAAATAACGTTTAAAAAATCTAACCTGAATTTAAAACAAATGTCTTTTAAGTTACATACATACTCTGAGAAAGTTCTGAATAAAGTATTTCCCTTCATTAAGCTAACGAATTTTTTTTACTATTGCTGAAAATTCTCAATTTTCTATCTAATGTCAGCAGCATTTTAGACTGTGCTTTAAAAAAACCAATAACAATCTCCATTTATACATACAGATTTAAAATGATATAGGCTGACTTATGCAATGTCTGTAATTTTTTTGATAGTTTGTAAGGAGTTCGTACCTGTATACTGTGTTATCGTAACTTGTATTCCATCTGCAGTTTATTATAGTTCCTGTTCCTTTGATTAACTAACGGCCGGTTTTAATATTCTATCTACGGATAGATTTGGTTACTGGAGATACAGATTTGATGTAAGTGTTATGGATGGAATGTTGGAACCGGTCCCAAGTAAATAATTAAAAAATATACAAACATGTGCGGGCGGCGATCGGTCTGCCCCTGATCGAGCCGAGAGAGCTGGCGGCGGAGATGCTGCTGATGCTGCCGCTGGAGGCCGATATGGACTGGCTGAGGGCAGAGCTCGGCCTGACAAAGTACGCGCTAGCTTAGAAGAATCGGTTCCTGTTACTCTGGAACCCAGAGGCATACGGCGTGTGTTGTCAACAATTGAGTTCTTTCAAATTTGAACTATTGAAATTGTAAAAAATAAAAATCAACATATATTAAGCAAAACAATATATATTATTAGAAAAGTAACAGATAAAAAACATGAGGTAGACTTTATATTGTGGATAATAACATAGACAATATATTAACATATTGACAATATATTAAGAGATAATATGTTAAAGCTGACCTAATAAAAATCAATCGCAATGCAACTATATAGAGTAATTGTGTATACACTAGCTAGGGCGACAGATTCTTTTTTTCAGAATGTGTTTAGGATATATATACCTCACTACAATACAATTTACCGACTTCACATGTCTGAAACAGACATTTTGCTTAAATATCCAGGCCTCATTACGATGTGTTCCAGCACCGGCGAACGTGTGATAATCGAAACATGAAATCGGTATTAAGATTTTTAACGGTGACGACACTGAGATATCGTCTTAGATTGTTAGGGCATCGTGAATTAAAACTTTTTTTTATGTGATAAAGCGTCAAACGAGCTGGCGATTCATCTAATGTTGAGTGATAACCGCCGCCCATGGACATTTATAACACCGTTGGGTTGCAAATGCGTTGCTACCTTTTAATAAAGTGGGCCCCGGCTACCTCACTCATCAGACGGAATACAGAAGTTGTAACACTTCTACTTCGTCTTTGTCGTGGTACTAACCCGGACGGACCTGCCCATTCGTGCAACAGCGAACACTGTTACGTGGCTCTACCACAGTATTCATTGTTTAGATGACCAATAAGTGACCTTGGGGGAGGGTGGCTGAGACCGCTGGCGATGCACTGGCTCTGTTTCCACGCGGCCCGGTTGCTGGCTCGCCGCGCCGAACTGTCTACAAACATACATGCGTTAAGGTACCGCTTAGCCCTTAAATTTGTTGGAAACTTTTCACAATCTATATGACTTGGTATTTATGAAGAGTTTTATGTGTTCTATGGTACAGCGATACATAAAAACATTAAACGTAGCATACTTGAATAATAAATAGAAATATAATAGTCACCAAAATTATACATAGATACATGTCGGTAAACTCTGTTGAAAATATTAGCACCGTTCATTAAAGGTTCATAATTTTTTTATAAAATGAAACACAAATTTTCTATAAAATGAAAGAATGTTAATCACTAATAAAATCTATAATTTTCTCAGATAAGTGCATATCTGAATAAAAATTTAATTTTTATTTAATTAAAAGAACATGAACATAATGTGATTGCTTCAATTTTTAAATGCACTATTAAATTATAAATTCCAAAAATAAAAAAAAAAAAATATTGTGTGCACTCGTAGTGTGTGTAGGCTAACCGTCTCTAAGTGTTTGTTTAACTAAGTTTTATGCAAGTTGTCCTGAAGTTGTTTGTTTTCAGGAAACTTTGTAAGCGGATGCTTTTGGGGTCGCATTTCTAGATCTTTCTGGATGTTTCCTGATTATGCCATTGGAGGTGACATTACCTGAACGTTTAGGCGGTGGCCATATCTGTAGAAGACACTGAAGTACGTGAATCGGTCTTTGATAGTCTAACTCATTAGAAGGCTGAGAATGTAGCATGAGAGGCGGTGCCATTGCCACTGCCAAGTGTTGCGGGGACATCTTGTTTCGATCCTGCGCTGCTACCACCAGGGCTATAGAAACAAAACGGCAGCAAACATGAGCTAGACATTAGTTCTTATTTATATAATTTACAATAACACTTTTTTAATCGCGAACATAAAGTTAACAAAAATGGTTTTTGATATCTTAAATTATCAGTTCCGTAGGAGAGAACGGCGAAATAGATTTTAATCAAAAATGTAATTGAGAATCTTTATGAAATTGAATTAACATCTACTAATTAACCCCTGCTAAATATTTGCACGACAATCATTCACCGAACGGTAATATAATAATGTGTAAATAAGTATTTATAATTTACTTATTGTGTATAACAGTCTTCTCTGCTATCATAACAAACGCAGCGGAAAACATAATTTGATGAAAAATTATGGATGAGAGTGATCAATAAGTCGATGTAACAAAATATTAGCCAATTAGCTGAAAGAAAAGTTAGCCAATCAACATTTTTGGTGACAACCGACAACCTACCTAAATGGTCAAGGAGGAACACCAAAGTGGCGCGTGCAGCTCGAGGTAGACATTCCACTATTGATGCCATCAGGCGAGCATTGCCTTCTCGATCATCAGGCAAACAAACGCCTAGAACAATATACAAAAAATAATAGAAAAGAAATCACATAATAACGTTTTAATTATGTAAGGTGGTTTCTTAATTTACAATATTTCCACTGAATCTTTATGTTAAAATATTTTATGTCTCGCTTTGTTATACATAATAATTATCACAAGTACTAACATCATTATCATAAGTGTTTAAAATAATATATTTCGAAGCACAGATTAGGGATAGATTGAGAAAATTACAAAGCAGAATATAAAAACGAACCAAGGGCATCCAATGTCATTTGATACAGGCAGCGGCTGAATAGGGGCTGTGGCAGCTCCCTGAGGTAATCCTTGAGCAGGCCAGTGATGACATTAATATCTGGAACTGAATCCGGTGACAGTTCGACCCCCCGAGCATTGCGTTCGAACGCTTCCCGCAAGATACGCTTTTTACTAGCTGCACCACACAATCTGTACAGACCTGGAAATATATATGTATATTTTTTTTCATTATTACTATTGGATTATAAAATGTAATGTTTCTTTGGAAATTATTGTACCTATACAATAGTGTACATACATTATAACAGTAATGAATAATGTGTTTAGATAGTACAGACATAAACAGGACAATTTGCTTGGACTGGGTACCTAATTTGTTGATGCATGTTTGAGAGAGAAAGATTCACATAGCAAAAACGGTATCGCATTAATGAGGGACACGTGACTTACCTATGATGTCCAGTCCTCGGCGCTCAATCTCCTCGACGCATCGACGCACTATGAGCGGCACAGGTGGTGCGTGCGAAGGGCGCACCTCTCGCGCTACCACCGTCTCTAGTTCCGCGCCAAAGAGCGGTGGTGGGGAAAGGCGAGTCGGGGCAGGGCGCCGACGGAACAACTCGTGGGGTTCGGTGTGACGTAATCGCACATATAATGTGCCACGTGGTTCCATCTGTCGTGTATTTGTTGTTAATTTATATGAATAATCGAATTTCTTCCCCATGTCGCTTGGTAACCTCTGATCTATTTGCATTTAAATTTTCAATTTGGAATATTGGGATGATAAAGGAAAGCATGATGTTTTTCTTACCAAGAGAAAGATTAATTCAGGTAACGCCTAACAATAAAAAATAAATTGAATGAAAAAAATTATAGTTTTATATTTAAAATTAGTCTCCATACCTTTATAGCCAGTTGATGTGAAGGCGAACGTGTTAGCAAATCTGGGAGAATGGCAACGCCTCGATAGCAGAGTTTGTGCCTATGCTGCGGATCCCAAGAATACACCAGCACATCAAGTTGTCGGTTATCAACCAGTTCCAGCTCGAAGGACTCATCCCAGTCAAAGAGGAGCTCCCCGGTGCGAACCTGTTTTTTACGTAAGTAATCATAGAATGAATTGCAATAACCATTTTTATCCAAAATATGACGTGTGTGACTTCGAGCCAAGCATAAATAGACTTTTACTAAGATCGTACATTCACTACCTACTGCTGCATCGCCACTTACCATCATATGCGATAGCAGTCAAGCACAAACCAGATTCTTAGACAAGAAAAATTACCATCTGTGTGAATAATGTCAAATAAAGGCTTCTTGACGAAATATAAAATCATTCAGAATAGTTTAATTAGATTTCTTGTGTCTCATTAAAAAAATACCAACCACAGTCCGCGCTTTGTGTACTCGATCGCATTCAAGGACACAGTAAAGATCTCGGGGGGTGACAGGAGGTTGAATCGGTGCAAGTGCTCCAGATGGTGGGGATGCTGGAGACGATCCTGAGGGTGTTGGTCGCAAGCCTCGGCCTGACAGCAAATGCACCCAAAGCATGCCTGATACGCCACCCGCTAGGCGCGACAACCCGGTCATGGAAGACGACAAGCCAGTGCCCGGCTTCTCTACCTTATATTTTAGGAAGTCTGAAAAAAAACATGAGACGTGACCACAGAGTAGGTAATTAGACAGATGTTGAGGGATTAACAGATAATAAGAACATTGATAGGGAATATTAAATTTGCTTTTTTTATAAAAATTCACGTAACTAACTAACCGTTAACATTGAAATCCAAAAGTCGCTGATGACGCGATCCAGGAGTTGGCACTGGACTAGGATTTGGACAATTGAACCGCGAACCCAGCTCTAGGAGCTGACGCACGCGGCGTGTAGATGGCGAGCCAGTAGGACCCAACTGTTGAGATGAGAGAGAGCGTGCAGGTAAATGACGTGGTCTCTCCATCCTTCGCCCAGCCAAACCCAGAGAGGATCCGAAACGACTTCCACTTTCCATCTGTCAACAAAAAAATCGAAAAATATAATTGTAATTTAGACACGAATAACGTGCTTGTAAAATCCTTTTTGATGAAATTTTAAAGAAATTGTGGAAAAATAACAAATGCCTTTTATGTAAAGTACGCCTGGTATAAAAATTTCTTAGATTTAATTAGCAGTCATGCACAAACCGTAGTTTACTGGTTACTATAAAGTTCATTTGGTACATTGTGGTAAAAGATTTAATTTAAGTATTAAATCCCCAATTCTCTTAAAACCTATCTATATCATGATATAGTTAAAATCTATTTAGAAACATTGATAATTAACAACAAACAATTTTTGTCAACATAAAACATAGATGATAAAACTTTTGGTACAATATTCGAAACCATACAAGCGGGTTTTACAAGCTTTTAAGCAATATATGCTCTTTTATTTCGAAATTTAAACCCACAAACTTTTTACGAATTATATTAGATAACTCATTTTATGAAACTTATTTTGAAATCATTGAAGTGTACTTACGTTTTTAAGAGCGTCATGTATATTTTCAGCGGAATAGTGTGTAGGAAGGCGAGGACGTAGTGTTTCGTAAAGTGCACTAGTTGAGGGCGCACGTGACAGCCATGCACGATACTCATCGGATGTGAACACTGAAGGCGAAGAAGGCAGACGACCTGTCATCGATTGGGCAAATTTATAAAAAAAACGTATTCACTTACCTCAAAAAACAAAAAAAATATCAAAGAACTAAATTGTTTGGTCGGCAAAATTATTTCCCGTTATAGAACAGTTGTGATATCGAAATAAGTAAATGGTGGTGACCGGACAGCAAATAAAAATCAAGTTTCATATTCAAGCGTTTTAGCTAACAATACCTCTGGAAGAACGAAGATCAAGACGAGAAGACAAAGGCTCTGGTTCATCTTGGAGAACACTACCCGCACGTCTGGACAAGCCCAATCTGCCGAAATATCAAAATTATAATTATGTAAACAGAGAAAAATGACGTCACAGATATAAAAAGTTTCACCTTTGACCAGTTCCTCTTACGTCCCTGGGCAACGAATTAAACTTAGATCCAATATCGCGCCCCAAAGTACTGCTTCTATAGCCACTTAATCCTGAATAATAAGGGGTTCTGGTGGGAGCTGTAGCTTCGGTATCTGATGAATAATCCAGACTACGGTTTCGCCTTGTTGTTCCAAATTTACTGCTATACGATGGCAAGCCCAGGCCTGTAGTTCCGTATCCAGCTCCAAGGGTTGAACTCAGTCCAGTTCCCGTCAATCCTGCTCCAAGGCCAGTGCTTGACAGTCCAGAGCCAACTAAACTGGAACCTGTTAAGCCCGTAAGTCCAGTTGTGGAAAGACCAGAAGGAAGACCAGTCGCTCCAAGACCAGAACTAGACAAACCAGTCCCTGAAAGTCCAGTACCAGGAAGTGGTGGCCCTGTTATTCCCATGCCACCATATCTTTGATTGTATCTTGACAAGCTTGCCGCTGCAATAAGAAAAACATGAATGAAATATTTCTTTCGAAATTTGAGTTTAATTAAAGATTGGACTTGTATACTCTTACCTCCACCAGTAGCAGCTGAAGCCTTTAAGCTGGATCTTAGCAAAGAATGTCGTCCAAAGTCTGAATGCGTCTCAGCGCGTGGCAACTGTTGTTCTGACCCTGACCGAGGAACTCTACCACCGAAGCGTGTACTGTAAATATTAAGTTTCATACAAACAACAATTTTGTTTTTTGAATGAATTCTAACTGCTGCTATAATTGTAAGACTTTGCATTCTTAATTAATCAATCGCAACACTAGTGGCATATCTTACCTTCCACCCTCCTGTGGATAAAACGAATGCACCTTTTCCGCAAGGCTCTCCAAAGTGTTAGGATATGAGCGCTCGTACGGCACAAAGTGCGTGGCCGTGGACTTAGGTTGCTCAGTAATAACTGGTGGAGGAGGCCGATAGCTGCAGAGAAAATCGTTCTATTTATTAAAGAAAAAAACATATTTCTTGTATCACAAAAATTCCTTTAACGACTACACTCAATCTACACGACGATTTAGTGTATTCATTTAAGAAAGTGTAAAACGTGTTTGTTAATTTTGCTTATTTTCAATCCCTGCTCGTGATCGAGGGAAAATAGTTCCAATGAATTAACAAAACACGTTTGTTAAGTAATTGAAACTATTTTACCTATGCGTTTGTGGATACCTCCATGTTGAATGGTCGGACGGTGGTCTTGAGTTGTAGTAAAGGTCAAGGGGCGTAGAGTCGGGTGATAGAGCGCCAAGTTGCATTCTGTTTCTTTCTTCTCTCCCATCACCGACGGGGCGAACTCCGCCACCTGATCCACCAGTTGAGCGGAGAGTACCATGCCTGCAATATGGAATACGAGTATATCCGGTTCAGTAGAATAATCGATATATCATAATTGAGAGCTGAGTTCATAGAAGAGAAAATTAACGAACGCATCATCTTTATTACTACTGATGTTAGTTCTTCACAAACATATAGAGCCGTGATTCCTCAGTGTCCGGGCGCTCGCTTAAAACTCAATATGCGTATCCAGACATATTTACGAAATAATTGGAATAATGTGAAGTGTCAATAGTTAGTCCAAGAATAATTAAAAAGTAAAGTAAAGTAAAGTAACAGCCTATACATGTCCCACTGCTGGGCAAAGGCCTCCTCTATATAGAGGGTATCAGGGCATAGTCCACCACGCGGCCCCACTGCGGATTGGCGGACTTCACATATCTTCGAAATATTTTTTTGTTATTATTTCGAAAATATGCAGGTTTCCTCACGATGTTTTCCTTCACCGCGGAGCACGTGATAAGACAGCACTTAAAGTTAAAAACTTCATTGGTGCCGGCACCGGGGATCGAACTCAGGTTGCTCCAGTATATTGAATTAAGGGCGAGCGCCCGGACACTGAGCTATCACGGCAAGAATAATTAAAGGAAAAGGTGAATTTACTGCGAGTATAGGCCATCCACGCGGTCTCGATCCCTTTCATCGTCATCTCGACAGTCCCTTTTCAGGACTACGACTGGTGGTGGTTTATGCTCCGACCGGGGAAGTGATGGTGACCCTGGTCCCGATTTACCTGTTACGTTTATTTTAATATTAACACTAAACTGTTTCCAAAAAAAATCGTAAGAATAAGTACAGAACTATAAGCATGCACTTTCAGAATTTAATGTACAGGGTGGCTTTTCGAAAGGTGCCAAAATTCACACAGGAGGTCCAGAATCGGTAGTATAATCATTCATTGAAATAAAAATAAAACTTTTATTTTTGAAAAAAAATTGCCATTCTATTCCGTAACAGAACTTGTTGACAATGCGGTCACAGCAGTCATTCATAAATGCGTCGTATATATTTGAAACGAACTTGTGTGCGTGTTAGTTATGAATGATCGCGCGTAAAATAAATGAGTTGCCCATAAATCTCGCTCTTTTTGAGATAGTTTAAAATGAATGTAATTAATTAATTACGAGTGATTTTAAATGTTTATCATTTTTATATATCTTTTTTTTATATATATCTTTTTTATCACAGACTGGCTAGTGCTTGACTACCATCCCACTTCATGACGAGTGGTAATATAGTCATTAGTAATGAACACTGTTGCTTAGTAAAAGTCTTCTCTAATCTAACAGCAAAAAAGAGTCCACCTCCTTTCAAAAAACTGTGAATAAATTTTAAATACTTTTAATTTATGAAGTTTATACACTTCCAACTTTAATGTATAAAATTTAAAAAAAAAACTTTTAGAAGTTAGATCTTTTTTAAACATCATTTATTGTAACTGCCTCGTTCAGCATTTTATATTCTCAAATTTGTTCGACTTTACATTCACCCTTTATTTTACTTTAAAAAAAAATGAGAACGTTAGAGCTAAAAATTATTTTTCACCTTTTCTTTGCCTTGTGCATAATAGCAATCTCCTGGGAATGGACATGATGATAACAACATCATCCAAAGACATCCGTCTCACGTCAACTAAATTCACGGCTAAGATCTCATCACCAACTTTTAAACATCCGCTGTTGTACACCGCAGACTCTAACGCTATCCGTGATATGAAAACACCGTCTGTCCTTCCCCCTCCATCACCTTCTCTGATATAAAGACCAAGTGTTTGACCAGGACGTTTAACGATTTCCACCAGTTGTACTACGTGGCGTGAATCCTGCAAAAAAGCAGCATATTAATTTATATTAAATGTCATCGATCAGCATCCACTGTAAAGGCAAAGAAATGTGTAAACAAAAGAATGTACACAAATGCTCTGCTTAATAAGAATACAAACTATAGGTTTTTTCATCTGAGGATATAATTATTGGAAACTTAAAATGTAATGTACCGAAACAATACAAAAAGTATAACATTGCATAGATAGATTATTTAAAGCCTAATACTATTTGGATTTTTATTCTATATAAATTCATCTAAAAGGTTGTTTTTCAGAAGTTATTGTATTATCCACTCTATTGAATTGACGGAACACAAGGCCAAATTGTAAAGAAATGTTTCGGCCGCTCACAAAAACGGTACATGAAGAGTAACACAAAAGGAAAAACAAAAACAAATACAAAGCTCACGTTTTTCCATTAAAACAATATCGTCGCAGCCTTAAAGCCTTACAAGCACATAAACCCTTGCGGTACCGCATCAACAACCACAAAAGAGCGCAATTGCGAACGGCAAAGTGCTGTGATATGTAAAAGTGTACGGGGCGTTCCAATCGGCCGCAGAAACATCTGTCCTACCGCCGTGCGCATAGCGAGGCTGGAGGCACTAACTGCCAGCGCACATACCAACAATGCCCGTCTAGATTGCGTTCACATTCCGCGCGATCTAGGCCAGGCCCAGACCGAACAATGGGCCTGTCTCGAGTAGCGTTCTTTTAACGGTTCCCTCTCCTAGGTTACGAGTTGTATATTCGGATCAATTGAGCGCAAAACATTACCTGCCTCGGCGATAAATTAACTTTGGATAAGTATTTTTATTGACTGACTATATCTGTATTGATTGTATGTATTACGTTACACATATTAATTTTCTGAGTGATACTGTAACTCAATTTAAATTTGGAAAACTTGAAATTACTTTCTTTCATTTTATCTAGAAATAGTAATCTCTTTAGTTTCGATGGTAATCATTAACGACGCTCGGATCAATACCGGATCAATCTACTACTAACAAAACAACATGGCAATTTCTTCTTTTGCTAATAAAACTAATAACATTATACACAATAACAATATAACATTTATTTATTTTTTTCCATTGAAGGTCAAGGTAACCCGTCTACGCAGTCGCCGTCGTTATTTCATACGTACTTGAAGGGAGAAGAACTTCTTAGCGGCTTCAATGTTGTTCCTTCCAACTTGTCTCAATTCGAGTATCCTTACGATCATCTCACCACGACGCTCGACCGCCTGAAAAAAAAGGTAAACTTTTGCTTTGCATTCAAAATGAATGTAGACTATTTGTAGGGTTTTTTTTGTTGTTGAAAATTCAGTAAAGAGGACCTTTCGCTTTTCGCTATAGGTATTTCTTACATTCAAATTAGTATGGACACTTGTATTTGTTAACGTAACCTTAAAATCAGCTTCAAATACATTGACATCGAGTGTTAAAGAATAAACGTAAGACTAATTTTGACTTTAGATTAAGCTACTTAGAATATTGGACTATCCATGTGTAATTTAAATGGACATTCAAATATACTAACATAGCTATTACTTCATCCTACATCCAAAAGAAAACGAAATATAAGGTACTCATGTCATACAATTTAAAGTACCAGTTTTATAAAAAAATGTAGTTACACTAGACAATACTAATTCAAAATGTGATGTTTAACTATTCCACTAAAAAGTCGTAATACAAAGAAAGCAAGTCGATAATTATTGATGCGTCAATGTATTGTAATGCTTGTAAGTCTGCATATTTTCGCAAACATAACATAAAACATATTTCGAAGATATTTGAAATCTACCAGTCCCCCGTGGTGGACTACGCTAATACTCTCTGTACAGAGGAGGCCTTCGACCAGCAGTGAGAAATATGTAGGCTGTTATTTTACTTTTTTTTGTTACCGAATCTGAAATTTGTAAACTCCGTAACCTTATTACTTACTTCGAGGGCTGCGGCCGTAGTAGCGTCGTGGTCATTTTCAACCATCTCAATCTGCCTGAATATTTCATTGCTAACACCCGACACCTGAAAGGAAAAGTTGAATGATGTGATTTAATATTTATACATATATTTTTACCGCTAATCGACGGCGGTAAAGTCAAGTAAAGTAAAGTAACAGCCTATACATGTCCCACTGCTGGGCAAAGGCCTCCTCTATACAGAGGGTATCAGGGCATAGTCCACCACGCGGCCCCACTGCGGATTGGCGGACTTCACATATCATCCTCACGATGTTTTCCTTCACCGCGAAGCACGTGATAAGTCAGCACATAAAGTTAAAAACTTCATTGGTACCGGCACCGGGGATCGAACTCAGGTTGCTCGAGTATATTGAATTAAAGGCGAGCCCGGACACTGAGCTATCATGGCTCTTCTCGACGGCGATGGATCTTGAGAATTCATCAACTGGGATTGTGTAAGAATAGATCTATTTCTAACTCCTACTAATGATACTCGTAGTTTTTGTTGAATAATAATAGTGTCGAAGTCTTATTTGTGCTACTTCTTTTATTTATACAATTTTCTTCGTAAAAAGGGCACAGAAAAAAAATTCTCTCACATTAGGAAATACCTATTAGTGAAGAATGATGACTAACCTAAGATTATTAACGAAAAACAAAACCGACTTCAAATATCTCGATCCGTATTCATTTTATAATTTATTTTCAGGTTCCCTTAGTATTTCCGAAGATCATGCATGGGACGCACCAGCTTTCAAATAAGAAAATGATCATCAAACTCGATTCACTCAGTCGAAAGTTCTGAGGAAACAAACATTAAAAAAATTCAGTCAAATTGAGAACCCCCCCTCCTATTTTCGAAATCGATTGAAAACAAACTTAGTAGCTAACCCTGAATTAACAGTACTTCGCCAAAAGAAGGACAAAGTTTCGTTATCGACACGTGCATAGAATACACCGACACATACACGCATGAATACTTAGTTGGGTGATAATCTTTCACATAATAAATATTCTTTGAATTAGGCAACAGAACGCCCAAGCGTCTATTTGAATAAAGATATTGATTTGATTTGGTTTGGTATCCAAGAAAAACAGGACCACGTTTGATTGCGCGTTTAATGGACCTGAGACTGAAGAGTTCCTGCGTTTTGTTGAAGCGATACGTGGGAATATAACACCGTAAAACCGTTATTTTTTTTTTCTGAAGAATAAATGTTGTTAAATTGAATGTTCTTGCCCACGTTGGCGTAATTATCAAAGATGTAATAACTTTATTAATACGAAAGTGCCTTTCTTCCTCTTTAGCACAATTCAAATTAAATGTAAAACAGAAAATATATATATATGTATAATATATACATACATATAATATATATATATGTATATATATATATATATATTTATATATATATATATATATATATATATTATAACTTTTAAATTTTCTCTAATATTAAGGTCTTCCTTTGATGTTCATTGATTTCCACTAGGTGTGATGCTAGTTTTTCTAACTTGTCTCTGTAGTCCGCCCATCCGCCAATGATCGATTTGTACATGTAGCCGCGCTGGTGCTGCAAGTGTCTACACGTCGATGGGAGACGCGGCCAAGTAAACAAAAGTGCAATTGTAAAGTGCCATGACCGGGTGCATTTTAATGGAGATCAGTGGCTCTGAATTTGGTCCCAAGGCGACAAATTGGTGGCTTATATACGCGAGGACCCTTTAAGAGTTGAATGTCCATGTGAATCTTCCGATTAACTGTCATCTCTTCAGAACTGACAGCGGTGGTTGCCAAGGGAGGTTGCTTGGTGAATGACGTGAAAGTCTTAGATGTCCAGTAATCTCCATGTCCGATGCTCCTCCCCTATCTCATAACATTGAAAGGATGATTCGGTATTTATCTTCTTAGCACGTTGAAAAGCTTTGTTCGTTGTTAAATTTTAAATTTCATCTTAAATGCAAATAGTTTACGCCTTATATGTCTTATAATTTCACTCCATTAAAAGACCAGTTTAGAATGCGACCTTTCGGAAGTCTGGCTGGAGCACGCAGGGCGGGGCGTGGTTGGCGCGCGGCGGCTGCGGCGGCCCTGGCGGCGCACGGCCGGGCGACGCCGTCAGATCTGGCGCCGCGCGCCCGTTCTCCTGCAAAATGGAGGAAGGTTAGAGGCGAAAACAGCGCTCCCTGAGCAAGTGGACCTTAGTTTTGGTAGTGCCATCCCTAAACAAGGCGAAATTCTATTGGTAACGTCATAACTGTTCTCCATCGGAGCGAAAAACGGTTTGGGGGCGCCATTCGTTGACGTACTTTCTGTGCCACTTGACCTTTGCCTGTTGTTACTTCGGGTAAGCCAATCCGAAAAGGTTCAACTTACTTTGACTGTATTATACCATACTTATATCAACTTCGAAGAAATAAATCGAAAAATTTGAAACGGATTTAAACGATTTCTCCACAACTCATTTTAATGTTGTATTACAAAAACTAGTATCTGTAAAAATGTTTGTGTACCATTTTTCTTGGCAGCCCTTGTAGTAAGTAATTAGGGATCTCATGCGAATAATTATAAAAAAGCTGATAATTTTAGTACTCGATAGAGATAGAATTTAGTTTGTATTACACTCACTCTTTCCTATTGATAAGGTTGGTCACAAACCTAACACGGACTTGATTTTTTTTAATCTGTGAATTTGTTCGGTGTATTAAAGTTAAAACCGTAAAGAAATAATAAAGCATATAATAATAACTTTCATTTGAAATATGGCTTATAAAGAGATATGACATGAGCAATTGCACATTATTATTTAAAGGTTTTATCGCACTTTAACTTATGTCTTAAAAATCGACAGCTAATACATGAACCAGTTGCAATTGCATTAGTTTACGGCATCGGATTGTGAGTACATCAATAAAATGTCTATTTGTCTGAAACGCTGCTCCAATACACCTAACTTCCGCAGCCTTAACAATTATTCGTTAGCTTGCACGAAGTAGGTCGGGGACGTGAGATTGCATCTTATATATTGGCGATACACGATCTTGGCATCGTCGAAGCGTAGTATTCGATATTGCTATGTACTTTAAGAAACGTGTGCGGGTGTTTGGTTTTCATCTCGCATGGTAAAAAACAAGACGATTTTGTGCTTCCGTGTAATGTAACGCTGACCTTCCCTCGCCATAAAGCAAAGAGAAAAAACTCGATTACAATACCGCAGTCCGACCCTTTTCACTCGAGAATTATTACTCAACAAACGCAACGCCACCCGTTTATTTCCGTTCCGTTCCATTCCGCTATCGACGGGGACAAATTCTCGCATCCTATATTCCATCCGGGCTGAAATCAATGTATGTACATACGTCGTACAATTCATTCTGTGATGAATGAAGAAGAAGAAGAAGAAATGTTTATTCACGGTCTAAACACAATGAATACATACAAAACTTAAAAATAATAAGGTAAATACACAAAAACATAACAAAAAAACAAACAAAATAATAACAGTTATGACGAAACTAAATTACGAGATCAGTTCAAATATTAATCTTTAAATTACACCCTGACCGTTTATGAGAGTACACTAACTTTTCGGAATAGACGTCCAGATAATAAATGTATACGTCCATAACAAAAAATACCCATAATATCCATTGCAAAGTTAATGACTTAGCAACTAAGATACCGAGTGTTCATAGAAAATATATACGTTCTATAGATATAATCTATTTAAAAATATATTTATCCTTGACGATTTCATCGCAACTGACGAGCGTCTTTACTATGTTCTATCTTCAGATTCTATTTCCTTTACTGCTGTTAGCCGGCAACTATTAGATTATGTCCTTTATGATCTTATGGACTTCTATATACTGTGCGGAATCCGTTCCTTTGTGTGTCATCATTGGCGTAACGGGCGCGCGGCAGTTACGCTTTAAACACGTAATACGTAGCACGAATGCTACGGAAAACGTAGCACAAGTGCTACGGAAAACGTAGCACCCTACCCGATAAGTGACTGCGTAAGGCGTGTTTCCGAGTTTTCACCGTACAAAGCTACAGCAGCTAACAGATTCAAAATTAATTATCTTAAGCGAGCGATCAGTAAAAAAGGTTTAGTAAAAACTTTGACAACGGCTGTGTTGCATTCAATATGCATAAATTTGTTTTCGATTTTATGGAAATGCCAAGCTGCGGTGGGTGGTGTGGTGAACTATGTCCTAATATTCATTGTACGCAGGAGTACCTTTGACTAGCGGAAGGATCCAAGGGAACAAATCCAGAAGTTAAGAAAAGGTCATTTCGGAATGTTTGCAAGTTGTTTGTGTAGCTCCCGCACTCGGCAGTCTAGACTCTAGACAAAGTCGAGGAATGAGCGTTTCTTTTCTGTACGAATGCGTGGGAATTTGGCGGTCGATCGAGTGCGGGGATGGCGGGCGACAGAAAACGGGGGTTGGGGGCCCTGACCCAGTTTCCCGCCGCCCCGCAACCCCCAAGCGTACGCACGAGGTCACTGTACTGCAGCTGCAAGCCCGAATACCGCAGAGGTGAGCGGACTCAACGTTCAATGTTGAATTATCTCGCATTTGCGGCGCGGAAGTCATCCGTCACGTTGGGATTGCAGCCAATGATATTATATACAAATACGGTGTAGATACAACGCTATCGCACCGAAACTGAAACACTCAAATAACGACAGTTGTTGTAATTGAAAAGTTTGCTATCTCTTTCCGTATCATACGTTCATCGTTGTCATGTCATTATATATGTCATGTAATGATGGAAAGCGGAACAATTTGTAAAAGTCGAGCTGGATGGACATGCTTCATCTTTATTAAAACATCATTGATTGCTGCTTTCCACTTTCATCATCATCATCTTCAGCCGCAAGACGTCCACTGTTGAACATAGGCCTCCCCCTTAGAACGCCACAACGAACGACACTTTGCCATTTGCATGCATCGGTTGCCCGCGACTCTTATGATGTTAAGATGCCTTCCACTTTGCTAACCATATACTCGGTCCTTAGCTAGTTCTAGCCTTAGCTTTCAAAGTTCTTTATTTCGGTTATTCTAAGTTGTTTCTTGTTGTGCATGGGTGATTAACCCATGCATCATTATACGATGCATATTTTCCAAATCAGTGGAGTTTATTGATACACTTCTTACAAAAATCAGCTGGACGGGACGCAACAAACTTTTCAGAGGCATAATGCCTCTGAATAGTTTGCTGTACTTCCTCTCGGGAACTGAATTTTTTCCCTCCAAAAAGTCGTCTCTTTTCAAATTAAAAAAAAAGTATAAGTAACGGTAGGTTAAAGGACTGGCGAGTATGGCGGATGAGGGAGAGTTTCCAACCCCAAGTCTTGCAGTTTGGAAACTTCTCTTGGTTGAAGCAGCAGCGGGAACCAAAGCTGGTTGCAAATATGTTAGTTTCTCCATCATAGTCGTCAGTTCTTCACAGTACACATCTGTAGTAATGTTCATGCCGTTTTGTTAAAAGCTGTGATGAATCACACCGGCACCAGACCACCAAACAGTGACCATCACCTTTTAGGGGTCATTTTTCGTTTAGAGCATTGCTTTGGTGCTGAACCCGAATCTGATCAACTTGCTGAGCGCTTTCGATTGTCAAACATAATCCATAAGCCATTGGCCGGACGCAATAATTCCGTTCAAAATTCTGTGCAGGCAGGTCTCGACGCCTACGTTGCGCTGGCGATAGTTAAATTCGGGGGCACCCATGTATCAAGCTTTTTTACCTTGCCAATTTGTCGCAAATGGACCAATATTGTTTTGATGTGATCATCAAAAGCTGATGCTAGCTCGGCTGTAAATTGAGTATCATCAGCTTCCACAATAGCCTTTAATTCATCATCGTTGACCAAAGTGACCACAAAGTTCATTTTTCAAGTCAAAATATCTACCGGACAAACCAATAACGGGTTGTGAGTTCATTTCTAAAGTTCTCACCGTAAACGTTGTTTATGCCGTTTGTGCTGCGTTGGTGCCACGACGGAACTCATATTCCATAGTTACAGGAATTTACGAAAAATGAAATCAATAAATAAAAGACTAAATTTGTAAAAAGAATTAAATTATTTTAAATAATATTTATTTGAATTTAGAATTCACAGCCAATCAAAACTTTTTTTTGTTTGAAATTGCCTGAAGAACGACAATTTCATAGGTAAAAAAAACCCTATTACATAGGATATGCCTTTTGGGCTGAATAGTTTGCTGAACAATTATATTTTGAAAATATATGTATCAATTTTGACCTATTCTAAGTATTTCATAGAAAACTGACTATATTTCATTCGAAAATTTATATATTATCTAAAACATATTTAAAATTTTATCATCTTCAATACTTGGTTCTAATAATAAGAAAGGTTTTTTATTTACAAGTACTTACATTTGTATAAAATTTTAATTTACATTGAAAAGTATCTGTCAAATTATTTAAAATTACTTTAAGTTCATTATTCAAAAACTTTTCTATAACAAAGCATCGTATTTATAATCGTCGTAATATATATCCGAACTATCAACCTCAACGTGCAAGTTACGCGTACCGCAGACGGACCGTATTTACATCTCGTGTATACTATGAGACGTGATCCGTCTAACAATCTTGTTCAAACAGTAATAACGTACAAGATTGAAACTCTTCTCTGCATCAAACAGCCCATTACGTTTGCAATCTCCAAACGTCAAATGCGCCAAGCTTCGTGACAGATTAAATTTTACCACGCTGACATATGTTACGTTATGGACGGATGGTATAACTATTCTAGTCGCGTAGAGACTTAAAATATATTTTACAAACGCTGTAGCGTTGCAGAGTTGCATTGATTTAGTCCGTGCCGAGTGCTTTTCACCGAACTTAAAAAGTGCCTGACTTGGCGATGGGCCTCTTAGTACAACACACGTTTATCCAGAGACCTGGTAGATTTTGATATGTTATAAATTTCAAAACCGGACTATTTACTTGTAATCAGCTCTGGGATTCAAAGCTAATATGCCTGGTTCTACGTTCCAGTCACCATTAATAGAATTTTATGTTCTACAAGCGACCCTGGCCGGCTTCACACGGGTCGTAACAAGCTTCACAGAATCATCTGCTGAGATAATCTGAAGATTGTTTGGACATTACATAAAAATAGGATCAGCCGTTTTGGAGTCCACAAGGAACACGCCGCACATCGATTTATATGTGATGTGATATAGTAGCCGTAACACATCTGTAACCCTACGAGTGTTGCAAATGTTAACGAGCGCTGGTTATCATTTTAGATCAGGTGTCACCGCCAGTTCGTATGCCCCCTTCTCACACAAAAAAGGCTTACACGCTATATCGTTTTCTTAATTTTTATTCACTTTATCTTGATAAGCGAAATAATGATAAATAGTACAACAACTGAATGAGAACTTCATCTAAACAATATAGATTGATATTAATTTCTCTCAACACGGCTGTTACTTCAATCATCAGATTATTACTAGACTCTGCCTCACTTTTTGTCACCTTTTTTAATTTAACTTTAAAACTAAATCGGATTACTAATTAAGGTCCAACTGTCCCTCTACGTAAATAATAAAATGAGTAATGACTATTATACGACTGTAAGTGGTATAATGAACATTCCTTCACCCGTCGGTCAATATCTACGGCATGATAGCATTAGAAACCTTTGTAACTAAATACGGGGATTATAGTGGCTTACTAAACGCTTAATAGGGAATGGGCGAGTACTTTGTATTAGATACTGCAAATGCAACATACGGACCCGACTTCATTATCGCTCTTAGCTGTTCTAATAAAATTCACGGCAATTCTTTCTCCCGGCTCTAATCTTAAGTAATGGCCCCACATTTTCTTTTCTCATTGTCTCCTATCAAGAGATAAAGTAACAAATAACTGTAGAATGCGGCATATCATTTAACTTTCTTATAAGGTCTTCTAGATAGTGAATTCATTTTATACGTTAAAATCAATCCAAAAATAATCAATAGTAAATTCGTAATAACAGTTATTCTTTATTTCTGGTTGTTATTTCTTATAGTTCGCTATTTTACTATTTCATTACATATCTTAGTTAACTTTCTTGTTAAATAATTAGTAGAGACATCAACCTTTGCTATAATGTTAATTATAGAACTGACTACACTTAAAGCAGCATAGTTAATAGCAATAGTACTATAGAAACTATTTCTACCTCATTTTATTCCACTACAACGTAAAAACCGAAAGATGGAATAAGTTATAACATGAAACAAAGCCTACTGTCGTTTGATCGACGCCAAAAAATACAGCTAGAGAAAACTACTGGATGCATTATGCGACCGGGTCACCGTCTTTGGCAACTTGGCAATTAACCTTTCGGCAATCCTCTGCTGCCTACTAAGCAAATTTGTCAGTGATTTTAATGATTACACCCGGCGATGTGCACGTAACTCAAATACTTTCAAATTCAAAACTTTTAATTGCATGTATGGCGCAATGATGGTTAAATGGCCATCTCACCAAACGTCTTTACTCGCCGTGTTGTAGGTTCTACCTCCTCGGCCCAAAATTTTCGTGATCAATAAATAGTTGTTCCAAACGTGCATTATTTGTGTGTTGTTGGATAAAATGAATAGTATTTTACAATGTACCGTTCCACTTATTTTGAAAGAAAGTATGAAGTATGAATACTAGCATCTTTTTGTGTTTTCAAATAAGTAATTAATACTTATACATATAAATTAACTCATGTTTGAAAACTTGTACCTTCTATTATGATTAATTAAAATAAATGAATCTTTTATTAATTGTAGCTTTTAGTACCAAGTATTACAGTTGTATGTAGTATAAATAAATCGGTAAATTTCTTATCCTAAGTTATAAATTTTATAAATAAATAATTATTATAAATAAAATTCTTTCCGCATTTAAAAATATCAAATCAACCGTAGAATTTGTAAAGTCAATTTCGAACGCGAAAGTCACTCACTAGCAGCCCTAATTTGTAATTCGGCTAAGCTCCAAGCTGCGAGCTTTAAATCAGCGCAAGCCTCGTTAACGGGCGGCACAGATTAAAAAAAAGAGAGACGAGCCAAGACGGGGCACTTAAAAAGGCGCTCGGGGGGCGCTGGATCGATCGGCGGTGTACGCGTGATCGATACGCTAGTACAACCGGCTCAATGGGTTGCGCGCGCAGGCCGCCTTACGTAACGCGCAGCGCCGACACCTGTTGCCCAATACTACCACCCAGTTATAACACGGCCGTGCGGAGAAGCTAGCCGCGGCTTTTAGGCGGGCCGTTCTGACGCGACCACCCGTTTCGGTCGGCTAACCGGTGTCATTGCACTGGGGCAACCTTCGGCTGCACTCAAGGGTGCATAGTAGCGGCCGGCGGCGTAGGAGGGATGATAATGATCTTCGTTAGCGTTATTGGACGCCTGTGCAATGAACGACTTATTGTTTTCGGCACGAAATCGTTGAGCATTGGTACAAATGAATAAATCTTGAAGTTTAAATTTGTGTTAATTTGTTTTTTGTCTTCTATTTGGGCCGCCACCTGACAATCGACAAAGAAATATACGCAAAAATTTTATTGCTTGCTTTTTAACATGAACAGTATTGATATAACGTCCATTATGACTTAAAAGTTACTGAAAATGGTTCGATTTATTTTCACCGCAAGCTGTTAAAAACGCATTAACAGTATGGACCGAAACGTTACTTCACTAAATTGCTTGTGGTTCACGGTTTAATTTTCAGTGTAAACTTTAGAAATGACAACGGTTAGGGAGAAAACAGCTCATTTTATATTAACACAATATGGTTTAATGATTAAAAAGAGAAATGAAAGAGATGAAAATGAGAGAGATGAAAGAGTTCTATTTACTCAAAGTATTTTACTACACCAATTACACCTTCACTACGCATCGCGCATAGCAACACATATTAAAAATAGTATTTGAAATTGCGTTCATACTATAGAAGTTAAATAACAGCTTATAGGACCACCTAAAGCGAGAAATAAGTTCAACTTTAATATTTTACTTCTTAGAGCGAGCGAAGAGAGGTAATTTAACCGCTTCACTTATCATCATCCAGTTTATTTGCGTAATAAGATGGCGTACTTCAAGCAAAGTTAATAAACATTGAAACAACAGTGTACATGAATATATGTACAAGTAAGAAAACGCAGTTATCATATCCTTTTAGATTCTAGAAACCTTATATTAAATATCGAGTCATTTCGCGCAGCGGTCGAGTTGCTAAACAAAAATGAAAAAAAAAACATTATTTCTAAACCGTAACTGAGGATCACTTTACAAACAAAAACTTGAAATAATATACCTAAGACATATATGTACTATTTATCTATTTAAAAGAGAAAATATTTAGGTATATAAAATTATGATATAGTTCAATAAATCACCAAAACCTTATTTGCAATATTATTCAGTAGGCAAAGAGTAAGCGCGGCACGCAGAAACAAAATATCAACGTAGATGTAAGAGCAATATGTATGTTCAATCATTCGGGGTGGGACGAAGCCACGTCAAGACTGGGGGGCGTCTAGACATGCGGCATTAGAATTTGGACCGACGAGGCGGCGGCTAATCCGCGACCTAACTTGTCACGCTGTGTTATTTAATCGGAAAATACTGTCATCTAATCTATCGTATCATTAGTCTTTGAATGCAAAATTAAATTGAATTCCTTTCTACTTTAGTGTACTTTAAATTTGTAGGGATTAAAATTCAACACGAAAATAACAACCTTCGACAAATTAAAACCTAAAGACAATAAAGACAGTACAGCTCGCCTAGAATATATTCACAAAAGTATGTACAATCCCGATGGTCCATCTTGTTGTGCATGCTTCTGTATTAATTCAGTTTTTAAAGTTGACATTATTTGCATAATTTAAAAAATAATATTGTACAATGATTTCAATATCAGTAAATCATTATGTTGATTTTATGTCATTTACATTTACTTTTGTGGTAGGACCACGCCGCAGCTTTTTGGATAAAAGTGACATATAGTAGAAGAAAACTAAATAAGTAAAATAAGCTTTAGATAATGAATAATTAACAAAAGCTAAATGATCTTAAAAATTTGGAAAAACTAGAAATGGAAATTTCATATTACATTTAATAAAATTTTCATCATCGTGATACAGTATAACAATATATCTCAATTACTCAGCGTATTGATATAGACATAACAATCTTCGCGAGACGACGTCGCTAACATTATTGCAAGCGACACGAGAATTAATTGCACGCCTATCCAATTTGCAATCAGCTACAGCAAACAAAATATTAACGATGGCTGCGTAATTGTTTCTTTAAATCTTTTAATATTTTGATTAAACTTTTTTAGAACATGTTTACCATTAGATAAGTATATTTTATTGTCTATGAATGTTATATGTTATGATATTATAAATAAAAACGTAAAAGGAATCAAATTTAAAAGACATCAATGGGCAAATCTAGTTTAAGACTTAGTGTATCTGATGAAATAAAACGCTGACTCCCGTGAAATCTTTTAAAAATATCTATTTTATATCAATTCTCATTTCGAAATCGTCGTACAGAAGGAAGCAGCAGACTTGAAACTGCCAGTTATTTACGTAACAGACGATGCTAAGTTATTTGTAAACCTTGAAGAATCTGGAGCGCTTGGCTTTATGTCAGAATTGTCTAGTACGAGGAGTCGAAGACTCATTTGTCTAGACTGACGTCTGACCAACTTCAAATTTTGTTACACGGTTTTGACATTTGACGGCAGTGACGTAAAACGAACAAAACCTCATAAATATTGACAACCCTATTAATTATCAGAAAAGTGTTAGTGTTAACGTTCCAAATATTAACGTCAAAGTAAATAGACGTTGCTAAGTTATATGACAACGTCGTAGATAGACGTTGTTAATTATTAGATAAATATTTTTTAACGTTTGGCAACTATAACTTTATTATTAATTTGTTGTTGGGATATATATATCTACATGCCGAAAGGCCTATTTCTTATACGTAATGGATTAGGCGTATTACTATTTACTATAAAGCCATACGTAAAAAATACCAAAAACTACACGTACTAGAAACTCTATTAAGTTAATATTTAACCTATATGCCATGACACTTGTAATTTAATATTGTCGATATAACTGGTAAAAATAATGTTGAAACTTTATTGACAAATATATATTAAACAATCAATCCCAAAATCTGGTTCATAGATTAAACCTACATTGAAGAAAATTCCCTAGGTACCCTACGAAATGTATTATTATAGTATATTATAGATGATTCAGTTGAAAAACCGGCCAAGTGGGAGTCGCGCACGTAGGGGTCCGTACCATTATCTATAAAAACGACAAAAAATCACATCTGTTGTATGTGAGCCCTGTTTTTTCTTATTTTTTGTTATAGCGGTAGCAAAAATACATCATCTGTGAAAATTTCTACTGTCTAACTATCACGCTTCATGATATACAGCCTGGTGAAAGACGGACAAACAGAAAGACAGAAAGACAGACAGACAGATAGACAGACAGACAGAGAGACACAGCGGAGTCTTAGTAACAGGGTCCCGTTTTACACTTTGGATACGGACCCTTAAAAAGAACATGAAATTTTACATCAACTTATACATTTCATATTTAGTATCGTAGTTATTAGTGAAGTCTTCTAAAATTTAAATATTACACAATTCTTATCCAAAACAGGGGCAGAGTAACAATAACAATCGAATTATGACAAGAATAACTCATCTACAAAAGTTTACAATCAATTTTAGTTCACAGTTTTAAAAAAAAACGTGAATGTAACTTTTTTATGTATTAGGGTCATTCTCATGAAATTCATATAAAGTCATCATAGCGATTCTTTCCACATTATAACGTGCTTCGTTCTGGAAAATCCAGGCGGTATTTATAATTTCACAAAGGCTAAGTGCGTCAGCGAATCGTTTCACTCATTGTTTCTACATAAAAGATGATTCAAACTCCTGTCGGCTGCTAATAAAAGAAAGAACATTGGAAATTCCAAAAGGCATTAATCTTATGTGCCCTAAAATTAACGTCCCACTCCAATTATGCTGTCGTACTGTTCACCTTATCAACTACTAAAAGTGAGGAAAGGAAATTCGATAGATCGTTGACACATTATCAGTTCTACGTACACGTAATAATACTATTATTTGGAGACTTCAGTTGTATAAGGACATCTGTCATTTACTTATAAGGAAAAATGTAAAAAATAATAAAAATAGTATTTAAGTAACTATCGTCGTATAACCCAATTTTCAAAAGGTTGTCAACGCATCTGGTCCATGGGCGGCGGTATTCACTTAACATCAGGTGAACCGTCTGCACGCTTGGCAACTTTTCACATAAAAAAAATATGTTATTTTAACTGAATAGCTAACGGAAACAAGTACATTTTCATCAACAAGAAACATAACCGACTTGAAATATCTCACTCATTTTACGAATATATTCTATTTGATTTGAGTCCAATGCAAAGTCCAATACGAATTAAATTATTATGGGACCAATGTCGTCGGTAAACCGAACCCATTACAGAAATATTTTTTTTAAATTAAGTCATAAATGACGGAGTTGAGTGGCAGGGCCAAGCCAGTCTTCACTATTGAAAGAATGGGCAGGTCCGTCCGGGTAAGTACCACAGAAGACCGTCGTGAAATGGAAGTGTTATAATTCTGCGTTTCGTCTGGTGAGTGAGGTAGCCGGGGCACATTTGATTATAGATGTAGATGCGTTGTCATCTTGACAACGCATCTACAACCCTACGGCTGTTACAAATGTCAATGGACGGCGGTTATCACTTTTCAGATTTACCACCAGCTTGCTTTCCACCTTCTGACATAAAAAAGGCAATAGGCATAAAAAAAATACAACCGAACTAACCACGGAAAGGAATCTTAGGATAATCGATATTAAAACCTTCATTTTAAAAATTATCGACTTCAAAGCCTTTAAAGTTATGCGGATTCTTAACCGTACACAATCACTTGAAAATTTTCGTTGCTGTTAAGCGATCGGTTCGCCACAGAGGTCAATCTTTTTTTTGTGAGAAAGTGGCAAACGTGCTGATATTAAGTGATACACACCGCCCGTGCACATTTGCAACACCCATAAGGTTGCAGATGCGTTGCCACCTTTCATTAAAGTGGGCCCCGGCTATCTCACTCACCAGACGAAACGCAGAAGTGTAACACTTCTACTTTACGCCGGTCTTCTGTGTGGTCATGGTACTTACGCGGACGCACCAGCCCATTCTTGCAACAGTGAAAACTTTTGCGTGGCCCAATCACAGTTAAATCTACTCCAATATACTTAAATGCATTGTTGATACGTGTAGATCAGTTTTTATATGCAACACATACTACTAATTGTATTCTTAAAATGTTATATGCAAACTTTATAATCTTAAAATAAATTCTGGCTAATTTAAGAAAAATAGAAGATCATTTCATTTTAAAAAAAGGCCATTGTCTTGTTTCATTTTGGTAGATTTTTTAGAACCCTCATATTTCTCTTTCACTAAACTAAGACGGTACAGAGTGGTACGCACAACATGAAGCGACGTCCTAGCACAATTTATAAGCTTTAATATTGTATTAAAAAAAATTAATAGCTTTACTCATTGTTTCTTTTTACCAATGCACTACATTTTGAAACATTTCTTACAAAATACTTAAATCGCTTTATTATATTATATCTAAGCCTTAGGATTTGGCTGTAAATAAAATAAGAAGAATTTTAAAAAGTAGAATATGAGATATTTAACTGAAATATATATACTAAAATATTAATCAAAATAGACCAATCCCATGACCATAGTGGTCATTTGAAATAATATATAGTTATTAAATTTACGATATTTGTACATTCATAATACACATTGAAATAATTGTGAACAAAATTATATGTATGAAACGAAGGTTTAATTATTTCATATTTTGAACAGTGACAAATCATACTTTAATGTTATTGAATAAAAAACGGTCTAAACCAAGCGACGGAAAATACATAAAATATATACTTAAGTGTTCATAACACTTAAGCATATATTTATGCTACGAAACATTTAGGCGTCAGAAGTTATTTACTCACTCTTCACGTCTTTACACTTACGAAGTTTATAATTAACATGAGACTTTAGTAAGCCCAAACGTTCTTACTTTACGATGCTCTAAAAGCTGACAATTTTAGACGACAAACTCCCCCTTACTCATTTGTGACAGGAAAAATATATTTCTCATTCATTCGCATGTAAAAATGATTTTTAAGGATATTTTTTCGTCATATTTGGGTCAATAAACCACCTCCGCTCTTCCACTGCTCCACCATTGCCTACGAATGGGCGTTTTATAAAAAACTGCTGGACTACATGAATAACTAGGTCAGTTCAATGATTATACGCCAGGCTGAAGCGTAGAACCACTATTGTGCAAGCCTACGACTGCCGTTTTCAGTTTTACTTTTTTTTATTTATGCCAACTCTGACAAATAATTTGGATTTCAATATCCTATCAAAAAAATTTAACACCATTCAGTTAAATTCTAAAACTTGGTATGATTGGAAAAAATCTCAAATCCTCTATAAATTCTAACTGTATCTCTTCTATAATCATGAAGTGTATTTATAAAGTTAAACCCTTTCTAGCTGTTTTGACGAAGCGTAAGCGTTAGTACAATGTATTAATAGACTAATGTAATTATAAGCTAAAAAGGAAAAGTAAATAATAATTCGTGTCCGGGCGCTCGCCTTTAATTCAATATACTCGAGCAACCTGAGTTCGATCCCCGGTGCCAGCACCAATGAAGTTTTTAACTTTAAGTGCTGACTTATCACCTGCTCCGCGGTGAAGGAAACTTCGTTAGGAAACCTGCATATTTTCGAAATAATAAAAAAAATATATATTTTTCGAAGATATGTGAAGTCCGCCAATCCGTAGTGGGGCCGCGTGGTGGACTATGCCCTGATACCCTCTGTATAGAGGAGGCCTTTGCCCAGCAGTGGGACATGCTGTTACTTTAAATAATAATTCAATATTGTGGTGTTTCCAAATATGTGTTACACGTTGAAATACTTTTTAATGATTCCTCAATTGATATCAAAAAATGTAACATATAATTATATACACATATTTCCCCAGCAACACGATATGTCTTATGTCTGTAACTTTGGGATAAGATAACATGAATGAAAATTGAGAGAAGAAAATTGGAGAGAAGAACTAAAAAACTGAATGTGTATCTACTTTTGAGCACCGCTTTGGTAATAACGCTTTCGCCAATCTCCAACATCCTCCCGGAAAATCCTTTGACTGTGCGCTCTACTTCGTAAATTCGTCAGAAACGCTTTGCCGATAAAGTTCATTTTCTAACGTATCAGCAAAAGGTTCATTAGGCCGCCTACAGACGTCGGCTGCAGACAGCCACACCCACTTAAGCATTACCATGCCCGAATGGTTTTAATGACGAGAAAATTGTTGATTTAGTTCTCATATTTTAATTTCTGCTCTTTGAATTTTTATACTGTTTGTATAAAAAATCATGATTAAACTTAAAAATAAAAAATAATCTAAACGTTAGCGAAAAAAAAGATGAGAGATTCTTTTCGAACATATTACGCTCACGGCGGAGTGCGAGATATGGTATGGTTAAAATTTTTTGAAGGACTGAATCGTAAAATTTTTCTTTAAAATTTAAAAAAAAAACATTAAAACAAATAAAATAAAAATTCATCATTTACATTTATACTGATAGTGTCAAACAGTCACTCTACTCCCTCCACTCTGGAGACGGTTTTAAAAGATTTTTGAAATTTCGGGTAGTCAACCTAGCCTTCAGAAGGATCGAATGAGTATCGGGGGAGGAAAATAAAAAAATAACCAATCACAGTGGAATTTCATCTGATGGGCCAAAAGAATGTAGGTGATTTTTAATGAGTTACAAATACTTGTACAAATAAGAATATTAATAACTGTGCGTGTTATTATCGCGTGCTACCTCTGTTTACATTAGAACACTTAAGGAAATTAAGGAAAACTATGTGGCTTAAAGGTAAGAAGTGAAGCTATACATTGCCGTGAATTCTGATGAGCGAGCACAAAAGACACAAAGAGGCAAGGAACAAAACGCTTCGTCTTAGCACAACGAATCGACTCACGCTCCGCCGCGCCACCTCATCCCTCTATCTTGCTAGCACCCCACCCCTCTTACGTCTATCTGCTTCTGCGAACGGGGCCTAATGAGAACCGTTGAGATCTAAAATTTGGTGCCAACTCGAACTCTGTAGAGCTCTAGAGCTTCGAGAGAACGCCCGGGAAACTCAAAAGTGGAGCGTTAAAACAATTGCCTTGATCAAACAAATATCGACTCTCTGCTTAAAGCGATAAAAGATGCAGTTATAACAAGAACCATTGTAGTCTGCCACACGCCGATGTGGCAAATGGCGGTATTGATAGAATTTTTACTATTCCACTTTTAAAGCTCGTTTCATGTCGATATTAACCTGGTTTTAAAATTGTAAAAGAAAATGAGATAATACATACATTAAAACATAATTTTAATAATTGTTGTATATTTGGTTATTATAAAGCGATTTGTAGTACATAATTGCATGAAACTTCACAATCGATGTTTCACTATCTCATTTAGAAATCAGTTATTTCGTTTGGTAGGTAATGTCAGTCGATTGAAGTCTTTGCAATTATTATTCCATTAGTTGTTCATTATGAAAATATCATAGTATACCTCAACATCCTTTTGTATCTTTAACTTTACCTTAAATTAATATTCTGTTTTAAATGAAACTTTACTTTATTTCACGAAATCAAGCGATTGCGTTTGTGGTACTTTGTATGTACTGTGCAGAAAGAACAGATTAAGACAATTATTATTATTGAACGTTATGTACTTTTTGATCAAACAATAATTTTCAGGGACACCTGGGGAAATTTAAGCGGTAGCTTAATTATTTTATGCAATAAAAATTCTCAGACATTTTAAAAGAGATTGAAAACCATTAGTAAAATCTTTCATATGCTGAAGTAAATCAGTTTCATAAAAATAATCTTAGATTTTCGTATCGTTGTGGCTACGAAATTTCACGTATTTTATATATTTTTAACGTAGCGATACATTGTGATATCGTACCTTAGCGCAGAGATATTTATAAAAATATCATCGTTAAAAATATACCTCACTGCATTAAATGTATATTTCTGATCAGAAAATAATAATGAACCAAAATTATTAAAATAAGGCGAAACAAAATATTATCCTTCAATATTCACTCGTCAGTTCTTCATAAATATGTGCCAATTAATGAATACACGTAGCCTATCGTTTTTAATAATGAAGTAAATTTCCTCTTATACAATCATATTACAATAGAGACAGCATGTAATTTTCTTCTTAATATTTTAGAATAAAATGTAGATTGGAAGTTAAATGTTTATAATCGTTTATCTCTATATATAAAAATAAATCGCTAAATATGTTGCTAAGCCCAAATCTCGAGAACAGCTGAACCGATTTCGCTAATTCTTTTTTTGTAATATTCCTTGAAGTTCGAGGATGGTTCTTATGAATGGAATAATTTAAAAAAAATCCTGAAAAAGTCTACAAACAACACTTTTCTATATTCCCATACAAAAGATTAGTAATAGTACTTAAAAGTCAATTTGAACTTTAATACCATAACATAAACTTTAAATGTTAGTGGAGGGGTTCCGGAAAGGCAAAACAATTGAGTAATAACGTTACTCAATTGTGTATCGTATACTAATGTCAATATTTTTCATTCTGTAATAATTTTTTACTAAATAGAGCGATTCAAGAGGAAGATTTATATGTATAATACATTCAACCAGTGCAAAGCCGGGGCGGGTCGCTAATACAACAAAAATATTTATAGCAAAGTATATATTGTATAAATAAAAAATCCGAGTTCTGTAATACTAAACACATATATATCTCTTACTTAAATCATGATTTTGAAAAATTAATTTGTGATGAAGAATGACAATTAAATAAAATTTAAATTCAAATACATTAAATCCCACGTGTTCTTAGGAGCCTTCTACTCATAAAGAGCAGGTATATTTAATATGAAGTCGTTAAATGTAGAGATCATTATCCAATAAACACACTCGACCACATTTCATACTCGATGTATTATAAGAGTGTGGCGTTGACGTCATCCTTTCATCTACAGGATGACGTCAACTGTGGGTGGACACTGGTTAAAACCTAATGCATCGAATTACGTATGTGTCGCAATGATAATTATTTTATGTACTACAGTAAATTATAACAGGACAAGAGTCATTGCACTGCTCATGCAACAAAGATTAAGTAAATATTAATTATATGTGGATTTTATTAATATTCTTTTATCATTAATGTAGAATATGTTAGTCTTTGTATTTCAAGCAATCTGACACTTTTTCTTTACGTGACTTTAGCTCATTGTCGGGGCTCTCGCTATTAATTCAATATACTCGAGTAGTGTCCGAAGTTGATCCCCGGTGTCGAGACCTATGAAATTGTTAATTTTAAGTGGTCACATGCTCAGTGATGAACGAAAACATCGTGAAGAAATCTGCACATTTTCGATATATAAGAAAAAAAAAATATTTCGAAAATATGTGAAGTCCGCCAATCCGTAATGGGGCCGCGTGGAGGACTATGCCCTAATACCCTATGTGCAGAGGAGGCCTTCGCCTAACATTGGGACATATATAGACTTTACTTTTTTTAATAATCTTTCCTCTTAGTCTTAATATAAATGTATCTATTACAGTGGTGAATAAGAGCCAAGGTCTGTTAAGGGATATTATGTCTTTTGGTAAATAAACAATGAACACATGGGCATTTAATTTGTATATATGTATTTATATACAAACAAAAAGCCCATGTGTTCGTCAATGAAATTTTCATAGTGAAAGTCGAAAATTCTACTATAGGACAAGGTTCACATTATTCATATGCCGTTGTTATACAATATAACTGTTACAAAGGGCATTTGAATATTGTAGACAACACATCAAGACATCAAAGGCACAAAGAGTATGTTAAGATTAAACTCGAGCTCCTTTATTACTCGTCCCCAAACAAACGCCGTAAATAAATCAAACTCGAGGCCTATATTAGCAGCCTAAACTTCGTCGTGCATACATGAGCTTCATTTTCGCGTTCCAAGCGTAGGTACTCAGTAACTCGGTCGGAGAATGGCTGAACAGAGAATCACAACCACGCCCAGACTCTAGTCTCCAACGCACCGATGCTACGGACGCCATCTTGGCATAGCGGTCATGGTTTAATATTATTTACAGCCTGCGATCAAACCTTGGGGTGTCCCTAATTTCAGTACGTTTTTAGGAAACATGTGTAATCTGTGTTTGACCCAGTTTGTTGCGGTGTGTTATAGTGAATTGTATGTGGTTCGTCTAGTTTTAATGTTGGTATCAGGTCGCAACGCCGGTTTGGCCTGTGCCGTATAGCATTTTCTGGAAATGAATATACGATAACATTTATTGCCCTTCAAGTATTAAAACTTTATAGATAAATATGTTTATGTTATTTTTATAGGTACTCAAAGACGTGATGGAACATTGCGCAATAATTGAAAAGATTTACTGAAATTGTTAATCTCCTGATTAAGTTTAACCGTTTAAGTGAGCCAGTTACGCAAGGGAAGATCAATCTACGTTAAATTTTGCTAAGTTTAATTTTTTACGTAATATTTCTTTAATAATTATGCAAGTTTAATAGATGAGTAAATTGTAAAATAATGAATAAAAAATTAGTTACGTTTTTTAATCGTCGTACCGGCTAGTCAAAGGTTTTTTTATTGTTAACCCGCTCTGTAATAATTGAGGTTTCAAAGTGAAATTAATTTAATAGTAAAAAAATGTAGATTGTGCGATATTTTTTTATTTATACTTTATTGCATTTACCTTAATCAAGGATTACAAAGAGCAAATTTAATGCCTTTAGGCATTCTCTCCCAGTCAACCCGGGGCGTGGAGATAAATTATTTGTGGTAGGTGCAATAAAAAAAGTTAAGAACGGCGAAAGAGTCATCGAAGAAACTAGTATTATGTGGTATATTGTGGTATATTCAAGAATCCAAGACGCTAACAGCGTCTTGGATGACTGAAAAGTGTTAAAGAATTTTTCAGTATTAATTGGAATCACTCGTTACATAGTTATAAATAAGATTTATATTTATTTACAAAACAATTTTTGTAAATAAATAAATATAAATTTTATTTATAAATTTACAAAAATCTGTAGGTATACAAATACGAGTTAGAAATAAATGTGTTTTTCATCGATAAACAAATATTACATTATGTGTTTTTGCATAATGTCACCACTGAAAATATTCTTGTAATGACTTAATAATTTTTAAAATATGAATCGAGATTTAAACTTTATGAAGGTGGAAAGAACAAATGTAATTATTAAAATACGCCACTATTCCACTATTAAGTCTTTTCATATTTTTTAAGAACATTATATACTTTAACGAAGCTAAAACTTGTAACAAAGTACATTATTAAATCAGATATGACTATGTATGCGGCACTGACAAATAAGTAACTTCTTATTTCTCCTTCCCTTACCCCACCTAGCAGGGGTTGCAGAATATGTGAATCATGTTACTTATTGTATTTGGATTGTAGGCTTTTTTACAACCGGCCGCCTGCCAAATTTCACCCCTCCCTGGAAATAAACACCCAAATCCGGTACAATTATCTATGTGTCACAGAAATATTTGTTCCGTGTATCAACCCCCGACATCCGGATCAAAAGCCACTAGGCTAGCAACTGCACTACCAACCAGGTCATCAATAAATAATTAACTAAATAGACATAATGTAACAGCCCATATATTATGTCCCACTATTGGGCAAAGGCCTCCTCTGTACGGAAGATATGGTCACTCGCGACCGTACATCGCAGACTACTTACACATTTCTTCGATATTTTTTAATCATCATCATCATCATCATTTCAGCCTGTTTGAGTCCACTGCTGACCATAGGCTTCCCCTGTACGATCCTGAGCCACCTGGATCCATCGACTTCACGCACACTTGCATAGGTCGTCACTCTATCTAGTGGGGGTTCGACCCACACTGCGATGGCCAGTACAAGGCTGCCACCCGAGAACCTTTCTTCCCCAACAGTTATCGGTTCTACGAGCTATATGGCCGACCCATCGCCACTTCAGCTTACTAACCTTCTGAGCTATGTCGGCTACTTTTGTTCTACTGCGGATGTCTTCATTGCGAACTCTATCACGCGAGAAATACCGAGTAACTATAGCCCGCTCCATAGCTCGCTGAGCGACTTTGAGCTTCCTCATACGGCCAGCAGTGAAGGACCACGTTTCATTTCCGTTTTCATCACTGGCAACACACATTGGTTGAAGACTTTAAGTCTTCAAACATCCAGGTATATCCGACGAGAAGATTTGCCGAAGTTTTCCGAACGTTGTCCAAGTTGGATTCGCCGATTGACCTCTGCGTCGAAGTTGGCCTTACCTAGCCGGACTAACTGTCCTAGGTATACGTACTTGTCAACAACTTCGAGGACAGTTGGAAAACAACATTCAGTAAAGGCGTGACATGGACATTAGACATGATCTTCGTCTTGTCCATGTTCATCTCAAGGCCCACCCGTTGAGACACACTAGGCCTACAGATTATTTAAAAAATATGTAGGTGTCTTCACGGTTTTTTTTTTCAACGATGAGCACTTGATAAATCAGCTTTTGAAATTGCTATTAACAATTTCACTGGTACCGTCACCGGGTTTTGAACGCGTGTTGTTAGATTGTATTTAATTGTGTCCTAAAAAAAATATTTATATTTAATTAAAAGAGCTTTTATTTGATATACTCGTACTATTTAGATATCGATTTCATATTGACATATACACATCAAGTCACATATTATTATAGCATAGGTTAATAGAGTTAATAAAAACAAGAATGTTTAATCAGTCACCGAACTCCCAAGTGACTACAATTTATTGCTCGAACAAAATACAATTTAGTGGAAAAAGTTTCATGTATTTTTTTATGTATTTATATTTCTTGTATTTATATTATTTCAGTTTACAATATATTTGTAAATACAACATAATTACAGGATATAATGACCATTAAGATTTTTCACAGCAATTTAAACAAGAATATGTGTGCCATGGGAAAAGGATGATTCCAGATAACTTCAATTTACTGGTATCCTGCCAGGACTCGTATCGTCTTAAGATAGGGTATAGAGTTCTTATGTACCAAAAGGTTTCTCTACATTTAACAAATTAAAAAATGCAAAAAAAGTAAAAAAAAATTTAATACAAGATCTTAAATACAAATAGCTTTAAATAGTTGTAATTTGTTGTAATAGTTGTGTAGTGTAATTTACGGTGGTAGGGCCACGCAGCAGCCTCGGCTGTTGCACGAGTGGGCAGGCCCGTTCGGGTAAGTACCACGACCTCACAGAAGACCAGCGTAAAGTGGAAGTATGACAAATACTTTCGCGTTTCGTCTCGTTTCGCGAGTGAGGTAGCCGGAGCCCAATTTTCAAAAGGTTGTCAACGCCTCAGTAACCCTCGGGTGTGGCGTCCAGATGTCCATGGGTGGCGGTATTCACTTACCATCAGGTGAACCGTCTGCTCGTTTGGCAACTTTTCACATAAAAAAAAATAGTAAGAAGGAATTTGAGGCAACAAAATGAATGAATAAAAAAAATAAGTCCCTTAGGCGTTGATCATATTTTTAAAATATTTGCGTATTAAAGGCTTTGAGTGAACTTTAAATACATGTAATAGTACGAATTGAGCATTAGTTAGAAAAATGGCATAGTTAGCCGGAAGGCTTTAAAGATTAAGTTCAGATTTGCGTTAACATAATGGGCGCAATCTATCCATTATGTTAACGCAAATTTAAGATTCCAAATTAAGACCGACTGAGATGCCTTATGACTTTAATTTACTTGTATTCATTACTGTAGATAGCACATTTACATCAATTATGTAGGGACCGTTGTTATAAGTATAATTGTATTCTGAGACCAGTGGGGTTGGTTAAAAGTGGGTGAAAAGGTCAGCAGCTTATTTATAAATAGGTGACTGGCTTTCGATTCGAGTCCTATCGTACCCCACGATATATCACGATTGACCTACTTTTTGTTTTGTACAACTTGTTTGTTATAATTATGCTTCGACTATTATGTTTAATGCCTTTCAACTTTGATAATCACTTACTTTGTATTGATATCAAGTACGTTTTGAGTGAAATCAACCGGATGTGTGTGATCTATTAATTTGTGAATTAAGGATATTGTATATTTTTTAAATATAAGCCAATTTTGTTTGACTGTTTAAACAATCTGTTTAGTCTTGATGCTGTTGAGACTTTTCATTTTAATCCCGTTACTATTTAATGTATTTTACCGCATAAAACTGACATTTAAACTTCTAATGCTTACTATTTTATAATGCTCAAAAGCAATTATTTTTGTAAAAATTTGAATATAATATAATTCATGAACTTACAAGTTATATTAACAATGATAAGATCATAAGATCATAAGAATAACAATTACAAATATACTTGAATCATTACTTATTTCTTAACGACTGACTTTTTGACCCAGTTCGACGACGGCGCCATCTTTCGATTATACGTAAGCGATGTCAACTGCGCAGGATACAGTCGTCAAAAGGAATTACCCGTGCCTAATTGCAGCTCTACGCAATAATATACAGAGTTGGCAAGTTATCAATCTTGCATTCAGTCCAATTCAAATTTGACCGTTACACAAATTTAACCATAAAGCTGTTACTCTGTATAACATGCACTACGCTGGAACGGTCATTTTTGGGATATTTTTACTATATGTGTCCGATATGTTCGAATGTATCCGATAATCCGATGAAATAAATACGACATTCAAATATTTATTTAATATTCCGACGCGATTACTTATACGTACTCATTTTTTTAACAATAGGTTTTGAAATCTTGATTCGATTATAACACTACTCATCGTTATTCAATTTGAATTTATTCATCTGAATTAGGTTAGAAAATGTTGATAAATAAAATCTTAATATTATGTTATACATAAATTTTAAGTTTACTCCTAGTGATCTCGGACAGTGAGTATCATCTTACATGATTCATAATTTAAAATATGCACTTTTTAAGATGCTCTCCTCTTAGCGCATGTTAAAACGTCCACAAGATGGCGAGTGATGCTTCAGGAGCGACAAAGAGCATCGTTAGCCTAACGCCTGTGTACGCTCCTCAGATTGACATAAATACATGTTAATGAATGAAACTACTATCCAAAAAATCAATTAACGCCATTAAAAATAAGCGGTTTTAAAAATACAAGCAAAACTAATGAAAAACATGCAACCAAGCTCGAGACATGGATTGTCTTACATCATCGACATATTACCGCGTATTTTATTTTATCCATGCACTAAGGCGAATATGAATGAAGTGGTCGTGGGGGGAGAGATTTTCAACGATGGCGATACGCGCTTGGCGTATGCATGTACAGAGGCATGTATGGAGGCGTCGTGGATAAAAAAGCGTGCAGATTCCCGCGGCCGGAGTCGACCGGGACGACTAGGGAGCCCCGGTGAGCGGGGTCGTCGAACGCGCCGCCGGGGCCGGGAGGGGCGGCCGTTTCGGCGGCGCGCTATCGATCGCTACGCGTACCTTCCTGCGGCCGCAGCAGAGCATCCTCCGAGCGCGCGACTGTCCGCCCGGCGAAGTCCTCAACCTGGCCAGTTTTCGCCACTGCATGGGGACCGGTTAGCGCGGCGGCTGCGGGGGCGGCCCCGGGGCCGGCTGTTCGCGCATCGCGGGCGCCTCGGACGCGGCCGGAGCGCGCGAGACACCCCTGCGGAGTGCCCGCTCAGCGCGCGCGCCTGCGCCCTGTCCCACCCGCCCCGCCGCCCGCCCTCTCGCAGCGCGATTAATAATTCCGGCTACGCTGCCGGTGCGTATGTGGGTTAGTTTTTTGGGCGATCGATCGTTCGGCTCGCGGCCCGCTTCCGCCGCTGCGACCGACTCGCCGGCCGCTCGTTAATCGCACCGACAACGGCGACGGCGGCCCGCGTCCGCTTCCGCCTACCACTTGGCGGGTCCGTTTCGACGGACGTCTGACCCATGTGAACAGGTGGCCAGTTACAATTAACCGTCGTTGGAAAACCTGAATTACGTTTTCTTTAAAAGGCTGTCGAATGACCGTACTGGTTGTTTTTAAACCTCTAAATTATACTGAATAAAAGTACCGACACCATTCACTCTCACCCGAGTTAATATGTAGGACGATAATGATACTGTCGAATGTTGGAAATACTTATGAAAAGATGACAATGTTGTTATTTATTTTATAACACTATTTTATTTTATAACACTATTGGTACATTTCTTTGTTTTAGACAATACTCAATACAATAAGTTACTCTACATGTCGGTGGTTGCAACTTCCCTCAGCCGCACAAAAGCCGGTCAAAACCGCATGTGGGAGGGTCGCAAACTTTACTTGGGTACTTAAAGACTCCGTAACTGTAACAAGGCCTAAAATTAATGGAATTTTCGCGAGCTTTTTGGCATTGAGGTCGCGTACTTAGCATAACTTCATAAATATGCCCGAATAACTAGCGTTTCTTGTATAAAATACAATTTTTGATACTTTTATTAGTGCTTCTGAACTAAATAAGTTATAAATTTTAAAGTTTTTTATAGTGCTAATCTCTGCACTTAAGATTGAACATTAAAACATGTAGAAAAAGTACGAAAAGATTGTCGCCGTTTAGCTCAGTGGCTAGAGCGTCAGGCCGCGAATGCCGAAGACGTGGGTTCGATTCCCACAGCGGCGACAATCTTTTCGTACTTTTTTCTACATGTTTTAATAAATAAGTTATTTTATAAGACGGAAAGCATTTTGCTGTCTGAAGGCTGATGTCGATGGAAGTATTAGTTAATTAGCTAATTCATTACATACTTTTGTACAATCTTTCATAACTCATTTTAACTGTGGTAGGGCCACGCAACAGTTTTCGCTGTCGTACGAACGGGCAGGTCCGTTCGGGTAATTACCACGACCTTGCCGAAGACCAGCGTAAATATGGAGTTTTGTAATTCTGCGTTTCATATGGTGAGTGAGGTAACCGGGGCCCCCTTTTTTAAAAGGTGTTACGAATGTCAATGGGAGTCACTTAATCATCAAGTGAATCGCCAGCTCGATTGCCACCTTCAAACGTAAAAAAAAATGTCATAAACGCGATAGTGATTTAACACTATGCAGTTAAATGAAAAAAGGTATTTGTACACCACCGGTTCAAAAATCCAAGTAATTACGATTATTACGACTTGAGTAAATAAAAAAGAAATCATGCGCAGTCATTTAATGACTGGATATATAAAAAAGTTAAAGAAACAAAAAAATTGTGATTATTTGTAATTTTAATTGTGAAATAAAATAATTTTTGTTGTACGTAAAAGCGACATTATATCGTAATAGCTCTAATTTAAATATCATTTGCTTTGTCCGAATAATCTCTGCTGGAAATCGACTACGTAATTACAGCCCGTAACATATACTTATACTTAACTTATACTTAACTTAATATCTAGTTATCAATCAAAGATATTACAACCTATCCAGAAATTAACGTCAAACCTTAATTCCATAAAAGTTTCTTCAGAATTTCAACTTTATTGTTCAACAGTTCCATCAAGCGACAACTTCCTAATTTCATAGGTTTCCCTCCTTTCGGTTATTAAGTAAAGAAAGAAAGCTAACTTGAAGTTCACAAATTTCTAAACATCATCGTGGTTTCTTTTTAACTTTAGTAGTGAGATAGATGCTTTCAATATTTGCTTCTATATATATACTTATTAGCTTTAGTAAAGAAGTCTGTACTCTTCAGCTCGTTTCTTAAGAGGGCTGATTCGGCCACGTTTGGGGGTGGAAATGTGAAAATATGTCTAACGTGACCACGTAATTTTAATGTATTAATAAAAGCGCGCTTTGCATGTCGATAACATCAACGTTGGGCGCTAATCGCCCCACGCACGCCTACTAATACATTTCAAGATTCCAATTCATTCAAAGGTTAATGTCACAAATTTAGTATTCGCATGCATGCACCGCATGTCTGCTGACCTGACCTGATTAAGCTTAAACTGAATGGCCGCCGTTAAAAATCGTTAACAGCGACGAAGGCACGAGATTGAAACTAAAATTTAAATTAAATTCTTACACAATTGTACTATAGCGGGTTGATATGGTTGTAAATTCGGCTTTAATGACGCCTGCTGTTTCAAATGTTTCGAAAAGTCTAAGTTTTAAAAATTAACCCTTATTTTCATCTGTCAAATAAATCACGAGACTATTTTATAAAAGCGTTAATACTGGGTGAGGAAGTGTTTTTTGTTTACGTAGTTGTTTAATCGTGTTGATGGCGATAGTCGTCTCATCATCAGAGAAATCGAGGATGTGTCGGTCTGAGTCATTAGCGGCGGAACGTACCTAGCGGTAAGAGTCTGTAGGCGGTGGCCTACAACTAACGGGTTGGCATGAGGGGCGGCGGAATCAAAGTAGCGGCGCGTCGCCGCCTTGATCGCCGATCGTGGACAGCCGTAAATCTATACGTAAGTCAATGTTGCGCATGTACCACAGGGCCCCTAGCTCTGCGCAAAAGTCGATTTTGAATAACCTGAGGTCGATGTATATTTCCATCGGAGCAATGTGTGGGAATAACGGACTAACGTACGTCATTATAGGGTCACATTATATAAGGTCACCTTGTTCCGAAGAGACATTTGTGACTATTTTTATTGATTAAAGAATATGGGCGGCGTGTACGAAGCCCACCCGATTCTTAACCTGCGTCACATCCTGGCTGAAGCTGATATTAGAGTCAAGGACGACACCTAATTATTTGACTTTATTTACCCATGGTATTGGACTACCCATGAGCTTAATCGAGCGGGGGATTGGGCACTTTTTTATGCAAAAAGTAGACGGTCGCGCTTTTGGCAGGATTGATCTCGATCCTTCATTGTCGGAACCCGTCACCGATGGTGGTGGCAGCGGCCTGGAGGCGTTTGTTAATAGTTTCGGGCTTTGCGCCTGGCGTATAGAGACCAGTGTCGTTAGCAAAGAAGTTCTACATCTTTGACACGCCGCATGTGGTTCGTGTAGAGCGTAAAAAGAACTTAGTCCTAACATCGACCCTTGAGTAAACTGACCATTTTTTTTTCTAACTCAAAACGGGACATTGGTTTACGATGAAAATAAACATAATTTTTTAATTTTCTTCATTCCTAAAAGATTAAGAATTAATAAATACAAAGAAAAAATCATCAGTTCACTACTTTATACTGAACAACATTATATATTAAAACAACATTGGTATGTTTTTAAATTTATTTATATTTGTCAGAGGAACAAATTGGTTTTAATAAAGAAAGTGACGTTTTTAAAGAAGAATAAAATTAGGCAGGTTTCTTTTAGGTTGTATGTAACCTTTGTTATCAGCATTGCCTTCAAAACTGGAGCTGTTCAATATCACCAGCACCACTATGGGAAACACTAGTGCGACACTTTTTGCATCTGACATCCGAAGGAGTGTTAAATTCCTTAATAAATGGATATTTTGTTTGTAGGTTGGCATTAAATGAACACTTGGGTTTCAAAACCAAACGATCAAAAACTTCAAATTATCTACAAAACTATTAAAGAACATGACACGAAAACATAAAGAATTCCGAATACATTAATACCTATTGAAAGAAACAAATGACAAGATTGACGAACAAATTGAAAGTAAAACATGCGGGGAATAACCGGGAATAACCGATCACGGTTCTGCGGTGCTCATGATCATGTCTAACGAGCGTGGTTTTAAAATTTCACGCGGTTTCGGAAAACGGGACAATTTTGCGTCCCGAGGATTTGTTTGGGGACAAAGGGACAGCTGCGCGAGAAAAGGGACAGTCCCGTTCAAAACGGGACGTATGGTCAGTTTACCCTTGAGGCACCTCACATCTAACGGGATGCATTGAAGAGCACACCTCCTCCACGCGATAGCGAAAGGTCCGGTCACTTAGGAAGTCTTTTAGTATGCATACAACGCGATCGGGCACTCCGTACTCGTGTAACTTGTATATGAGTCCGTTGTGCCAGACATTGTCGAAGGTCACCTCGAGGAAGAGTGCTCCAGTGTTGAGTCCGCGTTGGCCTTTGATTAATATTCGTTATATATGAGGCCTATTTGAAAAACAAAAAATTTATCTATTCTTAATAAATCAAATTGAATGCGCCAAATTCTACATGAATACTAAGATTAATTAATATCAGATAAACGGAAAACAGATAATATCAATAACCAACCGTTTAAAACGTATATTAACAAGTCACACGTGTCGTGAAAAAAAATAATTGCACAAAAATAAAATTTATACGGAAAAAAAGAATCTGCATAAAACATGGCCAGTTCTTAATTTCGAAATAGCGTGGTGTCCAACGCCTGGATTGATTAGGGCAATTTGGTAAAATATTTTTATTTTCATTTCTCCCTTTGGCGAGGACGTGACGAATGCGATTCACGCTAGCCCACTAACTTTTTTTAACATAGTTAACTTGTTTTTTGACGTAACTGTTCATACAAATCATTAACTTATTTATAATAAGCAAGAATATCATATAAATAATATTATTATTAATTATCGTATTCAGTAATACCAGGCTGTTAGGGACATACAATTTCATTGACTTAGAACGCGTACAAATTTGGACGTAAATATAAAAAAAATATGTTAAATTGCAACTTTAGATAATGATTCTTTAGTAGACATTTAAGTCTACTAAAGTATCATTACCTAACTAAGGCAACTATAGGTGGTAAGCTATAGTTGCGTAATAGTTATGAACTCAAAGGAATGAACAGTCATAGTACCTAAGTTACTAAGGCAACGCAATAAAACGAACGTTTCATTTTTGTACATATTTCGATGTTGAGGCGTGCTTAGTGACCAAGCGCTCTATTTTAATTCAATGTAAACGAGCAACCGGAAATCAATTCCAGATGCAAGCAGCAAGAATATTGAAACTATATTATAATTCCACAGATATGTTAAAGATGGGTCACGTTAGACGATCGAAAGCGCTCAGAAAATTGGTTAGATCCTGCTTCAGCACCCCTGTTTGTTGGTCTAGTACCGGTGAGATTTATCACACCTTATTACAAAATGGCAAGAGCATTACTGCAGATTTACTATTAGGAACTGCACAACAGACAGCCTCCAAGCTGCAAGAGTTGGGGTTGGAAGCTCTCTCTCATCCGCCATACTCACCAGACCATGCACCTACCGACTATTACTTTTTCCATAATTTTAACAATTTTTAGCGGAAAAAAAATCGACTCCCGAGAGGCAGTACCAAATGCCTTTGAAGAGTTTTTTGTCTACCGTCCACCTGTTTTGATACAAGGGTATCAATAAACTACCACTGCATTGGGAAAGATTACATGTACTCTGAATAACAGAAATAAAAAAGTTTGAAAATAAAAAAGTTTGAAATAAGTTAGGAGTTAGGAGTAAAAGCCAAATATTAATAAAAATGTTGTCGATATATTAACAAGTCCAGATACGAATGTCGTAAGCAGTAAACTCATCGTTTCTCCACACTTCGGTTTACCTTTTTTCAGTGTATTAATTAATAATGTGTAGGTACTTGTTTTGCATTGCATGCATTAATTTGGATTTGATTGAAAACAATTAAAATTTTGGTATTAATTTCCATTACCACAGTTTGATTTTCAAGCTAACAAAAAACTTTTTTCGATAGAGAAAAATTATTAATGAAATAATCAACACCCAGAATTATCTGCTCACTCACAGTTTTCGAGATAAAAATTATATAAAATTTTTATATTTTCACTACGAAAGTCTGCCATTTTACTAAGTGGACTTCAAAAACTCAATATACAGTACTGCCAATATGATAAATATAGGTAGCGAGTGACGTCATACTCGTATCGATTGTAAAATCGATAAATTTTTTTTTTGTAAAAAATAATGAGTCACAGATCCGACACAGAGCACCCCGACTCCATGTGGTCTTGTGGTCCCTAACCCCTAGAGTGAACATAAAAAGGCGGAGCCAGAACCTCGCGCCGGAGGTCCTGCGTGGCGCAAGCCTGCGAGGCCAAGCGAAGCGAAGGCCGAGTGGGTGAAGCGACACTCAGGGGCGACATAGCGAGTGTTCTGGCGAAGCACGTGGAAGAGTCAAGTTTAATAATGAAATAATGATTATTAATTCATAATTAAATTTGACTCTTCCACGGCCAGAAATGTGAATATTTTTTTTACACTAAACAAAAAATTAAAATTTATGAAAGGTGAACATTTTGTATGTAAAAAGAAAAATCTTCGTAATTTTAATAAAAAAAATTAAAAAAAATCACTATTAATCTTAATTAGATAAGGCTTCTTGATATATAAAAATATGCAATTACGAAAAAACCCATCAATTTGTGTTAAATAGACTTGAAATTAATTTATACCACTGATTAAAAATATTTTATAAAATTTGTAATCGAGTTCCGAAATCGATATTAGCATATTGGCTGTATTGATATTTGAGTACCTAATCTTATCCTTTAAACGAGCAATTCTTGTATATATATATATAATCGGAATCTCGGAAACGGCTCCAGCGATTTTCATGAATTTTAGTATATGCGTAGATGCGTGGGGGTGAAAAATCGATCTAGCTAGGTTTCATTTTCAGAAAATGTCCTTTTATCCCTGTTTTCAGGGAATGAAAAATATTCTTCGAATATGACGGTAACTTTCGCCGCAAGAGAAAATGTCATAATAGCTCGGTAGGTAATCGGGCGGGTCCAAAACAGAAGGCCGTGGTTCGCGTCACCATCATTTACACATTTTTTTTTTACTTTTTTTCGATTCCAGATCATTGCTTTCTTTATTTTTAATTTTTTATCGATTTCTTTTTTGTTATTTTTTTCCTTTTTTTTAAAAGTTCTTTCTTTTGAGAAAAACATCAGTTCATATTTTCTTATTATTAAGTCAGCAATATCGAAAAATATTATGCATATTTCATTACTCAGTAATTTGTATCTAAATGTAATTTCCAAAATACACGATTTACCAAAAAAATAAACAAACCGAGCAAAGCTCGGTCCTCCGGGTACTTATATATTAAATTTAAAATGATAAGTATTTCCCGCTCTTTTCAATTTCCTCTTTAATATTTGTATTTGTAAAGGGGGATAATATGTGCGCGTCTACTAGCACTAGTGAATTATGTAGGTATTGTAATTTATATTTTATTTCTTTTTATAAAATTTTATTAGAATCTCAATCAGATTGTTCAGTACTTTTCAATTTTTTTGTGTCGTCGTGGTGTTTTTGTAAAAAGTTTTGTTTGTTTAAAGTGTGGACAAGACGTATTTTTGAGCGCTTCAGCTCCGGTGTTTTATTGTTATATCAATCAATTGAAATGAAAGGAATCTTAGGATAATCGACATTAAAACCTTCATTTAAAAAAATATAGATTATAAAGCCTTTGAAGTTATTCGGATTCTTAACCGCACATAGCGTTGCTGTTAAGCGATCGGTTCGCCACAGTAGTCTCTTTTTTATGTGAGAAAGTGGCAAACGAGCTGACGGTTCACCTGATATAATTTAAAAAACTAAAAAACCCAACTGTGTTTCTGTGTAATTTTTAAGCTATTTCATAGCTTTTATCGCGGGCTTTGAGCACGGTGACCGAATCAAGAAATTCTGTAACGAAAATAAAGCCTAACACCCCCCACTCCGCCTACCATGTAGATCGGCCGAGCGTTCGCTTAATGTGTATGTACATGGTACGACTTGGATATTCAAAATCAAAATCAAAAATATATTTATTCAAATAGACGCTTGCGCGCTCTTATGAATCGTCAAATTTTACATCAAAGATTATGTGTATAGGTTCGTAAGGTACCACCGGTTCGGAAAGCGGTTTCTGTTGAGAAGAGACCGGCAAGAAACTCAACAGTTGCTCTTTTTCAAAAATATCAGGGTACAATATAATATACAGGTATAATAGTCTTATTCTAGCCTACGTGAGTATCAACAGTATTAACTCCACACATTGGCGTCGTCGAGATATTCCGAAATGGTATAATATGCTTTAATCATCAGTTGATTTTTAATTTTACATTTAAATTGGTCAAGCGGCAGACTTAATATCGACTGTGGGATTTTATTATACATGCGCACACTTTGCCCCATGAACGACTTATTTACTTTTTGTAGACGAAACAATGGCGTAGTAAGTTTGTCCTTATTTCTAGTGTTTATTTTATGTCTGTCACTATTCTTTAGGTAATAATTAAGGTTATGACGTACATACAAAACATTACAATAAATGTATTGACAAGCAACAGTGAGTATATTAACCTCTTTGAAAAGATCTCTGAGTGAATTCCGGGCTCCGATATTGTAGATTGCTCGGACAGCTCTTTTTTGAAGAACAAATATAGAATTTATATCTGATGCACTACCCCACAACAAAATGCCGTAAGACAAGATGCTGTGAAAATAACTAAAGTAAACAAGTCTGGCAGTGTCGATGTCTGTTAGATGCCTAACCCTTCTAATCGCAAAAACCGCGGAGCTCAGCCTATTCGCAAGAGATGATATATGGGGACTCTACTGGAGCTTTGAATCTACTGTAATTCCCAGAAATATAGCAGACTCAACTGGATTAATGGGTACGTCATTTAATATTAAACTAAAACTTTTCCTTCTTATACTAGGAAGGGTAAAAAGAATACATCTGGTTTTTTTGGCATTTAATACCATATTATTAATAGTAAACCAGTGGAGGATATGTGAAAATGCACTATTCACGTCGTCATAATTTAATACGTTTCGGTCAACTTTAAAAATAAGTGATGTATCGTCAGCAAACAGTACAACATCACACAACCCACTGGCATAAAATGGGAGATCATTAATATATACTAAAAATAATAATGGGCCCAAGATTGATCCTTGTGGGACTCCCATTTTCATCTGGGACCCAGCGGAATTAACATCATTTATAGATACTTTTTGAATTCTATTACTAAGGTAAGAGGCAATGAGATTGAGGGCGATGCCACGAATGCCATAATATTCTAGCTTTTGAAGGAGAGTTTTATGGTCTACGCAGTCGAAGGCTTTTGAAAGGTCACAAAAGACATCTATTGCATCTTGTGACCTTTCCCAGGCGTTATAAATATGTTTGACAAGTGCGACACCCGCATCTGTTGTCGATCTGCCTTTAGTGAATCCATATTGCTCATCGTGAAAGATTTTGTTCACATTAAAATGAACTAAAAGTTGATTTAATATTAGCTTTTCAAAAACTTTACTAAGAGATGGCAATATGGAAATAGGTCTATAGTTGCCTGGATCATTTTTATCACCACTTTTGTAGACAGGTATTATCTTACTAAATTTCATAAGATCTGGAAATATTCCAGAATCTATGCAGTTGTTAAAAATAGAAGCCAAATGTGGTGCAATATATGGCATTATTGTGCTCATTAATTTTATGGACATACCCCATAAATCCCCTGTATTTTTAAGATTAAAAGAATTCAAAACTTTTATAATATCATAAGTATCTACGTGATTAAATTTAAATGTGTGTAGGCAAGGGGTAACATTAATTGCGTCTGCGGGAGATGATTTTAATGTACGTGTGACATTAACCGCAATGTCTGAAAAATAGCTTTCGAAACTACTCGCAATTTCGTTATCTGATATTATGGGAGTATTACCTATAACTAGTTTTATAGGTTCCCTGAATATCTTGGTTCTTCCAGATATACGGGTAATGATGTCCCATGTGGCTTTATTCTATTGTTTGAATTTATTATGCTATTTCTTATATAAATAGATTTTGCCTGAATACAGACTTTTTAAATATTTTTGAAAATGTTTGTACCCGTTTAAGGAAGTTAGGATCGTGATTCCACTGCCTCATACTATATAATTCATACAATGAATCCCTACTTTTGTATATACCCACTGTTGCCCGGTCACTAAATTTTAATTTTTAATTCTTAACAATTGTGCGCGATTTAAAAGTATCATTATATTATAATATGATACCTATTATAATATTATATTATCATATGATGATAAGATATTTAGAGGATATCAAGTATCAAACATATGTTTCTTATTTCAGTTACTATAAACCTATAGTTTCAATGATAAAAATTCCTAAATAACCTACATGTATTGTAAGATAATAAAAATATTTTAAACAATATTAACTTCTCATTTATTCAATAAAAGAACAATTTTTTTTTTCTTATCGGTCACCACGCTCAAAAAGATTAACTTGAATTAATATCAAAGAAGAAAAATACTGCATAAATAAAAATAAATAAATAATTATAATTGCATATGCTTGATAAAAAATGCTATGCAATAGCTTTACCGCGGCAGTCCCCGAATGCCACAGGTTTTTTTTATTATTTTAATATTCCCAATGTCACTCTCACATTAAATACAAATCTAACGACACCTCTCAAGCTAAAATCCATCAAGCTATTCAGGTTGCAGAGCGTGCCAAACAATTATACATACATGCATACATACTTTCGAAACATAACCCTCCTTCTGGCGCAGTCGGGTAAAAAGGATTTTATTCCCACCATAATGGCGCATTTCCTTAGTGTTAAATTGCTTGACATTATCCTGAGTTGTAAGGATAGTTTACATTCCTGTGAAACAACTATCTGTGGGTCACACAAACAGCTGTCTCATGTAGGAATCAAAGCCTTTAATATGTTAATACTGAATATGTTGGCAACTGCACTATGGAGTCATCAACAAATTACTGAAAAAGTTATTAGCACTTCTCAAAAAGTTATTAACAGAATCAGTCCATCCCTTATATACAAGATCATCATTTGTATGTATTTATAAACATGTATTTATCTTCATTAGTCTCGCTAAAACTCGAGAATGGCTACACTGATTTCACTAATTTTGGTTTTAAAATATTTGTGGCAGTTCAGGAAAGGTTTAAACAATGAGAAATTATGGAAAAATTTCATGGAAAACGGAAATAACAATAATTTTATTCTCCCATACAAACTGTTCATACCTGACAAACAGTTTATGTGTTCAGATTCAAAAATTCCGTAGAAATAATTAATATGGCAAAACAATGTTTGACGGGTCAGCTAGTAAATATATAAGTTTATTACGTGTTAGTATTGTTTTTTATTATTCAAGTATAGTACTTATATATCTTTCAATTATCTATTTTTATTTTTCTTTAAAACTTATCTTTTATTATTTCTTTCGATTTGATATTATTATTATTTCACTACTTCAACTACTCTGAACATGCAAAATCCTTTTATAGCATTCAGTGCACCTTTGTAAAAAAAATTGTTTGTGGATATAAAAGTTAAGAAGTAAGCAAGTGATACATTTTAATTTTTAATTTCAAATATAAAAGAAATATGTTTTTCACCAAAAGATTATATAATTAATGTTTTATGAACACACATTCTTTGGGGCACAAGGCTCTGGACAAGTTTATATAAACTGTCTAATTGTGGCTGTTTTATGAGGTTGTCAAGCGAGCAGGTGATTCATTATTTTAGACGAATGCTGATGTCCATAGGCATCTACAACACAGCCAATGTCAGGCAGTTGCATTGACAACCTTTAGAAAACTTAACAGTCATTATTTCATTGAGCGAAGATGTGCCCACGGATCCTGAAGCATTGATGGATGTAGGTATGCATCAATATTACTCTTGTTATCTTTTCCATAACTGCTATTACTGTCACTCTGTAAAAAGCATAAGTACCGATGATAAAAAAACAATGTTATACCATTGTACAACACAGCACTAATTAATGTATGCTATGCATTGTCTAAACATAAAAGCAGCATTATATAGAATAAATACCCCAAAACTGTTCCGAGTAGAATTGTTGCCCCATCTGTTATTGTAATGTACTCGTCGCCTTTGGTAATCATTGTGATGTCGATTATGTTGGAAGTTGTTTTGGCTTTGATTTCTTCCATGCCAAGTATTATGGACAGGTGTGCTTTGATTTAGGGGAATGAAATCGTCAGACATTTCGTATTTGACACAATAATTAACTATTTGCGAATAAACATTAAAAAGACAACAAAATTCTGTCAATGTGAATGCTGAAAGTGTATCAACTATCAATCGTCTATTAATTATGCTGCTATCTAAGCGATTCTCGTTGTCATCAAACAAGTTGTCATATGCAGGCAAACAACAGACTTAGGCAACTGTCAACAAATGACAGCGCAGTGTCTCGTAAATCATGTAAAATGTCACATGGAACTCAACCCACTCATAAAAAACTTAAAACATAAAATCTTTCTTTATTCCTATGAAATTACGATAATTCTAAGATGAAACCTTGAAATTGAAACATTTCTTAGATTTAAAAGTTAACTACGTATTTACTGTTGATTGGTAATCTCAGATTATATATACTCTTTTGATATCAACTCTGACTTATTTGATGTATGTATTGTGTTTGAATTACCTATTTTAAATTTGGAATGTTAGCTTTATTTGTTCAGACTGAATTGTGTCATATTTTATGGATTCCGTTAAAATCATAGATAAGACATATATACTGGTTAAAATCGTTTGGAGAAGTAACATGTCTAGCTATATGACATAACTCTTGTATTTTACATAAATTTCATAATGATTACGTTTCGTCTAAATTAAGTTCAAAATATTAAAGTTGAAATAAATAGTTTTCTTATCAGTCCTTAAGTGTCTTTATGCATGAAAGTGATCCCATTAGCCACATCTGCCATTCAAGATTTATAACGCGTCGTAACTAGAATAAAAAACAACGTAGTAAAAGTAACAGCCTATACATGTCCCACTACTGGGCAAAGGCCTCCTCTATACAGAGGTTATCAGGGCATAGTCCACCACGCGGCCCCACTGCGGATTGGCGGACTATGTGAAGTCCGAAATATTTTTTTTGTTATTATTTCGAAAATATGCAGGTTTCCTCACGATGTTTTCCTTCACCGCGGAGCACGTGATAAGTCAGCACTTAACATTCATCATCAAAAGCTTCATTGGTGCCGGCACCGGGGATCGAACGCAGGTTGCTCGAGTATATATTGAATTAAAGGCAAGCACCCGGACACTGAGCTATCACGGCTCACGTACGTAACGTAGTAAAGTTTACGTCATTCATGCATAACGCTTACAAATTGCACTCCTTCCGATATTTAAATAGGGACGAGAATAGACTGCGTGGAGATACTTTTAGATATTTGGTGGTTCCCCTGGAATTCTTGGCAACCAGGAGTAGTGCTGCCGCTAAAAAAATATTAAGTTGAGTGACTGACTTTCTTTTTACACAGTACATGGTGAAATATTTTAAATTACGTAATGTATTATGGTAATACGGTTATATATGATATGGTAATAAGTTATTACGTCGCATCTACGATACGAACGTTGTTTACAGATCCACCTTTGATAAAACATATTGACCGAATTAATCAAGTATCAATCCCATACTTGCCTCCATAAAATGTTGGTAACGCTAGATGCGTATGTGCCCTTGTGGTAGGGCGGCCACACAGTGGTTTCTCTGTTGCAAAAATTGACAGGCTCGTCTAGGAAAGTACCACAACCTCACAGAAGACCAGTATGAAGTGAAAGTAGCGTTTCGTCTGGTGAGTGAGGTAGCCGGTGCCCACTTTTTAAAATGTTGGTAACGCTAGATGCGTTACCAACATTTTAAAAAGTCCCAAGCCCTCGGGTGTAGCAGATGTCCATGGGCGGCGGTATTCACTTAATATGAGGTGAACCACCTGCTCGCTTGGCAACATTTCACAATAAAAAACAAAAAACGTGTGCATTGTTCTTTCCTTACATAATTTGAACGAAACTTTAAACTTTCCAAAATTAATAATTTTCAAATCCCCATAACTGTTTTTGTAATTTAATATACGTAAGCAATCACTTGGCGTAGGTATATCTCGTGATCAAATTGAAATTTAAATCTAATTATCTCCTCTGGATATGTTCCACTATCGATCGCTGCCTATGTCGAGCCCTTTAATTGAGGAGCTCTTGGCTCATGGTCTTTTCTGTTTTCGTTAACAGGGGTCACAGAGATGCAGCTGAGCGTATCGTGTCGTCGTCTTGCACCACCTACGTCGTTCTCTTAAGTCCAAGGGTTGTTTTCCTTTTGCAACGCTTACAAAGTGATGGTTTAAACTCTAAACTCTAACGTTTCTAAATTTTTACTACTACTACTACTAAAAAAAAAGAACTGAACAAACTTTAATGAAACGTTAAAAATTGCATTACATACGCCGTAATATATACACTGTAATTTATTATTTAGTTATATAGTACACAAATTGCAATATATAATTTGGTAATTCGTTTTTATGTGGTGATTTATATTTTTCGTCTGCGGTATTTATTTCTTATCTGTTACCTAACATATCCTAAAATAAAATAATAGATACAGATTACAGACAGACAGATCACAGACCCGAGATCTGTTCTGGTTCAATATTGTGTTTATTGTTTTTGGGTGCATTTTCTTGTAGAATGATTACGGTGTAGTTATGCCTATAAATAGTATATATTTTATATTAAATAAATAATTGCAACAATGTGGATTGCTACAAAATCACCTAAACTGGGAGTCGGTAAGTTTGACATTTGATTTAATAAAAATTTATGTATCCTGATTACAATTACAGCGGAAATGTAAACATGCTATGAATTTTTAATAAATGATATTGAAAAATCTATCTCCCAGTTCATGACGACTTGCCTTCCTGTAATCACTGTAGTATAACATTCTAGTGAAGTTTATGAAATACACATACAAAGGAATTTAAGTAACATTACAGACTACAATAAGTAAGGAAGTTTTTGAATATATAATTATATATAGTAATTATATTGGAATTTATTTGAAAATCTCTAGCCTCAATTTAAAGAAAGAACTATATTTATTTATGAAATATATTAATAAATAAAATATAATCTGATTCCTTTTACCTTGAAAACACTGTCTCTTATAATCTACATCTTTTTTTTATACATTCTTTGTTAAAATTATTCCATTAACTGAATAAATACTTGCAATATTGAATAGTGAAATCAATTGAAATGTTTGATAACATATACTGTTGTTGTCTTTGTAAACTGATTTGAATTAATATTAATGTGACATAGCAGCTTTCCAATAATTGGTCTTTAACCTTTCTTTAGCTATTCATAGATCTTAAATTATGGCAGTGCACATTAAATTACAGTTTTAGTAGTATGATTAATTCTCTGTCTTTTATATAATTACCCAGATAAAAGTTACTATTTGTCACACAAAGTAACATTAGGAGATTTGAACCAACATTCAGAACCTAATAATTAAAATATATTATACTTTTTGTTATACTGAATTGAATGTACAAAATTAGGCATTATAATTTTCATCAAATAGATCATCCCCAAATTGAACTTCTAAATAAAATTTATTAAATTTTTTAGCATTGTTAAGTTCCTTGGCAATATTTTTAAATAAACCTTTTTTCTGGTCTGTTCAGCTGTCTACAACTGGAAGGGTGATGTTCGTTCAGGATTACCCTTGGAAATTGGTGAAACTGTACAAATTTTGGAAGAAAATGGAGGTAAATCTCTCTTTTTTTATATGAGTTCTCTGTAAATCATTGTATCCTATATTTACAACACTGTGATAATCATGTATATAAAACAATGTAACTGATCATAGTAGAACCAAGGACACCAACCAGTTTGTGAGAAATAATTATTTCTTTTCTGCAATACTGAGCGCTACTTCCGCAAGAAAGATCAGGGTGCTAGGGGCACCCAATTCCTGCCTCATCACTTTCAACACCAATGGCTTAAGTGTAACATTAAAAATTAGCAAGTCATAAATCTTATACAAGCGACCTGTATTTTATTGCTACATCCACTTCTCAATCTCTTCTAATTTTGTAAATTTGGTCTTGTGAGCCGGTGTCAGTGTTGCCATAACATTTTTTGATTGTATAAATTTGCTTTTTTCAAATAGTTCAGCTTATTTTGCCAGAGAATGTAAAAGACTGTGGTGAGTCTATAAAAAGTCTATAAGAAGGAAGTACTTAACAGACATATATTTTCGTATGTAACCAACAGTGGTAAATGTAATATACTTATTTTTGTTAAGTGGCTATTAAGCAAGTGGTTCACCTGATGTTGAGTGATAACCGCCACCCAGGCAAATCCACAGTATGTGTGTGAATGTATTCATTGCCAACATTTTGAAGAGCTTGACTTAGCTAGATCATCCACCAGACAAAGCATAAGTATGGTATTTCAACTTCATATCAGTCTTTTTTAGGGATGTGGTTTGAATGGTGAATTCATTGAAGACTTCCCATTCATGCAACAGCAGGAGTAACTATTGGACTCTACACATACTACATACTAAACAGTCAAATGTCTTTAGTTAACTTTTACCGGTGGTAGGGCCACGCAGTAGCCTCGGGTAAGTACCACGACCTCACAGAAGACCGGCGCAAAGTGGAAGTATAATGCTTTCGCGTTTCGTCTGGTGATTGAGGTAGCCGGAGCCCAATTTTCAAAAGGTTGTCAACGCATTTGCAAACCCTCGGGTGTAGCAGATGTCCACGGGCGGTGGTATTCACTTAACATCAGGTGAACCACCTGCTCGCTTGGCAACTTTTCACGTACAAAAAAAAATAACAAGACTCCACGGAATGTCACCTGTGTCTTCAGGCTGGTGCCGAGGGTTCAGCACAACGAACAGATCGGCGTGGGGAATATTCCCCGCGTGCGTCGTCTCGATTCGTCCGTGCACGGTCAAAGGATCCGGGGCCACGGCCATTGCCGAGTTGAAAGACGACCCCCTGGTGCGGGAGATCGCCTGCGTTCTTAGGGACTGGGCGCGGTTGTGGAAGAGGCTTTATGTGGTGCGTAGTAAAGTAAAACTAACAAATTTTACTGTGGCAGGGCCACACAACAGTATTCACTGTCGCACGAATGGGCAGGTCCGCCCGGGTAAGTACCACGGCCTCACAGAAGACCGGCGTAAAGTAGAAGTGTTTCACTTCTGCGTTTCGTCTGGTGAGGGAGGTAACCGGGGTCCACTTTAAAGGTGGCAACATATTTGCAATCCTTCGGGTGTTTCATATGTCCATGGGCGGCGCTTATCACTTAACATCAGGTGAACCGCCAGCTAGTTTGCAACTTTCTCAAATAAAAAAAATGTTCGGTAAAAATCTCATTTCACTCCAGATGCCGTGATATCAGCTTAGAAAATTATCTGTGAAGGATAATGGCGTCGTCTCATTGTTTGCGTTTGCTGCGTTCGTCATTTTAATGATTTGCTTAACGATGTAGTTCGAGTCTAGTGAGCGGCGTTTTCCCCTGCGATTGCGCCTAACCTTTTGTGTACTAAGACGACCAAGAAAACATTCCAACGGCCTTCTATAACTATTTATCGTGTAAAATCTAAAGTAATTCGTATTGACTTAAACAAGTTCTACTAACTTGGCGTTTCTTCTTTCGTAGACAAAAGAAAAAAAATCATTCTAATTATTTCACTATCAAAATTTGGCGTTCATCTTCCTTACATATATAATTCTACTGTGCGTGTGTATGTCACTGAACTCCTCCTAAACGGCTAGACCGATTTTATTGAATTTTTTTGTCTTCAGGTCGATTAGAGATTCACAATTTTTTTTTTTTTAATTTTTTCAAGCCCGGTCCGTTAGTATAACTATAAAAACTGACGGTCGACATCTAGCGACCTTATGTTACATCAGCTCTAAAGTAGTGTTTAATTAATTTCTTTGCTAACATGAATCTTATTAATGACTCCTTACGGTTGAAGTCTCGCAAATTACTAAATTTAAGGCTTATTAAAATGTAACTGGTGTCTCTGAGTGTGAGTGACGAGCTGCAGTCGATGCTTCCACCGCTATCGTAATATTGGTCCGGTCAAAGTCCCCGTTCCGGAAGCGCTTAAACGCGCAGGACATATTTATTGTTATATTGCGTAATTGTAAGCGCAAATACGGAGTCGCCCTCCCGTCGATGACCTTTATGGAGAATTGTCGTTTTATTCATTGGAAAAAAATCATTTATGCATAAGAATATGGCGCCGTATTTGTTGCATTGTCGTAACTCGGCAGCTCGCTTTACTGCTTTACACCCGCGTATATTCAGTAAAAAACTAGTGCATTTTATCATAATACATTTATAGTCCGATTTATTCGTTTCTTTTTAGCCATTTAGCGTAAAAGACAAACAAAACACTTAAAAAGTGAAAATCATAATTTATTAAAACGTTTACTTACATTCTGTTATCTTATGACAATTAAAGGTTTGAGATTATTTTCTTAATTTTTCCGCTACCGTTAAGCACTTAATGGTTTCATAGGTTATAAACACCTACTTATTTCGTACTGAATAAAAATTTTTCAAACAATAGCTGTTGTTTGAAAATTTTTTATTTTCATACAATTAAAAAAAGTAGCACAAACTAAAATAAGGCTACCAGTATCCATTTGCAATATATGTATCTATAATTATTTCTGGTTCAGTTTTTAATTCCATCCTGAATAGAACGCCATCCGAATATTTAACAGTGCCTATCATAATATCTTGTATCTTGTATCTTGTATCTTGTATTAACTGATGTTTTTGCTTTCAGTCCCGAGACTATTAAAGCTTCATCTGACGCAGAACCGATGGGCTAGCCAGAACCCACAGGTTTGGGCCCTCCGCTGTGGGTAGGGCCACGCATGTGCTCATGCGTGCGTTTAACTATGGTGTGTCATCTAAGGGCCATCGAGGTCGTGGTTCGGACCGAAACCGGCCGTCGACTGTGCAATTAGCTAATCGGTGGCTGGGGGCGGTGAGAACCGCCCCGGAACGCGGGTGTACCTTGTGTACGCGTTGTGTTGGTCTCGCCGTGCTCGGAGGCGAGGGCGAACTAGTGTGTTTGTTGTTGCACTAACTGTGGGGGTAGTGTTGTCCGGCGGGACCCCCGGCAGTGGGTCCGGCGTGTCTAAGTCCCCTTCCTCGACCGGGTCGATTAGGACGTTTCGCGGGCGACGCTTGTTGACGTTCGCGTTTTTGTCGGGTTGGTAATTTGCTGCGCTTACCACCAGAGGGTTGGGATGATGTTCGGCTCTATCGAAGAACCGTTTGGTCAGGTCTTTAAAATATTCGCGAATCGTCGGGAGTCTGCAATCGCTGTGCAGGTCGACGTTGCGTTGATACCACTGCGCACCGGTTGCGCGGCGGATGAACTTATTTTGTACTATTTGCAACTTGTACAAGCGAGTAGGGTGCGTGTGGGCGAAGGTCATGCATGCGTAAGACATAATAGGTCGTACGCAGGTCTTATATAATAATAATTTGTGCCTTAAGGGCATTTTACTTTTAGCGTTAGTTAAGTTGTGTAGCCGGCCGGAGACGAACGCGGCTCTATTGCGAACGTTATTAATGAGCGTAGTAAATGACATACGCGAGTCGAAAGTGACTCCTAAGTATTTGACCTTTTTCTCCCAGGGGAGCGGTTGGCCATAAAGGGATATTTGCCCCAACTTTCTGCATTGACGAGGGCCATTATAAAGATGTGAGGGGTAAGTACTTCGTGTGAAGTGAATCGCCACACTCTTTTCGGGATTTATTTCTATTCTCCATTTGCGGAACCAATCGCCGAGGCGGTCGGCAGCGCTTTGGAGTCGAGTGGTTAGTTGTCTAAGGTTGCGGTCTGAATAAAAGAGCGCCGTGTCATCCGCGAAAAGCGCGAGATTGACGTGGGGGTCTTTAGGTATATCGCTCGTGTAGAGCGTAAAGAGCAAAGGTGAGAGGCAGGAGCCTTGTGGTACGCCGGCGGTGAGGCGGCGGCTTGTGGAGAGGGTACTTTCAACTCGATATCGAAAAGAGCGGTTCGACAGGAAGGCCTGGATGGTGTGTACGAGCCTATCTGGCACTTTGAGTGTGTACAGCTTGTAAAGCAAGCCGTTGTGCCAGATCTTGTCGAATGCTTTTGCGACATCGAAGAAAAGAGCCCCTGTACTAATATGTTTAGGGTGATTTAGGCCTTTTAGGATATGTTCCGTTAGGCGGAATAGTTGATCGGGACAGGAATGTCTAGCTCGAAAGCCGAATTGTTCCGCCGGCAGAAGGCCGTTGGAAAACACGTGCTCATTGAGCCTGTTTAATAAAAGCCGCTCGTAGAGCTTCCCCAGGCAACTGAGGAGGCTGATGGGACGATAACTAGAGGGCTGGTTGGCTGGTTTATTAGGCTTGCGAATGCCGATAACCCTGGCTTCTTTCCAGTCGTCCGGAAAGGAGCAACTGGAGAGTAAAGTATTGTAAATGGTCGCCAGTAAACAGATAAGTGGCCCAGGGAGAGCTTTAAGAATTTTGTTACTAATATTATCTGGGCCCGGGGCGGATTTGGGTTTTAAGTTTTTAATTATATCTTGAACCTCTTCGGGGGTCACTGAATTCAAAGGATCGCCTTCCGGTGGAAGCGCAGCCTAATCTCGATTACGCGGTCCACCTCTGTTAGGTGGGCTGTATCGATGTGTTCGCGCGATGGCGTACATTGCTGCTCTAGGTTGTCCGCAAGGCATTCGGCTTTTTCGGAGTCATCTAGGGCTACTGAAGCGCTATTAGGTCTAACTAACGGCGGTAGAGATTCGCGGGGGTCTGCTTTCAGACTGCGGACCAACCGCCAGTAGGCGGTGTGCGATGGCTCGATGTCCTCTAGGAGAGTGTCCCACGTTGTATGTCGGTGTTCCGATACACGATCTTTGACTTCTAGCTGAAGGCGTCGAAGTAGGGTTCGGTTCGATTCCGATCGGTATCGGTCGAAAGCGCGTTTGGCTGCATTTTTCTGCCTAATTAGGAGTCGCAGGTCGGGCGGAAAGTTAAACCGTCGATCGCCCGACAGTTTAACCGTCCGTTCCGAGTCTGCGACTGTGGAAGTGATGGTTTCTCGGAGACTTGCTATCGCTCGATTTGCGTCATCGAACGTAGCTATCGTCTCGGGTAGGTCGACTAAGTCCTGGGGGGTCCAAGGCCTTGAGTTTGACCTCAAGACGATGCCAGTCCACTACGGATTTGGTCGGAGGGACCGCGCCGGCGTTCTGGCCCAGTTTACACAGGACGGGCCTGTGATCTGAGTCTAGTTCATGGATTGTCTCTATCGACTCGATGTCGAGCGAGACCTCCTTGAGTAACATGATATCTAGGATACTCGGTGTCGCGTGTTGGTAGTTGTCCACCGTAGGATACCTAGTGGGAGTCGCAGGAGCAATTATGCTAAAGTTTAAATTATCGGATAAGCTAAAGAGATGCTTTCCGTTGTTATTTGGGAATCATAATATCATTTAGTTTATTGCAATTGACGGCGAGAAACACATAGGGACTAAGCGGAAATCCCGATGAAACAATACGTTGGGTCGTTTAGTTGTTGAATTAAGTGTGCGGAATTCACTTCGGCGAGTGGCACCGTCAAATTTTTTTGATTACACGTTTAGGGTATGAGAGATTTCGTTAACTGTCCATGTCATTGGCTCGAGAAGTAGATCGCTTTTCTTGGGAAATATTAGTAGTACACATTTTTTTGTGTAAGATTACGGCAAGCTAGGGATGGCTAGCTGGCTAGGCGAGCTGTCGGTTCACCTGATGTTCAAAATTCAAAATTCCAAATATCTTTATGCAAATAGACACTTGCGCATTCTTATGAAACGTCGAATTTTACATAAATAATTGATACATAAGTTCGTAAGTCAGTTGCCACCGGTTCGGAAGGCAGTATCTGTTGCGAAGAGACCGGCAAGAAACTCAAAAGTTGCTCTTTTTTTTTAAAGATCAGATTACAATATAACATATGTATAATGATGTTCTTATTTGAGCCTAGGCGAGTATCAACAGTTCCACACATTGGCGTTGTCGAGATATTCCGCAATGGTATAATATGCTGTAGCGATAAGTTTACTTTTAATTCTTCGGTTAAATTGGTCAAATTGCATACTTAATATCGACTGTGTGACAATTTTAATATATATGCGCACACTTTGCCCTATGAACGACCTATACTTTGACAATGATGTGCTTAGTTTTTCCTTATTTGTTGAATTTATTTTATGTCTGTCACTATTCTTTAGATAATACAAGAGTGATTACCGCCCCCTGTGGATATTTGCAACACTACGTTGCAGATCACAGATGCGTTGTCACCTTTTAATATACGGCGTCGGTTACATCACCCACCAGACGAAACGCTGAAGTATAGCACTTCCACTTCACGCCGGTCTGTGGGGCCGTGGCACTGCCGTGGACGGCCCTGCCCGTTCCTATAGGCGAATGGGCAGCGAACACTGTTGTCTGGTCCTACCACAGCTGGACCCCACAGTTACGTAAATCTGTAGCACTGCGAATTATTGCACAAAGTCACCCGACACAGTCAACTCCGACGTCTTTCAGCGACAACCACTCAAAAAAAAAAAGCATACAGGTTGCATGCTTGAATCTGGTCTTAGGATCTTAACAAGCTATGTGTCCGATACAGTCCTTAAGACAACACGAAAACAACGTATTGTAAAGACAAAGAATACGACAATTCTGAGAATTTGGCTTGGTGTCCCCACTAGGATTTTTAACATTTTTTTAAAAGCACTCAATATAATGGATGTCGAAATTTAAAATTAGAAACAATGTTGTGGAAAGCTAACATCAATCTATCAATTAAGTATGTTATTATAAGAAATCTTACGTGTCCAGTAAACGTCATATATTAACGTTTGATATAATAAAGCTAAAATCTTCAGCCGTTATTGATTTAGTAACATTTCTATTGGTTGTTTACATTTACTGCACGTGCGAACTTATCACAATTATCGCTTATATAGGTTCTAGCTTGCAATGAAGAAATCAATAAAGAAATGGTTAACATCTCATTGTGGCCATACCTATAATTATGAGCGTAAACAAAGGCCGACATTAAATTCAGAATTTTATTTCTCTTTTACCTCTTCACTTTTCACTGTATAGTAAGTCTTCAGATCCAGTGGTTGAGTTAATAGTAAAGGAAATGGCTAAAATGTTTGAATAAATCTTTTTGAATCAAATTCTTATTTATATATATTATTTAGAAAGTTGTGTTTAATTTTATTGTCATTATTTAAGACTTCGTCGCATATAGGGCTGTCTCTTTTTATCACTAGCCATAAAACACCACTATGTTTTCATGACGAAATTTTTACGAGATCCAGGGTTGGCATCTCTTCCGGCACTCCGTGGGAGTTTAGTGCATCCGATCCCTAAAAAAGTGAACGCTCAGATAAATACCACCAGCTTTTTTTTCTTTTTAATTATTATTAATTGACAATTCTTTATTTACCTTGAGGAACATTTGATCTGTGATCGTCGATTATCGTTGGGCTTATTTCTTGGGGCCGCCAAACTATAGTTCAAACTTCTACGACATGTTTACACGTGTACATCCAAACAACCACTGTGATCTAGAAGAACTATTGTAATCTTCCCCTAACGAACATTGCCCCTTATTGTAGGATTATCCTGTGTTCTAAGGATGTTTTACATACATGAATTTCACGTGGATCTTGATCCGAAACAATAATCATCTGTGGGTCATACTAATAGTTGTCTCGTCGACAATACTTTGCCACTCAGGCATAAAAATTTTAAAGGACTTAGTTTTTAGTTCTAGAATTTATTTATTTTCATTATGTCTGATGATATTCAGTAACAGAAGTTATCTTTGCTTCAAAAACCTTATATTTTACGTTCATGTCTATAATTATGTCACAGTGTCAATAACTATGACAAGGAAGGAGATGAGAATAGGTGACATCCACAAACAATTAAGTGTAAATAATTTCAAACATTTTGTAAAAGCCACCTTAATGGAAAGGGCTTATTATAATGTCGAGGAATACATTGAGGACAAAGATGTGTGGAAATGACTCTTGCTCTGCACTTGCAAGTCCCCTGGCTCCTGCTAAATTATACTAAAGTAATTTTGTGTATATACTTAAATTATTTAAAAAAGAAAAGAAAAAAATATATATGCATATATGACCGCAGAGTTTCTTGCTGGTTCTTCTCTTGCAGGTCTAGTTTAGTGAACCGGTGGTAGTTTTTGACGTTCAATAAGAGCTTAAAATAAGCCTATGTTGAATAAAGAAATTTTTACTTTGAAAAAAAGTGCGTCTTCCATAATTTATAGTATTAAATTTTTTTATAATTAATTATGGCAGTTGCATACACGCACTTACGAACAAATATGAACTCAAACACAACATATTTTATTCAATTAATATTTTTCTTGGTTAAACGTAAACTGCAGCTGTCAGTGATTCTACACCACAGTCAAAAATCAAGTTTCAATGGATAAGCGCTAGTCAAAAATTTGAATTGAATGCACGTCGATTCGCATGTTCGTTTATATTCAATAATCATTGATGCATTAAAAAAATTAAACAACAAAAAGATTAAAAAAACATTATGACGATAATGTAATGTCAGCCTATAGTCGCCGTTCAAACTACATATGAATTTTACGCCCGGTTTCTGAAACATTGATCATCGTAGAAGTTAACTAATCAGCTGTCACATGACCTTTCAAATGTCATTTGAGTTGCCAAAAGAATGGTTACACTATTCGAATTGATCATTCTGATCATTAAGAAGATCATTCTGATCAATTCAGAGATTTTTTTAGGCATTGAATAATTAATTATTTATTTCATAAGATAATCAAGTGCGTAGTTATACACAACTTTATGTAAATTGTAATGTAAATTTATTTAAATCAGTGAAAACATTTATTGTACTTACTAAGATTCTTTATCTAATGATAACAATAAAAAATTAATAATAACAATTCAAAACATGAAACGATGAAGCTATCATCTGTATTGCTGACGAATCAATTTAAACTAAGTAGTTCTTGTAATATATGTTACAGAACAGTTATAATGTATTTTTGCCAACAAAATGTGGATAATGAAGTTTTACTGTAATTTAAAACATAAAAATAGGCTGGATTTTAGTTAATCACTTTCTTTCCGATTGTAATAACTATGATATAATCTTATACTTTCAATATGCCCTTAGATAAAAGACTGCATCTGCAATAATACGACCCACATCTATTATATGAATTTTTTACTTCGGCGTCGGGGATTCGGGTTTGACTCCCATACGGGACAAGTATATGCGTGAGCCATAGATGAATTGGTACGGTTCATGGTGTTTATTTCCAACAAGTGTTGACGTCAGGCAGGCGACTGATAGTAAAAAACGTAGTTAATACCCAACCTATAAATAGATGGGATGAGGCCAGAAGAAATAAGTTTAGCAGGATTTTTTTTTTCAACTTTATGGAGTTAATCGATATACATAGAAAGTGACATATAATTATGCTTCGCTTAATATTTGGAATATTCGCATATATCTGTCTGCATCATTTTATTCTGTTTCTCTTCAATAGTCGCTTAAAAAAAGTATCAATTAAACAAAACGCGTCTTACAAGATACTATGTTCTGTTCTGTTATAAGGTTCAGCATTGTCTAGTAGTAAATATTTATTATACTCTTTCGCAATGTGACAAAATACACTCTGTGTGAACATTACATTGCTTTGCCAAGTGAATTGTATTACGTTCATTTGTATTGGTTAATGTTTGCTAAAGATAAAGGACTACTTAACTAATCTCGATTCTTCACTTTAAAACAGTTTAACTTAAATACCTTTTTTCATATTACTAATGATTACACAAAAAGATATGTACTATTGTGTATAGTTTAGTCAAGTGCATATACTATTTTTAGAAGTGACGTCATCTTGACTTTTTAGATTAACTTACATGTAGTGGTGTTTAGTTGTTTCTGATCTTTATTTATGCCTCGATTTAATTAAAAACTCATATATATATATATATTTATTTCTTATGGTCATCGCAAGTGACTGTTGCTAAGTAATGTATGTAATATTCGATTTTATTGCGTTTTGAATTTTATCGCAATATCTTACTCAATATTTGTCTTTCATAAAGCCTTCTTTTAGGTAAAAGTAATGTTAAAATCTGCATACTATTGTATTTAATATTGCACTTATAAATTTAATAATAAGCTGTGTTATTTACCGTCTTTCGCTATGTCAGCTCTGATCCCATCGATTTTACGCAATCGCCATTTAACTAACCTTTACAAAATTGTGTTTTATTTTCACTGACAAACATTTCTTTATAGATTTTATACGTCTAAAATGTCAATGTGTGTTTACGGGGACATTGTATAATTATATTTATAAAATGTTTATGGAAGTTAAACTATATCGTATCAATATGAATTTTCTAGGAGCGCGAAACGTATAGATTCAGTGCGGTGGCAAAAGTGATGAGGGAGCTGCTGAGCGGCCGCCGAGCTCTCCTCGCCGGCACCCTCACGCAGGATCAAACCCGGGCCCTCAGGTTGAAACTGGTGGCGAAACTCGATTGGGGCAATAGGTGAGTCCAGTTCACTTTCGGATTACCGCAAACCGTAAAGGGCGAATAGTTGGTCTCATTTTGTGACTCTGGCCAATTTGATGACTTGACTGCTACCACTTTCTACTGTGACAGTTAATTAAAGTGACCGTCCATGTAAACTTCGGTTGGGAAAACGACTGTTATGTTTGCACATGCCGTCGTGTGCCCTAATATCGCTTAGCCGCCTCAAATTGCTTATGTAATTTAGGTATGTTACAGAAAATAAATTAGTTAAAATCGAGAGGTTTGAAAAACAAGCAATTCTAATCTGTGTGATTCATTCACTTGTTGTCGATTAACTTATGATTTATGTAGAGAATTGTTATTAAAATTCTATTAAGAGCCTCGTCAATTGGCAATTTGTATTAACACGGTTCCGCAGATTTTGTAAAGTGTATTGCTTAAATTAACTACAGCAATCTATTTGTTCCTGGAACGAGCTCCATTGAAACTTGTTTATAATATTTATGTTTTATATGGTGATATTAAGTTTTTTAATCAATCTGTCATTTGTATTGTAAAAAGTACGGATGTTGTTTTTTAATTACAAAGGGAGTTATAATATTTTATGTTTATTCTGCATTTATCGAAATGGTTAAATTGCACACCAGACATCACAGCGATGTGTATATTGTTTGGATTGATGTTGATAATCAGCCAAAGGTTTATATGTATTATCGATTTTTGTTACAATTCTACTTTCAATGTCATACTATTCTATATTTAAACTATATTACTATACAATTCTACTTTCAATAGGTCAACTCTACCGGGGAAGTACCACAACCTGACGGTGTGATTGAGGATTTTGTTGCAGATTTGTGTTAATTCCGGACCACGTACACAATTCAAAATTCTGGTTGAGACTATAGACGACTAAATTCCATTTTACCATTTTTCATAGTCGATATACATGTTTCCTAGCCGCGTTAGCTCAATGGAACCAGAGAAGTTGTTACTTACTTTAGTGCTGGTGTGGTGAAGTAAAACATCTTGAGGAAACCTGCTGTCTAAGAAATAATAATAAAGAAAATATTTGGACTATATATAGCCTGTCAATCTGCGGTATAGTTGAGTAGCGTACCTCTCTCTAGCGGAGGCCTTTGTCCAGCAGTAAAGTATATAATAAATATATTAACATGAGCTAGGGGTCCGGGATTGGCGTACAAAACAACGTATCTTCCAAAAGATCATATTTTACTTCCCGATCATATTTTACTTCCCGCCTCCTTTTTGAGCTCCATTATAACCCTTTGTATTTAAAATTAATTGGTGTGGAATCCTGAATCCTCCAATCCTTTGTGTAGAAGCGTCAAATCGATTCAACAAAACATACTAATCTTGACTATTATCTCTCGGTTATATAATTAAATGTAACGGATAGGAGTGGAACCCACGACCCATAGCTACAAAGTATTACGCTTAACGTTAATTTAAAAGAAATACGGCAAGAAGTTTCTTAGTTAGTTAGAAGTTAGGAATACTTTTTGTATAAAATAACTGCCATTAATACACGCGATATAAAGTCCATACTAACAGTAATATAAGTTTTCAAGTCAAAATTACAATTTTCTTTACCGATATATTAGGCTTAAGCACTTGTTGAAAGTCAAAAAACTTCCACCGGTTCCCGAATTTAGACCTGTTCAGAAGTTCAGTTATAATTTAGAAGAAACCGTAAGAAAATAAATTGTTCTCTCTTTTTCTAATGATCTATAGATATTTGCAAAGTATAAAATCAGCAGCAACTAGGGAGCTTGCTACTGCAAAAGTCATTTGCCCAGAGCATATGACTTTTGAGCCAACTTAGGTAGAGTAAAACTTACACATTTAGTTTTAGTGGGGTTTAAAATTATATTTGCAAACCAGTCACAATATCTAATATTTTGTTCGGTTGTTCTAGTATTTCATATTTCCTTCAAACTGTTAACAACAGTGAAGTGTCATGTGCAAAAAAAACTATTTGAGACCCACTTTCATCATAGATGGCTAATCATCATTAATATAAACTTAAATACTATGTAATATCGATCCCTGGAGAACCGATTTTACTTCTGAAATCGATGACTGACGATGGTTTAAGATTAGATTTTGCTCCCTGTCGGTAAGATAGGTGGAAACATATTTGGCAAATTTACGAATATATTAGTATTTCAAGTTCATAATAAGAATTGTTTGATCTACACAGTCAAATGTTGGAAAGGTCACAGAACAAAACAATGGTGTCATGTAAGTCTTCCCGAGACTGCAGTATATACGATAACCATTAACAAATCAAAATTGGTGGTTTTAATATATTACTAATTTTAATATATATTTATTAAAATGGACTATCATTTATTTCATGCTATATGTTCATATACAAAGTGTAATCTTTAATCGTGTGATATTGACGGAATTTACAATCTTTATTGATGTAATATTTACAAGATTAAATCTATCTAAGATTACATATTATGTAATAAACCTAATCCACACGGCATGGTGCCAAGAACGCTAGCTCCTCGCTGAATAGTTATGCTTAACCTTTGAGCGAGAAAAGAACCAGCTCTCTTGTAAAATATACAAATATATCTTAAATACTTTGCTCAAAGCAGCCAGTTATTTTTTTATGTGAGAAGGTGGTAAATGAGCTGGTGGTTCACCTGTTGTGAAGTGATAACTGCTTCTTATTAACATTTGCAACATCTGCAGTGTTGCAGATATGTTGCCACTTTTTAATTAAATGGGCCCCGACTACCTCTCTCACTTGACGAAACTTAGAACTATGACACTTCCACTTCACGCCAGGTCTTCTGTGAGGTCGTGGTACTTACCCGGGCCTGCCCACTCGTGCAGCAACAGAGAAAACTGTTGCGTGGCCCTACCACAGATATAACACTTTCGTTACGATACTCAACTATATACCATTATTTAATGTCATTTGATATTGTTCTAGTACCTTAAAAATTCATTAATCAATAAAGTATTAAAATAAGATGTACACAGTCTCATGTTCTCCGGATATTTCTTTGTTGTTAGTTTCGTCGTTCAACCGCCTTAGCTTAGTATATAACAGATACTTTCAATTTATTTCACTACAACACATTGTGGCTTATAAGAATTATAATCAGTTTTTCATAGTTCAGGCGTCTTTCGTTAGTTATAAGTTCGGCAAAATGAAACAATATTATAAATTTATTTCTATTTATTCTAAATTCATATCAAGAAAATTACACAGGAAAAAAACACGTTACAAAGGCAGTCTTCCTAAATAAAGGTGTTGAATACAACACAATGATTTTATTCTAGGAATGCTTAATACAAAACCGATTGGTTCTTATTAATATAGTGTCATTTTTTTATAATTTCATAAACCTATGTGTCCTTAACTCTATAATGTGTGCTATTATGCCTTAAACATTATTATGGAAGAATTTGGAGATTCAACAAACGACGTCACAGCGTAAGGCACTTATTTTTTATATGGCTAAAATGACTGAGAGATAGATCAATTTACCCTAAGACTAAATATAGTGTCGATAATTAAAAAGTGGAATATATTTTTCGATACAAAATGCAAGCCTGGTGCTTAGTCACGGCTCCTAGCTATTCCGTTCAAATGGCACAAATGGTCAGAGTAGTTTTTTTTTTTTTGAGTATATAATATTTAATACATATAAAACACCTCTTTTGCACCAGCGTTGGCTTAACTAGTACACTCTCGCTTTACTTGCTCCTAAAGATAGATTTCCATGTAGCTAAAAGGCTTTTTGCCCTTTAATTGTCGAAGATCATGTAAACCTAGCTTTAAAATTCTCTTAATTTTAGCTCAATCGAATGGGCGCACAAAACATTTAGTTAATACTCTCCTGGATATTTCATAGTTTATTTGCTTAAGAACTAGATATATGCGGCTAAAACGTCTTTTACACTTATGAAAGTAATGCGGTAAATTTATGTAAATATAACATTTTTGAGCTATTCTGTCTTTTTTAAATAACTTCATTGTACATTTGCAGTATGAATCTGTTCTTCGTAACATTCACTCATCTTGAAGTCAATTTGAAATAAACTTTACCCTGTATAGGTAGCATCACAGACTCCTTATTATTTAGCGTCTTTATGTTGTTTTAGATTTTGTATTATCTGGATTAACTTCATCACATCCTTCGACCGATATCTTACCAAATATTTAATGCCTAATACTATTTTCTAATATTGTCATGCACGTCCAACATCATTTTAAATCAACAAGTAAAGTTATTTCAATTCCAAAAAAATTATTCACTCACAACAAAACGGCTGAGACCATTTTAAAGCTCTGACGTATACAATACAAACTGAGTCTGGTACTAACGAAAGTGATACTGTTGTCTATAGGTAAAAATAACGGAATGTATTGAGTGGCGCTATGTCATGGAATTATCCCCAAAAGAAGAAATTAAACATAAGCTACCGCAAGCACGAGCGTAATGGAAATGATAAAACGTTAAACTTATGAAAGGAACAAAAATGGCCATGCCTCGAATACAAAATTTGAGATGTTGCACTTACAAGGAAGCGTCTAGAATATCCTCAATAGTAATCGACCAGAATTTCTCAAAAAATGTAAAGGAGACATACTTTTTCACTTCGGCTTACGTTTCCGTTTCTTTCGAGTACTTCTCGATATTTGGATAGATTGGTGCCATTTCGAGGGTCGAGGGAGCAGACGGAGCGTTGGATCCTAGATGTAGTCTCCGCGATAGCTCATCCAAAACTTCTCCGAACACACGGAGAGACATGTTCTGGCCAAGAAGATGCAGTAGGAGGAAATCGCCAACCTGAAAAATATATATTATCAATTAGAAATAATTGTTAGTTTTAGGACCAACTTTATCAGATAAATCAATGGAAATATTTGATAAATTAGTACCATTACGTAAAAATCACGAAAAGTTTGGTTGATTCATGCTTGAGAGTCTATTAATTTCAATTATATTAACATACCTCAGTCTTTCTAACTAGTGCTTCCACGCCGTTAGGGGTGCCGAAACGGAAACGTCTCTTCAGGATTGTCTCACGAGTACTGGGTAGGAGAATCACAGCCGCCGAGTAAACAATCGCCAACCCAGAGAGAACCGACAAGATAATGAACCTGGAAACGGAATATATTCATAGCCTTTGTCATTTAGGTTTAACGATAATCCTTATGTGAACGCGTGACTCATCGCAGTTTCTTTGTATTCGAATAGGAAATGTTAAGCAAATACAATGAGTGGAAATCTATTAAGTTTAGCTCTAAGGAAGCGGAGTGCGTTTGAATATTCGTTGAAAATGATTTGCACGAAGAAGCAATAAAATAGATATGCGAACTTTTTATGTTGTAGGTACGTACCAGAACCATAGGAAAATGAATATCTTCTCGTTAAGGATGTTCAGGGCAAGGACACACAAGGCGTCGTGTTTCTGGATTGTTCCGGAAGCACCAAACTTGTGGAAGGTGCACTTAGTCACTCTAGGGAAAACTTCAATCTGGAAAATAAGATTAGTAAACATTAAATAAATTGGTATTAGTATTACAAATCTCTTTAATGTTACGAATGTTAAGAATTTTTTAGGTGCTTTTGTCAAAGAATATATTAAAATTATTGATCAAATCAGCCTTATAACTTACCATAGGATCAGTGCGTTGCTCTTGGTTCATGTTAGAGAACTTGACAACGTCCGTTCCATAGGTCAAGAAAGCTCCTCCGAGGAATGTATCGAGGAAAAAGATGTTTCCAACCTAAAAATAATTTCACGTTACTTACATGCCTAGTCTGGTTTATTTTTATTAAATTAACATATACACTACTCATACTTACAACGTTGGCGAAGTTCAAAACTTCACAGAAGAAATAGCCAAAGGAGTAGGTGTTGTGCATATGCAGAGTTTCGTAAAGATATTGCACCAGACGATTCTGAAATTTTTACAAACTTAATTAATTATTAACTTTTCATTGATAGAGTTGATTCTGTGAATACTAAACTACATAAATAAGATTTAATAAAAATTATTTCTTTTTGAAGATATTTGAAGAGAATGTAGTGGAAATTTTTTGTATTACGTACATATTATGCAAACTTATTTTTAATGATTCATGCTTATAAAATGTTCATATGGAACAAATAACTCTGCTTATGCAACCACGCTCATCGGGTCAATTACAAGGGATATCAAGTTTTATTAGTGCCGTGCCTTATCTCAATTGTACCAATTGGAGTAACGGGACACTATATCAGTCATAATTATACAGTAGGCAAGAGTCGAACGGGAGCGATACAAAGACGATTGTTGTTTACCTGACGTTTGCTCTTATCGTCGGCGATGCAGGCAGATGTTCCGCGCATTCCCTCCGATATCATGCGGACCTTGCCCTCTTCCCAGTTCTTCCAGATCCAGTGCGGTATGTAGAACAGTAGTCCCTGGAATATCATCGACGAAACATATTAATTCCAATGCCCACGATACTTTGTACCCTATCGACACTGCAGCAACGAATATAATTTTCTAATGCGTTTTTTCATAGATGCAAACATGACATACTAGAGATTACAGATTTCCATATTTCAAGGCCTTTTCACCATTGCTTTGCCTCTCTCAAATCCACATCTATACATACAATCTATATTCATGTGATTATGGTTAGTTTTGTCGCCCTCCGCACGTCTAATCTGCGCTAGGTATGTGGCATTACAACGTCTGAAAATATATTATATAGAATCTGTTCACATTATTTAGAGCCTACGTAACCCTGCTTCTTACCTGGAAGAACAGCATGAAGGGCACCCATTGATAGTAGGCATGGATTCGCTTTTCCTCCTCGTAGTCGTTACCGAGGCCGGGATGTGCCACCGCCTTGTGGTTTGTGTAGGGCAGGGTGAACGTGTAGGTGATCCAGCAATATGTGTTCAGGATGTGCGGGGATATAGCGCCGTCGTTAATGCAAGAGATCGGGTCACCTGGAAATTGAATGAAAGAGACCAAATTGTACTTAGATTGTTTGTTTTAACATAATGTCCACATAGGGAATTCAACTAGTAAATATTAAATTAGTTCATACTTCGGGGGTTTTGTTTTCAATTATCCTTATAAAGAAGAGCTACCCGTAAACGGTAAACAATCTTAGTGGTAATTAGAGACGATGAAATCATCTTCGTTAAAATGTTTGCCCTGTTTTAAGTCGCTGGACATGTTATAAATTGTAACCGTTTAGTCTTTTCAATAAATAAGTTGTTAGTAATTAATGAACTGAATTCGACAGGATCAATATTTGCATTTCCTTGTTCACGTCAGACCACGTGTTGTATCCCATTGTACGGTCCTAGCCGGCTGCGTTTCCCCCTGCCCACTTTAATTGTGTCGACCGTGAATCAAATCACCTTGTCCGCTATGAGGACCCCTAGTTGAGAGTAATAAAGGACATAACATAGTGTGTACGTAACATGTCATGGTAAACTTAAACTTGGAGCAATAACCCGAATCATATACGAAATTGTCAATTTTTAAACGGTTTTATTTAGCTCGACACGTACGGAATTTGTTTATTTATTTGGGTCAAAATTAGAAATTGACATTTAAGCACCTTCCCGTTGTCAGATTGATCTGAAATTTGGTACACACATTTAATTTAGATGACAATACAATATTGTAGTTTTCAGTGCACAAAAAAAAAACATAAAATAAAACCGTTTAACTTAAAGTTTTTGAACGGTTTTATTTTAAATAAATGCTTTAGACATCTTAAACATGCTCGAAGTGAATTGGTTTTTTAAAGAAAGGAGGAATTTTTTTTCGAATTTTTTTAAGAGGGCACGGTCTCAGTTCGGTTGTATGTTATTATCTCAGAACTCAATCATTTATCAAACGATTTGAAAAACTATTTTTGCGTTTGGTTAACTTTAGCTCCCATAACAATAAATATGGGACTGCCTACTACCATATTAATTTTATTAGCATTGGATCTTGTACTCCGGAGATACGTCAGGGAACTCCATAAAATCAAATAGAAAATGTATGGTGAGTGAGACTTTAGACGGTTTTGTTTGTCCTTAGTAATAGTTTACGTGTCTTTCGTTTTACAGCAGTCTATTCTTCTCTTAAAAATTATTATGATGCAATGTGATGCGATATGCAACAGCCGTACTATAGTTTCATATTAAACGAGTAAATTCGGCGAGTGTCTTATAACAGCGACATTCCTGCTAATTACTTTTGTTATTAACGAGCACTTGGCATAGTTAACGTGTTCATCGTGAAATTAGTTTACGCACGGTTTTAAATTACCCCCTCCGGTAAAGAATGAATCTGAAGGCGGAAATCAATTATCATCAATTAGTATGAAATCACGCATATTGAAACAACTCGAGCGATAATCTACGATTGTTCATCCTCAGTGCGTTAATAAAAAATGATATCGTGGGACGCTGTTCAATCGTAGTTCCTTTCGCTATATGTTATAATTATATTAAATAACAGCCACAAAAACAAATGAACTGTGAGACTAATTAAATGAAAAAAAAATTAATAAATCGATGAAGGTATGGTAATGAAAATGCAATTAATAATTTTCTTTTGAAAAGTTATGAAAATAAAAAGGTATACTGCTATCTTATATATAAAAATGGATTGCTGTTCGTTAGTCTCGAATAAAAACTCGAGAACTGCTGGACCGGTTTCGCTAATTTTGGTTTTAAAATATTTGTGGCAGTTCAGGGAAGGTTTATATGAAAAATTATGGGAAAGTTGCATGAAAAATCGAAATAGTAACAATTTTATTTTCCCATACAAACTGTACCTGTCAACCTGTCAACTGTGTCTGTCAAACACTTTATGCGTGCGTTCCGATTCCTCTAGAAATAATTTATATGGCAGAACAACGTTTGCCGAGTCAACTAGTAACAATATAAAAACAAAAAAAAATTAAACAGCAATTTTCCCCGTTAATTTGTTCTGATTATTTACCGCTTCCGACTATCTCAAGCCTATGAGTAATACAGGCCTATTCTCGTTACGGTAATTGGAGTTCGTCGTTCGGTCGTTAAGTAAGCGGCAAGTGGCATCGGCGACGCAAATGATAAGAGCTTAACAATCGCCGATAAACGTATTGGCTGTGAACGGTTATTGCAGAGAGTCTATACTAGTCTCGTACTGGGTCACGGCAAACTGCGGCTCTGTAGCGAACTTTATCTTTGCAGATCTCGCTGTGAGACACGTGCGATATACATCGACTCGATGCGAATTCGGTGTTCACTGGAACCGTCGTAAAGTTCTAGACTAGTTCTATAAACTAGAACTAGTCTAGAACTTTACGACGTACTAAAACGTGCTACAAGTAGTGTATTACTATATGCGTAATTCGTATTCTGGTTATTGGAATGTGTATGTGTAATTCATAAACCGCAGTTTTATAATTCATTTCTGCATTCCCACAAATGAATTAGGTCATTTCACAGAAGCAAATACGCAGTATTTTATTTTTAATTATTAATTATAATATTATTAATAATATTTCATAAAAAAACAAAGGAAATAAACACGTTGAGATAATCGTCCAGATTCAGGAGATTCAAATCTCTCAGAGGCGAAAAACTTTGTCCGTTTTACTACAAATTTAAAAAAAGATTATCCGTTATGTACGTATCCCAACGTAGTACAGTATAATTAATCGACTTGTCAGTAAAACTGAACGTGCTGATATTTTATAACGACTCGGATATTCTCATAACAAAATCTAATTGCAACGCTCTGTTATCGGTGCATTCGCAGCGATGTTTTGATTAACAACACCTGAGCGGCAAATGTGATTGTTTGTGTGCATAGTGGGTCACGAACTACAACGTTGCATTCGGTTAGCTGATCGTTGTTTTTACTGTTCCAGATAATGCCCCCTGGCAACAGTCTGTTTGTCGTTTATTGTTCGGATAAGGTGACACCGGTTCATCGAAATGATAACCATCCGATTATATTTTTTGACGAATTAAAAGAAAACAATATTTTAGAGATTTCCTCGGGGCTAATTTTCCTTTCAAATTATCAAAATTTCGAACAGTTTCAAACTGGATATGTCCCTTATAGTTTATAATGATCTGTATAAAATGGTGTAGTTAAAATTAATACCAATTTAGAGAATTTTATCGTTGTATACAATAATCTATAAACTAATTCTATGTTCATATTACAGTCGGTGTAATGTGCAAATAGGTCATTGGCCAAATGTGCCTTTTATTTCATAGAACGGCCCGCTCGTCGACTTGAAATTGATCTTCGGTCGCATGGCATGCTTCATTGTTGTTTTATATGCGATTTCTATAATGCTTGACGGTGAAGTTAAAACTATTAATAAACGCCCGAGTAATATAATTTCTGCTGCCAGTTTGTTTTCTGTTGCTGTTATTTAGACAGTCGATGACTATCAAAAATAAGGCGCGGAACTTTTCACCTCTTCACTTTGGATAACTTTCACGTCCAGCAAATTTTTTCATGTTCACGACTTCTCCGAAACTACTTTCTCGCACAAGAACAGTCGTTCCCAATCCAGGAGATGTAATTCGGAAAACGAGAAACGTCTAAATTGTCATCATTTCGTCTTAATATTGCTCCGAATAGATTCGAACCCGATCAATGCGTTATTGCTTCTGAGATTAACGCCAACGATTTGCGTCATGGATATTATAATCGAACACTTAATTTTTCGCAGCAACAAATGGACTAACCGATGAAATTTGACATTTTACGTTTTGTGGTGATCTACAAATAGATGCACTGCGGGATGATGTATATACTTTGATGTGCGGTGAACGTTATTTTATGCAATCTAGGCTCAGTAATTGTTGTGTTATGCAGGTAATAATGCGCTAACGCCTGTTGAAAGTACATGCCTTTTGCTACGCGCAACTCGCTTATTTAGATTTTATTATACCAACTGAATAATAATAACTCAATTGGGGGCCGAAACGAGAGCGATTGTTGTAAAAGTTGTTTTACGAGTAGGGCTAAATTTTATTGTACATGAAATATAACAGATATTAAATCTGAAGTTAGGCTCAAAATTTAATTCAGTATTTGTGTTTTATTTCATCTTTTAATATTGAATAATCGATAACGAATAGTGGATGGATAGTTGGATAATTAGAAACATGTTTATGAAAGTCGATTTTGATTATTACACAACGTCATCAAAGGTGTTTGAAACCGTAATCCGACCACGTGTTTAATTGTAACGAGAAGCGAGTGCGAAATATTAATACCATGCATCCCTCTATTATTGCCTGTAACAATGAAGTAACAAAAGAAGTTATGCTGACCTTTTTGGTTTCAAATTTCGCTATCATTTCCATACGCCGGAAATGTGAAGTCTTATATTGTTTTACACATTTTTCAATAAATGCCTTTCTATTGTTCTCATCCAGTAAAAAAACATTTTTCTTTGAATGATATATACAAATATGTGGTAAATGATTCAGTCAATTAAATGGAATATATCATATTAATATGTTGATTAATTAATGTGTAAGCTGTTACTATTGATACCCTAAAGTATGGTTAAGCAATTGAGTTAAAGACTTGTTCACGATTTACGTTTAATAGTGGCAATGTAAATATACTGTTAAAATGACTAAAAACTTTTATTAACGATATACCCCTATTCATAGTATAAGATATTTTTAGTCAAACAAACTAGAGGTTATTAAGTGTCGGTCGTTTCTGTAAGTGGTACCACTAAACGAGGAGCACGCGATAACATTAATACAAACAATCCAGTCACAACTTGATTTATCGAGAAGCAACATAAACAAAAAGCATCACAAGAGATTATAACCAATATACTTAGTAAAATCTACATTTTCTACAATTATGGAACTGTCGACTCTAAATAGCTGTTGTTAATCTTGGAGGGCTAAATCTTCTTCCATCCAACGATCTGCATATGCACAGCACAGGAACCGGTCCGAAGATGATTGAGATTGCGAATGAAATAGATGTTATTATTTAATCTGCGGTCTATTATTCAGATTGCGGACGACACCGTATTAATTCAAACGCCTAACAGCCCAACAGTTTTGAATTGTACGATATACCTATTCGTTCTAACGAAGATCTATCTTATCCTAGCTGATTCCAAAGGTTTGGATTCTTTTTGTACTGTTGTTTAATTGTACTGTTGTTTTATTTTAATCTACTATTTTTCTTAAATAATTATAATGGTTACTTGAATAGCTAGTAATTATTATTTTCTTATAGAGATTTTCTCAAGTTTTACATTTCGAAATCTAGTTGACGTTGGACATTGCCTCCTTGCCAAGACTAATCGAGTACGATTCCGTTAAACTTTGTTCGTAGCTTGTACAGTTCATGTTCACCAAGTTCAATGTCCCGATTAGCCCCGACGTCTCTAACCTTATCACGTATGTGCGTTCGCGCCTCTTTTCTGTTTGTACGAGCAATTTGACACGATGTCTCAATTTGGGTAACTGTTACGTGCACAGCCGAACTGAACAATGAACTGAAAGTGATTCACACATTTTACGGTGGCCACGAGAGCACCGGCCAGACGTGCATACTGTTATTTCCCCGTATCTATCGGTCATTTGGTCTCAGTTTACTGGGTCATTGGATTTCACGGTTACAAGGAGCAATGTTGCGATTGTTCGCGTTAATTAGACACAGCCTATTAATTGACTTTTACCTGAGGCTACGGTAATCGATATATACGATTTTGGCGTTGATCTTTGCAAGAGTAGTTACTAATTACGTTATTAAAAGCTTGAAACCAAACTAAATTGAATAAAGGAACTTTGACATAGGAAAAGTCTTACCGATAAGATTATTGGCAGTCACGAGGAGGCAGCACAGGAACAGTATGGCGGACGTGATGCGGTAGTGCATTCTGAACACCATGTTGTCGATAACAGCCTTGTCGATCAGGTAGCGGACTTTTACGAAGCCCGCCACCGCGGACGCCATTCCGAACACCGCCATCTTGGATTAACTTTTTTCTCGTCTGAAATAAAGGGCACTATTATATCAACGGGTTCAAAATGGGACTTCGCAAGACAATGGTGGATAAGGGTGGCTAAAAATAAAATCTCGCCGTCTTAAGGGGCGTAGTGATAAGTGCTATGCGCAGTTGATACTAAATCGAAACGGAACTTAAACGGTAAATTTTATTACGTTCGACTCTGTCGTGCGAGTGCGCCCGCTAATGTTTATTCAGTGTCCCGAATTTATATCTGTATTTGCTTTCGTCAGATACGAGGAAGATAGATAGGAGGATTCCAACGTTGTATTTGCTTAAAATTTTATTAAAACAAAAATTATGAAGTTAATTCTCAATCAATGAATTTGTATTTAATGCGACTAAGAGGCTTCAGGCATCTTTTTCACGCCCCCGCTTTAGATTACACTATTCGAACGTCACGGTTTCGTCGATCACACGCGTTGTTTTAGGCACGTCTTTGTCTATTTTTACTGGAAACATGTATGACGTTTAGGACTAACGGGCGCGGCGTCGCTTCGTCGAGAGATGCACGAAGAATTGAATGAACACGATTCTAGTGGGCAATTCATCACAAATAGATCTGACCTTGGCGACTTCTTGATCCCGTTCCTACGCAGTGCTCTCTCTATTATCTAGGTCGCCCACTGTACGGATTTAATAAACATTAAATTAATACACCATTTTTATTAATGAACTACGCGCGTCTACTTGGCGATACAAAGTTGGTGTAGCTACGAATATTGTAAACGTTGCATAAGATTTGCGGCAGCATCACGATAATGCAATAAAACGGTTGTGTTCGTTGTTGTCCGCTATCGTGATCTCGTCGCGGGATCAGGTCGGGCGCGATGAAGACGAGTGGTGCGCCGGCGCAGGGCGGCGGGGTCGTCGACCGGACTCCGTTCGTTCTTCCTCCAGCGCTCGAAACCTCCCCCTCCCCCTTCGCCCTCCGCTCGGCCGAGCCTGCCGCTCTCGCCGCGCCGGAGCGAATTTCGCGCGGAAAACCAGTTTCCGAGTTCGCGCGGCGACGGTCCCCGACGACGGCTCGCGATTTCGACAGCGCTCTTAAGGCTGCACCGACTGGACGTGCGCGATCCGCTTCGACTCGTCACATTTTAGCGGCGATGACGCGCCCGCTGTTAAGCACCATTACCATAACGCCGTATCGCCGACAGTCAGTGTTCGTTTAGCGACTTGTTTGACTTGTCCACTGTTTGCACATTGATAGCGTGGGCGCGAGGAAAGGGCGCGTAGGGGCATTCCTTCTCTCTTACGACGGTCGCAGACGCACGCGTCATCCCGCCACAGCCCCGATGTTTTGTCTAGATTGGTGGTTTGCCTCAAAAAAACTACGCGCAGTTCGATTCGCGATACAGTTTACGCTTTAAGGCTATATAGGAGTTTATCGCATGACTAATCTATGCGTCATCACTAAATAAATTTACCGAACAAAGAAGGAATGCAATATCAGGCCGAGGTTGTGCCCATCGGTTGCTTTATTGAAGGAGGCCGGCACGCGACGGCACCCTGAATGAACGCTAATTGCGGGAGACGAGCGCATGTCCGCATGAGCACTCACATAATACCGGCGATCGGTGCGTGGGAAAAGAATCCCGATCGTAATGCATCGCGAGCGTACAATAGGAAGTGCCCGCGCGCGTTCCATGTGCTCGCAGAATCTGCCACGCAGATACGGAGCTAGAGAAATCGATGATGTTAATACTCTCGATATGGTGCAACGATCGTCTTCTGTGTATTCCTTACATTTAAGGAAAAAAGAGCCCCTTTCTTAAACGTATTTAAATAAAATTTCTGTTTTATCACATTCTATTTTTGGGTTCAATTTTTAAGGGTTTGCTTGTGTTCTCTTTGTTATTTAGTTTTACGATATCGTTTTAGATTTTTATTATCAAATGTTGTGCTAGATTTGAGAATCGCCGCGCCGACGTGACTCGTAAAAGCGTATCTAATGACGCGACATCGATCGTGTTAGGTAATGTTTAGTCGGATACGAGTGAATGGTGAAAACAGTCTGTCGTAATTCCGCAAAGTGAATAATGATGTCTCATATTCGAGCTTATTACTAGGATCGGCGGACCCGTAGGTCAGAGTGGCCGCTTGGTTGACGTATATTTTATTTACACAGACGGTACAAACCGTTTTTTATGTTTGTTAAAAGTTGGTAAACGAGGAGGCGTTTCGGCTGATGTTAAGTGATTACCACCGCCATGGATATTTAAAACACTTGACGAGTTGCAGAGGCGTTGCCAACCTGTTAAAAAGTGGGTCCCGGCTACCTCACGCAAATTTACTTTCGAGTAGATGTTGAATGTTTTTCAGTCAGCTTTCTGTATAAGTATTTATTCGAATTTTATATTCCTCGACTAAAACTAAGTCTGTGAGGTCATCGTAGTAATTTTTTTTGGAGGGCGTGTTTTTAGTCATCACTGCGGGTCCTTGCAATCGCTGTGTGTCATCGGGACGGTATCAAGTTATGCGGAAACGTTGCGTATCTATTTTGCGGTTGCCACGGAGCGGTACTCGCGTTTCAAGTAATCCCAAGTTGAATATAGTACATTATATAATATAGTACATTATATATATATATACATTGTATAATTTTTACAACATCGTTCTTCTAATCCAATACAGTGGACATACTTTATATAGCTCTATCACATGTACTTTGTTCGGAATATATTTCATCTAGCGCGAATAGCTACTGTATTCGTTGGAATTAGAGGTCAGTGTGACATGATAAGCAAGTAGTTGCCAAATATGATGTCCATAATTTCGTAATATTTCATAATTATTGTAAGTCTCGATTTTGAATGTATAATGTTTTATATAATGTACATTAGGAAAATTTTCATTGTACAAAAAGATTGTGTTTATGTAATAAAACATCTGGCACACAAGCTCCTAACAGCGCTAAGGTCAAAGTTACAGATGCGTTCGTGAAGATTTGTACGCGAGTCGCGTATTGTGAAACTTGTACGTTCTAATTGTTGTGACGCGCGCTGCATAGCAAATTATGTTTTTGTATTTTCGACTGACAGAAAAGACTCAGGAAAAATAGTTGTATGGTGACAAGAAAAACGCAAGAGCACCGCCGCTATCATAATTTATTTTCCGTATTGACGTCGAAGATGTCCCATTAACATACAATGAATATAATACGGCGACATTGCGCTTATAAAAATAGCTCAGGAATTCTATCTGGAAATACGGGATAGACCGGGATCATCATGCAGGTGGTGCCCGCACTGCGTGACTGGAATCCCACAAGTGTGACCTGTTGAAGATGCCATCGTCGTACAAACAAATGAGAGCCCCGCACTGCTGTGGGAACTACGCGGTTCCTTGCCACCGTATATGAATTTTAAAATGTATCGTGATGTAGCAATTGCCTCGTCCATCTGTGCTTTTTCGTTCGTGCAAGCTTTCAATATTTAAAGTTTTTTTTTCTCTTAACGTAATTAATAGATAATATAAGACATCAACGCCGGTGTCGATGTTTCGTTTTATTTACACAATTAATATATAGAAAGTTATCAATATCGATCCGCAGTAAGTCTTAGAGAATATTTCATGTAGGTACTTTCAAGTTTCTTTTATCATTTCTCATAACGTTTAATGTTTGCGCTTTTGTATACGCATATGGTGTTGGATGTGTGGGTGTGTTTGTGTATGTGCAAATTTATACCGATGTATATACAATTAGAACTTCAAATCAATCACGATATTCATTTTCGCAAATTCGTCGCGTATCTTCCGTGTCGATTGTTCAGACCTGCAGCTAACTTAATCTGTTGTTAAAAATTTCTTAGTTCATGCTACTCGAAATAATCAAATAATCAAAAGACGAAAATCGTTATGTTATAAATTCTCAATAATCTACATAATATGTTAAATATACACAAAGGAATTAATAATATTCACCTTTTCGCAGAGTCGCTTTAAACTGATTACTGTACATATACTTTGTAATGTTCAATTATGTTAATGGCCTAGAACTACATAGCAAGAAACACATTAAAACCGTTTTTGTAATATAATGAGCATTTTATATGAGTAAACAACTGGGTTGTTATTACAAAGTACCTACAGCAATAAATTGTAATTAAAAACTGTCAATGTGATAATTAAAATAAAAAATCCGGGTAGGTTCTTAATATCACCCGAAAGTGGCTTTGTTACTTTATAGAATTTTTAAATACATTTTGTGGTTCACTAAATACTAATCGGATCTTTCAAACAAAGCAAACATTATTTCTAAGATTCTGGGGTCATTAACCACTGACATTTTAATGCGGCCGTTACGTCTTTTCGAATTTAAATGAGTTTTGTAATAATGAAATCGTTTCGTCATAGTGCCGCGAAATAAGGGAATAATAATAGTGTACTATTAGCTATCAGTGTGCCATGTGCTGGCCATTCTATACAAATGCGCCGTTCTCTCTAAACCTTTATGGCCCTCAGGTAAATGGAGAAACACCTACCTGAGATATCCGTTGCCAGTTTTGAGCGTTCAATAAGTCATTTCGCTATAGATTTCAACATGAATCACGGCTCATTGGTGGACCCTCGCGAGAAAGCGCTCCTAACAAAAAGAGAACGACGCCGGTGCACGGGGGCTTTTGTTCCTGAACAAACCCGCACGCATGCCGTCGAGCTGCATTCCTCGCGTCGCCGAAACGTGTTTTCGGTACCGTCCAACCGACTCTCGTATGACACAACTTACCTTCCAAATCAACAGTTACTCTCCCCCGTGGTGTGGTCTCCCGGGCAACGCTCACTCAACGTCCTCGACGTCACAACACAAACGCGGTGCTTATGGCGCGTGCACGTTCAGTTATACGTCATAGTTTTCGATACGTCATGGATGTGAAGTGCGGCTGGGTAAGACTGGTGGCGGCGGGTAGCGTAGCGCACACCAGTCGCCTGCGGGTCGGGAACACGAACTGGAAAGCGCACTCGACGCGTCGGCTTGCGCCTCTCGCAACTCACTACCGGACGACGCTGCGGCGTGCGCGCATCTGCACCCGTCCCTCTCTAGCGCGTCAGAGAGCAGCGCCCGCGCGCTCTACCCCTCTCTTTCCACTGTCCCAAATGCACAGTAGTCGCGCCCGAGAATCTATCGGACGAGTTCGAGTCTGTCGTGACTCCTTTCCACTGCTCGTCGGCGGCGCTTTGAAATTTCGTATGGCAATTTTTTTCGATGCGCCTATGATGACCGGTTTATAGGAGCGGTTATTGCTTCCTCCGTTCGTTACCGTGCCGTCTAATGCGCTAACACACGACCGGCCCGCATTAATCTAAATGATAGTTCGAGTGTAATTTAACTGGTAGTACGGAAGGGGTTTTTAAGCAAAAAGCATAATCACTGTGTGAACTATTACATTAGGTTACGGAATAATTGATTTGATTATGGTATCGGTGAAATATTTAAGTTATAATTTTGTAATAATTTGTCTGGATGGACGTGCTGACACACGTGTTAAGACTGTATAACCGGTGTTTTATCCCCCATTAATGCAATTAATAATAGCTCATATTGGCCACAGTGAGTCGAAAGTAAATGGCTGAGGTCAACTCAGACGACCGGAGCTCTGTCATTGGCTAGGCATGCGGACCGTCTACCTGTTGTTCAGCCCGATCCTCAGAAATAAAGGAATAAATTACGAGAAATAGACAGGTTCCATCTCCTCTGTTCCGTAGACGAGTTATTCTTTTTAAGAGCTTTCTGTTGTTGCGAAATGCGGGCCCCGATATATGATTAATTTCAAATAAATAACGATCTTAAATTTTTTACAATATGAATGTTTTATTATATATATATTTTTGTTATTTCTATACAAATACAATAGGTAGCATAGATAGATTGGACAAAATAATAGACAGACAAGCTAACGGCAGCCCGGATTGAAAATGACATCGTTACCATGGCTGCTTTAACTTTTCGAACGTCTGGAAGTTGAGGAACAAAAAAACGCGGTGAACTCCGTAAAGAAGTTCTATTTACCGTGACGGGAATTAAACAATTTTTAACAGCGTAACGTAGCGAAAAAGTTTTTTGCCAAGTACCTACAATTGATTAAATTCAACAATTATTTGTTTGATATAATTGCGAAAGTGCCCGGAGACCTTCAAGCCAGTTGGCTGATTAGGGCTCGGATCATTTTGGCCTTTGATCTGAAAACAACCGAATGTTTGGGTCATTAATTTTAGAAAAATTTGAACCCTAAGGAGGTAATGGCCGCAATTATTTCATTAGATTACTTTATTTGAATTCAATATGTGTATTTGTTTTATGAAATTAATTTGCTTACTAGTCGCCCAAAAGGATGAATTCGAGTTGTACCCGTCGACTCTTTTTGTTTTAAATAAATTGTTTACCATAAAGATATTCTTGTAAAATATTAAAGATATTCTTGTATTGTGACTTCTTTATATTGGATACAAAATACATAAATCTGGGGATAACCCTATTCAACATGATCATAAGAAATCATGGCCTATGATATTCTTCGGTGCTAGAAACAGCAACTCGTATTGCCTTAGTTAAATTCAGTGCTGTTTTTAATGATGAACTGTTTGCATTTTTCAAATTTTTAGTGGTTTTTTAAAACGTTACGAGCAACAAATTCATGAAGTATCATGTATATCATCATCTGGGATATGTAATGTTATCGAAATTAACTTAATTTTTTTGTTAATAAAAATAATAAATGTGTTTACTTCATCTCAATTTATACATTAAATTTAAGGTCGAATGCACGAATGGCACGGGACCTCCTCTGTTTTTTACTTTTGCTTTATCTAATGCTTTTGCTTTCAATCCGTACGTAGAATATTAAAGTTTTATCGATTGCCGAAACGTAGACTACCCAAAACCAACAGCTTGTTACGGCCGCTCATGTGCTCATTGGGCCGCTGTATTTTCTATGCACGATAGGAGTTAAAACATACCCGCGTATGCTTAGCAGGCATGCGGCCAAATACACGGTGATAGCATACTCAAATACTCCTTTGTACATGACTCATGTAAGAATCAGTGGATATATTAGCCTAATTCTTAATCGGCTGGGTCTTTCGATGTTCAGCGTTTGATAAGGTGTGCTGAAAAGCAGTGTTCTAATTCCTTACCCGCAATTCTTTCAAATTTGACGGCTGTGATCTTTCAAAATTATAATCGGAGTCTAAATATACGTCTCACGTTGTAATATAATTTAAAATATTTTTTTTGATTCCACTCATGTCTGCTTCGTAAATTCTCCGAAATGTTAGTATCGTGATGTGATTACCCAAACGTAACGCAATGAGGAACTTTGTTTCGTTAATTATTTCCAGTAGTTTATAAAAAATCTAAGACATATGCTTATTTTCCACGGTATACTTATTTTTTTAATTGTATATTTAGGATAATTATTCCTTAAATACCTTTACTCGCTGAATAATGTTCAATAACAATGTACTTTAACGGAATAAGAGTTATTTTCATAATATGATAACTTGCCGCTTGAACCTTACCTTAATAATGATATATATTTTATCATTAAAATCATCTAATTATTTATGTTTATCATTTTAGTTACATAAGCGTCGCGTTTCAGGCCAGACAAAACTGATTAAAAACTCGTTATATTCCACGGTGGTTCATTGATCTATTCAAAAGAGGTGTGCACGTTTTATCCAAATCTGTTGATATTTTTTACATTTATAGAAAAGTATAAACGAGTTTGAACTTCGTGTTTGCTCTTAGTGATACGTCCTTTCTAATCTATTTTTAATACGTCATTAACAACGACATGAGACTGCGACGGCGATCCTTCATAGATGTTAACTTTTCGATTAGTACGCGCCACAAGTGGTTTTACTTATGGCCCGCTCGCTGTCTTAACGTTGCGGGTCGCGCGAGCCGACAGACAGTGTCGCTTGAATAACTGGTTTGGTGACCTCTCCGATGCACACAGAAAGACACCGATGTCGTGATTGCTTTTATCGTTGGCAACGCCGTAAACGCCAACCGATACAAAGTCCTCACCACTTTTTACAGCGATACGAGACTATCTTTCATCTTAAAATATTAACAGAATGAGCAACATAGGAGTAGTAGTTCTTTGAATGATTATTGATAGTTAGTTCAAGAGTTCTTTAGATATAAACTTTATATTTATAAACCGTAATGTATAATATAAAATTATTATTTATTTATATTATTAGAATTCACGCTTCTTCTGGGCGTAAATCCGCAAGACGTCGCAGGGTTCGACTCCCGCAGTGTCTTAAATAAAACATTTCGTTAATTTTTATACAAATTTTATTGTTTCATCTTCAGTGCAGAGATTAGCGCTATAAAAATTTTAATTAGGTTAAGGTATGTTATAACAAGGTCTTACTATCTAAGAAGTTTTTTATCTGCCGAATCATAAATACTCTGGGTTTACTTATGTCTTATTTTGTTGGTTTTATTACATTTTGAGAGTCGGATATATTATATTAAAATGTGTGGCCATTTTGGAGTTTATCATCAAATTAAAAAGGATTTGTTAAAAATCGGTATCAGACCACCCAAAACAATTTTACTTATAATGTTCGAATCTTACAAAATTACTTACATAATTCAATGCCGACCTCGAAAGTCGGCCCAATTTTATGTACGTAGCTTTCATTTTGATAAGACCTTGTTTATCGTGCAGTACTGACAACGTGGCAAAGTCTACGGGAGAAAAATTAAAAGAAATCTGCTGCCGTTAAGGATGCAGATTAAAATTGCCGTAAAAATATAATTAATAAAAAAATATTAACTTTACTCCACTCTCGAATATGTATAAATTCGTTCACTATAATATAGTCTCTTATCTACATGATCATTATTGTTATCTTCAAAAACAGAATCACCGTCATCTTAATTTAAGTCCTTCTGCTCACTCTTGAAACTAGTTAAGGTAATATCAATTATCATTTTACACTATCTTTATATATATAATTCTACTGTACGAGTGTATGTCACTGAACTCCTCCGGCTGGACCGATTTTACTCAAAATTTTTGTGTGTCTTCAGGTCGATTCGAGAATGGTTTAGATTCACAATTCGGTCCACCACATTTCATTTCTAAGTTGTCGAATTTAATTCGTGTGTACAGGACTACAGGAGCCGTGATAGCTCAGAATCCGGGCGCTCGCCTTTAATTAAATATACTCGAGCAACCTGAGTTCGATCCCCGGTGCCGGCACCAATGAAGTTTTTAACTTTAAGTGCTGACTTCTCACGTGCTCCGCGGTGAAGGAAAACATCGTGAGGAAACCTGCATATTTTCGTAATAATAACAAAAAAATATATATTTCGAAGATATGTGAAGTCCGCCAATCCGCAGTGGGGCCGCGTGGTGGACTATGCCCTGATACCCTCTGTATAGAGGAGGCCTTTGCCCAGCAGTGGGACATGTATAGGCTGTTACTTTACTTACAGGACTAAATTTGTCCGGTCCGCTAGTTTTTAATAAAGTAAAACTTTAGATATTAGATTCTGATTTTAATTTCATTATGCTTTAATAATTAAATTACAATCAGAAATGTAATTGATAACTCTTTCGTCCTGCTAAGCGCCTGATATTGTTTAATTGACGGTCATTTAGGGACACGCCCATCGCATGACGTGATTCGGTCCGCCCGACAATCTTCTGGCCAACTCGAATTGAATTAAACGATGTCACATTTAGTTCGTGTCCGTAAGCACTTTCGTGTCGACACGTAACGAGTTAAAACTATCATTTACGTTTTTTTTACTAGACCATTCATCTCAAACAATTAAAGAGAACGACTAACGCCCGGTTTCTGAGACACTGATCAACGTTGACGTCAACTAATCAGCTGTTAAATGGCTTTTCAAATGCTATTTGAGTTGCCAAAGGGATTAAATAGTAAATGTAATATAGTAACATCGACATTTTTTTCTCTAAAACTCCAGCATAATTCGCCACCTCTTGTATTTACACTAAGAGCAGGGTTTCACTTATTGTTGCATTATCTCTTCAGTTGATCGCAGGACTTACTTTATGCTTATCAGAGATTTAGGAATTCAATACAACAATGTTACCATTCTATCAATCATATTCTTCCTCTTGCCTTTATTCTACGCCTGTGGTCGCCAAAATAATGTCCACATTAGTTAGATCGGATGAATATTTTTCCTTCCTTACCGTTACTTCGTTCAAAATGCCGGTTCCGTTAGTCAGAGTTGTACAACGACTATGTCGAAATATGTCGTATCGTAAGTAACACACATTAGTGATGATAACTCATTTTGTATGCATCGATTTAGTTTTATATAAATCGGAAGGAATAAAATAATTCTAGTACATATCACGCTACACTTTTTATGTAGATAGTTTTGGACATTGTAAATAAATAAACGTGATGAAGCAAATTAGTATGCTATGTTTCCATACAGCGCATGTCTTTAAAATTTTTAGTCTTCGTATAGCCCTAAAGAATTTATACATTAAAATTTTTATATTGTTCTTACCGATAATTATTAACATATTTTGAGCTTTATTGTAAATGTCTAAGGTTGGTTTTTAATTCATTGAATAAAAACACCGCATGCTAAAACAAGCTACGTGAGCCGTTTGTAAGCTCGTTCCCCAATGGCGGTTACGTGACCGATTATGCATTCTCTTAATTTGCTTTTCGAAGCGGATTTTTAAAAGCCTGTTATTATATCTTTGCTATTTCGGGTCTGCACATTTAGTATAAAGATCGACAACATGATTAGGAATGTGTCTGTGTATACTCGTGTCGTTTTTTTTTTGTTTTTTCCGTTGCTATGCAAAAAATGTAAATGAGAGTTAAAGCATTTGTTTTAAGTGAGATTTTAAGTTTTTCTTTATATGAGAAGGTAGCCAGCAAGCAGGCGGTTCACCTGATGTTTAGTGATAAACATCGCCCATGGACATTTGCAACACCCGTAGGGTTGCCGATGCGTCGCCCCTTTTAATAAGTGGGCCATGGCTACCTCACTTATTAGACGTAACGCAGAGGTATAACACTTCCAATTCACGCCAGGCCTTCTGTGAGGTTGTTTTATTTACCCAGGCGGACCTGCCCATTCGTGCAACATCCGAAGCTGTTGTTTTGAGTGGCCCTACCACAGTTAAAGCTGAAATTTCTATTCAGCGTAGGACCCTGGTAGCGGTTATAGACCAAACTTAGTGAAAAATGTATAACTTTAACGATCTTACGCCCGGTTTCTGAAACACTGATCGTAGAAATTAACTAATCAGCTGTCAAAAGGCTTGCCTAATGTCATTTGAGTTGCCAAAAGGATGGTTAAACTTTTATTTTTATTTTTTATTGATCATTCAGATCTTTAAGAAGTTCACTCTTTTCTTTTTTTGAAGACATACCTTTTTTGGCGTTAGGGAAAAATTATGAGAGTAAATTTCAAGGATGCGCGCGTTCACCGTCACGAAAAACCGACGCCCTGAAATTTGCCAGACATCTATGTATGTTTGCGTGAGAACTTACAACTGTATTCACGATATTTATTTTGTGATATTTAAATAAAATTTATTTAACTAGATTATGCGTTATAATAAAACTTTCAATGTACCTTTTTTCTATAGTGTTGTTTTTTTCTAAAAACGGAGAATAAGGCGAAAGATAAAATTTTTGAAAAGATTTTTATTTTGTTACGCCAAAGAGGTATAATTTCTAACGCGTGTACATAAGTACACATACACTTTTTTTCGTTAGTCTATCCAACATAGATTAAAGACATAACACATTGAGTTTTATCGTTTAAAGAAGTCGTAAACGTACCGTTCGATTCTGTTAATGAACCTTTTCAACAATAAACACTGTTCAAACTAAATCTTAATCTTTAGCATTTTGTGGCCAGTGCTTGTCTAAATCGACAGATCATCTCGATTCTCGGTCTTTCATGCCTCTTTTAGTTTTATTATCCGCCAAGTATTGTATTTGCAGTTCGTCGAAAACCTCCCAAGTGATTCATAACATTCGCACGGTGCTGCCATTCACGTCGGACAGTTTACGCGGAATCACTTTCGGTCGATGTTTTCGCATTCGAGTTTGCATAGCGCCGACCAACTTGTCGAATTATTATGTACGGAGCGTACCACTAGAGGTACGAGCGAAAACTTGTACGAAAAATATCTGACGGCAAATGTACTCGTATATAGTAAATATATCTGTACAGTATTTAAACAGCTGGAATCACTACAAAACCTCAGTAGCTGGGACTACAACTTGAGTGTGTAGTCACGAATATAACGTGGCCCTACTAACGCGACCATAACGCACATATAGAAAATAATTTTTAAAATTGTATTAAACATAGTTTTACCGGATTATTTAATTTTTCAAAACAAATAATTTTAGACAAACTTTACGTATAAATCTGTAACGTAAAGTTCATTTGTAAAGGTCACAAAGCATATGAATTGGTTGAATGAATTTAAAAGAGATAAAACATACTGTTAGAAGGATAGACTTGTAATGAGACTGTGGCAATGAATGAAAAAAGTTTCTAAATATGAATCAGTCAGTTGTAGTTGTGGGAGATGATACAAATTTTGTTTCTTCTTTAATTAGTTTGTTTGGAAATTATGTCTTTTTAATTAGGGATTTTTAACGTTTATATTATATTGTTTATATGATTATTGGTAAAAAGCTTTTGAAGTGTGTACATTTGTTGTCGTGCTTGTAACGCCATCCTGTATATGACTATAGATATTCGTGACTACCTACATACTGTGACCTGGGAGAGGTTATTTATGTTTTAGAAAACTATTTTTTTTTATTCTATTATAATATGTACAACGATAAACAATATAATAATATGTACAACTATTATAATATGTACAACGTGTTTAACACATGAGCCACTTCTTGCTAACTTGGTATTTTTACCGCTTGAGTTAATTCATGAATGGATACGTGCAAATTTGGCCATGTTTGTATTTAATAATAACGTTATCCCTTGGGTGGTGTACCAGTTAACGTTTTATAACCTTTAAAAGGGCATGACAGATCCTTGTTATGGCTAGTGTAAACAGGTGCAAAAATGGTGATTAGCAATAACACTATGGATTGTATGGGTCGTATTCAAGGAAAAGATAACGTTTGTATAAATTATATTTAGAAGACAAAACATACAGTTTTGATAATTCTTAAATAAATAAGAATTCAAGGCTCAGTTATTTTTTTTAAAAGCATACTTCGTATATGATGCTTGAGTCGATTTTTTTTTGCTCACGAGTGTATAAAGTGTAATAATTTAATAATTTCTTAAATAATTTAATATGCACCCATCGGAAATATATTAAACTTTGCTACTTTTATTGGTATACCTAACCAGCTAAATTGTTTTATTTCATCTTTAGTTTTTGCGCGGCATGTATATATAGTAGTATATAGTATCTGTGGTAATATCAAATTGCAATTAAAAACTAGTCGCTGTACTCGATCAAGCGCCACCACTCATATTTTAAGTAATAAACTACCGGTAAAAGTGGTTCTGCCTTTCATGCGAGAATCAAAGCCACATTTAATATTGGCTTTCAGAACGAAACGTCTATATATGTACGATTTAACTGTGGTAGCACCACGCATCAGTTTGCACGAATGCGCAGGTCCGTCCGGGTAAGTACCTCGACCTCCCAGAAGACCGTCGTGAAGTAGAAGTATTATACTTCTGCGTTTCGTCTGGTGAATGAGGTAGCCGGGGCCCATTTTATTATACGGTGGCAACGCATTTGCAACCCTATGTGTGTTGCAAAAGTTAATGGGCGGTGGTTACCACTTAACATCAGGTGAACTGGCCAACCCGAATGTCACCTTCTCGTATTAAAAAAATGTAGTTTTGTTTTCACACTCTTTACAATGTCCAATTTGATCTGGAGGTGCCACTCAGCGGCATCGGATGCTGTATGAGTACGCTTGTTCGATCCGGAACGTGGCCGCAAACAAGATCTGTGCAAAATTTAAATAGCAGTGGTTGTTTTTGTGTCTCGTTGAGAAACCCACATTCTTAAAGGTCCGCAAGGGACCTGCAACACCCCTAGTGTTGTCGGTATGCTTGGTTGACATTCATCACTCGCCGAGAGAAGAAACGCTTTCACGTCTACTAATTCTGATAAAAAATTTAAATGAAGATTGTGATGAGAGAGATGAGATGCATTTGTGTCAATGCCCTTACAGGAAATTAGGCCTGGAGCTGGTGCCACGACGCGGTGCCGAAGCGGTCGAGCCAGAAGATATAAGCCTCGTGGAGCTCTACAGAGTACACGTCGAGAGCGCGGAAAGGGCCGCAGCAGTAAGTACGAATGTACGAAACTAATTCTAACCAGCATTTTACCTCCAAAAACGTTTAAGGTTGTTGATAATATTACGAAACGCATAAGCTTGGCTTAGGAGATAAGTCTCACGCCCGGTTACTGAAACACACATCATCGTACATGTCAACTAATCTCATGTCAAATGGCTTTTCAAATTTTATTTTAGTTCCTATAAAAGGATGGTTAAACTCTTTGAATTGACCAGAATGCCTTCTTAATAACCAAGTGATTTGACATTTGAAAGTCCATTTTACAACTGATTAGTTGACATCTACGATGATCAGTGTTTCAGAAAGCGGGCGTTAGTGTCCAGACTTTTCTGATTTTATCACGTCATCCTCCTGCGCTTATCCCAACGGGGTGGGGTCGGCACAACATGACTTATGTTGCAAGTGGTTTTGGCCATGTTTTTTTACGACCATCCGCCTGCCTGACGTCAACCTCCTTGGGAATCAAACACCCAGATCCGGAACAATTATGTGTGGTTCATACAAAACTTGTTCTGTGTCAATTCCACGACCCCGATCCCGAAGTCAATAGCTTAGCAACGGCCCCACCTAGTCACGTAATTCTGTCAAGTCTGATTTTATCAAGTGATATAATAAAAGCTTATCGGAACGAAGCAAATATTACACCAGATGTCACTGGTATGCATTTTAAATCACTGTCTCGCGCTGAACTTTTTATAGCAAGTGAATATATAACTAAGATAAGCTCAGGCGAATTCGAGCTGATGGATACATCGTGGCGGAGGCACTGGATATGTTTTGTTGCTTACTTACTTAGAAAAACTTACACATATAAACTCAATTCGATATAGGTTACGCAGACTTTTCTAACTGTTCATTGACAGGTGACATGTTTGTTATATTCATAAGACTGTGGTGTTGTAAGTATTTGCATACAATAATGCGATTAGGTGCACTTGGTTACCTTAACGTTATCTATAAATTAACATGATATTGCTTATTCATTAGTTTATTTGCGAATCAATGTGTTTTTTCTTTTTGAAGCCATTCATTAACAGTAAAATATATATTATATAAAAGAAAGGTTACTTTTTTACCGGGTGCTGGTATTGAAATAACTTTCTATTCTTTGTTTGTAAGTATTTATTTAGGAAATGGGATATAATTGTACACAAATTTTTATTTTATTTAAAAAGCACAGCGTTTTTAGTAAGTATTTAGACAATTCGATCGTATAAATTAATTCGTATTTGGCTTAAAGTCTCTCGTGATCAGAAGTAATAAGAACTATCGGAATCGGAATACCTCAACGTACGTAGTTTTTTTGGGTCGGTAGACCTTGCATTACCTTTAACGACAAACACATATCGTATTGTATTGCACAGCGAAACGCTTTCTGAAACTCGGTCATCTCAACGAAACCATTTATGGGCGAGTTGCTGACATACTGTAGATCTGGTTTCTGTTCGCCTTATGAGATTTATTAGACGTAATAAAGCTCACAAATTAAAGTCCCAGGGACTTTTCGCTCGATCTAAGAAGGAACCCTCATCAAAAATTAAATTTTAAGTTGTGCAAGCTGTTAAGAAAGCACATTAGTTAACGTCAAGCATTGTTAAAATGTAATGAAATTTTTGGGACATTTATATCTATACATTTTTAAGAGAAAATTATCTGAAGGCCCTTGTGGTTAGTACACTTTAATGCACTCATTCATAAAGTTAGTTAAACTAAACTATTTATTTAAATATTTGCTAAGAAAACTACGCACCATCCTCTCAAGGCTCACTACCACGTCAACACGTGTTTTATTATTACATATAACGTTAATTTAAAAATGAGATCACCAAACGCTGAATAATGAGGATATTACGACACTATTTCACTATGTATTTATTATTTATTGCACCACGAAACCAAGTACCATCACCGCTCCATGAACCGTAATCAAGTGTAATCCATCGGGTGCTTAGATCATTAATTTGACAAGGTCGTTTGAGCACGTTACCCAGAAGGCGAATTTATCGCACTCTCATGTTTCAATATCATATTGAGTTGGGATCGTATGTTTTCCCAGTGGCGCGGCACACTACGCCGCGCCGGCGGCTCCGGGAGCAGCTTCAACTCTGGCACGCTCACGAGCGGCGCCGCCACCGCCACCGCCACCACCGCAACCGCCGCCGTCCAGTCGCACCACCTGATGTGCAGCATGCGCGACTTCGGCCACACCGCCGGCGGCGACGAGGCGGAGCTGCTGCTGTGGCTGCACGACGCCCGCCGCGCCCAGCCGCTCTCCGAGCGCTTCAGGGTCAGGATAGCGCGCGACGGCTTCTCCAACTACGTGGACCGCTTGCACGCGAACAGCACCCTGTTTTCGGTGAGTTCAGCGCTGGATTCGCTCGGTTCCAGACAGATTTTTTTTTTGCAATTTTTACCTAAAGTCTACCAACATTTAGTTGGCCAATGATGTTTAATAATATAAATGACGTATGTCCATATGGCGCGGCGATTAAAAATTGTTCCGCTTTACATTATATGACGGTGGTAGGGCCACGCAGCAGCCTCGGCTGTTTCACGAATGGGCAGGCTCGTCCGGGTAAGTACCACGACCTCACAGAAGACCGGCGTAAAGTGCAAGTATAATACATTCGCGTTTCGTCTGGTGAGTGAGGTGGCCTGAGCCCAATTTTCAAAAGGTTGTCAACGCATCTGCAACTCTCAGATGTAGTAGATTAGCAGATGTCCATGGACGGCGGTATTCACTTAACATCAGGTGAACCGCCTGCTCGCTTGATAAGTTTTCACACATAAAAAAATGACATATCAAGTGAATGTGACAGATGATATAGAAATTATGACACGGAATGAGATAATAGCAGTCTATAGAAATTATACCAATTGGTGTAATTTGATCGCCTCAGTTTCGGTGCGCTAATGTCGTATCTAGCTCGTATATGTTTAGTAGTACCCGGAGGACCGAGCTTTGCTCGGTTTGTATTATATATATACATATACATATATATATATATATACAAATATATATATACAAGAATTGCTCGTTTAAAGGATAAGATAAGATAATATCATTGTAGTAAGCATTAAATTAATACTGCGACAGGAAGTCAGGTCTCGTTGAGTCATCAAGCAAACCACGCGTCCTCAAATATTCATATCATTGTGTGTTAGTACCTCATCAATTTCGTAAAAAAGTCTATTATCATTCCAAAAAATTCTATTATAATTTATATCATCATAACCGGTGTTAGGAATTAGACACAACATTTAGTTTTTATATTCATCATCATCATCATCATGATCATCAGCCGCAAAACATCCACTGTTGAAATAGGCCTCCAATTTGGAACGCCACAACGATGGCATCGGTCCACCTAGAGGAAGGCTTCGAGTCGTTAATCGAGTACTTTTATTCCCCATCGGTAGTCGGTTCTTGGAGAGAAGTCTGTATTTTATTACGAACTAGCTGACTCGGCAAATGTTGTTTTGCCATATAAATTATTTCTAGTGAATCTGAAAACATAGAAAAAGAATTTTCGGAACGCACGCATAAAGTGTTTGACAAGTTACACAGACATAGTTGATAGGTTGACAGGTACAGTTTGTATGGGAAAATAAAATTGTTGCTATTTCGATTTTCCATGCAATATTTCCCATCGTTTGAACCTTCTCTGGACTGCCACAAATATTTCAAAACCAAAATAAGCTAAATAGGTTCTCGAGTTGTAGCGAGATTAACGAACAGCAATTCATTTTTATATATATAGATATTGTATATTCACCTACTGTTAGGTTGATACCGCTGCCCGTGGACTTTACGCAACTGCTTTGGGGTGGCGGATACAAATCGAAATAAACACTACCCGGAAAGCGTATCACCGACTGTGAACAGAAATCGGAACAAGTGGCAAGTTCAATATAGTCAAACTAGCACTGTTTGACCGAAAACGGATTAGTAGATATTATTAGCGAACCTTTATACATTCATTTCACGCCGGTCTTCTTTGAGGTGAAGAAGTAGTCGTAAATTAATAATTATTTAATGCGCGAAAGTGAATGATAATGTCGGTTGGGGACGCCTTAGACCAGCGATATGCAATCGTTTAGACTATACTATACTACTTTTATGGTGTGATCAGATTTGGTGGCTCAGTTGCTAAGCTATTGGCTTTCGGCACCGAGGGTCGTGGGTTCGATTCCCACACGGAACAAGTATTTTTGTGACCCACAGATAATTGTTCCGGTTCTGGGTGTTTGTTCTCAAGGAAAGTTGACGTCAGGCCGACGGCCGGTTGTAAATAATCTAGCCAATACCATTTACAACTCATGATGTGCCGACCCTCCTTGGGGAGGATAAGAGCAGAAGGATTATGATGATGGTGTAGAATGGAGAACTTAAATCGTACTCTATGCACCTGGGTGACAGGCAAGGGAGTCTATATGATGCCTTTTATGGTATACTGAATATTTTAGTTTGTACTCATACAAAAACATTATTAAATCGTTCTACATGCGTAAATTACTATCTTGAATATGTAGAGGTAATAGTAGGTTTATACCTAGGAGGAATATCAGTGGTATCGCTGTTAAATGTTGCTTTTCTTTTTTTGGACTTCTTACGTGTAAATATGCGACGTTTGTGGCCGAAACCCATAAAAATATTCCTGATGAAACTTGAATGACTATATCTGTGCACATCGTTCGGGTAAAATAAAATCTTAATTAAAAAATTAAAACAGTCTCGCAATAGGAAGAGATATAAATCATGTGTCAATACAGGACAATATTATGACACACATATTTAATATATTATTGTTAACAAAAATATGAGTTATCGTCACCATTCTAGTAAAATATATTGTCTATTCTTCGTTTGTTATTTACAAATTATTATGAGGGCTACAATAACGATGTCGTAATACGCATTCGAATTCTCCGTAACATAAAAATAATTTTAATTAAATTTCTTAATGACTAATTTATATTTTCTTTTTACGGTTTCTTGGCTAGTCCTGTGTAGCGGCTATTGCTGTTACCTTGTATATTAAACGTTTGTCTTCTTTATTTGGTGCATGACTTTAAGCAAAATTGAAATGAACTTTAAATTATTTAAGGCATAAAAACATTTTTTCCCAGATTTATACGAAATCCAACAAAACACCTCTTTTTATTTTATCATTGGCGTTTCCCTTTACGCATAAACAGTTATCACTGATGAAGGTCAGGAAAGTGACTCAACGTCGATCACAGTCATTGCTTTGTTTCAACATAATATTCAAATTTGAAATTATATTGAAATGCAGGTTACATTAAAGTAAAAAGTAAAGTAACATCCTATACATGTCCCACTGCTGGGCAAAGGCCTCTTCCACTGCGGATTGGCGAACTTCATATATCTTCGAAATATATATATAGTTTTTTGTTATTATTTCGAAAATATGCAGGTTTCCTCACGATGTTTTCCTTCACAGCGGAGCACGTGATAAGTCAGCACTTAAATAAAGTTAAAAACTTCATTGGTGCCGGCACCAGGGATCGAACTCAGGTTGCTCGAGTATTTATTGAATTAAAGGCGAGCGCCCGGACACTGAGCTATCACGGCTCTATCAGCTTACCTTAATGAGGTTATATTTATGAACATAAACTAAATAGCGTCAAAAATAAGATATGTTCGTGTTAGTTAAAGTGGTTCACCTTATTATAATTGATCGTGGAAACCTGTAGCACTATCTCCGTTGTCTGTGAGACGAACAAACGAGGCGAAAAAGTACAAATGCTTGTTGCATTTGTTGTTACGCCGTCAGTCGAGATTGGGGCCTTAACCAAATCGTCCAATCGATTCGATATTTAATTAATTAATTAAGGTGAACCGCCAGCTCGTTTGCCACTTTTGCCACACAATCGGAACGAGGCCTTATCTGTGCGGTCTTTTGTGCGTTCGTGAATGTATCAAAACCCAAAATGTTTTTTTATTTAGTGAAAATGGCAAGCGAGCTAATGATCATCTCATGTTAAGTGACAACCGCTGCCGATGGGCATATGCGACATCCGTAGGCTTGCATTTACTTTCCTTTTTTTAGAAAACTATTAAGGACTACTAGTTATAGGAAAATATCACTCTGTGTTGGAATGAATGAATGAATGAATGAATGAATGAATGAATGAATGAATGAATATTTATTTATTTAGTTTCAACAACAAACACAGTTATGTTAACAATTAAAAGAATATATATCTAAGACATGAAACCAAACAGGTATGTACTCGGTACGATTTCCCGATTGAATGACGCTTTACACATTATAGTTCTCCTTTGTGGAAATCGAACTCACGACCTCCGGCATAAGGTACTCCTTGGCAACTACGTGGTGCTCACGTCGTCATCACACATTAACCACAGCGTTTGCCAAAACTGATAAGTTTTCTTACTGGACCCGCCCATTCGTGCGTTCGTCCGACCGGGTAAGTACCACAACGACACAGAAGACCGGCGTGAAGTGGAAGTGTTATATTTCTGCGTTTTGTCTGGTGCGTCACTTAGCCGGGGCCCACTACTAAAAGGTGGCAACGCATTCGAAACTATAGGGGTATTGTAAATGACCATGGCGGTTAACACTTCCCATCACTTCAGAACCAGCTCGTTAGCCACCTTCTCACATAAAAAAATCACATTTACAAACACCCAGAGGCGAAACAATGATCTTTGTGTCACTACAGTGGTCCCGTGTGGCAATTGAAACCACAACACCACCGAATCATCACTTATCACCGCCCATCGCTGGCCGCGGTGGATAAGTTTGCTAACGTGATTGTGGCGACAGGACCTCTCCAGCACGGACCTGTCGCGCGAGCTGTGGCTCGTGGCGTGGGTGGTGCGCGTCGGTCGATGGGCGGGCGCCGGCTGCGGCACCGCCGAGCGTAGAGGTCCGGTGGCGCGTCGGCCCCTCGGCGCTGGGGTGCTGCCCCTCGCCGAGTTCCTGCGCCAGCCCGCTCAACACCCCGCCGAGAGGGAGTACACCTTCAAGGTGGGACCAACGCTTGCTCTTGATTTATATATGACGAACAAAGTACACACCTAACAGAATGAGTATACGAGATTTCGTTGTCCCTCGCTGAGTTCCTGCGCCAGCCCGCTCAATACCCCGCCGAGAGGGAGTACACCTTCAAGGTGGGACCAACGCTTGCTCTTGATTTATATATGACGAACAAAGTACACACCCTAACAGAATGAGTATACGAGATTTCGTTGTCCCTCTGATTTTCCTGCGCCAGCCCGCTCAAACACCCCGCCGAGAGGGAGTACACCTTCAAGGTGGGACGAACGCTTGCTCTTGATTTATATATGACACCACAACAGAATGAGTATACGAGATTTCGTTGTCCCTCGCTGAGTTCCTGCGCCAGCCCGCTCAATACCCCGCCGAGAGGGAGTACACCTTCAAGGTGGGACCAATCGGCGAGGGGGAGTACACCTTCAAGGTGGGACCAACGCTTGCTCTTGATTTATATATGACGAACAAAGTACACACCTAACAGAATGAGTATACGAGATTTCGTTGTCCCTCGCTAAGTTCCTGCGCCAGCCCGCTCAATACCCCGCCGAGAGGGAGTACACCTTCAAGGTGGGAACAACGCTTGGTCTTGACTTATATATTTATATATCACGAATAAAGTACACACCTAACAGAATGAGTATACGAGATTTTGTTGTCCCTCGCTGAGTTTCTGTGCCAGCCCGCAAAACATCCCGTCGTTAGGGAGTACGTACACCTTCAAGGTGGGAACAACGCTTGGTCTTGACTTATATATTTATATATCACGAATAAAGTACACACCTAACAGAATGAGTATACGAGATTTTGTTGTCCCTCGCTGAGTTTCTGTGCCAGCCCGCAAAACATCCCGTCGTTAGGGAGTACGTACACCTTCAAGGTGGGACCATCGATTGCAGCTCGTGATTTATTTATCACCAACAAATATCAAACCTAACAGAATGAGTATACGAGATTCGTCTGCCCCTCGCTGACTTCGTCCGTTAGCAACTCGTGTTTTTTTTAAATTTAAATTGATCAAGACAATCAAATAAACAATGAATATTCGAGGTGAAACCGACTCTGTATCAGGCAGTGGAGACCCACTCAACAAAACTTCGACTGATGGTAAGCTATGCGGTAGTTTATTGTCAATGTGTCAGTAAAAGCCTGCATTATGCGTGTTAATAATCAACGAAGTAAAAAAATGCTGGGTTGCAGCTCTTCAGAATTAAAAATAATCGGTTTTTTTTTTTTCAAAGTCCAACCGTTTCCAGCCCTTTATAATGGAATAAACTTTATAAAAAAAAATTAGGGACGATGATATCTATAATATTGATTTATTGTTAGTATTAGCGTAAATAAAAGACATCGTTATTTTTTTTACGTTTCAGGTATACCAATGTGAAGAGAAAGATTTTCACCAACTACACGACATGCTAATACGCAAACAAACGAACAAGTGCAACATATTACCGGGGCAGCCTAATTATGGTGAGCATCGCAGTAATTTTTATTATTTAATATTCAAAATCTCAGTGTCTATATTTGAAAAAACCTTAGACTGGCAGAATGTCCAAATTATTTTTTTCTACTTTTGTGACAATCAGTCCTTTAGCTTAGCGGTTTAAAGGTCTGTGCGCGAATTCTGTTTCAATGAAACTGAATGTTTCATCATAAGCGCAGAGATTAGCGCTGTAAAAATAAAAAAAATATATTTCTCCTTTCAGGAATCGTGGTGGCGCTCAGGTTGCTCACGAACGCCGCCAGCATATCGGAGGCGGTCGGCTCCGGGGCAACGGTGACGCCGAAGCGGGGCTTCCCCGACGTCATAATGCCGGGCGACGTCCGCAACGACCTCTACCTGACCCTCGAGAGGGCGGAGTTCGAGAGGGGCGGCAAGAGCACCGCGAAGAACGTCCTCGCCACAGTCAGCGTCCACGACGACACGGGGCTCGTGATCAACGTGAGTGCGGTGCTTTCCCGATAGGAATTCCATGAACATAATTATTTAAACGGTGGTAGGGCCACGCAGCAGCCTCGGCTGTTGCACGAATGGGCAGGCCCGTCCGGATTAGTACCACGACCTTACAGAAGACCAGCGTAAAGTGGAAGTATGACAAATATTTTCGCGTTTCGTCTGGTGAGTGAGGTAGCCGGAGCCCAATTTTCAAAAGGTTGTCAACGCATCTGTAACCCTCGGGTGTGGCAGTTGTCCATGGACGGCGGTATTCACTTAACACCAGGTGAACCGTCTGCTCGTTTGACAAATTTTCGCATAAAAAAAACATAATTATTTGCTAGAACGGGTCGAAAAAGCCCTGTCGGTCTTTAGGTGTAAGATATTAGTATTGAGAGAACAAAGCGCTACCGGCGGCGACGCAGGATTGCTTCTTGAATGTCCTTCGGTCGTGTTATTCCATTAATACCGCTTTTGCATAGCGAATAACATCAATAATATCATCTTCATCATTGCGATCCGCTATTTGTCCATTGCGCTGTTTTTCTGTATAAGGTCATCGCTCGAGAACATTTCCACGAACGATGTTGCTTCTTCGAGCATCGAGAATGCCACTTCAAATTGCGGATTCTGCTTTACAAGTCCACTAAAATTGATGATCACTCTATCTTTATCTTTATCTTTATAATTTACACTTGTATCTTCCGTGAACCCAGTGTACCCTAAGTAGGCCTTTACGGCAAGCAGGGACACCTTAGTCCTTTTTTATAAGACTACAAAGCTGAGCCTTGATCACCTGGCCGAAAGTCTGATACTTTGCTTTGCTCTCACCTAGCCAGCCGAGTGAGTTACTCTAGTCGGTGGCGTAGTGGCCCTCGCTTAGCCAATCAAACCAGTAACCTAGTGCTTGGCGTATTAGCCCTCGCCCAGCCGGCCTTGCGAGTTGCTCTAGTCTCCGGCGTTGTGGCTCTCACCTAGCCAGTCAAACGAGTTACCTAGTGCTTGGCGTATTAGCCCTCACCCAGCCAGCCTTGCGAGTTGCTCTAGTGTCTGGCGTAGTCACCCAGCCAATCGAGTGGGCTACTCTAGTTGCTGGCCTAGTGGTCCTATGGAACCCAGCCACGTGAGCCAGTGCGTCGCGTGTCCCTTAGGAGTGCGTGTGGGGCGCGAGCGGCGCGGGCGCCACGTGCTACGAGTCCCTGGTGCTGTACCACAACAACAGCCCCGCGTGGGGCGAGCAGCTGCGCCTCACCGTCCCCTTGGACGTGTTCACGCACGCGCACGTGCGCATCGAGTTCCGACACTGCTCCAGTGAGTCGTTGTGTTACAACATATATAATACAAAATATTATTACGTTCCAGTAGTCATTTTTAATTTGTATTATTTTTTTATTATAATCTGGCCATTGTATACGAATAATTATGTATGTGAGTTGATTGTGGATTACATTCCCTAATACATCCCTTAAATTGTTCATATGTCGGTATTGTTTTTCTTTTACTTTATTTACCCTAAACTGTTTGCTTTTTGGGGGTATATAAATAAATACGTAAACAAACCTACATTAAAAACAACTTATTGCACAAGCTTATATGCAACCAATGTCAGAAAAAGAAAGAAGTATAATTATTTTGCAATTTATTTTACGGCGTCTCCTAAAGATAAGATACAAAAACGTATCTTGTTCATAAATTGATGAGAAAAAAATTGGAAACTAAAATCATATTTGGTTTTACTGAAACTTACTATTTGGCTTTCCTTTTCTCCTTCTTCCAAAATAGTAATTTGGTGATATGTGGCGTCTGCTGATATAAATGTCACACATTTACAATATTTTATTTTCAGCACGGGATAAAAATGAACGGAAACTTTTCGGTTTCGCCTTCGCAAGACTTATGGAAGCAAGTGGAGCGACACTAAGGGACGGTGCACACGAGCTATATGTTTACAAATGCGACGATCCCTCTAAGTAAGTGTCGATTATGTCATATGGGAATAGATTTATCGCATTTAAGTTGGCCGCGACCTATATTTAGCCGTAATTCAGAATTTTAATTTATTTCGGCAAAAAAAAACGAAAATATTTTGCAAACGCTCTCTTGTAAATTCTTATAAGGTTCAGTTTAGAAGGAGTTAGAAATTAGTTAATGAATCGTTCATATCCATCTCCCATTTTATATGGAGTAGGTTTTTATGTTTTTATAAGCAACTGGGTATGGTAAGTTATTCTCTTCTTACTGTACTTGACTTGCATCCCGTTGACATCTAGATCTGTGGAGGTAGCAGACTCGTTGCCAACCTTCAAAAGTTCACTTTACCAAACTTTAGCAGACGCCACTCAAAAAGGGAATAAATAGTATGGCAATTTTTTTGAAAAACAAACTTGTTTTTATTTAAAGAAGGTCTTGAACTTTCTGTGTAAATTTGGGCACTTTTTGTTAATTCTCCCTGTATAATCTTGTTCATCGCCAACGCTATGTCACAAGCCTAACGTATGACAAGTCATTAGCCAGACATATGAAAGTCATTAATTAGCCTGGCGTATGAAAAGTAATTATCCTGACGTATGATACGTTATTAACCTGACCTTTGACACGTTATTGGCCTGGCGTATGACCAGTCATTAGCTTGACGTATAAAAAGTCATCAGCCTGGCGTATGACTAGTGACGGGTCGCGGTGCGCTTGTTAGGCTGCAGGGCGGCGGCTACCTGGCGCTGGCCTCCTGCGCCGGCGACACCGCCCGCGCCCCGGCCAACGGCCAGCTGCCCACCTTCCAGCGCAGCTCCAAGGAGAACTGCACCATCAGCACCCTGCTATGCTCGACCAAGCTCACGCAGAACGGTGAGTGATTTTGGTGTGGTGGAGAGGGAGGGAATCTTTACGACGCGCGCGCATGACACTATATTAACTAAAAGACGTTAGTCGATAAATCTCCCTTTAATAATATGTGTAAAATTAAATATCTTTTTTCGGAGTTACTTGTACGCAAAAGTGTACAACTTTATTTGCGTACATATGTACAGACACACATTTTAATACATATATCGATACATACTTTTACAACTACACAATCTAATCCCAAACTCGACAAAGCTATTATGGGTATAAAATTGTATACCTAATTGTGTTTATGAGTAACCTACTGATAAACATGATTCTTCTACAATCTTCAGAATACTTGTTCGGATTTACGCAACCGAACAGCGACATTGTCACTTTGTGCATCATAGGCACATTACACTAACGTACATATATACGTTTCATGCCTAATTGAAGGCAGTACGCGCCTCGCCACCGTCCAACCATAACCATACTATTTATTTATACTGCGTATTCTTTATACCATTTATACCATATATAAGTGTTAATAAACCATTTACTAGAATATTCATAAACTCTCTCCCTCTACAACCTTCTTCAATACTGTATCATGTTTTTAAAACTCAACATACACTTATATTATGTTGTTATTGGCCGTGAAATCAAATCAGATTATTCAATTAAGACTTACATATGAATTTAAAGTGCTGGTATTTAATATCGAATTCGTCGATCGTATTCGAACCCCGCGCCCCGTTTCGCAGAGGACCTGCTGGCGCTGCTGCAGTGGCGCGCGCGGCCCGAGAAGGTGCAGGAGACCCTGCTGCGGGTGCTGCGCCTCGGCGACGGCATCAGCTGCGAGGAGCTCATCAAGTTCCTGCGGGACGTGCTGGACGCGCTATTCGCGCTATTCTCCACTGAGGACGGCAACAGGTCGGCCAGCCCTATTCGAAACTAGTTAATCGTTGAAAGCAATGTTTATCTGAACGGACGACGGCAACAGGTCCGCAGTGGACCTTATTTGGACCTAGTTCATCGTTGAAAGCAATGCTTGGTGCGCCTACCGTTATGCCCTTTACAGCGCACGAACGGTTACAAATAACGCTTTTGAATCAATGCATGTCAAATATCCACGTTGAGATTTTCGTCGGCGTGAAAATCAGCTGTTTAGCTTAGAGCTGATGATTATATCAATGACTTCAAATTTTGATATAAATAGCTGTTTGTGACTGTAACTACTCATAATGTCTTTACTAGTTTATTAAAGAACTCTTTCGTTTTTTAGACAGTAACTCTTAAGGAAGTGTTTGTTTTTTCAGCACACCACACTCTGGAACGGTATTTCTGGTGCTAGTATCTATATGCAGTCTGCTGGATGAAAGCCGATTCCAGCATTTTAGACCTGTTTTGGATGTGTACATTGAGGAGCATTTTTCCGCTGCCTTGGTTTACAAGTGAGTATATTTTCTTATTATTCTGAGTACGTAAAATCGATTTCTTGATGCGCTTACGCTATACATAGCTAAAGTCCAATCGTGTGTGGAGTACTGTTGCCATATCTGGGCTGGGCCTGCAAAATGCCATCTGGCTGCCTTGGACTCAATGGAGAGACGTGCGGAAAGGCTTATTGGTGACCGTAACTTGGCTAGAACCAACCTTACTAGCCTTGAGCACAGGCGCAAAGTAGCCAGCCTCTCGGTCTTCTATTTCTAGAGGATGCATTTTGGAGAGTGTGCGTTGGAGTTGCATGATTTGGTTCCTCCTGCCCCTTTCCATCATCGGACAACTAGGCGTTCGGCGAGACTCCACCCTTATGCTGTCGACGTTCCCAAAACAAGAACCAAGCGATTTGCTTCATCATTTATCATCCGTATAGCTAAGGAATGGAACAACCTGCCGGCGTCCATCTTTCCGTCCGATTATAATGTAGGCGTCTTCAAGGCAAGAGTGAATAGGTTTTTACTGAGCTAGCGCGCTTACCATCAAAGGCTGCATCGCCACTTACCATCAGGTGGGATGGCAGTCAAGTGCTGGCCAGATGCAAATAAAAAAAAGATATAATCATTCATATTAGAGAAGAATATTTTGTGATGTTTTTACACATTTTTTGAGTAAAATTAATAAGATAGAAGCATGATATTGTATCTTACTAAATGAATGACTAATAGATCTTAATAAAACAAATCCATGTAACTTGTATAGTTTGGTTGCGAAATTATGTAAGTTAATGAATTTAATTGTTTCCATAATTTTCATTCCATGTTACATATATTTTATTATATTTCGACATTCTTGCAAATATTTATTTATTAGCCAAAATCCTAAAGGAGTTTTAATTTACTAAAATTTTCATTATTCGTATTATATTATAAAGAATTTCTTTGCATAATTTCGAAGATAATAGAAATTTAACATGGAAAAGATATATTTTAAAGTTCGTTGAAATTAATTATGTACATAGAGCATGGTAAAATGCAAAAGAAAAAAAGTAGCTATAGGAATAATGCGTGATGACTACGAGTGTCCTTGCGATGCGCAGGGGCCTGCTGTCGTCGGTGCAGCACTGCGCGGAGTGGGCGGCGGGCGCGGAGGGCCAGGAGCCGATCCGCAAGTGCCTGCGCTCGCTGGGCGCCGTGTTCCGGCTGGCGGTGCGCTCGCGGCGGCTGTTCGCGCGCGCCACCGGCGGCCAGTACGAGGAGAGCTTCCGCCGCGACGTGCGCGCCGCGCTGCACGCGCTGCGCTCGCTCGCCCACCACCCGCACAGGGACCACCTGGCGCCCGCGCAGGTCTATCTCTCACGTGACCTCTTCACTCTCATCCTCAGACCTTCTTTCGGATCATCGGTGCCGCGTGACCTCTTCCTGATCCCGCACTCGTTACGAGTTCGCTTGCCGCTCTGTCAAATGACCGTCTACCGAGTCACAGCGGTATCGCGTGACCTAAATCTCATCCTCCGCTTGATACGCGTTCGCTCGACAATCTTATCTCGTGACCGTCTGCCGAGTCAAAGCGGTATCGCGTGACTTGTCTCTTATCTCTCATCGTCTGGATATGCAGAAATGGCCTTCGCCTGTCAGTGCGACGTGTATAGACTCTATGGGGCTGTAAAAGTGTAAATACTTTCACTTCACGATGGGGTCTTGTAAGGCTCGATCGACTAGGCCTGCATATACTCCAGCTGTCTGTCGGAAATGATGACCAAATGGTAACACTGGGTTTACGTTCGTCGGCATGGGGGCTCTAATTGTTCATTTTAGTATACCCGGTAAAGCATGCAATACGATGAGTTGTCGCAAGGCAATAAGGGAAAGGGGAAAGTATATACCTAGCAGAAGTTTTAACTGTGGTAGGGCCTGGCAACAGTTTTCACTGTTGCACGAATGGGATCCGTCCGGGTAGTTACCACGACCGCACAGAAGACCGGCGTAAAGTACAAAGTTTTACACTTCTGCGTTTCGTCTGGTAAGTGAGGTAGCTGGGGCCCACTTTATTTAAAGGTGGCAACGCATTTGCAACCCTCCGAGTGTTGCAAATGTTTATGGGCGGCGGTTATTACTTAACATCAGGTGAACCGCCAGTTCGTTTGCCACTTTTTCACATAAAAAAAAGTTTACTCATTGCATAAAGCACCGGAAAAGGTTCCGTAGGAATTCATAAAACCCGAAGAGTGACAATATCCCTATATTTAAAAATAATATATAACGTTCGGGTTGTTGACCCCTGGGCATGATATTTTGATATTGTCGTTTGGGTGTTTTACATAGTAGGCTGGATTGTCTGCTCCCCAATGTGCTATATATTAGGATATTTATATCCTAATATATAGCATATTATATAAGGATTCCAATCCTTAATAAGCTCGGTGCTACAATACCGAGGTACGATAGATCATTTAAATGTGAGAAGCAAACAATTAAGTTAATCCAAACGATTTGCAACCTCTGAATCCGCTTTGCGAGTTCGATAATTCAGCATGATTTGCGACCCCTAAATCAGCTTTGCGAGTTCGGTAATACAAAATAGTTTGCAACCTCTGACTCGGCTCGCAGGTGGCCTTGATGACGTCATGGGCGAGCGTGGCGAAGGAGGTGGCTTCGGCCCTGGGCCCCGTGGAGGCGGCGCGCGTGACGGCCTCGATGCTGGACGCGGCGGCGGCTAACGCTCCCCCAGCGCTTGCCAAGGCCAGGCTGGTCGCCGCGCAAGAGATACTCAAGGGCCCGCTTGGACAGGACCCGGGTGAGATATATTGGACACATTTATTAACCTCCTACATTTAGATAGACACGATTGTACGTGAGAGTAAAATTTTCACGATACACGCGCACACCGACCCTCAAAAAGCGACATAACACTTGGTAACCAATTCGATTTTGGCATCCAATAACACGAAAACAATAACCTTTTGACATTTACCAGTAATTCAAAGTTATATAAACCGTTATCAATTGCATTTAATGTCTTTACGCTAGAGAACTATTACATCTTGAATGCGTCCATAAGTTCTACACATACTATTTCTTATGCTTAGGGTTTATGTTTCTTCAACTTACGTTAATCATACTTATTTCTTAATGTTGTAGTTTATATTTATTTTACTTTATAGTTCTTTTTTTTTTTTTTAATTTTGCAAATGTTGTATCTTATGTTGGTAATTGAACGTCAGAGGCGCGCAACATTTTGCCAAAGAGCGCGCTAAACCTATCCGGAAGAACCCGCCCATTCGTTCAACATCAGAAGCTGCCACAGTATAACTCAGTAATACGTTGAACGGCAGAGGCGCGCAACATCGTGCTGACGAGCGCGTGCCACCACCTGCGCGTGCACCTGGCGCGGCGCGACGAGCTGGCGCAGTGCGCCGACATGCTGGGCGAGCTGGTGGCGCTGCTCTGGCGGCGGGAGGCGCCCGCGGACGAGCTCGACCCCGACGTGGACGTGCTCTGCCTCAACGCGCTCGACGTGCTCGTCGAGACCGTGCTGCACCTCATCGGCGGCAACTCGCCGGTGCTGGTGAGATCTTGTCACGCTCGATCGCGGTGTGTCAAACCTTAACACGCTCTATTGCGACGCACTGCCCTTGACATGCATCCACAAAAAATTAAGTGTAAATAATTTCCAACATTTTGTAAAAGCCACCTTAATGGATAAGTCCCTAATGTCGAGGAATACATTGAGGACAAGGATGTGTGGAAATGACTCTTGCTCTGCACTAGCATGTCCCCTGGTTCCTGCTAATTTTATACTTAAATACTTTTGAGTTGTTGGTTACGTTTTTTTTTTTTTTTTTTTTTTCATTTTAGTGAAACCTCTCGCAAATCAGTTAATATTTACTAGTGGAAAGTTATTTAATACATAATTGGTGTTAATCCACAGATCTTCTTGAATGTCACATAATTAACCTTCTTAGATTTTTGGATATCTAAATATATATTCGCCAGGGTTCGATGGTGGCCGGTTTGCTGGGGACGATGGAGTTGCTGAAACCGGCGCACTACCAGAGACTGTGGAGTCACCTCGCTCCTCACCCGCATGACCGCAAACCCCTCAAGGATTTCCTGATGCGAGCTTTCCTGGTCTTCAGGCATCTCATTGAACAGGATGTAAGTATCACTACTGTTACACACACTACGTAATAAAGCTAGTGGGCTCGTGATTAGACCGTTTGGTTAGTTTAGTTACCTCACTTGTAGTGTAGTGCGTAACATTTTTCCATTGTAACATATTTCAGTCTTCTTCGCTATCTTTCATTCAAATAATTGTCAATAGATGACATACATTTCTTTTTTTTTTTTTTATGAAAACATTAACTTCATTCTAATTGTCTGTCAATAGCGGCAAACGTAATCCTTAAAATGATGTTTGAATCATTAAATTTAATAAATATTCTGAGAAATATTATAATGCTTTAATACTATTTAGTGTAATGTATTTAAAACCGTAAAAATGACGAAGGAACTAGTACTAATAGACTGGAAGAATCATAATTAACTCTCCAAAGTATGCTTCTTAACAAATTATAAATTATTATTTGTATTTATTTGATGTTGGTTGTTTATTTAGTATAATACTTTTCAGGTGTTCCCATCAGACTGGATGGTTTTACGTGTCCAAAGCTGCAAAGTACTGCTATCGGCGTTGCAAGATTTGGCTAAACCATTGCTGGAAAGGTTCATGGGGGAGGAACCTCCACAATTCGACACACAGGTTAGTACAGCAGTACAAATAATAAATGAATGATTAAATTGAAATGTGCAAGTTAAAGAATACTACATGACAAAAGTAAACACTTTTATGCAATGTCTGTGAAATTTTACAATATTATTATTGCTTTTATTATATATAACAAGGTAGGAGGGGAATTATGCAAGAGCATGCAAGTGCTGTGTTGGCTTTGCTTAATTGCCTTATTACCTTATTACACTTATAACTTAAAGGATTACACACACTACTTACACACATACACAGGAGAATATCCAGGGTTGAAACATTTTTTTTTTATGTGAAAATTTTCCAGCAAGTAGGCGATTCACCCGATATTATAAACTGTTTTATAGAATTATTTAATATTTTATCCAGTTTGGAGAAACCTTAAAAAAAATTCCTAGTCAGTACTACAACATCACACAAATAAAACAATAATTCTTAGTAGGATTTAAGATATAAATAATTAAGGGCATGGACTATGTCTCCCAAATACAGGTTGCTATGTAACCTAAATAGGAGGGCGGCACCCACCATTTCAAAAATTGAGCATTTGTATTGTATTCATTTTTATTTTGTAATTTAAAAAAAACCACTGCATTAATAAATAAACATTATATCCGTCCTTCGATCACAGCGCTATCCGGATTTTGCTTGGCAGTGGATTCACTCTTAAACATTAGAATGCTGTCTAGTTTTGGACAAAAATGCGAACAAAAAGTGTCTGGATAATCTTTAATTTATTTGGCATTTTACTTCACAATGAAAATCAATATAAAAATAGTTGAGAGTGATGTTGACCGTTACAAAGTTGAATGATGTGTGACAGGCTATTATGACAGGTTGTTTAAGTATGATTTCCTTAACAAAGTATTGAAGCATCGCTCATAGATACAATGTAATTGCTTATTAAAAATGTTAGGCGCAAATAAATACAAACTAACATTTCTGTTTCCGTTGCAGCTGTGGTCGGGTTACCTGGAGCTGGGTGTGGCGCTGGTTACGTGTCGTGCGCTGCAATGGGAACGGTGCGACGGCAGGGGGCCCGACCGGCCGCGGATGCGGGCCGCCGCCGGCCTCCAAGTGCTGGCCGTGTGGAGTCGTCTCGGTGGGTTTGCAATAACAGCTGTGACGTGATTCATCAAATGCTGGTTGATATCGAGATAAAGACTGTTTCAATACACTTACAAATATGTTAGTATAGTTCAAGAACAAAAATATCGAAGACAGAAGTAAGAGGTTTGCTCGACGCTGATACTTCTCGCTCATCAAATTTCCCATGTAATTTATACCTCTTGCGGATTGCTACAGTATTTCTCAAATAAAGTACTGAATGTTTCACGCTTTTTCATTTCATCAGACTCGCTAGATTTTCAAAACGTAAAACTTGTTTAGTATCCAGTAGTAGTAGTAGTAGTAGTCTGTAAGTATCAAACAATTCAAGAAATCACCGACGGCCAGCGTCGAATAGGCACAGTCGACTGTGAGCTCTATTGCCGCGGTGCTAAAACGCAATCTGCGTCGCTCAGGGCCGGCGCAGCTGCACCTGATCGGCGTGGCGGTGGGCGCGCTGCTCGAGGTGACGCTGGTGGCGGCGCTGCGGCGCGCGGCGCTCGGTGCTCTGGTGGCGCTGATGGCGGCCGAGCGCGCGGCCACCGGCTCCGCGCGGCGCACCGAGGCGGCGCTCGTCGACAAGCTCGACTCGCTGGTGGCCGACAACAAGGCGGACGAGCACTACCGCCGCCTCTTCGACACCGTGTGAGTGCGCGCGCGGCGCTGTCGGCGGCGTGACGCCCGCGCCCGACGACACCGCTCGCACTGTCGTGAGCGCGCCCGTAGTACAGTCGGCGGCGCCACGTTCGCACCCGACGATACCACTTGCACCGCTGCGAGTGCGCCCGTAGTACAGTCAGCGGCGCCACTTTCGCACCCGATGATACCATTTGCAACGCTGCGATCGGGTCCATAGTACAGTTGGCGCCACGTTCGCAACCGACGATACCATTTGCACTGCTGCGGGCATTTGCGAGCCCATTTGCGAGCGGGTCCGCGATATACTTGGCGGCGCGGCGCTGGTATTGTCTTAGTGCACCGCACAGCGCAGCAGCTTTGCTGTTGCTGGAATGGGCTGGCTCGACCGGTGAAGTACTCCGGACACAGATTGGATATTTTCGGTGGTCTTGAGACTAATGAAGCCAAGACAGAAATGCACTGTTTTAGGCGTCGATACTTTTCGATTTAGTAATAGTAGTTTCGAACAAATCCTTTTATATAAGTAGTACTAACATTGAAAGACCTACGTATATATATTTTATTGGCATTAAAGTTTTTTTAGGTGGTAATGATATGCATGGGTTTAAATAAACAAGGTAAAATTAATAGATAGCATAGGAACAAATATCTCAATGTTGACCTAAGCCTGTCCTAGGTCAACATGGAGGTATTTGGGTGCAGTCTTATGGAATAATGCTCTCATGGCCATTTTTCATATAATCATTTTTAATGTTCACGCGGCAGGGAGCATTTGAGTTCAGTGTAAGTACATAGAAAACAAATTGGCTTTATCTCTATTCAACCTTTCCACTCGCACAATACCTTTGTCAAAATTAATGTAGCTGTGGTTGGACTGTTCGTAACTCTCTCGGCTTTCGTTTCGGTGGAACGGTGGCGATGACGTAAGGCCCGCGCTCGGCAGGCTGATGGAGCGCGTGTCGACGGAGGGGTGGCGCGAGGCGGGCGCCGCGTTCGTGGGCTGCGTGACGCGGCTGCTGGAGCGGCTGCTCGACTACCGCGCCGTCATGCAGGGCGCCGAGCACCGCGACAAGCGCATGGCCGCCACCGTCAACCTGCTAGTGAGCGCCTTTGCATTCATTCGTTCGCTCATTCGTTCACTTACTACATTTTAATAGGTTTTTCTTTTCAAACCGAGCACCGCGACAAGCGCATGGCCGCCACCGTCAACCTGCTCGTGAGCGCCTTTTCATTCATTCGTTCACTCATTCGTTCACTTACTACATTTTTATAGTTTTTTTTTAATCGAGCATCATGACAAGTAATGGCCGCCACCGTCAACCAGCTCGTGAGCGCCTTTGCATTCATTTGTTCATCCATTCGTTCACTCATTCGTTCACTTACTACATTTTTGTAGGATTTTTTAAATTGAACATCACGACAATTAGGTGGCCGCCACCGTCCACCTGCTCGTGAGAGTCATTACATTCTCTCGTTCGTTCGCTCATTCATTCGTTCTTTCGTTTAACGTTCAATCGAACATTGATCGTATGGACACTGGAGAGGTAAAATTCACTCCTACGGCTGCTGGAAGAATATTCATTTCGGCTTCTATGACTTGGGCATTTTAATTTGTAGAATAAAATTACTTGTTTAGATTAAGCCTTCGATGAATTATACGACTAGAAAGTTTATTCCTTAGTAAATGTTTTAAAAAGAAATATAAATAACATTTTACTCATGAAGATGAGAGTACAAAGAGATTCGCATCGTCATTTATCATCCGTACGGCTAGGGAATGGAACAAACTGCCGGCGTTTGTCTTCCCATTCGATTATAACGTAGGCGTCTTCAAGGCAAGAGTGCATGCAAGGCTTTTACTGAGCTAGCGCGCTTACCATCCACACCTGCATCGCCATTTACCATCAGGTGGGATGGTAGTCAAGCGCTAGTCAGTTATTTATAAAAAAAATACGATTAAAAACGTTATTATTATTATTCTTTCCAGAATTTCTACAAAAATGAGATAGATCGCAAAGAAATGTACCTGCGATATGTTTATAAACTGCACGATCTTCATATAGCATCGGATAACTTTGTAGAAGCCGGATGCACGCTGTTGGTAAGTTTCTAAGCTTTACAATGTTTTTTTATTTTCAATATCATTTTTTTTAATGGATCATTTTGACAAAAATTTTCTCATCATTATGTAATGAAACTCATAAATATAATACTACTAGCTGACCCGGCAAACGTTGTTTTGCCATATAAATTATTTGTAGGGTAGAAAAAAATGATTGGGGTGGACCACCCTTAACATTTAGGGTGATGAAAAACTTGGCCGATATGCACACAAAAATCGGTCGAGCCGTTTCAGAGGAGTTCAGTTACAAACACAGTGACACGAGAATTTTATATATTAGATATATAATTATAAGATAGATAGTATAATTATACATTCAACTCATACCATAATATATGTCGATGTTTGAAGGTCTTTGGGGAGCATTTCTTTAACCTTATAAAGCTCCAAGCAACAGGCTAGGAGAATGAAAATTGCATTATCAAAGAGATATATTTAGTAATTTTATCACATTTATTTCCAGCTTTACGCGGAGACTCTAAGTTGGGAAAGTGATCAGATTGGCGTCGATCCGGAACACCCCGAAGTTGCGGAATGGAAACGAAAAGAAGCGCTTTACAACCAAGTTCTCGAATATTTTGACCGCGGAAAGGTATGTCATTGTTAACCAACATTTTTCTAATCGTAGAGGGAGCGGCGATTGATGCGCAAGAAATCTGGAAGTTTACCGCGTTTGTTTGTAGCTTCGCTAAATTTAGTGTCGTGTTAAGTTGCTACGACAGATCTTAAAGGTATTTAGAAAAAATCTCTCGACTTACCGTCACTATAATTGGAGTATATCATGATGATTGGGTTCTAGATGCTTCGCGAGGAACTTAGAAAAGGACATAGTGAGCCAACTTGCAGCTTCTATTAAAAGAGTGTCACTTTCCGTGCTCGATGACAGGGCTGTAGATGCTTAGCAAGGGACTTAAAGGGCTCAGAGCAGTGGACTTTCGACCTACTGCCTCGATAAATAGAGTATCATTTTCAGTGTTCGATGATAGTAAATGCTTCGCGATGGACTTAAAGGGCCCAGCGCAGTCGACTTTCAACCCACTGCCTCGATAAATAGAGTATCATTTTCAGTGCTCGATGATAGTAGATGCTTCCCGATGGACTTGAAGGGCCTAGCGCATTGCACTTTCGACCTACTGCCGATACAAATAGAGTGCCGTTCGCAGTGCTGGGAGAAGGGCCTGCCGCTGCTGCGCGAGCTCGGCGCCCTGTACGAGTCGCAGTGCGACTACGCGCGGCTGGCGCACGTGCTGAGGCGCCACGCGGCCTTCCTCGACTCGGCGCTGGCCCAGCTGCGCCCCGAGCCGGAGTACTTCCGCGTCGGCTTCTACGGCAAGGGCTGCCCGCTCTTCGTGCGGGTGAGGCCCGATTATGTTATACTAGCTTTTCGCCCGCGTCATCGCTCGCGTTGAAGCCCTTAGATAAATGTCTTTCTTTAAAAACTAATATATATATGTTTTTTAAAGTAAGATATTTTCAACCATTTAGAACACTTTTTTCCAATTAAAAAATAGCCTATGTCCTTTCTCAGGCTCTACACTATCTGTGTATCATCTGTCACATTTACTTACTCAATACGTAATGTAAAGCTTAACAATTTTTCAAACGCCGCGCCAAAATAATTGAGTGAGACGCCTGTCGATTCGCAACGTTTACGCGCACACGTTTGTACGTTCGCGTACGCACACGTACACACCCACAACCCTACATAATCTCACAGAACGGACTTAATTATTTTGAAATTGTACTTCTTTTGGTGTGTTTGGGAAAAATAATGAGTGAATTTCTGATTTCATGGTGTTAACATAATATTAATATTTTAATAATAATTAATAATAATAATAATTTATTGTCATTCATTTTAATTATATAAATAATTAATATTGAATATTTAATAATAGTGTACCAATTTACTACATAAATAAATTAATTTAAATAAATAAGTTGATTAAATGTAAATAAATGAATAGAATATAATTTAAATAAAATTTAAATAAATTAATAATAATACATACAATAAATTAATATTAAATATATAATAATAGTATACATGTACACTAGTATCTGTCAATGAAAGATTCCTTCATGGTTTAAAACATCAATTGGACGCCCATTTAATTAGGTACCCGGTCATTAATACAAATATAGAGTCAGCTAAAGAGACTCACGACGAGCTGTGTTTCCACTTACAAGTGATACACGATATACTGTGCCGTTTTAGAATAGTGGTCATAGCGTGGCTCAATTATCTCTCTCCTCCCTTATCTCATCGTTTCTCTATCTCCCCAGGAGATTGATTTTTCCCTCTCTCCTTCCATTGTCTCTTTTCATCATCTCACACCTCGTTCACCCATTCGTTTGAACAGAACAAGCAGTTCGTGTACCGCGGCCTGGACTACGAGCGCATCGGCGCGTTCACTCAGCGCCTGCAAGCGGAGTACGTGGCGGCTCACATCCTCATGAGGAACACGCCGCCCGACGACTCCATCATCGCCGCGGAGGGACAATGTCAGTGAGGTTACGTCTTAAGGCTAAGGTTAAGTGCTCTGCCAAAATAGTCGTTAAAATATGTTTATACTGCTTGCAATTAGATTTGACGGTGGCTACCATACGACTGCCGACATGCTTTGACGTTAATTTAAAATTAGTACTCCTTGATGTGCCCACCGTAGCGTCATCTATCTAACAGCATCGGTCATGCCTACATAAGCCAATATTGATATTGACATCACATTATTGTAACGATACCTTCCACAATTATCTGACGGTATCCTTTGGCGACCCTTTTTTTTTTGGTATCGGGGGGGAAATCTTCAAAAGATACCCTGTCATGATATGACAGAGTTATGTGGGGTCCGTACCCAACCTCGCCGTCTTGCAGCAGCACGAGACCACTTCGTGCTGCTGCCAATCCGTGCCCTCTCTTAGTCGCCTTTTACGATATTCTTTGGCGATCCTGTTGTTCGTTACAACGGCGCCGTTGACGTCATCGGTAACCAATGGCAACTGCCGACGTCGCAATAGCAACGGTTCGGTAACCCGTGGCAAACGGCGGAGCCGTCACGGCAACTGCACAGATGACGTCATCGGTAACTCATAGCAACCGCCGGCGTCGCGATAGCAACTGCCCCGATGACGTCACCCGTAACCCGTGCCACCCCGCCACGCAGACATCCAGATCTGCAACGTGAAGCCGGTGGGCGCGAGGCGCGCGTGGCCCGCCGGCGCGGCGGAGGCGGTGCGCCGCTACTACGCCTGCAACGACGTGGACACGTTCCTCTGCGACCGGCCGCTGCACAAGCCGCCCATCGACAAGGACAACGAGTTCAAGGTCACGCGCGCACAACAGTAGAGTAACACCGCCCCTGTTCCGCCGGTACCGTCCGCAAAACACGCCGCCGCTGTTCACTGTGCGGACGGTACACTAATATGCGACAGCAGTCCGACACATAGTTTGCGTCTGTGTTCAATACGATTATAATGGGATGCTTTTGCTGATCAATAATTGCAATGAAATATAGAGCGAACACTTTACTTTCCTACCTAGTGGTGTATGTCTTATAAGTGTAGGCTTGATTGACCATAATATTATCATGTCTTTTACTAAGGTTAACATGAAAATTACATTTTAGTAATACAAAGTACGAAGATACAAAGTCTTCGAAAATATTATAATAAACCATTACTCACGCAGAGCCTTTGGATTGAACGAACGACGCTAGTAACGGAAAACACGCTGCCCGGAATCCTGAGGTGGTCGGAGGTGATCTCGAGATCTGTAGAAGAAATACCACCGGTTGAGGTAATGATATAAAATCATTATATTTAAGAAATTCTACATTAAATACGACCATCAACATATCTTCGACAATATGTAAGTGTGCACGTAAACCGAAATTGTAATGATAAAGTTTAAAAATGAAATTGAACATTTAAAATCATAATTTATATGTGCAAAGGTAGCGAAGGAGCTGGTTCACCTAATGTTAAGTGATAAACCCACTCATGAATATCTAAAACACCCGTAGGGTCGTTGATCTGTTATTCCACTCGCCAGACGGAATGTAGAACTATAACATTTCCAATTCACTCTGTACACCTTCTGTACACTTCCCCGTACGGGCTTGATGTGGAAGTGTCGTAGTGAAGTAGCAGGAAACCACTTCATTAAAAAGCGGCAAAGCGCCTGCAAGGTTGCGGGTCTTACAAATGTCCATGGGCGGCGGATATCACTTAACAGGTGAACCGACAGCGCTCTGAAGTTAAATATATTCGCAGTTCGCGTGCGAGACGATGGAGGCGACGGAGCGCGAGCTGCGCGGCCTGATCGCGCAGTACACGGCGGAGCCGGGGCAGAACGTGAGCCCGCTGTCGATGCGGCTGCAGGGCACCATAGACGCGAACGTGCAGGGCGGCATCAGCAAGTACGAGCAGGCGTTCCTCGGCGCGGAGTTCGCGCGCTCGGCGGCGCCGCGCGAGCTGGCGGCCGCCGCCCGGCTGCGCCGCCTCGTCGCCTCGCAGCTGGCCGTGGTCGAGGCGGGCCTCGCGCTGCACGCGCGCCTCGCACCCGACGAGGTCAAGCCGCTGCACAGGTACCTCTATGTACACTGCGTGCGCCGCGCACTGTACGACCCGCGTGACCTAGTGTTCTCATCCGAGCCGATTGCAGTCCGTTTAGTTGCGTGCCTGCTTCGCTCGCCGCGCACTGTACCTTCCGCGCGTCCCAGTGCCCTCATCCGAGCCGACTGCAGTTCGTACAGTCGTATGCCTGCTTCGCTCGCAGCGCCCTGTACCTTCCGCCCGTCCTAATTCTCTTATCTGTGCCGACTGTGGCCTGTACAGTCGCGTAACCACTGCATTCGCCGCGCACTGTATTTTCCGTCCGTTCTAATGCTCTCATCCGAGCCGACTGCAGCCCGTATAGTCGTGTGCCTGCTTCGCTCGCCGCGCACTGTACCGCCCCTCTTAGTATTCTCATCTGAACCAACTGCAGCATGTACAGTCGCGTGACCACTGCATTCGCCGCGCTCTGTAACTCCCGCGCATCCTAATGCTCTCATCCGAGCCGACTGCAGCCCGTACAGTCGTGTGAACGCGTTGTCCTCGTCCGAAAGATTGCGGCGTACAAACACGCCCTGCACTGTACCATTAAAATTTGATATTTCAAAAATTTTAAATGTTGTTTGCCGCTATTGACGAATAATGCACAAGTACAATAAAGTTAACGTTTTCATGTAAAAGAATCGTTCAATTTCTTACGTAGATTATAATTATGACTGATGATAATACTATCTGTTGAAAATTTATTTAAATTAAAGATTGCGAATTAAGTACGCTGTGAAACGTTATTGTTCAAAGTGATATCACGATACGGGACAAAAAGTGTACATAATTATGTACATGGTAGGACTACGCAGGAGCCTCGGCTGTTATTAAAAATTTGCCGGTTGCCTCTTTCCAAAGCTCTGTGCAGCAATATTTATCGCCGTACATATTCGTACTTCTACTTTGTACATAAAGTGATGTAACTTTAATCAATGGTTGCAACTCCAATAATTCAATTAAAATCACAGCAAAATGTGCTTAAGCATAATATGAATAATTTTTAAAATTATACCTATAACAAAAAACACAGAAACTGAAAGAGGTAGGCAGGAATAATGGTTTTCATGATTGTGTAATGTATTAGTTTTTGTACATTTTTTTTTCATTTTTTGTTGTTTTAATATTACTTTTCTTTGATAATAGGCGTTTGGTTGAGCGGTTTAATCAACTGAGACAAAGTCTGGGACCAGGATTAGCGCGCGCCAGAAGGCAGCTATCCGAAAGCATCGTCAAGTGAGTACTTTTTTGTTACTTGAGATAAGTCGTGTAGTGGAATATTGAATTGATAAAAAGTATCTATAAATAAATAAATATTTTTAGGACACATTTTTACACAATGTTCTCTAGTCCCAAACTATACTGATAAACATTATGTACTTTTTCTACAAATTTTTAACAAATACACATTTAAACACCCGTACACTAGGTATACATATATATATATATAGACACTAGAAAAACATCAAACAATGTCGTCAATGGGTCGTTTTAAGAAAAAAAAATGATATTAATTGATCCATCTTTTATCTATTACAGTACACCACTACCTCCAGTGCCGGCGTTAGACAAACGATCTCAAAGCATACAACAGAGCGACAATTACTATGAAGAAGGACATCTCTACAATAAACCGATTGTAAGACATACAATTACTTTCTTTAAATAACTTCTTATTGCAATTATTACCCCACTCAGGGTGACCATTAGGATTGAAATAGAATCAATCAGTGCTAATTGTGTCTCTAATCACCGTATTTAATACGTTCGTCTGGGAAATTCATTTTTTTTTATAATGATTTTAGTTGAAATATTGATGAGTTGGGATTTATTGGTTTTTGTGGATCCATTATCTTCGACTGGTAAGTAGTTGCTTGGTTTTGTTCATGCCAGTGGTTGTTTTGTTTACGTATTTCGTGTTCTTATCAATTCGCTTTTATTACAGTGCAAATAATCCCTTAATTAACCATCCTCATAAATTAAACGTTACACCGTTACATTGACATTATATGAATATTTCTTTGTAAAATCTGTGTTTACGTTCACATAGGTTTTACAAAGTAATAGCCTTACTAATATTATAAACGCGAAAGTTTGTATGTAAGGATGGATGTTTGTTACTCATTCACGCAAATACTACTAAATGGATTTTAATGAAAGTACCCGGAGGACCGAGCTTTGCTCGGTTTGTTTTTTTTTTTTTGGTAAATCGTGTGTTCTGGAAATTACATTTAGATACAAATTACTGAGTAATGAAATATGCATAATATTTTTCGATCTTACCGACGTAATAATAAGAAAATATGAACTGATGTTTTTCACAAAAGAACGAACTTTAAAAAAAAGGGAAAAAAGAACAAAATAACAAATCGACAAAAAATTAAAAATAAAGAAAGCAATGATCTGGAATCGAAAAAAAAGTAAAAAACTAAATGTGTAAATGATCGTGATACGAACCACGGCCTTCTGTTTCGTGGCTGTTTATTAGCGGCCGCCCGATTACCGACCGAGCTATTATAACATTTTTTTTTTCGGTGAAATTTACCGTCGTATTCGAATAATATTTTTCATTCCCTGAAAACAGGGATAAAAGGACATTTTCTGAAAATGAAACCTAGCTAGATCGATTTTTCGCCCCCGAATCTACGCAAATACTAAAATTCATGAAAATCGCTGGAGCCGTTTCCGAGATTCCGATTATATATATATATATATATATATATATATATATATATACATACAAGAATTGCTCGTTTAAAGGATAAGTAAAGTAAAGTAAAAGTAAAGTAACAGCCTATACATGTCCCACTGCTGGGCAAAGGCCTCCTCTATAGAGAGGGTATAGTCCACCACGCGGCCCCACTGCGGGTTGGCGGACTTCACATATCTTCGAAATATATATTTTTTGTTATTATTTCGAAAATATGCAGGTTTCCTCACGATGTTTTCCTTCACCGCGGAGCACGTGATAAGTCAGCACTTAAAGTTAAAAACTTCATTGGTGCCGGCACCAGGGATCGAACTCAGGTTGCTCGAGTATATTGAATTAAAGGCGAGCGCCCGGACACTGAGCTATCACGGCTCTTTAAAGGATAAGATTTGACAATAATATAGCTTATACAGCAGAATAAGACAGGCAATAATTTATATACATATTTTATGTACATCTGTCTGTCTGAATGTGACGCCTTCAGCCTATTCTACGCAGATGTAATCACGGGCAGCAGCTAGTATCATTATAAATTGAAGTATTGGAAACCCAATACTTCAATTGATGATGATGGTGATGATGATGAATGAAGGATATTTGACCGTCCACTCCGCCACACAGTACACTCTGGAGGAGTCGGAGCAGCAAAGCGTGGCGGCCAGCGAGGGGCCGGAGGGGCCGGCCAAGGGCGCCCCGCCCCTGCCCAGCAGGCCGCGCTCCGGAGACCCGCGGAGCCCCACGAAGCCCCCACCCGACAACAGCCGGTGCGTACGCTTGCCAAGCCATAGGCATTGTTATACTTTGTAATAAAAGATGAATAATTAATTAATATTCACTTTATTCCGGAAGACGTTGTTACACCTTAAACGCAGAGATGGCAAGAGAGAGTGTTGCCAGTCAACTAAAAGTAACACCCAAAAACTCAAGTTATGACAGGCATTAAGCTAAATTTCGGTATTTACAACTTTTCGCGAAATATAAATTTGTCTATATCTTTTTATCGCGTTGACTCAGTACCTTGATTGTACCCAGTAGGGACTACAGACCGGTTAATCTGATTTAAATTTCAACTTGCTGGGTCCACCCGGTCCTGGGAAAATCGGTGGTGATTATTTACCAATTTTGACTGGGTTTTTATTACTTGTGTAACTGTTCGCTTTGTTGTTGCAATTAAATAAATTTAATTTGTGCATTCTATCACTTATTTAAATCGACATTTTGTATGTTAAAAATGGCAACAAAATTGTTAAGTATAAATTTACATTTATTGATATTATTTAATACACTAATTTTATACTCTAATAAAACATTCAAAGATTAAAATCGCATGACATACATTTTGCTATTTAAAACTGTCAGGCGTCTGGTCACATTTATTTAGCTGCCCAAATGATGTTATCCTTAAAAAATAGTTTCGAATTGATCACGAAATGGTCATAAATGGTCAGTGATTTTGTAGCAATTGATCAATAATTAGACTACAGAGAGTTTAAAATTGTTATGTCTAATTTGGTGGCTTAAATTAATCCTAGAGGTCGGATCAAAAATTATTATAATTGTGCACAAAATTGTCACAATTAGTTAATTGTGATAATTGGACAATGTTATTTACGTTTTAATTAAAAAAATTATTACAAAAAATCTTAAGTTAACTTTTTCTGACAGCCACCTCAAAATTTTGCAATATCAAGAAAAGATGCTGAAAAGTTACGAAATACCTACAATTGGTAAGAAGCTTAAAATCATTGGTACGCAGTATTAATCAGAAGGAGATAAAATTTTCAAGGACTCCCTTTTCATCATAGCACCGCAATTTGATTGAATGAATTGCTTTCGTACATAAAAAGCATTGTTGCAACAGCTATGCCAAAGGTCAGAATATTCAGTCAATTGGCGGAGAGCATTCTCTTTTATATACCAAAATATAGGAGTCAAAGTCAATTAGCTGCCCTTAGCTAATAACTACATAAAAATATAAAACGGTTTTTTTACTAGATAGATTGATTCAAGAGGAAGGTTTATATATAAGGTGTCGGGCTGGGCGGGTTGCTGGTAACTACATAAAAAAGGGACGTATATCAGGGAACTCCTTCAAATCAAATAGAAAATATAATACAAAGATTACTAAAAATGTTTTACTCGTGTTTCAGCGATTCCCTCGAGGAGGAGGTGGAGACGCGCCGCCACAGCCGCGCCTCCTGGAGCGAGCCCGGAGACGCGCCCCCTCTGCCGCCCAGGGTGTCAGGTGAGGTCGCGTTCCGACATATTGGACACAATTTTGCAGACTGAAAAAGACAGAGGTTTTTATTTTTAATTGTGTGTTCGCGGATAACTTCGTCGTTTATGAACCGATTTTGATGGTTCTTTTTTTGTTGGAAAGGAGATAACCCAGATCTAAAGATGGCATCCTTGAGAAATCGAGGGCAATCCTCAAGTCAAAAGTCAAAGTCAAAAAAAAAGTTTGTTAAAAATTATTATTTGCGTATTCCAACGAGATTGGCGCGATTCCTCTGTTAAGCTTTCAACCATCAGCCGTTTAGCTTAGTGGCTAGCGCGTCAGTGTGCGAATCCCGAAGTCGTGGGTTCGATTCCCACAGCGGCGAGAAACTTTTCGTTCCTTTTTTTTTACAAATTTTAATGTTTAATCTTAAGTGCAGAGATTAGCACTATGAAAATTTTAATTTTAATTGTTATACTTTTGTTTTTGAAGCCCATGGCTCGTATATTGTTTGCCGCACTGGATAAATATGTATATCGTATAATAATTCCCATGGATATTAATATTTTGTCCAGGTCTTCGCCAAGCATTGCTAAAAAAGTACTAAAGAAACTTGACAGACTGACGTCGAGATGTTCGCGTGAGGTCGTCGGCCACTTAGCTTAGTTGGATTAAAAATTATATTGTAAAAGTTAAAAGAGACATAATAGCTCAGTGTTCGAGCCAGTTCATATCCCGGTGTCGGTTCATATCACGTGATTAGTGATGAAGAAAAACATCTTGAGGAAAAAATTAAAAACCTGCATATTTTCGAAATCCGCAGGGGGTTCGCGTGGTGGACTATGCCCTCCTAATACCTCTGCACGGAGGAGGCACTTGCCCAGCTGTGGGCCATATAAAGGCTGTTACTTTACTTTATCATTAATGCTGTTAACATGAAGTCCGCCTCTGTACGTATTTTGTGTGCATAAAGTATGAATCCATACTTCCATACTTAATATTATAAATGCGAAAGTAACTCCGTCTGTCCGTCTCGCTTTCACGTCAAAACTACTGAACCGATTTAAATGAAATTTGTTACACAGGTAGTATAGCCTGAGAAAGGACATAGGCTATTTTTTAATTGGAAAGTTTTTTAAAGAAAGATATTTAAGGGCTTCAACGCGAGCGAAGCCGCGGGCGGAAAGCTACTAAACAAATAAATGCTAATAATGCTAATTTAAGATTGAACGATTGTGCGTCGTCGCAGGCGAGAAGCGCTCGTGGGGCGAGGCGCCCGCGGTGCCGCGTCGCTCCGCGCGCAGCGAGCCAGGCGACGAGCGCGACTCGGGCGTGAGCGTGGACGCGCACGCGTACTCCAACGCCGACGACCACCGGCCGCACCACGACGGTACATCCCCTCGCCTCCCGTCCCCCCCCCCCCCCCCCCCCCCCTCTACGGTACTGTACGCACGCCCGATAAGTATTCACGGGCAATGTAACTCCCTCCCACCTTCCCTCCCCCCCATACCATGACACCAGCCCACAGTAACTACCCCGCTCTATATTGTTATTCCTTTTATGTGAGAAGATAGCGAACGAGCTGGCGGTTTACCTGATGTTAAGTGATAAACATTTGCAACACCCATAGCTATGCGATTGTGTGACCGTATAATAAAGTGGGCTCCGGCTACACTCACTCCTCACTCACCAGACGAAACGCAGAAGTGACGATACCTACTGTTTTTGGGAATAAATATGCCGACACTTGTAAGCAACTCTATCGATTTCGCAAGCATTTTTGCGTTGCTCGAGTATATTTAATTAAAATCGGGCGCCGGGACCGATAGAAATCTTCGTTCGTCGATTTGACGAGACGTTGTTCCTCATTCGTATCCACTCCGAAAGAAATCTCCGTTCGTCGATTCGACGACCCTCTGTACCTCATTCGTTCCCACCCCGAAAGAAACGTTCTGTTATATATACTCACTGTAGGTGTACCTCGTCAGCATATCTGTAAGCGCTAGACGCCCCCTGCATTGAAGAGTCGCGCAAAGCGCTGACACTTGCCATACATGCGAGTTGTATTCCGGTCCATTATATTCGGTTCGTCGAAGTGACGGGGCGTCGCTCCTCCGCAGAGCTGGAGCTGACCGTGGAGTCGCTGCGCTACGAGGAGATGATCTCGATGATGTCGGAGCCGCTGCGCGTGGAGGAGGCGGAGTCGCCGCCGCCCATCCCGCCCAAGGGGCTGGGCCACCTGGGCAGCTTCGACTCGGGCCACCACGAGAACGCCGAGTCGCACTGCTAGCCTTAACTGCGTTGCGGACTATACGCGTGCGATAGAAGCCAATTTTACGCGTGCCGTGAGCTGAATCGACCATTTGGGTTTTTCAAATTCTAATTCAAAATATATCTATTCGCATACACGCTCGCGCGGTCTTATGAAACGTCAAAATTTTACACAAAAATTAATACGTTAATAAAATAGTTACCACCGGTTCGGAAAGCAGTTTCCGTCGTGTAGAAACCGGCAAAAACTAAACATTTGCTCTTTTTTTAAAACATTGACATTAAATACATTTTATACACGTTTATATTTTTGCACGGAACTAATAATAACGCGCATTGATGTTTTATGTCTACGCGAATATCATACGTGGTTAAACGAAATTGTTTTATCGCGTTTTAATTTTGATTTTTATATACCTTTGTTCTTGGTCTCTGGACTGATATAAACTTTAAAGTAACAACGCTGAAATCCGTAGAATAGTTTAGTATTTAATAATGCGATTTGATTTTCAAACGACTTGTGAAATTTTTAGCGTGTATTTGAAGTTGATTAAAAGTCTCCAACAGAATCTGTTCCTAACTAATGCATAGGTCAGAAATCACGTTCGGGTTAGAATAACGTGGTAATAAAACATTGCTAAGATTCGCATGTAGGAGGGCGCAAAGGGTACAAAATAAACAGTTTACTCAGAAGTTAACTGATGTATATGTAAAACAAGTACTAAATCCCATTTAAATAAAACGTTGAAATGTAGCTTTTGTGCGCAGAAACTGTTGACGGACAAACTAGATTCACAATAATTAACTTATTGAAAAGCTGCAATTTTTGATAAGTATACTACAATCACTATCGCGCTCATAATTTTTGCGGTATAATTAACGAAATCGTGACGTCACCCACTTCAATCCTCAATTATATTTGCATGGTGTGATTTTATGAATAAGTATCAACGCTATAAAATGCGTAAAATTGGTTTCTGTACAATGTGTACCATTAAAGTTAATGTTAGAAATCTTTACGATAGCTCGACATCTCTTAGCGTTAAACTTATCCAAATCTCAACTTAGAATTTAGCTTTAATAGTTCCGATATTAGATCGAGTTCATTGAGATGATATATATTTGATATATGAAGAGGAACATGCGTAGAAACGTAGTCCGCGCATCGTACGGGAAGTTTAATTTTTCTTCTGGGATGTTTGATTTGTTGTATTCATTACCATTCGCAGTACAATTACGAATTGTGATTTTTTTTTTCAACAAAGCACGCACAAAACAAGCTTCTAATGTTGCCAAGTGATATAGTATTCATAATTTTAAGTGATTGAATTTGACAAAACTAAGCGTTTCCGCAATTAGCGAAACCTTAGCGTACCATGCATATCATTATTTGGCTCGACACTATTATGTATTATATCAATTTGTTATACGTACAAAAAGATCGTAGTTTTGCATTTATCCTTTCGGCATGCCATATATAGAGTTTAATATGTGTTGTATTTTATATTAAACCATCGTGTGGTATTGGCTCTTTTATAGTAGGATCACTTATTGTTGGTAGTGACGTCATACTTGCTTATTATCAAATCATTTGAAATATGAATATTGTCCGCGTATTCTTAGATTAATTAGTGTTATTTATTGTTTACGAAAAAATTGGTCTAAATAATAATTAACTCACCCCAATATGACATCACTATTAACAATGAGCGAGTCTACTTTAGAACGCTTAGTAGTTGTCCACCTCCGTATTATGATGGATGTAGTTAACATTTTTGTAGTGTAATTAGTTGCTGTTAAATAATAACGTGATTTAATTATATAGTTTTAACCTTTAAACTGCAGTACCAAATATGTTTAGTCGTAGTCTTTACGTGTGGAAGCAATTATCTTCAAACCAAATCTATGAAAAACAGATTTGGATCCAAAATCGATGTCGTCTCAACCGCCATCAGTATTCTAATGGAATTTTTGAGATTTAATAAAAATTGTGATAACCGTTCTTTTAACACGAAAGTCATTCCTATTTTAACGTATTAACGAGATCGAAATGAAATATTTTTGCGAAAGATCATTTTAAAATGGAATCGTAAGATGTATTGCGAGATTTATAATTAAATCATAGGAAATATTATTTGCTATAGATTTATTTTTTACTATTTTATTTTTATAGCTTATTTATTAATCTAAGTTGGATTGGTAGTTGTGTTTTGGTGGTGTTGCGAGATACTGGGTTACTTATTCCACATTTTTCCACTTTGCTCAATTTTTTTACCGATCTTCGGCTATACACATAGGTGTAAGTGCCAATGAAATTTAAACTAACTGCAAATGTTGTCTTCTTCATTGTTAATAAAGCGGTTAGTTATAATATATAATTAATTCAACGAGTGATTTTTTTACAAACAGCATTTTTTTTAAGATCTCATAAATGTACTCATATTTCTGAGGGAAATTAATTGAGCTTTTCTCATATTTATTGACCGACGATAAAACGTTTATCCTTTCTGAATTTTATTTCATATTCTTAGCATATGATTTATTCTTATTAATTTTCTCATTTAAAAATACTTTAAACAGCTTTTAATGTAGGTTGAAGGAAGTCTTGATATAATCTTCCAGTAGCTGTGCAATCTTAGTTTAATTTGATCTATGTATGTCTAGAATGTTTGGATCAATCTTGGAACGTTTCTACTGAACTTTATATACCTACTCGTGGCTTCTTTCATGTGCTATAATTATTTAGATAGGCAAAAATCATAATATTGAGTTCGATTCTCAAGTGTCCGATTGCAGAATGCATTATTTTTATGAAATGTGTTTCCATCAACAAAAAATTCATATAATATATGACTACTACATCATTTTTTTATGATTCCGACTGATAAATCTTTTCTAAATCGCAGTTTGTTGAAAATTTTAACAAATACAATTTAAAATTAAGATTATATGAGATACACGACAGTCATAACGGTTGTTCTTCCGGCGACTGTCATTCATCCAAGTCTTTCCAATAATGAAGTGATATTTTCATATTAAACAGAACCGTAGCTTTTGTAACTGTAGCTCTTAAGCCGTAGTTGTTAAGGCCGCGTTTCCAACGAACAGTTTCATCAGAAAATTTGTACGTTTTTCGATAAGTGATTTTTACTCGTATTATTGTATTCTCGACTAATCTTTATATGGCTCGTTTATACATCTGTATTTTACATATTGTACGTTATATTAACGTGTTAATTTTCAATGGAGACACTATTTTTGGTGACCGATTTCGAGGAATGTTCGAATTTAATGGAAACTTGTAAAAACGCTCCATTCCTTTGGACGAGGTTTTGTTTTATAATGATAAATAATATAATGATAAACATATTGACTGGGAATCATTTATTGTCTAGCTAATTTCGCTTGCGTATTACCTACCAAGTGAAGGTCGCTTTAACTGTACGCAATGCACCATTTGCCATCTCGTGGACTTTTTGCAATATATAATTTACCATGATAGCTCAGTGTGCCCGCTTATCGTTCGGCTTTCGAGGGTTCAAATCCTGGTGCCTGTACCAATGAAAAGTACTTGTTTGTCAGATCACAGAAATTGAGACGTGAGAAGCCCGTCTCCTGGGCTTTACGCAGTACATGCGTACGGGCTGCGCTTTAAGTGCATCTTCAATCCTCGTTTATATATTTTCAAGCGACTTCAAAAAAAAGGTGAGGTTCTCAATTCGACTGTATTATTTTTTATGCTTTTGCCATTATTTTGATGATTCTTTTTTTTTTTTTATTTGAAAGCTGGTGCTTCCCATGTGGGCCCATATTAATTTCATTTGTATTGGATATTGGGCTCTGGAGATACTTAGGGACCTCCTGAAAATCAATTATAAAAAAAAATCGGTTCACTCAGTCGAAAATTATGAGGTCATAAACATAAAAAAAAAAACAGTCGAATTGATTCCTATTTTGAAGTCGATTGATGAATAGAGAGCGAAATTTATTTGAAGTCTGTTTTGTTTTTCGTTACTAAAATATGGACTTGTTTTAGTATCAATGGGTTCTACTATTGATCGTTAAACATTATGATTTCTTTAAGATGCATGTTCACATAATATGTATTCCCTGATCGGAAAAATATTAAAAAATTACTACCCACTGCTACCTTAGAGTAGCAACAACGAAATCGAATGTGTCGCCCTCTGGTCAGCTTTTTTGTGATGACGCTATAAATACTGAGAAATATGTATGGATATAGTCTTCTAGCTCATCATCGTCATCACATTGTACTACGTATAACATCAATCTAAAGATTATTATTATTTATGTGTAAAGATATTGTATTTTCTTGAATGTACGCATAGGGAACCCTAAATAGTGTCTTGTTGTAAAACACGTTTCGTTACCTACTAGTAAGTTCGATCCGTTTTGAAATTTGTTTACGAAGCGACCTCTTTTATATCTGTTAAGTGGAAACTTCGATATGTTAATGTTGAAACTAATCGAAGACCAACGCATTTTTATTGGAACCGCAATCATTGTTGTTTAACGGGAAACTAATTTTAGTAGGGAATGATGTTTCTAGCTTGACGTTTACTTTGTAGTCGTTCGTAGTCTTAAGTATCTTCCGACTGTTTAGATGTTACGCAAAAGGGCCATCGTTTGTAATTGTCCAGTACAAAGAGGAGGCGTATTTGTTGAGCGTTGAACGGCGCCGGGGTGAAACCATTTCATTATTTGTCTGCAAGCGAACGAAATAAATATTTAGATGAAAATATGGTTTTTGTTACTTTTACTTAACCTTACGTATTATGTATTTTCTAATTAGAAGACAAATTACAGCGTACGCACATTATCGATTAACCTGTAACTTGGGATATACATAATGTCTTCAAGACACAACATAATTAACATCAAATAAACCTTACAAGTTGTCTTGTTAGCCATTTTCATTTAACGGAAAAAAAAACTAAAAGTAAAACTTTCGTAATTTATATCACGGGTATCCTGCAATGCCTCACAGTCACAATTAATTTGCATTAAACCTTGCAAGAAAATGTCTCGTCCGAATATAAATAAAAATATAGGAATTTGTGCTTTTCCACATGTCGCTCTTTAAGTTGTCTAAAAAGTTCTGAATGCAATTTAGATATGTCACACATATTATGCTCACGAGACCTAGCTTGAAGTGGTTTTATTCTTTTTACAATTCGGGATAAGAAAATATCCAATTCCGAGGAGATGGTGCAAAACGCCTTTACAGAGTTCACCGACCCCAGTCCTCATTATTTCACTAGAGGGGGCTTCAATGATATTCCATTTAAAAAAATTGCACTGACAATATCGACCAACACATCGATTTATTATTAATTTAATCAATCAAACAATATGCATATAATTACAGTAATACTGAAAATTAAGCATACCTGACAAACAAGTGAGACTAAGTAACATCAAAAAGAGGACACATACTTCGGTTTTTTATTAAATTATCTTCATAAAATCCGTTCACGTAAATTGACAATAGAATTTGAACATTTTATGTAATATTTTGAATATTCCAAAGGGGGCTTGAACCTTCCACCCTCCCGGCTATGCCCATGCATTAATTTAATCCAATATATTGGCTATTATTGTCGTAGAATATATTCACTTATTCGATTAGAAATTATTTCTTTCTTTCTATATAAAAAAAAAAAAAAAAACTTCATAGGTAATGGACGGCCATTACCTAGTATATTGATACTAGTGGCTCAATGTGGTTTTAACGAACCAAATGTACAAACCCAAAGCGCCATACTATTCAATGTTCCAGGTATGCTGAATTAAAATTTCACAATTTTAGAACAGCAGGACCCTTGTGACTCCAAAGCGTGTCAGGAGGTGTTAAGATAAAAGCAATAAGTTTTGTAATGAGGTAATGAGTACTTTTCATCCATTAGTTCGATAGTGCGCCACGGTTGCCCTGGGAGCAGAACTATGCCCTGATCTCTGTGCAAGAGGCCTTTCACCAGCCTTTTGGTAGTTATTATGCATTTTACACTTATTGACTTAACATTGTTCAATTTAACACATTAGATACAAATGTTGTAGTTAAACATATGAATAACATGGTATTAGAACATATTTCATTTGGCTCATGTGTCTATATTGTGTCGTTTGTGAGTCACACTTCGGATGTTTTGTTAAAATAATACATAATTCCGTTGCCTCTTTGCTCAACCCAGGAGGTGACGTCTTCATCCCTACAGCTATGGCAATAATACTGTGTTGCCTTCCTTCCTGGATGTGTCACAGTTGGTAATCCTCCAATGATGACGTATTTGCTTCGTCGACGGGGGTCGTGGGTTCGATTCCCAACGGGACAAGTGTGACACATAGATAATTGTTTCGTATTGTTTTATTTACTGAGTGCTTGTATACGTGAAATTTATTTTATAAAACTCTCTTATAACACAGAATAATGTTATCCTACAGTAAGCGCAATGTTTAAAAATTAAAAAATAAATCAGGTCTCCACCGCGATCACCCATTAAACCAAAATCCCCCATTATTTGCCTTGTCCGACACGCAGAAGATACTGTTCACGCTAGTAAGTATAATATTTAATATTAAAGCGTTTTGTCTACAAATAAGTTTATTTGAATATTTAAATCCACAATGCTTTCCAAGACACCTAGTCTCACAAATAATATAAGGAGGGTAATTGGTTAGTTGGCTAATGACCTCCGTCCCGTGTGCATCTGATTTACGCTATCGGAAAAGTGCATAGTATTTCGTATGTTGGACAACTTAATAATAGTGTTAGCTGTCGAAGTTCATCTGTGTTATAAGAGTTCTAACGTTTTTACCTTGATCCTAATATTTTAAATATTACTGAACTTGAATATTAACAACTATTATAACGACAAGCAGCAATAGTGGTTATATCACCGTCCGGGAACGCAGTCGAAATCCAAGTGACCACCGCTCCATGCAACCATGTGTCCCTTAGCTCGAGTAGAAAAGTCATATCCGGTAAATAGTGTTGTCAGCGCCAACATTCGGCCGTCCTGCATCACGCCTTCGTCCTCGAAGGCCGTTGTAGTCTGGTACAAGTAACCTTTATAAAATTAACACGTTGCCCTGTGGCTTATCTCCCTCAAGTGGGATGAATATCGCCACGTTCAGAACACCTTACACTGTGGCTTATCCCTCAACTGGGATGCATTCAAAACACTTATCCTGTGGCTTATCCCTCACAACTGGGATGCATATCGCCACGTTCAAAATATAAGAGTTCTAACGTTTTTACCTTGATCCTAATATTTTAACTATTACTGAACTTGAATATTAACAACTATTATAACGACAAGCAGCAATAGTGGTTATATCACCGTCCGGGAACGCAGTCGAAATCCAAGTGACCACCGCTCCATGCGACCATGTGTCCCTTAGCTCGAGTAGAAAAAGTCATATCCGGTAAACAGTGTTGTCAGCGCCAACATTCGGCCGTCCTGCATCACGCCTTCGTCCTCGAAGGGCGTTGTAGTCTGGTACAAGTAACCTTTATAAAATTAACACCTTACCCTGTGGCTTATCTCCCTCAAGTGGGATGAATATCGCCACGTTCAGAACACCTTACACTGTGGCTTATCCCTCAACTGGGATGCATTCAAAACACTTATCTGTGGCTTATCCCTCCACTGGGATGTATCGCCACGTTCAAAACACTTATCCTGTAGCTTATCCCTCACAACTGGGATGCATATCGCCACGTTCAAAACACTTACGCTGTGGCTTATCCCTCACAACTGGGATGCATATCGCCACGTTCAAGCCTTAAATTTTCCAACTAATAAATGCTCGGTAGCTTAACCGGGTAAACCATTTTGTATCGCTATTTAACATTTTCTCAAATATGTTTAAGTAATTAATTAACTGGAAGGTACTCACCAAAACTTTCGTTACATTTAACTAAAAGATTTTATCACCATTACTAGTATAATATATATTATAGTAACTATAAAACACACTGTTTTATTTTACGAGGGTAGGTACCCAAGGAGAAAATATGTCGCCGATTGTTTGAATAGCCAAATGCGAGTTTTCGTATTGTATCCCACTTCTGATATAAGAGTTCTAACGTCTAAGGTAAAAACCTCGATCCTAATATTTTAACTATTACTGAACTTGAATATTAACAACTATTATAACGACAAGCAGCAATAGTGGTTATATCACCGTCCGGGAACGCAGTCGAAATCCAAGTGACCACCGCTCCATGCGACCATGTGTTCCTTAGCTCGAGTAGAAAAGTCATATCCTATAAACAGTGTTGTCAGCGCCAACAGTGTTCACTCGAAGAAGCAAGAGAGAAGGAAAACTACGTGCCGTCGTTCTACAGAGAAAAGCGGAGGACATATTTGGGTGAGCTTCCCTTGTTACTACCATCATTTTATCTCATTCGAAATTGTAGAAAAATATAATGTGAACTAATTGCAAACAGGTAACTTTGCTATTCTATACGGGGGGCTGTGAAGTGACGTGCACCAACATTCCAAATGAAGAGTGGTCCCTTTAATAATTGTTCTGAACCCGGGCCCTCGGCGACGTGTTGTCATGCGAATCGATTATTGTATTTACGGAGCGGATTTCGAAATAATGAACGCTCTTAGGCCGTAATTGCAGGTAGTCAACGAAGACAATCGGCCACGCCCCATTACTGAATCCACACGAGCGTTAATAGTACGATAGGCTCAACGATTACTTCGTAAAAAACATCGTAAACTAGCTTTCACCGGTGGCATCGCGTGCACCGTGTAAAATCTAAAGCTATTCATATTCCAAATTTCATTCAAATCCGTTCAGTCATTGCCGCGAGTAGTAAGAATTACTTTCACGCGTACCTACCTACTTCATTTTTAATTTATATCATGAAAAAATATTTTGAAATTATATAATATTATAATAATATATGTATAATATTAATTCAATCATAATTCTTAATTGAATTTTGAACGCAAATCAAGATGAAGAACCAAACTAAGCTTATAAAATTCATTTTTCGCTTATAAGTCTTTATTAACATTTGTGCAAATGTGAGATATTATGACTAGTTGTAAAATAACCGATAGCACTAAAGTATTTAACACCGTACAAAAATCTCCCGATCGATATCTCTTGTGCGGGGCCATCGATAACTTTTCAACCGCCCCGCCCCCTCCGGTGTCCTTAATGGATGCCGAGAATGTTTGACAAAATTTGACACCTTAATGAGAGGGAACCAGTCTCTCGCGAGTGTTAAAAGGCGATCACAGACGGAGCGCTTTTGTAATAGTTAACCTATACAGCTAATTGAAGATGTTATATAACTAGTTCGGTTGCCAATCGTTGCGTAGACCATGAATTTTTAGTGGTAACAAAAGATTTAGTTGAGGGCGTTTTAAATTGCTTTTTATAATTTGGAATTTTTTTTTTAATTTCAATGACGACAATAAGCGAAGTATGACGCCAATAAGTGAAGGAAGAATAAAATCAAGGTTTGCAGAAATTATCAAAGAAGCATATATCGATAGATTCAATTTATTTAACGGGGTTAAAATTTAAAAAAAAGGTTCAATAAATAAAATGTAAATAGTCTTTTCAACGCTTCAGAGGAAAAGACTTATCGTAAGGGGACAGTTAATACTATCAAATTAGAGTAATAATATAAATTATTACTTTCATACCGATTCCAAAAACTGCAGACGTAAAATTTTCTTCAAATCAGGTTTTTTTCTTTCCATAACACTAAGCGCTAAAAACATAGCTGGATAGTACTTAGGTTTTAGTAGGAACAGGTTATACATTGTAATCATATTTCACTGCAGGGAAAATGTGTCATATATAGAGAGGATATAAGGACTTAATCCGCTACGTGACCATACTTCGAATTGGCAGTTTAAATAAGAGTTTTTAATTGGTTTTATTTTCCGTTTCCGCGGGATGTTTTGCAGACCACAGAAAACAAAATCTTTTGCCCGCACCGGGATTCGAAGCCAGGTTCCTAGAGTTTATTGAATTATTTGAGTTATATGAACACGGCCAGTAAAATTTTAAAAAAGTATATGATGATAAACGACTATTTGATTCGGCAGGTTGCAATTTAAAACAACAACCGTGAGTTTTTTATTTCGAAAACATGACTAAGAATTATCAGTCCATCGTAGTACCCCATGACACCATGTCTTAAAAAATGTATATCGTGTTTCGAATAAGATTACTCATAAAACATAAAATTGCGCATCACACATTATCTTTGGTATTTCTCTGCAGTGACGGTCATTGTTCAAAGGAGTTAATATTTTCACTTTGACAGCTGCTTGACTTAAAGCTGGAACCACCTGCATTTCTTGTTGTATGATTATAAGTATCATAAAGGTATTTTTGTCTGGAATCATAATACCTGGCTACCCAGACCGATGTTCAATTAGAGCCCTAAAGTTGTAGTGGTAAAATTTTGAAATAAAAACATTTTATTGCGACTGTTAAAAAAATTTGCGCCTGAGAATATTTACTATTACTTATCGATAGCCGCGACTTCGTCCGCGTGTATCTATTTATGTTAAAATAAAATATACGTTAAATGAGCTAATGAGCTTTATCATAATACCTAATCCTTAATAATATTAATCCCTACCAATATTATAAATGTGAAAGTAAGTTACTCTTTCACGTCAAAACTATTTAACCGATTATCATAAAACTTTGTGCACACGTATATTCTTAGAGGTATTAATATAAATGTGTATGTAAGTTTGTAATTATTTCGCGCCAAAATTATTACTACAACCGATTATACAGATATTGTTAGAGGGATTAAAAAGAACATAGGATTATTTTTATAAAAAAAGCTAGTCTTAAAAAAATATCCTTAACACTGGAACTACAGCCTCCATTTGAAAATTTCTTTCAGGATTTGAAAGACATATAAATATATTATTCAAGATGGACACATAATGTTTTTTGTCATTTATTATACAAAAAATATTGCAGAATAATACGAAAAGTTTTTCGCGGCTGCTAGGATTTTAAAGATGTATATAATTTTTCAAAAAAGATAATATGTAAAGATTATAAATTTTTCTGAGCTTAACGGTTTTTCTCCATACCTACGTAAATCACAACGTATTTTATCTACTTTGTTTTCTTAAATAGGTTATTTAGCAAAATAAAGCCAAACGTTTTTGTTATCTTAGAACAATTTATTTTTCATTTCAGTCCTACAAAAGAAATATTTTTTTACAATTTTGGCAATATGGCACAAGTGACAACTTTAACCAGAATAAAAATCTATATATACGTCTCACGGGACAAGTTATTAGGACATTGCTTTGACTTTCGGGCGAGATAGAATTCTTTGATCTGTTCTGACCGTATATACGAATATATACGTTATTTTCGGCCTGAAATATAAAAACCAGCCAAGTGCGAGTCGGACTCGCCTACGAAGGGGTCCGTACCTTTATCTATAAAAACGGCAAAAAGGTCATATCATGTATGTCAGCCTCACTTAAATATTTTTTTATTATGTGTTTTAGTATTTGTTGTAATAGCGGCAACAGATATACATCAGCTGTGTTATCATCATCGCCCTAAAAATGAGCATGTGAACTTTAAAATTGACCTAAATAAATGGAACTCTATACATCACTCAAATACACGAGCTGATATCATGATTGTTAACCAATTGCAATAAATTGTTCTTCAAAAGAAGATACTACACGCCTTATTGTTTTGATTAATCTGTACTTCTGTAACTATATTTGAACCTGTTTACAGTGACAGTCTAAAATTGCTGTTCCTTTATTAATACCAAACATACTTAATATTAGTTTACCTATATTGCAGCTGTATGAACGAATATTATGAAAACACCTGCATTTCACACGTTAGAGTACACAACTCGCCATAATAAAGTTATGAGTGAAATTGCAATACAACCAGACTCACGGATGAAGATATAAAATGCTACCGACCGCTATCACCTTAATGATCGACGGCACGGTTTTAAGTAACGAGTAGCTCATATTAGTCATTTGCTCATCGCAATTAATATCAATTTCATTTTACACGCCAATTATTGGTACCTTTGTTGATACAATCGCCCTGTCATGTTAACTATGTAATTCCTAGGGCATGTTATAAACATCCCAGTAATTGTTCACGTAGCATTAGGTTTTCGAGTGGCTTGTTTTCCATCGTCACGAAATTGCCCATCCGTGTTTTATATTGCCCTTGTTTTTTTTTTTTTAAACGTGGCCCTTACTGTAGGATAACATTATTCTGTGTTGTAACGACGTTTTAAAAACATTAATTTCACGCGGACATACACCCAGATGCGATACAACTATCTGTGGAATCGAACTCACGACCCCCGACGCCGAAGTCAATACCTTGGCAACTGCGCCACGGAGTCTTCAAATTCTTCAAACCTCTTGTTGTTGCTTTATTCGGTTATCAAAATAAAAATAGACCTTCTATCACCTGGTATAATATTCTAATATATTTTAAGTCGCCCGAGTAACTTTTATTTAATGAAGGTGGGCCAGGCTTAACTGAATAAGAATATTTGGCCGAATATAAGATGAAAAAGGTACCGAACAATTGGGTTCAACAGGTTCACCCCGAAAGTCTGAGTAGTAGGGATTATCCAATACATGTCAACTAGTAGGTATTCGATAATTTCTGCCATAGAAAGTATTTTAACAACGAATCATTGTTTAGAAAATTATCGAAAAAAAGTACTTGTAAAAAATGAGTTATATTTCCCCCGATCAAAAATAATAAGTATTGGGTTTGGTATAGATGTGGCACAATATTTAAAGTTAGCGGAAATTACTCGTAGAATAATGGGAAAATTATGAACGGTAACAAATTATTTTCATACCTTATACGTATTACGAATTAAGGTAATTTACTTACCCGTGTTACTTTGTACTGTACTAATTTTGAATAATCATTCAATCAATTAGTAAAAATGATGTAATAAGTATGTTTTTTACGTTGGTAGGGCCACGCAGCAGCCTCGGCTGTTGCACGAATGGGCAGGCCCGTCCGGGTAAGTACCACGACCTCACAGAAGACCAGCGTAAAGTGGAAGTATGACAAATACTTTCGCGTTTCGTCTGGTGAGTGAGGTAGCCGGAGCCCAATTTTCAAAAGGTTGTCAACGCATCTGTAACCCTCGGGTGAAACAGATATCCATGGGCGGCTGTATTCACTTAACATCAGGTGAACCGTCTGCTCGTTTGACAACTTTTCGCATAAAAAATGTAAAATAACTATGAAAACTAGTTAATTTTCATAGTTATTAACTAGGTAAACTACTCTATATGCCAACTAACTATGAAAACTTCTTATTGATTTTTCTGTGTCTTCTTTAATTTAAAAGCTAGGCTCTTGTCGGTGCAGCATAGTTCAGCCGTGTAACACCCTCCATCCTGCCGTCTTTATAAGTACCCTTTACCTCTATAGTATATTTTTTCTGTGTGTAAACACAGAAGGAACAACAAAAGTTTTATCATTGTTTTTATTTCCAAATGACTTAACATAAAGAAGCTTTTTGTCATGCACTTCAAAAAATATATATTTGAACTTTTTGCTGTTTGTGTCATAAAGAAATGAAAACTAAAGCCGCTTCTTAGCTCTGTCATTGAAATTGTTTTCGTTTATAAACTGAATCGTAATAAATTCGATAGCAAAATGTCGGCGGTGATACCGATGGAATCAAACCCCGAGACAATGAATAAGTACTTAAAGAGATTGGGAGTGTCGGATAAATGGCGTATGGTTGATGTGGTGAGCTTGGAGGAGGATGGCTTGAGCTGGCTGCCGCGTCCCGTGCTGGCTCTTCTGCTCCTGTTTCCTCTCTCGAAGACTTACGAGGACCTGAGAAAGGAGCAGGAGATAGAACTGAGGAGCGCAGTGCAACAAGTCCCGAAAGACGTGTTCCATTTGAAGCAAGTGCTGAGCAACGTTTGCGGCACCATAGCTTTGGTGCACAGCGTGGCTAACAACACCAACCGAATCGAGTTGGAAGACGGCCTGCTGAAGAACTACTTGAACGACGCCAAAGGCTTGGACGCGGCAGCTAAGGGAGCGCTTCTAGAAAACTCCGAGCCCCTGTTGGAAGCGTATAAAGACATTGTCGATGGCGGTAGTCACGAGGCGGTGAACGAGCCGGATGTTGTGAGCCACCACTTCGTCACGTTCATACATAAGGACGGCACCTTGTACGAACTGGATGGCAGGAAATCCTTACCCATCAGCCACGGGCAGACGAATGAGGAGCGCTTTTTGGAGGACGCGGCGAAGGTCGTTCGCGGTTTCATCGCCCGCGAGCCCGACAGCGTCGGCTTTAGTGTTATGGCTCTGGTCCAAGAACAATAGAAACTTTATGCGCTATCCTGTCTCGTTTACATTAATACATATTTTTTCAAATATCAAGTATTTAATTATATACCAAATTTCATTGGCGTACTAACATAGTAGGTATAGTGAGAAGTGTCTCCATTTGTTGTTTTCATACTATGTTGGTTTCTTTAAAAAAAATAGTTCCTCTTAAAAGGTGCGGTTGCTATCGGCTTTCTAATTTGATGGCTAACGCGTTTGCTCCATCTGCCTTGTTCGAGCGAGCGCCCGTCGGCCCTTTAATGAAAATGTGGCGGCAGTGAAGTGACGGCGCCGCATCGCGATATCACGCGATCCTTCAACACCGCGCTACGCAAAGGTGCGTTCATTAATTCCGTTCGTTAGCGATCGCCCGAGTCCGCCGGCGGCGATCGCAGCGTGTGGACGTCGATTTAAGCCCTTTAATTCATAATTAATCGGCCGGAATCCAACAAATCGGCCGGCGCGGCGTCGCACGGCGCGCCGCGTCCACGTCTCAATTAAGAGATCCGCGCGCAGCCGCGACACGACCGCCGCATTCCCCCTGAAATTCCCCATCTTGGGGGACTAATTAAAAATTCGCCTCGCCTCCGTGGCTGGCCGGCGTTCAATCGGGGCGATATAACTTCATTTAAAAACGGCCAATCTTGTCCGAGATAAGGGCCCCGGCGAGAAAACAACGAAGAGCGGCGGTCGCGACGCGACGCGCCCAAAAGCGAACAAAAACGGACGCGCGGACGGTGCGCCGAAAACGCTTAACGGAACGCGGGAGAGTCCGCCGCGTTAACTATTCCAATACCGGGAAGGGCGCGACACCGGTAAGCCACGTCACCAAATAAATGACACCGGCCCTGAAAAGAACATATAAATATTGTATTTGTTGAAATAAAGGGAACAACGAACGCGACGGCGGACCGAAATGCTTTAAATATTCAAATGAAGTGAGCCCAGGTGAAATACGGTGGTGCGCTGGCTCGAGTTGGGCCCCAATTAAATCGGTGCCACTGAGGTAGAAATTAAAAACAAAAGGAGGATGACGGGGGTCCGGCGCGCATTTTTCTCATAAGTATTATTAGCGCGATGTCAACCGACAAAAAACGGGCTTAGGGGCTTGTCGAGCCGCGATCGCTATCGGCGACATACCGCGTTTTGTATTGTTTTGATAACTCTGATCGGGCAGCGCTCGGTGGTTTGTTGACGGCCCACGGACGCATCGAGCACGTGATCGATATGTCACGTGATTGGGTATTGGACAGAAATTTTATAGATCCATGATCACGCTTGCAACAAGGGGATGGGCAGAGATCGGCACGTCACTAGTGAATTCCCGACGGAGTTGTCTCGGTATTCCCACGCGTTGTCACATCTGTTTTTTCTTTTTTTAAAACATAACGGATTTAATCGATATGCCATTTCCGCCACCGACTGCCTCAGGGTATCAACATATTTCCTCTTTTTTATTTTTCCTTTATTTAATAAGCGTAATCACATAATGATTAATGCGTTCTATAAAGCACGCAGAATAACATTAAAAACAGAACAGAACATGGTAAATTAAAATCAAAAATATTATTTACTGATCATCGAAATTAACGTTACACAGTTTAATTAACATATCAATTAATTTCTAAACAATTAGAGTTAGAGATTGCCTTATTTCAGTCCATACTCGAATTTAATATATTTTTACAAGATGATGCTCATCTCAGACTGAATGCCACCTCAATATTTCACGATGATACTTTTAAAAATCTCATTACTTTTTCAATTAAACAATAAAAAAAAATTTATGGTTGCCTGTAATAATTTCTTAATTTTTCTCGAATACTAATCATTATTATAACACTCAATTATTTACTGCGGTAAAATCCGAAACGCATGCAATACATGTAAGCATTTGATGAGGAGGCAACATTTGCTTTCAACAAATATGACCTTAGAACATATTTTCTATTTATATTCTAACGTTTTTAATATTGCTCTCATGCGAAGTCTTGATCTAAATTTTTTAAGGGAAATAAATTACTGTTTAATATTCGGTATATCTATTATTATTCCGATATGTGTGATTACGTGTTAAATTCAACGAAAATACACTTTTACATGTACTCGTAGATAAAGCCAACAAGCGTGTTGAAATAAGGATGCGAGCGGTCGTGTACTGCGGATAATGTCAACAATTTGACATTACAAGTAACGGTCCAATACATGTTCTCCTTGTCGATTCCGTCCCATCAGTTCGGTATCAGATGATAGATTTCATTGGCCGCGCATACAATACCAACGCTTCTGTTGTAACATCCGATTGAGATTTGGATGCGTAGACGTCGACAATAGAAGTTAATGTCTTGTATTACACGAGTAGTGTTGACCGTAATGAGGGGGAAAATAGACTGAAAAAAAGAGGTCACCGGGTCAAATCCTAGTGAACCAATGATACTTCCTTTTATTGTGTACAAAAGTTGCTGACCCCTGTTTACGAGTTCTTACTGTGGTAGGGCCACGCAGGAGCCTCGCCTGTTGCACGAGCTCGCACTGTTGCTCGCCTGTTGTTGTTCGTCTGGTGAGTGAGGTAGCCGGAGTCCAATTTTCGAAAATTCGTCAACGCACCTGCAACCCTCGGGTGTAGCAGATGTCCATGGGTGGTGGTATTCACTTAACATCAGGTGAATCGCCTGCCTTTTCACATAAAAAAAAAAACGAGTATGTTTAATCTGTAGGCCCTATCTTTATGTCCTGTCACCATTAGTACCGTTGGGGATCAATAAGCTGGGTAAGTAGTATAAAGCATTTTCTAATGCCTATCGTATATACAATAAGTATATCACTTATGGGTTATAGATGAAAAGCTTCAATAATCTAATTTCACTGCGGGGGTTTAATATACCTGACGTTGATAACTACGACATTTTACGCACCTCACTGCCAAAGAAAATCCTTAATCGATGCTTCATTTTGATCTTTTACACCTCATCAAGATGAAGACTCTTTAGGAACTTGTTTGTCATTAAACATGTAGTGTCAATTTGTTTGTCTAGTACTTTCAATGTACCATTATATAGAAGACAAATGTTGAATAAAACGCAGACCTGCATTTATTATCATAATTTTTTAAACGTTTTCCATCTCTTTCTTCGATCGGATTAGCGTATGCAGCGAAATCACAAACGGCATTAGGCATTTGGCTCGCGGCCATTACTCAGCGAAGCCCTGGCGAGAACAGATTTAATATTTGCCTATAAATCAATTACGGACACTCAATCTATTGAGCTCCTTTCTTCAACGGTGATGATGAATAACCCTAAGCGGCACGTAAACTTTGAACCTCACTTAACCGACTACGTATTGGACACCGTCGGTCCATTGAACGCTTTTTTAAACGATTATTAATAGCCGCAGACAATGTTATAATGGGCAATTTCTTCGTCTACTATGTTTGTAGTTTCTTAACAAGCCCGGTTCATTAACACCAGCCGCGACCTCGGCGGGCGATAGTTCGATTTATTCAAACAAATACATTTATTTTAGACCAATGGGGAACGGAGTGCGGCCGGTGGAGTTACCGTGCTAGCAATAAGCTGTTCCAATAATGTGATGAGACATCCATTGCTGCTTAGTTACAAAGCTTGTTTGTGGCCAAGTACACGAAGTGGTAATGTAAGGTGCAGTGTGAATACAGCCGGCACCAGTAAGGAACAGTAATGTCGGTCCGTTGCTCGGTACCCGACGGGGGTCCGCCGCGGCCTACCGACGCTCATCACTATTCAATAAGCTCCATTTATTGAAATTACATAATTTGTGTGTGAATAATGACGATTGTGATGAATCTTCGTGGGCGATGCGAGCGACTTAAACCCGATTAACTTTTGACCGCTGAACGATATTAATAAACTGTCCATTCAACACTGGCCGCTCGCAATGCCTTAATGACATGGAAATAGGCTGCTCTCGAACGCCCGTCCGCGTCGCGCCGTTGATTTATGGACCTCAATGGGCCGCGTTTATTTGTAGATTGAAAACGTGTCCTGCTTTTTTAAGGGACAATAAAAGGATAGAATCTTAAACGGTCGTCGTCTCTTTTTGTATCGGATCGATGTAAGAACCAATTGATTTATTTGGGAAGCCCGCGCTCGGATGCGCGCTGCTAGTATAATGTAACGTCAAATTGGCGTTGATAATTTTAATTCTTCAGTGGATATATCTCTCATTTAATATACAATAAGAGATAAAAATAGTTTTCTTTAATAAATCCCGCTTATACCTATACTACCCTAATTCAGGGTTTTTTAATAAACACTCTTATTTTGTCTTTTCCAGAATTACTTTATTCGAATCTCTCATTGGCTCTCCATTTCAACATCTTGCCTATTTTTTATCTGTTATTGGTATTGGAACTAAACAGAAAATTGAAGACCATAAGGGCTTTTGACTTCGTTGTCATATAATGTATGATGTTTTAGTCGAAGAGCATATCAAATTACCAATGTATGGTAGACACTTGTCTACGACTAGACACTTGTCCAGTCGTACTACTTTAATAATAAAGAATTAAACAACTAATTATATAATTGCATAAAGAAACAAATAATAAACAGGTTTTAGGTGAATGTTTGAAATGATGAACCTATATTCTTAAGGCGCAATCAACAATGAAACCATTAAATCCACTTAACTTTGCAAGTAACAATTATTTTGTACACACCGACTTGTGAAATTTTGTTTCAAGCATTTGACTTTCATTTCACCTCCAACTCATTATTGATTTAGTAAGCACCTTCAAGTACACGTTTGCTTTCTTTTTAACGTTTGATTTCGTAAACATTGCTCAAGTAGTATTACTATTAACAAATAGCTCTGTTTTTAAGTTCTAGTGGAAATTCGGACAGGTTTTCTTTTTCTTGAAACTGTTCCTCTAAATAGAAGATTATATGTGACATTTTTAAATTCTTAGGGCGATAACCTCTACACTGTGTGATTTTTTTTACTACAGACGTTGTCTTTAACATAAAAAAGGCTAATGTTAAATAAATACCGCTACCCATTTACAACTTCAACAACTTACCTCACCCACAATACGAAACGATAAAGAAATACTTCTACTTAAGGTTGGTCTTCTGTGGGTAGAGCCGTGATAGCTTAGTGGACACTAAGCTATCACGGCTCTATTTCAATCAGGTATTTTATGTTTTTGCTCCAGTTTTTACAGACTTTAACTGTGCTTAATCTCATACTTTTCGTGTTCACAATGTGATTTTGCTGCATGATTTCTTAATTGTATAAGACCTTGCTAAAACATATCTCGAATGTATAGGGATATGTATTATTGCCGATTATGAATAAAACATAATCTTTGCTATCGTCGCCAATTCAACCTGCATATTGACTCTGGGGACCTGCGTACAATTATAAAACTGAGTTGGACTGTAAATACGTTTCAATATAGTGTATTATAAATGTATTTTATTGGATAAACTTCTAGTGAAGTATATTTGTGAGTTTTTGCTGAGTCCCATAATCAATTACAAAGTCCAAAGTTAAAAACGTTCATTGTCTTCGTATGTTGATTGACATTCATGCATTATTACGATGCTTACGCCCGGTTTCTGAAACAATGATCATCATAGATGTCAACTAATCAGCTGTCAAATGGATTTCAAATTACAGATGGTTAAACTTTCCGAATTGACCATAATGATCTTCTTTATGATTAGAATGATCAATTCAAAGAGTTTAAACATCCTTTTGGCAACTCAAATGACATTTGAAATTCATTTGACAGCTGATTAGTTGACATCTACGTTGATCAGTGTTTCAGAAACCGGGCGTTAGTGAGTTTATACGCAGCGAATGATACCGCGTCATAGCTATATTTTTCACATAACAAACATAAGGACTAAGACGATGTAACCATTACAAATTTTCTATATACTTGTAAAGGTTAGGCTAACAGACAATGATTATGGTATCCTCTGACGATGATCTTGTGCTGCTTAAGAGTGATGGTGGAACTGAGGAAACTATTATTATATAAAATTTTACTCTCCCCTGGAAGTCTCCTGAGACACGGTACAGAAAACTGTCCCCTGTCGCTCGATATCAAGAAAGCGGCTTGAGCAGGCACAGGTAACGGTACAGAAGGCGTATATTCCTGCCTTTTTAATCTTATCGTTATTTACTTGACGGGTACAAGTAACTTGACACCTTCGGCACATTAAACTGGTGCTTCTACTAACAGCGGGCGATATGGACGTTAATTATTACAGATTAAGATTTTACAAAGCTTGGGGTCACTTTTGAAAAATTTTAAGCCAGAATACAGCTCATCGTAATGTTACGTGTTATTTGAACAATAATTTTTGATATTCAACTTATTTTTTTTTTTTTAATGTGAAAAAGTGGCAAACGAGCTGGCGGTTCACCTGATTTTAAGTGATAACCCCCGCGCACGGACATGGACCCACGGACACCGGTTGCAGATGTGTTGCCACCTTTTAATAATGTGGGGCCCCGGCTACCTCACTCACCAGACGAAACGCAGAAGTGTAACACTTCTACTTTACGCCGGTCTTCTGTGAGGTCGTGGTACTTACCCGGGCGGACCTGCCCATTCGTGCGACAGTGAATACTGTTACGTGGTCCTACCACAGTGAATATGTAAGCAAACAGAAACAACGCGTTTATTAAGCACTTTAAAACGTAGGAATTGTTCCAATGATCACATCACGATTACAAGCAATACGACGGGTCATTGTCAGTCACACCGTATATTTATATATATTATAAAACGCGTCTTATGAAATCTACGAGAAAATGTTACAGCAAGACGATTGGAAGACGTTACGGTGGTAGAGCCACGCAGCAGCCTCGGCTGTTGCACGAATGGGCAGGCTCGTCCAGGTGTGTACCACGACCTCACAGAAGACCAGCGTAAAGTGGAAGTATGACAAATACTTTCGCGTTTCGTCTGGTGAGTGAGGTGGCCGGAGCCCAATTTTCAAAAGGTTGTCAACGCATCTGTAATCCTCGGGTGTGGCAGATGTCCATGGGCGGCGGTATTCACTTACCATCAGGTGAACCGTCTGCTCGTTCTTCAACTTTTCACATAAAAAAAAAACGCTAGTGGGACGTTATACCCCGTCGGCCAGCTGGGGTATTAGTTATTACTTTAACTGTACTACTATAACTATAACTGTCTGTATTCTTTCTGTAGTAGGGGCACGGAACAGCATCGACTGTTTCACGAATGGGCAGATCCGTCCGGGTAAGTGCAACTCTACGGGTGTCGCAAATGTGTACGGGCGACGGTTATCTTTAACCTTTCTCAGGGGTTTTTGGGCTTTACACAATATGAGGATATTAGGGCATAGTCAAGCCCACTACCCATCTGCGGATTAGCAGACTTCCCCTAATCTCGAAATCTTTTGTTAATTAGAGAATATATTTCCTTACGATGTTTATCTTCACTGTTGAGCACTTAAATAAGCCAAAAATTTAAATTGCAATTAACAATTTCATTGGTGCCGGCACTGGGACTTGAATTCAGGTTGCTCGAGTATATTGAATTAAAAGCGGGCACCCGGAACGGCTATCACGGCTTGAGAAAAGGTTTTTAAGTATAAACATCTCGATGCATAGCCGCAACTTGAGTTTCATATTGAAGTTTTGTTGATGACACCATATACGTTCACATTGATATCATCCTTACTGTTACGTCAACGAGCTCTATAGTAATTTTTACCACATTAAAGTCCTAATAGTTGATAGGAAAGACAATATTTCCTCCAGTTCGCATCTTTACGTGGCTCGGACACAGTTTCAAGATGCTTCGTGTGATGGCGGGCAGTGAGCGTCTTGAAGCATGCACGTCCTAATGTAGAAAGTGGGATGACGCGTGCAAACGACGCGCAACGCAGCGTCCGCGGAGTCCTTTACGAGTTCCGAGAAGCACGGACCGTGCTGGTCCGAACGGTGAACCGTCCAAATTAAATTGGGCGGACGCGTCGACCCGCCGAATTGATGGCATCAGGCGGATTCCGTTTCATAAGTCCTCATAGGTCGTAAAACCGCGACACGGTCGGTTTTTAGCGTTCCGCGTAATTCCAAAAGTGGGTGGAAAAAGGAAGGCGAGATACGCAAACATTTCTCGCATTCCCGAGATCACGTTTTCATCAAGAGCAGCCCGTTTTGATCTTGAGTCGGGTATCACGAGATCTTGAGGTTAGAGGTTGAGAATTTTTTATCCACACAACGGCTAAGGTGCTCGCTTAGTTTGAAGCGCTATGATTATTGCAGAACCGGCTAAGTTTTCAACATTAAAATGTTTTTTATTAGCGCACCTACATACATCGAAACAGATTAGCGGGAAGCTTTAATTTATTCTTAACGTCGTTAGCCTGAAATTTATATCTAAATAGCAGTAGCAATTTTCGCAACCTTATTGGCTTGTCGAAATATCTTGAGATTTGAAATTACTTAGTTCGAGAAGCTGCGGATCTGAAGGATCAGATCCCAGCGAAATCCCGTTATTTCGTTTCGTCTACTTACCAACCCAACGTAGTCGTGTTCAACCGCTGGTTGTCATTAGCTATGCTGGGGGGTTTAGCAGCAGTATGTAAACGCTCACTTTCCTTGTAAACTAGATTTTCATAATCTGTCAGGTTAGTGAAAAGAAAATTATTTAATTGGCTAGATGATGGTTAGACTACTTATCAAGCATGTGGGCAATAAAAGTGTCTGCATCGTATTAATATCCCATCGTTATTAACGTACTATAACGTGTTTACGACATATGTTACATGTAACATAAATATTAGGCAATGTTTTTTTGACAATCAAAGACCGTAAAACGGCTTGTGGCTGAAGTCGGAAGCGCCGCCCGTGGCGAATGGGTCCTCCAATTGGCCATAAGCCGGGACGCCATTAAAACGAATGCGCAGCTAACAGCACAGTATTAATCTGATGGCGCTCATAAACTCGCCACTTGATTGATAAACCTGTGTCCGCGCGGGCGTCGCATATCTGACCCGTGCGATGCTCCCTCCGTAATTGGGATGTCCACGATTACTGCGCCAGAAACTGGATTATTTATAATTTTTTATTTATAGGTTTCTTAAACGCTGATCATCGTAGATGTCAACTAATCAGCTGTTAAATGCCTTTTCAAATTTCATTTTAGTTGCCAAAAGACTGGTTGAACTCTATGAATTGACCAGGATGATCTTCTTAATGATCAGAATGATCAATTCAAAGAGTTTAACAATCCTTTAACTCAAAAACCATTTGAAAATCCATTTGACAGCTGGTTAGTTGACTTCTACAATGATCATTGTTTCAGGGCGTTAGTCTATTTTTTGAGCAAGAGGACTAATTTTTTTATTATATTTAAATATTATTATGTACTACTCTAGCTGAACCCATCCTTGCTCCTCTTTTTTCGTATCCGTTGGATCTTTGGAATAAAAACTGTATAAAAAGAGTCTCATGTTCAATATAACAAGTCAATCCATCGCCTAGTTTTTATCTACAAAAACTCATAAAAAAAACAAGCCAAAACAAAAACTGTATCCAGATATGAGTAAACTTTTTTTTTATATATAAAAAGTTAATACCTAGTTTGCAATAATATAATAGATGACTCCGTGGCACAGTTGCCAAGGTATTGGCTTTGGCGTCGGGGGTCGTGGGTTCGATTCCCACACGGGACAACTATTTGTGTGACCCACAGGTAGTTGTTTCGCATCTGGGTGTTTGTCCGCGTGAAATTTATGTTTGTAAAACGTCCCTACAACACAGGATAATGTTATCCTAAAGTAAGGGCAATGTTTTTAAAAGAAAATAAAAAAAAATATAGAGAAATGTTCATTTAACTACTTAGTATCGTTTTCGATTATGTAGTCATTATTAGTCGCACTGTGTAGTTGTCTGATTCAGTTTAACAAAATATTTTTTTCCTGTAAAACAAAAGCGAAAAGGTGATTGAAAGTAATATAATACAACTGTTCATTTTATAACTGTCGAGGCCAAAAGTTAATCAAGTAATTTTTATTTCATGTGTAAAATGATCCGAAGCTATTGACTGAAAACTAAAAGAAATACCTCCATTATCATTATACTAGCGACTCGCCCCGGCTTCACACGGGTACAATGTATTATACAGATACACCTTCCTCTTGAATCACTCAATCTAGTAAAAATCCACATCAAGATCCGTTGCGTAGTTTTAAAGATCTAAGCATACTTCGGGACAGACAGACAGCGGGACGACTTTGTTTAATATTGTGTCATTATATATCTATGAATGGAATTTAAGATGGTGTGATGATATTTGTCCAATTAGTTGACCTAATTCAAGTGATTCCTTCCAACCATGAAAACGAAGGACCAGCAAAGAAGTGGTAGTACCTAAAGGCGTTTTATGAAAACAATACAATCAAATGGTATTCTCCAAAAGTCCCGATGAATGTGGAAGCGTGGTGAACTCAGTCGGCTGCTACTGAAACCTCCCAAAATCGCTGGTGCTCAGCGTCTGCTGCTCGCGTTAAGAAGTGGTGCACTTACGTTCGGCAATATCAGTGCGTTGGCGATAATTCCGCGGACGGAACCTGTTGGCGGATGATTGTCAGCTGATATTAAGGTGGCGATCAACGGGAGACGGGGAACATTTAAATACGATCTCCTTTGTGGTTGCGCGTTAGCTTTTTAAAATAAACTTTTATTATTGTGCCCAGTAAGCTGCCACTGTTAAGTAGTTTTCGATCGCTGACCGTTATTACTTATTCTCAATATATGCTGTAGTGTTTTATATTAGAAGGTGGCAAACTAGCATGCGGTCTATCTAATATCAAGTGATTATCGGCAACTATGGATGTCTTAATACCGGTAAGGCTGCAGATGTGTTGCGAAACTTAGTGGCATAATTGCTTGAAATCTTACGACTAGTTTGTAAAGACCAAAATCTGGTCACAATTTTGGTCTTTTAAATTGAACTTTGCAATTAATGTGTAGTTAATTGCAACTAGTAATTGAGTATGATTGAAAAACAAATGTAACGTATTTTTCTCAATTGTTATAAAGATTTTCCATTCCACGGTTTATTTATTTATATATATTCAATTAGAAGAGAAAATAGAATAAATTTCAAAGATTACAATGTTTATAAACACAAACAAATACGCATTGTCTAGCTAACCTAGCCCGACGCTCAATTAGCCAAGAAAGATAGTTGCATTATCTCACTGAATAGTTACACTTAAACTTCGTGAGAGAAAAGAACTTGTAGACTTGCTTCGACATGCTTCGACAATAATAATAATTATCTACATTATATAACCCCTTGTAGGGAAAATTTTGAAGTCACATGCTGCATTTTATATCAATTTTATTATGACATAACATCTGAAAAAAAAAAAAGCTTTAGTAAAGGCTGCCTTTTACCGATTTTCAATGGACGGACATATATTTGAGAATGTATTTTAGTTTTTGACAATCAGAAACATGTTGCTAAAACTGTATAAGAAAATATGACCATGATTTTGGATCTAAAGTGGTCTGTAATATTGCCTATCCAATTAGGACAAGAACAGCCTCTAATATACAGCTTGAATATAGTGTTAAAATAAATGGTCGTATTTTTAACTGAAATAACTGTATATAGCGAAAGATTCATAGAAACTTTGCCCGTGTATCACCATGTCCGCTTAATTATTGAAGTGGTAGTGGTAGGTGGTGGGGAGTGGGGAGATTAATGAGCGGCTACTGCGGGCTTATCGCTGCAGCATCTGGCGCATGACTGATCATCTGTCGTGCGCCTGCGCCTGCTCGCCGGTAGTGATGCGAACGACGATGGCAGCCGTGCCGTTGTCGATAAAAAATCGACCCATAAATTTGTCTTTCGATTTATCGTCATCAACATCATCACAGCATGTTAGAGTCCACTGGTAACATAGACTTCCAAAACAGACAGTCATGAAACACGATCCCAAGCCACTTCTGCCATCTCTTTACTTCCCGCATGTTTGCATAGTTCGTCGCTGCATCTAGTGGAGGGTCGTCTTGCACTAAGTTTGACATATATGCTAGCAATAACTGTAATATTTAGGCTAAAGGCATTTGTAATTCGCAATCCTTGATTCAATGTAGTAAGTGCCCAAAAGAAGTCTAGGTAAGACCCACGCACCTTTCTTTTCGTGCGTCCTAAAATGTCATTTCTAGTATTTGTGGCACAAAATTTATGTCAATTTTCGAAAATTATTTTTTGTATTACGAAAAGATGTCTAGTACAGCTAAGTGAAAAAAACCGGCCAAGTGTGAGTCGGACTCGCGCACGAAGGGTCCGGACCAGTGTCTATTAAAACGGCAAAAAATTATGTCTGTTGTATGGAAGCCCCACTTAATATTTTTTTAATTCTGTTTTTAGTACTTATTGTTATAGCGGTAACAGAAATACATAATCTGTGAAAATTTCAACTGTCTAACTATCACGATTCATGAGACAGACGGACAGGACTGAAAGCAAATGGGTTCCGTTTTACTCTTTGGGTACGGAACCCTAAAAATGTAGTCTTACAGTAGCGGGGACATCGATAGTCAAATTCCACGCATAACAAGGCACAACACTAGCGGTCGTGATATGACAGTGGAAGGTACAGCTTCCCAGAAGTCATACTCATCGAATACCTTACGAGCGGCGTGCACCATTTGACCGGGCTTTTTTCCCCGCTCCATAGTTTTATTGGGCGCATTGAAATATTTTTGTTTAGATTCAAACGACGTTTAGCCAGTAGGCCGCTACATTAGGATTAATGTCTAACATCATTTACCCGTTTGTCTCGAAACATCGTCGGATAATCCCCGGAGCTGTCTTTGAATCGAATTCTTCAATTGATATCTGATACTTTGGAAGCGGGACGGTGTATTAGGACGCTGTTTTGTGTATCGAGTTTATGGTCAATTTTTTAACTGACGACAGCCATCTAGATATCATAACCTCGGGCGTGCTTCAAGACAGTGTGTGATTGATTCGTATCATAATCTCGAGCGTGCTTGAAAACAGTGCATGATTAATTCTGAAGTTCATCACTGATGAAATTAAACAGGGAATATTTCGCACATAATACTCGATTTAAGTACTGCCGTCAATCTATTTTAATTACGGTTCGTTTACAAATTTTATTTTAGTAACTTTTGTCAACGGCCTTAAAAATCAAGAATACAAAATGTTTCTGTAGCGTATTTTAACAGAAAAGATAGTTACAAGTTCATAAATGTTTATCGCATGTCAAGAAATATTTATGAGAAGCAATTATTTTAGTTATTTATCTAGGTTTGAATATAAATAAAACTACGATGTCAGTAGTAGATAATTACTTAATGGAAATAAATGGCTACATGAAACATAGCAGCTCGAAAGCTTATAACCATACAATCGCCATGTTTTTTTTTATTTAATTGTTAGCAATCGTTTTGGAAAATTGTTTTAATTAAAAAGGATATAGTTATTTTTCTATGAGGGGCAAACTAAGCGTCTCCTTCGAGTCGGTACAGTTGTTCTAGGTACCTGGCGATCGCGTTTGTTACCGTTAAGCAACCCGCGGCCAGACAATGCCTCTTAGAACGGAGCCGCGCTCTCGCGATATTGGAATCGTCCATCACGCCAGTCATTACGGTACATTATCGGAATGCCGTACGGGGCATTTCGGCATCCGGACGGGGATCGATTGATGCATCTCGCGTTTGATGGACGACGCGGAGGGACGCTACCGTGCGCGATGGATCCCTGCGCTGACTTGTCTCGTGGAGACTGGTTCATAGGGCTGCCAGCTCGCCAGTAGTTCACTTGACAGTGAGTAAGAACTCGTGGACATTCGAGACAGTAGAGTCGTTTCAGGCGTGTTGCCATCACCGATAGCGCAGGCTTCCTTCTTTTCTTCTTCCTTTGCAAAATCATCATCATTATTTCACCCTATTTGAGTCCAACATTGAATATAGGCCTCCCGCACATACTGCCACGAAGCATGATCCTGAGCCACCTGCATCCAACAACTTTCCGCACATTTGCACAGGTCGTCACACCATCTAGGGGAGGGTCGTCCTACACAGCAATGGCCAGTACGGGGCTGCCACTCAAGAACCTTTCTCCCCATATCGGCTATCGTTTCTACGAGCTATATGGCCGACCCATTGCCACTTCAGCTTGGTAATCTCCTGAGCTATGTGGGCTGCTTTTGTTTTTCTTTCCTCATGCCGTTATTTTATGAGATCTTTTCTCCGGAAAAACTAGTCAAAGCGGCAGCAGTTTTTATGTAAGCCGTTGTTGTATAACCACGGTAATATATTCATGCAAGAACTACATGGATGGGAAATTGAACGAGTAAAATTGTCGTCACTCACATACTCTAGCCGTCAAATCGAGCTTTATAGTAGTTACTGCTTGTAAAAGATTTGTAAACACTGGAGAAAAATGTTAATACACTTTAGTGAAACTTAGGATTTTAAATTTTATAGGAGATCGTGGCAAAAGAAATGGTCGTTAACATGTAGGTAAGATTATCATCTTCCACGGATATCCACAAAACTCATAGGATAGTTTTCAATTTTGAAGATGGGACTGGGTCATCAGACGAAAACGTAAAAGCATAATTATTTTTTTAAAACACAATTTTTTTTTTTTTTTTCCGTCAGTTAGTTATCTGTCGGGTTGTGTCACTTTTAGGGCTAATAGTCAGGTCAAATTAGCCCTAAAAATAGCAGTGAAGCAACAGAACTTCGCATAGTGCTAAAAATTGGTATACTAGTTCGGAACACATTATAAATGAATGCTGAATATAAAGAAGAGAAGAAACTATGCCATGCTTAGAAAATATTATATTCAAGGTCATAAGTCTCGATAATGGGTTTTTCGCGTTTTTTCAAAACAGCAAGCAACGTAATAATATCAATTATTTTTCTCTTCATTTAACGACAACTCTCTATGACGTCAAAAAATGCACAATCCAATAGTTACATTGTTTTAAACCGTAAAAGGCACTACCATTAAAATGGATATATGACGATTTTTTTCACATTCCATATAGTTTTTTTGTAGGCACCACTTGCTACTTGTTACTTACATTCCTAATCAGATACGTAAACACGATACGTCCCGTTTGATGGATGTCATTGACTTTCAATGCGGCATCCGATGCTACCGGGTACTGCTTAATTATAATTAATCATTTCGGTTTATATCGGACTCTAATTAACGGATTGATAATATATGCATTTTTTGCACCTTGCCATTAGTTTTGTAATTTATTTCATTTTATTTTATTTGGTACACAAAACAGCAAACAGTAACATACACTTTACAAAAAAGTTAAATGAGGTAAACGATAACATATTGTCAGCCAATTATGCGTACCAACACAACACTAAGGTGTCATCGAATTATTTTTAACTAGCTGTTATACGCGGCTTCACCCGCGCGGCCAAAGGGAATTAACAATGAGTTTTTTATTATAAGTAAAGTAAAGTAACAGCCTATACATGTCCCACTGCTGGGCAAAGGCCTCCTCTATAGAGAGGGTATCAGGGCATAGTCCACCACGCGGCCCCACTGCGGATTGGCGGACCTCACATATTTACGAAATACATTTTTTTTTTGTTATTATTTCGAAAATATGCAGGTTTCCTCACGATGTTTTCCTTCACCGCGGAGCACATGATAAGTCAGCACTTAAAGTTAAAAACTTCATTGGTGCCGGCACCGGGGATTGAACTCAGGTTGCTCGAGTATATTGAATTAAAGGCGAGCGCCCGGACACTGAGCTGTCACGGCTTTTTATTATACACCAGAATATTTCGCAGATGGCTGAATTTTTTCCTACTTAGTTGACACATATCATTACCTATATTTTGGACAATTCACACAATATCTTTATATATTATAGTGTATGTGTTATGTTATTCTGTTAGTCCTATGTGTTATTCTGATGTATAAGCTATATTATTGTAAAGTTTCATTAAAATCTATTCAGTAGTTTTTGTGTGAAAGAGTAACAAACATCCTTTCATACATACCAACTTTCGTCTTTATCATATTATAATTAATAAATAATACCTAAATAAAAAAATAAAATATAGTAAGGAAGTAAGTATGTGAAATATTGTCAAGCGAGCAGCCTGATGTTAACTGATTACCACCGTCCATGGACTTCTACAACACCTGAGGACTTGAAGTTGCATTGACAGCACTTAAAATAAGCGCGCCCCGGTTACCTCACTCAAAATGCGAAAGTATATTTTATACTATATATTATATATACTTCACTTCACGCCAATCGTCTAGGAGGCCGTGGTACTTCCCGGACGAGCTGCTCATTTGTGCAACAGCAAAGACTACTGCGTGGCCCTACTGTGGTATAAAGCAATCGAAGCAATGTTTGATCCTAAATAGGTCAAAAGCAAAAACAATAAAAACATTTTGTCTTCTGCTTCTTAAGAAAAAGAAATATTAATGAATTTTACCTACCATAGCCTTTTTTTATTTTTCGTACTAAACCGGTCGTAAAGAGTAGTGTAATCACAACCAATAACAACAGTTATACTTTACCTGAAAATTGAATTTTGTTAATTTTGAAAGTCTCATTTTGCTCGGTATTTACAGCAAAATTAATATCAGAAAATTGTTCTAAATAATATGATTATCTCTATTTTATTATGATTATCTCTAGTGGATCTTTAGAATACTTCCTCGTTAAAATATTTGTGATATTCTTTTGTATAAAATGTATTTGAAGCTTGCTTCTTACTTTTAAACTTTATTTTTGTTTTATTTATTGACACTGATTAGGCTTAATGAATTTCTTATATTTACACGAATACTACACATGGTTAAATAAAAATATTTTACGTAATTTATCGCATTTTATTTTGATTTTAAATATAGTCGATATTTCGAGCCTTTGAAGACTGACAGTCTGTTCTATGATCATGCACGCTGTAAAATGTTTAATATCAAAATCAAGCGTGATAAAGCCCTTAAAATATTTAATTCTACTGATTAAGATTGTTTAAGGTTAGTTAAGCAACAAAATACTACACAAAAAATATTGTAATAAATAAATTTCTCGCAAAAATTATTGTTATACAACTTTTAATTCGCAGGGTTTGAAATGTTCTTAAGAGGTTAAAAGTGGATAACATGTTACATGTATGTACAGATGTTTATTTTTACAGGCTGCTTCGGGACGTATTTTCTTTCGAACTATCATAATATATTAACGAAAACTGTCTTAAAACTCGGCTGTCACCTAAACAGTGGTAACAGCGCGGGCAGAGCGACACGTAATTACATTTGAACATTTAAATACAAAGGCTAATTTAATAAGTGGCCCCGACTTCCAAATGTCAAAGCCGTTCAAATAAAGATAAAAAAAAGAAACGAGCGAGGAATAATATAAAGAAGGATGGCGCTCGGGAGCGAGCAATTGGAACGCCCAGACCGGTGTCATGGGAAATGTGCCTTTTTGTGCGTCAAATAAATTGGAAGCCATTTTTTAAGTGGGACTCTTTTTTGTCGCTGCGCGCTCACCGAGCAGCCTTACAATGGGTGGACAAGAACGGCTGTTAGGTAACATTTTTGACATCATTATAAGTGAAATGGCGTGACTGATGGTGGCCAAGTAACGTACGGAAGGCTCAGCCGCTTCTGGGAAGTCGGACGTCGCGTAGGCGGCCGCGGGCGGTGCTTCCATTGCGCTATCCATTTAATATCGTGATGTTATTAATAGTTCGATATAAGTCTCCGTTTGTGCACCGTAAGCAGTGAGCTCTTAGTTCGGACTGACCTGGCGTTGCGGAGAAAGCCCACTGGACTGAGTTTAATGTATTGTCATAACATTAATTGGATCATTAGTCGAGTGAAAGGTTCATTTGTTCGTTCATTCATTCATTAGAAGTTCATTGCTTCATTTTAATTATATGGATAATTTAAAAAGATTGATTTAAAATACTGTTAATCACAGCCCATTGGGTTCGTATATTAAAAAGCCGAAGAATTATTGTTTGCCGGTTTCAAAATTTTATCCGCACATAGATTTGATAACTGGAGATCGAATTTTGTTAGTATTATGGAGCAAATATCAAATATCTATCTAGTTTTCTTATTAATAATTAAAACATTAACCACCATCCATGGACATTTGCAACACCAATTGCGTTGCCACCTTTATATAAATTGGGCCCCGGCTACCTCACTCACCAGACGAAATGCAGAAATGTACTTCTACTTTACACCGGTCTTCAGTGAGGTCGTGATACTTACTTGGACGAACCCGCCCATTCGTGCTACAGTGAACATTGTTGCGTGGCCCTACCACCGGGACGTAAGTCTCCTCTATCTCTAGAGGAGGCCTATGTTCAGCAGTGGACGCTTACAGGCGGAAATGATGATGATGATTATGACCAAATGACAAAAAAAAAAATGATGACCTGATTGGCGTGGTGGAAAGTGACCTTTTCTCTAGCACACACCCTTTTTCACCGTTTTTCCAATAATTGAACCCGCCACGGGTTTCGAACATACTGTTTTTCGAGTGCCTTGGTGTTTATACGTCTATAACATGTTTTTTAGAAAAGAAAAGTGTGTTTATCAGTTATCTACTCGTAGTAAACTCTGGTGGGGCCACGCAACAGTTCGCTGCTGCACGAATGGGCAGGTCCTTCCGGGGAAATACCACGACCTCAGAGTAGACCGGCGTGAAGAGGAAGTGTTTACACTTATTTTATTTATTTTATTTTATTTTAAAATTTTAGGGAAACTAACAGCTAGCACATGAGTAAAGTATTAGATAATAAATAAAGAAGGCCAATTATAAGTTTCCATAATTAGATAAAAAAATAAAAGTATATAAAAAGGATATAAGCGTACAAAGAAGAATACCGGACGTAGATTTTACAATGACAATTATTATAATATTTACAAAAATATGTTCTCTAGTCATATTTTTTTTTAAAAAAGCGTTGCTAATTAATTTTTTAAACTGATTGACAGAAGTATTATATAAATCAACGTCGTGTTGCTTAGCTACCGCGTTGAAACATCTGCTTGCTCGAATAAAGAACGAATTTTGCCATTTTTTTTAATTCGTTCTAGCCGATGATACATGTAAAACTGCGGGTTTTCGATATGCGGCGGATGGAACTCTTAAGCTTATGTTATCTAATAACTCGGGACAGTCGACCGAACCATTTGCTATGTTAATTAAATAAACAACATCTGCTATACGTCTTCTATCTTCTAGTTGAAGAAAGTGAAAAAATTGGCACCGTTTAGTGGTCTGTAAAAAAAAAATATACTCATTTATTATTTAATTATACGGTCAAAAGGAACCTACCTCATAATTCTATTAAAACGACTGTACTTAAAATAAAGCTGGCCACAGCTAGTGGGGAAAGCAAGAAACTGAACGGCTCTAAATAATATAATTAGATACATTCGAAATTTAATTAACAGAGCGTTCGTTAATTGCTGCGCGTTGGGTCCTTAATAGCCTAATGTCAAGTGACAAGGACTCGACGGGTGGCTGAGGCCGCTACCGGAGGCCGGGGCCCTGACCCCCGCGGAGAATCACTGCCACCCATAAATCCTAGAAGCATTAATGCTGGCTCCACGTAAAAGACAAAACAATGTCATTCCAAAAATTTCCACGTCCCTCCTCAATAAATAATGTCTTGGAAAGCTAAACGTTACTTAATACGTATTTTTTTTATTTTTAACCAAATACTCTTTTTACCATTACACTCCTAAGTTTGAAATAAATTACAGCATTGAATTTGAGATAGAAAGACAGATACACTGGAAATTTTAATTTGTTATATTCCTACATGCCGTTTATGTTTGTGAAAAAATAATATAAAAAAAATAAGCAAAATAATAGAAACTCAAACTCGTTAATCACTACTCAACGTGAATCAACAACTTGTTTGATGTAATTCAAGTTGTAAGAGTAGAATCTAGAATTCATAAGACACGTCAGATCACACCGCGAGTGCGGCAAACATATACTAGGTTCCGCCACGTACCTGGCAGGTTTTCCGCCGTTAATAATAGAAGCGTTGCTGGAGTTTCTTCCGTCAGTTCTTCTCCCAGCGCCAACGCTTTCCGAAGTGGTAGTAATGATAGATCTAAAAACTCTCCCAGTCAGATAATAGCTACCGATCGAGCCAAGGTCCGGCCCTCTCGGGCACCCTCGAATCGGAATGCTAAACGGGTATTGAGTGACCGCCCGAGCCGAGGTTCCCTCGGGAGGCCTCGGGCTTAGTCACCATACCAACAGTGGCTCATCAAGCCCAGTAAATTCGAATGTTTGCCGAATAAATGAAAGCAAATATAACTTTTTGCGAATGTTTTTTTTTTTAAGTTTTGATTGCTCTTTTTCAATAATAACTGTAGGTTCGAATCACTAGAATTGGTTTCCTTATAATAAAGGACTATGGGTAGTAGCCATCACAAATAATAAGGTCCTACATTATTAAATGTTACACATATAGCTCAAATACTTTATTTGATAGGTTACTTATTAATGACATAATAGTTATTAGGATTACAGTCTTCGGATTTGTCAATGCAGACAAATGGTTAACAGTTACCTGTGCCGCCATTCTTCGTCAGACATATTAGTTTTGTCGACATTAACAAGGTGTATTGTGGTAGCATAAATTTGACGCAATTAAATGTTCCGTCCCTAAATATATACACATTTAAATAAAGACATGGCAACCGAGCAAAATCACGCTGGCTGTCAAGAAGCATTTGAATTCCGAATATTCAACCCCAACCAGACGAATATTAACGCTCCTCATACCGTTACAGCACAGACGTCTAAATTGTATGTGTAACTAAAATCCGATGTAACCTAAAGTGCATTCGAGGATTAAAACGTTGTGATATGGCGCAACGACCGACCATCTCGTAAAATGCGATCTCTTCAAGAATGTAATCTGCTTCAATGATACAATTTGTTTCGTATGTAATAAAATATATACCTTTTTATTTAGCTCATCAACAAAAATGCCAAACAACTTAAACAAATATTGTTAGGGAATTTTATATAAAAATGCTTTATTACAAGTATTTAAGGACGACTACCTGAATACGATAATAAATAAAATAATAATGATTTTTATAGTTCACTGTTGGAGCGCAGCTGCATAAACAATAAGGTGCACTTAGTTTTTATATATAAGAAATAAAATGTTTTTCAGTCCATGGCCCATCTGATGTCCTGTCCTGCCTGCCCTTTCACCTGTTCGCAGCAGGATCTGATGGATGCCACAAATTGTGCTGTCGAAATGGCTAAGTTCTGGGCTGGAAAGATATGATTTGTCATCGACACGTAAAGAAGAAGAAAAATGTTTTTCTCGTTTCTAATGTTGATGTAAACAAATGACTTCAAATTATTAGCTCGCTCTACCATTTTTGAGGATTAGACAAATCTAGGATCTGTAGACCAAACTAGGTGGTATGCGTTTGATTCTTAACTCGTTCCTGAGCTAAACCCTAGAAAAAGCCAAACCAACACGGCCTTCTAAGGATTTCTTTTTTTTCTTTCCCTGTCGTGTTAGAAAAATAAAATTTTGGTCGTGATTAAAAATTAAAATTTATATTAAAAAAAATTAATCAATAGTCAATAAGTTATAAAGTTTACATTTCTTTAACGCCAAGTAATTGAAATCTTCAAGTAATTGAAATAAAATTCGATGAAAATCTATAACAGAATTTTATCGCGTCGAAAGTGTTTAAAATGTCGAGATTTTAAAATTGTTGTTCTGTAGTATACAGCGTGTCGTTACCATCGCGACAATAAATGAACACACATATAGGGGATAACTTTTTAAAGTTGTATTAAACATTTAAATTGTTTAAACATCAATATTTACAGTTATTAAATTTTCCAAAACAAAGAATTTTAGAACACTCTTACCTATAAAAGCGTAACGTAAAGTTCATTTGTAAAGGTCACAAAGCATATGAATGGGTTGAATGAATTTAAAAGAGACAAAACATACTGTAAGATGGAGAGGCTTGTAATACGACACTGTGGCGCGAGTTGTATAGCATGATACAAATTTTGTTTCTTTTTTAATTAATTAGTTTGTTTGAAAAATATTTTTTTTTTAATTATGGATTTTGTTTAACGTTAATATTTTTTTATGATTATTGGCAAGTAGCGTTAGACGTGTGTTCATTTATTGTCGCGATGGTAACGACACGCTGTATATACAGGAAGTCCTTACGGTCTAAATTAGAAAAAAAAAACTATATTTACACCTCTGTGTATTTTTTTTAAGATTAAAAATTATTTACCGGATCATGTCTTAAATTGTTATTAACAAAAAGAAAAAATTATTACTTTTGTTTGACACAAGCTTTTCTGTTAAATTTGATTAGTTCTTTTCGTTTTACTGTGAGACATTTGTATTATGCCCCTCAAGTTTATCTTATTTGTACTAAAAGGGGAACAAATATTTATACACATTAATTTAGTCTAGTCTAACTTTTAGTTTTTAGTTTAGTCTTTCGGATCTAAGCTGCAGTTTCTTTTTCGTAAATACTATCTCTGATTTCGTATGAAATACTGACCGTTTTTATAACAAACGTATTTGATGCATAGTTTTTAAACAAATCCGGCATAACCCCTGGTGGAATGACAATGAAGCCGTAGATGAGATTAAATTGAATAAATTATCCTAAATTAACTTTAAAAATTACGAAAGACGTTGAATAAATCTCTAACTTTAATTCAAAAGCATGTGCATTCCCAGAACTACTTAACACATAAATATCCAATGTTGAATTACAATACCTATATTACATTCGCACGTCTCATTAAAAAAAACCAAGCTGAAATTTACAGTCTCTATACTCCGACAAGGATTGAACAGGATTATAACAGGCCGAACAGCAAATAGTGCAACAGTAACTTTATTGCTAGCGTCGTTTTAACGGTTTTTTAAACGGCCCGAAACGACTACACCGCCGCCTAATCTAAAACGCATCAATACACCGTTATCTCCGTCGACGCCTGTAAACCGAGTGTACGACCCATAAAAGAGTCCGCGAAACGCCGTCGCGCGGCCTTAATCGGCGTCGATACCCGCGGAGCGAGGTGGCGAAATTCGACGCGCTGCGCGTAACAGAAGAATAAAACACAATTGTTCTAGACACCAGAACTCGCTTCGATCACCAGTAATAACTGAATAACGTCTACAACAAACTTAAAACAGTTTATCGTCGACAATAATGCGTTTAGGATAATTTCCGAAGCTGAATTTTTTTTTGGTCTATTTATCTATTAACTCTTACTTAATTATTACGTGAAATACACCATTATTGGATTATGTCAAATTAGTTTATATAATTCTTCAGATTCCACAGTTATGCTTTCGCATTACTGTGTAATCTGAAGAATTAACCATATGTGAATGGAATTAACATCATGAATGCAGGAAAGTCATCAGAACAACTTGCTTCGTTTGATATTAATTAATATTGCATAGTTTCTATACAACTAAATTGATATAAATACATACATATTCATGTCCTCAACCCTGAAAGAAATAAAAAATGGTGCACTTCTTTTCTGCTTATTTATTAACCGAAACATGCAGAACATGTTTGTGATCTTTCCAAGGCATTTGACTGTTGAGATCATCTTATTTAATCTTATCCTATTAGGAAATTGAAATATTATGGTAGTCGCAAATCTGCCATTGACATTGTTTCCTCGTATCTCAACGATAGGGAATAAAAGTAATCATAAATGATATTGTATAATATACAAATTGTAATCGGGGTTAAAATAGTGCAAATGGGGGATCGATCCTGGGTCCAATTCTGTTTTTAGTTTATATTAAGAATTTGCTATATATGGTAGAAAAAAGTTTCAAATCTTTGTTTGCTGACAATACTTCACTATTAAGTTAAATGGAAAGATGAGACACTAGATCAGTGATTCTCAACCTTTTTTTTGCTGCACATATATAACGATTTCAAAATTTGGCGGCACACAAAGAAAAAGATATAAATTATTTACTTACTACAACACACTGCATAAATAGTTTATGACAAAAATTTCAAATATACGAAATAAACTAATATATACTACGAATAATATATACACTATAAACTAATATATACGCGAAGAAATACAGACACAGTGTGCGTGTGCAGCAAGTCAGCACATAAGCTCGGGATTCCCCGTGAGATATGTACACAGCGCACGTGTTCCATCACAGTAGCATTTAGTAGAGTGCGATAAAAACAAAAAAAAACTTATTTGGAAAACGGTGTAAAAGCGAAAACGTGTAAAACAAGTACCGTGTAAATCGGGGGATAGGTGTACTGCAAAGTTAATAAGTTTACAAATTTATAAATTGACACTATTAATATTAAAACGAATCACATACATTTGTCAATTTTAACGAAAGAAAAGGTGCAGTAACTACTATGCAACACCTTGTGAATCCCAACTATCACTAAAACAACACGTTTTGTACGCAGAAGTGGCAAGTGTGCGCCGACTTGTGACATATTCCTTTTGCTATGCACGCCGCTTCATCATAATTTGGCACTAAGAAAAAACCCGTTGCAAAGCAAATAATAAAATAATTAATTATTTTGTGGATTTAAATATATATTCATGTTAAAAATATTTTTCTTTTTAAATGATATAATTTAATAATATTAACATTATTATATATTTGCAAAATTTGGCGGCACACTTTTGAAATTTGACGGCACACAAAAGTGCCGCGGCACAGTGGTTGAGAATCACTGCACTAGATCAACTAAATAAAATGCTACATGTGATGCTACTGAAGATGGATTGCAATTAATAATTTACTTTTGAACTCGAATAAAGCTAAATATATCAGATTTAGTCTACCTAAGTTGTCTTACAAGCCAGGAATCTGTATTGATGAGAAAATCCCCCAACAGCTTTTCTTGGAATATGCCTTAACTCCAAGTTGCAATGTTAACCTCATATGGAAAAACTAGCAAAGAAATTGAGCCTGCCGCAACAAACTGGGCAACAGCTAAATTAGTTTATTATGCTTAATTTCACACTTAATGTCTTAAGGTGTTTTCAATGGGGTTCCGTTTCGGGTTAAGACACAATATTCGTATTACAAAAGCGGCCTTGCTTCTTTGCTATACGGGCTGTCTATGGCTTGGGTCCACGTGAGACACCACGGCATCTTTTTAAGGAAAGACACGTTGTAAAACTCTCGTCGCTGTACCTACTCGAGATTGTGATGTATGTAAAGAAAAATATCCATCTTTTAAAAAAAAACGTATTAAATCGCATCGAGGCCGTGGTGACACTCTGGGAGTCATGGGGCTTAATCTGGTTTAAACTAGAAAATCGTTTCCTAGTAGGCATAATTAATATAAATAATTAAATTAGTAAGAACTTTTATAACTAATTAAGTGACATCCACCAGCAACTAAGCGCAAACAATTTCAAACGTTTTGCAAAAGCTACCCTAATTGAAAGACCTAGGCCTATAAATATAAAGGAATAATAGGCCTAAAAATAAAAGATTGAAGAATTCATTGAGGACAAGGATGTGTGGAAATCTAGATCTGCACTGGAAGTCCATTGGCTGCTGCTGATATTATACCTGACAAAATTTGTACACTTATAAAAAAAGAACAGATAAAAGTATTTTGGTAAATTGGTAATTTTTGGGAATATGTAGGGAAGATATGTTCGTCACGGTGCCTTGTCCCTTTAGCTAATTTTGAGGAACGTAACACAATTTAACACGAGGATCTCGTTAATCTTAAAAAAGCGCCTTGAGCTTTTTCCCATGCCTCTATCTAATGTCAATACATTTTCATTAGGAGTGCACAGCGCCTCTCCAATTCGTTTACGCTCCACGCTAGCAGTCCGTATCGAAACTGGGCCTCGGAAAAACTATCCGGCCGCGTCGCAGCCTGTGCCGCCTTCGTATAACGATTAATCGATGCTAATTAATAAACTAATTAACCATGTTAATACGACGCTCGAGCGGCCCCCGGTTTTTCCATACGCGCGTTATGTATTAGTCCGGGCAACATTTTTATTGCGACCGCATTCCCGGTTTTTGTCGCGCGGCCCGGGAATGCCCGTCAGCGTCCGTTTCATATTTCGCGGCGAAATTCGTCCGGGCGCAATAACTCCCGTCCCTCTAATTGCGGCTGGTCGCTCATTCACATCGCGGCGTTCCGGGCGACGGCGCATCGATTATTATTTATGTCATATTTTCGCATTATGTCTCCGTTGTAATTTATTAATGGAGGCGCGTTGTGAATGGGGACGTTTTGTGGCCGACCGTCCGTATGCCCGAGATAAGCGAGTTCAACTTCTGCTTCTTGCGCAACGGCGAGGACGTGGTTTCTTGTGGTTGTAAGAGATTATCCAATCAGGTTCGGTGGGTTTTCATGCATATTTCATTGCATATTCCGTACCTGCATGCGACAATGTGAGCGTGTTGTTAACAAACTAATGACTGCGTTCGTCCGCAAGCTCGGCTGTTTGGTCTAATAATGAATTACCCTAATAGACCAATAAACTCGAGTCGTGTTCGAATTTGAAGTGACCTGGAGAGATAGAGTTCTATTTTGTGTGTTTCACGTTTCATTAATAAATATGCGAAGTTTTATTTTTTAGGCCTTGCATGCACGACAAATTGATTTGTCATCATGACGAATGACTAAATCGCAACCAATACGTATTAAGGGGCAGTTAAATAAACAGTAGGTGTTACAAATTTAAAGTTTTTTATAGTGCTAATCTCTGCACTTAAGATTAAACATTAAAACTTGTAGAGTAGGTGTTACGCCTGACCCCAGGAGAGGATCAGGAGTGGGGACAGAAATCGAGCTGGAAGACATAATCAACGATGAGAAAGTTGTTCCATGTCTCGTCGGAAGCATTGCCTTCTTCGAAGGAGGGCCTTAGAGGCGCGTCCATTGAAGTCGTGCCGCCGCAATATAAATGCGAACAGTCACGTAGTCGCCCCAACTCGGTTCATTTCCCAAAAGCGCTTACATATTTAAACGCACTGTCCACCCGTGCTCCGATCTAGATATAGGAATCGCGTGCCCCTTAAGCACTCGAAAGCTCTCGCTCAACGTTTGTTATCTGTCATCTTTCGCGGTTAAATTTCGCAGTTCTGCTACCATCTAACTGTCCGAGAGACCCGCTAAGCTGCCTTTAAGGTATAATTCCACTCATCTTTTTGTTCGTTTGACACGCGCTGGCAATGTTCGTTTTTTTCCTCTTTTTTGGGAAGGGTGGGAGTAGCAAGCGGTTCGTCTACTGATAAGTGAACATCATTCCTGGACAATCACAACACCAAATGGCAATTTCTCCTCTTTAAGGAAGGTATAATCTTTCAGGTCTCTAGTTCGTCTTGGTCTGCAGATAGAGTTGGCGAAAAGTCATTCCAGAAAGTGCTCGTGCCTGGAAATAATACCTAAAAATGAGCGGTGGAGAGCAACGAATCAAAGTCTCTATGACGGCTAAGGATACAAATAACAAAAATCGCTAATACATACAAAGCGAAAATGTTATTTAAATAATTTTAACTTATCTAGCATACAGGTAATAAATTTCAAAATTAATAATCGTACCAATAAACACATTAATTAAGTCGTGTTAGCTCGGCGAAATATCTCTAGGCGTTTTCGTTGCATGTGATTTCAATGATGTTGTGTTTGACCTTCTATAATTTCTTCCATCGCCAACGCAATGAAAATAATAATTAAACACTGCAAATTGTCATAGTCCTAACATATATATCTTAAAAATACTGTCAAGTGAATGATTCTACTAATTTTGATGTGCCCAAAGCACTAAAATGCAGGCACTAAAATGATATTCCTTGTTATTGTTACCACGACCTGTAAAGGGTCAGAGAATTCATAATTTATTTGCGTCCATCTCATCTATCAACACATGGTTAGTAGTATATATATTATAGTATTAGGATATAAGCCTTCCTTTTTTGTGGATTTTGCTCCTCTTTTGAACTATTCTGCGGTCACGTTGCGAATACGTATATCATAATTGATATAGACAGCTATAAACTTTCCTCATTTATCGACATATGCCGACCGCCTAGCTCAGTGGCTGTCTCATTGTCTTGACGCGAAATCCGGATGGTGTATGTTCGAATCCTGGCAGCTGTGAAAAACAATACGTTAAAAACCTTTGCCTGTTAAAGTGAGTCCATATCGTTATTTTTTCCTTCTTATTTGTACGTGGTTCTCTCGTAACATACTGAAGTTTGCTAATAAAACGGTTGAATTTAAAGATGTGATTGCCGTTCAATGCTTCAAAGCATGGCTACAAAATCACTATCGCCAATATTACAATGATGCAGGCATTTGATGAAACATTCATCCTACAAACTCAACTCCAATATCAATACGCTATACGCGAGAATGGGCCGAGCCAAGAGCGAGCAAATCTCCATTCTCCCCGCCAAGAATTTATATCATGCCGGGCAAACGCAAACGGTGAAGCGTCCGCGCAAACCAACAAACCGTTCACCGGGCATAGGGGGCCAATTTAACAGACTTATTGTCTCCACGCGGCCATAATACAGGGCCCGGGGTGGGGCAAAACGAGCAAGACGCCGCCGCGTCTCCGGCCGATACAAAACAATGGTATTTAATCAACGATGATATATGCCGCATTCGGGAACGTTTTTTAACGATACCGCCGTATTGTTTTGGCGGGGCTTACCGTTGCGACGAGATAAGTCGCCGTTGAGAGTGGCTCAGCTGACAAATTGGAATAAAAGGGATATTTATTCGCATCGTAACCTCCGCCCGGCTCGTCGTGGAACTCTTGGAGTCCGCGGATCTTGCACACATGGCTATATTATGCAGATGGGCTCGAATGCTTCCGCAGCTGTTTCTTATTTTGCTATTCTTGGTTTTTCCCACTCGGCGAATCGCAAGAATTTTACACTTATGTGTTTGTAATTCATAACTTATATGCAGTATTCTGGTGCTTTACACTAGAAAAGTTATGATTATGCGAAAGAAATTCCAGTTTTGCAGAATTAAGAAGTACAGATAAATATTATTCTAATGATTGCTTTTACCGAGTAAATGCCAGTTAGGTAAATAACAACGACTATCATACATTACTGGCTTGACGACAATGTTTATCACTCCTTCTGTTAATTAACATTAACGTTGGATAAGCTTTGTATTAAGCATGCCTTCCAGGGAAGGAGCTGTTTGAAAAATTTTAGTCGAGTCTGGATTTCGATAAAACCGCATGTACAGCCTCGAATAAATGCAAATAAATCCGAAACAATAGTTCACGTTGCTCGTTCCATTCCATTCGACTTCGAATCTAACAAGATCGCCCCGCGCCCGTAGCCGGCCTTCGATCGCGGCGCACTGCGAATACGCCATTTTACAATTTACCGCGTTCACTTTAAGAGACATTAGCCGCGCACCCGCGGAATATGGCCCCCGCGAAAGTTTTGTATAAATCACGATATTTTGTTGAAATAGCGCGCGAGTACGAGCGGCACCGTGTACCTTCGGGTACGTTCGGGGGCGGTCGTAAATTTGTGCGCTCGAACAGCGGGCGGTCGGTATTGGTGCGCGACGGATAGAGCATTACTTTGATTTATCGCAGTCCAACGATGACAACTCGCCGAGCGTCCGTGTCCGAATCAATTGGAGGGACAAGGCTTTCGGCCAGCGGATCCTGGGATGCAGCGAGTGGTGAAGTTTCTAGACGTCGCGATGGTACGCTGTGACGCGTTTCTCATGTCGCAATCAGATGTGATAGTTATAGCATCTAATCCTTATGTTCCTTTGCTGGGACATTCATAACGTTTTTAGCTTGATTTATCGCAAGTCAACGATGACAGTGCGCCGAGCGGCCCCGTTCGAATCAATTGGAGGGACGTGCATCCTGGGATTCAGCGAGTAGCGAAGTTTCTAGACGTCGCGATGGTATGCTGTGACGCGTGTCCTGCGTTGCAACCAGATATTCCTAAAGTAAAGTATTTTACGTACGGATCCATGACTCGTGAGGGTTCGAAATGTCAAGAATTTAAAATAATAATTAAAACATGATAAAATCTGTAAAATAGTTTCATTTATCCAATAAATGTAAATTTTAATTTAGAGAGCACTTTTAATTTAGTAAATTGTTATTAAAAAGGTTATGGTCCGCGTTGCAACCAGATATGCCTAAAGTAAAGTATTTTACGTACGGATACATGACTCGTGAGGGTTTGAAATGTCAGGAATTTAAAATAATAATTAAAACATGATAAAATCTGTAAAATAGTTTCATTTATCCAATTACTGTAAATTTTAATTTAGTGAGCAATTTTAATTTAGTAAATTGTTATTAAAAAGGTTATGGTCCGCGTTGCAACCAGATATTCCTAAAGTAAACTATTTTACGTACGGATCCATGACTCGTGAGGGTTCGAAATGTCAGGAATTTAAAATAATAATTAAAACATGATAAAATCTGTAAAATAGTTTCATTTATCCAATTACTGTAAATTTTAATTTAGTGAGCAATATTAATTTAGTAAATTGTTATTAAAAAGGTTATGGTCCGCGTTGCAACCAGATATTCCTAAAGTAAACTATTTTACGTACGGATCCATGACTCGTGAGGGTTCGAAATGTCAGGAATTTAAAATAATAATTAAAACATGATAAAATCGGAAAATAGTTTCATTTATCCAATAAATGTAAATTTTAATTTAGTGAGCAATTTTAATTCAGTAAATTGTTATTAAAAAGGTTATGATATAAAAAAATGTAAAGATTGTATAAAATTTGATCAAAATTTAATTCCAAAAGAGGTTTTGAAATTCAGAAGTCCAGCTCCTATAGAAATTTCGCCGATGTCCTTTCCACATACTGCGTTGAAGCCTGGTGACATAGACTTTAAATTCTAAATAAAGGCCATTTTATCTGTTCCATCGGACTAGAGATTTTCTGATCTTTCATAAATGTTTTATGTAACATCTGAATCTTAGACTTACCGGTTGATTGATGTTCACCGTCTCTCACGAGACAGGAAAACCAACGTGTAACTAATTCTACATAATATGCTAGCACAACTTTTAGAAGAATACAATAAGCTTTCATATATATTAAAAGCTTCAGGGCTCAAGCTATAGGGTTATTTAAATCATAATTGGCGGCTTTACAATGTACCCCTGCTGGCTATTTACCTTTGCAAACTGTCCTATTACAAGTAGGATTAGATATCCATCTCTCCGCTCTTAGATTGAAATGGCAAACGGGTAGATATGTCCTGATGATATTGGCGTAAACGATATTCAGTAACCGCCACCCAGTTGCCAATCTTTTAAAATCGCTCAACTCTTTCACCAGGCAAAAATGCAAAAGCAGTAATACGAAAATAATTTGTTAAAGAAATAAATAGGCCAAAATCTCATATAGATTAAACTTCACGGGAGATTTCGGGTCGGTTCGAGGTGCTGGTCCTTCAGGTCCGGTCTGTCTCACCTGCTAAAGCTGCCCCAAAATAATTCCGATTGCATTATTATATATTTTTTCAACACAGCCGCAACTGCCGCAACTTAAACCAGCCGGCTTAAGCGTATTAATAAAATCAAGCGATTGAATTGCTAATTATCAGAAATGAGCGTTTCTTCCATGACCCGGCCGTACGTGATATTAAAGCTTAATACGCCTGGTTAAATTCATACCTAAATTTTAATTTCTTTTTACTTATTACATTTACATAGCAATCATTAAGACACTAAGTTACTATGGCACTACAACTGGCTCAAGAGAAGTATATCTAATAGGCAGTCTGATTTGATAATCTGGCACTATCTTAGATAGGAGGAAATCGCTTATGTGATTTTCAGTCATCTGATATGTTCTTGAGTCAACCGATATGTCAATGATGCCTGATAAACTTCCTATTCACTCGGTTAATAGACTTAAATTTTCAAGATACGAGTTTAACTTCCTGGACATTTTCTGATGTGATTTTTGTGGGGGATGCCCATATTCTGCAGCGGTCTAGAACAGGAACAACCGATGACGATGAAATGATGATGTTAATGATTACATTTGAGCCTAAATAGCTCAGTTAATGATGTTATATACAAATATGAGGTAGATATGACACTAGCGCACTGAAACTGAGGCACTCAAATTACACTAATTGGTGTAATTAGATTGCAATTATATAGGCTGTCGTCTCTTTCCGTATCATACGTTCTATATCATCTGTCACATTCACTTACAAATGCCATATAAAGTAAAGAGGAACAATTTTTAAACGCCGCGCAGATTGGAGTTGCGCCATCTACTCGTATAGTATGTGAAGTTCTAAATCCCCGTTGATGTCATGTTGTGAACTATGCCTTAATACCCTCTGAACAAATGAGACCTTTACCCTGCATTGGGACATTTATAAAGACTATCACTTTACTTTCATTACATAAATAACGATGTCCAGTGTTACCACTCGGCTCTGTCGAATTCCCTCTGGCAAGGGTTGCCCTGTCCGCGAATTAATTGCGAATAAAACGAACATAATAGGCATAAAAAGGGGACACGAGATTCGTGGCCGCATAAATCATCGTGCCTCTCAAAACTGGCACTAGCGGTGTGCCCTGCGTCCGATAAGATTCCCGTGCATTCGCAAAAACAATTATGTCGACCCGAAATCTTGTCTTTGAGTCGGTCGCTTTGTTTTCGCTCTAGACGCTGCTCCTGTGGCATTATGCGCGCTGATAAATATTTATGCAATTTATTCATATTCGTTCCGAAACACCGCCGTCGCGATGGTTGACGAAATAGGTTACGACGTAGAGATGGCTGATACTTTAAACATTATACTTTTCCATTTTGAGCTTTATCAAATAGAGTTGTACATATTTCATGCTTAATATCAATATACTGTTTAACATGTTCGAAAAGCAACCGATTATATAATAATCTGATTTTGAAAATAACTGTTTTAAAATATGCAAATTTGTATTATAAATAAATATCAAAAGACAACATATCGAAGTATCAATAAAACATCCAGATAAATCTGAAACCGCCATTTTTATAATCGCGCGGACGAAAGTCCAAATTGAAGGCGTAAAAGTTTGCGCGGCTAAAATAGCCACATCGATGGGGACGTGTGGTGGATCATTGTCAAATCTGGTATCTGGTATCTGGTATCTGTGTCCCGAGCATCGGCCATCACGTCACCATGCAATAAATACGTCCCGTTGACAGGCAAAAAGGCGGGAATGCGCGCGACCCGGCGCGCCCGGCGGTCTCCGCCGCGCATGCGTATTCGTGTCGTGACGCTTTTTCTTTATTCAAAACATAATTCAATATCGATATTTTGACTCGTTAAAATGCGCTACGCCCAGGCGCGGATTTACCGTGGGCTTTATTTGTGACCGCACTGTCTGTTCGTGTACGTATTGTCATACGGTGAGTGCATACTCAGTTTTAAGTCTACTACAATTAACAAAAAAACTCAATTAACATATTCATTACAAAGTAAATTACTCTACTGCTCCCATGGTATACGTAGCTGTGCTCTTTCAAAAAACATTTTCTACATATTTCTGTATCGACTTCGTAACCAGCGCTTGCGCATTTCCAGTGCTCGGGCCACGCAACGGCCTCGGCAGATTTTCATGTAATTTTTTGTAATAATATGTTCTATTGGTATCGAGGTGGCGAATAAGGAAACGGTTCACATGATGGGTAAGTGAGGTCTATCGCATATAGATACCACCACTAGAGCACATCTCTGGTGGTGGTATCCATATGCGATAGACCGATAGACAGACCTTAAAAAAGAGGAACCTTATTAAAAAGAAGTTTTTGAAGATTTTGGGCGGATTTTCTGTCAGGCCGTACTACTCCGGTGTTCCTTTTTCCATCAGAAGCTGTTTAGTCAAACATTTTTATTTTAAGAAATTGACTCCCATGATGGGAATACACACTACAAAACTGAAGGTTTCACAGATATCATATCTGACTAAAAGTAAATGTAGTGGTAGGACTACGCAACAGTCTTTTCTGTTGCATCAATGGGCAGGTTCGTCCGGGAAGTACCACGACTTCACAGAAGACTGGCGTGAAGTAGAAGTTTCGTCGAGGAGTCGAATGAGTGAGGTAGCCAGGGCCCACTTTTTCAAAAGGCGGCAACGCTTTTGCAACCCTACGGGTGTTGTAAATGTCCATGGGCGGCGGTTATCACTTGACATCAGGTGAACCGCCAGCTTGTTTGCCACCTTTTGACATAAAAAAACCCAGAATAAGTATTTGTGGATGAACACAATGTGGTCTATAATTTAATAACATTAAAGATAATATAACTAAAGATTAACAAATGTTAGTATTAAAGCTTAACATAAACTAATAACAGTACCGTTGCATGGATTTTGTTGGTTTAATTTTGTTTTTAGTTTTTCTAACACTTTACTGCATCCCTGTTCATAATAGACGTCAAAATGTTATGTTCAAATAGTTAACCCTGGTTGCTTGTTTGTTTGAAAAAATGTTTTCGTTCTTATTATAAATAAAAATAAAATTCCTTATTATATAACAACAACTTGTTATATAGGTTTTCAGTATTTATTATCACTTATTCCTATCGAGATTAAAAACCAAAGTAGCTGTGATAGCATTTCAGTGTAACAAATAGTTCAGTGATACGGCCAGATGATTGTTGTAGAGCCTGCATAGATGTGGTTTGTGTTAAAATCTCCCAATGGAACATTACCGTATTGTCCGTGTAAAGTAGATTGCCTACAACATTACAGATATGTGATGATAGTATCTGATCTTAATGGCGAATATTCCCAAATGAACCTACAATAAATACCAATACGAAACATATCTATATGTTTACAACAATAAAACTGAACATTTTCATTCGCTATTAGATTAAAATGACGATAATCAACCGATTTCAAGTATTTTCGGGACATGAGTATAGTACTAGAGACTACCGAGAGACTACAGGTTCAACGCCTAAATAAAATGGTCCTTGCATCAAGTTTTTGTGTGCTTGCTATGAAAGAACAGATCATATGTAATTGAGAAAGCATGTAACTGTTTTAATAAATGTCCTTATGCTGGGCAAAGATCTTTTCTGAAAGGGCTTCTTATTCAGGTTGTTCGAGAATACTTAATGAAAAGCGAGCATTCTGAGCAATCACGGCAATGAAGTATAAAGTTATACAGTGGAATAGTAAAAGTAGCCTTTCACTCCGTCAACCGTCGCTATTGGTGATTCGTCTAGGATAATTAAAACTATCGTGTCAACATTGGACTGGCCATTAATAAACATAATCTCCGGCCTCTCGTCGAGGCGAATAAATCCTCGCGATGTGCCAATAGCCCGGTGTCTGTTCGGCGCATTAAGCTCTCACGAGAGGGGCTCGTTTGCGTGTCAGAGTTGGCCCGAGCGCTACATTCCCCCGCGGCGGCGGCGTCGGCATTATCAGATGCGCGGGCGCACGTGACGGCATCCCGCCCCGCCCCCCGTCCCCCCTAACACCTTCTAAGAAAAGGGGACATCGTCTCGGCATCGGGCGCGCGCCTCCACGTTCCGCTGCCACAGCACGCCGGCCAGCAACGCCGCGCCGGCCGCGGAATGGGACGCGCGTGAGCCGTTCCGCGGTTTATCTCGGCCAGATGCCAGCCTCCCCCGACCGGGCGCGGATCGCCCCGCTACGTGACGGACGGCTTAATGGCCCAGCAATCGGTATGCACGCGGGCTGCGGGGCGGCGACGCCTCGCTGCGCTTTGAATAATTTGCGCGGACGGCGGCAGGCGCCGCGTGGCGAATGTCGCGGACGACCCTTGGCGATAGCATCGCCGCGCGCGGACGCCGCCGATCTAGATCGCGGCGGCCGCGCACAAAAGACATGTCCCCGACGGATAAAGTCTTCGCGGGCGACATGCCCGCGCGAGGTATGCCTTTGAAGCACCACCTGATCCTATCCTAGAGACAATGCTCGCCCGTGCACTCCAAGCAGCGCGTCCTTTTTTAACGCACAGCGATTACTGCTCCGCTCTCGCGGTCGTTGTCTTTTTCGCGTCATGAATGGCCTACGGCGATTCATTAGCTGATGCGGTATTGTTTCTCGCCCGACGCGGAATCCGCGTCGGCCTTAACGATGAAAAATGGCCGCCTAATTATATTTCCGAGGGCGGTGCTTTTTCCCGCGCGCGGGCGAGCGCCGCGCAAAAAGCGGCCCGCCGGCCCCGCTTCACGTTGGCTGTCGAAAATCTGTCACAGGCTGTACGACAAGGGAATAAATGAAAGCAATTTGTTTTATCGGAATGCCATTAGGGTGTTTTTATTCGCCGTGAGTTTCGTCACCAGCGGCGTCGGATTCGCCACATGCGGTGGTGGAGGTACGCGCCCCGCGCCATAATGCGCATTCCACGCTTTTTCACCGACAATTAGCAATTAGCGCACAATAATAATTATCGTGATGCGTATTGCCATCTTAATGCTCGTTTGTCTCGCAATTTATGGAACCGATACTCGTGTGAATGTCGCCGATACGATCGCTTAATGCCGTGTAATTATTTCATTTTTATTTTAATAACGCCCCGATGGGCGCGCTCATTCCGCGATCGGAATTAAATCTGAATTGTCTTTCAAAGGTGCGAAGTAAGAAATTACATTGTTTTGGCGTCGAATTGTGCATCGATGAAATGAGTGTTGTGTGAAGTACATACACACATCGTACATGCATTGTCATTTGAATTACAGAAGGTAATTTTATGTAAAATTTACAGGAATTATATGACCGTTTGATTATGCATAGTCAAAATTAAACCCTGCCTTACCTTTCCCTCAGAGCAACGTAGCAGATATCGACGGGGCTCCGTCAATAAAAAAGGAGGTCTCCGATTCTCCCAAATTATAGTGTTTAAGTTATTTTCAATATGGCGCTGAGAATTGTGCGTAAAGTTTTAAAGCCACGATGCCTGTAATAAATGTAACGCTGCCTTCTGGCGTCCATTACTTAGTTCCAACCTTGTTATTAAGACCGATCTTATTTATTTACGGACTTAAGTTTTGGGAAAGTATCGGATTATTTGCGTATCGGCGCATTGAATGTTCAAGTTTCGGATTTTATTGATTTATTGAATGTAAGCATGTCGTAATACTATGTAAAATATTACTATGTATAATTATTAACTCCGTTAAAAGAAGTAGTATGAGTGTGAAAAGAAATTCTTTTAAGTATCTGTAATGTGTCCTAAAATATTTATTATTATATCTTATGAAGTGTATTCTTTTAAGTGTATGTTGGAAAAATAAATTATAAAATTCAGTGTCTCAGACACGGGAGCAACGCTGGACTTTAAATGCAACTAGCAAAAACATTGCGTTTGCAAAGGATGGCTAATCATTTGCTCAACTAATTGCTCAAATTGGCAGGCTCATTTGGGCTTACCAAATTCACTTTACCAAGACATCACAGAAGACCCGCTTGAAGTGGGTGTATTATTGCTTACGTCTGTGTTGTAGTTACTAAACTATTGGCTTGTAGTTGCTAAACTAGCCTGCGGAGGTCATGAGATCGATTCCTACACGGGACAAGTGTTTGTATGACCCGCCTGTAATTGTTCCGGATCTGGGTGTTTGTTCTCAAGAACAGTTATCCTCCATCAACATCCCGCTCTCTGGCACATGTCATATACATCTATTGGAGAGGGGGTCTTTCTACACTGCAATAACCAATACGAGGCTACCACTTTCATCGCCATCGGCTATCGGTTCTACGAGCTTTCCAGTCCATTGTCACTTCAGTTCACCAATCTTCTAGGCTATGTCGGGTAGCTTTGTTATAGGCGTATAGCATACAGTAAATTTGAGTTATTTACGTACGTTCTATATCAAACGCAGAAATCCGCGTCAAAAGTCGTCCGCAACGCAATAAATAACGAACGGAGCTCAAACGTGTCTGACGCAACGCCTAGGCGTCCTGCCCGACGGGCCCTAATAACACATGCGGTCACATAAAATATCGATTCGGAGGAATGTCCGAGCACAGGTGGCTGGGTCCGCCCCACCCTCAGGCGGCAACACTCCTAAAGTGCAATGCTCAATAGAGCGTCATAAATCCCCCGGTTAATACATGTTATTAATCGGGCCTAAGCGTTTGGACTTCTTCGACGCGGACTTCGACGCGGACATATTATTTACGGGCTGAACTGAGTACAGTAACATAAGTGAAGGCTTGGTTTTGTGTTTAATATTTACAATTAAGGTGTCTAATGTGTCAAACATTAGACACGAGCAGTGTTAATAAGTTGAGAATGTGCCGTTTTCCCGGCAACCTCCCGTTGTACAATAGTAGTTTTGAGTTGACGCAGAATGTTTCTTTTCAACGCATTCCTATCAGCCATTTGAAACTGGCGCTTGTTAAAGATTGACTAAGGCGATGATGATAATAATAAAGAAGTCCATCATTTCATAATTTCTCAGAGAACTAGACCTAATCGTTCTCATATCAGTTCTTATTTCTTATACGTTGTTAGAATAATTTTAAGCATTTCACACTTTTATGTTTACACACACCCAATGTAAATCATCCCCCCTGATGGAATGAAAAAAACTTCTAAAATGTTCTTAAACGATCATATGTTTTATAATGATTTATTGTATTTATATGATGAGATGAGACTGTTCTACGAATTTTTAAACTCCAGACGTTACTACACAGTACAGCGGACAGAATGGTTTTACGTCTGTATGTCACAGTTAGTCTGGGAAACCGACAATATAAGTTTATTTTAGTCCGATCTATGCAAAATGTACTTATAGTATCTTTTTCTTGTAATGTTGTAAGCTCGCATTCAGTTTTATAAATTCTAGGGTTCCAAGATGACATATAAAATTCTGAACATTGTCTTTTTTTATGGGAAAAGTTGTCAAACGAGCAGACGGTTCACCTGATGTTAACAGAACACCGCCACCCATGAACATCTGCTACACTTGAGGATTCCAGATGTGTTGACAACCTTTTGGAAGTTGGGCTCCGGCCACCTCACTCACCAGACGAAACGCGAAAGTATTATACTTCCACTTTACGCCGGTCTTCTGTGAGGTCGTGCTACTTCCCCGGACGAGCCTGCCCATTCGTGCAACAGCTGAGGCTGCTGCGTGGCCCTACCACCGTGAAAATTTAAATTACTATTGTATTCGTCTATTTAAATTACGATTGAACTGCACATGGTGTAAAATATCAGAGCGTATGTTCTATCTTGCACTGTTCCTTCGGCATTCTAATTCGAAAATAAAGCCGGACATGACTTCAGATAGCGTAAGCCCCTCAAATCGCGGTACGCGAACATCGGAACCAGAGTGAAACTCCTTCGGCAATCGCGCAGATTTATCTGTTAAACCTACTCGGATTTCTCGGGTCGTTTACGGGCGGCGTAGGGCCGTCCGCGGTCAGATGCATCGGGCACGAAGCGCGGTTTCCCAATAATTTCATACTCGGCGGGGCCCGATGGGGGCGAGATACGCGCGCCATCTCCGCCGTGGGCCACGCGCCTCGCTGCGTACACCCCGCGAATGCAAAACCGCGTCCCCCACATAAGCGGTCTCGGATCTCGTTAACGTTTCGTTGCCGATACTTTATGGGCTCATCGTTTTATTGCTACATCCGCGGCCGCGAAAGACCCGCGTTCAACGTACTCGCTATAATCTTTCGCATAATTTGCATCTTCGATGGCATCCTTCACCGTGGTACGGCCACGCGTGAAACGGCAGGTCCGTCCGGGGAAGTACCACGACCTCACAGAAGACTGGGGTGAAGTGGAAGTGTTATACTTCTGCATTTCGTCTGGTCAGTGAGGTATTTTATTAAAAGGTGGCAACCGCCAGTTCGCTTGCCACCTTTTCACATAAAAAAATCTATCGACATCGCTACTTGTTTCAATGTTTGTAAGCATAAAGCATTTACCATCTTAAGCATGTAATATATGACTCTTTACTGTCTAATATTTGTTCAATAAGCTTTTAATATAACTCAAGTTTCTAAACCGCGCATTTTATTTAAACTAACAAATGCAAATGTAGCGAGTGTTGTTATAAAATTATGAGCAAGACAATACTACTAGCAAAAAGATTAGTTATTCGAAGGTTAATAGTTGTTAGTCGCGATGCTCGATTACTTTACCACTTCACGAGGCCTCTCGTTCAGAAATAGGCCCACAAAAACGGCCACAGCTACGAAGCTGGGCGGGTCCGACGATCGGTTCTGCGATTTGGCGCGAAACGACCGCTCACAGCCTCAAACGCTAACAAGCTTTTTCACTCGCTTAGTTTCTCAATTAGATTCGATTAATTGCATCTATCAGTGTTATACCAGTATTTTATTACTACAATGTTATTACCGGTATGGTTGCTACTGGATTTGAAGCGACTTTGACTGCATGATCAAAAACGTTTGGCCTTTTGCCATTAAAAAAAAAGAGGGAAGATGTTCTATTAACAATTTCGTTATCGAATCTATGTTAAATATTGAATTAATATGCGAAGTAAGGAAAAACAAAAGCTGCTTCTGAAAACAGAATCTCGCAGTCACTCAAGGTAGTAAGTACACGACATTGTCACAACAATTCATAAAAACAATGGCGTGTAATATATTATATCTTAAAACTTTAACAGAGGAATTTTATTTCAAACGACTAAACGTGCTATGAATAGTAGTTTATTCGTTTAAAGAGAAATAAGTAATTTAATCAGAAATCTGTAAAAAAATTAACACCTAGTAGGACGTATTTTGAATCTTACAGTGCCTTGAAGTGCCTTTTCTTATAATTTTAATATGGGTAAAATGTTTAATTATTCTTTTACGCTTATGTTTGAAATAATATTATAAAAGTGCCCGTCTGTATTGCTTAACCAGCCGATAGATTTTAATAACTGTACAGAATGTTAACTCAGTATCAATAAATTATATACTTACAGCACAAGTAATAAGGAACAAGCGATAATGCCAAAAAATATACGAGTAAAGACGTTTACGAAATATTCACTTGCAAGTAACACTGTAATGTTATTAAATGTTTCAATTATTTCAATTACACTATATTTTATTGTACGTAACAAACTTAAAACTTGAATCCATTAAACCTTATAATTTATTAATGCGTTAAAAATTTTGTAAGTCAACGAACCCGACGAAAGAACCATAAAAATTTCGAACTTCTCGCTCCGCAAAGGGTAGTTACCAGGAATTGGTAGTGAGGAAAAAAGCGGTTACATCTGTCACAATTATTAAAACACACCTGCAGTCCACTGCCTCGCATTTACATAAAACGAAATCGCCCCGTGGACGATACACCACGGAATTCTGAATATCCATAAACATAGCTGGCAGCATACCGAGGGCCATACTTAAAAACAAAATTAAAGGGGATAGCCGTACGATAATATGAATTAAAAATAATAAAACAAAAAAATAGGAGTCACGGATCGCCTCGAGTGAGTTTTTTTTTTACTTTTTTCGACCGAAGCCTGCGAACAGACTGGCCGGTATCTCCTGACAATATCTTTGACGAGTTTTTTATGCGGCATTATTTTTAAATGAACAGATTATAAATGGTTGTTTGGCGATTTAACGCCCAATCTAATTAGGCAAATGATATGTGTTTTCGGCCTAAGATCGATTGGCGATTGGCTATGCTCTATTTTTTGATTGATTTCTAATAGGGCGTTACAAGTAGTGCTTTTGTTTTTTTATACCGGACAAATATAGAAAGAGCATTGATGACTTTCAAATTATTCGCTTTAAATATTTATTTTAAATTAGGTACCGACTTGTTATTTTTAGGCTTCCCGTATTGACTCGGGAACTCTTTGTATGTATTTACGCTGCCACAAATAAATTATAAAATTTTTGACACCACTTTAATATTTTGTAATGGATTATTTGCAATTTACTCATCTTATATAAATGTAAAGTGCCAGCCTATACATGCCCCACTGCTGGGCAAAGGCCTCCTCTGTACTGAGGGTATCAGGGCATAGTTCACCACGCGGCCCCACTGCGGATTGGCAGACTTCACAATATATCTTCGAAATATTATTTTTTTTATTATTATTTTTAAAATATGCAGGTTTCCTCACGATGTTGCTCGATCACCGCTGAGCACGTGGTAATTCAGTATTTAAAATTAACAATTTCATTGGTGCCGGCACCGGGATCGAACTCGAGTTGCTCGAGTATATTGAATTAAAGGCGAGCGCCCGGACACTGAGCTATCACGGCTCTTTTTTATGTTATCAATTACTACCTATATGAAAATTGTCCTTTAAATTTTTTAAATAATGTTATAATGCACGTTTTGAAATACGAAAACAATATTAAAGGTAAATGGACTATTTTTGTTCATTAAGTAGTTACAAGCATTTGGATCATTATCGTCATCATTATTATTTCAGCCTGTTCGAGTGCACTGCTGAACGTGTGGCCTTCCGCACAGATCACGAGGTAGAATATTGAGCCGCCTGCATCCATCGATTTCCTGTCACATCGGCACCGGTCGTCATATTATTTTCTTTTCCAATATCCCTTTAATGTTTGAAGAATAAAATTCTCGTAGATGTAATATAGATTTGCATTTTCACTATTTGGGTGGCATAACAAAGAATGGAAAAGGCCACCATTAAATTTGCTTAAATTCATGTCTCTTAACAAGTTATTCCTATTTGAGTCATTTCTAACACATTCCATCAACAGGTTTCTAACACATTCCATCAACAGGTGATGATGGTCTTTAGTTACTCCACATTCCTCACAATTTGGTGAATTAATTTTCTTCATAAGGAAGGCAAATTTGTTTCATGGAATGTGTCCAGATCTGAGTCTAAGAGCTGTACTAGTTTCCTACACAAATGAGTGTTTATGAACCACGGTACCCGACAGGGCTGGCACTGATTTGTTTTGTACTATATACCCTTATCTATAGACCGTTTGTCAAAATATTCATTCCAAAGATCATAGCAAACTTTTTAAATTTAGGCAAAAATTCTGTATAGTCTGGAATAAAATTGGTTTATTTCCATACTTAATTGCAAACTTCGCTAGCTTGTCAGCCTTTTCGTTACCCCTTAAACCAACGTGCGATGGAACCCATTGCAATTTCAGTTAGATACCCTTCAAAGTCAACACTTTACAAATCTTATGTAAAATTCAAGTTTTAATACGAAAATTTCAAACTTTTTTGAATAACTCTGGGAATCTAAACCATTCTCGAATCCACCAGAACACAAAAAATTTCATTAAAATCGGTCCAGCCGTTTAGGAGCAGTTCAGTGACATACACACGTACAGAAGAATTATAAATATAATATAAAGATAAATATAAACAAGAACTTCAATAACTTCTTTCTAATGATTCATAATCACCCAAAGTTGCGCTACACTTAATTTTCAATGGATTGTAAAACCTCTGTGAACTAATGTATTAAATAATATCATCTACAAAGTAATTTTATCTCGTATAAAATATCTCAATATCACTGAAAGCCGTTCTGGTTTTTTCCGTTATTAAGCGTATTAATATTGCAATTTATTTCAATTCCTTACTTAAATTTTAATGAATTCAAAATAATAAAAATTGCTACGAGCAAGTGTGAAAATGATCGAAAGTTTTATTACTTACTAATTAGAATCGAAAGCTGTTAAAATTTTTTTCCGCGTATCCTTGCTACAATTATTGGACATGGCAAACTTTAATTATCAACGCTACCTATCTTGACAGTGTTAATGGACTGTTGCGTTTACGAGTACAGAATAATTGGCTATAATACCTTTATTTATCATAGGAAAAAACTATTGTAAATGTAAGAGGAACAGTTCCGAAATTAAAAGGATAAATTGAGTGTCAAAATCTTGCTGCCGTACAAAAACTGATGTTAGAATCTCCTTATGACTCTAGCTTAAAGTTTTATTTAGATTTGTATTTAAAACTTTGCCGCCTTTTAGACATCTTATTTTTTTTAGGTCGCAAGACTAAATGTCAAAACGATACGGTATTATAATAATTACGGTAATTTACGGTGGTAGGGCCACGCAGCAGCCTCGGCTGTTGCACGAACGGGCAGGCCCGTCCGGGTAAGTACCACGACCTCACAGAAGACCAGCGTAAAGTGGAAGTATGAAAAATACTTTCGCGTTTCGTCTGGTGAGTGAGGTAGCCGGAGCCCAATTTTCAAAAGGTTATCAACGAATCTGTAACCCTCGGCTGTGTCCATGGGCGGCGGTATTCACTTAACATCAGGTGACCCATCTGCTCGTTTGGCAACTTTTCGCATAAAAAAAATGTTTTCATAATTACATATCAATGATCAGATTACCAATGACTACATTATTATTTGTATGTTTTTCTAAAACAATTTTCTTTTGAAGCTTCACGCACAACTTTTCACACACACACAAGATCTTAATGACCATAGAGTTATTTCTCACACATTCGCAATCTCAGTTTCATCCAAGTTGCTGGCAGCTTAAGGCAATTGCATATTTATGAGATTTTCATTTCCCTGTAAACCAATGTTTAATTCTTACACCGATTTCTCCTCGCGGATCTGTTTATGCAGGTACGCTATGACATTTCCACCGACGAAACATAGGCATAATGTATCAGTTGCTAAGCTATTGGAATCGGCACTTGGGGTCGTGGGTTCGATTTCCACAACAGGCACCTATTTGTGTGACCTTTTTTTGGTATTGGGGGAAATCTTCGAAAGATACCATGTCACCTTACATGACAGGGTTATATGGGTTTCTTACCCACTAAAACCCGTACGTACGTTTACGTAACCTTCTATACGTTTGGAGGGGCTCTGGGATCTCCTATGGAACGCAACGGTGTCCCTCTGTACTGCGCGTGAGCACGCCTCGGAGAAGGATAAACCTTCCCCGATTCCCTCGCCCTCTTGCAGCAGAACGAGACCACTTCGCTCTGCTGCCAATCCGTGTCCCCTTTTAGTCGCCTTTTACGACAATTTGTGTGACCCTAAGTTCCGGGTCTGGGTGTTTACTCCCAAGGTGAGGTGATGGCAGGCAGGCGGCTGCTATTAAAAAATCTAGTCAACGCTATTTACAAGATATTTGGCAAGTTGCGCCGGCCGCACCTTAGATGGGATTTTTTATGTGAAAATTTCCCAAGCGAGCAGATGGTTCACCTGATGTTAAGTAATAACCGCCGTCCATGGACATCTGCTACACCCAAGGGTTGCAGGTGCGTTGACAACCTTTTGAAAATTGTGCTCCGGCTACCTCACTCACCAGACGAAACGCGAAAGTATTTGTCATACTTTCACTTTACGCTGGTCTTCTGTGAGGTCGTGGTACTTACCCGGGCGGGCCTGCCCAATCGTGCAACAGCTGAGGCTGCTGCGTGGCCCTGTCACCGTTAATAATAACAGCAGGAGAAAAAAGTTTCGATATAATTTGACATTTACCTTGTAACTTAGTCATGTTTATGTAACCCACCACGTTATCTTATCTGTTAAGCGGTTTATACAAAAATAAACTTCCTTGGTTTATGATGTTCTTCTTCCTTGATATATGATTTATGTTTATCGGTGTTTTAAAGATATAACAAAAACAGTTATTTAAACAACACTCTTTGAATGACAAACAAGATTCTTCGAATTTTAAAAATGAAATCGTCGCGATACGATATAGAGTGAAATACATATTATAAAAAATATATATTTGTTGAAATAGATTGCAGAATAGATGTTTTGCTATGGTCAAAAAAAGTTAAAAGTAAAATAGATAACAGCCTAAAAGTGTCTCACTGCTGGGCTAGGGCCTCCTCAGCACAGAGGATATTAGGGAATCATAGGGGATAGCTCAATGTCCGGGTGCTCGCCTTTAAGTCAATATACTCGAGAAGGTTGCTCGGGTATTCTGACTAAAACTTCGATTTCATTGGCCGATTTATCACGTGCTCAGCAGTGAAGGAAACATCGTGAGGAAACCTGCATATTTTCGAAATAACAACAAAAAATTATATGTGAAGTCCGCCAATACGCAGTGGGGCCACGTCCACCATACTGCGCCCTGAAACCTTCTATACAAAGAGGGCTTTGCTCTGCAGTGGGACATGTATAGGCTGTTATCTTACTTTACTTTTTTTATTTAATCAATTTTTACCTATGTTTTAGATATACACTCACAACGTAAGTCAGACAGTGTCAAATGTATGCCCGTTAATAGTTATAGGTTCCTAATTAATTCAAACAAATAATTTTTTAATATTAATTAGATGCGAACGCCATTCAAATGATTCATTGGCAGCAGTGTCGGCAGTTTCATTAAGGGTTCAAACACCCGGCCGTCAATGGCCGCCACCGGGCGCCGTGTGCGGACTACCGATGAGGCCGTTGGCAACGTGGGAACGGTGGAGTTGCGAATTTCGTGCACCGCGGGCCGCTTGCAAATTGCAATCACGTCGCCGCACGTAAAAATACAACCGAGCCGCGCGTCCCAACGTCTCGTCGGAACCGCCACGCTGCAGCCGAGCCGCGTATTCGGCCGACATCATAATTTAGCAAACGCAAAAACCCGCGTACCGATAAATAAAACTGCGGGCCTTCTTCAACGGGCCGGCGAGCTAACGCGTCCGAGGCGGGAAAACGGATGGAACTCGAGGGCGAAACTTTTAAAAAAGGAAACTGCTCTTGCGACGGCGCGCACGACGCGATTGGCCGGCGGCGCAGGGGCGGGAAGCGGCGGCGCGGCGATTGGCCCGCGCCGCGCCACGGCCCGCGCTCGTCTCGAGACGCCAGCGGATAGATTTTTTTTTTGTTGAACAAAAGCAATTTTCCTATTCTTCTTGTTGGCGCAACGTTACCATGGTCCGTTTTTGCTCGGCTCCGTTTTGTATTGTTTATTGTGTTCGAATGCGCGACAATCCGCTCCCGGTTAATTCTCAGCGATATTAACAACGGCCCCCCGATGTATTGTTCTGTCGCGCGCATGCAAATACGCTAAAAACTGGTGGTTGTTGTGAAAAACGCAAGCGAGGCTGCGACTCGCGTACAGGAAGCCTCGCAACGCCGTAATTCATTGTTAATTAAACTAGATACCAACAGTTCCTAACAACAATTCTCTCGGTTGACAATGAGAAATCACAACAATTTTTTTGCGGTCTTTCAACAATGGTTATTTCGTATTTTTATAATTTATCCTTCATTTTATCTCAACGTATCTCAAAGATTGTTGTTTTCAATCGATAATTTTAATTCTATAACTACAGTTCATTTAGTTCTTTTGACTTCGGTTGATAAAAATAATAGTTATGGTATTGATTAACGGATTTCTCATATTGTTATGATTTTGACAGCTAGGGTTCGTCTTTGTTAATATATAATCAATTCAAGTCCTTACATTTAATTAGGACTATCTTAAAAGTTAACATAGACTGAAATTGAAACCTTATTAAATGTTTTATTATTATTATAGAACATACCTATACAATATCAATTAATAAAATATTTTTTGCTTAAAGTTCGGCATCCAAATTGTTCTGTTCAATATTGGTTTAAATGGAATCATAATTTCATTAAACCCTGCTTTATTGTCGCTGTTATTCTACAGTTAAATTAACATGTGAAACTTTAACGTTGCATGACAATGCTCGAATAAATTTGCTACATTACGGTAAGTAGAGGGGGCTTGGGCATACCTACACGAGCTTGAATATTACAACTACGGTGCAATACGGTTTCTTAGTTTGCGTTTAGAAATGCCGTATTCAAATTAATTTAAATGGGGCCTGCCCACGAAAAACAAAACTGTTCCTGCTTTAATAGCAGCTTAGCTCGTGCCCACTGAAGCTAGTCATCTGGCGATATGATTGTTCTTAAAATATTCATTAGGTGGAATGCGAGTCGTGCGGTCGTCGTGGTGAATAATAAATAACTAGATATTAATCGTCATTTTTAATCTGTAACACCGGGGACGTGCTTGGCATTTTGCTGGCGGTTTGTTGATGATGTTGGTAAATTGGCTTACGATTAAATAACGATGGAAACCTTATAAATGTATCGGCAGACCATGCTGCTTGATGTAGAAACGATTGAGTTTATTTAAAATCATAAAAAGAAAATCTTCAGCGATGAAAAGAGTCTCAATGTTCGATATTTCCCAAGAGGAGTGTCGAACATTGTAATTTTTTTTAATAACAGCAATATTTTTGTTCACGGCGACTCACAAGTAATTGTATTTTTAATCGTCTAAATTTATTGATTTAACGTTATTCAATATTTCAGATGATAATAAATGTAATAACTTAAGCAAATAATTCCCTGCTAATTATCAATATCTGCGGAGTTGATCACCACGGGCCGACCTGGTCAATTAATCTGCGAGGTTGATTACTAATAGTAAATTTGAATGACCATTAAGTAACAACTGATGCTAATGCCGAACGAATCAGCCGTATCTGCGGAGCTGATCGCCACAAGCTGAGCAGGAAATTGCCATAGGAAGCATTGGGGGGGGGGGGGGGGGGCATTAGTAGGCGCGGGCGCGTCCGATGTGGCGCTGTGCGCCGAGATGTTGCCCGATTGGGTCCATTTTTCCTCCAAATTGCCCCCTTTGTTATGCAAAGCGCGCGGACGCCGTGTGCGGTCGGCGCCCGCGACGCGCCCTTATCGCGTCGCTTGCGATGCGAACGGCGTTCCGGACATCTCGTCACGCGCCCCGGACTGTCCTCGCCGGCCCTAGGTCCAGCACAGCCCTCGTTAGGAACCGTGAGACTCTTTAATGGGATAAGCATCAAGCGGCTACCACTACACCCGTTTGCAGCGTTGCAAAATAGTCCTGTGTCTTGGTCACTGTTTGAAATGCTTATCCTTACTAGTATTATAAACGCGAAAGTTTTTACGTATGGATGTTTGTTACTCTTTCACGCAAAAACTACCGAATGGATTTTAATGAAAATTTGCAATAATATAGCTTATACATCAGAATAACAGATAGGATATAATTTATGAAGGTGGGTTTCTTAAAGAAACTTCACGACTTAACCGCAGAACTAATTTTGATGAATTTTGGTATAAAGATAGTTAGTTAGGAGCTTGGAGTAGAAAATGAGTTACTTGAAGTACTAATCCTGCGTAGACAAAGTCGCGGGCACCAGCTAGTTATAAATGCATACTTTCAGCTTCACTATCCACTAGGCAAATCGAATAATGACTCCATCTCAGAAATTACGAGAACATTTCTCTAAAACAGGAGAAAACGCAAACAAATCAATAATCGAACAAATATATTGACACGCACAATTTGGTACGTACAAATGTTTTGAAGTTGATCGTAGTCAGTTTTGTTCTTACATTAATCATTACTAGAGCTCTACAATAGTCCTAGGCTATATGTGCTTAGCATTGCATATATTATATCCAGATACTTAGCTTTATCGATATGGAGTCATTACAGTTTAGCCCCTAACACGAAAACATGTTGAACGAGTGTTGCCAAGTCACCAAAGAGCCATAGCCACTTAATTTCAATTCACAAAAGTTCCACTTGCACTCGTATAATTGTTTTGTTTTGCTCGTTATGATCGATCGTTTTACCTTCTAGAAAGTTATTACATTATAATTGTACGGTTAATTTAAAACAAAAACAAGATCTTGTATCTTCAACCCCGACGGATTACCTTTTTTTATAATTCTACCGTTAAAAATTAAAGGTTAAAGGAGGTAATCGAGGTAGCCCATTTTGTTCACGTTTCACCTTGTTTTAAGTCGAAAACGGGATAAACAGTCAGCTCGCAGCTAGTACGATAACACCAGGATAGTTTTGGGAGCAAGAGTTTTCAAACCCTCAGCCCATCAGTGTAAAATTTATTGTTGCACAACACTAGGATTAAAAGTGAATACTCAACTTTTAAATTTAAATGTGTTATTGCATTATAATGTTCATGTACAAACGAAATTTCACCGAAAAAAATAGTGCATGGTCCGCTAATAGATTTTTCGCTAACGGAAGACATTTTTTATTTTAGATGTCTTTATTAAGTCTAGACATATCTTTTAAACGATGACGTCAAGAGATCACGTTGAGGGATGCTTTTCATGTCAAAAAATTTAAAATGTTATTGAAATTAATAACATTAATAAAAGTAATAACATATTTAAAAATTATTAAAATGTTATCGAAAAACAAAACAGTATATAAGGTATATAACTTTATAGTAAATTGATTTCTATTTAAAAGCTATTCACAATAAATTCCCGAATACAGGTGCAATTAATGTAACACCGCTACCGCTCAGCAAGATGAGGGGACTAATTATTCGTGAGTACACCGTAATCTATGAAATGAGGCCTCATTGATTTTCCCTTCTGTTAATTGCAATAGTCGCCTTCCACGCGACGTTTACGTTTGGATATATAATTTGGGGCCCTTATTCCGATCGCAGTGCGGCCCACAATGCCGTGCCGTTTTACGCGCGGGCCGCAAACGGTAAAGTTTCGCAGTCGATCCTATTTATCGCGTCGGGCCAATGCATCATATTTGTCCAGGGTTCGTCATCAGCGTGCGCGCCGATCGGAATCGCGGTGATAATGAATTGGGCGCATTAAAACACGAGAGAACGGACCATTATGCGCCATTCATTCGGTTCAACGACCCCCATCCCTGACGTCGAGAGTTCCGCAATTTTAACATGTCCGATCCTTATTTCATTCTAATGCTCAACTAACACCGGTAGTGAAATATTATGATAGATTTTTGTTACGTAATATTTTTTATAGCTTTTTCTAAAATAATGTATATCAACCGTGTATTCGTACTTCAATAGATTATAATCAAAATTGTAATATGTTGAATTATAATAGTTTGGCATGATGGAAAACCTAAATGATTTTAAGTAGGTATAATTCAAATATTATTTTGCTGATTTATTTTTGTAGTTCTAGAGTATATATGTACTCTGTTGTGTTTAAGTTCCTACTTATTCTTCCATATACAAAAGATCATATTATTAACAGTATTAAAATTTTATAACGTACCTTACACTTTGTACATAATATATATTACATTACTTTCGTCAATAAATATACTTATCTGCAATGTCTATAAAATTTTAGGACGTTTTAACAAAATCCCAACTTTAAAAAAAAATATTAAATATTTAATTGACATTTCTCATTTAGTTTAAAAACTATTGGAAGATAAATATTAATTATTATAAGTTAACTACGATCTCATTTGCTAATCATCACAACTTTATAAACGACTACTTGCAAATAATCTAATGCAATATGTTGTTCATAAGTGGCTTTCCATCACCAGATGTTTGAGGGTGGAACCAGCCGAGACCACGTGATATTGCGCGCCTCGTAAACCATGTTTTTTCGCCCGAAGCACGCCTTTACACGCTCAAAATGCATTCCGCAGATATAAATTTGAATTAACGCCTTTATTGAAATATGCAGTAACTATCCAAGAATTTTCCTTACGATGTTACGTGAACATAAATACCGAACATCTCTAATCGTGGCAGCCATAATACAGGTTTATAATTTACCTTACATTTAAGCTGCATTGTGCTTCTAAAATTTACATCTTCCTCTATCAGGCTACTTGTGTACTTAAATTTGTTGTAAGAAATTGAAGTAATTTTCCCAAGCGTAAAGTAAACAAATACTTCAAAGTGATTGGTGGGGTTTGTTACCCTCTAATAACGTAAATTGTTAAAGATTTTTACTTAAGATGGGACAACTATCACGACAATGATAGTTGTTCACAATAAAATTGCGGGCGTATATCCCTAATATTAGACAAAATTTGATGATATTTTTTCATACAATCAGAACGTCATTCTGATACTGAATTTTTTGTTTATCGAATATTTCAAGTAGCGTATAAAAACATCAAGAAATTATTATCATATAATAAGTAAGAAATAATAAAAAAATAAGTTAATTTAATAAAAAATAATTTAATTAATAAAACTAATTTCTAAGTTTTTAAAACTTGTTGAAGTGTCATCTGCAAACAACACTGTGTGTGTGTATACTGTTTATTCCATACTAAGCCTATAATGAGCCGAGAATCGGGCCCTTGCGGAACGCCTTGTGAAACCGTCAACCCAGAAGAACTAACACCATTTATTAAGAATTTTCGAATTCTATTAAACGTTAAAATTTGTAGAAAAAGTACGAAAAGATTGCCGCCGCTGTGGGAATCGAACCAACGTCTTCGGCATTCGCGGCCTGACACTTTAGCCATTAAGCTAAGGGGCTGATTGCCTCGACGAAAATCTTAACGTCCTTTATCTATGTGGTTTTTAATAATGCGCCAAGCATTGCTTCAAATCCTTTCGTTTTGCAAATCTTTTCATACCTACCCTTTTTTTACAAATTTTAATGTTTAATTTAATTTAAAATTTTAATTTTTTTACATGAACATGAGATAGGTACCGAGGTCAAGCGCGGTACTTTTGATTCTTATAAAGTTGTAACAATCCATGGAAAATCCTTGATTTCATATACCTGCAGAATATGAAATGCAGATCTCTACGAATAAAAAAAAGTAATTTTAAGTACTTAAATAACAACGAATTTGCTGTTTTTTATGAGAGAAGGTGGCAAGCGAGCTGGCTTTTCTCCTGATGTACTCGTAAATAACATTGGCAACACCCGTAGGTTTGCGAAGCGTTGCCACATTTTGCCGACTCAAAATCAGCGCTGCACTTCTGCGGCTTATGCTGAGTCGGTCCCTTCCGCCACCACACATTCTATTTGTTAATATTATTATAATTACTGTTATAACACACTTTTTTTTGTAATATTTTTCTCTTTCTTTATGTAAACATTTCTTTTCTCTCTGTGTTTTTATTTTTATAATTTTTAGTCTTTAAGTTTTGTACCATTATTTTAAGGTGACGGAATAAAGGTCTTTATTAAGTTGGGCTCCGGTTAACTCACTCACCAAAAGAAAAGTAGGAATATAATACTTTCACATCACATCGGTCTTCTATGAGGTCGTGGTACTTCCCCGGGCGGACCTGCCCATTCGTGCAACAGCTGATACTGCTGGGTGGCAACAGCTACCACTACTTACCACAGTTTGTAAAGCATATTTGTTTGTAGCTTTGACGTAAACTTTAATTATGGAATGTATTATAACGTAGAAGCCTTCAAGTGGCAGACATTGGCATTTAATTCTTATTGTGCCTTTTTAATTTGCAAAGTTGACAAATGATGAGCTTGCATGCTTGCGTGGGCTGCTTGATTGTATGTCGGCCACAAATTGCAGACTGTGTTACCCGAAAAGTCATGGTCATTTATTCACCGGGTTTTTTCTAGGTTCTAGCCACTCGGACTTTTGATTGAAAGTGGCTGCAGACCACCCTCTGTTAGTTCCTGATATTAAGTGAATACCCTGGACTTTCACAAGACCTGTGGGGTTGCAATGGCACCACTTAGCAAGATATACTGATTTTTAAGGGATGATTACCGAAAAAACGATTCACCTGATTGCAATTTAGACCCATGAATACTCATAAAAAAGGCGTGCTTACCGCCACTAAGAATGGATCTTCTGCTACCTATGTTACTGGATGAAACACAAAAGTATAAATACTGTTGATTCATTCTTTACGCCTTATGTCAGCTGGCCTCTTTTGGCAATTTAACAACAGAAGCCGTTACTTAGTTCTATAACAGCAATAATCATCTATAAATCAACCAGCTCATTACTATAATCGATTTTGACGTAGTATAGTGCAACAGTCAATTCTTTGTAAATGATTCGCGTAGTGATGGGAATGTTATTTAAAAAAAATGTTACTAAACGTTAATGCAACTATTATAAAACAATGAACTAGCAAGGTACTCGGACAGAATTATAGGCTGGGGGAATATCTGCCCATCGGAATGATAAATTGCTCACAACATCAGCGACGTGGTGTTGTTCGGTTAAAAACCGCAGAAGTGTTGGTCACGCGAACTTTCTTTGTGGCCGGAGACAATTGCTGGGGCAATCAACTTGTCGACGGGCCGGCGGGCAATTTGCCGTGTTGTTTCGTTTAATCGATTTCTTCTGCTGTTCAAACACTAATTCGACGCGTGTCGCGTGAACAGATGTTCGTCGAATCGTCTAGAATGACTATCAATGCTCGCGGAATTAAAAGTAATTCCGGTTTTGAAGCGTCATCGTCGATGATTTGCACACCAAAGGGCTGACATTACTATAGCCCGGTTTCAATCTACTATCAATCTATAGATCTGGTTACTGGAGATAAAATTGACGTAAATATTATGGAGCTAATGTCAAATAACTATCGCTAGTAACCAAATCCACAGATGGAAAGCGGCCGGTAAACAATACGTACCTTGTGTTGCAATCAGCCGTTTAGCTTAATGGCTAAAGAGTCAGGCTGCGATGCCTAAGACCACGTTCGATTCCCACAGCGGCGACGATCTTTTCTTACTTTTTCTTCAAATTTTAATAATTATGTACCTTAACAAATAAAGTTATTCTATTAAATTCTAATTCTGCAGTTTTGCGAACTCACTGAATTATTATATCAGTAGCTGTTGAAATTAAAAAAATATAATTTCCTTACACCTTCTTTCACATCTATTCCAGCACGGCGGGGGTGAGGGTTTTGGGGGTACTACCCCCTCCCCTCATCGAAATATACAAGATATAATTAATACATCATATAAATACAATTTTTAATTTCTCAGATACGTGAACAGATTTTATCAAAAAAAATGTGTGTGTACTTATGTACGTGCATAAGAATTTATACTTCTTAAGCGTAACAAAAGAAAAATAAGCAAAAAATTTTATCCCTTGTGCTATCCGCTGCCCTTTGTTTGTGAAAAAGACATTCAATAAAAGATAAGGGTTATAACTTGTAATTATAAGTAATATGTCAAAAAATTGTTTTTGGTTGCCATGGTAATACCATGAAGCTCCAACGTTTCACATTTTGGGCTGTCATAATATTTTCCAAACGCGCCAAAAGAAGTATAACTTCAAAAAAATATCAGCAAAAATCGAAATCTGCGACTTTTTTAATGTTGCTCAGTTTCATTTCTTTGTATGGTACATTTCTTTGTTTTGATTTTCTTGAATCCCCCGATATTAAAACCTGAGTACTACGCCCGTGCCCGTCCCTTCTATACTATAATAAACTAATTCAATACGTTTCACGCTGTTGATACATAATTTTAGTTTAATGTATATGTTTATTTTTACGTGAGATGTTTGCAAGGAAACAGGTAGTTGAATGATTGCCGCTGCCCATGAATCCGCAACACCTATGGAATTACTTGTTAGTTTGCAACCTGTGAAACCTGGGCCCCGTTTACCTTACTTGTGAAACAAAACAAAAATGTTTAACACTTCTGTGAGGGCGAAGTACGTCATTGGACCAGCCAATGAACCGATGATATATTTTAGCATGCTTTAGGTCAAAGTCTTTATTCATTTATTTTTCAGTTTATCGACTCATCAACATAAAATTGAAAACGTTGATGTATCAAAAATAAATTAGCTCGCGTGTTCCAACTTGTTAACAAGTTCTCTCACCATTATTAAACTTTTTTTTAGTGAAAAACAACGTAAGAAATAATTCTGTAGGAAAATGAAATGGATGAAGAATGGAAAATCCTGCTTTGATACTAAAATGTTAAACTAACCTTTTTTTATGTCAAAAGTTGCCAAGCAAGCAGACGGTTCACCTGATGTTAAGTGAATACCGCCGCCCATGGACATCTGCTACACCCGAGAGTTCCAGATGCGTTGACAACCTTTTTAAAATTGGGCTCCGGCCACCTCACGCACCAGACGAAACGCGAAAGTATTATACTTCCACTTTACGCCGGTCTTCTGTGAGGTCGTGGTACTTACCCGGACGAGCCTGCCATTCGTGCAACAGCCGAGGCTGCTGCGTACCACCGTAACTTTTTAAGTTCTATTAACTAATAGAAATTAAGTATGTAATATCAATTAATAAAGATAATGTCAATAATCCTCTTTTAAAATTTAAATAAAAATTTAAAAAAATTTGCAATTTGCAAATAAAACTGAGGTCCTTAAATCTTTATCTTTGTATAGTTTAATTTTTATCCTCACTTGCTTTAGAATTGACAATGACTGCGTAATTATGTGCTAATTAGACGATACAATCGTTTGCGGAATAGGTGCCTAATAGGTGTTAGGTTGAGCAGGTGCTCAATTATCGATGAAGACATTTAATAAATATAACTTAACGACACATAATTGCGGCGTACAAAAGCTTTTTTCAATACAGATTTAATATCTTTAGCAAAACGAGTTACGTCTATGAATAAAACGCAGCATAAAGCTTTGTCAGACTTGAATATATATTCAATAGACTTACACACGTCCGTGTAATAGATTGGTATAGAAATTCTAGTTTAAAATACCTTAAGTAGGGCATGATGACAATTCGCACTCATTCGATTTACTGTTCGGGCAATTATATTTATTATTGTTTTTAATTAATCAAGCTACGTAAGTAGTCGATAACATCGGAACTTACCGACCTTTTTGCGGTGCAGATACTGTCGACAAAAAAGTTTCCGTATAATTTGACGTTCTATTTTCGCCTTGTTTAACTCTTTCGTTCGTTCGTCTGTTTTAACTTTATGAAAGACCTGGGATGAAATACCTTGATGGGCTGCTGCAACTTGATACGACAGGGCAAAGTGAATAGAAGCCATTTTTTTAAGACCCAATTGGTGAAGTGGATAGTTCAGTAGCGAATTTGTAGTCTTGGCCACCCTAGGCCCCAACCTATTCAATAAGTTCTAGCCGCTAATTTCTCAGCGCTCATCATATATCTTGTTATCATTGGTGAATTTTTTGTCACAATTGCCCGTCCCATATATGTGGCCACCGTAGGCCCGGGCCTATTGGGTCTTAGGGCAAATCCGCCTCTGGGATAGTTGCTGTCTCTTTCGCCCGAGGGTGTGGGTTCGATCCTCACTACTGGAAAAACTATCTGATGAAAATAGCGTTTCTCTAGTAATTGGTTTATATATCTACATAAACGGTCAGTTTATTTATAAAAAAAAGTATGTTCGAGCATGTTTATCGGTAACCTATTGACCATAGTCCCATCTTTGCTTAGTTTGGGACTAGATAATGTTGTGTTTACACACGGGACATTTTGTTTTTCTTTTTAAATAACAATTACCTGTGATAATTTTTTATAAGTAAATTACATCATTTTTTATCGTTGTAAAACAATATTTGAAAATGTTTGTGTGCTGTAAAGGACGTTGCATGCGCCAAGCATTGCTTGAAATGCAAAAAAAAATGTAGATAAAATACATCGAGATTTTCGTCGGTATGTATTTCAATCAGCCGTTTAGCTTGGTGGTTAAAGCGTCAGGCCGCGAATCACGGTTCAGTTCCTACAGCGGTGAAAATCTTTCGTAAATTTTTTTCTAAAAAATTTAATCTATTTCCCTTATTTCATTTAAAGTTAAGCATGTCTAACTCTATTCTTTTCTCCTTCTTTTGGCAGGGACGACAATTATGCATGCCGTTCTTCTGACGTAAGTAAGGATCACAGCCTATGGAGCTCATGGCACCACAGATGTTGCCGGCTTGTTGCCAAAACACAGAGGGAGGACTCCCGCTACCTCACTCACTAACGAGACGCAAAATTTAAAATATTTTGCCTTTACCTTAATCTGTAGGGCTGTTATCCGAGTAGAGCTGATGTGTACTATAGCGATATATACTTTAGCATGCTTTAGGTCAAAGTCTTTATTTATTTATTTTTCAGTTTATCGACTCATCAACATAAAATTGAAAACATTGATGTATCAAAAATAAATTAGCTCGCGTGTTCCAGCTTGTTAACAAGTTCTCTCACCATTATTAAACTTTTTTTTAGTGAAAAACAACGTAAGAAATAATTCTGTAGGAAAATGAAACGGATCAAGAATAGAAAATTCTGCTCTGGTACTAAAATGTTAAACTAATCTTTTTTTATGTCAAAAGTTGCCAAGCTCTCTCGATACCTCACCTATCTTATTGTTATGGTAAATCTTGTTCTAACAAACGAACAAATGTGGTGCAGTGACTTTTGCACACAAAAAAATCAAAAAACGTAAAATTTATTTCTGCACGCCGGTTTGTTGACTTTTTCTTTCGATTAATATTTCTGTTTTACCAAAGGTAAAAATAAAAGTAGATCTATAAAGTAATAGCCTAAAAATATAACCTAAATCTGTTAAAAATTAAAATTAAGCCCTCCTTGGTACTACGGCTATTTGTAGAACTACACGTACTTTTGTACGTTTTTGTTGACTTTACATATTTGCGATATTTTTTCATATACTTCTTAAATAGGCAGGTTCTCTCTAGTTTCATCCGCTATAGCTCAGCGCTCGTTTATTCACTAAATACTAGCATACCAATAAGATTGATAATAGATCGAATCCCAGTGCTAGGTACCATGAAAAAACTATGAAGAAAAAAAGACGATTGATAATATTCGCTACAATCTTTTTTAGGGGCGGATTGTGTGAAATATCTGTATTTTTTGTGTAAAAGTTTGGGCAGTGAGTACCAACGACTACTTCAGAAGATCTATTTGTAGTCTTCCCTTCAAAAAATAAGCATTGTCCCTTTACTGTAGGATAACACTAGCCCGTGTTGTAAGGACGTTACATACATGAGTTACACGTGGACAAACACCCATATTCGAAACAATTATATACAGCGTGTCGTTACCATCGCGACAATAAATGAACACACGTCTAACGCTACTTGCCAATAATCATAAAAAAATATTAAAGTTAAACAAAATCCATAATTAAAAAATATATTTTTCAAACAAACTAATTAAGTAAAAAAAACAAAATTTCTAACACCCTATACAACTTGCGCTACAGGGTCGCATTACAAGCTTCTCCTTCTAACAATATGTTTTGTCTCTTTTAAATTCATTCAACCCATTCATTTGCTTTGTGACCTTTACAAATGAACTTTACGTTACAGTTTTATACGTAAGGGTGATCTAAAATTCTTTGTATTGGAAAATTTAATAACTCTGTAAATATTGATATTTAAAGAATGTAAATGTTTAATACAATTTGAAAAAGTTATCCCCTATATGTGTGTTCATTTATTGTCGCGATTGTAAAGACACGCTGTATACATAATTCTCGTTTGGGAATCGAATTCATGAGCTCGACGCCGAAACCAATTCTTTGGCAACTGCATCATGGAGTCATGGGCTAAGCCTTACTAAAGAGCGTGAAGTAGAAGTACTTAAACGTTTGCGTGTCAATAGGTAACGAAGACTACAAGAGCTCTCCAATCAATTTGTAATCTAATGACCAAGGTAATGACCACCAAATGGCAAGGTTTGATGATTCCTGTACAATTCCAGCCTTTTAAAATGTTTTTATATTCTATTGGTCCGAGAGAAACGCCAGCTCGTTTGCCATAATTTACAAAATAAAAAACGGACTCACTATTTCGCTGTCCGTACATACCCCAGATGCGATTGCATCGTCTACGTTGCGTCCCGTTGCGACGCCCCACACGCTCGAGCGCTAATGAATTCGCCTGTATTCCTATTTCCACCGCCAACCTAATTTTATGTGGGTATGAATTTTTCAATGCATTTGTTTAATAATGCTCTACCGTTGAACAACAACATTTTCGTGACGATTTTCGAACTGAAGTTTTGTAATATTATTTTTTGTGCTCTTTGAAAAAACTATTTATATTATATTTAGATTTCTTAGCATTCGATTTTCAAATGAAAATCGGATTTTAATTCTATTAAATTTTCAAATAAAATTTAAAATTAAACTCCCACGTAAATATTTAAATAAAGTGTGGCAGTTTATTCTTTCATTTTCAAAGGCCAATAAGTTAGTACTCCATTAAAACTTTCGGATAAAACCCGCAATATTTTTAATTGACATAATATTTGTATGTATTATCATTCTTTAAAAAATATTTTAACCGTTGTAGGCCAAAGATTCAATCAGTTTCTGAATCTTCGGAGATGTAGTGATAATGAACTGTTGCCTTTCTTAACTAATCATCAACTTTAATCCAAATAAGCTAGGGCTTAGTAGGCTAACGGCCGGTTTCAATATTCTATCTACAGATAGAATTGGTAATTGGAGATAGAATTTTTACATATTTATTATGGATGCTAATTTCAAATACCTATCGCTAGTAGCCAAATCTATCTGTAGAATTTTAAAACCGGCCGTTAGAAAGTATCTGTCAACATATCTTCTCGCGCCTTATAAATATGGTCGGGAAACATTGTGACAACGATGCTATAGCTAATTCTTATTCTAACGCTGATATATATCGAGAGAGAGAGTAACGAGAGACTATAGATATTGTCGAAAGAGAACGAAGGTATGGAAGCATTAGAAACACAATCGTTTCGCGTGACCAGATAACATTCGATCAGCACTCTGGCCTTGTAAGTTCTGGCGGTCAATTTGTTGTGAGCCGCACTATTTATCGGACCCATCTACAGAACGCGAACGAAACCGGGATGCAACGCTAGTTTTTTATACAAACCCCTCGAACTGATAGGCGACAATTACACGATCGTTGCGGCGAAAGCGAAAACCGGTACCATCGCGATTTGGTCGACATTTGCATGGAAATTGATTTTTTTTAATGTTTCAAGTCCGCTAATGACGTGCGTACACGCATGTTTGGAACGCATCTCTAATTACGCCTTTGTTGCGCAGAATGCAATTAAACTGTGGAAGTGGGTATTTGAATATAGGTTTATGCATAAAACATTCTTTGTTATGTTTACTCGTTTTTTCGTCGTGCTCCAATGAGAAATAATCAAAATGGAAAAGTAAACTATTTATTAAAAACATCAACAAAGATTCTAATTTTATATCATCATCATCATTTCAGTCTGTTTGAGTCTACGGCTGAACATAGGCAGCACGGAATACCACGAAGCACGATGCTGAGCCACCTATATCCATCGACTTCCCGCGCATTTGCATAGGTTGTCACTCCGTCTAGTGGGGATTGTCCTACACTACGATGGCCAGTAGGAGGCTGCCACTCGAGAATCTTTCTTCCCCAAGGTTTTTCGGTTCTACGATCTATATAGTCGGCCCATCGCCACTTCAGCTAACTAATCCTCTGAGCTATATCTTCTTTTACATAATAATAAGTAAATCATTTAGAGATTGACAATAGAGACAAATATTCGTTATTTACTTACTAAAACTTAAGTCAAATAGCATTAAGATATCACCATTATCAAAATAAAAAACCTTTAAAGAATAATCAACATCTTACATTCTATACAAATTGACTGATTAAGTAATTATTTTACGAATAATGTATTTCTTTTCATTATTATCTCCACTCTCATCTATAATTTCATTTTACATTCTACTTATAAAAGTCTGAATATTGTTACATCAACCTTTTTTTATTTGTGTCAAAAGGCTCGACTGTTGTGTTGATTTAACCATACCAATATAGCCAAATAGGCAATTAAGCAAGAGCAATGGGATTTATTCAGATTCATCAAACCAATTCGAAATCATAATTGATCTGCCGCGTAAAAAATATAGAGGGCTGTTAGGGCGGGAATAGGCGCCAAAAATATAAAACTAGCATGATGACTGGCCGAAACACTTGGAGCCAAAAGTCAATTAACGAGCTGCGGCCGAAACGAGCCGATTGATAGCGCAGAGCAAGCGAAATTCGAACATGCTGCAGATTGTCTCGTACTCAGTGTGTCCGTCTTGGGGCAACACTAAACGAAGTTTGTAATAAGAGCTTTAGGGCGAGAACTGTGAAGGGTATTTTAAAAAAAATATTTAAAAAGTAAACACTCCGTGCGCGTAATATTCTAAAAACGAAATCCAAAGTTTTCGATTTACGTATTAATTATTTAAGTTACGGATAATTATGAGAAAGCACCTAAACAAACTAACAAAATCATAAAAATCAATGTTACAATGACCATAACATATTGTCAATAGTCAAGGGTCACTGTAGATTAATTATTAAAACGTCATTAAAAAAATAACCTGAAAGTACCCAACGAGAATATAGTAAGAGCTAACAACTTTCAGTTTAATCTTAAAATTCACTGTGTACCTACTTTGTTGTGGCCATCAGTCTCAGTCGATCGCTTCGTGGTCTCTGCACGATATCATGGTCCCAATTTTTGCAATACACATTGTAAACACCAGAGTTGTGATGTTTTGAAAATTCAAATGTATGTAAATTTGCAAAGTAGTGTGGAACCTAGCCTTCTCCGTCAAATATCTGATACGGAAGTAAACAGAAAATGTTATGTTATAAAACTGTACGTACAGGCGTTTAACCTAACTAAAAATGTATTAAAGGCTTATAGCTTATTCAAAACGTTTTATTCCGAATTAAATTGTATTATCGTACAATTGGAACGTTGCTTCGTCTCTGTCGAGTAATTAAGCGTTTCTTGACTTTTGCTCTCAAGTGTTTCGTGCACGTCATTGTTGAATGTAAACTGCACTATAGTTATTACAGTTGCCGATGTATTTCCGCTTTTAAATATCGGCTCTCCCGTCCTCCCCTTACCTTATTCGAATTAAAGCAAGCACGATAAGATCTCCGCAGCTCAGCGACAATTAAATCTGACCGCTAAGACAAAACAAACGTAGAATAGCAGCGAAAAGCTGCCGTTTGTGAGCGTTAAACTCGGTCCCTGAGTGGTAAAAAACACATTTGCAACTGATGAAAGCTATCGATGATACTTTTAACTTCGTATTTCATCTAGGTTTTCCGATATGGTTAGGCTAAGTCTGTTGCTGGCATAATAATTAATATCTATGGTCAAGCCTTACTTAATAAATAAGCTATCGCCAGGTTATTTCGTATACGTGATAATTCAGCAAAATACAGATTACATATACAGATGAACACAGTCTTATTACATAGACAGAACTGAATGGTGGCTGCAACAGATGATGACCGCGCCGACTATCAATACGTAAGAAATTGTAGGTTCGATACCTAAACGGGTCAGAAACTTATGTAATCTATATATATAAAAATGAATCCCTATTTTCCTTGGTCACGCCATCACGCGTCAAGGGCTGGACCGATTTCACTTTTTTTTGTTGTGTTTGTTATTATCAGGAGAAGGTTCTTATCTCATCTTTAAAACTACATAACGGATCTTGATGCGGTTTTTTTTACTAAATAGAGTGATTCAAGAGGAAGGTTCATATGTATAATGCATTGCACCCGCGCGAAGCCGGGGAGGGTCGCTAGTAAAAATATGAAAAATCTAGTTTAGTGCAGTTTGTGTCCACGAATTCATGGTTGTAAAAACCTCCGCGACACGAGAGTACCTTTCAAAAGACCCTACACAAACAAAGGCCGCACTCCGTTATTGCGAAACGTTCTCGATTTTTCCACGTCCATAGTAATTTCACGATCAATGGCGCATCGACAGTACGCGGAGGAGCCGCGCCGCTGAATGTCGTTATCGGGCACAACAATGACTTTCTGACTCGCTGGCGATCCTCAAAGGTAATTCGCATTTTTCACGGGAGACGGCGGCCCTCGGCTGGAACTGGGCACCGTTATGCGAAATTAATGCTTCCACCCCCACTTCGTATTACCCGGCCGCGCAATTAATTGTGGATGCGAGCTCGTAATAACGTTAATTGGAAAATGTATTGCGATTTTTATAGGACATGTTTGTAATACGAATAATTACAATGATAAATGTAAAATATCGTATATATAATATGTTTTATTTCATCTTTCATCGTAACTTTTAATAAACCAGCCTCATTTTAATGTCTAGTAGTTTACATATGTATTGGACTGGCTAGTACATTATTTACTTTATTGTATTTTATATGGGCCGAAATAGTAGTGGATCTTTATAAAATATTATATAATGTAGGTGCTACCAAAAAAAAAAGGTGGCTCACCTTTTTTTTTTTTTTTGGTATCGGGGGGAAATCTTCAAAAGATACCCTGTCATGATATGACAGGGTTATGTGGGGTTCGTAACCACTAAAACCCTCTCGGTGGCCACCTTCTGTACCTTTGGAGGGACTCCGGGATCTCCTATGGAACGCACCGGTGTCCCTCGGTACTGGGCGTGAGCACGCCTCGGGGAAGGGTAAACCATCCCCTATTCCCTCGCCGTCTTCCGGCAGCCCGAGACCACTTCGTGCTGCTGCCAATCCGTGTCCCCTTTTAGTCGCCTTTTACGACAGGCAGGGGATACCTTAGCTCTATTCTACGAGCCCGAGACTACAGGGCTGAACTGAAGGCTCACCTAGGGATGTGATCGTCAACATCTATTTGACACTCACTATATCGGAGAATTTGAATTGCCTTATAAGGAATTATAGACATGTTCTTAATGGTCACTTGAAAATTGCTTCGACAACATTTTAGTATTTAGCAATGTAAAGATAGATGAAAATGTTTCTAAGCATTTTATATTGCAACATTAAAATGTTATAAAAACATTACATATTGCAACATTTTTATGAACAGAGAACAAAACCCATTTCAAATATCTCACTCATTATACATTTTCTATTTCATTTTGAGAAATTTACTGATTTATCTCCGGAGTCCAAGGTCCAATACTTACTACAGACACTTGCTTTTGCTACGCATTGTATCCTTAAATCATCCTAAAATCAGAATCTTCCGTGGGTCATGAATCAATGAAATGTTTATTAAATTGAATGTAGCAATTAAATTTATTCTTATTTAAAGCATCCGACTATAAATTTGTTTTTTTCCGAGTTTATATGCGAATTCTCTGCAGTAAATAAGCTATGCACCTTACAATGTTAATACTAAAAGCAAATTTAGTAATGAGAGAGAAACTAATACCTAAATTTATCCGTATCAGAGAAGTTGGACTTCATCATCATCGTCATTTCAGCCTGTATGAGTCCACTGCTGAACATAGGCCTCCCCCGTAGACTGCCACGAAGTACGATCCTGAGCCACCTGCATCCATCGACTTCCCACACCTCAGTTGGACTTATTTCCATTTAATTTCATTGAAAGCTGGTCGAGTGAAGTTTCTAACTCTCTTAGAGGCTTCCTCAAAGTATCTGGTTCGACATAACATAATATATCGTATCATATCATATATCGGTTACAGCATAATTTATAAAGGTATGTCATTTTTGGATTGTGTTTCGAATATACAAACTGGCTCGGTTGAAGCCGGCTAGGTTATTTGCTCCGGCGTGAAAGGTTGTGGGCTTGATTCCCACATGGAATAAGTATTTATTTTTCTAGGTGTTCGTCCACGTGAAATTTTCTTCGCAAATGTTCATACCACTCTAAATATTTCGCGAATAAAATAATACGAATCAAAAAATAGAAGAAATAGTAATGATTTAAAAAAAAAACTGTATTTCCCTTCTTTTTTCATCAAATTGTTTTTTTGTATGCTAACAAGATTCATGATATTTGAAAAATCAAGTATTTTGAATTTTTTTCTGTGTACGACATTATGCGAAATAAGAGTCACACTATTCCGTCACCACCTCGCATATTCCTTCTGACTTTACGTCGCCCACAGTATTCGAATCGAGATCATTCAGAATCACGAAAAAACCAATAAAAATTACAAATATTGTTTGCTTATCGCAAAGAAATAGCAACGTCGAGAATGTGTTTGCACGGTTAGCACGAATCGTTTCTTGCCAGCGAATTTCCCTCATATTTCCGTGTCAGCAAAATGCGAACTATTCGTTGCGTACAATAAAATGTTGAACGCTTGTCTATGGCTATGTGGTTAGGGCTGCGGTCGCGTTTTTGTGTTTGCTCTCTTATCGAACGTTTACACTACAGCGGCCTCTGGCATTTCCGAATAATCCTTTAGTAGTAAATCAATCAATTGTTATACAGTTCGGGTGCTCATCGTTTTTTATTCGCGTTTTCGTTTGCGATGGCTTAACTGCAGGTTTGATGTCTATGGCCCTCGGTTGTCATCCTGGCTCCGACCTTAATCTTCTGGGTTGGTGTGATTGGCCATGTGCTACGAAATTCCCGTTCTGTATTCGATCTATGTTTTATGTAGGAATACTTGATTACACTCGATGTCGTAGTAGAGATCCCTCGAAACTGTATTATTCGCAATTTACTCCACTCTGCGTGAAAGTTATTTTTAATTATTTTTTACTTATATATTACACTGACTACATTAATTACAAAATAGCTTTACTGGGTAAGGTGAAAAATGTGTTATAAACGAACATACAAATATTTTCAGGGCATATTTTTACCTTATTCCAAACTAAGCAAAGCTTGTACTATGGTACTTTTCTCTTGTAAATAAATACATGTTACATATATGCGACTTTAAACAGCTAGACCCTAGAAAAACACTATATTCGTCACATATTTTTCCAATAGTAGTGTCAAACACACTCGCTTTGGCAGTGAACCTATTACTGACACACAAGATTTAAATTACGTACGTACGTAAGATTTAAATTTGACTGAGCTATAACTAAGGTAGTAAAATAAAATAAGTCCAAAATAATACTATGTATACATTCAGTATTTCCTCATGTTTCGTATGATTTAGACAAATAGTTCTGTTGAATATAAATATAACTATCATGATTCAAATAATTACTAATACAAAAATATTATAATAAACTACAAATATTAACAATCTTACCTATTTGTGACCCATTATTTACGATTTTAAATATGTATATGTATGAAGGGCATATGCTATTGGTAAGACAGGTTAAGTGTCAGTGTTCAATTTATGGGAAATTAAAAAAAAGAATTCAATAAATGCCAACCATTTAGAGCACCCGTCGCAGTCATCATTTTCGAGTTATTCCTTAGACTAGGCATTCGCTTTCTTCGGTTTATCACTTAGGAAGAAATACGCATTGTTATTCGTTTTTATTATAAAAACAATGATAATCCTCGACAAAAACTGAGCATGCGATGCAGGACTTACAACGAATGAATGCAACTCCTTATTGATATGAAAAATGTTCGATTTTAATATGTGATGCAAAAAAACGTTATGCGTATAAGAAATTAATACATGATGCATCGGTCGAGCAGTGCGCTTTGAATTTACATGCGGTTTTAGTTATGTTTTTATTGGTTGGTTCAATGTGTTAGATTTTATCCAAACTCTGTCATAGAATTCTGTTGGGCTTGAAAGGTGCCATATTTTTCGAAGCAGACGTTCTGACGGTGGCGCTCTGGCGGTGGTAGGTCGCGTTGTATTTTAATTAATTGTTATGGCCGTCTCGAGACGTGGCACGAACGGCGGAAAGCCATGAAAGCTACGCTACCATAAAGCACTCGACCTTCTAAGACTATTCAGCGGGTTTAATTAGTATTAAAGTACACTCTATTTACATCACAATCGCCTCTTATCTGCCTAAATCGCCTTGTCAAGCATATGGATTATCAATCTTTAAATAAAATGTTTGTTTATTTGCACCGAACGAGATGTGTTATATTATATCGATTGCGCTGTTAATTTTGGTCGAAAAGAAAACACTACGAACTGGATGAAGGATTCATTCAAAGCCAGACCAAATGAATCAAAATCTGCCTTTTCGCTCTCACTAGCTTTTTTAATGTGAGAAAGTGGCAAAAAAGCTAGCGGTCCACCTGATGTTAAGTGATAACCGTCTGCCCATGGACATTTACAACACCTGTAGGGTTGTAAATGTCCTTATCACCTCTTTATGAAGAGAGCCCCTCTTTTTCACTAGCTTTTTCATTGCAATCTTGATTCTTATTATTATTATTATATATACTTTATTGTACACCACAAAAAGTTTTATACAGTTCATATAAAATAAATCTTAAAAGCTAGGTACAATAAGGCGGTCTTATCCCTAAAGAGCGATCTCTTCCAGACAACCTTAGGACAAGGAAAATAAACTTATGAATAGTGGGAGGTGGTGTGCTTAATAAACTTACTTAATAATAACAAAATAAATTATAATAAACATACATAAACATAAATAAATATATAATATATATAATTAACATAAATAAATATAAGAAAGTATAATAGATTAATATTGTCAATGTTACCTATGGATTACAGAGGGATTACGTCATAGTGATTCTTTACGTCATTTTTAAATTTGTCTAGCGTCTTTGCACGACGAATTTGCTGAGGTAGTTCATTCCACAAGCAGATAGCCTTGACTGTAAAGGAATTTTTGTAATATTTGGTTTTATACGCGTGTGGTTCTAAAATTAGTTCTTATTAACCAATGGAACTGGTTTACCGCCAAATAGTGACCTTTTTCTTTTAAATACGCTATATTATTATACCATGTCTTCTAATTCACAACACATAAACTCGCTAAACAATTCGATCGCGTCAGAAACATTTCTTTCTTGAATACAAAGAAATAGAACCTACTCACAGATGGCAGGTGTGGTGTAAAATTATATATAGTTTTGCATTTTGTCGCGTGAGTAAGGTAATACTTGTTAACAATGCTGATGACATTTTTGGCGTCATGAGTGACCATATTGGCACCATTAGTTGAAATTCTCACACGTTGGCATCTCGTTGAAAAAGAAGATGACAATTACGTATCCATAAAGTCGAGAGGAAAAAGATGCGGAAAACTATAATTCGTTCTCTCCATTTTGGTGATAGGTTCGAACATTTGTATACACGGAACAAACCAAATCAAAAAATAATCGACATTTGTGTTCTTCATTAATAATAAGCGATATATTGAAACGGAATAGCGATAAAAGAGCTTTTTGTACAGCGAAAATCTTTGACAACAAGACATCACACCACTTATACACACACAGTTCACCCAGAGTGTTCTTATATCATAGCAAAGTTCTCGTGCCATCGTCCTAACGCATTCGTCGATAGAACCGTTTGGGCAAAGACAAAAGTGGGCCCGTGATAGTCATCTGCGTTATCAACAGTACCTCGTTGCAAAACTTCCGGTCGTAAAGCAGGAGGAAGCCGGTAAACGGGCTCAGATAGCGCCGCCGTACAAATTTCCTAATAACGAACTTTGCGGCCCTCGGAGGGGCGTTATTAAAAGCTGACCGCGTCCGAAGCGATTACTATGCAAATACCACTTCGTTATGTCCACCGGGCACGATCATCCATGTTAAGTAACCCCTGGGCTAGCGGCCGACCATAAAGGGTGGTTAAATTGTTGTTAAATTCGAACAGCCTAAATAAATCGTCTCGTATTTAGATTTCGTAGGCTTTCGTTATCAACAGGCTATGTTCTGATCAAGATGTACGCGTGACACTGAAGAAAACTATGCATGGTATAATTCTCGTATTATAGTAGTCTATTCTTAAATAGAATAGTGCTTAAGAATTGGACTTCGATCATCATTTAGAAAAATATATTTGCATTATAAGACTACAACAAAATATCCTATCTGTGTTCGAATTATTAATCATGATAAAGTTCGTAAAGTTATTAATTCCTTCGCCAATTCTGTTTAAATGAACTTCTATGTAATCTTTTTGTGGTGAATCAAAATCAAATAAATTAAAAATTCACTAAAGCCAATTTAATTGCCTCGTACAAAATCAAAGCAGTACAACGCGTAAGCGTTGATATTGAAAAGAAACAAATACAATCATCCAAACATATTGACTTAACTATAATTTACTGAAGTGGACACTGGATTGCTGGAAGGAATTATGTTTTAGAGATTTTAAGATTACTATTATCTATTATTCTTAATTCTTAATAACAATCAATTTATTTTCTAAATGGACCGATAAAAGCAGCCAAACATTTTAATGAAATCATCATTAAAAGGTCAAAGGACTTTACAAGCTCTTAGTTTAGATTAGAAATTGTGTTAAAGTGACAGTCTGTTTATAAGTATATTACAACAATGTTTTGAAACCGAGTTTCAAACCCAAGTTAATATCATAAGGAATCAATAAAATTAGCCAAAAGTTCTAATTATAACATGCTTAAATGGACACTAGATTCAAGAGACAGGCTGTTCTTAAAATTACTAGTACTATCTAATACTCTTAATTCTTAATAAAACCCAAGTTAATATCGAAAGGAATCGATCCAATCAACAAAACGTTTTAATTAAAACCTTAAATAGACACTGGATTTACGATTACTCAGTTTATATAATTGAAAAGAGAATTTATTATAAAGTGACAGCCCATTTTTGAGATTGTTATTACCCAATATTCTTAATTCTTAACGACATCCAAGTTAAGGTAGAAATTCTTCTGCGTCTAAGGCATTTAACTTTTACATTCACTCTGTAATAATGGCAAGTTGACTTGAGCTATAGCCTCCGGTACAGTGATTACGTACACCAACTCACACAATGGACAATTAAATCGGACTACGGACTGCGCGATACGATTCCGTGTAACACATAGCTATAATAACAGATGTACACACCTGAACTACTTAGTGTTGTATAATTGAATTCGTGTAAAAACAATTATACTTACGTGTACGTTTTGTATTTGCTCTGAGATATCACCGACCACAATTCCGAATCCAATGACAATTTATCTATTTCACTAGTTAGCAAATATCAAATCGTTTCATAAGCTTAAAGCTTAAAGTCAACAGTGAAGAATATTATAATTTTAAAGTACTTTTTTATATGGAGAAAATGTACCCAGAGCTTGGCTGCTATATAATCTGTACCCTAAATTTTTGATGACGATAGTGTATCGGACGTCAAACATGAGTTCTCATTTTAAATAGATCGTGATTCTCAGACTTGTGCCTGGATCCACCACCTGGCAGTTATTAGGCTAAAGTACGCCCTAAGTAGCAATCTGCCAACTCTGAGAGTTAAAACTCGTGAAAGCGTGTTTTTTTTAGGTGAAAAAGTGACAAACAAGCAGGCGTTTCACCTGATGTTAAGCGACAACCGCCGCTTACAGACATTTGCAACACCGGTTGCAGATGTTTTGCCACCTTTAAGTAATGTGAGCCCCGGATACCTCACTCACTAGACGAAACGCAGAAATGTAACATTTCTACTTTACGCCGGTTCTGTGAGGTCGTGGTTCTAACACGGACGGACCTGCCCATTCGTGCAACAGGGAATACTGTTACGTGTTCCTACCACCATTATTATTATTGTTATTGGTATTAACTTGCGATTATGCTATATGCTACACTTTCCGAGACTATAAATACTTTCTAGTGTTTTTCGCACATTTTCTTCGTGGTGTCGAATCATTTAGCCCTGCCCTTATTCCACCTAGGTGGGGTTAGCACAACATGTAGATAATGTTGTAAGTGGTTTCGTCTATATTTTTTAAGACTAACGCCCGACGTCAGCCCTCCAAACAAATACCCAGAACCGGAATAATTATCAGTAGGTCACAAAAATACTTATCCCCTGTGTAAATCGAACCCACGACCCCCAACACCGAAGCCAATAACTTAGAAATGGCACCACCGTATCATTTAGGGTTTATTTATATTTATTTTATGTCTAAACTAACGTAAAAATTGACAAACTATTACATAGCTCATATGATACACTTAAGATTAAGTATTCGAAATTTCAGCAACTAGAAGAACGTCCTTATTTACTTGCAAATGTTCCTTAAGCAATCCTTAGGGAAATGTGGTATGTATCAAACGACTACAAGAAATTTCAAGACAGCACATCTCTAGATCTGTTCTTGTGGACACGGTGATTAATAACCTTCGCGCCTTCAGTGGCATCACTAAATCACTCCGCGACCCATCCCGTGGGTGTCGCAAGACTTGCAGGAATGCCTGGAAAATCTTGGCTCCTGCTTTTGCACTGCCACTATTTCGAAGGATCAATAACAAACAAAACACATCGGTCAGACTGCTGTCTGCGAAATTATAAAAGATAGTTAATAAATAATAAATTATGATTAAATACAATGCATTGAGTAATTTAAAAATAAAGTAAAACATAATAGTCATCCATCAAAATACAGATTCAACTATTAGGATGTATGTTTTCAGTTAAACATTTCAAAATAAATAGTGCTTATTAAATTGAGGCTGACATAACTTAAGATTCGACACGAGTTTTAGGTTAATTAAATATTAAAGACTTTAAATTATAGTACATTTCAAGATCCTTTCTGAACCACATCGAACAACATCCATGATAGATTTGAAAAAGAAATGTATCTATTATGTAAGAAACATGTTCGAATGTAAAAGTTAATATTATAAGCATACAGCGACTTACATACCAAAATACCAAATACTTGTTTCTTTTGCGAATAAAAGGTCCATCTCTTGCATTAAATAATAATACGTTTCTAAATCTACTACAACAACGGATCTTACAATGGTGAACAATTCTTAGCATCACGAGGTTATTGTCTAATGAAAAGTAATTAACTGTTGGACGGAGGAGGGGGGCGCGGGGTGAGGACATTGACATGACAATGCTGAATGTAACAATCGCTGGAAAGAGTTAAAGAGACGATGCTGAGTCAGCAAGAAACCTCTCCGCCATAACTTGTAGCCAGTCAGTCGCATATAACAAGGATCCACGAATATATTACTTGCACCATCTGATGTAGTTCCAATGCAGGTGAAATCAAATTCATCTAGAAAGTAGTAACACACCAGATGAATTAGATTCGGGGTGATAATAAAAAAATAATTGTTTGCATTTTATGATTTAAAATCATTTATTACTTAATATCATTAGTATACTGAGGATACCCTCAGTAAGTTATCGGTAACAGCGGAACGAACACAGAAGAACTTTCTCTTTCCCATGATGAAACGATTTTTATAACGATTAGTGATTGACCCTGAACACTCGTTTGCTCGATGCTTACTCACCAAGCGACACTCAAAAGCATAAATACTATAACTTTTTAATGGTGGTACTTTCCGACTTGAAAATAATCTTGTAATTGTAGACCAGTATTGGTAGAGATTATTCTTATAAAATTTGTAAATTAAAAAAGTGCGTGGGCACACTTCAAGTCTTTTCGAAATTTACCACAAAGAAATATTTAGTACCAGAGAATTGAACTTTGCATTTATTATATAAACCCAGTAGGTTTCAATCTGCACCGATCTTAACATATCAGGTAGATAGCTGAGCTAGTATGGAATAAAAATAAGAAATGAGTAAGCTGGTCTGTAAAAGTAGGGTTTGAAGCTACAAACACGTATTGTGACGATTAGTAAGTTACGAGACTTGGTATTATTTCCGATATCGCCTCCATTTAAGAAATTGACTCCGAGGCCGGTGGACGGTGCGGTTAGTTAGGCCGCAAAGAGGCCGACATAACTTCATTGATTAAAGCTCACGTTGATCGATGCTTGCTTTTAGGTCTCCGATTTATGAGACGCCTCAGCCATTTTTTATGTCACCCCAGTCTTGCCGAATGGACATTCCCGATGACTTCAAGTCCGCCTTTATGATGTTTCTATTTCTAGCGTAAAAAGGCCTCTTAAAATGGAAACATTGCAACTTGACTACGTCTATAGAACAATACCGTAAAATTATTATCGATTATTTTCAATAAATTCGTTGCGAATTTTGTCATCGCTTCACATATATCTGTTCATATTTGATGATGTTTCTTTAACTGTTATTTATTAGTTATATTATTAAAGACCACCTGTTCCTACATTACATCTACATACTACAGATAAAAATGACATTAATTATATACAAAATTATATACAGAATTGAACTACCTCTAAAAATCACTTTTTATCAAAAGACTTTTTGTTTGTGAAGTTTCTTCAGTGTTATATGCAATATGTTAATATTTATAAGCGTCCTGTTATGTCACTCGTCAAAGTTCAAATCAAGTTTTTTCAATCTGGGCCATGAAATTTTTCCTCGCAGCATTGCTTATCAGTTTAACGTTAAAGTTGGTTAGTATTTGCGACTGTCTATTACAGTAAATCGTGTTTTAGACTCGTCTTACTCATTAGCATTTTCTTTAATTCGGCCTTATAGCAACGACTTATTGCCCACGAGCGCATAACTGTTTTGTGGTTTCGTCTACTTTAAATCTTTCATTATTTGTCACCGGACTTTGAAATCTGAAGGCTCTAATTCTTATAGCGAACTATGAAACGCCTAACGGAAATCCAATAAAAACCGGCCAAGTGCCAGTCGGACTCGCTCCGATGTTTTCCGTGCCATTATCTATAAAAGTGGCAAAAAAATCATGTCTGTATGGGACTCCCACTTAAATATTTTTTATACTGTTTTTTAGTATTTTTTATAGCGGCAACAGAAATACATCATCTGTGAAAATTTCAAGCGTCTATCACGGTTCATGAGATATAGCCTGGTGACAGACGGACAGACAGACAGAGTCTTAGTAATAGGGTCCCGTTTTACCCTTTGGGCACGGAATCCTAATAACCGCCAGCGAACAATTAGGCGAAATTCAAAGGTGAGGCGGTTGCGAGGAGCATTTAGGGTAATAACTAATCAAGTCGGTGCTGCGTATGTTGCCGTAAGGGTAGACGAGGCGCGCGGCCACGCGTGAAGATGCCGAGATAGCCAACCGCCCCGCCACATGACGCGCCTGCGCCGTGCGTGAGCGATTGCTCGGCGCGATTGCGCTTTTTCTGCTTACGCGCCAGTGTTTAATAGGCTTTATGAAGTAATTAATTCGCAACGACGCCCGGGCGTGGAGAACGACGAGGCAACTGGCGCTCCGCAATTTCGCAAGAGCGAGAAATCGCGCCGTTACATTGGCTGATGAAGCTTCACACTTGTGAGGTTGCCTGTGCTGGTAATCTTACATCACTAAAACTGTTGCTATAATACTGATAACTGGGATGTCATAGAGCCAGGGGCTCACCCGATGCTCGAGGAGGGAGGGCCTCTTCAGTATCAGCCTACACATGTCCCACAGCTGGACAAAGACCTCCTCTGTACAGAGGACATAGTCCACTACGCGACCCCACTGCGAATTGGTGGACTTCACATATCTATGATTTTTTTTTTATTATTATTTCGAAAATATTCAGGTTTTACTCACGATGTTTTCCTTCACCGGGTAGCACGTGATAATACAGCACTTAAAATTAAATATTTCATTGGTGCTGGCACAAGGGATCGAACTCAGGTTGCTCGAGTACATTGAATTAAAGGCGAGCGTCCGGACAATGAGCTATCACGTGTTGTGTTAACATAAATTAGAAGTTGTCCTCTAACTAAGCATCGAATACGCAACTTACACACGGATTTCTTCATAGATAATCCTCGGCACAATCGAACGGCGCTTCGACGATTTCTTCGTTAAAGCGCGAGACGCGTGTTTTCGGCATCCGGACCACCGTCCCCGATCTCGGGCGGCGTTGATTGCGCCGATAGTGGCTTACGAAACACCGGTCCGTTATTAGACAAACTAAAAATTAAAATAGCTAAACGGGCTTCCCCCGCCACGCCGGCACTAAGCAGGCCAATTGTGGCGCGCAGCGGGCGGCGAGACTCTCATTATTTTATAATAACCCGCATAGAGGGCGAACAAAACGCCCGTCATGCGGACACGGGGCCACGCAAACAGGCGAACTCTTACCGAATTAATTGCCCCGGATTGGGAGGCATCTCGTCCGGGCACGGCCTCGAAGCGAGTCTCCTATCGCCTTCGAGATACAATCGATAACAATTAGAGATCATTGTCTACTATCCGCGGAGTTTTTGCAATGTCGCTCGGGTAGATTGGAAGCGTTCAGGTTGCTGATCAAATACGAGTTCGGTTAGTTATTTAAAACGAAATTGTTTGCGGGTGGCACACATCGCCTAATTAGCGTTTCTTTGTAAATAAATCAGCAATAATAGCAATTTAGATGACTAGATATGTATGGGAGCAGTTTTTTCTCATGATCGAGAATCACACGTCTCTCATTCTGTTGAGGAAGTTGAAATACTATTAAACAATATATATTACAGAAGCCGGTCAGAAAACAAATATCATCAGAAATGTTATCGTTACACTACTCGCTTTCATAACGCAGTTTTCTTAAACAATACATTAAATTTAAATTTGTTTAAACGTTTTTGTAAGGTTCAAAATTCATGATCGTTATACTAAAATTCGCGTGACATATAAGTTAGCCCGTGAAGATGTACGTAATTAATCAATCGTATCGTAACTCCTTTTTAAATATGATATAACTATTCAACGATTTGAGGATGGCTCACAGGGTTCACACGTCGTTGGATACCGATTGGGGAACATCTGTAAGAGCCGATATAGCACTTGATCTGTGCGCGAGATTACGCTAAAGCGGTGTACGACGTGTTGAACGCACCTATCTCGGCTCGATATAAATCATCTTATTAACTATTGTTTCGGGAGGTGTGGCGCGAACGAGCCGAGATGCTATCGGCACTCCGATGTGTTTTAAATTAACATAATAGGCTCTGTGAATGGCGTTCTGTGATCGGTGTTTGTTGTTACGAGTGCAGTACCTATGTTGGCGATAGATTCGCGCCGCTGTTGGGCTTTGATCCGACTCAAGTGCTGGTTGCATGAGGATTGGGGAGGAATTTGGTGGTACTTTATGTTGTATGAACAAACACACTATTAGCACAGTTGCTTCGAGTTGGGTCAGTACCCATAGTTCCCTCGTAATAATAGTTGTTTTAGTTAAATACAAATCTTTGGTTGCTATAGCAATTGTAAAAAAATTATATATGATAGAGACGCGTATGTTATAAAGGCTATGTCAAACTGCCCCACGACACGGTGCGCTCTATTTATATGTATGTTTGTGTATTTAAGCACTACTAGGGGACTCCTAGTGGTCAATATTAGACCATAATTAATTATACAAGGTAGTGTGTGTGATGATTTTTTCATACTCCTCCGTCCGCGCAATTTGTGTAAAAAGGGGTACAAAATATCGTCGTAATAATTATTTTATTAATATAATATTAATATACAGATATCTGAGTGCACCTTTGTCATGATCATGATAGTTAGTTTCCTTCGTCAGCTAATTATACGTACACATACATACCATATACTGGAAATTGAATTGATGACAGCTGTTATTGTCATATTAGCAGGAACATGTTGTGCCACTCGACCAGGAGGGCATAAACGTATACCAGCAATTTTGTCAGCATGTTGGGAAAACACAGCGTGCTGAGTCACCCTTGTGTTTATCGTATTATTCCTTGCTTTATGTTGTAAGGAGTCATGAATCTTTTGAAAAAGTTGAAATTCTTAATAAGAATTTTTTACAATTATTCGATTTTCAGTTACATTGAAGTATTCACTCCGGATATTTCGAATTTACTTGAAATCTTCCAATCCGCTCTGTCTTCGAAGGCAACAAAACCTTTTGTAAAATTCAATGCTGGATAAAAAATTAATAAGAGCTAGCTTCACTCAGTCTCCGCTTTCTAAATACAAAAGATAAAAGTTTCATCACGATATTAATTATGTTATTAAATATTGATAAATAATGTAATATCATCAAATCTTATGCAGTTTAAAGGGGATTTTATAAATAAAGTAAACTGCATAACGCTTTATGGCCCTTCGACATATTGAATCTAAACAACTTTTACTTTGGTCTCGAAAAGAGTAAGCAAGATATAATGAAAAGAGGGAAATATGAAAGGTGTCATATCTAAATTTAAATGTGTATATGTCATATACGAATTATAACAAGTTTATTTCATTAACTATTGATTATTTTACATGTCTACCTACTACTTTACTATACAAGCATAGCGCACAAAAATATAAAGACCAAATATTTTGTCTCTTTTACACATTTTTTGTTGCGAGAGAAAAATAAACATAGACACTTTTAATTTTTCACAAATATTTACTTTTTTTTAAATACTTGTTATAATTTTTCTAAATAATGATCAGTCGAAAAACCTTTACTTATGTACATCATCACTCACATGTGGCGTTCAGTGTCCTGTATCTTGTATTAACTGATGTTTTTGCTTTCACTCCCGAGACTATTAAAACTTCATCTGACGCAGAACCGGTGGGCTAGCCAGAAACCACGGGTTTGGGCGTTCAGTATAATCTGTATCTATAGCGCCAATGAAACGGTACTTATATAACGCCACGCTTTATCACAAGTGTGGCCTCTGAAAGACATTCACTTAAGTATGTATTAAACAGCTGAGGTCCTTGTTTCATCGACCCAAAACAAGCAACGAAAGGCTCCGTTGTATATTTATCCAAAAAATACACAGTCAAAATTTACAGTCTGTACATAACGAATTAAGCACACTGAAGAGATTGCACAAAAAAATTTTTATCCGTTTGTTAATTAACGTGATTTAACTACTACGTTAGTTTCATTTCTTTTTGTGTTAAGGCGACGACGATAATTTGTTTAAAAACATTTAGCCGCTGGAAGTGATAAATCTTGTATTGGGAATTACTTTTTCACGAGCTTCTTATCCCACCTAGGTGGTAACATAGGTAACTGGTTAGGGTTCTTTTTACGAACGATTTTAGTGTCTACATGACATCAACCCTCCTTGGGGACAAACACCCAGATCCGGATCTGTGGGTCACACGTTTACTTGTCCCATTCTCAGTCCCATTTTGGGAATCAAACTTAGCAATTACAACGATTATATATGAGTGTTGTTGAAGAGCTGGCGGTTCAGCTAATGTTAAGGGATTAATCCCATATCTGGACATAACATATCCAAGATTGTATTATTTATTATATATGTTATATTACTGCCTCGGCACTCTTTGAGAAGTGTCGTTTTTACTCCACTCTATATCTAAACTCTCCTTCACCCCGGCCTTTTGTTAGCGCATGGTATATCCCCGGACGAACTAATCCATTCGTACAATGTGCCAACCAACTCGGCGACAGAAAGATCAGCTCGAAGGGGGAAATTCCACAACTTCACCCAAGACCAGAGTTATAAAAGTTTAGGTATTTTATTTTGTGAGCATGGTAAGGTGAGGGAAAGTCCACACGCTCACTGCAACACACCTGCAACATAAATGTTTGGTGCCTATGGGCAGTTCACAATTTCCGTCGTATTACTCAATTTTAATCAATATAAATATAAATAAGAACATTATTGCAATAAGGTGGGCACTGTGGGTACTATAAGAATTCTAACGTTTTTACCTTTAATATATTAACTAATACTGAACTTGAATATTAACAACTGTTATAACGATAAGTAGCACTAGTGGTTGTATCACTGTCCGGGAACGCAGCCGAAATCCAAGTGAACGCTGCTACATGCGACCATGTGTCCCTTGGCTCGAGTAGACGTCATATCCGGTATACAGTGTTGCCAGCGCCAACAGTACTTGTAGAATTTAACGTATAAAATATATTTAAAAGTGACTTCATCGCTGTAATATCCTAACTACATAAATAAAACGACAAAAGTATAACGGCATACTGTGCACACATCACGGAAAAACTACTGGAAAGATTCCAATTAATTCTTCTAAGTTTTATTTGATAGACACTTGATCCTTGTTTAAAATCCTTGTTTAAAAAGACACTTGACACTTGATCCTTGTTTAAAAAGTTCATTTAATGTATAATTATTAAAGTTTTTGGAAAAAATGTTGTTTACAAGCACTACGTGTTTAATGATGTGTGTCGTGGGTATTAAGTTCCGGTTAGTTTGATGTTTTTCCTCTGCATACAAAATACATTCTTAATATAATAAGCATCGAAGATGATGCCGCGGGTATCAGCTAGTTTTTCATATGAATGTTTGTGTGTGAGTTCATTGGTGACGCTTCGGCTTTACTGATTTATATTTAATGTCAAATTTAGATTGTTTACCAAATTAATTAACACATACGGTTATTATATCTTCGTTTAATTATTAACTTTTACTAAAATCCAATGAAAATTAGCTCCTATAAGATTATTAGAACCTTTGTCCATAAATGCTAGATAAAAGAGTTGCTAATAATTATTTTGTATATATCAATAGGCCTAAATGGAATGTTGTAATTTTGAATGTACTTTAATTTAATTTAGGTACATTTATGTACCTAAATTAAATTAAATGTCATATCATATCAAATCAATAAATTAATGTACACTTTCTAAAAATTCATTTTGCATGTGGCTCTTCTAGTAAGAATCGAATTCGTTTTATGCCCGCCACAAACTCCCGTGGGGCTAAATTATGACAGGAAATGATTATTTTTTATCAGAAAGTGATTTGTACCATATTATGTTAATAATTTATTATTAAAATATAACATTTGGGTATAGTGACCTAGATCCAGACATGTATTTGTGACAACACGTTCGTATAACAGTGAATAATGAGTTTTTCACATAACTATTGAATGTGGTGACAAGCTTATCATCTGTCACTAAGAAATAATAGACCGCCCCCTACATTATTATGGACTGTATTTTTTTTTATTGTTTAAATTAGAAGATTATATTATTATTTATACATAAATCAGATTAAGATTTTGTTTAAATTAGAACAAAGTGACAGCCTACATATACATACATATGCATCACCGTAGGTATAAGAGCATTGCGGGTTGGCAAACTACATACAATATTTATGTTTAAATATTTTTTTTTCTGTTAATAATAAAGTGTTACCGGAGTATGGCGGAAAGACAACTAACACGTTTGAACAGTGTTCACAATCTGACTATCTCATTTTACGGATTTCTAATTTCTATTTTTAGTTTTAATTTTTTTTTTCGAAAAGTTATTTCTAATTTTTTTCTGTCTAAGAAAATTTCGTAAAATTAGTTTCATTTATCGTGTAAATACAAGTAATTATCAGCTTTGCAGTTAACATGTTTTGAAGAATAAACTATCAATAACTAGAAACTATCTAATAGAATAAACTAGCAATTATCTTATTAAGTATAAAAGATAATAAAAAAAATTTACAATGCAAACGCCACAATAGCACACCTATGAGTGAGCCCAGATAAAATAATGACCGCACAAAACTGTCACAGTGTTACTAAAGTCGGAAAGAGTGTTAAAAACCGTCCTCTTTCAGAACAGACATCGAAGTCCGGACCAGATGCGATTACGACAAATGCAACTCCTGAGGCGTCGGGGTCGGTAACGTGAAATTGATACAGTACGGTAATAAGGCGCGGCCTAGCACGATCGCTAGCGCTATCGGCGCCAAGCGTATCCCGTACGCGGGTTGCCGTGCCAAATCCCGCTAGCTGCATTTAGGTATATCCAGGTCTTAATCCGAGTTTAATATCCAGTTCTATATGGGACAAGGTGGTAATATAGAAGGCGGTTCCTTGATGGTACAGTGATCTCCGATATTCATTGAGTCCGGTGGTGAACTTACGACGTCAATATTAAACTGGGCTCTTTGTTACCCCACTCTTCATATGAAACGCAAAAGTGTTGAAGTGAAGTTGAGGGTTGGCCGTAGTGCTGGTTTGTTCTGCTAGATGTCAGATAAGCATAAATCAAAAATAAACAAATTATTGAAATGTACAAGTCAACAACACGCATACGAAATCTGTCAACAATGTAGAGTGCTAAAGGTAAATGCTACCCGCATCAAAGGCAGCTAGAAGGTGATGGTGGAAATGCTTTTAAAACTTTATAATTAATACCGTATTATGAATGTCTTTCATTTTTAAGGTAAAATAGGTATTTTGTCTAACGATATACCGTAATAAACACGTTTCTTGTTATGTTATTTTAACGCAATAGAAGAACCTACGAGTTACAAACTTTGCGATAGCATGTAAAATTCAATCATAAAACTAATAAAATATATAGTGATCGAGATATAACACCATTGCTTTCGTCTTAAACCTAATTTAAAAGACCAAAAGCCATGCAAAGAAAAATGTATATTGCAATTTTTATCGAATTCATCCCTTTGCCAACTTATTTATTCTCTAAGCGAACTACTTGGATAGTTGTGATTGATTAGTATAGTGGCTATTCTCATAACTAACGTCTCATTATAATTTCTGTACCGGCTCTGTACCGCATTTCACGCGCGGGCTCCTCATACACGTTGTGGCAAATCAAAATGGATGATCGCAATCGAAATGCGTAAGCGAATATCAAAATGATGAAGTTTTAAAATACGATTTGTAAGTTTGTAAATGATTGCTTCTAATTTCAGGAGTGGACATAAAACCTTTAAAAACATGTACAAATTATTTTTAATATACTTAGTATTGAATAAAAAAAAATATAACATTCGATGAGAAAAAGTGTAAAAGCTTGAAAAAATAAATATATTTATTTACAAGATGTATTTTAAAATGCGATTAATATAAAGATGTGGTATAAAAAAAATAAAAATAATATCAAGCCGTTAAATAAAATATGTAATTTATGTAACGTACTAATTATAACATGACTCAAATCGATTATTATCTGCATGCCGGCATCACTTGCTATCGCCGTTTGCGTTTTTAATCTGTATTCGGATTCTGACAAATGACGTCGCGTTGCATAGCGACGCGCTTGGCGGTTTTCCAGCGCTCGCGCAGGGCGTGGTGGGCGCCGCGGGCGGCGGGCGTGGAGCGGCCATAACGCGTGCGCGGATAACGCCCGCTCGGTGTTAGCCCGCCGGCTTTAAACCGCTGCGCGCTCCCACACCGTTTTAGGCCCGTACCGAGGTACTTTTATTATCGACCAGCTTTTGAGGGTTCGATGGTGAGAACGACGTAGCTGTGAACGGTGATCGCACTAGCTTGATATGAGCCGACCAAGCTCTATATGGTCATGAATCTCATTGAAGGCCTCTGAAATCGAATTTGAAAGGACTGGCAAATTGTTTCATGATGGACGCGGTGTGTTGCGTTCGATTCCGAGTTTGCATGTATTGATTGAGTCCGTTATTCAATACATCGAGAATGCTCTCGCGACGCAGCAATAACTTTCATAAGATGATACTCTTTTTAATGAATACACTGTCTATTAAGTTCCAAGTGTAATCATTGGTAAGTTTTTAGTGCATAGGTACTCTGAAATCTCTGTGCGCTGCCACTGCTTCTTATCATATGTACATTGTATATCTTGTTTCTAGTTTTCCCTCGAGTATGGGGAGTGCTACTCGCACGTGTCGTCTCTGGGTAAGAGATACCACTTCTTTGTCATGAGGGATGTTTGTGTTTTTAGTCCATAGACTATAAAGAGCTTCATAGGGCACAGAGCTCGTGGAAAGGCTACGTTTCCACGAGCTTGATAGACTCTACCTAAGTAGAGTCACGCATGTGGGCATGCGTGCTATAACAAAATAATGGTTTTGTGAGCTATGAGCCATCAGGGACTGCTTTATTCATTATTTAGGAGTTATGGAAACTGCTCCGGGACCCGGGTGAACCTTGAAGACGTGATATGTTGTAAATTAACGCTACGTCTGTGCAAAGTTCTGTCGGACACCACTGTATACTTAACGCAGGAATTTTACTTATAATTTACGTATTTTCTATTTCACAATAGACTAACACCTACTTAATAGAAATACCTTTCGATTAGGCCATATTCGTCGTCAAATCTGTCTCTAAAATGATCCCCAAAGACGCTGCACCGTGTCGGTAGGTGCTAAAGACAATTCCCAGCTCATCGAGACAATGCTTTATCCTTTAACAACCGGTATCGGCCCGTCCCATCGTGGTGCGTCTGGTTTAATAAAGAGCGATAATTAAATGTTGTAGTTGAGTTGTTTATACGTGGCGAGCCGAGGCGCGACCGCCCCGCCCTCTCGCGCCCGGCGTAATGCAACGCGGTGGATTAACGAGGCCCACTCGAAAGGCAATCTAAAATGTTAGTACGTGGTTTCCGGTGCCTTTACTGTTTTGGAACTCATTCACATTCTATTTATATATCTTCTGACAACTCGTTAGGGAGTGGCTTTCTTTTTGGAGTATTTGACATCTAGTCGACTTAAATTTTCACTTAAACACTTTTCACTTAAGTTGTGATCAGTCACCGAGTTAATGTTCGTTGGCAATTTGTATTAATTATTTTCATTTAGGCTTTGCGTCATCAACCGAAATAAATATCGCTAAAATAAGTGCAGTAAATATTGTAATAATGAGGTAATTTTTCGTTTGAAGTAATCAATAATCTCCCAAACCATGAAACAAATTCAAACGTCTATAGACGTAATTTAAATAATATTGCCTGTAATTTTTTGAAGTAAAACCATTTTTTTATAGAAATGACTATTTGAAAACTAGAAGTGTAGCTTTTGCCACTAAAATTTCATTTTTTTTGTTAGAGCTAGTCCCTGCAATAAAAAAAACTTATTTTTTTTTAAATAAATTCTTAAAAGTTTTCAGCGCCGCGGGATTCGAAAGTAATTCAAATCCTGGTAAAGTAGCACCCAATACGTGTATGGATGTTTAACATATACTAGGCGACCGTTCTTACTAGATCGCTATACACTTCTTACTGAAGTGATGGGGTCCGCCCCAAGGCTGTTAACGGAAACTTGTGTGACCTTAGATCTTCGTCATCCCGTTTTCTATAGAGCAGGTAAACTAGCAAGCGACTCTATGGTGAGTGATTAACGCCCTTCATGGCCTCTCATAACACATAAGAGCTGCAAAAGCGTTGTCGACCTGTAAAGATGCAATTATTTAAAGCATGACATCCGATTAATATTGTATCAAGAAAAATGTTGACGGTGCGAAAATAGAGCATTAAGTTGCTCCACTTCTATTTCAGTGTTTTGTAAATTTCAGCCTTTTGGCTAAGAGTGAATGCAGAAAATAATTATTTTTAATGGGGTAAGTAGCAAAGGAACAAGGTCCTTACTTATTAATAAGTGATCACCTTTGCAGTTGGACAACCCCAAACAGGAGTAATAAATTCGTTGCTGCCCTCTAAGCAAGGTCTCCCTAAGCAAAGCTCTCTCTCTTCTCAGCGCGTAGAAAAATGGTTTAACCTCCGTGCTTGCAAGGGCTTTTGCAAGCGATAATTATTTTCACTTAGTGGTCGTAGCAGGAAGCTTATTAAAAAGTTCGGAGTGGTGGACTGCAACCAATAAAGAGGGGTTATAATATTCGGTGCTCTATCACGTTGCAATATAGTGTTTGACAGCTGAGTAAAATACGCCATCGACATTTTTCTACGGACACTCCGGAGAGAATTCGAAACGTTATAAACAGAATGAGCGAGATTTTAAAGAAGCATTTCGGTTCCAAATCTCAAGCATATTGCTAACAAATCACAGGCGAATAGGTCGTTAAGCCGCCATTTGTTGCCCCCGTGAGAGGTGGGGGTGGTAATTGTGTTTACAATATAGCCCCCCCCCCACCCCTCTTTGCCTAGCGGGAACATTCCGACCCCCTTTTTGCGCGTTCCTCATTCACAGACACTGGCAAGGCTTAGCTATCACCCCGGGGACTCCCGAAAAGCGTGGAAATGTAAAATTTACGTAATAAAACCTCATTTATTGTTTGACATATATTTTATGTCAAAGGATTTGAATCTTGTTCATCGCCTTAAACTCCTTGTTGTCTACATTATTATCGCTAATTCAGTTCCAGGAACATTTGTAGAGGTTTTGACTATAGGCAATTTACGTATTTATTTTAATTTAGTCTACGATTTGTGTAACACTTAAAGCAGAAAGTAAACTTTATATAAATACGCCAACTCATGATAGATTTAACTGAAAAGCAGACTCGTGTAGAGAGGTTACACTTTTCGAAAGATGTGAATATATACAGCGAGCGGATGTAGAGACGTTAATATAAATTCATGTTAGATCATGACGACATAATTTGTGTTCGATTCGTTTTAGTCGTGGTTACATATCATGTCGTATAAACGAAGCCGATATGTCGATTAACAAGGGTTACACCACTTATTAAAGTATGATGGTGTGAAAACTTGTATCTATTTGAGAAATAAGGTAAGTATTTTAGAACCAATTAAAAATAAACACCGTATTAATTTTAAAGCCATCTATAAAAAAAGGCAGAAAGAAAATCTAAAACTCAGTAGCACCTATAAGTTTTCCAAATCTTAGATTTCTTGTGAGAACGAGCAAAAATCATGGTATTTGCTTACGATTGGACTGACAGGTTTACGATTAATTAAGTTCCATTACACACACACACACACACACACACACAAACACACATCGCTATCTGTACTATGTTTGATTCGTAAATAGGATATGGTTTTTAATTATCTTCCATGGAAATTAACTAAGACAACGCTACGTAACTAATATTTAATTTTACAAATATGAGTTTAAAGTTATCTGTTTTTAATTAGAATTTTATTTTTTATTTTGATGTAATTAATAAATACTTTTATTGTTAAATTTAATCATATTATGCTATTATGTATATCATGGTATTCATCATATCGTTTTTTATATACTGTTCTTTACAGATTTACCTGAAGAGATTACCTAAATCTAATATATAAAATTCTCGTGTCACGGGGTTCGAACTTGAACTCCTCCGAAACGGCTCGACCGATTTTTACCAAATTTTATATGCGTATTCAGTAGGTCTGAGAATCGGCTACTATCTATTTTTCGTCACCCTAAATGTTAAGGGGGTAGTCCACCCCTAAATTTTATTTTTTATATAAAACTTTTTGTTTCTATTTTTTTATGACACAGCATACAAAAATACATACAACCCTAAATTTTCACCCCTCTACGCAGACGTAGTCGCGGGCAGCAGTTAGTAAGTATTATATATTATCAAAAGCATGATAATTATATCGTCAGTATTATTACATATGAAAAAAGTTCGTATTCGATGTAACTTTAAGTTGAGCCTCCGTATTTTTAAGAAAACTTTCTCATTACATTTTGTACTTTCAAATTAAACAGTGTTTTAAGATTTATATGATTGAACAGGAAAAAATATTTTATTTTTTATATTTGCAAAATTTTGAACCTAAAGTAGAACTAGAAAAGTATTGTTAGGCTATGGCACTATGTATAAATAACTTTTATAATAATCCATTGTGGTTAAGAGTCAAGTGTGTCTAAGAAAACTAACTAAGTATATATAAACTATTCACTAAGCTATCTCTTAACACCATCCTAACTGAACGTGCCTGAAATGAATCATTTATAATTCATAAAAAATTTTATCAGCTATTTTAATTTTCAATTGCCTTATAGAATTACAAAGAATGATTATGTAATTCCATTATACAACACACACCAACACACAACTTTTTTAGTTATTTTTTTTGTGCATGCAAATGTGGACTTGCGCGTGTTTTTTTTTTAGCGAAAATGCTATTTTGTTCGCTTTTGTAGGAATGAGATAAGAGGTTCATACAGAGAAGTACCATGGCTTCTCAAAATCATTTAAAATAATCAGAAACTATTATCAAATATCACATAATGATAAATATTGATGTCTCTGTCGTGCGGTTGCCTAGTAGGACAATTATTTGTATAACTCTAGATAATTGTTTAGGAAACTTTGTTCACGGGAAATTTATGTTGTAAAACGACCTTACAACAACAATAATATCCTATACAGTAAGGGTAATGTGCGAATTCGCTTCGTGTTCGCTCGCCAAGAGTAAACCGGCCCTAAAGCGCCGCAGTAAAGCGACCTTAACGAGCGCAGCCAGCGCTCCCATGAAAATCCTATAAAAAATAATAAACAATTTACGTTCGCCGACACGCGCGCCCCGCGTCGTTACGCTTAAGTATTAGCCATCAGAGATTTTTACACGAACAGTCTTCAGAGGGAAATCTCCCGGATCCCCCCATTAGTTCCTCTATCAGGTCGTTAATATACAGATTAAAAAGTGTTGGTGAAGTTAGACCGCCCTGTCTCACGCCGCAATCCAAACAATACCCATCAGAAAGGGCTCCATTCCATCTCACTTGGTTCTTTTGATTGCCATACCAAAATTTAAGTAGCGAAACACATTCAGACGAAACACCCGTTCTGCTAAGCTTATCCCACAATAGATCATAGACAACTAGATCAAAAGCTTTAGAGAGATCGAGAAAACAAGCATAGACTGGTGTCTTTCTCGTGGTATAGTATGTCACTGAGTATTTCAGACCAAGAATGGCACTTTCAGTGGACAGTCCCGACCTGAAACCAAATTGCGCGTCGTGCAGATTCACGTGTTCCGTAAGAATGTCATTCAGCAGGCTATCAAGCAACTTGGCTATTGTCGTGGCAAGTGAGATAGGTCTATAGTTACCCTTATCCGATATGTCACCAGTTTTATTTTTAACTATAGGAACTACTATTGTGTGCATTAGGGCGCCAGGCAGGTATGAGTGCCCCATACAAAGAGAGAAAAACCTAGCAAGCACTCGAGCCAAATGAAAACCTGCATATTTGAGGTGTTAGGCTGAGACCGTCACTTCCCGGCGATTTGCCCCTGTGCATGTTGTTTATTTTACTAAGCACTTGCCTGGCTGTGAACCTGACATTGCATGGTTCCATAACAGGCCTATCACCGCGGACATTTTGAGGACACTGTTCTAAAGGTGATTGAACCGAAAAGTACTCTTTGAAAATATTTGAAATTTCGCTATCATCATTAATGCCTTCAACGCTCATAGGTAGACTAGGTCTAGCATTTAATTTGTTTGTATTTTTCCAAAAACTTCTAAAGTCTTTAACCTTATGATTTGAAGCAAGTATGTCCATTTGTAATTGATCTTGATGGTCTTGACACCATTTTAATTTAGCTTTAAAATATTTTCTACTGTCGCACATTTCCATAAATGTTCTACCATCTCTAGGCCTGCCCGCCAGCACCCACATTTGAAACTCATAACATCTGCGCTCACCGCAGACCGAACCGAACCAGTTCTAGCCTTTCGTACCAAGCTATCGTGACGCAATAATATAAGAACCTAAATACATACACGAGCGGTACCCGATTAAATAAACTTTAACGAATAATAAAATACGTCACACACACGCACGAGCGCATTCATTAGACGTATATACATCGGACTAAAATAAAACCGGCCCGCGTTGAAAGCAACAAGTGTATAATTCTCGGAATACCTAACAAATGTTAAGTTTTTTCCGTCGTCGCAGCAACATGGCCCAATTAAAGCCGCGACACGGACGGCCGTGTGTACCACGGACTCTCTCCTTATAATTTATTCGCCAAAGATTTTTGCTTTGCTCTTTTTGCCAGTTTCCATACGATGGCAATCGTGTTCGTAAACACCTTGTTTGGTTGTCCGCCGGCCCTTGTTAACGGTGATACGGCCTTATCGTTAGAAATTGTGAAATTGGGCAGCGGGGGGGAGGTCGAGGAATTGAAGGGGGATGGGGGGGGGGAGGTCGAGATTTTCACTGTGGTAGCTCCGGGAATGGACTGGTCCAGATGATCAACGATGATCAATGATCAACCAGAAATCACAAAGAAACTAGATGAATACAAAATTAATCTTGAGAAAAACAGTGAGCAAAAGTAATGTGCAAACATTTTAGCGTAAATCAAAAAAGTGTTACGAAGGTTTCAGTTAACGATTTAACTTAAACGAGTGCAGAGGTATGTGGAAGTCGGAGACAGTTGCGAGATTCTAATTTCGTTTTATTAAAATCGCTTTGAGCGTACGGCTGCGTTCGTGGGGGCTCCGTGCAGTCCATCGGTTCTCGGAAGCCCTTAATTGCATCCACCGCGGCCGAGGATCGAACGCTTAGTGTCGATTTTTTCTTCGGACCCGCCTCGCGCGATGCCCGGGTTCGGAATCGCGCTTTTTTCCGTTTTGCCGATAGCGAACGCTGTGTTTATGCAAATCCTACACGCGTCTACTGAAACTTCTCAATTAATTAAGGCTAGTGACAGCGGTGCGTATTAAAATCTCAATTTGGCCGGTAATTAAGGGGTGGAATGAACTTTTTAGTGCGAGCAACCGGTGGCCCTAAATGAGCCGGACCGCTACTTAAATTGTGTCGGTTCAAATTGAATTTAATTAAATGCATTCAATTTTAATTCATTGTGAGTGATTTTAATTGTCACTCGTTTCATCGTCTATTAACTTTTTACACGACTTTAAAGAGAATTTCGGTTTTGGGAGCACTGGAAACTCTGACGCAAAACTAATAAGATAAAAATTGTTGTGCACATGTTCAGAATTATTTTAATTGGATATAAAGGATAGTGGGCATTAGTCCCAGTTTCAGCATTTCAATGAGCGGAATTGTCGCATTCGCGGCATTCGACGAACAGTTTGCGTATTTGAAACTTTAAACGTAAAAGATCGAACTTGTAAAAGTCTTAGAGCTTTATTGTGACTGTTATAGATTTCAAATTCCATTAAGTTGCTACTTACAATAGTCGTATATCAAACACATTCCAATTTAAACTCAGTGCCTTTACGTTCAAGTTGAATTTTGTATGCAAGTTCTCATCGGATGAAAATAGTCACAAGCAATGCGTTTGGTTCAATTCAACCTTCAGCCTTTATGTTTAAAGTTGAGTTTTGACTGACAGGAACGAATTTCTTACCTCCATTTTCCCCGATCAATACGGAGTAATGAGATGAAACAACTCAAAATGCAAGCGAACTTAAATATGTAGAGTTTTATCTAAGAATCGGCTATCTCAATCTCTTCGGAGGGAGCGAATATTTAATTCGTTCTGAACCCATTCATTCTAATAACGATGGAATGCTTTATCAAACTTTATAAATTTTGCATTCCTAATTTTCTTTGTCGCTGGATTTTTTTCTGTTTTCTTATTTTATTTCGAACGTAATAAATAGTGGTCGATTAACATTTCTGTTACTAGACAAAATAAAATATTGCACTACTTTGTTTCTTTGTATTTCCATTTCATTACTGAATCGATTATCTATATTACACATATACACATTGGCCAATAGTTCATATGTGCTTCTATGCATTTATCGTATTTATAATAGGTTTAGCCACATCGTACTCGTATTGCCATTACATACAAATCAAGGCTCTCCTTTTTAAATGACTTATCGACGAACTGGATATTTTCATCAATGCAAGTTATATCAATAATTACATGACAATGCTCGTAAATAATTCTTTTTGGTATATATATATATATATATATATATATATAATTCTCTTTACACAATGTTAGTTGCCATACTCCTCTGATATGGCTTGATCGAATTTTATGAATTTTTTTATGTATATTTGGTAAGTCTAAACAAGTTTTGCCTGGTCAGCTATATATAAAATATGTATTCATTATCCAGACTATACACATATTTTGAAGAAATGCTAGATTATTAATATTACGTGCAAAGTTACGTGAAGATTACAGATTAGAAAGATTATCTTTAAATTTTCCTCACCGGTCCTCTTCAAACTATCGTTAGATACCCCATTCATATCTTCGAAGTTCATGTACCTTATCACTTTAGTTAATTGTTCTTTTGATATAATTCTCTCACTCTAGTCATTTACATATTTTCTCATATTAATCTGGTCATTTACATATTTGCCTATAGCGTCCTTGAACAACCTTTACCTCTCATTCTACCATAAATTCTTTTCTTCCCTCTTCCTCCATCCTTTTCTCATTTCCCACTTTAAATTCCAAGGAGTATACCAACATAGTATGTGTTGGTATATTATAAACCTTTCAACATTTTTCTACAACTTACACTTCGTCAAAATTTCTCAATTTCGTTTTCCATCATTTGGAGCCGCGTAACGTCTTAATGATCGCATTTCATTTCATCATTTTTGTTTTCATCTCTTTCTTACTGTCCCTTATTTTCGCCTTATTGTCCCCTTCATATATTGATGTGGAGCCAGCACAGTACATTACAGGCGCTACTCATGTGATGAATTCTTGACGCCTCACAAAAGACTGAGGAGCGAATTATTCATAAATCAGACGTCATTAACGGTATTTCTGGACCTAAGGTTCAATTTTACTATTTAACTTTTACTACCCTTATAATCGCTCTAAACCACTCTAATGTGTTAAAATGAATGATAATTCGGATTCATATAAACTTATGTCTAGTGTCTGTTCTATTACTACTTTTTTTTTATATCTTAGTAAAAACAAATACGTTCTGCATGAATTTCTATATTTTGATTATACAAGAAAAACTATTAACTAAAAAGATACAGTGAGCTTTACACATATTTATGTGTTATCTAGATATCTCAATTTATTATCTAGATATATTAATTTATTATTTACAACTTTTTGTGTGCAATTTGCAAATTATAATATACTAGCTGCTGCCCGCAACTACGTCTGTGTAAAATAGGCTGAAGGCGTAACATTCAGACAGATATACATAAAAATATGTATATAAATTATAGCCTATGTCTTATTTTGATGTATAAGCTATATTATTATAAAGTTTCATTAAAATCCATTCAGTTGTATTTGCGTGAAAGAGTAACAAACATCCATACACACATAAAAACTTTCGCCTTTATAATATAATATAATTATATATTATATAGTAAGGACTTAAAGATCATTGCAATAAACAAAAGAGAATTATATATGAAAATAACGATTTGAATGGTTCATTTATTTAACATTAACCACAAAAAATAAAACAATTTCAATCAGACCCAAGCGAGGCCGGGGCGTGTAACTAGTTGTACGGAGACAGGTGTGGGACCGTTTGCGTTCAGAGCAAGGTGCAAGTAACAAAATCGATCAGGTGTATTTGTTCAAACAAGGTGCTCCAAAGTGTCTCAAGGACTGTCGTAAAATTAATAATCACTCGTGCCCCACACGGACGACGGTCGGACGGGCTAAAACGATTCAACATCCGGTTTATTGACCGTCTGAAACAGAAATTCGCGCCAAACTGGTTCAGGAATCGATTGCGCTTCGGGATATATCGAGAGAGTTGAGCAACATTACCAGATTTGCTTTAAAATACTATTTGCTTTACGGCCAGTTTCAATATTCTATCTATAGATAGATTTGGTTACTGTATATAAAATTTTTAAGTAAGTGAGCTAATGCCAAATACCTATCGCTAGTAACCAAAACTATCTGTAGCTAGAATATTGAAAACGGGCGTTAGTATACAAATCATTGTCGAATTATCCACTATTTTAGCATTCTTTATTACGTTTCTCACCTAATGATGTTTTATTCATAATTACTACGTACAAAAGAATGAAATCGACAAGAGGAATGTCCGTTTTTTTACGTTTAAATATGGAAAAACCTTCTTTTTCATTAAGAAACTTGTAATGAATAGAAATTGGAGATTAAACAGAAATATTACTTACAAAAACAATTATACAAAAATAATATTTGAAGACTATTTTCTTAAGGCAAGTCTGATTTACAAATTAAATTGCTTTTAGAAAGAGCATCATGTGTACCTTGTCGTGATATTTCTCCGGTTGACTTAACCTTTTCGTAAAACAGTTATTACTTAAATTTTTGGACTCTACACAGATAAAGTTATAGTATATTTTAGGTATAAATATATATAAGAAATGTATGCATATAGTTTTTGTTGTTATATCCGGACAGAATTACACGCTTCCCATATATAACGTTTATGATTAATAAAAGAGCAGGCCATATGTTTGCAAGTTCTTTTCACCGCTTAAATTTGACGTGTTTAATAACGCTATTCATAACGATAATGAAAGTCATTTGTAATTAATGAACAATGTCGAAATTATTCCGAACTGCCTCTTTTGCACCTGATAGTCTGCAATAACTCGATAAAGTTAAAAAAGGCAAATTGAAGAAGAAAGCTATGACACGATGTTCATGAATTTGTGACGATGATACTTAACAAGGTCCTAGATCTAAATGGGGGAACATTCATTTTTCATTTGGTCATATAAATTAAAAAAACACAGCTAAGAACATCTGGCAAAGGTGAGTTTGTGAAAAAAAGCACTTAAAATACCAATATAGATACACAACACAACATACGTGAAAATAAGGATTCTTTTAATAATTAAATGTGCATGAATTACAGTATCATTATTGATAGTGTAATTTAATTTATAACTATTATAAATATAAACGTAATATTCTGTGTTGACATCCACTTTATTTCTTTTTATAGCCATTTAAGTATATTATAATTAAATAGTATGTAAAAATCATTATTAAAATAATTTTTAATAATAATTTAAATACTCCTTACGATTTATACATTTTCTATTTGAGAGATTCAAAACATTAAATGCCAGAAGTGATAGGTATCTTATATCTTCTATATATTCTTACAAATTAAAACTATTTCCATACGCATTAAAAGTGAAAAATCTTTTTATAATAATCATGAGGAAAACATTGCCCTTAATTGCACGAAACAATTTAAATAAAAATACAATCTCTAACGGGAGTTGCACATTATATTTATCAAAAAGCACACATTATCATAAAGCCACTTTCTGTACAATTGCGTCTTTTTTTATATATAGTGTTTTATACAAAGTTGCGAATAATTCGCAAATTCTGTGGTTACAGTGTGAACTTTTGCTATGAATTTTTATACAATTTACTAAGCATTTGATAATTAAATTAAAATATGATAAAATTCTTTAAAGTCATCATCAGTTATCTGAATTCTTAATGACGAGTTTTTACCGGCTTAAACACTTTACTAACGGTAAACGGTTAAAGGTTTAAAATTAAAAATTATTCCTAAAATATTATGGTAATAAATAACCCCATGACACAAAAAAAAACTCTTATATTAATTAGCTAAGAACCATCTCAATTGACGACCTGATTAGCGTAGTGGGTAGTGACTCTGCCTTTTGCACCAGAGAGTGTAGGTTCGATCCCTACTACTAGAAAAATATTGTGTGATTAACATAGCGTTTTTGCAATGTCTGGGTGTTTATATGATTATAATATGTATTTATTTACAAAAGAAAAGTACGTACAAACGCTGCTTAGTTTCAGACTAGAGAACGTTGCGTAAAAATGTGTCTTGAAATATTTTATTTTATTTTATTTAATCAAGACTGCTTTTCAAAAACGACCACACCATAATCGGTCCACTCGTTTTTTTTTTTTATGGTAAAAAGGCAAACGGGCAGGAGGCTCGCCTGATGGTAAGTCATCACCACCGCCCATGACTAACCAAACACAACTGATGACTCCGTGGCACAGTCGCCAAGGTATTGGTTTCAGTGCCAGGGATTGTGGATTCGTTTCCAACGGGACAACTATTTGTGTGACCCACAGATAATTGTTTCGGATCTGGGTGTTTGTAACTGACATTTATTCATGGAAAACGTACTTGTAACACAGTAAGGGCAATGTTTTTATAAAAAAAACTTTTTATACCCTTCTTACCTCAAAGATTAAGACTTACCTATCGTCAATTAAATACTTACTAACTTATTTTAATTTAAACGAATCAACCTAATTTCAATTTAAATATGTACAAACTGTTTGGAAACGCCATTTTATTTTAAAACGTCTGTAACGTCGTTAAAAAAATTACAAAAACGGTCGTATGAAAACTGTTGAGTTTTCATACGACCGTTTTTGTAATTTTTTTATTGGCTAAAACCTTTGCAACTGTTTAATAAAGAAGTGATAGAATATAATATATTTAAAAAGTTACCGTCGTCGTTTGTTATGTAATGTTGACTTCTCTTTGATTATATACTTTTCTAGATGGAGCAATACTTATCAAACGACGCGCTATAACTGTCTCCAATTGCCTGATATGTGCGAGTACCGCTCGTCTACTTATTGTAAACAAACTGTCAAAGTGTGCATGCCTGCTCCAAATTATTAAGTTTTCAACATTATTCAATAAAGTGAAAGTTAAACAAAATAGGTTGAATAAAGTAATTGTTTTGTGGATTTTTATTAATTTTAGTAACGTCAAAAGGTACATTGTAAAAAAACAATAGTTTATACAAAAAAAAATGTTTCTAAACTCTGCTGTATAATCGCTTTCCAGCCATTTGCAAGTTTGGAATCCGTAGGAAATCGGAAACCCAAAATAAAAGAAAGAACTAACAAAAATACTATTTAGTGCATGACATCATGGGTTTTGTTTATTTTATGTAATTTTTAAAATAATAATGTTCTGATCAAAAGATGTACCTAAAAGGTGTACTTAATAATATTTTTATTTTGTCTCTCATTGTTTCTCCAAAACTTCCTAGTAATAAACTGACAACACCGACTAGCCAGACTAATGCATAGTATTAATGAATAAAAAATCGTGTTTTCTTAAATTAATAATGGTTAATGAATATAAAATAAAAATATAGGTAGTAATAAAAATACCGATGAAAAGTGATCTTGATATTATTATACGATTTTAACACATGATTTCGTCACGATTTGATAGCACAAACCGGCATAATTAATTATTTTTCGTGAGCACGTTATCTGTAAGTGATTGAAATGACACCGATTTCAGTGAAACGCGAGTCTACCAATTTCAGTAGATATCTAGACAAGTATATAATTGAATTAACTGCAGAATTGAATTATGCACCATTCAATCAAGCCGTTTTCTATTTGATTGAAATGTTAATTGCTCTTCAACAACATCATTACAATTAAATACATATGTTATGCTTACAAATTAATTAGCCTAATGAGGGCAATCTTTACTGAATATGCAGTATTCAAATGTGCGGTTAAGTTAAAAGTGTTTACTCGAAATCATTTGCAATTCATCCGCTCGTTTAATTAGATTTGTATATATAAACTTCGATTATACGACTAAGTTATACATGATATTGTATATAACAAAATAAAATGTGATACTTAAGAAGTAATTTAAGAAATGTGACCTTTATTTATGCCTTCTAAATTGATTTTATTATTAATAGGTAGCTAATCAAAATTATTGTTGAAAAAGGGATTTTCATTTTGAAAGAAAATATAATTTCAAGGAAAAATGGTATCGACAAATTATTATATTTTCATTTAATTAATGAACAATCAAGTTATACAACAATCAAGATATACATAGACTTGTATCAACTCGAGCCAACAAGTGACAAATTTATTTATTAATTAATAAATACGATAAATCCCAAACACGTTTTGTATTTATTAAGTAACTCAAGTTAAATGATACACAGGCGTGGGGCTGATGTGCGAATTACAATAATATCTGCTGTTATATATTTTATAAAATTTTGTTTATTATTCAACTACAGTCAATATTACGGTTTTTAAGAAACGCTTTGATTTAATATCCCTCTTGTGTATATATAGTAATAGTTGGTTAATATTGTGTTTCAGTAGATGCAGGACCCGTGGAAAGGTAAGTTTGCATGAGTTTGAAGCAACACTAGTAGAGTCACACGAGTCGTCCTTTGAAATAGAGCGGTCGATTATGGGTCGGTACGATATCTATCGAAATATTTTTAGCTGTTTTTAGCGACTACGTGCATTTTTTCCGCAAAACATTAGGGTTATAGTGAAACTATTAACACCAAGCAATTTCACTGGTTTATTCACCAATATTTTAACTCACATCGGTAAAGGACAGTGAAATCGAAGACCAGCGCTTCGTTGAATTGGATAACTATTTAACGATTTCAATACTGCAAAGTTCCTATTTCGATACATTTTCGAGTCATGCTGCGGTTAATAGTACAATGTTGAGCTGCATATCCAATTAACTATAACGTGTGAACTCCAATAGGTTCCGATTTAGATAAAGCATCATTCAATCTGCATCCAAGTCTCGGCGAATAGTTGTTGAGAACCAGTTTCTGCCAGCATCGCGTTGTAGAGTATCGGGTAGTTAGGATCTCGCGTTTTGCGATGACGGAAATTGATCTAACGACCCACGGTCAGTCCGGTGTATAAACAAGTTGCAGCGAGAAGATTTAAATAGACCGTTAGGACATAATGTAACGTAATTATTTAAGCGCACAGCGCCATCTTTTGCATGTAAGTGCTAACCATTGTTTGAATATACTTTAATTAATCTGTGGTGTCATAGTGAGTCCGTTTGGGTCACGGATTAGATTCAAAGTTACACAATGTCTCATAAAATTCGCTGTGTACATTATTCAATAATTAACTGTCTCTACTAAATCTGTAAGGGTTAAAGGGCTTTCGTGGGTTCTGGCTAGCCCGCCGGTTCTGCGTCAGATGAAGCTTTAATGAAACATCAGTTAATACAAGAAGGACTTTCTAGCCTAGTAATATTCTATTATTGAAAAAACGGAATGCGGCTTGTGATTTTTAATTTTTACACAAGTGTACTACGAAATATGCGACTTGTATATATCCATACAGAAGGACGTAGAATGTGTAATTACCTAATTCTAAGCTGCTTTCACCGTTAAATAATAAAACAAAGGTATTTAGCGAGTTTTATCCACATTTACTATCCGCTACATTCAGTTCTCACTCTTCAACTCTGTCAAAAATTAGAAGCTTTGCTTGACAGTTTAAAATATGCATCAAATTTTGAGTCATCTTTATTCGCAATATCAAACTCCTCTTTCACTGCGACACCATCTTGGTTGCAGAGGACAGTGAGGGTGGCTCTTCCTCTACTATCCTCAACCTGTCCCCGCACCGCCCTAGTACACCTTTAGAGTGGGCTCCATGAGTCTACTCGGAGCGGCCATCTCACCTCAGCCAAACGTGGGATCCTCTTGGTATCACCATGGATGACCAAGCCATAGGTTCTAAGTTTCTCCGCCACGACAAAGCTACTCAGTCGGAAGGAATCTATGAAGTTACAATAATCTGAACTATCAACAAGAGATCTCTGCGTCTTAAATTAAATTTTGTCCAAAGCGTTGTTAATTCTCGTCCTGTAGTAATCATTTCATTTGTCGTTTGGGTGTTTAAAATTTTCGTGGACGGTGGTTGTGACTTAGCATCAGGGGTACCGCTAGCTCGGTTACCACCTAAAAAGAATGCGATATTAATAATGTAGGCACAAACATGTTTCATAGTCTTTTAACGACGTAATCATTTCTTAGCAAGTTGGATTTTTTAGTGCTTTGTGAAAACCAAACGTATCAGACGAAATGTCTACGAAAATAACAAAAATCGGATGTCGTATATTATATTATATTATCTTTAAATATACGTAGTATAGTAGTACACACAAATATGTTTTGACCCGCGACCAGAGATCGCAAATCAATCGTCCAAAGGACCACGCTACACCGTCTTTTATTTATTTATTTATTTCCTTCTCATTTTTCCATTTCTTTTACATCGTACGGAATCTTAACACCTTCAAAGACAAAAGAGTACTTCCAAAGACTAGGGTGAGCTTTGAGAACATATGCGAGACAGGGCCAGCTAATAATTTAAAACAGTCGAAAGGTGCGTTGCATAAATTTGTCCGATGGCTAGGGGTTCGCAATCAGAGGCCATAAACGTGGAACGTGAACTTACAACTTTGGGCAGGTGCCCACAGTGGCCGCACACAAACAGTTCTTAAAGCAAGCGGAGTATCCCTCTTTTTCGCTTTATTGTTAGAGAAATTATAAAGTAATTGCTCGCAAAACGCTAACACACAATTATAATTTAAGTCCTTTGTGATAAAAGTTTATGTTATGTCAAATTTGTTAAGCATACGTGACGTAATTGCTTTCCAAAAAGTAAATTTAACCAATTAAATTTAGTTTTTCAAATTACGTACTTATTTGAAGTAGGTATACCAAACTGGTTCAGTTGCAGTTTGCTTCGTCGCCGATGCCGGGACCCAAAGGTTTGAATGTGTTGTGAAGTAGGAAATCAGAATAGCGGAAAATTCATTGGTGAACGCCAGTGATTGAAACGATGTCCCTAATAAAGTCATCCGACCTCTCAGCCAGTAGAACATCTCTATCTATAACTAATTGTTTGAAATTATTTAAAGGGGCAGTTGTAAATATGACTCGTGGTCGAGGGGTTGCATGTTTACAGTTTTAGATATTAGCTTCAAGTTCCGCGGTGACCTTGATTTTACCCACTGAAATTCACATCACCCATAGAACTTTCCCATATAGCAATTGCGTTTAAAAATCTTTGTTGAAATCTTTGTTCAAGAAGTAGAGTAGAGGAAGACAGATTTATTCATACTCGATACCAAAGTAGATCCAATTGTAAATCATCATTACTTCTGCATTCTTAAATTTAATTACACCGTGCAGTTAGAATCATGTTTATGTATTATTTTTAGATTTTTTATCATCTGATATTTTAATATCTTTCTGAGCCATACTGTGTAGAGATAGGAGACAAGAACCACCACCCTTCTAAGTTAAATGCTGTGTTTGTTTCAGAGAGTACTAAGAATGTGTGACGAGTTATACCTGAATGTTGAGCTAGAGTACGTCAAGCAAATCCTTCATGACAGCAAGCTAAAATGCCGCAGTGAGCAGTTCAGCGTGTATTGCCATATTTTTGCGTAGGGTAAAGCATGAAGTGTGCTTTTATAAGAACAGCCAGTCATTCAAACAAACCACCCATGAAGTCAAATATTAAAAATTTATTATATTATTATTTTTTTTTATTATCGTTTTGAATACTTATAGTTTACATAACTATCCAAAACGATATAAAATTAAAACCAAGCATCAAATCCTCAAGAAACTATAACCTCTTCCCCATAGATAGAAGTAAAATGCATATGATTATTGATTTTACTTCTAACTATGGGGAGTCATTCACGGAGCAGCCTTAGCTGTTGCACGAATGGGCAGGTTCGTCCAGGCAAGTACCACGACCTAACAGATGACTGGCGTCAAGTGGAAATATAACTTTCACGTTTCGTCTGGTGCGTGAGGTAGCCGGAGTAAAAAATTTTCAAAAGGTTTTAAAGTTTTTTATAGTGCTAATCTCTGCACATAAGATTGAACAACTCCCGAAGACGTGGGTTCGATTCCCACAGCGGCGACAATCTTTTCGTACTTTTTCTACATGTTTTAAGTTTTAAAAGGTTGTCAACGCACCTGCAACCATCGGGTGTAACAGATGTCCAAGGGCGGCGGTATTCATTTAACATCAAGTGAACCGCCAGCTCGCTTGGCAACTTTTCACATAAATAAAAAAAAAATACTGTACATAATATCTCAGTCTATCCGATTTCCATGAACGCTTCATGCGAAATGCAGGGAATTTAAAAACAAACAGTTCTGTAAACATGTTGCTGTACTCATTTAAGACATTAAAACGTGATTCATATGAGCTTTTATTTAAAAGTATTCAGGTGACGAAAAACTCGATAACATTATTTTAACAATTTCGCGTCGCTTTTATTAACGATCCGTCAGTTTTTACCGGGTCACCTGCCGTAGACCCCCGTTCCGCGCAGTCCGTTAACTCGGACCGCTTCGTAATTAGCATACTTTTACTTGCAACCCAAAGATTTTTTACCCCCAATGTCCAATACGTTTGCACCAAATAATTACGACGGGCGAGTGCATTAAGCCCGGTCTCTTCGTATATATTAAAGCGCCGACGCGAGGGAGTCCCGGCAGGTGCACTAGTGTTATATTTCGGATGTTAAGCGTACCGTGCTAGGTGCAAGTTAATAAGCAAAGCGTGAATATTCAATCCTCATTAGCCGCGCAGCTCTGAACAAGTGCACCACATTGACGCTTTCCTATCAAATTTCTAATGACGTTTCTTCGTACGTAACTGTCAATTAGGCGCGACACACGAAATAATCATGACAATGAATGAAATGACATGAGCCTATCAAAAAAATAAACGTATTCAAATGTTTTGACGGCGGATAATCTTGATAAAATTGGAAAAAATCAACAACCAATTATTAGTCTTGCATTAATTATATTATAATTATACAAAAACGACGTAGATATGACACCAGCATACGAAAATTTAGGCACTCAAATTAGACCAATTGTATAATTATGTTACAATTTTATCTTTCCGTATCATAAGTTCTATATCATCTGTCATATCCACTTATATACGTCATTTAACGTAAAGCGGAAAAATTTTTAAACGTCGCGCTGTATGAATATGCGTCGTCTATATTGAAACATCATTGTAATGCATAGTTAGAAATCACATCTTCTGTAATATGTCGAACTCGAGTGAATTTGTACCACTCTGTAACAGTATCGCGATTTAAAATTTTATGCTATATTATGCTATATCCTTACTCTATCGTGAGATAGAAAATTAAAAAAACAAACATACAAATTCAATCGAAACGCTCAGATTTCTCCCCGAAGTTTTTATAGATGTTTTTTAACGATTTCGACAATATTTTATCTGTTATCTAATAGGAGTGGTTCCAAGAACAGATTTCTTTGATTCCGGTCAGAGATGCAACTAGTCGTTTATTGCTTTGTTAAAGATCGAATTTACAGTCTCGTGGGTTTTATGCTTACTCCTCGAGTGTAACTGTTAATATACGTCTCGGTTTAATGAACATAAACTAATTACATAACATAGGTATGCATCGGTGCATCTTATATATTATATATTTGAATGGCTTTCCCGGAACACAAACTTAAAATATCTGAGTTTTTACACAGTAAAAGTCGCGTAAACGTCTCCTAAATTATTAGAGCCGTCTTTATCGCATATCATAATTATGTCAGTTATGCGTAATGGTATTAATAAGCAGTGTTTAGTCTCACAAAGTCTTTCTGTGGATTTTATCTGCGTACTACGAAAAACAGTATTTGTATAATATTTGAGTGGCCACTCCTCGATTTCAAGTTGGAAATTCTACTGGACAGTCTGATTTTATAAAATTTTCTTATTACATACTCTTTTCGGACATTTTATCGCATCATCTATTTGACAATCTTAACCAATTTGAATTTATTATAACAAGTAATCATGATGGAAAATTTGAGTTGAGTTAATGAGCGATACAAGAAATTACCAACGTTTCGTCTTAAAAGCCTCAGAGAAGATTGGCGTGAAGTGGAAATATCTATTTAGCATCACATCTTAAAGTATAGGAATTGGCTAACGTAATCACCATAAGCTAACCAATTCCTTTACTTTTAAGCTATGCAACATGTCTGCAACGGACTCTATGGAAGGCGGTAACGACATAACGTCAGGTGAACCATGTAGTCAGTTGTACAATGAAATTAATAAGTTTGCCTTAGCAGTTTTATATTGACTTACTTACATAGAAGCCAATCATCATCATCATCATCAGCCGCAAGACGTTCACTGTTGAACATAGGCCTCCCCCTTAGTACGCCACAACGAACGACAATTTGCCATTTGCATCCACCGGTTGCCCTCGACTCTTATGATGTCGTCAATCAATCAATCAAAGAAGCCAATCACCCCTAACATAATATTTTTACACGTTTTCATTGACGAATGACTCTACATACTTGTTAAGATGTTTTACTTCATCTAAGTAGATAAACCAATAATCTATTGGTTGTATATAAAATGACGTATATGTATATACATCGAAATTAGTTTTATATGCGCACTAAATGTTAACTGGTTAAAATACCATTTGACAAACATGTACAATAACTTGGTAGCAAAAGTCGGCATCAAATCAAACATACGGACGGAATGGTGTGCTTAATACTTCATAGTAAATATTTTAAAGCCACGTTAATTGAAAGGGTTTACGCAATACAAAATCGTGCAATTACGTCAGTTTATTGTTTAAGATTTTATATTTAATAATGCGAGTTTTCTGTAATACCAGTTTAATAGCATAGCTTATTTCTATAATGATTCCCCCATTTTTCTTGTATTTATTGTTCTAAATATTTGTCACTATTAATTCCTATTATAATACCAGCTAATCAATTCATTCAGTCTCTGTAATTACTGAAAATATTTTAAATCAATGAATAATGTTACATGCTACAGTTTTTAATATAAGTCTGATTTTATTAATTTAGTATTCAGTAACTATAGTAATTGTATTTACATAATCTTGCAAAATATAAGACCTGGATTGAATAGACTATTTCTGCAAATAATCTTGGATGTGTGATGTGTGTGGATGTCAAATGATTTATACAACAGGTATTTTAAAACTCTTGAATTTTTTGTTTAATAAGTGAACTGAACACTTAAGTATATTGTACTGGACAAAGGCATCTTCTGGATAAAGGGCATGTTCCCTTGAAGACCTCAATGAAGAGGATTTACACGGTGCCAGTCCGTTATGGCATCGTCGGTCTTCTACCTTAAATTTATTCGATACTTTAGTTATACCTTTTTAATTATTTCGAAAAGTGTATCTATTAATTTTAGTACTCTAGCAAGTCAAATCTCTACGCCGGAATCAATGTCCATCACAATCTTTAGCGATGGCTTACCGTGCTTAGCGATTAACGAAAAGGACTTTATGTAACGTGCAAATTTTCTTCGAAATAACCAATAATGTAACCTGCATATTGAGTATCGAAATAAGCAAATTCTGTTTAGATGAAATGGCATTTAAGGCGAGTTGTAAACTCAAAATAGCTCGTGTCGCGCGACTGGTCCGGGGTCAGCGAGATAAGGGCGACTAAGTCCAAGATTGATTCCCGGATCAGACGGACGCTGGGAAGCAGTGAAGTGTACTCTATCCCTTACTCACGACTCGGCGACCCTCTATGACTCTCCTTATGGGATTTGTGATGCTAGTATCGGACACTTTTATATCGGGCTTTAAGCTTGGTATTTATTTACGCAACAACGGTCCGTTTGTTCCATTCTCGCGCCACCGATTTATTACTGCTTATCGTATTGTTCAAGGGTCGAAATTATTCATGTGTTGTATTCAACTTGTATTGATATGTAATATCTTGTGTAGCGCGTAAAATAATATAAATTGCAAATAAAAAAACGGTACTGCTCTATTTTTCGAGAAAAGATTTCTGAATCTTCTTTATTATATACTGAACAGGTATTTCAAAGGCAATATTCCTTCTTGTAGGTTTTCTAAGTATGAGCAAATTAAAATATGTAGAAAAAGTGCGAAAAGATTGTCGCCGCTGTGGGAATCGAACCCACGTCTTCGGGATATGTCGAGAGATGTCGCCATTGCTTTTTAGAACTTAAAATTGTTTATATTTAATGTTCAATCTTAAGTGCAAAGAGTAGCAATCTTTGCACTTAAGATTGAACATTAAAATATGTAGGACCCATAGAGGCGATAAAATAGTCACATACATTTATAAAAGAGGCAAAACTAATCACGATTTTATTCTGATCCCCAGAAATAACTTGCAAACACAATAATGGTGAAAGAACGTATCATTCGCGTTTGGAGTACGTTAGGCGATTCAAACAATGGCTCTGGTCAGACGATCCTTTGAATAAAGAGACTTATTAATGTTCCCGGGATAACGAAATGCGGCGTCCGCGCGGCCGTAATTTAGCGACGTGCAAAGTTCCGTCACATCGGGGGGCGCGCATTCCCGCGCGGGTAGGTGCCGGGATTCGCGCGCGCGTCGTGGGCCGCGCATAGTTGCCGCGCGCGATAAATCGCCCCGGAGTGATGGCGCTCTTTGCGGCGGCATTTTTCCACCGGCCCATACATCACCGGACTCCGCGGCTCGCAAAAACATCCGGCGATTTCCGCGAGAGCGGCGTCTCACGCGTTGCGCGTTTTTTTGGCGTTTCAATCTCACGCCTCGATTGATCCGATATACGTACATTGTCAGACTCAGCCGCTCCAAATTTCAAAGGACATCGACGAACAATGTCGCCGCTCGGTCGACCGAACGCACGGAGCGGAGACATCTTTGCGGTTTAAAAAGATCAATCCCAAACATTAATTGTCGGCCGACAATGAGTCCCCAACGAGAGCCCGTACCGCAAATAAAGCGGGCTTATTAACGGGGGAGCGCTTTATGTGCTCTCTCGAAATGCGATTAAAATTGTATGGGTCCGTATGTCGTCGGCAATGCGCCTCCGTTGCGTCGCAATCACACGGCCGGCTGCGTTTTCAATTTGCCGCGAGATAAGCGCTACTCTCGTGCGACTTTTTCCGCCGAACGGCGGAATTGATCCGTTGACTTATGGCGGACGGAGACGGCCATTGTACGGTCAATTCGATCAATTTTTAATGCGAACGGGGGATTTCCCCGTCCGCGTCCACTTTGTGTGGCAATGCGTTTGAGCCGCGTCGCTGATATTGAGCGACACTTTTGTTGTTTCGTGAGGGTTTGTGATTTTTTATGTCCGATCGAACAGAGCGGGGGTGGTATGAGAAAATAAAAAAAAAGTCTCGTTAAATATCAATAAGTATTGATAATTTATTCGCAATTTTATTTAAAATACACAACTTCACAATGTTTCATTTTTTTTTTAATTTAATAACTAAAAACTTTAGGTACGGGACATTGTTATAGGCTGTTCTGCAAGTGATTACTAATTTACAATTTTTATCTCGATAGTTTTATTTTCTACAGGGTCATTTACATTTTATATGTACATTTCAGTGTTATGGGACTATGTTTGCGGAAGTAGTGAACTGCAAGGCCAATAAAACATATTATGCTTTATCTCATTGCGTTAAGACTCAAATTCGACCAAAGCGACATAAGAAATGTGTCAAAATCGAAAGCATTTGCGGTATATAAATATTAATCACTTCAATCGTTATCATTGTAATATTAGTGCTATAGACATTTAGATCAAATATTTGATTGCACAAACAGTCGTATCATTTTAATCGAACCCTGAACTCAGATGTAATTATCCCACCGTGTCACTTTACCTAATACACGATTGGTAAGTCGCTACCTCCACAAACAACATCCCATTATCAATTTATGGCCACACAATATCTTAAATTTACAAAGGTACAGCGATAAATTAAACATGTTTAACAAAACAACATACGAATTACTGAGAGCGATGAAACATCAAAACCAATATAATGACCTGCTTAGTTTGAAAATTGACGGAATATTATATAGTCGCTTCTGCGCGAAGGCGACATAATTAAATATATACACATTGCATTTATAACTATTATATAAATTACTATTGCATTCCATATAATAAAGACTACTAAAGTCGAATGTACATTTATAGAGAAATAATACCGCGGAACAACTTTGAACACATCACAATTCCCGCAGCGATCCGCACTGTTCTAAATTAAATACAAAAAAAAAATAGCGCAAAAAAAAAAAAAACAATCTATACAGGAACGGTATATAACTTAGTAAGATATGTATGTACAAAATACACAAATTGTTCTCTTTTTTTAACAATACCTACTTACTCATATATATATAGTATATATAAATCATCTAAACGGACATAATAAACGACCCTAAATTATTTTATAATACTGTACAATTTCGCTAGTTGCTTTCGTGTAAAACTCTCCTAAATGGATCACCGTCGATTCGGGCGAGAGCGTTGGGGACCGCGTTAACGGTCACCACCGCGTTAGTGGTCACCGTTCGGTCCGCCGCCCGGACGACGGTCACCGGCGACCCGAAACTAAAACGTGTGCGTTCGCGTTAAGTTACAAACATCAATTCAACCAACAGTCTTATTAAATCAATGCGATGCGCCAATCGTTAGCTGGTTGTATCCCCGTGAAATCACAGCATTCATTTTAGCGATGTCCTTCCCACTTCAGCTGAAGGGAAGTTTGTCGAATGTCGTGGGATCCTGTGTGCGATTAACTTATCACGTGTACTCACTCCTCCAGCCAGTCTGTAAAGAAGAACGTGTGTTGAAATAAAAAAGATTCGTTCGATGAAAGAGACAGAAGACTCGGTGGCGCCGTTGCCAAGCTATTGGCTTCGGCGTCAGGGGTCGCGGGTTCGATTCCCGCATGAAACAAGTATTTGTGTGAACCACTGATAATTGTTCCGGATCTGGGTGTTTGTTTTCCAAGGAGCGTTGACGTCAGGCAGAAAACGTAGCCTTACAACACGATTCGCATCTTTTGCCGACCCCACCTAGGTGGGATAAGGGCAGAATGATAATGATTTTGACGATGATGACGTAGATGATGATGACGTTTGAGGGAAGAGACAGTTTTTTGCTAACAAACTCGCAACTTTTTTTAACAGTACACCAGAGTGGTTATCAATAGTCTTCCCTGCACGAATGGGCAGGTCCGTCCGAGGTACCACGACCTCACAAAAGACAGGCGTGAAGTGGAAGTGTTAAACTTCTGCATTTAGTCTGGTGAGTGAGGAATTGAGGACATCAAATATGACACTTTTATATTATCCATATAGAAGTTACGCTACTTACCATGGAGTTGAGTTGCGCGAGATGGTGGTGGTGGTACGGATTGTGGGAGGCAGGAGGAGGGGCGAAGCCCTGGTGTGGGGCCCCGTACCAGTGCGACATATGAGCCGCGGCAGGGTGCACCAGACCCACTTGGTGTTGACCTGCACAACAAAAATCGAATCATTAATTCACTAATCTTATAACATTTTTAATATTGTTTGAAACGTTTTCATTTTTTAGCCCGAACTTAAAAAGATATGTGTTATAAGTTTGACGCGTCTGTGTATCTATTTGTGTGTCTGTCTGTCGAATTGTTGCTTCTAGATGAATGTAACCAATATTGTTGCGATGTTTTCTGTTTGAAGGCTGATATGCAGCTGTTTTGATCGAGATGGTTTTTAGCTATAATTTGTTTTTTTTTTTATTTGTGTCAGGGGATTACTTAAACTTTATAATTTTATGTTATTACCCTAAGTATATAATGCCTGGTCAAAATGTATGGTTATGTCAGTGAAATAACAATGAAACAATTCGTTGTCGTTTAACTAGTGGAAGCAAGAGCTGTATGTGGCTGCACCATCTTATAAATGGAAACTTCGCCATTTTAAGATACAGATAAGATTTAAACTGTGGGAGGGCCACGCAACAGTATTCGCTGTTGCACGAATGGGCAGGTCCGTCCGGGGAAGTACCACAACCTCATAGAAGACCGGCGTCAAGTTGAATTGCATGCTTCTGCGTTTCGTCTGGTGAGTGAGGTCAGACCTCTCTGACCTACTTTACAAAAGGTGGCAACGCATCTTGCATGTTGCAAATTTCCATGGGTGGCAGTTATCACTTAACATCAGGTGGACCGCTAGCTCGCTTGGCATCTTTTTACATATAATCACTCGCAATCTCACCAAAGTCCATGGCAGAGGGGAACGCCGAGCCTCCAAATCCTTTGGTGGCGTCCCCCAGGGGCTTGATCATGTCACCCATGACGCCACCCAGGGCGAGTGCGCACGCACCACCTCCCCCCATCCCCATGCCGCCCTTCTTCTTTTTGCTTTTACTGCTCAACTTGCGGTTCCTTGTCTGTATACCCTCTTTCTTCATCGTGAGTGGTCGGTTCACCTGTGAAAGGAACACACGATTAGCAACGTAAAATACAACAGACTATATATCCCACTGCTGGACAAAGGCCCCTGTACAGAGGGAGTATATTGAATGAAAACCAAGCGCCTGCACACTGAGCTATCAAGGCTAAACATATGATTGTGAAAAAGGTCTTTATTATACTTCGACCATAATATTCTGACCTATTTGAAACTGATACGAGTACTTATTTACATGTTAATATGTTAGCTGGTAAGGTTAACAAGGACGCCTCCCTACTCCACGTGTGCCAAACGGAACCGCCATGTTAATTGTGAGACAATTACGCTCATGCTCCTAACAAGCAGCGGCCTGACTCACAACTTTTGACCGAACGTGCTCCTTTTTTATCGCTGCGACAAGACATTAAGCGGTATGGAGAAGAGAAAAAAGCGTCCGCGCTACCAATTCGGAATGCTAACTAGCGAGTATAAAGGCGGGCCGGGGCCATAAACTGGTATCACAATAGTGCTGCGCGAATATTCAGCTGTTTGGTGGCCGATGCCGACATGCGTGAAGCGGACGATTGGCGCATCCCAATTAGACGGGTGCAGTACGCCGGTGCAGTGCATTCGCGGTGGGAAACGCGAGCCGCGATTTCAATGTGGCCGGTGACGACTATCGACGTTTCGGTCATGACTAACTTGAGACGCGGTAACCGATGACACGATGATTCGCTTGCAATCGTTTCTTATATGTATTGCATATTTTATTGTAGTAGAACAAAAATGGGCCGCGACCTAGGAAGTGACAAAGCCTCGCTGTAGACAGAAATATTATTTATTTTGTGTTTCAGTCAATTAAACAGAAACATCGATGCAACACGACTGGTTTTGAGTGTCCGGTGGCAACATTCAATGAGTATCCTTTATACCAAGGAAAACGTTTTAAACCAAGCGGTTAATAGTAAACTGTTGTGGTAAACATTCTCTTGTAAAGAAATCTTTTGAAGCCGGTAAAAGTCTTCGCCACCTTTCCACAGAATCTGTGTTCGAAATAGCTTCACATATTCCATGGGATAGAAAGCAAAGACGACTTTGTCTTGTAATTGAGCAGTCACTTAGAGGTTATATTAATACCAGTACTCATTTTGAAAGTCATCTAAGTCCGTCATTAAAAGAACTGTCGATTCGTTAAAATATGTTCACATATCATACTAACATACAAGTTTAACTTTATTAAACATAAAAATTTTGCATGATAATATAAATAAAGCACTTACTTAGTTTTCTAACATTGAATAACAGTTAAATTGTTTAAAACTCATAACTACAGTTGCATAACTTAATTCAATTTTCGTGATGTTTTTTCATGATTGAGCAGGCCAATTGATAATCCAAGATCATCGAGTTACATTTCACACTGTTATAAGCTTTGTGGCTATTGATGTGGAAAAAACTAGCGTTGTAAATAGATTTCTATGTTATTAGCTAATTGCTTAGCTTTCTGCTATTAATATTATTGAGACTACTCGAGTTTAAAGCCTTCCCACTGATAAGCCTATGATAGTGGCATTGTCTTAATTCTTCGATGAGTATAAGGCACGAGGATTAATTGTCGCTCAGTGCATTCAAAATGAGCAATGTGGGATATTAAGGAATTCAAAGCGCCTTGAAAGCACAGCGAAGTCAGTCCTCGACTAACAACGACACCGAAGCGTGTACTTTCACTTAACCCAGGATCGCCGAAATCTCAATTGAGGCACGCATCCCGCGGGTCAACTATCTCGGTCACTTTCTGCGCCGCGTCGTTAGTTTCCGAGAAGCGTGCGTCACGACGGGCGGACGACGGACAATGAGTTATTCATCGCCTTCCAGGGAACTTGCCGTCGGCATGTGGCCCTAAACGCACGATTGCACTGCGCCCGCGTGGGCTGCTCTCCATCGACTTGAGCGATAGGGGCTGCCCAAAATCATCGTCAGCGAAAAATATTTTGCGTAGAGGACATCTCTTCAACTTCTTTATATTTGACTTGTGTTTTCATTTTATATTTTCAGTGACGTAGATCAATCTGCCATCGTGCGCTTTCCGTCTATGTCAGCGTACGTCAAAGTTTCTTGCTCCTAAAATCCTGGCTTTAATACATTTAATAACAATCGCAATTTAAAATAGAACCATATGCGTAAACTATCCTTCGGCTGCGTCTAGAGTAATAGGCATTTCATTTATGCCCACGAGGTGCCGAATATGTCACAGGCTGCGTTAACAACGCGTCCTTTGTTGCGAGTTTGAGCAATGTCGATTAGCATCATTGCCCGCTCACTTCCATAATAGGTCTTCTCTACTGCGATCCCGAATGATCCGCATTGCAAAAGTGCCGAGTGCGTGCCAATTCGCGCTGCCCCTAATGGTTTCCCGCGAATCGCCCACACAGCGCGGCGCATACCGCGCCGTCGCTCCCCCCAATTGAACCAATGTAAAATGCATTAACGACGGCGGCCCGTCGGCCGTTTCGAGCGCCGCAAATTGGGCCATTGCGAAGCCTTCGCGTTCCTGCGATTAGGGTCGCTCCACCTCTACGCGTTTGATGAGACGTCGCGTTTACTTGTCGTTCACCTAAATTGCTGGCGATCCTCCTGCTTGAAACTATATACGGTGCAATTCCAGATAATACGGGACTATCTGTCTCGCCACTGTTTGACGAATATGATGCAGTTTGGACGATGCAAGACGTTTTAAGTTCTTGTATTCAATTTGAGCGTGGTACAAATGCGAAAAACCTATACTTTTACGACCTACTTGAATATATATTTGTAGTATTATACTCTTTCGGTATTCTACATACTTTGCCTATAATTAACTTAGTACGTTAAACTTTTACGTGCAGAGACGCAAAAAAACCGTCGACAAAAATTTAAAACCGCCTAAGAATCTTAATTAGAACTCTGCAATTTAGTTTCCCACGGGGCGACATTGAAATTAGCGACGCGTGTCAAATCGAAAACAATTACGATTCCGAGTGCATTCGACTATCCTTACTGGGTACAGCATTAGAAAAATTGAGACTTAAAAAAATATCAAACAGGAAAATAAATGCTTGCGTTTGCAATGGCCATCGCGTAGCGTACTTTGCATGCGAAATGGGGGGGACCTTTTAAGGATTATACTGCCATACGTGGCGTACGCGGAAGGCTAGCTACAGAGTACAGACGGGTACTTACGGGTACACACAGATACCCCGATAGCTGACCGTTGAATCGGCCTAATTAAGTTACATCGCCACCCGTTCGCTGCAAACTAGCAGGGAATTGTACCGCGTGATCGCCCTCATGTTCGTTCGTCGTACGTGCACCTAACGAAGTGGTCAACTCGCCTATAAATAGCCGACACGGGTTTAAATCTACTCCAATTGCATAGGAGGCAATGAGCGCAAGGTCTCAGGGAATAGCTACAATGTACTAGAGACCGCGAAATTGATTCTGAAGGTTTTCAGAATTGTTAAATACATTAAATAATTCTGCAATGCGTCTCTATTTGTTTGAAAATTGACAGACTCGTCTATTCGGTATAGCCAAATAAGAGCCCTCAGGACTGAAAAAAAGAACGGATTTAATATTAATTAAGAGATAATTGAAATTTCAGTTCGGCTGTATTACTGATATATTTATATATTGATATATTATGTATATTTCTGATTATGATAATTTAATAGTTACCTACACATGAACGATGATAAACGATGACTATTGGAGCTTACATAACTTTGTTATACATTGATGTTGTTGATACGAAAAAATTTTTATTAAAAAAAATCAATGATCCAAATCACACAGAGAATGCTGTCAATCTCTAAGAAAATTCTGAACACAGCTATAAATTGAAATGGCTTCCTTCGAATCGCAAAAACATCGTATGTTAATTAGTTATACCAATTATCTATCCACGGAACAAGAAGTATCATTTAGTAGAGCGTTTGTAGATAAAATTAATTTCTACTACTGATATCGAATAAATAGAACTACCGTTGATTTAGACTAGAAATTCTTTCGCGTCCGCCAGCGAAATCTTATCGCTGTACGTTCATGCGCCATTCGAGCTAAATTAAACAATCATAATTGCGCCAAGAAACATCGCGAGCGTACGAGAACGAACCCGCTTCCTCCTCCGTTGCGATATATGTCCACGCTTTACATGAAACAACGCCGCTAACGGCCCACTGCAGAACTACGCCCGTGGCCGCGATAACGTACTGAAAATTCAACGAACTAATATTACGAAAATTTGTCGCACATTTTCAAAAGCGTTCTGGCAATTTTTTTTAGCGATAGCCATTCAATTTAGAAATCAAAGAGATTTCTAAATTAAAAAACAGTTGAAATAAACGCAAACTGTTAGCTAATGGTTGAAACGTTGAGGAAGTGAGTAAAAATGAAAAAAACTAAAAATATTAAATGTTAAAATTTCAGACATACGTATTTGGGTATATCCTGTAAAATGTAAAATAAGTAGACCATTTAAAAAAAATCTTGATAAGGTTCAGTTATTTTAAAAGTGGGAATAGCAGGTAGGTCAAAGAAATATTTGGTAGATAGGTATGTGTACTCTCTTTTATATTAGGAAGTTTTAACTTATACTACTTTAGCAGTAGGATATAGGTACGAGGAAAGACGAGGTACGAGTAAATTTGTTTAAAAGTAAAGTAACAGCCTATAAATGTCCAACTGCTGGGCAAAGGCCTCCTCTGTACAGAGGGTATTGGGGCATAGTCCACCACGCGTCGCACTGCAGATTGGCGGATTTCACATATCTTCCAAATATATTTTTTTGTTATTATTTCAAAAATATGCAGGTTTCCTCACGACGTTTTCCTTCACCGCGGAACACGTGATAAGTCAGCACTTAAAGTTAAAAACTTCATTGGTGCCGGCACGGGGGATCGAACTCAGGTTGCTCGAGTATATTGAATTAAAGGCGAGCGCCCGGACACTGAGCTATCATGGCTTAAATTTGTTTAGCAATATTTAAAAAGAAAAGGAAAGTATCAGTCTATGTATGGTAAGTTATGTACAGGCTCTCTCTTTGTTTTATGGAAGCAGCGCTTGGGTTCGCTGAGGTCACATGCAATGATTTAAACGAAAATTAATGTTTTAAAATCATCACGATCAATTAAGCCGTATAAAGTAATGTCGCGAATGTGCCAATGCAGGCGACGAGACAAGTACAAACATGGGAACGCAGCAAACGCGTCACAATAACTAAATCAGAAAGGTACCAACGCACGTTGCAATTCGCCGTGCGTGCAAATAATTGCGTTAGGTTTCTAGATCGGAGCGCGGTCCTATCTGGCATCGCGGCGAACACAGACATGAAACCAGCCAAATGGGAAAATAACAGGCTCGGGCCACAATGCCGGGGGAAACGCAGCACGCGGCACCTGCGCGATTTTTCCGACGCCTCGAAAGCTTTATGCGTCCGCGGTAATTGCACTGAAATGGGCGGGACGCTGCGCCGCGTACGTTCGCAGCGTGTCGACTGAAATGCGATAACATTGTTGCGTAGTTCAACAGTTAGCGCCGGTTGGTGGGCGGTTAAATTTAAATTGCATAGTTATCTAATGGCGTCTAGGAAATGTTTTCTGAACCCCCACTTCGACACGTGCATAATCACTGTTTCAGGTGTCGGGTAGCGGGAGCCTAACTCCTCTTATAAAATCTCTACGAAACCGTAGTATATTATACGGGTATATTTCCTTACAATTTCCAATGAAGTTTTCTTTCAAGCGCAGACTAAATCTAAAACCTGAAGTAACGAAGTGCGCATATAACTAAAAGGAATAAGATATACAAATGAAGGTAAAAAAAAGGAAGACAAATATTAATTATTTATCACTGTTCTCGATTACACCAGTTTTAATTTCCTGGTCGGTTTTCATCGGAACCGGACAAACGAGGATTGCGAGGTACGAAACATCAGCTAATACGAAACGTGTAGTGTTAATCGCAACAACGCTCCCCCGCGCCATCTAATAAATCCAGCGCAGGAAATGAGAGAAATGCGGCGCACACGCCGTGCAGCTGTAAATCAATCGATAAGGATCAGATAAATTAGACAGGCGTACGAGTGCACGACAAAACTTGAGAATTAGCAACCAATTACACGGCAAAAAATGCGATACAACCATTATCGGGCAAAAAGCGCGATAAACGGCTCAATTGAAAGCGATCGCGCTATCGCATGTGAATTTCGTTTTTATCCATCGAGAAAGAACGCTCCGTTGTATGCCTAAACAGCCGTCGTGTCGGAGGTTTGCGAAATGTTTCTTCGCCTACTTCTTTAATGCTGTTTAATATCTGTTTACGTTTTAAGATTCGAAACGTTTCGAACGCGGTTTCAGTACAACCGCATGTCGAGTAACCAATGAATTTGTGTGACCTAGATAAATAATAGGCTTGCAAATTACATAAATGAAGTAAAGTAACAACCTTTATGTCCTACTGCTGGTTCAAATTCTTAAATTAATAAATAAATTAATAATTATAAATGTGCCGTTTAAATTGCAATTAACAAATTCATTGATGACTGCAATCGAATTTGAACTCAGGTTGGTTGAGAATACTAAATTAGGAGCGAGCAACCGGACACAAAGCTATCACGGTTCTTCGACAAATTACTTTAATTAAATGCTAACCTTTCCCATTTTTCGCAATGATTGCCTAAATTAGACGTCAGTTTAATACGACACTATAAATTATTACAAAGTGAGAGGACCACACTCTTATTATATGTCATAGAAGCTATAACTTTAAATGAATCAATTACTTCGATAAAAACTGCTTTTCCCACCAATTTCCTTAAACAATGTTTAAGAGGGGCTGACTTTAACACGCCTTTTTGCGAACTTGAACGCAACATATAGCGGTCGTAAGAAATCAATAGATATCAACACGATCTGAGCGTGCGAAATTTGCGCAACAAAAGCGTCGCTCGTGAGTGGTGCGAGAATAATTATATTTTTTAACAAAAAACTGACTGCAAACTGGAAACTGAAAAACACTATTAATGTCTATAACATTAGAGGATTGCCCTCGATTTCTCCAGGATGCCATCATCCGGGATCCGCGTTTCCTTATCATGGTACCACCCTTGGGATATCTCCTTTCCAACAAAAAAAGAATAAAGTAAAAAAAGTAAAGTAACAGCCTATACATGTCCCACTGCTGGGCAGCCTCCTCTATACAGAGGGTATCAGGGCATAGTCCACCACACGGCCCCACTGCGGATTGGCGGACTTCACATATTTTCGAAATATATATTTTTTTTTGTTATTATTTCGAAAATATGCAGGTTTTCCTCACGATGTTTTCCTTCACCGCGGAGCACGTGATAAGTCAGCACTTAAAGTTAAAAACTTCATTGGTGCCGGCACCGGGGATCGAACTCAGGTTGCTCGAGTATATTAAATTAAAGGCGAGCGCCCGGACACTGAGCTATCACGGCTCTCAAAAAAGGATAGAAAATCAAAATTGGTTCATAAACCACGAAGTTATCCGCGAACACAACTTAAAAAAATTCTCATCATCCTTCTTATTTGAAGTCGGTTAAAAAAATCGCCATCGCAATTAGAGCGGGCCAATTAACACCGAACCGCGACGTTTTTGAGCCGAGATCGGTTATTCCGAAAAATCGCTATGTCGCGGCGGAATCACTCATAAGGCCCTATTAAAATATTCCGCTCGGGATCGCGACGGATACTCGGCGGGCAAAAACGCCGCCGCCGCCAGATAGTTCGAGTGGCGAAAGTCGCAATAATTGTTTTTTAAATTTATTTCGGATCGCAAACAGAACATTACACTTGAACATTATCTATAGAGTTAAGTTTAAAAAAATGTATTACATAAGTGAATGTTCCCCTATTAGCGAACACATCTTGTACACAAAAATAATGCCCTCGACGTGTAGGTATACATATATTCGAATTATTTATATTATGTGTATGCAATTAAAACGCGAAACGGCCCTGAAGACAGGGCAAATGTTGCGTCGCGAAACAAACTTGCGCGCTCTAAATTGGGCGCGACGGCCGCCACCGGGCTCTACCACACACGTTCATCCGAGGAATCGACTGGCGTTCCCGAGAGCCGTGAAGATAGCAACGCTTTAAACAACGAACAACTTCAGTCGATTCGTCTATCATATTAGCATACATACGGCTTCACTAGCGTGATTGTTTTGGAAATAAATAGATCATAATTGCTTATATAAATTTCATTTAAATCCGTCTAGCGATTTTGGTATGAAGAGAGAACAGGCACTCGCCGTTATAATATTAGTGTAATTATCTGTCAATATATTAAGTAATAAAATGTTTATCGCTGATTAAATACAATATTTTATTCTAAAAATGTATCAAGTATATGTACCGCATTTTCAGTTGGATTCATATTTGGGGCTACGTCGTAGATATCCAAGTCGCATCGCGCGTCATAATTTGAGTCATGCCGTGTTTATTGCTGCAGTTTACAGAGCGTCGCGTCGTTTAAAATCAATCGTGTGTCTCTTTAAAGGGTTCTGCTTTTCGGCTAAAAAAAGGGCAACTTTCGTACGCCTACCGAAGTAATACGAGGGTTCCGTCTATTTTAAACGAATTTCAATGCAGCAGCAGTGTAGAGAAATAAAAAGATCTACTCAACATGAAAAATGGTCGAATTTTGAGCTAACGCTGACAGATTTATATCCACGTCAAGTTTATATCGGTAGTGTCCTTACGATGAAGGATATAATTATATTCTACTTTGTGGGCAATGTATAAGGAATAGAAATAGAATAAAATAGTGTAAAATAAACCATATATCGAAGTTATTTCACAGGTGTACCCCGCGTGCTCACTCACAAACTTTTAACATTAAAAAAGTGTTATCACTGCTTCTTTGTTATATTAAATGCTGAACGCTGAAGCGAACCTCGCCACAGTCTATAAGTCGTACGCCCAGTGGTGCAAGGGCAAAAAGCTGAATTAGTTCCGCGTAGTTAGCGCGCGGGGCAATCGATCCCGCCGGCGGCGCCTGCGCAACCCATCTGACGAACCCTCCCGAAAAATTCACAACGAACAAAAAACTTCCAACCGACGTCACCGCGGAGAAACGGCCGTAAGAGACAACAACATCCCGTAAATATAGAGAGCAGGGATTGACCTTAGTTGTCTGTAGTTTATGAGACTCTTTTTATTTCCAAAATTCATCTCCGGGTCTTCTATCTTCGGCATTCTCTCTCTTTCAAACCGTATATATTTTACAAGCCGTATACAACTTCACTTCTATTCCACTGGTAGAGTGTAGTCAACATGCAGTTGTAGATGATAAATGCATGATCTCAGTAAAGGCCGATAAACACTTAACTCTAAGGTAATTACAATATATCGGACGTCTGAAGTATCGGACGAAGCAACACAGACAGAAAGACAGAACATTCCATTCCCCTGCTGTACGCATAAATATGCGTCCTGCTGTACGCATATTTTATTAAGGTCTAATAGTCCTTAATCCTTATTTAACGATTTATATAACTATACTAGTTATGTACAAATTTAACAAATTTAACTTAAATCTTTTTAGGGTAGGCGAAGATAACTAATGCCATACACGTATCATCGGGCTTATTAAGTCTCGTAAGTGACAGGTGATAAGCCGAACATTGTTTTCGCTTACAAGAAATTCCTTAAAGTTGAACGCAAAGTTGAAAGCAAACCTTTTATAAGAATGTCAAAAAACGGAAAACGTGACGTCATTTAATAGTTAACAATATTATAACCAAATTCATAATTACTTTATAGCTAAGTAACAGAATTAAAGTGTTATCTGAGTCATAAAAACACCCATGTGCATAGAAAATGCAATAATTAGAGAGGTTAACGAACAGTCAAAAATTAGGGAGGTGCGAGCACAGTTGTCGATGAAACGGAGTCTCGTATGTTTGTTGCCATCAAAATAAACACTCGGGAGCGTAGTGTCGGACCGCGGACAGCTGGTACCCGGTGGATAATTGAAAACACGATTTATACTCCCGCCAAATTTATCGACATACTCGATTTATAGAAGGAGCACTGCCTTGCATCGTTAAGGACGAAACGTTTCATTTTTGTTTGTACTATCTATACAAGCCTTTATGTACAGTTATGGGGCAGGTTTCGAAATGCAACATAAAATTTTATTATACCAGGCATATATTACTTGAACGTTTATATTAACTTAATTAATATTAATTATCTTAAAGTACACATAACGTAAAGTAATACAAAAAGCCAAAACTTATAAATCGAGTAAGTACAGCAAGTTTCTATAATTCTCACTAGTTGTGCCAGTGTCTTCTTATCTCATATTAATTGAATTAAAATTCATGCGTAATTAATTTATTTGAGCAACAGTTAAACTATAGGTCACTTTTCAAGATGCATGTTATAGAATACAAGTACATATACAAGCAAACATCGCTATTAGTTCAAAGTTTTTTATAGTTCTAATCTCTGCACTTAAGTTTTTCTACAAGTTTCAATCGCTATTAAATCAAGATATGATATCAACCGACACCATAATTTTAACTGTATACTGTTATTATTTTAATAATTATCTTTCGGTATTACTAGAAGCGCATACGCAGAAATACGTAATCCCTATACGAAATGATCTTAAAAATATTATCCGAAATTCTCTGCACTGAAATTACGGTAGCGGTCGCACTTCTCCCATCTCGGACCTCCAAAACAATTATTGAATACGATAAATTTTAACGTTTCGCGCCCTTGGCATCGAACCCGGTCCAATTAGGAGGGAGCCGCGTCGGCGTTAAATCTTCAGTGGCTACTACACTACACTAATTCATACGCGGCCGCCAACGAGCCCTCGTAACTGTCGATATCGACAAGGGCTTTAACAGCTTCGTGATTATCGATACGTGTATGCACCGTTATGTTATGACTGCACAAAACTGATGTAAAATGCGCAGCTACAAAAAGGACAAAACTATGTACAGTAAGAAATATTTTAAAGCGATGAAGTGATTTGTAATTTAGAAAACTCTAAAATAGAATTTTCAGTCTACGTATGAATTATTTTACTAAAATATATCTTTATTACTAACGTAAACTAAACTTGAAATGAGAATATATTAGAAAAGTTTGAAATGATGTTTAGCAACTGATGTGAGACAGAAATTTCCAACTTCGAAGTCATTGATTGTTAAATTTAGGAACTCAAGCTAGTGTGTTAGCTAAGTATATGTTAATAAAATGGCAAATTTCTTCACAGGCTTATTAAAATACATATTGAAATTAGTGCTAACAAGTAACTGACATGATTTCAAGAAATAGCCAGTACACTCAAAAATAACAGCAAGACCCGCTTTCAATCAATCGAGCGAAAATAAAAAAAAAGTAAATGGAATGTTAACACATTTAATATTATAACAGACAAAAAATAACCACAAGAATAATTATGGGGCAGCTGAAAGTAGTTCTAACGTTACCAATACAGTGTCCGATAAACATAACAATAATTTTTAGGAACAATGAACGTGTTCAAAGAGAATTTCGAAGTTCGTTAGTTTAATCGTTTCGGACGCAGGCCGAGTCTTAACGTAACTGAGGCGCGGCGCGTGCGCTCGTATCCCGAAAACACCTGCCCTAAGACCCCAGCAATTATTCCACCGCATATTATATTATTATAAGACTTTTTTGGTGCTTTCGAATTACACCTTGGGCCGGCCAATTTATAAAAGTGAGATGTCGTAAAAGCTTTTTTTTAACCGCCCCGTTCCCGGCAGTTTTCGTGGCGACCGATGGTGTAAAACAGAATTTTGTTGATTCGTTTCGAATTATAACGAAACACTTTTCAAACGGTCTGCTGTCGCTAATATATCGTGTGCTCGCAATATGAATCGGGACAACGATTTGTCGTAACGGAAATATATTTTTGCCCTACATTAATCGGACTCAGGTGTTGCCCTTAATAAACAGCGTTTCGCGCGGGTCTCGCCTTGCGCTAAAAGTGCGTACGAATGGCAAAATGTCGTGGCGGGTTGGTCGAGATCGCCTAGACGATTGGACCGTCCCAGTTCTAAATCCGAAGTCGGGTTGCCGCGGAGCGCGTCGATGGTGTGATAGGCGGCCGAAAATAAATAATTAGACGGCGCTGAGGAAGTTGAGGGAGAGGGGGGGAGGGAGTTCGGATAGTTCTCAGATAGTATCTCTGCCGACCGCGTTTTGTGTCAAACGTCAGATGCTTATCTCTAAGATGTTTACAGATGTCCCGGAGGGGAAGCCGCCCGAACTCTCTCGTGGACGCAACCGACCGTACTCCTCCAATATGCTTGATAGACTACAAGCTAATTACGTATCGCCCCCTCAGAACGAATGCAGAACGAATACTATAATATATTTAAAAGGAGAACTTTCCTTTAATTTCGAATTGGTTCATCTAAAAGTTGTCATAATTTTTATCGATCCAAAATTTTTTGAGCAGTGAAGAAGCCCGGCGGAAATTAGAAGAAACTGACTTGTGCGTTTCATCTGAGTTCAGAATAAAATAATTAATATTACAGTTATGTTATACATACTTATCTATGAAACGATAATCCAGTACGATACGATAATCTTTTTATGAGTTGCTGAAGTGTTTTCTACATGTTTTTAACATGCTATAAAGCACATTTAATATATTTTTTTAAATGTGCACACTTGCCCGCGGCTCACAGAGAGTGTGGGCGAAATGGTATCACTTTGCTATTTCGTATTACTTTGAGCGACTTCGCACGCTAGTTCTACGAGTTACGTCTACCTTGTTCTTTTAGACTGAACCGTTGAGTAATCAGATGCCCCTAAAATATGTGTTGCAACAGGCCTACCACAACCCTGATTAGTGAATGCTATCGTTTACTTTGCAGTGGAACCGTGTCCACCTGCGATCTTTTATTAATAAAATAAAATCTCAATAAATCGAACAGAAGTGCCTCCGTGATGGATTCCTTCGAGCTCGCCGAGATTATTTCTGAACCCTCGTAGATCACTGTAGATGGCGCTGATAGCGTGGCGTCGTGCCAGATCAGCGATTTACATTTTGATGTTCAAGGCGTCATTACTCAATTACGCTATCAAGAGTACGAATCGCTTATGTACATAGTTTAAACGCATTATAATAATACTATTGGATTTTATTCAGAACTGACATTTTACCTGGGTCTTGAAGCTGTTATTTAAAATTCTTATTATATCGTTCTCATTTCTTATGAAAAATAAAGATTTTTTTGTTATTCAAAAGTGTGATAAGTAATTGTATTATAATATTTGTAAGATTTCTCGAAATAAATTGTTTTTTCTAATTACCAATTCTAAGGTTAAATAATAAGTATTTAGTATTAATATTCGAAAATTAATTCGAATTGATAAAATTATAGTATTTGGCCTTTAACAGATATCGTGTGAAACAGATAATGCAAGACATGATTATTAAAATTCAGAAATCGTTACTTAATCGTTTAATTTGTAAAATCGCCATCGGCAGTGACAAAAGCCCCCGACAATGGCCGTTGCGAAAATCTCGCTTAGGCTGCGAGCGACCTAGCGCGGTAATTGTTTTGTAGAAGGACACTCCTATCGCCCCCAACGATCGCTCCGTTGACGTGCAGCTGCCATTTTGTTCTTTTTTTTTTATTTGAAATGCAAAATGAAAAATAGACTTTCTATGGCCCATGCTCCGTTGATTGCTCAATTTTTTTTCTGTTTAAATCTTAGCAGCATGAGACCGTCTGGCTTATTATGAAAAGCTTACGTACGGTTTTTATAATTTTCATGTCATGTTTATTTCGCAGATATAATCATTTATTATTGAGAAATTGCCTTAAATACTTTAGATGTCGTAAATTCAAGATTATTTTTAAAAAAAATTCATACACATAAAACACCATACGATACTTAATCAAAATAGGTTGCTCCGGTATCAAATTTTTATCAAAAAACTTAAAGTAAGTAATTTAACATTGGGTACATTTATTCAGAAAACAATTACTTGCACTCTACACCGAATCTCGAATCGAATGTATAAAATTTATTACGAACACCATAAATCAGTTGGGGATCGTTCACAAGACAGAAGAGAGCTCATGAATAAAAACATTCTATTTAGTGCTTGCTACAACTCAACGTTTCTTCGGACCTACCGAAACATATTATTCACACTGCACACACAAATTAAAACTTTAACTCGTTTTATTCAAGTGCCAAAATTGTTTACAAAGTAAATAGGACATATCACTATTAGCCTTTGCAGGGCACTTCTACGCAAACGCATTTCCGGTCGAACGCTGCCGGGAAAAAGCCATTTAAAACAAAAAAGAAAAAAAATGGTAACGCGCCGCGCGCCGCGCTCGGACACTTCCGGTGGGCGCCATTTTTTCTGTATTGCCAACAGATAAAATCTTTCCGGCCTACTGCACGGACGCCCACTTTTATTTTATTTATAACGTTTTCGGCTAACTGAAACATTTCGAGTTAACGTATTTTTATCTTTGTTAATAAACGTTACATACACAAATTATGTATCTATTAAAATTATCAAAAGGAGGAGCGCAAATATCTAAAGTCACAATTCAAAATATTACCCGAACATTATAATACGACTGACAATAATTAGTAGTAAGGTAGGGGACATTTTACGTTGGCACCAAATTCAACGGCCAAAGTTATGTAAATTGGATCGTTGTTCAATGTTGAATATTCAAATTGATGTCATTATAACATTCGGCCAAACGTACCGGCAGTTTGGCCACCAGCCAGTGCATGTAATGTAATGAGTAAATTGAACCCTTTTTTTAATATTTATGAAATAAAGGCGTATTTATTCACAATTTATATGTACAAATATCACGATTGAAATATTATCAAATAAATGTCTTGTATTTTTAAAACTGCTAGGCCAAGTTTTATTTTGTACTAACAACTTAAAATTAAAACCGAATGCAAAAGAAAAACGTGTGAAAAAACAGTGACTGTCAGAAATCGGAATCCCTTGAATGTTGCCTGAACAAAACAGCACTTTAGACGAAATAAAAAAGAAGACTAGAAGAGCGTTCTCAATTCAAAAATTGAATTGATCGCTCCATTGTATTCCAAATGTATCATTTGAACTGTTATTATGGCCGCGCTCTCTCTAACGCTCAATGCAGCCTGGTAATCCAATACTTTTGTATGGAAGGCACTTAACAGACGCAATAGCTCCAAAACGGCGTATGTTCACCACTAATACATTAAGAGTTTTATCGCCGCACTTCTAAAGACTGGTTTGAAATTAACCTACACTTCAGCAGTAACTAGTTCGTAAGTAGTGTTTTGGTAATTCCTATATTTTCGGTTGCGCTTCCGGTCAGGGATATGTGATTGTTGACAGGTTTCCAAATCACTGTAATTGATTGCGTTACTTTTTAGGCTCAGTTGTGGCTCACTCTCACAATTTACTCGAGAAAAAGAACAATCTTCGTGAACAATAAAACAAGAGGCATTATGAATAACATATGAATTTTAATGCCTTATAACTTTTAATATAAGTAAGTTCTTTTATTGCTGTTCCTATTGACAGGTGGGCCGGCTATTTTCTCGCTCAAAGTTTAAATCTAACCATTCACTGAGGAAATGCAGCTACTGTTCTTGGCACCATTCCGCGAGGAATACAATTTTTTATGAAATGTGATAATTATTTTCGAAAGCTTAAATAATGAAAGTAATAAATTAATGAAGCAATATCTGAAGTCGAATAATTCTTTTATTTTAATTTCATAATAGAATAATAGTAATAATAATTTATTTCATTCCATAACTTTACGTATGTATTCGATACATCGGGAATTTAATTTTAAGTTAAACGCGACAAAATCCCTAACAATAGACTTTATATTAGAAATCGTAGTCTGTACGTTATTAGTGAATTTGAACCGTTGCCTTTGACCATTAATTTTTAACTGTTAAAACGCAGTTGTTTAATACGGCCACGTTTTGATACACATTTACTGCCGGCGCGCGGCTTAAACGTCAAGGACTATAAACATGTTACTTTCGTTAATTTTATGAGGACATTTTTTTTACTTCATTCGCGCTGAACGTCATATAATAAATATACTTGTATAAATGAAAGTTTATATTTTTATAGCAGAAATTGCATACCAGAAAACGGTTCAACTGATTATGAACGATACTATTTTCACAATTTCATCACCGAACATTTTGCAAGAGTATTGGTTGAACAGACTTTTTAGACTATATTAACTATGCATGTCAGCTGTACTACCAAGTGCACTTATATATACGACATCACTTATCTATCGATTGAATTAAAAAGATACAGTACAGATCTCTCCGACATCGGGTCGCAGCGCGGTACGAAAAAATTGTAAACAATCGTGAATGGTCGCAAAAACGCTGTAACCGACTCGATAAACGAAGAGCGATCGCTTCGGGACTTCGAGAAAAAACCCGAATACAGACCACAAAAACTTAATCGCGTATAACGCGGGGGAAGTGCCGAATAAACGTGCGTGATAAATTAAATAAACAAATTCATAAAAAGCAACACTGGGAAGGGGCTTTTGTTGGGGCATGTTGCGGTCGCCAGGTAAGGCCCTGGAGCCCACGCAGCTACGGTAATCCTATTACCCGGCCATTGTAAATGGCCAAATAAATAATTTATTTTCGATAGTATTCAATAGCAATTGGGCTCGGCCGCGCCCGGGGCGGTTATTAATTGTTGAAGAATTGCTTTATCATTCGAACGGGGCCTTTCTACCGTGATTTAGGACCAGCTAGCTGGCCGATCGAGTGCACAATGCGAAACCAGAGCACGTCTATATTAGTTTCGTAGAGTTTATTCCTCGGAATGATTAGGTGCAATTTGCTGTTCGATGCATGGAAAACCTTCTCAGAATACGGCAGATTGCTACGAGTTTTTACTTCTACACGGATAATATTTTTTCCTAGAAATCACCGTTTTAACGGCTATTCAACTAACAATATTAACTCAAACATGTAATAATGTAAAAACAGGTCATCAAAAAAGCTGAAGAAATACTGACTGACCTCATCACTTATGCAAGTCCATAGTGTCTTTAATAATATATTTTTATCACGATTAAAATCGCAGCATTTATTCAGATTTTTGATGATACAAAGAAGCGTCGTTATTAGTATCAAAACCATTTATTATTAGTACCTTACTAATAAGTGACTAAAACTTTTTATTAATTTCAGGATAAAGCCAAAAAACTAAAGTTGTTCTCAGGTATTTCAAATAACTAGTTCAAATCTTTATAAAGTAAGTTCTTAAATATGTCCGTTTGAGCAACTCTTGATTAACTATAGAGTGTTCGAAACAACATAAAACATCGCGAAACGTGCAATGTTCGTTTAATTCCATTTCATAATGTTGATATTGTTTTATTAAGTTCATTCACATACCAACCGAGCCGAAAAGGTTCCCATATCAATCAAAGACAAACAAACTATCACAAAGTACCAATAAAATATTTTTATTAAAAACAATAATACAAAAGCTTCGAGGCTACAAGGACCAAAAGAACAAGATCCTTGTCGGCCCCAGTCGCATACTCTATGAGGGCAATTTAAGCGTGCATGGGCAAACAATAGCGTAGAACCTTTAAGAGCTATATTGTGAGTAAACACTCGACTGCTTTTTTCTCTGTACAATGCTGAGCACGTTTTGATACTTGTATGGTCTTTGTTTTATAAAGTTTCGCGATGCAGAATTGGAAAAGAAAACAATAATTTTGGCTTTTGGCTTCTACGTTTTAAGCCTTAATACAGTTTTTAAATTGTAAACAATCTTACATTTATGTGAAGTTCATTTGTGCACGTGTAAGAAAGCTTTATAACCCATAAAATTCATTGACATACTGTAACAAAACAAAACTGTTTTTTTAATTATTAAGAAAATAAATTATATAAATTCTATTTAATGATCTTCCGTTACGAAACTAACGTTTCATAACAATTCGACATTCCTTGGTTACATAATGCGCGCAGAATTAATATTTACGACCGGAGCGTGTATCAAGATCACAAAGTCGCGTGTAGGAGGTTGACGTCGGTAAATCACAATGCGCTCGTGCGTTATTGTATGAATTGCATTTTTTGCGTGAAACCGATCATGATGTATCCGCTTTGAGCCCCGCCGAATTATAGTGTATTTATTTACACAATGTTACCAACGTTCCCGCTGACGTGGGACAAGGTGACATTAAAAATGCAAGTCGTAAAACTCTTTACGAGCTCGCGATTTAGCATTTTATTCCTTCGGAACACTTATTTATACTCATTTCCATAATTTATTAAGAGGAAAATTTAATTAAAACACTTAGGTGTGGTCTGTTCTTATCTTTTCATTGCTTTTTGGATCGAAATAAAACAGAAGTAACGATAGGTCTTAGCAAATTGCTATGGAAATGCGGACATATGTGTATTTTTAATCGAGAACGAACAAAAAAGTGTTATTATTTGTTAGTTCCCAGCACTAAATGATCTCGGGTGTTAGCTACCTACAGACTTATTGGGTCGTATACTTGAGGTAATTTAGAATTTTGGCATATAAAAATATTTGATAGCGAAGCCACGATTGATTCCAACGCTTGCGTTCGCAACAGTCGGATATGTAACTGAACGCACCGTATAAATATGTATGGGAGGCGGGAGCTTCTTTCGGGAACGCTACCGGCGCATTCCTGTATTGTGCACCCGTCATTATGCCATCAACTTGTAAAGTATCGGGCACACCCTTCGCCTATTGTCGCCGCTTCCGAATAATTAGAGCTAACATCATTGTTGCCTGGATACTTTGGGCGGCGATATAGTATACATTTCGCTTTGGAAAAAATCTCGAGTGCCCTCTGCCAAGGGTCGCATTGACTGTTAATTTTTGTCATTGTGAGCTCCCGTACCGTGATGTTGTTCTCTTAGAACTGTATCGGCGACTGATATTGCGTAAGGGTTTTTGTTGATATTTCTTTTACTGCACAGGGGTTGTGCGAGTCGTGAGAAATTGTTCCAAATTCTTCGATTGTTCCGTTTTTGTTTGTTTTAAATCGAAACAGCTTGTTGAGGGATAGATGGTTTTCTTTTGCTGTTATACTCTTTTAACTAACTTCATTATAATTAAATTTCGCGCTATGGTAGTAAGTCTAAAAAATGCTTACATGTTATTTAAAAAACAATGCATTAATCCGAGGAAGAGTGACATAATTACCTGAGAGCCCTATAAAATATTGTATTGTATTAATAATGACTAATGCAAAGTAATATTGCATTAGTTATTGTTAAAAAGAGGGGTATTGTCATTGTTAAACGTAATATAACTCACTCGGGACTGCCGCGCTTGCGGTGTTATGACACATTAACCGGCGATAGGGGGCGCGGAGATCGGGCCGAGCTATCTTTCGCCAGGATCCTGCTGATTCATCACACAGAACCTCTCCCTCGGGGATACGTTATAAATCGAGGGTCCGAGAGACCGCTTAAATGTCCTTATTTTTAATTGCATTCTGTATCACGCGATATATGTTAAGGTGATTCGGATGGACGCTTATCTCGAAATCTACGATGAAATAAAAGAGACAAATTCGCGTTTATGAAAATAATCGGAACATCGACATGATTTTTAACGATTACGAATGGTGTTAAAATTTGTTGCGCATGTAAATGGCATAATAACACGATGTTTTTTTTTTTGTTAATGTGCAACCTATTTAAATGAGTTGTTAATAAACGTAACGTTAACATTTGGGACGAATTATTTGTTAGGAACGTGACGTAGATACATAACGTTTATATAACACGTTAAATTCACATACTCATACTAAATTGTCCATTTATATGTTACGCATAATTTAAGTATTTTTTCTTAACAAATAATTTTAGGATTTAGTGTCATAAATAAATTAATAAGAGTGAACCAATTAAGAAATTTATGTCGTTATCAAAATTTTAACGTGTCAACATTAAACTGCAGCCAAATAACATTGACAACGAATGGAATACTTTCATCTAAAATTATTGTAAATTGTAAAAATTATTGCAATATAGAAAATTGCTTCGCAATAAGTAACTACTTTTCGTAAGTATACAAATTTGCGTCTAATTTGTAATCGGAAGGACTTCACAATGGTCTACAGATTAAAAAGAGTGATATTTAAACAGCGATCCTGAATCGAATAAGGTTTCGCAATAAAAGTAACGTCCATGACCGAGAATTCTGTCTAAAGAACTCACCATACCATAGGTTGACTGCTACAGAATACCTTATAGCGTTAAGTTCATCTTTTGTATTCGAAGGTGATGCAATAAAGATGAAATAAATAAGTATTATATCATATTAATAATTCCGAATGCACAAATCCGAAAGATATTACGTGCGTCAAGCGTATTGTTTTGAGGGTCACTCACGTTGTGCAGCTTGTAGTAGAGGCCGCAGGCGTTGCATACTGGTTCTCCGTTCTGGTTGCGTCGCCACAGCGTGGTGGTGGTGGTCTTGCAGTTAGCGCATGAGGTGCCCGCCCTCCGCGCCGCGCTCTGCAGCGACTGTGGACAAAAGACGCCATTATGACACCACATTTCAGACCACAAGTATACCTAAAACTTTAAACTATTAGTGTATCATCCAAGAAATATATAATTCAAAACTAGATCATGTCGTTGTCATAGGAAACTATTTTTACGGATTACACAACGTTTAACCAGAAAGTTAAAAGTGATACAATATATAAACATGGTTTCATATAACTTTTGTAGTATTCGCGTAAATACAATGAAATGACTACGAATGTAATGAAGAAACAAAAGGAAAAGAAAACTCAAAACTTGTTTTGTTTACACCGCTCGACTTGTATGAGTTATATATAAAAGTTTTATAACATTTTCACAATAGAAACTTTAAATGGTTAATTATGACAATGTTTTTTTAATATAAAAATAAAAATGACACTTATCGGAACTCGAAACCTATAAAAGGTGTGCGGTTTGGAACGCGAAATGTTCGTAATGCATATTGCTCAGCCTAGATGGCGCCTGTGTTGTTTTCCGCGTGTTAGTAAGAATGAATACGAATATTGTGTTTCAAGTGTTTCTTTGTTTCGTCGTGGATTGTTAGAGACTATTTATTATAATTTTCCATACTACTGTTGTATTAAAATTTTCTAGTATTTAGAATTTTGTTAGTCATGAGTGAGCTATCGGAGTCGGATATTAATCGTTTTACCCCAGCTTATTTGTGTAATACGAATCGTTGGCCAATTTGTTGGGCCATAGAACGTAGAATAGCCATAGAAGCCCATAGAACGTAGAATAATGAGCTCTTTATTCAGATAGCTAGACCGTACGTAGTACTTCAGATTCATTCAAAATGATCTACAGCAGCGTCATTAGGATTTTTTTTTGTTTTTGTGAAAAAATTACAAGCGAGCACGTGGTTCACCTGATTTTGACAGGGTAACAACACCTGACGTGTAGCAGTTGCGTTGCCATACATGAAGAAAGTGAGAACCTTTTTACCAGATGAAACGCGAAACGCGAAAGACGTAAGCATGTGACCGCGAGGCCACAATTAGGCCGCGCTCGGGTAAAGGGAGCAAAAGGCATAGAGCCCACCGCGGCTTGGTAAAACAATCACGTCACAACAAAACTGAATCGGCAAAACGGAGCGACGCACAAAAAGCGAATGGCGGGCATGAGAGGGGGGGAGGGGGCGAAAAAGCGAAGTAGCTATCGGCGGCCCCTCTTACGCACCTGCCCATTACTACCCGTCAATCAAACAAAAAACGCGGCGGGCATGCGGTGGCCGTTTTATACAGTCCACGAAAGTGCCTCACTCAATTAAAAATGCATTCGTCCCAAACGGGCGCGCGGGAAAAAAGAGGAGCGGCCGCGCAATCCCGCTCATAATAAATCCATTAATTTGTCATGTCATTTATCGGGAGGACGGTATCGGCGTTTGGAGCGTTAGACGACGCTCCGGGTGAGGTTTGTGACCGTTTCTCGGTAACTAGAGTCGGCCTGTCCGAGATTATCGTGGCCGTAGCGACGCATTGTCAGTTTTAATATCGTAAGTGAGTCGGCCGCGTACCATCAGGCTCAAACTCTGTTTTCTTGTGACTTATTTAGTTATTCAAGCACGTGAATTGCTTAAACACTCATTTAACTGTTAACTCATGTAACATTATTATTGTTATTTTATTAACACCAGTAGGATACTTTAACAAGGTTTGAACATGATATCATTTTGTTATAATATGTGCCAGATAATCATGTAAAGTTGTCACAGATAATATACAACTTCAACAGACTATTTCAATATGAAAATATAATGAAATCGATTTAAATGTTCCAATGAATAATTTACCATCAGAGCTCGACTGTACCCGTATATTGGAATACCTAAATATTAAATGGTTCGCGTCAATATTCGCCGCGTCATGGCACCTCCTTTGTGCCAGCAAGAGATTAGAGCTCGCCATATTAGCCCAGCCGACGACCGGCACTTTTTCTCCACGGTGCCATGGGACTGGAATGGCTCGGGCCTCATTTGCTATAGCCGAGTAAAGAGCCTCTTCAGTTCACCCAACAACCCGAATTTTAAAACGGCATTCGCAGTCGATGAAAATGTTGAAACGACAAAAGAGATGATCGTTATCATCATAATTCACATATGTAAACAGACGTACTCGCGCCGCGATCGCTTACTACGTATGCACTCGTAACCGAGGTCCGAGTTTTATGAGTCAATTACGCGAGACCAATTTTATAATCTGCAGATAAGATTTTCTCATCAAGCCCTAACGGGCCCTGCATCACACGAGGGTCCCGGGGGAGACCAGCGAACCGAGGGGCCCGTATTAAGCCGATTACAGAAGTCAACCGTCGGCGGGGGCGATTTTATTTCCGTGAACGAGAATAGAGAAAAAAAACCGACTGTTTACTCGTAATTTTATGGCCGTATTACTTTCGCTCTTCAAACATTGGAATGGCTGGAGTAGTCGTAAACTTTACGAGCGAATATTCTTTTTTTCGTTAGGTTACCGCTCGTTCGTCGCTGTACTTAATGCGGTGCTCTATCACGTATAAACGTAAAAAAGAATTATATTTACTTAGAATATATTAGAACTATACTCAAATCTATGCCTTGTCTTCGTCTATATTAGTTTATGTTCCCGATTTCAGCCGTAAGGGCTGTGTACATCGCCGGACGCGCGTAGAATGACGATATTTACGGACTTGAAGACCGTACGAGTGAGATCAAGCTTTACGGCATTGTCAGGGAGCATCGTCTTCCGGCCGGCTTCACCGCGGTGAAGCCAGCAGACGTTGGCACAGTGCTCTGTGCTCCACGCAATACGCTGCTTTTGAGTTCCGGGAATAATAAGGAATGCGGGGCACGCGGACACTTGTGCCGTTCGCGGCCCGAGTCCCGGGCTTTATTAATTGCTGTACCCATTTCACTGTCAGCGGCATTCCGCCGCGGCCGATACCGACGGCATCCGAAACGCGTATCAGACAGAACGCGCCGGCGGAGATAAAAAGGCGAGGGGCAAACAAACAGACAGAGAGACGAGGACGAGGTTCAGCATATTGTTATCGTCGCACTCTAATTTTCAGTGTAGTGTAAACTCAAAAGATCTGGCGCTGCGACAACATCAACGGCCGCCTTTGTGCCTCGGCGGGAACAAAAAGGGACCTTTTGTTGGGAGATTGGACGGATTTTCGCGATTATAATGGGGAATAATGCCGCCCGTAGAAGTGGACAGTTTACGGGGGCTTACTTCTATAATTCGCTTCTAAAGTTGCCGTAAACGGTGCTCATCCCGACAATAGATAAATGTTTCGGATAAAAACACGCTAAACGCTTTCGTAAAATCGTAACTATAACAATGGAATGACAATTTAAACTCCAACCCCAACAAACTAAATCCATGTCGCTTCGCAGCTATTTTTAAATTCCGATCGATTTTCATTCATTAATATTATTGAGCGTAGATAAACAATCTGAAAGTCGAGTTAACATCGATTTGAATCATCGTTGAATTATAAACATACTGTTCGCAATCATAACCAAACTCAAACGGATTAATCACACTCCGAGTCGCACGAATCCGACTAATTCAATGAGCCACCCGCATTAAAAACATATTTCCATAAAGAGCGACCCCTCCCAGCCTCCACGATCCAATCAGCCTTATCTCGCCCGACCCTAACGCAAACACCTCCTAATCAAATCAAATCACAGCCTCCGTCTTCCCTAATCTATCCACCTATCTACACTCAAACATAAAATTATATTACAAAAAGGGACAGTTACCTACAGCCCCTCGTATATTTGCGAGCACAGGCGAAATTTAACCCATCGGAAGCGTCCCTTTATGCTGCATACCAGTAAAACTTCGTTGTAGGAAAACACACCTATTCAGCGACGCACACATGCCCGCGTTACACAACACAACGGCGCGTATCAGCGTATCTACGCCATCTAGATCCCCACTATGAGAACCCCCAAGAGGGAGGCAATCCATTTACCAGCGGTCCCGGCGCACTCGAATTTACTCCTTGCCCGATGGTATTAGAGAAGACAATTGGGCGGCGGGGGTACCGTTTTCAAAGGTTTACACGGCCCCTAGCAGTGAAAGCGCGGAATCGATGTAGCCTTTACCCCTCGCCCCACGCCAGTTTTTCCGGCGCTCTGTCTTTATCAGACCGAAGCGATTAGATAAGGAGAGATATAGCGTGAAAATAAAGATTTTCATCGTGTTCACTCACACCACGCTAGTTTGAGTAATATCTACAGCAATATAGAGGTTGTATAGTGTCTGTTGTGTAGGCACAGACAGCAGTATGTACGCGGCCCTCTTATAACAGAGAAGGGGTCGGCACTCGGCACTACTTTAGTGCTCCGTTGGAAAGCTCTTCGAGTTTAATTTAGTTTAGTTATGTATTTGTAGTACATTTTTAACGCGCAAGCTATGCTTATCTCGTAAATTATGTAAGTATGTGTTGGACATTCGTGTGAAACTTTAAAATAAACCTCCGATTGTGACTTATACGCGAAACATAATTCAATATTCTTATGTTACTTAGCTGCCGAGAAGTAGGTCGCTTGTGTGAAGTAACTGCTATTTATGGGTGAAGCTAGGACATTTTGAAACGGCTATAACAATAAAGCGGCAAAGCTCTTTGATTCTTTAAATTTTCACACGAAGAGGCGAAGACCCGCTTATTGGCGGTGGCCAGGGAAGCCATGTTGGCAAACTACCTTAACGATTTATTTAAGTTAGGCGCGAGTAGCCGATGGAAACGAACGTATCGCAATACTGTACACGGATAACGAAATACAGCTCCAATATTGACAGGCTTGTCTTTGTTTTATCATTCTACTTAATCATCGTCGCTTGAAAGATCGTATAATATATAAAGAAAACAAAAATTTGAATGTGAGCCACAATAAAAGATTTTGTTAGTGTTCTTTGTTTAAATTATTTCTGGTTTTTGGACGAAGTTCTTTATTTCTTTATGGAACTTTACAATAATAACCAATGTTGTAATTTATGGTTTACATATATGTTTTAGTAAAATCGTCCACTATTTTTACTACTAATCGCATTATTTATATGTCATTATATTAATGCATGAAGGGAAACTTTGGATTTATTTTTAAGGATATTGCATGAAAGAAGGAGTTTTGATATTTGTCGTATTTAAATTTAATATGGTGTAGATGATCGATCACTTATCGTTTATGTTCATACTGTCAAATTCAAGCCCATAATATTATGTTGTCAAAGAGTAAAGATTGTCGTCAGAGAGTTATACGACAGGTTGAATGAGCCTAATTCTCTATCTCTTTTAGACAACTAGTTTATTTGATTGTACATAGAATAAAACTTGTGTTAGGCTATATCTTTGAACAAGTATAGAGGGACCGTGTGAAGAATATACTATTATACATAAATCTCATATGTCTGCCGGTAAAAATCAAAACTTCATCAAACTGCCCACATGAGAAGTCAAGTTAAAATGCCATTATAATTGGATTAATTGGAACAACGAACTATCTATATATAAGTTGAATTATTATACAGGTTAGCGTACAGCTTATTGTAGTTAGTTTTTACACGCCAGGTATCTGATTAAGATACTCCAGCCGCTAAATCGAACGAGAAAACAAAGGGCAACACGGGTTTCAGCCGGAGCGAAACGATAGATGTTGAATTCGGGCGATCGTGGCAATAACGCCAACGGTTCGACATTCACGGGGGCACTCCTTAGACCGGATCACGTTCGACGCGATCATTTGACTAGCTCCTAAAGGTACACGTGACCTTTGGATCGTGCGGCCCTAGACCTTGCGAACGCTGTCGAGATACCAACCACGTGTTCAACGCTACAAGCTACGAAGTCGATTTAACGAACTGCGACGCGCGCGCGTAAATTTTAAACCGCCTGAGAAGGGCTGGCATTTACCTCTTTAATAAATGTGTTGACTAGCTCGATTTTGACATAATTAACACTCATTACACAATGCTAATAAAAACCGTTGTGTTATGTTCACTTCTTTAAAGACCTTGTGCTACAATATTCGCTATTATCGTTATGTGTAATGTGTTTGAGTCGAAAAGTCTTGGCTGGTACATGAGGACATTAGCTTATTGATATTACAGTTAGTATACATTTGTTTACTCAAGACCCGTACCTTTCTATACGCATCTGAATCTAAGCTGCACATTTTGAGATGAAATTGAATCTTTATATTAAAACTAAATACAACATTCTCGTTGCCCAGAGGACTCCGAAACTTTGTTTCGCTGCAAATCAAAATGCTCTAACCCAAACTCTATTTCTTCTTATAATCGACTGATTTCAGCTATCTAAATCTACTGAACAGCTGCTTGAAAAGATTAAAAATATCTTTAAATAACTTTTTGTATTATATTCATATTTGGCTTAAGCATGTCTCTTATTTCCGGGCTATGCTTGAGTGACTTTCTATTCACTTTCGACGGAATGAATAGTCATAAACTCTCTTCTATATAGCTTGCATTTAAATCTAGAATGTTCACAGTTTAATCGAAAGAGGAATCACACAAAACAAATTTTACGAGTATATCATGTCACAAGGTGCGAGATTCAGGAATACCCTAACTCTTGGAATGAGGCGCGATTATATTTTGTCAATCTTAAATTAACTTCTACGGATCACTATTTCTCTCCGCCATATGTGTATGTATATTATATTTTGAATATGACGTATGCGTTTATATGCCTTAACGCACGTACACATATATTTACATATTATGTATGTATATATTATATATGTTCTAAGGATTTATTTCAAATGAGCTGAATCTGAATTTAAATTTTCATTTCTATAAATAACCCGCCATTTTCACCCTATTATAATATTCTCTCCCATTGTCACTCGTAAATTACTAAATAAGTTATATTTTTGTTTCCGTTTTTTTCGGTTTTCTTTTTGGTTTAAAATAAAGCATATTTATTATTGTTATTATAAAAATATTGAGCAATAAGGTATGAGCAATCCGTAGTATAACTCGCTTCATTATTAATATTTTTTGCATTCACGTTTACATTTTTCAAAAAGAAAGTTGATACAGAAGCAATACTATTGAAAAAATATGAGAACATAGTGTTTTTTAGTGTCTGGGTGTATATACGTCTATAATATGTATTTATTAAAAAAGAAAAGGACGTTTAAGTACTCATGGTACAAACTTACTTAGTTTGGGACTAGATAGCGTTGTGTAAATAATATTTTGTCCCGCAACACCAATTATTAGTATATTAGCATAAGTATTAATATTCATTTGAAGAGTCCATTACTAGGACAAAGTTTAGTAGTACATTTAGTAGTACAGTAGTACATTCTTCGTCGTAGTCCGTACCACGTCTGTATGAAAATATAGTCGAACTTTATGCATCCGTCGTTACTACAACGAAGCGCGGCGGTTGCCCAATGGCGATCGATACGGATCGCGCCCGAATCGACACGTCGGAACCGCCGCCCGTACTTGATTAAGATCGGACGCCTTATTCGTAATCGTCACGCCGCCGTCACGTCTACGTCACGTTGCCGTCACGCTGAGGTCACGCTGCAGCCTTCTACGTAGCTTCCTGGTCCTTATCTTTGTCTTCTTTTGATTTTCGCTCTAAAACCTAGGAACTCGGCGAAGCTTTTACGACGGAGCCAATGGAGCAAGTAGCTTACTTGATAGTGATCTCAGCCATACTCGAATATCTTATACAGTGCTCCACCCCTTATACAGCGTGTCTTTACCATCGCGACAATAAATAAACACACATATAGAGGATAACTTTTTAAAATTGTATTAAAGATTTACATTATTTAAACAACAATATTTAACGAGTTACCAAATTTTCCAAAACAAATAATTTTAGAACACCCTTACGTATAAAACTTTAATGTAACGTTCATTTGTAAAGGTCACAAAGCATATGAGTGGGTTGAATGAATTTAAAAGAGACAAAACATACTGTTAGAAGGAGAGGCTTGTAATGCGGCGCTGTGGCAACGAATGAAAAAGTCTCTGAATGTATGAATCAGTCAGATGTAGTTGTATAGGATGTCAAAAGTAACAGCCTATACATGTTCCACTGCTGGGCAAAGACCTCCTCTATAAAGAGGGTATCAGGGCATGAACTTTTTTTAACGTTAACATTTTTTATGATTATTGGCAAGTAGCGTTAGACGTGTGTTCATTTATTGTAGCGGTGGTAAAGACACGCTGTATAACCCTTAAAATTGAACTTTACCGTTTCACGTAAATTGTCATTTAAGAAACGAATATGATTAGAATACAATGAGTGAAAGTTGAAAAATCTTAATAAACTTGCGTATTAATTAAATTTTAACACAAAGAACATTTACTTTGGAATGCCTAAACCATAGTTTACGGTTTTTTCATACGAAGATTTATTGATAAAAAATAAGTGAGATTCAGTGAATTTATAATAATGACCTGTGCTCGTCCATTGCATAATTAGCTAGAGTACTTAATAGAAAATGTAGGAGAATTCCCAACAATTAATTCGTACCGGCGTTGATGGATGGCGCCACTGTATTATATAAATACAGCTTGTCACAATGACATTGTGTGCGGAATCTTTTTCTCATTTCGATGAAAACACCATTGTAACGTGAATAAACGTACTATTAAGTAAAAAAATATATTTAAATAAAAGAAATTATTCTAACTTAAATTAGAGGCTCATTATAATGTTGGAACAATGGTTATATTACTTCACTACACATTTTTATTTCTATTTATTCTTTTGGAATTGTTTTGTATCTTATTGTAATCCTTTATATAAAGTGCCAACCCTATAATTTTCACCCGTATAATCTGGGATATCGAAGCCAAAACCACCAAAAAGACAAGGATATACGTTTAAAGTCCCTACATGTCCTACCTTTATTAAATTGCAATAAAAAAAAAGTCTCTAAGACAACAATGAAAGTGTCCCGGCAATTGTCACGTAATCAACTAAAAACAAAATAATGGACACGTAATAAATAAACATAACGACAATGAACAATGCAATCGAAGGGGGCAGGCTAGACGCAAGACGGACCACAGACGGCCGAAGCGAAGCAGTACATCATAGTCCCTACATTGGCAAAAAATGACGGCCCTTGCCAATTAAGAGCACCTTAACATTAATTTACCAGAAGTGGAGAGAATAACACACCAATTAGCGATAAAAATGAACAATTTAATTGCAAATTGCGTACTACTTTATAATGGTGTTGCGGCAAAAGTGATACCGTTTACGTACGCCTGTTAAAAATGTCGGACCTTTAATTGCTCGAGTTTTTACCCGTCGCGAGCTTATCAGCGGGAACGGACGACGTATTGACTCTATCCGCGGCGAGAAACAAAAACATCCATTTCTATTGCAATAAGCCATTATTTTGAACCCAACGCGGCTTCTTTCGCATCCCGTTCGTGGTTGAAAAAGCCTACCGCACGGCGTCACAGAAGCTAAGAAGTAAACAACTATTTCACCGCATGTTTACGCTCGTACGTCACGAACGTGGCAAAAAATGGTAGGGGCCGTTGAAAGAAAGTGTTTTTTTAACGGATAATATGCCAGCAGGTTCATTTGATGTGAAACAACTACCGCCCATGGACTGACATCCGTTGGCCTGGAGTTGAGGCCCCTTCTTCTTCTTTCTCCATCTCTTATTCCACCTAGATGGGGTCTATACAACGTGTGAATCATGTCGTTAATGGAATCGGCTCAGTCATTTTTACCACTTGGCCCTGTCTACGTCAATGCTTCTTGGAGACAAGCACTTAGATTTGGAACAACTATACGTGGGTCAAACAAATCCTTGGCCCGCGTGACAATCGAATCCACGTACACCGACGCCAAAGCCAATAACTTAGCAACTGCGCCACCGCTCATCAGCTGAGGACTCCTATAGAACAATACTTCTACTATGTTTTTTTTTTTAATGGGCAAGTGAGGCAAACGAGCAATTTCGCCATCTGATGGTTAGTAATCACCGCCGTCCATGGACACTTGCACCATCGGAGGAGTCACAACTGCGTTGCCGGCTTCAAAACTTCGTCTGTCTCCATAAAGGTGCGATATCTCACAGAGGTAAAGCAGAAGCGGAATCGCCATATCGCATTAGTGACGTCACTATTGCGAAAAATGTTTTATGTGTCCAGCCGTTAACTGCCATGCCTAGTGATGGGAAGGTGATGAAGCCGTTGACGGTAAGCGTGCAAGCTCAAAAAGCCTATTCAGTTTTGCCTTGACGACGCCTACGTTATAATCGGGCAGAAAGACGGATATAGACGCAACAAGAATGCGTGAGTTCGGCGAAACTGCGAAGTGGCATCGGGCTACTCGATATTGTGTTCTGCGGGCGACTAAACGTCGGTAATTCCGCGTGGCACCGCTTCTTATAACGTGTGAATTTGCATTGAATGGGAGAGGACGGTGCGGGCTTTTTCAAATTGGATACAAGGCGATCCCGTGAACACAGGCTCGGCTGTTGTTAGGGTGGGGCGATGCGCCCGACAGATGGCAGTTGGCTCGGATTAAGGATGGCCGTGGCAGACACTGAAGAGATTCACACAGATTCACTTAATCCTGCTTCGAAGACACAAAGAATGCTTGCGTGCAGTTTTAAATAGGAATGTAAATCCTGTAGCAAGGACGGGCCAACTCAAGCAAAAGTCAGTTTTGGCAGCACCGAAGGCTCGGTGATTTTGTGGTCACTCGAACTACTCGTGTTGTGAGTACGATTCTGGCATGAGACAAAAGCGTGATCCATTATTAGTTCTATCGAATCTGGATGCACTCTACGTTCGTGACGTCATGTTTCCGAAATTAACTAACTCGACGATTATTCCTCATATCATCGGGATCATTATATAAATAATTTAATATGATGAAGTGTTTAAGACTTAAGTGGTTACGAGTTTTAAATACATAATGAAATTACGTTTGTAAATAGTGCTTAAATGAATCTATTCCGATTTTGTAATACGAAAATAAGAAAGTGGCTATAAATAAAAAACCAGACAAGCTCTGAAGCTAAAAATTCTAGAGATAAATTTCTATTCAATTAACGTAATGCCGCAGTCATATTCGGTACGCGATTTAATGGCAATTATGAATAAATAAGGGCAGTCGTGCTAAATATCGAACTTAAAGGCCGTAGTCCTTGTTAAAAACGTTCCATGGGATCGTGGAATCAACCTTCCAGTTCACCTTTACTGCCGTTTCAATTGCGATATATTTCACACCAAACAATGTTTCGCCATTTTTGCTGTGACAATGGCTTGTGTGACCTTTTTATTATTCGAAAACGATCGATCCTAATAAAACGGATAGCTATTGCAATTCGCTTAGTACCATTCTTTTTAAAAATGCATACACTTGTTTTTTTTTTTAATAACGATGTATTATCTTTGACAATTTTTAATACATTGAAACTTTAAGATTATTAAGATAACTTGTTTTTATTGTACAGAGCCGTGATAGCTCAGTGTCCGGGCGCTCGCCTTTAATTCAATATACTCGAGCAACCTGAGTTCGATCCCCGGTGCCGGCACCAATGAAGTTTTTAACTTTAAGTGCTGACTTATCACGTGCTCCGCGGTGAAGGAAAACATCGTGAGGAAACCTGCATATTTTCGAAATAATAACAAAAAAAAAAAAATATATATTTCGAAAATATGTGAAGTCCGCCAATCCGCAGTGCGGCCGCGTGGTGGACTATGCCCTGATACCCTCTACATAGAGGAGGCCTTTGCCCTGCAGTGGGACATGTATAGGCTGTTACTTTACTTTACTTTTATTGTTCTGTATGAATGTATAACCAAAAAGTGTAATTTTTTCCTTTGCATCGGCATATAAAATAGACAGCAGGCCAGATATGGTCACAGAGTCAGTAGAGTATTTATGTTGTATCATTCATACACTGGTTAGACTACTAGCAACTAGACACTGGCGTTAATCAGAATATTAAGTACTATTAATACAGTGAATAAATTAATAAGAGTTTATATAGTAAGCTGAACATCAAATAACTGCGCTTTAAGATTAATTGATCTATTGGAGAACTCTCGAAATATGCCGCGAACGTGCCCCCTTAATGACACAATTATTGGACAGTCCGATTGACCGATGCAATTAATCAAACAGAACAGGTGCACGGCCGCGTGTAAAGTGGCCCGGGTTCCGTAGTAAGCTGCGAAGGTGGAAGTCGTAAATACGAGCGCGCAGCTGCCTCCGAGGCGATACTGTTTAATGCCGAATAGGTACGTGATCCGCGATTAAGAATTTGTTGCGAAGCCGATTCTGTGACGCCGCAAGTGCGAAATAATTATAAATTCGCGTACGTAAACTGTTTACGACTTAACGGCATAGTTGAAGCGAGCAAGTACGTCATTTCACGGAAAGAATTTATTTTTAATATTACGTCCCGTAATTACTCTTTAGATTTAGACCAGATTTATTAAAAAGCCTTTTCTGCATTTTAAAAGCATTGACAACACGTTGGTATGCATTAGTCGGTTTGAGTTCAAAAGTTTTTTCTTACAGCAGCAACGTTACCAACAATGATTCGCCGTGAGTTATTCATACTCTCGATCGCACTGAGGCAGACATAACGCGGTGCCTTGCACTGCTGAACCGCAAACGCGTAGGGTTGCCAACTCACGAAAACAACGAATTAAAGTCACTAATCTATTCCGAATGCAAGCCCAACCGAGAACAAAAATAAATTGGCTAATATAAATATATGTAATATAAATATTAAAAAAAAATTATTAATTGTTTGCGGGTATGCGATGAGTTAGTTTAGGACGCCCCAACTAGACCTAGTGTTTTCTGGTTAGCGGATAGACAGCCCTAGTTCGCAAGGTGAGGGGTCAGTTAACGCGTTTTAGCAGCGCGTCATGCTTATAATTAGCGCGGGAGGCGCACGCGCGTCGTGCTCTCTCCCGCGCCGCGTCCGATACGATAAATCAAAATTTTGAATCACCGGTGGGCGTGTGGCCACTCCAGCGCCGAATAAAACGAATCGAGAAATAAACCGAAGCACCATGAGAAAACCTGGAGAGGGTTTTCGCTTTGCTCTTTTTTAATTGATACCTTGTTAAAATTTAATATCGAGGGCGCGCGCGTTATTACAATGGGTGTGCGCGCGGGAGACGCCTCGGCTCGCTTTCACAGCGCCTTCGGAGTACAGCCGATTAATCGGAAGGTTTTTTAACGAGAAACGATAATGCGATCGACTCTCAACTGAAAAATTAATTTCGTGTCGATTCAGAAGCGCCCTAAATTTACGCGAGCTCGTCGCGAAACCGCGAATTTCACTGTCTTCGCTGTTGCAGAAATGGGCAGGTCCGTCCGGGGAAGTACAAAGAACTCACAGAAGACACAGCGTGATATAGAAGTGTTACACTTCTGCATTTCGTCTGGAGAGTGCGGTAATCGGGGGCCCACTTTATTAAAAGGTGGCAACGCTTCTTCAACCCTACAGAGGTTACAAATGGCAGCGGTTATCACTTAACATCACGTGAAACAACAACTCCCTTGCCATCTTCTCACATAAAAAAATCTTCTTTCTTTCTTTCTGAATAACGCCATCCGATAAAGCGGCAGCCCTAGGTCCGAGGAGAAATATACGTATAAAGCGAACCGTTGGATGCGTTGTTTTTTTTTTACAACAGTAACCCCGCGGGTCAAGCGTTCCCCGGCACCGTACGAGCATCCGGGGGCAAGTGCGTGCGGAGTGACGTCCAGAGCGGACGGTAGTCTGCGCACGCGTCGCTGCCTGACGGCCCATCACTCGGCCCGACGTGAACTGACCGGTGCCTTTGATGTGCACGACGCGCCAGCGGGGCCCAGGTCTAATGAGCCGCCAACGCTCCGATGATGAGCACCGATTCCGTGGGGAACCGGTGGTTCGTAATAATATCGGTATTTTATAGACGCGAAGCCAACTCCGAAAACTTGTTCAAAATGAATTCCGTCTTATATTTTACTTTAGTGTTCACAAGAGACAACAACTTTCAAGTTGTTGATAAGTCACGTATATCTACTTTTCTTTTGTCACTAGATTACGTTCTTTTTAATATGTTATGTCAGCAGTGCCAGAGAAAAAGCTAAAACTGTTGATATATTTATTTACGCAGCATTAGCTTAGGTGGTCAGGTGACACTGGGCATTGCTTGTGATCGTCCCCGATACGGCAAAAGCTTGCTCCATAGTTGTTCCGAGTCTGGCCGACTTTGCGTCCGTAATTTTCATATTTGTGAAAGCTCCCGCGATAATTCACAGACTGGGCTTCGTTTAAAAAAAATAAAAAAGAAGGACCGACACTATCTCGATCCACCTATCGTAATGTTGCCGCGTGTCGGAGTATTCCTTAATACCCTCTGCATGTAGAGCCTTTGCAGAACGGCGCAACACATCGAGTCAAAAGACAAGGGAACGGATAACTTTATCTTTACAATGACGATAAAGCGAGCTTAACTTTTATCCCTCGATGGCACAGTCAATCGAATTGGAAAGTCGGCGCGCACTGTACTCGTTACAAAGGCAGGTGTAACTGCGCCGCGCGATCCATTATTATTTATAGCTCGCATTTCAAACTCTAACAACCAATGTAACTAACGTCTTGCTAAATGGAAACAATTGTTTATTACAGTTTTCATTTAACTTAATAACAATATATCATTCGTCTTTTTTTAACATCGCCGTCGTCTTTAGACGGTTTTATAGGGTTTCTTTCCGTAGCGGCGGGCAATTAAGGTCCTAACCCTGAATTAATGTCTATTAAAGTGAAGATCATTTATTTACAGGAAATATCTAACGAAAACTGCTATTCTTTTTTAATTTATAACAGTTTCCATTATATTAATGAGCTATTGTTTTTTTTTAATTCCAACCAGCCAGTGCTAGGGGTTTATCCCTCTTTATATAAGTCCGCAAAGTTATTGTAAACAAATAGGATAGTAAGTAAGACGTTCTTGGAGGACATGAATACAACATAAGTACACATACGAATACAGCAAATACAAAAGCTATAGGATATAATCTTTAACTGGCCTATAGAAAACTATGAAACATTAACACACTATACAGCTTACAAGTGCAAAACGTTAGCCGGAGACATGTGAAGGCTCACTTATTAAATTAGGTACGGAATTCTTCAAATATTAGTTTATAAATTAGGCTTCGATAGCTTTCGTGTCTGTTGAAAAGGCACTAGTATCTTCTGCATTCCGCAAATTAAAATTTCCATAGTAGCACAACGCGGGTTGGCGGGAATGTGCGCGCGCAAAAACTCGCGCGCTTACAACAGTTATGGTAACCGGCGCGCTTTGCCCACCTTAAGCGACCGTGAAATTAAATTCAATTTGCGTAAAAACAAACAAATAAATTGCTGACTCAACAAAAACCTCCTTCTGGTAGCGCCGTGATGGACTACCGTTGTTTCTCGTCATGAACAAGCTAGTACACTCGATACGTGAGACCGGACGAAAATAAATCACATTAAATATTTAATAAATAAAAATAATTTGGAATGGGAATAGTCTCATATAACGTCCATTTTAATATCGAAATATATTATTATTTCAATGATGGTTAGCATGCCTACATATATTGCAATTTACAAATTGTGAAAATTCTGTTAATTTATTTGAACAATATGTAGGTACTTATATTTTTAAAAAAAAACATTGTTTTCCTTTTGGCAAATTAAGTCATTATCACTCGGGGATAACGTGCCTTTTCGTTAGTGAAACCATTCTGAAAGAAATCTATAGTTTTAGACAGTACCCATTATATCGAAACAAATAACTTTATAGGAAATAGCCATGTCCAGACATTTATTAGTTTAGACATGACTTTTTCCTATAAATTTGCTTGTAAAGAGTTCTTGTTCAATGTTGAATGGGTCAGTCACTTTCATATATCGCTATTATGGTTGATACACATGCTTCGTCCCCTGCAAACGTTCCCTTAATGTCAATTGCAATAATTATCAAACGGGCAAGGATGAAAGTAAACAATAAAGGACAAATCGACCGTTAGAACATAAACAAAGTAAACATCCCGAGACATGCATATAGAGTAGCATAGTTAATCATTTCATATAAATCTTGTTTTTGTGTTTTGAAGTGAAAGCTTCCAAAGTCACGTTCGACAGTTTTGGATAGAGAAAACTGTTTTGTTATTTGTTGATTTAAAAATTAAAAAAGAAAGTTAATTCAATTTTAAGTTTTTACTTCCCCATAACTGCTTATTTTTTTTTTTGAAAACAGACCAGCTCTTGCCTAATAATTTGCATTGACTAACCATCGGGTTCGGTGGTTAGTTACTTTGTAGACTGCGCATTTATTATATGAGCCCACTTCAATCGAATACTTGTTTCACGACTTTACCTATCGCGTTTAGATAATTAAAACGCATTAGCCTTAAACCATCTCTTACAGTAAAAAAGACTTGTGATGTGACCTCGTTCGTACAAGTGAGTAGGTACCTACTTACATAAATTAAAAATGCCTGCCCAAGATAATTTCGAAACGAAAAACCCTCCTACGTACAACCCAAAAGGCACGGCGTAGTTTAAATAAGAAATATTTGTCGGATGGATTTTCCGCTTTCCATCGCTGCGACCACGTAAAACCTCGAAATTCTACCCTTAATTCCTGGCATTGCATAAAAATCGCTCATTTAAAAATAAAAAATAAATAAAGACAATCTAGCGGCAGCCACAGCGCGTCGACCGTGAAGCCGCGCAGTGAACGCGAATTAAATAAGACCGGAGCGGGCCAACATGCGAGTCGAACAAGGGTGGCCCATCCAGCCGGTGTAAGGATTAATTATCGACCGAAATCGACCACTCAAATATACCTGTCACCGGTGTACGACGACCCGGGGGCCGATTTATAGGGCCCCCGGACAATGGTGGAAGCAGCGAGCACAATGGCGGCAAAATGAGCAAGAGCAGAGCGCGCCCCGCGCACAGACGCACTAACCAGCCGCTCCCTGTGTTACAAGTATCGGCGCTGTGTGCCAATTGTGTTGACAGCGTAAAAATCCTAACGTGCACCGGCCATAAATTTTTTGAGCAGAGAAACGAGAAAGAACTGATTTGACACCGCTTAGAGATGATAGTTGAAAACAAAAGCGATTTATTTTTCCGTTATTTAGTGTAATTCCTGATGAATCCTGTAATCCCGGTTAAGTAGGGATAGATTGTTTTCGTGGAGTTTATGAAGCTTAAAATTATGCTTATAGAAAATTTAAAACGATAAACCGTGCAAAACACGCGAAACTGCTTTGCTCGTAGGAAAGCGACGTTCTATAACGTATGGAATAAAATTCGAATACCTAATAATTAAACAATCCAAGCACTGAATGCAAACTCAAAAATTTTTCCGTTATTGTACTTAGTTATATACTGAAACGTGCGTATATGCAACAGCGAATACGCTTATGTAAATACAAAGGGTTGAACACCACGCACGCACGTTTGGTGACGCGAGGACCACCGGGCCGCGGTGTCAGCCCTGATTCACGACCAGGAATCGTAGGGTTGCTTCTCCCTCCACCAGCGATGAACACCATCTTGTCCCATATATATATTTAAACTTATATATGAATTCATCGCAAGAGCTCCTTTGAAATTTTATGTATTTCGATTGTCTGTTTGTTTCGCTGTCTACCGTCTTCAAAGTATGACGTAGACGTTGGTAAACTGGGATTACCTCGGACGGTGCCAACTTATTTTCTAAGCTTAGGAATGAAAATGAGTTCAATAAATTCGTTACTTAATTACGCTATATTACACAACATCAACTTTGGAGACTCTTTTTAGGGTTATATAGAGTGTGCAAATATACATAATAGATTGACGCTTTCAGCAGTTGCATGTATAGAAATGTCATTGAAATATTAATTACTAACGGATATTGTTCGAACATTGTCAATGAACTGAAACATAATTAAAATTATAAAAGTTACATAGCCAAGTCAATATAACATAAACATATAACGTTGTGAAGCGAGCCAGCCCTGAACATGGAATGGCGGCAACGACAAGCGTAGCATTGTTAGGCCTGGGCCGCCCTGGACCCTGAATAAATACATTCATATTGCCACTCTAAATATCTGCAATGGACGCGCCCCGCGCTCGAATGCCGACGAACAAAAAACCGTATGATTAATAAAACCGATGCCTCCCGCATAAACCGCGGTAAATACAGCATTTGGTCGGAAGTCAGTCGCTCTGATTGTTAAAATGCGTATTAATTAAAACACCACGTTGGTCGTCTTCAGCGATGTTAAAATACGTTCCGATCGATTCGCGAGATTCCGATTGTGGATACGTTAACACTTACAACTTACTCCCCACGCTCCCCAGGGATTCGATCGTGTTGACTCTACCGCATCGCGACACATCCAGCGCAACGAAATGCGCAGAAAATGGAAAAAACATGGCGCTAAACCGCGAAACCGTATGTATTTAAACGCCGAATCCGAGGGGCCGACGCTCAAAAAAGCGAACGGCTTTCGGTCATTTAAATTTTTCCTAAACGTGAACACAATGGAACAGATTCAGAGAGCCAACTTTTTGTTCTATTTTCGAATTTTAAAAATATAAAAAAGGAATTCGGTTCGGCAAGGCCTGTCACATCATTCCAGCGCTGCTAAGTGACGCCGGACGCACGTCAGTTCCCTGGATGTGTTTTATTTTCATACGAATCGAGCTGACTCGTCTTGTTTTTTGTTATCATCATAGTTGTCCAACCCGCGTATACGATTAATTTTATAAACGTTTCGCAACTTTGTAGTGATAAATTTTAGCTCTTGGCATTGTGGACGTTATTTTAGTATTCACTTTTTATAGTTAATGCAATTAAAACGGATAATGATACCCCTTCCATCATTCTTTCTCGGCGAGATTATTTCAAAAATGGAACGAGTTGTGATTTTAAAATTTTCTTTAATACAACAGGCCAGTGTCTTCTTTGATAGAGATAAACGTGTCGTTCGCGGGGATAATAAGGGCGAGCTGGAGGCGTTGGGTCTTCAAAGCCCAACTCCCGATTGACGTGCGTCCACGTGACGCTAAAAGGTCTATTGTATACGGGGCCTCGTTACTCGGCCTCCAACCGGTCTTTAACACGTTGGAACAATGTGATCACTCCATACATATGTAGTTTATTTTCCTATTAGGCAAAGTTAATAACGCGTTTATGTATTTTCGTTCGCACCCGATCGCAATTTGTTTTTTATCGTCTGTCATTTGTTTGAAATTTAGAGTGGTATAATAATTAAAAACAATGTTTCTTTTTAATAGCTTCTATCCGTATCTTCACGTATTATATAAGTGAAACTTTGAAATATTAGCCGTAATAGTCTATTAATTTAATTGTAAACTGCTGCAGAAACAAATTAGCACTTTTCTCCTTCGTAAACCATGAACAAAGATAAAGGTTAATGTTTATAACGAAAACTTTATATGTGTAAAACAACGTTTCAATCCTGTTCAGTCATATTAATGGTAGATAATGATCAAATGTTCTAATTTCAAAAATAATTAAAAAAGAAAGTGTTGGAACGCGCGTTGAAAGGATCGAGATATCGCCGTAAAGATCGATTCTATCCCCGATCTGAGATCTTGCATCGCGAATAATGCGTGTCAATTACGGGAACGCTCTTGCGATCACCCGATACATATAAATGCCTTGTATGCAACCATCCAGCATTTGGACCGCGAGAGCTGCTAAGTTTATCAAGTAGTCAGAGATAACGGTAACGTTACATTAGTACTATAATCTCTTTTGCATATTTCTAATTGCTATTTTATTTAAGAAATTTACGTAAAATTTTTCTTTAACAAATATAAAAACGCTCATCTTTGTAAAGTTCATAAGTTTGATTTCGACGATAAATAGAAAGTTATATATCCCCCTTATTAAAATATTTTTAGTAGGTACAATTTGCAGTAATATAATTAATAATACTTAATTGTTCTATTAATAATTTTAAAGACCATGGAAAAAGTTAATCCCATTAACCATGAATATTCCAAGGAGTAGTCATTTCATTGGCGTTGTAAAATATTTTTTTTTTTTTTGGGATTTTACCAATTTATGAACAAAACGAATAAATTCAGTTCTTTTATTAACTAATGACTCACTATAAAAGTGTTTGAATTGGTTGTTAGTTGAACGATTTGCCTTAATAACATAACAGCGTATATGGATCACTAATTGCAATTCTTATACGATCCGTTTCAACTTGGCAGCCTATTGGTTATGCTGCCAATTGGAAATTGACGAAGGATGCTCGGAAAGGCGAAGATGCGGAAGGTCAGACGCGGGCAGAAGTAGCTTGTAACGTCCGCGCGTGGGCGGTTTGACAAAACGGAGGCTGCGTGTAACGCTAACGTTTAAGACCCGTCGGGTAGATACAACGCACGATAGAAGCTCTTGACTAAAACGAACTAACGGTCGCCGGCAACAACGCCACAGATTAAAATCGGCCTGCAAACTGGCGCGGCGGGAATTTCACGCGAAAAAGCATAAGTCCTTAAGACTTTCACTTACAACGGAAAAGGCTAGCTCTACGCGGCAGTGCGCCGAATTGAGTGCAATAGAGTAGCACCATCTAGATATAAAAGCCTTTCCCATTCAAATGTGTGAAAATGAGTGAAAAGGGGTGTATGAAATCACGCACGCGAACCACCGCATTGTATGGCCGCGAGTCATCAGTCAGAGTACGCAAGCGAACCAAACAAGTTGAGTTCACCACCACCAGATTGCCAATGAGCAACAAACCTTTCACAGTACGCAAGTACACTTTTTTTTATTTCGAGAAAGTTGCAAGCAACCTGGCGGTTCACCAGACGTTGAGTGGTAGCCGTCGCCCGTGGGAATTTGCAACATTCGTAGCGCTGCAGCTTCTCTGCCACCTATTAATAAAGTGGGCCCCTGTTGTTCACTCACCAGACAGAAGTGTTACTTCACGCTGGTCTTCTGCGAAGTCGTTGCACTTCCCCGGAAGGACCTGCCCATTCGTGCAACAGTGAAGATTGTTTCGTGGTCGTACAAAGTTAAAATTATCAAAAGTATCCTAGCAAATGACCAACACGAGGCGTCGCTCCCCTAATTGCTGCGGGCGCGATATGAGCCCTGGACAGTTGGCCACTGACGGCATAATGATAGCTCACACTTCCTGCACCGCTAATCGACGGAAGTATACATACGGTGGTCGGGAATTATTTATGCCCAGTTCCTATATTCAACGAACGGCCGTTAGTTACATAGCTTCGTAACATTTCATAACGACTAGCAGATTAAAGGAACGCTTCTAACTCACTTTCCGTAGGCAATGCAACGGCTCGTAAGGAAAACGCCTCGATTTAGATAAAGGAGCCGGGCGTACACGCCTTTTATCAACAAGTCGTTATGAAAGTTACGAAGCTACGTAACTAACGGCCGTTTGTTGAATATAGGGACCGGGCATTAGTGGATCGACTCACGACCGCCGCCGCGCTGGTAGCCACTTACGCGACTGTCAGTCCACGGGCGGCTTAGTCCAGATTATAACGTAATACGGTAGTCCGGCAGTCTCCCACCGAACGGTCGCTTCAAGTTTTTAATTGCTCGCATTGTGTCGATGCGAGTGCGTGTTACGAGAATCAACCGGCTTTGGTCAAACAGACGTTGTTTGAAACCAGTAGCCGCAATATTATAGTCAATGTCTGTCATATGAAAGTGTTCCTCTGTGTAAAGGTCTGCCCGAATCTGGTGTCCTCTTTAAATTCTGTCGTGAACCGAGAAATCGTGTGTTTCATAGCGTCGCATATATTTAGTCACATATGTATTGTGAACTATGATAGTAATTTTTTAAAATTGTATTATTTTTCTATGCTACCAGGATTCCGACCTGCGACTTACGGATTGCACGTTCAGATGCTCTAACCACTAAGCTTAGCGGTCGACATCCCCACGATAATCTAATCTTATCTACTTTGTTTTTATTGCATTTTTGCAATGCAGTGGCAAAAAAGTTGCAGCAGTTTTATCTACCCATTTTAAGTTTCATCTGTAGTGCAGAGTCTAGCACTAAAGATAAGAAATTAAAAATTTAATTATGATAAAAACGATATATAACTCCCCAAACTGTATCCAGGAAAGCAATGATCCTGAAACTGATTGGTTTTATTAAGCTCAGTAATAACTTAATATGGGTAACAACGCTTCTACGTGATCTCAATAAAGCTCTAAATAATACACAACCACAGAGCAGAAACATTGCTGGGTAAACGCTGGCGTTCAAAAGTCTTGTGCAGATTATACTTATAATCGAGGGGGAGCTTCGCGCCGTGCAATTTGAGGCCCTAAATCAGGAGGTCCGTTGTCGGACGCCGCTACCGATAAACAACGCACCGGCCGATTAGTGTGTAACACAAGAATGTTCCATTTCACTCCGCGATCGTTGTAAATTGGATCTGTTCTGCATCGAGTGCGAATCGAACGTTGCCCGATTACACGACAAGTCCATTAATGGCGGCATTCCGCCAATTCCCTTGCTTTACTCAATTTAGGCGTCTTTTAGTACAGATTCATAGTATACTAAGTGAAAATCTTACTGTTCGTCTGCAGATACGCTGCTAAATGTTTGGATATTCTTTGGAAGATGAATGGTGATAGTTTCGATGAGCAATGGCTTTGCAAAAGGTAGCAACACATTTGCAAACCTACGGGTGTTGCATATGTCCATGGGCGGCGATTGTCACTTAACATCAGGTTAACCGCCAGCTCGTATGAAACCTTTTCGCAAAAAAAAAAAACAAATCAAATACGTTTAAAGGCGTTTTTATAACACTAACGGATAGTTCGCCTTTTTATTTGTTTAAATGTTAACAATAGTAGCACCGATGTTATACTGAAAAATACGAACGAATCGCAGTTTTTTTTTTTTTGGTAAATAAATGTATTAAGTAAGAAAGAAAGAATTCTTTCTTCTTTCTACTATACTTTACTCAGATGGAATGCTACAGGAGGCGATCGACGGACTCAATCTGCGTAACGGCCTCAGAAACATCGTAATTCGGCTTAGCGGTGTCATGGTAATTATTTCATAGGCGGGCCCACGAGCGGTTGGACAGCCGCGCAATCGATTCGCCCCGCTTCGCCGCGTGAAATCGACTGCTCGCTCGCGCCTAACTTCGCTCGCGCTTGGAACGCTTCCCGGATAGGGTCCGGTACAGGGGCACGCGTCGCTAGAAACTTATAGCTGGTAAGTTAAAACGTTCATATAAGGAATCAGCTCCACCTGCTTGCCTTTCAAGTTCAATTTTATTGTATTTTATTCATTTTGTTCATTTACACCATAAAATACTAACTAAATTACATGTTATCCACGCGGCACGATATCAAGAACGCTAGCTGCATTTTCTCACTGAATAGTTAAGTCATGTTGGTCGCAAATCTATTTAATATTTTTTTCTGATGATGCCATTTTTTGTTACGATTCTGTATTTATACTTTTATAATAATTTTCATTATCATACGATGCAATAACCACATATACCGTTCCACGATACAAGAAGAAACTGTTTGAAATAAAAAAAAAACATTATGTCCCTTTGTTGCACGTTTATTGTACAAGTTCCGAAACCTTCCCTCAATGGGCGGAAACAATCGTTACAGAAATATATTGGAAGCGGTGCCTTTGAAATTAATTTAATATATATGACCATATTAAACATCCCATATTTATAGATTCACCGCTAATCTAATAACCCTTGATGTGAATTAACTAACAGCCTTTCTAATGCGGTCAGCTACCGCACTAAACATCGCACGCCCATTAAAGCTTTCATAAAACAAATCAATAACATAACGTGCGCCCATTAAAAAATGTCAGCCCATATTTTGACACGACAATAAAACTCGACCCGAGCGGCAATTTATGATCTCCCGCACAGAGCCCGTTTCCTCGTTATTAATATGGACATTAATAAGGTCCCAATATCCTGGCAGTAAACGTCGCAGCCACTGGCGCCTAGCGCAGGTAGGGCAAGAAACTATAAAAATACGTACACAAAAACGTTCAATCCAACACAATGAACGTCGTCTTGGACGGGGGAGGTACGGGAGAAAAAACCATCCAGAATTTATAACACCTCCCCGACGCGCGGCCACCGGTATAAAAATCCAATCGGGAATTGTAATTTTTCTTACGAAATTTAGTGATATGTCAAGCCTGTTCGACGTGGCAAATAAAAATGTACGAGGCGGGGCGGGTGAGGGAGAAAAAAAACCGAGCGACCAGAGACCTTTGGGTTATTGCTAAAACAAGGGAAGGTTACCGTATCAATCAAGGCGTTGACAAAGGCGGAATTTTTTCCCCGTGCCCCGGCCCGTGGGATGAAAAAAGGGACAGTGTTTATGGAAATGCAATAAAAGCCATCCGAGCGCCTCGCGCTCAACCTTACCGACGTGGATTCACCGTACTTTTTTGTCCTTTTATGATATTAATTTTATATTGATGTAAGAAACTTTAGCACCAATTTATTGATATGAATAATGTCAACAATTTTATAAATCAACCTCATCCTGTCTGTCTATTTGCGCGCTAACAGTAAGTCGAGAACCGAAAACTAGTCCGAATTACGTACATCCTTATGTATGGGGATACATTACAATGTCCTGATTTTATTTAGTACATCTTTCAAGTAAATAAGTGGGTAGTCCACACGAGCAAAGCCGCGGGCGCAACTCATATCTTAAGATTATATATTGAAATACAATTAATGCGATTTTAGCGAAAATCAAACCCAACGACGCTGTGGAGCCTCCTTGGAAGCAACCTGCATGCAGGTAGGGACTTACAGGCGGGAATGATAAAAATGTGAGCGCGATCCCCCGCGGTGCGGACGGACCCGCGTGTCACTCACTATACACTGCTGCCTCAATAGCCAGCCGTGAGAAACTAATAAATGCATAAGCACAGACATTCTGGGCCTCCTCTTCCAGCCATTAAACCCAGTAATAGACGTTTATGGTGAACAGAGTAGTCAATTTTATTGAATGTATAATTGTTGAAACAAACAGCGGCGATTATGCCGCCATTAACAATCATAATAAAATGCGTTGGTTAGTACGGCAACAACTACTGATTTATAATGTCACATCTATCTTCATTTGTTTATTTGAATTGCGTGTTAACAACAAACTGAATTATTAAATGGCTTAGAGTGACCGACATAGGTACCTATTATGTAAATACATTGTTGGGGATCTGTTGGAGCTGTTGTGCGCGTAATGCAGAAAAAATCGGAAATGATTTCAATTACGTTTATTTCTTAGACACTTGGCCTTTATCTAAAAACAATATTAGAACATCTTGTAAAGTTATTGAAACTTTAATGAAAATGAAAGAAACGATTTTTATAAATTACTGTAAAATTTGTAATTAAAGTAAATTTTTGCTTCCGATCTTTTTGATGATATAAAATACATGGGTAATATAATAAGCTACGCAGACGAAGTCGCGGTATTAGCTAATACATAATGTTAGAATGGTTGCTCTTCCAAATTCCAATTCAAATAAATAGTAAGTTAAAACCTAGCTGACATTCGCGAAAGCCATTAATGCATAAACGCGTTAGCAAATGTTTAGGATTCCATTAAAGTTTTGAAGTGACTCACGTTTGTAGAAAAGAAACGATATTTAAATCAATTTTATTGGAATTAGTAATTCTTGTGCAATTTATTACACTCTAGAAAAATTAATTGAATCCAGATCAGCTGAAGACATGGTGTATGCTTTATAACAATTCAACACTTAAATTTTGAGATGAATTCTCCGACAATTTATTAATGTTTATTTATTATAAAACGTAAAATATCAGCCTACATCAGTATACATGTCCCACTGCTGGGTAAAGGCCTCCTATATATAGAGGGTATCAGGGCATAGTCTACCACGCGGCTCCATTGCGGATTAGCGGACTTCACATATCTACGATTTTTTTATTTCGAAAATATGCAGGTTTCCTCACGATGTTTTCCTTCACCGCTGAGCACGTGATAATTCAGCACTTAAAGTCAACAATTTCATTGGTGCTGGCACCGGGTATCGAACTTCGGTTGCTCGAATACGTTGAATTAAAGGCGAACGCCCGAACACTGAGTAATCACGAGCTCACATTTATTTATCAAGGCTTACCAACTAAATACATACGTAACATTGTAGTACAAATAAGTTTAACTTTTGTGTTAATATATTGTGTACATATTTGAATTACGGGTTGTGTTTACAACGAAATATACTTAAAAAAAATATCTATTACCTTTATCTCAGACGTAATAAACACATTCCAATTGTGCTTGGTCAGTACTTCATCGACAATGACAGATCGACCTTTACCATCTAATCAGTTCAACGGCGAAGGCATATTCCTCATATGAGTCACAAACTCTCTAATTTCGCCACGACACACGGCCGAATTGTCGTCGTCCCGTATAAATGCCTCGCGGGCAATTACCGCGATAATTAACGTTGTAACCGGTTTTAAAAACTCGTGTCCCGCTATGTCGCGAGCGGTCGAGTCGTGCACGAGGATGTTTATAATTATTTTATTTGTATTTTATTCCAGAACAGAGAAATTACTATTTTGTACATGTGCTATTGATTTTAAATAGACAAGTTACTATTCGATTGGTTCTTTAATATACAGGCCAAGACAAGTGAGTTTAAGCTACGTAGCTCAGAGTCAGATTTTACGTAAAAAGTTTACAAACTTTACTTAAGCTATTTATTTAAAATTTGACGTGGAAAAGATTTCAACGATCAAGTCAACTTATCAGGTTTAAATAAGTATCAAGATTAAAATTCTTAAAAATGAAATTGTTTCTCTTCGATTTCAACCCGTAAAATTTTATGAAAAAGAAAATTTGACTTCACTAGCTTTTTATAATCCAATAAAATTGTGTACTTTACCGTCGGGCAAGTACAGTTGAGTTATTTATAGTCCCTTTATATCTTCTTACCATATACAATAAGATGATAAACATAAGCATAGCAAAAAATCTTTTTTCTAACTGGGAACCGAAACCGCCACCGCTTCAGCTTATGCCTTGGGTTGCGCGCGAGAGCAGGATTTATACGACGGGCGGCGGTGATCGATGGGCGGCGAGTCGCCCCGCCACCGCGACAACACCACGACCACTACCGTTCCCAAAACATAAAAATACCCAACGGCCCGAAACCGACAAAACCGCCTAATTAAATTATTGTTTATACCCGTCCATTGACAACAATTCATTCTCTACACGGGCAACAATGCTAATCAGGCATCTAAAATAATAATAATATGGATTTGTTCCTCTTCAACAAAACTACACTTGCAACAAATACTAAACGTAAAAAAGTATAGATTCAGCCTATACATGTCCCACAGCTGGGCAAAGTCCACCAGGCGACCTCATTGTGGATTAGTGAAATTTACAAGTTTTCGAAATATTTTTGTTACCATTTCGAAAATATGTAGGTTTCCTCACGATGTTTTACTTCACTGCTGAGCACGTGATAAGTGAGCACTAAGAATTAACAATATCATTGGTGCCGGCGCACCGGTGATTGAACTCAGGTTGCTCGAGTATATTGAATTAAAAGCGAGCGCCGGGACAATGAGCTATCACGGCTTATATATAAAAATACTTAACAAAGATGATAAATAATAAATACAGTTTGTGAGCTTAGTGTAAGCTCCAGCTAGAACAATGTACTCATTTATATGTCACCAGACCATATCATTGCACAATAGCAGCATTGAAAATTTGCGTGCGTTGATTGCTCATATAACATTGTTTTAGTATGTGAGTATAGAGAATATCAATATGACCAATAATAAGCAACAAGGATCGTCTAAAGATTACTTAAAACAACAAACTAAAACGATGTATGTCTTTTCAGCTCAAATTTCGTCCCTCGATTTTTGACGAACAATTCCCAAAACTGTAGCTTGTATAAACACTCAAGTTGAAATTAGCCTTGATTTATATTGTGCCACCATAAAACATCGCGTGACGATAAAATATCAATAATAAACAACGGGTCTCGCCTCGTGTCCACAACGCAGTTTCGTGGAGCTAAAAGGATATTTATTGATATTTTCGTTTGCCTATTCAATTGTTTTGTGATTGGTTTCTTTATTTAAGAGGTCATTTTATGTAACTTTATATACAATTCCTCAACACACACTAAACAAAAAAATTCATCTTTCATTCGCATATTCAATTTCGACATTTTACATTACATTTTGTATATTAATAGTAATAGCTCCTTCAAAACGATTGTAAGTCATGAATGATTTTTATCAAAACTGTATAGTCAAAAATGTTAAAACAATATGGAAGTACTTGTTTCAATATTGGGCTCACATTATCACTTAATTTGCAACGCGTGGCGAGGTGGTGTCAAAAACAATTTGAAATAGAACTATTAAGGCGCTTGGACGCGGTCGAGAATTCTAACTAACTAAAAGCACGCTTCACTCTTTTGCATATTGAAGAGTTACATCATAAAAGCAAATAGGAATAAATCCCGCGGTGACGTCAACCGGCCCGAATGTCAGCAGACAGTGTGGGACCGATTCCTGTCAACTTCGGGCCCATAGAATTCACATTGTGACCGTATATTTGGCACTTGTGTGGCCGCTGAATGCCAAATAGGCGAGTTCCATGACCGCCCGCGTTCCAGACCGCACCGCGCGATTGTGAATGCATTTGGAGTAGGCGCTAGTTACGAGATCACGCTGTGATAAAACTAGACAGCACCTAATAATAGTACTTATTAACGAATGCGGAGCGCGAAAGGACGCGGGAGATATTTTATTCAGGCCGATTCACTGAATGAAGCCACGTTGAATGACTTAACGAGACACCGGCGATTATTCTAGAACGCTGCAGGAACACCTGAACTGTAGACATATCCACATTTGTTTTTGGTGCGAATGAAATTGATCATTTCGCGTTCAGAAATGTTTTCAATATATTGCGTCCAGAAATACACGATACAGCTATGGCAAAATTTTTATTAAAATACATGTATATATATTCATTATCTATTCATTTTAGTAATGAATAGATAATGAAGATATATTTATAGATGCGTTGATGCACCGATGATTAAAAGTACGATCGTCGGTTCAGGTGCAAATTCACAGCTTCACACTTCAAAACATCACACAAAGAAATACGTTTACACAACAAAGGGTTTAAAAAAGCGCGGGGAATCGCGCGTTTCCCGTCTTTGCCCAGTCCTTCGAGCCGAAAGCGAAAGCGTCCGCCAAATGTAGCAAGGGCTCGAATAAAAAATGATCGGGACACTCGCTCGTCCGAGAAATAACGCATCGGAATTACGTGTAAGCAAATAAAGGACGCCACGCATGCGCGTCCGTCTTGCCGGGCACCCGCGCGAGCGCGAACGCACCGCAGATATATTGCCGCGTATCGGTCGTAACGCATAGCGCTCTTTATGGCGTACACTTCTGCACAATTTTATTGCGACCCCGATAAGGCGGCGGGCACACTTCCATCTCGAACATCACCAGCAGCCGACAATAGAAAATCACCCGTGAGTTCGATTCTACAAAGCGCTATAGGGTTGCCAATTTAATTACGTCGAGAATAATTGATTTGATTTTGGTTAATAATAGTAGACTTCTCAGTAGTTGTTTATTGTATGATGGTTTGTAAAAAAATGCATATTTGACCACTGTTTCTTTCCGATCCTGCTTTGAATGTGTCTAAATTAGTGAACATTATTATGGATTCGGAAAACAACACAATTTTCTTTTATATGAAACTTTATATGGATTAAAAATAAAACGAACCAACGAAATAAAAATAAAAACGAACTAGGTCGCAACTGTAGAAGAAATTGTAAAGAAGTTATTCACTACTGATCCTAACAAGTACCTTAGTAGTCGAGTCTACCTTAGTAAACATATCACCTTATATTACTGACGTTTTCTGAATAAAGTTTGACGTTCCCAATGTACTTTTTATAAAATTCTCGCACGGGAGTACTCGTAACATGATGCCCGCATATTTTTGTTTTCGTTATATCAAAAGGAATATATTAAGCCTGTTTGGCCTTTTCGCTCTTTTGAATTTCAAACAAACGCAGTAATTTTGTTTTTTGACTGACGACACAGAGGATTTAATATTATTGGTACTAACATTTTGAATACGTATCGAATGATTTGATCAATAATTTGGAAGTTGTTAACACTTTTTTGCTGCTACAGAGAATATACCTAAACAATATTATAGTGCCTTAACTTACATAAGTAACGTTTTATAAAAAAGTTAATTTTTAGTATTAAATAATGATATGAACTGGAGAATCACAATGAATCAACCTCTAATCTATATTTTTAAGTGCCGCCTCGAATTAATTCCAAAACTATTTAATTATTATAATTAAATAATTATCATTCAATCATTTTTAGGGTATAATAATGATATTAACTGGAAATATAACAATGAATTAGCTATCAATCAATGTTTTCAAGTCCTCCCTCGAAGTAATTCCAAAACCGTTCAATTATGTTGATTTACACGCTGTTCAGCAATCAATGAAGCGAACTAGAAAAAAATATCGCATGAAGGAACTACAAGGAGCCGACATTGAAATCGACTTTTTGCAGGCATCTTCACGACTCTTATGCAAATCGAATCGGCGGGAAACAACCGGTCAAGTGCGAATAGGTTTCACGCGCGAGGGGTTCCGTACCATTATCTATAAGAACGGCAAAAAAATCATGTCTGTTGTATGGGAGCCCCACTTAAATATTTTTTATTCTGTTTTTTGTTTTTTATTTTGTTATAGCGGCAACAGAAAATATGTGAAAATTTCAAGTATCTAACTATCACGCTTCATGAGATACAGCTTGGTGACAGACAGAGAGACTGACAGAGAGATAGCGAAGTCTTAGTAATAGGGTCCCGTTTTACCCTTTGGGTACGGAACCCTAAAAACAAACGAGTTCTAATAAAAAGTTGCAGTAGCCCGAAACGCAATAATCGCGAAGCTCCTCAGTACATCGGTTACGATAATTGCGCTAACAGGGCACGCGGTTTACGATCGGGTCCCTGCTAATGCTCGTATTAAAAAAAATCATATCATGCAAAGCTCTCGCGCTATAAAAACCTTATCGCCGTGCCATCTGCAACGTAAACCAGTCGGTGGCAAAGCGTACTTTATCGCACAATGTTTGCTACTCAACGCCGGAGTTATTGCCGCATTTACATTCATACGTTTTCGTCGTTTCAGCGCACTAAACGGACAGACAAACTCACGCGCCTCATTAGAGTAACAATTCTAACCCATTGTCCGTGCATTATAAGCCGTTTAAAGTTTCATCGCGGCCAAAACTGAGCGAGACGCCCAAATCGTATTGTCGAAAGATTCCCACTTTTATGCGCTTTTTTCGTGTCAAGTGCAATCGCGTAATTAGTTTAGCGTAATAACCGTGGACGGGGAGTTGGAATTAATTCTTCATTTCTTTGTTTTAGCGTTTCAATCTGTTCACCTATGTAATTGGATTCAGACGAAGTTTCGTAATGTTCTTTTCACAGTGGCCGTTCTATTTTTAAGTTTTAATAAAGTTACATTACATTATACTTGACGATTTATTAAGCTTACATGATTATGTGGTACGTCTGACAATTTTTTCTAAATGAAGGTGCGATTAAATTGATTTTAAAGATTACGTCCTACAGTAGATTAACGTCCCTAAAACCCATGGGGTTGCTGTTAAGGTGCCAACCCTTACAGCTTTGGGCCCCGCCTGACTAAGACATTGGACGAAAAGCAAATAAATAAATTAAAAAATAATGTAGCAGTATTCCGCTCTTCAATGGAGCCATAGTATATCCTCATAGTAGAAGTTGCCGCGAGACCACATTCAAAAATTGTTCAATCACAGTAAAAAATTTGTCTGAACCAATGTAAATTGTTACAGTATCTATCAGCATAAACATTAACTGATTATAATATTCTATTACTTAAACAACAATAAATTTAATTTCTTATTGATCTACGGGATATACAAAGTTTTGGATGAATCCGCCCTCCATTCCCAGATTTGTTTATCCTCGATTTGTCCATCCAACCAATAACAATTCTAAGACTCACCGCCTTAGACCCTTACTAAAACTCACTTAACGGTACCCATGCCTAGATGACAGAGGTTATGAATGGAGGAAATATGGCTTTTAGATTTGGGAGTAATCCCCCATATTCAACTGACAGCGAGACATCCGACGAGGCACTAGAAATTCGGCTTTGTCCAAACTCTACTGCCTCTGAGTGTGCGAAATAAAGTCAGTAATGATAACATAAGATGTTATTACTCATTATTATATAATGCAATGCGAAGCAAATGTCTTATTGCCGACATTCTGTTAATTAATTTCAAACTTAACTATTCTTTATAGTTTACGTATGGTCGTGGAAGCATGCTAAACATAATATTATATAATATTGCTGATTGTAGCAGGTAAATATTCACTCGTGCTGCTCGTCCTCTGCCCGTGGATCTCTTCCGCAAGTTTCAAAGCCGCCGGAATAACAGCAAAGTACACGACACCAACAAAAAAAAATCTCCCGCGCTGTCGCATTATTAAACTATCCAGCGGTTACAAGAAAATACAAGAAAGCGGAATAGCAGCGGGTACAGTTAATTAGGAGAACGGTTTGATTAAATCTCCGGCTGGCACAGGTGCGATTCAAATGTGAGATAGATAAATAACACATCAATCAGTGCTGTGGCGAGACGGTCATTGTCTCGTGTTTCCCACATTGAAAATAAGAGTGAAGATTCAATCTTATCCGAGACTAACGGTTGGCCACAGTACACTGGCTTTCAATATTAAAAGTGCGCGGCTGGGCGCACGTACGAGCTTAAAAACCATGACTACACTTAATTAGCCGCGACATGAACGCGCCTGCGATAACTTAAGAAAGCTTTGTACCATAGACTTAGTAGTTATACTTCTGGAAAGGTCTTTGCGGAAACCTCCGTGGTGACTTAGACCAAGGATATTGTCAAATACCTTCTACCTCTTCATTCTGTGCTCCGCACAAAGCGATTCACCAGCTTTATATTATTTATTCATCGACCAATGTTGGGTATACAAAAAATGAATAATCTAGACCTGCAACCACTGAGATTAAAGACAATGATGATCTGTCGTTATAAATTTAGAAAACAGGGACTCGCGCAAGGTCCTCTACATATCTATTGTCCTGTTAAGAAGAAATCACATCCATATTGCAAAGTATAAAATTCACAACTATAATTGTAAACTTAACAAATAAATCCTTGGGAATGTGTCGAATACATCGAAATGTCTGAGATATTTAAATAACTAAGCCATAAGAACGAGCATCATTTCGCGCACATTACCGCGAAACTATCGATTTGACTTCCTATCGCCGCATTTTATTATGATATACGAAAGCATTTTCATATTTTGCTGTCGTATTACGTAACAGCGAATGCGAGGCGAATGTCGGGCCATTTGGCTGGTTTATGTCTATTGTAGTAAATTGTACTATTACGCGCACGGGCCAGTCGTTAGAGCGGCGCTCGCCGCGGCTAACGCATTGTCTCGGACCGCCGACCTTAGATAAAGCGTTAGGCGGAAGACACACTGTCTAGTAGGTAAGCTTCTACGAAATTCACCGTCTACCACTGCCAATAAAGGCTCGGTTTCAGGGCGACGTTGCAAGATAGTGCGGTAACGCTGTGCAAATTAGCCTCGCTGTGCACCCGCCCTTACATGCAGAAACATTCGATAGGCTAATGTAAATAGACATAAAATCGCAAAACATATTTAAGGGAGGGTGTATGACGTTCACTTGGCGTTCAGCTGCAAAGCGACGTTAGACGATTGTGACGGCGTAGGTTGCGTGAGCGTGTCCGTTGTGGCAAGGGAACTTTTAGAAAACAGCGCGAACGCGTCGAGACTGACGTTTTTAAAGGTCTGTGGAGACAACACTAGACTTTTCCGTCCTTTAAGATGCCTTCAAAGAGCCTCCGTAACGAAAATCGTACAGTTCCGCTACAGTCTTTTGCCAGTAATTTTAGCTTATTCGTGTACCAACCAAAGCCTGGATGACTTTACTATGTGACCGTTTCTCCAATGACGCCCGTACTCCCACCGCCTTTACGAATATAACAAATTGGTCGGATTCTTACACTCACCAATCTTCGCTTTGGCTTTATCAGCGGCCTGTTCTGTCCGTTCATCTTGTAGTAGAGGCCGCACGCGTTGCAGAGGTAGTGGCCGGTGCCGTCGCGCCGCCATAGCGGTGTGCTGGTCGCCCCGCAGTTCACGCACTCCCGCCCCTCTGCGTCATACGAGAAACGGTAAAACTTCCATGCAGACTGTATGGCAAAAAGTGCGATCGATTTGATAACATTGGACTCGGTTAAAAAGAACCGAAACGGGCGAATATTATTTCAAAACAAAAATGAAGCAATGAAATTAAGGGAATGCACAGGAGAACTCAAAATAAAGTTACTGTTTTAACGTTTTCTGGGTGATTTACCTGTCTCCTGGCAGGCTGCGGAAGACGAGAGAAAACCACATTCAGAAACATTACAAATCGATTATCACTAACTAGTCTAGCATGCACAAACGGTAAACACATAAAGTTAGTCATTACTCTGATCGTAAAACCATACGTGTTCATTTCAAAGCAATATAAAACAATAACATTCACAAAGGAAAGCGCACGAAGTTTCACCGGTAGAACTAATATCTAGATTTTTACACGCAAAGGAAAAGGATGAGATAAAGTGACTAATATCCCCTCTATTTAATGCATGCCAACAACCCTTCAATTGTGATTATTATTTGTAAAAAAGGAATTACGAATCTTTAAGTAAGATTTATTTTGAAAAATTGAAACATTTCAAACATTTGTAGGTTTTAAAGTAGATTCAAAAGTTTCCATTATTAAAAAGTATTATGTGAAAATCGGTCTTCGCTAGCGTGAAATTATTAATTATTAAATACTCGTGTTGTTATTTTCGTAGCGGGCAACAACAAAAGCGGTCGGTTATAAAACAATGCCAGTTGCAAAAATGTACGAGAGCGTCTAACCGGGGAAACAGAGCAGAAAGGAGCCATAAAGCAAAGTATTGCCTGCATGCTAATTCTCGCTATGTGTAATTATATACCGATGTACGTTGGTAGGTACGTCTCAGACAATTTTCAACGCAAGCCATAACATCTCATCCGTAAATGGTCTTACATTACTTTAGGAAACTAAAGAAATTAAACAAGCTATCCGAAAGAACAAAGGAATAACGCAAAATTACATACAAACAACTGACGAACGTTGTTCAACTACTCATGCTATACGGGAATCTCGATTAAAGCATGCACAACATCGTAAAGTTAAACGGACCCCAAGATGAGCGGCCCTCCGGGAAACTTTGCGGTTTTGTTTCCAATATCGACGCGTTTTTTCCACTCGGAACGGGCGATTTCACAAGCTCGCGTTGTTACGGAGAGGATGCGCGCATATGGGATGCGCGTGCGCCGCCCACAAACTCTCCCCGAACTCGATTACGGAGCGATGATTTACCGAGATCGAATTTGGGAGCTCATTTTCGTTACACCTCCGCATCCACTTTGTGTCGTCAATGAAGAAAGACGTAACTACACATCTTTCCGCGTCTAAATGTTAACAATGTTCCAGCAATGGCACCACTAAGTCATCCCTACAGTAACATGGAGAATTTAAATCTTGTAAGTTAAAATTGCGCACTTGAGCCTCCTAATATTCCAAGAACAATTAAAATATTGACTCGGCAAAAATTTTAGTAACCATAATGTCAATGACATACATTATCGGCGAATTTCGTGATTTGTGAATGTCATACACTGGACTCAAATCGTGTTAAAATTGTTGTTAAAATTCCGATCTTACTGTTAAAACGACCATAAAATCTGACCAAAACGTTGAATGTCTTTCGTGGGGAAATTTAAATTCAGTAAGTTTGTGTTCTAAGTATTATAGATTCGCTGTTACGAAACGAGTTTAATGCCTCAAAGATACACACGTATGGTTAGGTATATGGAACGTAACAATATGGACCTAGATCTGATTTACCAAGTCCCCAGCTAGGTGCCGCGTTCGCTGAATAAATAATAAGAGATACAACGTGGAAGGTGAAAGTGCTCGTGTGCGTTATAGAAAAAAGTTTATCTTAAACGAACACAAAGCGTCCCTCTTGCCCCGAGCATTGGGCCATTCATCTTTTTTTTTACGTAAAACCAGATCACAACCGGCAATTAAATCGCCCGGACCCTATCGAAAACTTATTGCGATCGGGCGGACGACTCACTTTTTGGTCTAACCCTTTACTTTTTGTTGGCCGGATAAAGCCTGTAATTTGTTCCGATATTTCTAATAAATAAACAACAATAACGACTATTAAGCGAGCTGATGGGATATTACACGCGGCTCGGAGCTTTACGCCGCTGTCCTCGCCTCGACAGGGTTTCCGTTCGATTGTTACGTCTCTATCGATGGCGATTGTGAAAGTGGCGGAGGCAGGGGCTCGCCGTTGCCCGCGAGATTTACTGCCGACCACATAGATAGGGAATCGTGCGTATTATTAAACCGAATAGTCTCTGATTAATTGCCGCGGCGTCGTTTGGGCCGGCGCAATCGTACGGAGCCGTTAATTCGGCCACGCCGCGGGTTTTCTCTCTCTATGTTCTTATTCTCCGCAAGCGTGGTCTATCGACGGATCTATGTGACGGACGTGAGTTCGACGGCGGCATAAAGATATGATTTAGTGCCCGGCCGCAGATAAGGCCGCGGGGCCGCCGCGGGATAAGCGCGAATTCACCGGCGTCCGTTCGAAATTAGAATGCGGCGGGCTCTTTACAGCCCGCAGTGACGCGCTCGTGACGCTGCGTCGCTACGTGACCGCGATAAAAGATCCCCATCTGGCGTATTTACGTTGCGGAGTGGGCGGTTTTTATTATTCGAGAGTCTGTGGAGCACTCGAGTCGGCGGGCGCGGAGGTTTTCACACGCCCCCCGGCGCGTGGGGAAAACGGGCCCGCGTCGAATACACGCGACGGTTCCGCTGACGCGGTCGGAACGTGTAAAGGCCTCTCGACTGTCGATGGGCCACGCGGGACGCTGTGCGCCGGTCTAATGCAATTCAAATTGAGGACTAATTCGGTCCCGTGTAGCGTAACGCTCTCTCAGCACATCGGCGCACCGGCGCGTGACGGTGCGGCCGTTTTGCATACGGGCCATTAAATTATTGCTCAAAACTAATTCTCTCTTTCTCTCGAAACTGCTGTTGCGCCTTAATTACGCGTCTGTATGCAAAAATCCGTGATAGCTCATTGTCCGGACGGTCGATGTTCATTCAATATACTTGAGCAGCCTGTGTTCAACGGCCGGTGCCGGCACCAATCATATTATTAATTTTTAGTGCTGTCTTGTCACTGCTCAGCGTTGAAGGAAAACATCTTGAGAAAACTTGCATATTTTCGAAATAATAACAGAAAGAAATATTTCGAAGATGAGGTCCGCCAATGCGCACTAGGGGCACCATGGTTAACTATGCCCTAATACTTGTTCAGAGGAGCTCTTTACACTGCATTTGGACATATATTGGTTGTTACTTTTACGCCAATTGAAACAAAGGCGGCCAATTGGTCGAGACGTGATATGTTGGCCTCTGATTGACTTGTAAGTTTGTTGACATAATCGAAAAACAAGTAATCTGCTGACCTCAAGCCATTTGCTGTCGACATTCTCCGAATTTGAATGAAGTTTGTTTCCTCCTTAATAAGGGCGTGGAACAATCTCTGGGCGTCGGTATTCCCGTCAGTCTTCTAGACAATAGTACACATACTCTTCAGGTTACATCATACGTTTGAGGTCACATCGCCTCTTATGTTGAAGTGGGAGGGTACTCGAGCAGAAGCCATCATTAAAAATCGGGAGCCAATAACTTCCATAATATCTGCAGCCGAAATGAAACAGTTACCAGGGCGGCATGAAGGAATGAAGCCATTTTTCACACCGCAACCCGCGGTGCCGGCCGAGCGGCCATATTTGCATTTGTTATTAGCATACATTCAGATAATTACGTGTGACGAGCGACGCGGTACACGGTTGCATCGGGCCCCGCGCAATTAAGCTGCCGCGTTTTTAATTCCATCAGCACAAGTTGATGTGGATAAAGATGGCTGAACTGCTCCAGCGCATCGATGTGTACAGTTATTTTATGCCTTAAGACATTTAAAAATAACAGATTTTGTAACAAACACCCGGAAATTATGTTAACAATATTAGGTATGTAACGAAATCATCTATTTGTCGTCGGAAAAAAGTACTTCGGATGACATGCAATTGCCGCTGTACCTATACTTGACTTGAATGAGAGTTTTCTGATTAAATCTAAGGTTTAAATTTATCAGATATAATTTACAGAAAATCAAAGCTCTCATAAAGCGAAGACCCCTCGTACTTTTAATATCGACAGCATTACCCTCATAGAAATTTTATAATAAATGATATAGATAGATACTCAAATTAAGTAAAATAGTATAAAATTACGTTGTTGAAGAATAAAATACTCAATATTTTCGAAAAAGGAAAGCTGGCCAAAAATAAGAACCATTTCAAACTATTCATACGACGGTATTAAATTCTTTTGTTAAGAATAAAGCAACAAAATTAAAAATCACATTTAAAACATCGAACGGTGATTCCACCCGAAACGTTTAAATGCTTCGTAAATATCCGGCCTGTATCAGAAATAGCAAGCCGAACTAGACTTGTCTGTGTTTCTTATTTGCATTAATTCCGCTAAGCAAATTGAATAATTACTCGAAATTTAAAACAGGTTTTATATAAAACTACAAAAAAGAGAGAAAACAAAAACTCATCACCCCACCGTCGGTCGTGTAACGACAGTTTTATTATTGAATTAATCGCCGAAGTTCCGCCGAAGGCGAATGCAAATTTCCACGGCGCAATTGCATCCCACAGCGTGGTCAGCGGACCGCGACTGTACCTACCGAACGGTTCTAAACACGAAAATATTCATTAGAGCCTCGTTTCAAAACCACCGCTCCAGCGGCCCGTGTGTTTGGTAACAATCAAAATGTTAATGCGACGCGGGCCCATTGTTTGTATCGCGGGTTTTTTTTATTTCTTTCGCGCTAACAGGACCTCGTTTGCCTAAATTAACGCTAGCAATAAAACTCGACCGGACATTTTATCTGCTAATTTTTTAAATTGTTATAGCCAAAAAACTTCGTAATCATTGTGGCTGCATAAAGTATAAATTTTTGTTATATGTAATCAGAATTTCTTGTTAAATACAAACATAACCCCCGAATCCGTAATCCTTGACAAAATCCTCGCGTCTCATTTGCCTGTTTGTTGCCACACGCTGCTGTCATTTGCCACACGGAGGACTAAATGTTCATCTAGTCTATAACAACAAAGAAAAAAGACTAATAAAAATAACAGCATTAAGAGAGCCGTCTCGACTTCATTCCTCTTACGCGGCCGTCCGTGGAGTACGTACACGCTAACCCAGCCAACTATCATTTCCAGCCGTGCTCGCCATTTTGATCGGTATCATTACGCCATAGAGGCGACAATGGTGTGAACATCAACGTGGAATAGTACCATCAACTGTTTTCCCGAATGTACCACTCGGCTAATTGGTTGCGCAACTCTCCGCGAAACATCTTTGTTGCAGCAATTTATACGTGAGGTGCATATAAACATTCAAGCAAATATTGTAATATGTTTGACGTATTCGACAATAGAAATCAAACCGTAAGACAACAACTTAAGATTCACAAAGAGCGCACTATCTGAAGTAAAACGAAATCGCGTTGTCGTCGACTACGGAACGTTTAATGTGGAATTAATAAATGACATTTAAGTAAACTTGAACAGAGTCGAGAAAGGCGAGGCGAAGGGTTAGAACCCTAAGGCACGCTTGGACAAGTAGTTATCGGCCAGGATTTCTTATTGCATTTAATTCACAATACGATAAAAACGATAGTGACGGCAATACTTGTTTATGGGTGTTTTTGTTAAATTTATAATATACAAATATTTTTATTCATACCTTTGTTAATGTATGTGGAGTGAGGTACATTTAGTTACACGATAACGGGCTACTAGTTCTATTTAGTTTGATCGCCACAAATAAGTGAAAGACAAATACAGTTAGAACAGCTTTATTTAACTTTTCATGAGGCAGGCAGTACGTAATTAATGTATTCAATATTCCAGTAACAATTTAAATGACAAGTCAAATTAACAAACCCGTTTATATAAAGGCGAATTGATTTTTGTCAAAGAATGTAAAATTAATTTGCCAAAGGCATTCAAATATTTGTATTTTTTCGAAGACATTCTTCCTTAAATATTTTATGTATTGCAATCACTCATCAGTTATCAATTTAGAGAGGTTTGTCTAAAATCTAAGTCCAGGAGAGACGTTTTTTTGACTTACTCCAACATTAGCAACGGATAAAAACATAAGTTTAATGTCACGAATTGACCAACTCTTCACTACCTCATCTTTCTGATGATAAGTAGCAATTTTGTCATTGGTGGTAAAAGAATTAACTCGGTGGACGCCACTCTCGCAACTACTGTTGTATTCTTGTATTCTATTCACCCTTGTATTCTTACAATATATTTATAGGTTCAAGCTCATAATAAATCCAGATATTATCTGAATATATCTGTGTATGTAAGCAAGCTGCTTCATTACTCCCTTATAATAAATGTAACAGCCCAGATAAACACGCCCTTGGCTTAGTACTAAGCCTGTCGTGCGACATCGGCCGCGAATGGCTTCCGCTCGTTATTAAACATCCTATGGCGATATTATAAAGCCGGGCTAGACACCGAAGGTGCTAGTTCCTCTCGTGGTTTTATAGCAGAAACGTTGGTGGGACCGAGGTCAAGCGATCGGCAACAATGGAATGGGCCACATCCGGCCGAGCGGCATTAACATAATATCGCTTCCACTAAGGAACTGCTTATAGGCCGTAGATACGCCGCTAACCGCCACTGGCGATTCATGAATAGTACCAGTTATTTTGGTGCCTTCATATTGTTCTGAGCAGTACAATGAAAGAAAGGAAAAACAGTTTTAAATGTACTGTAAAGGAGGAGAAATGTCGTACTCCAAGTAGGAGGAATTTAGAAATTCGGCACTCTGCAATTAAGTTTCTAGTCAATCAAGTTTTAAAGAATTACTGTTATAATCAAGAATTATATGCGAAAATTTGGATTAAGTGAAAATGGAGGATAAGTAAATCTAAAGTTGTTTCAAAAGCTTTATGGTCTTAACTGACCAGCATTTGTATATTGATAAATTAAAAAATAATAAATTAACAAACGCATTCAATAAAAAAAACTAAAACTTCGCTTCGCTTTTATAAGAAGACGAAAACGAGCACTCTGAAGCTGCTATATAAATTGTTTCAATGCTAATCGTCTATAACTCTTATCGACAACACAACGAACCGATAATCAATAAACATGCTAACAACCAATTCTCAATGATTATTTAACAAACCGCGGTATAAATAGCGTTTTTGTACAAGTAATTTGAATGAGATTAAGACTGTGACGACAGGCTAATGATGCGTGAAATATTAGAACATATTGATTCACATTCTTTTCTTTGCTTGCATCATTTTCTTTGAAGCGCTTTCGATGCACATACATTTATAACTTTAATTTTACTGTACAGGTATAAAGATATATCAAGAAAGCGTAAAAAGAAGGAAAACAAGATGGTAATACAATAATTCGATGATATTGAATAGCAACTAGTGTTACTACATTATCGCGTGCCCTGGTCTAATACATGTCATAATAATACGCATACATGTACGGCATTCGTTTTGATGAATAATTGTTAACAGAATTGTTGAAAAGGACACTTTAGACCAAAAAACTATGGCTAAAACAAATACATCTTATCTTGTATTAGCTGATGTTAATGCTTTCAGTCCCGAGACTATTAAAGCTTCATCGACGCAGAACGGGTGGACTAGCCAGAACCCACAGGCTTGAGGCCCTCCTCAGTGGGTAGGGCCGTGCATGTGCTCATGTGTACGTTGGCTTAGATAAATACATCTATTACGCATGTATATTACTTGGAAAGAGTCGGATGTGAAAAAGTAATAAGATAACGCGATGTGGAAGAACGACAATTGGTCTTTTACGCATTGCCTAATCAAAAGATTTGGATTTAAACGAAACCGGCTATAACGATATTATTTTGTCTCTACTAATTATTGTAGATTAAGCCATTTAAATTCTTCAATCGATAACGAACTCAATAACAATGAATTGTATCTAATCTTATTTAAAAAAATAATGATAAATTATTAGAATTAATTTTTCAGACACTGATTGTTTATTTCATTATTGTTTACTCGACAACGTAACAAAGTTACTCACAAGGCGGCGGACCTTTACCTCATTTGTGGAATATCCCCAATCGAGGTGGTACGAGCCTATGTACTATCTAAAACTGTACATTTTATTTGTAGTTAATTAGTATATATACCTAGTGAATTTGCACCTTAACGGTATGCCCTATTACAATGCTTTACACTCAACATACGAAGGGGTCGAGAGATTTTACCTGCATAATTAACAGCGCGTCAAGAAACAGACCAATTATTCCCTGAGAACTCCATCAGCGAGATTAGATTGGAAGCCCGTGAGATCGAAACGTAGAGTTATTCTATTTGAGATTTCACAAAAATATTGAATAAACATAATGGGCCCCGTCTATTCAATGGCGGGTGCACATTAGCAGGCGCGCAGCATAATACCCGGTCCGTCCGTAATGAGAGACAATAAGCCGCATGCCGCTTTACGTTCCCCCATTGTCGAAGCTTGACGGCAACCCGAGTTATAATTGCATATTTATGCATAAAATATAGCGGCGGTAACACAATTACTATTGAGTAATTCGCGCACGAATTACTTACTACACTCGTCATAGTGCGGTCGGGTGCGGTTGCGAAAAGTTTGCATCCGAACGCCAACGGCAACAATGGTCGCATAAATATTAAAGGTCAGTTCGAGTTGGCCGCCAACGGGCGCTCGCCGCGCCCGTGTGTCAATGTTTCGGAATCGATGTTTTTACGGCGTCAGAGCTGTGTTAAAATTAATGGGACGACGTCGCGTAATGGGGAAATCGGCGTGGCGATTACGAAAATCGTCTCGAGAATTGAGTGGAAACCTAGTTAGGGGAGTTTGTTTAATTACAAGCGTATAAACAATAGAGTAGTGCAATTAGATAAGTAATGGGAACCGGCGGTGCGTTCGGCAGAGGCCGCGTCCGTTCACATGTCGCGCGGAAACAATGGCGCGGACTGCGAGTCGCCTTTTCGAATTAGACACGGCGTTCGCGATGTTTCCAGGATCTCGAGATCTTAAAAGCTTTTAGCTATTACACACATTTCTCCAACTTCTTTTATAATTCAAGCTGACGGGTTAAGCAAGTCGTTCGTGAGCCGATGACTCAACATACTCTATTATATGCGATAAAATACTAGCGTCACTCATTAATTGCCGTCTCTGACCTTAATGAATTTCTTTGCCAAAATGTATTTAATATACCGATAATACTGAACCAATAGTTCACCATTAACCTCCACCGAAGCTGCAGCAGTTAGTAAAAGCGTTAGTCACACCGTTTAATCCGCACCAGGTCCAATGCGACATCGAGATGTACGAAGTGATAACGTGGCGCCTCAACCCCCAGTGCGAGATACCACTCTTATCCGATCACATCTCGCTTAACTTAACACAATAATCCGACAATGCCATTCACGGATTGCATATGAAATATCGATGTAAAGATGGTCGTAGATTCGACGATCTGCGAGATTCTAATTACGGCTATCGCCGGTCTATTAACAACCTTCGGGGTCTACTTGATTTATTATCCGATTAACGAAGATAGACTTTGTTAGTGTAAGCCTTACTTCGTCGTGCGGCGCGGGCCGTTCTCTTGCAGCAGCATTGTTCGCTGCCGCGTTACTTTCTAAAACAAGTCGGATGACTTAATTATAATTACTTTATCAACATAAATTGTGCCAATGTGTCGATGTGTATTATTGACAAAAATGATTGTTTATATTTGTTAGTTATATGGACTGTAAGTAAGCTGCTTAACTCTTTAAACTTTATTATTACCGTATAAGAGAGTTGAATACAACGCGAACTTGTGATCGGATAAGTGTTAGTACGTTGCCGTTAGTGCCGGGTGCGAGCGAGAGCAGTGCATTGCGTACAGTCCCCGCGGACTCACCGGCGCTCGTCCGCGTCTTGTTCGGACGCGGTTTACTCTGCTGCTGACTGTACCCCTTGCCCTGATAGCCGTAGTAGTCGCCGCCGGCGGCGTTGTACTGCGCGCCGTATTCCCCGGAGGGCTGGCTCGACTCTTGGGGGCACGTGTCGGGCTGCGCACCTTCGCGCTGCTTCGTCGGGGGCGCGCCCATCATGGGCTTCACGTCGCCGCACAGCGGCAACTCCTGCTGCTGCATGAAGGCGACGCTCATCGCGGTTGCGTGGGCGACCGCCGCCTGGTAGTCCTGCTGGCCGAGGGCCGCCGCCGCCACGGAGTCGGGGGTGGAGTCCTTCGGCGGCGTGGGGGGGAACGAGAACAGGGGGTGGGGGTGGTGGTGCTGCGCCGGGGAGAGGGGCTTGTCGGCCTGCGCCGCGTCCTGCTGGAAGCCGCCGCCCCACGCGCCGCCGCCGAGCGCCTTCGAGTCCAGCCACGGGTGGAGCGGCGTGTGGAAGTGCGGCCGGCACACCTGACCGCTGCCCCCGCTCAACGTTCGACCTGCACATCGAAGGAAGCTGTTAATTACTTTACTACTTAGTCATAAAATGCTACGTATTCAAATACGGCAGTTTGTCGTTTTCCACGTTATGTACCGCCGTATGTATTAAATCAGCTACGTGTTCTGCTTCCACTCTTCATCACTATATTGCCAAACAAGTTTAATATATGTACGTTTTATATCTAGGACGTCTACCAATGTCTACCAATTTTTCCGATCGCATACAAACACAAAATTCTTTGCGTCCGTCTATCTTCATTCAACACTGTGTATGTGTGTATTTTCTGTCTGACATTCTGTGAAAGACCATTAAGTGGAGAGTGTATATAATCATGCCACTGTTAATTTGAAACAAATTATTTTTAATAAAAACAATTTTTCCTGAGACCTTCAATTTAGCAAATAGTTTGATAGGGACATTATTGTATTATGTTAGAAACTGTAAATAAGTAAAAAAAGTGCTTGTAAACATGGCTTTAGATTGCTTGCTTCAACTAATAACTGTTGACCAACTCAAAACCAAGGTATCTGTATCAGATACCTCGTCCCGAGTACCATGGTCCCATCATTAAAGCGACCTGAGCGCTCCGTCGGAATTGATATGATTTGCCTTTAACGGCGGCTCTTTCACACGACATCTCTATTCACGAAAATCGTAATTGTGTACCGCTGTGTACACGTCCGCATTAATGCGTATTTGATAAACAAATAATGGCTGTTTGCTCGGGTCTCGTTGACCGCGCGCTTGAACAAAGGCCGGCTCTTTCCGAAATCGTTACAAAAGCGCTGTGTCACAACGTCGGACAATTAAAAATTGTGGGCCAGCTGGAAATTTCATTAATTAGACAACTAAAAGGTGATTAATATTTACACCGTAACAGTTTTCGGTGTTCCCACATTTTTACCATTGTGCAATTTTCTGTTTAGATCATAGAGATTCAACACATAGAAGATATGCTAAAAGATTAAACTTGGAACATAGGAACACACATAAAATGCTTGAAATACATTAATAAATGACAGACAGCTTATTCAGAAAACAACGAAGAAAATTGTACGCTAGCAATAAGGGTATGATAATATTTAGGTAACAAAATGTTTTAAGATGATTGCTCTAATTATATTGGGTGCAGGGTTATCAGAAGCGGTCGATTATCCTTACATACTTTGTATCAATAACATACTTTGCATCATCTTAAACAATTACTTTCACTAAAACGTGGAAAACCAGAATTTTTGGGAAGCTACAAAATTATTAAGCTACGTGCTGTCTTTTACACTAGTCTGTTATGTTCGCTTCAAGATTTTCCCTTAGTTCAAATATGAACTATGCAAGTAAAATTATGACTTATTCTGTTTATGCGAATTCAGCACATTGTTAAATGCTGAATTCGCCATACCTACTGTGAGTACAGATTTTATCGCTTTAATTTACATTCAGAGTCATGACAAAACAGTCTGTCCCGTGACCATGTACACACACCATGTAAACAGTTCAAAACGTCGGGAAAACAAAATTGTATATGTGACAATACATAATTAACACAAACGATATATAGCATTTATGTTTTTAAACCAGAAAATACTTTAGGAAGCAAAAGTATCCTTGTACCTGTTACCGACGCTATTGATGACGAGTGTTAAAAATATTTTTTTAAAGTTGTAGTTTTTAAGTATTTCGACGAAATCCTATGACTGATGAAGCATATAGATGCTAGTGATAGAACTATTACAGATAGTAAACAACGACAGCTTGAACAGACGAAAACCAAAAGGCTATATTCTTACAGCGTTTTTCCGACTACTCTGAAGATTAGTGCAACAGTCATTTGTGCAAGAAGACTTTCCGTTGCGAGCCTTGGTGTCGCGACCACTTTCCCTGAGCACTTTCATCTCAACCGCCAGAAGGAGTGTGATTAAGTAGGTCAGTTTAGTCCTATCACAGACCACTTTGGTGTTATGATTATAGTTGATTGCGATACCTATCAGTCCATTGGTGTCTATATTTACGATCTTATGCTCTTTCTTATTCTCTTTCTACATAAGCCCGCAAGTTTAGCGTCATTGTTTGCGTTACATACGGCTTTAAATAGGCATGCGACTGGGGGCACTACGCTTGCACCCCATTGAATTTGATGAGACGCATTCGGCAATTATTATTTATAGAAGTGAAAGCGAACATATGTACGGCGGTTCAAAAGGGCGCTGGTTGTTTTTCGATTGGCCGGCGGGAGCCAGGGGCCCTTCCCTACGCGGTACCCTACGGTAGTGCGGTAGAGCGTACGATTGACGCGCCCCCGTCGAGCGCTGCGGGTACCAAATCGTTAGTTAGCAACAGCCGATTCGCAGCGTAACCTATGTTTATCGAAGGGGCCGATAAATCACTTACGGTTGCTAATTATCTGGGCATTTCCGTAATATTTCTATTAAAAAAATGACGACGCTGGGTTGAACTGTAAATAAAGGCGAAACAGAATTCCTTGTGTAACACTAACCAAAATCCTGGATAATTCAAATGACTCCAGGGAAGCTTCTCGAAAATCGAAGCTATTGAAATTATTAATTATAAATTTCCAGCATGGTTTTTAATCGCTACAAAGCTTAGCGCTTTGCACAGAATATCACACCTATTTTTACTTCTTTATCTACTCCTAATCCCGGTATTTGATGTCGAGTCTTCACACTTTTCTGTGACAAGTTAGATGATTTTAGGAATACATATGTAAAAAAACCGCGAATAAATATAACGCAAAAAGCTTACAAATGAATAATGAAAGTGAATCTATTGCAAATCTCGAAACAATAGATAATATAATTAGTATTACACAGATACGTGAGCTTACACGAGACTCGAAGGAACAATTGATTCATATAAGAGAGTGAAATTTTAAACTAATCTATGTCTCATTACGCAAAACTCCGTTATATTTAAAATAATATTTTTGTAGCTAAATTAACAAAAACTTTTTTAAGTGTCATCTTGAGTTCAGAGACTTACTAGCACTAAAAATAAAAATGAATCCTAAAAACTCAGTTATACTGTTTAAAAATAAGGTTATTTAATTTAATTATTTAAAAGAATCAAAATACGCGGAGAAAAATTTAATCCCAACATTAGCCAACCGCCCGCATGGCTTGCATCCAGGTGCCGATCGTAATGAAGATAACGGACGATCCTATCGCAAGGGCACCCGTACATCGCGTCCTAACTACGAGCGTGACACGGCGAAATGGACTATACGAGGAATGAATAACTAAATTTTAATTATCTCCCGAACATTTTCAAGCTTTGCATGATAAAGCTAAACAAGTTTAAAGTTAATTTCTAACACACCTGTTTTTATGTACTCTATCGATATTGTAACTATTGAATGAACGGGGTAAGAGACACTTAATGCTATACCTTTCACAAAAGTTACTCCCTCACTTGCGGTTGTTATAGATAGATGAAAAAAAAGAAAGTGATTCTCTGAAACTATCAACTACTACTTAATATTACCAAATTCATACTTGTAGGCTTACTATCGATGAAAAAAAGAGTTTGTGAATACGACTTCGAGACAGAAAACAACGCAAATCTACATATTTTCGTCGTTTTCTTTCTCGATCAATCCTACATGCTCAAAAAGGGTGTTTCGTGTTTGGCGTTAAGTATACCTTATACCTTTCAAGTAAATTTAATGAATAATATCCATCATGAATTTGACAAAAGGACCATATACGTCCTCGAATTGTTGTAACGAATACGCAAGGAAACTGAACGAGATCCTTCCCGAGTTGAGCTTAACCAGTAGCTTATTATCTCATATGTATTGCAAAGTTCAAACGTAATAAATTTCAGTCATCCCTCATTACGCGGCCAAACAATCAATCGGCGTCGCATTAGGCTGAGTGCACACGGCGCCCGGGCGGCGTCCACGGCCGGCGACTACCCTCCGCTACAACAGCAGCGATGGCGGAGCGATAACGCGCGTATGAATAATTCCCTTTATCGCGCCATCTCGCCACATGCCCCACCTGCCCGCTACCCCGACACGTGAGGTGGGCGAGCGACCCGCTCCCCGTTGCGCTTCGCCCTCGGAAGCCGGCGACGCGGGGCGGGAAACAGTCGCGTGGTACCGGGCCACCACCGGCGCTGTTATTCATTAGAGGGCTGCGAAGTTTCGGCCATTGTGCCAGATACGCTGCGCCACTAAGCCACGATTATACGGGGATTTCGGCTGATAGAATGTTTGTAAAAAAATTATGTTGTTAAAAAAAAACCAACGGAAATTTCAATCGGAGACTATCTAAGCTGTAAAGTTTAGCTGTAAATCTCCAGTTCGGTAGCGATTTTTTTCTGTAGAATTATATCATGTATTTACGAATTCTGAGCTGTAGTTATAGGACTTTATAGATTTTTATTAGTGACCGCGATTTTTAACGTTCATAGGGAATTGGAAGCAAAATTAAAAGCGATGCAATTATATAAATACATGTACATATTTAGGAAAGTTATGATTTTTAAAGGATCATGTTTTTCTTACAAAATAACCGACACTTTTGATAATAAGTGATAACCGCGCATCATGGGGAACGCTTGCTATTGCTCTAGAATAAACGATCGCCTTGAAATCCCCTTTATAGTAACAATCCGTAAATAAGCATGAATGTGTAAGAGATGTAAGGTTTGTGTACTAATGCAAATTTGGTTCCATATGTGAAAAATTCAATCACAGTCGAAACTAAGCCCGTTGCCGGTTCTCACAGGCGCGCGCGGAAACAAAGCACCGGAATCGAACCCCTGCACTCATGCCCCCCGACCCGGAGGCAGATGCAGCGCGAGATCTTATCTCCACTCCACTCTGCAGGACACTGCAAGTGTTGTTAAAGCGACGCTTCTCTTGTTCGGCTGCTGTAACGGTTTCGCAACCCCTTCAAAAGGCATTGCTACTTTATTTTTTAATTCCGCCATAAGAATAATAACCATTGCATTTAAAATGGAAATGAATGCAATTCAAGTAATTAAATATTTGAAAACGAATGATTGTGAACGTACTATATACTTTATATATCCCTGTTATATAAAGTATATAGTACGTATGTTATTACAAGAATTGTCTCTTTTATGGATTGAATACTGGGTAGGTGTAAACTATTGGCTTTAAGGCGTTAAAGTGTTAGTCGTGGGTTCAACTCTGGCACAAGCAAATGCAACCTGAATGGTTCTCTGCGTGTTTGTTAATGTGAAATTGATCTATGGAAACGTTCTTACAACACAGGATAATGTTATCCGACGGTAATATTTTTATTATTTTTAGGATATGCCAATGTCGTCATGGTTTTTTCCTTCACCGTTCAATACCGTTTCCATACGTCTTTCCGACTCAGTTTACAAAATAAATTTCGGACAATTGGTAAAATTGTTTAAATTGTTTAACTTCGCCAGACCTCTTAGATTAACAAATATTATATGAAATATGGTGTTGTTATTAATGCTGTACGTGCATAAAAGTCCATCGTTGAAGTAATACTGTTTGAATAAATCACATTATTATATTCTCTTTTAATATAAACGACAAATTGGCTAAAAGCGTTCATTTCGTCACTGAATGGTCTTAACCTTTAAACGTTAATATGAAACAGCCTTCGACAGTGATTTTAAGACAAAGATATTATAATGCCTTCGATATTCCAAAGAAAGTAGACCTAAAATATTTACCAATTTTCTTTCTTTTTAAAAAAATGCCGTCATTGTAGGATAACATTATCAAGCGTTATAAGGACGTTTAACATATGAAAATTTCACGTGGACAAACACCTAGATCCGAAGCAATTTATCTATGGGTTACACAAATAGCTTTTCCGGGTGGGAATCGAACCAACGAATAAGAAGAGATGGAGAAGTCTCAAAAAAGTGTCAACCGCCTATCAGGCAATCCATGACAACCACCACGCCAGGAGTATACAAAAAACAAGGAAACAGACTACGCTACTTTTACACCCGTGGCAGAGCCATATAACAGCATCGGCTATGGCATAAATGGAGTGGCTCAGACAACCGGCGTAAAATAGAGGTATTTATATTTACCCTTCATCTGATGATTAAAGTAATAACCCTTAAATGTTGGTGATACAGGAGCAATGTGATAGGTGGTGCATCATGTGCGGTAATCATTTGTGTCAGGAAAAGTACGAGTTTAAAAAAAAATTGCCAAAGCACTGCGCATGGACATCTACAACACCTGGTAGGTTGCAAATGCGCAACCAACCTATTTAAAAATGGGTCCCGGTTACCTTACTGACAATACAAAGCGCGAAAGTAGGTATAACACTTCTACTTCATGCTGGTCTTCTGTAAGGTCGTGGTAGTTCCGCGGACGAGCCTGCTCATTCGCGCAATAGCAGAGGCTGCTGTGTGGCCCTACCACAGTGAAAAGTTGTTTGCCGTCTTCGACCATAAAAATCACCCGGACTCATATTAGCGTCATTTTGATATATATTCGTGCATATTTATAAGAGCGATAGGGAGGCATCGTGAGAACTCTCCGCGCACACCAAGGCCGAGCGTCGGCCAGTCTGCCGGGATTCGTTCGCGTATCGACCGAGCGTCGCATGCTAACCGCGCCCGTACGTGTGCCGGGACCCTAAGCCCCAACGCTGGCCAACTTATCCCTTCCACACATCGTCTTTAGACGTGTTATCCTTTGTTGCCGCGGCGGATCATTACACGGCCGGCGGAGCGCGGCTCGCCCTAAACGCCCTCGCCTCAGAGGCGACATTCGCGTGGCAATATTCCCTGTGTAATGTCCGACGTGTTAGCGAATGATAAATGTAGGCGTCGGTATCGCGTATCGGATCTCGCCGTTCGCACGCCGAATTAATTTTAATTTATTGATCGCCGTATCGTTGCCGAGTATTTTAGGTGCCTACCAACAGTATGCAGGGTCCGCCGCGAAGCGATACGGTTTACTAACTAATCCGCCCTTACAATATCTAATAACACCACTATGAATGGTTTTTGTATACTCAGTGATAAATCAAAACCTTGGTATAATACTGTGTAATTTATTTAAGAACATTATAATAAACTAGGCATATTTCATAAGAAACCATTATGATAACAGGCACAGCTTTAAATATGATAATCGTGGCATTTACAATATACGTGTTAAACAGTGTTACTGACTCATAAGATATAAAATGATGACTTAATTAATAAATATCAAATATCATTCGGTAAGGATCCGCTTTGAGATTTAACAAACACAAACCCGATATAAAAGAAAACATTACAAACTCCGCATTCGAATTAAGCCGAGGACGTAAATTACCATTTTCCCCGCGCGACATATAATAAATTACGGCAAAAACTGCACAAATAAATTGTTGACAACGCCGTTTATAACCTTAATGTATTTAAATGTAAACACTTATAATGTGAAACGCGCTTAAGCCAGTATTCTTCTACGCACTGGTCCATATATCGAAATGCCTTCGACACTTCTCGCGTCGGAATCTATTAAGGATCGAATTATGGCATCACCTTACCGCGGTGATGTGGTTATTTAATTGACGATATCTCCGTCAGCTGTCCACGAGAAGTTACAAGTCAATTCAATTTTACGCAGATCGGGCGTTAGTATGCAAGCACGACTCACGCATTATACGTTTTTATATCGCACACCGATTTATCGTTATTATAATTAATTCCAGTTATGCCGTAAAGCAAAAATAAACGTTATTTATAATTTACGTAGTATATTTTATGTGCATACGGTACTGTTTACATATAATTTACGTGCGAACGCTACGACATAGGCACCTTAAAGGAAGCATATAATACAAGATGTCGTAAATGTCAAGTTCTCTATCACGTACCTCTCATGGAATTGTATGGTTATAACAACAGATTCTTAAAATACATTTATGACACAAAAGATATTATTTTCCCAGTTTTTATTCAACGACAACCATAGACTACGAAATTTTACTAGCTAATTATTGCAAAATAATCTCTTCTCTATATTTAACTAAAACGAATGTATCCAAAATCGTTTATTAACACAGCTTTATCAAATAAGCCAATCGAAATTACCTTCTCAGACAGATGATCCTCTCAGATATGATTATGAAATTACATTACTATCGTTTAAGGTACAACAAAGACGTATCACCTCCGCAATATCAAATCCACCTTCCTCCACCTCATTGCGATTGTTGCTGTTCATCATCATTATTAGAAGCTGTTTGAGCCCACTGCTGAACACAGGGCTCCGCCACAGTCTGCCACGAAGCCACATGCATCCATCGACATCCCGTACATTTGGACAGGTCGCCACTCCATCTAATGATGGGGATCGTCCCACACTGCGATAGCCAATACGAGGCGGCCTGAGAACTTTTTTCCCCATCAGTTATCGGTTCTACGAGCTATATGGCCGGTTACCTTGTGCCAATTACATGATTGTTTTCTGCGAAAAGTTGTCAAGCAATTAGACGGTTCACCTAATGTTAACTGATTACCACTGCCCGTGGACATCTGCAGCGCCTGAGGATTTGTAGATGCGTGGACAACCTTTTAAAAAGTGGGCCCCTCACCTCACTATCCAGACGAAACGCTAAAGTAAAATACTACCACTTCACGCCAGTGTACAGCGAGGCCGTGATACTTCCCTGATGAGCCTGCCCATCCGTGCAACAGTAGAAGCTGTTGCGTAGCCCTGCAGCCAAAAGGCTGTAATGATCACCCCTCGTCCAATTTATGTCCGGTTCACGCAGTTGCGCCACACATGTCGCGTCAGTATAACATTTACGCACCGAATCGATGCAGTGTCCTCGTAATTCTCGTAAGTGTTGCGCGTCCAAAAGATGTTTTACGACGCGGCGCGGGCGCGTCCGGAATTGTAAAACGTCCTCGCGGGCGGTCACACGAGGAACGCGTCTGATTGGATTATAATGCTTTTATACTACGTTTCTTATTATCGCTGGGCGGCGCCGGGAATAATAACTAGAGGAGAACACCGCAGTCGCGACCCTTTACAAACCTATAAGTCCTCTTCGCCTTGGTTATTGGGTCACGAAATACGCAAGGCTGTTCGTTCATACACGCTGCTTGCAGACTAATGTGTTCTAATGTTATGAATGCGAAAGCTTGTGAACTCATCCCACAACTTTTATTACTTGTCGTAGCATAAAGTTACACTATTAACTTGGGCAAAGAATGTGCTGAAATCCTCGTTTGCGCCATGAAGAGATAAATGACAGACACTATCTCCACAAAACTACCACTTCAATATCGATGAAAGATTTTGTCACACCAAAAGCGACAGATTTCAAACATTAACCCGTTTATTTGCATAATATAGTTTTAACTCAAGATACGGTGTCGAGCTATCGTCAAAATGAAATTCCGAGGCGACGGAAGCCGCTAAGCTGGATCGGATTATGGCTCGGACAGTCAACGCAGTGGGTGGCAGCCGATTTACGGCGCGTATCGTGTTCGCCTTCGCCAACACCTTCAAGGCAATCCTCCATAACGTTAGCACGACGAACGCGCGTCCCCACATGTTAGCGATTTACACGATATACCTGGGGCACTCATGTCGGAGCGTTAACGTCACTATAAACGCATCTGGACCCTGAAGAGGCTGGTGCGAAACGGTCAGTTTTCACTTCAGCTCTGCCATCGAGTTTTCACACGTTAGCCTTCACGCGAAATAGCGCGGGCACTCATGTCGGCGCGTTAACGTCACTATAAACGCATATGGACTCTGTAGAAGTCGTGAAACGAACGTTCCGCTCTGCCTTCGACATATTCCTTATACGAGGAGGTTAAAGCAGACGTGTCTCGATAATGATGTTGGCTGATGACACCGCAATTTCTTCTCGGCCGCTCGGGCTCCGTGGAAGGAATTTCTTTGCATACACGCCGTGTAATTTTACGTGCATGCGCCCTGCATACGAGATGCGCTGCCACTCGCCGGAACGCGGGGTGGCAGCATTGTGTTTTTTTTTCCCATTTCATTTTCTTACGAACCCATCACTTCTCATTAAGTGGCGTTTGGAGAATAACTTACCATCGCTAATGTCCGGACACGAGTTTTATTGTTATTGCATTTTAATAAATTTCGTTTCATTGTTCGGAATATCGTCAATGGCCCTCGCTGGTCGGGGCCAGGAAGGAAGTGATGCTTTGTGAGTGTGTTTTAGGTGGAATTCGGATGTGTTCAAGGAAATTCGTTTAGAATAACGATTTTTTCTTCTCGCGTCGCGGAAAAATGCATCGATACAACAGGTATGTCAGTTCCAATTCTTACGTTTTCTGTAACTACATAGTGTAGACAAAAGGTAGCGAAGGGAAATATAAAACACCTTTGTGCATACAACTGGAATTTGAGCTGGCAACTTTAAAATCACAAGTCCTATCCAAATACACCAATGCGTCACCAATATATTTGAAATTATTTTTCTTACCCAAATGGCCTTGTCCCGTCCGTATAGATACAAAATCTCAACTTTATAATTAAGGGATAAATATATATATATAGATAGATTTAACACACATATGAAGCCTACGAATGAATTCAGATGATATTATAGGACAAATAAATTGATCGTTCGGCCTTATATTTCTACAAAATAAAACGTTTACAGATTTATTATACCATACGTTAAATAATAATAATAATAAATAATAAAAATTTTAGGTTTTTTTACATTTTTACACAACATTTTTTACTCTAGTTCCCCTTAATTTGGGACTAGAGACGTTTGTACTTCTCAACTACAACGCTTGTACTATGGGTACTAGAAAACTGATAGACAAACTTAAACATACTTTTCTTTTGTAAATAAATACACATTATACATATTATAAACACCCAGAAACTAGAAAAACACTATGCTCATCACACAATATTTTTCCAGTAGTGGGGATCGAACCCACACCCTCTGGCGCAGAAGGCAGGTACACTACCCACTACGCCATTCGGGTCGTTATAAATGCATCTATGCCGCATAAAGCACTCGATCCAACTCCGTTTAATTTAAGATATTAACGAAAAGAAAAAAATCCGCTCCCCACTTGCACCCGTATACCGGTCTGACAGCTCACCGTTACGTCACTCGACAATCGTGACATACACAAGAAAAGTTCATAGATCCGAAAAAAAAAATGGCCGCCGCGGGCCGTCGGATATGTCACGCTACACTTGTGATTCCCGACATCAAACGGACCGACGCTTTACCACGCCGGCAGTGAGGCAGCGAGCCTCTAGAAATTTCCGCTACATTTGACTAGACAGTTTAATATAGATACCGAACCGACCAGTTGGGGTAGCTGATGAATAGTAATGTTCCACTTGCATCTTCCTCGAAGCGGCCCGCGCGCTCTAGAGATAGCCTACAATAGTTCGCACTTCAACGCGTGCCAGATCCGCGCTAATAGCGGTTTCTACCTTTTGTAGTTCCACAAAAACGTTCCAAAAATTTACGATACAGCAAAATAACCATAATATTCCAAATGGACATATAATTTACAATTCACGTTGGCAGAAACGTAAAGACCGCGTTAACTACTATCGGAAAACATTGTTCCGAAATAAATGAACACACGGGGCTCTATTACATCATAGCGCACGTTTTAATTTAATGGATACACCATAATGAATAAACACAATTGTCCAGCGCAACAAGGCCGTAGGATAAAACGCGTCGCATTTGAATCGGTGAGCGGTTAAAGCTAATCATGACACGACAAATAAAAACCCAACAAGTTGGGGCCACGACGCGAGAGCAACATGAATATCCATAATTAATAACGTTGCATCGGTCACGATGTGTATCATCAGACGTGATCTAGGTAGAGGCCCGCTACGTGGACGGCGGTAAATTGTTTTGCCGGGGATTTATTGGGCTGCGGGGATACTTGTGGCGAAATTACAAGTTGGCCAACATCGGCCCGGCGCCCGCTGACCCCCGCAATCTTGACAATGGCCGGCGATGGCGAGTGTTCCTACAGTAATGCCTATAATGACGGGCGCTCGGCAGCCCGTTTATATAACCGCTCGTGACTCGCGCATTACGGTACCGGCAGGGAACACCACTCCGGAGGCAGCGACAGAGGGACAACTACTGAGTAAAACTTAAGACGACTCCAACTTTAAATACGCCCGAGCTAAATTAACAACCTTTCAAGATGGATTTATTAACAGTCAACAGTGGCATCAGCCGTTTAGCCTAGTGTTTCCGGAAAAAGTGGGTTCGATTCCCGCGTTTTTTATTTTTCGTCCGTTTTTCTACAAATTTAAACATTTCATCTTAATTACATAGATTAGCATTAAAAAAAAACTTAATATAAAAAATTTAATTGCGATTTTTTGCCCGCATTATTGTATAGGGACCTGGCTATCACAACCCTAAAAAAAAAAAAAAGCATGTGAACTTTATTACGAACTAAGTATTTAATTCAAAAGGTTAATCTGCTCAATGATCGAATCTGTTTTTCGATATTCATAACTTAATCCTTTATAAGAACAAACACGCGTCGGGTCTACTGACCTTACGTGATGACGTGACAGTAAAGTCACTCCCCTCAGGCATTACCTTGTTAATACTGGCTCAGTCGATGAAATAAAAAGTGCCTTATAAAAGATATTAGGCACTTTAATTAAACTTTTTTGTAGCTTGTGCCATGCCTTACTTATAAATAATACTTGTAAAGTAAATATTTAGCGAGTTAAAATATTAAGCTACAGATAATTGCTAGAAATATTAATACGTCTTGTTGATTCATGGACATTGTTATGTTTATGAACAGTTTTCTTTACAATTTTTTAAACATTAATTCATTTAAAAACATCAGGATTCGTAGAGCATAACAACGTTTTGCAACAGAATTGCGATATTGTTATTATAATTCTAAGAATAATAAATTACCAATTTCAAGTAATGTGGATGTGTATCAACAGTGTACGAGGCAATTAATTATCTTATGGCTTATGGAGCAGCCCTTCTACGCCTTGTGGCGCGACATTGATAAATAAGACTCTGCTTACGCCCTGTCACATATAATGTGTAATAAAATGATTAAGCACAAGTCGGATAGGAACAGCACTGTCAATACAATTCAATGCAGAGCGAGGGGCGAACCGCTAATAGTAAGGTAATTAATGAAATGATAAATCATTACCACGTTACTTCTTCACTAAATAGTAAAAAACAAAGTTGTCCGCTGTCTGTCCGTCCCTATGTATGCTTATATCTCTAAAACTACGCAACGGATCTTAATGTGTTTTCTTTTCCTGGTTAGAGTGATTCAACAGAAAGGTTTATATGCATTGAATCTGTGGGAAGCCGGGGCGGGTCGCTAGTATTGGATAATTTAACAAACATTGTGTGATCAGTTGACAGAAGGTGGCAGGGCTATGGTAGGGCCACACAGCTTCTGCTGTTGCACGAATACGCAGGTTCCAGATAATGACTCCGACAAAAGACTGGCGTGAAATGGAAATATTATAGTTTCGCGTGTCTGTCTATTGTCTGACGAATGACGCAACCGGGCTCGATTTATCAAAGGTAACGCATCGGTAATAGTCACTTAACATGAGATGAACCGTTTATTTGATTGGTAACTTTCTCATAATAACAGGAAAAAAGGGATAAAGACGGAGACCCGCAGGGACGAAGCCAACAGCTTCTTAGCGTCTTAGCAGGTTGCTGCCAAGCTGAAGTAACAAGCCCGGTCACTCTTTCACTGAACAAATGCATTTCGTGTATGCTTCGATATCATAAACAGAAACTTAAAAATATATAGCTGAACATAATCGAAAAACAATAGTTGCGACCGCATATATCTAATTTCCCCAATCGAGAATCGTACGTCGATAAAATAGTTAATCCCATGTCGAGAATAATATGTAGAGATAATAATAAAGAAATAAACCCACTCGTTGGTTCTAGATGTAGAAAACAAACATCTATTCATAACTTGGAGGGAAGAATGCACCCGAAGCCCATCTAAGCTGATAACAGTTATTTTGCGGACAAGACCGCGAACCACTGCGGTGTACGCTCATTATCCGACTCGTATAATCGCGTACATAAGTAATTGTTGAATAATAAAGATAAACATGACCGTGATTGCGCAATGCACGGGCGTTGGCTTTTGGCTTACTGTACTAAAGCAAACTAAGTTCGAATCCCGCTGTTAGCTCTAACAAAGGAAATCATTGTGACCTGTATATCTGCAAACTAACTTGCAAAAATATTTGTATATTTGTGAGATAAGACATGCTAAACAACGGGCCATATGCAAATACCTTTCAAATCTCTGTTTGCCTCTGTGAATTCTACCGCCAGTGAGCTTTCATTTTTTACTTTAATAAAAATTGTTTACGGCTAAAGGCAATTTATAATTGTAATTTAATAAACATTTATTCATATAAATTATGATTCAAAATTGGTTACAAACGAACGCAAGAACTCGAGACAATCCTAAATTGAATTAATTTTAGACTTTAACTTCGAAATAAATCAAACTTGGCCCTAAAAGTGTGGACAACAAAACCACCTTGATACAATAACATATCAGTTATATTGTAACAGATTATTGAGACGTTATAGCGTAGTAGAACTGAGATATCTAAAAGGACTTCACTTTACGACTGTACTTCGCACCGATCATTCATTGACGGCGCTGCGCGAACTATGTTGATTTATTTACAGCTCTCGAATCGACTCTAACGGCATCAATTTGAACCCGAAGATGAATATCTCGAAATATATTTTCCTGTAACTATTTTAGAACCGTTTCCGTTTATTAAAACATATATATTTTTAGGATTCCATATGAAAATACATATATGTAGATCTACATGCTTGCGTAGTAAGTTTTTAAATACTTATAAAGAATGTTTGCACGAATATGCTTAAAACGGTTAAGTTAAAAGTTATTAACTCCTAAAATTAGTACAAAATTCGTTAACATGCAAGTCGAGTTAGCGTTATCGCAAGTTATTCGTTAATTATAGTTTATATTCGTTACTTAAATATTTAAAAGTTAATAGATTTATTGTTTCATGGCAAACCAGTCACAGGCTTAAGCTTATGACATTAACACGACAAAAAATTAATAAATAATTCAAATTAATCATAACCAGCGTCTTTAAACTTGAATAATAAAGTTTGTCATCCCAAAACTGCCCTTTTAAAACAAGCACCAAAGTAGCAAATATTAATTCAAATAATTTTTAGTTATATAAATGAAAATTCATACGTAATTTAAGAATAAGGTCTTCACTAAATTCAAGGTTTTTTTTACCATTCTATCCAGTATTTCAATTTAAAATCGTCAAACAACACTGTCATAAACCGAAGTTATCTCAATTTCGAGACTCTTCCACCTCGTAGTTTATTTAACGCGTACGTTCAAACAATAATCGATAGCCCTACCCGGAATATCCTTGCGATGTCTCGTATATCGTATATAAGTCTCCAAAGAAACAAAGAGAGACAAATGCGATAGTTTCGTACAACAAAGGAGTCCATTCCTCGCGGAGGGCCTAGTAATGAGTCAACGTCGGGGCCAGCCGTCGGTAGCGAGTACGGCCGCGTATAAATCATGGCGGCCACGGAAATCATCCATCCTCAGTAATGTGCCGCGAAAATAGGCTTCCACGGAACCCGCGACGCCAGCGCCCCCCTCCCCATGCTTGACGCCCCCAAATTACAAATTGTGGCGCGGTGAGATCGTGAATTTTTCATTTAACGTAACCCTCCCCCGCGCGTCGTAGCGGCCGCATTAATTCGGCCGTAACTCGTAATGAGCGTTAAAAACGCATAAATATAACACACCGATCGAATCGAGGAAAATTTTCTGTAGTTAGGTACGAGTAACTGTAAATTTTTCGTTGGCCAGTATTGGGTACATTCGGCTCGTTAGTCGGGTAGCTTGGTTAAACCTTTTCGTTTCTCTAGGAGGGCAGAAGAATGAAATAAAGCATTGAAACAATAACTTTCACTCTAAATACGACCGAGTCACGTTTGTTACTAAATGAGGACCAGCGCTTCGGTTTCTAGGGCAAACCGCAAACCACTTAAAGCCGCCACACGATCGCCATTAGGCGGTACCAAAGGCCGATCAATTAAAAAGGGACCATGGTTCAACGGCCGTTCCCATGACATTCTCGTCATAACTCCTGCTCGAAACCTAAATCGTAGACATTCCCTAGCGTCCGTAGCCGCAGCGCGATGTATGACAAATCGTGACATAACCACCGACTCATCGGCACACCGCAAAACAATATATTCGGCTGTCTGTGGCTCGTATATGGATCCTTATTGCGACGGAGCAGATGCGATTGTAGGAGATCACGTTGGAAGCGGCTGTCTCGTAACTTTGTCGAAAGGACGTACTCGATCGACCCAGCCGCACGTCTCCAGCGGCTTCATCGATCAAGCTCCGTCCGCGTCACCTTCAGCGCACCAATCGACCGGAAACGAGACCCTCACCAAATCCCAAATTGGATCGTGTCGTCCGCGATCCTAAAGAAAATAAACTGAGAGACGTCTCTCTAACACGAAGTGTTCCTTTACACCTCCATAGGCAGTCAACCGATGTAGTATCCACCTAATTAGGGGAAACATCGTCGCCAATTTACCTAATATTTACTTTCAACAGATATGCATTAGCAGAAAAATAATAGTAACGTGTTTTGGTTTTTTTTCTCTTGGTAAAATAATAAAAGTTTTAATACGGATTTGATAACTTTCAAGCGTCTGACCAACGGTCATAGTCAAAGATAGCGATATATTGATTAAAATGACATACGGACATAGCTTAGAGTTTTAGACGTTACACTTTGCTGGTATTCACAAACACTTAGAGTTAACAAGAGAAAAAATATATTTTATCAGAGACATCGTTTTCGTTGAATACGTAAAAAAAATTTGTTATTTACGATTAAAATCAAACATTTCTCTTAACATTGTAATCGTAATTTCGTCAAAGAAATATTAATACGTATTAGAAACATCGCTTATTTATCTCCCACGCGATGCTCGTCAGATTCCAATATCGAATAACAATATTTGGATGCGATCAATCAAAGTTAATCACGCGAAAGATATAAAAGCAATATGAATACATTAAGTTCTTTAGTTGACGGCGTGTGCAATGACGCGGGCACTAACTACCGAGGGATCATTTTTTATGCTAAATCTATTAATTACTTATAACAGCGTTGCGCACGTTTCTAGGTTTTCGTTGAATATAAATAGAATAAGTATTTTTTTTACAATAACGTCTTTGTATTATTTGCCTCAGTTCGTTCTTCAACTAAAATTTCATGGGAAATTAACAACGTCCTCTTTGCGGGATACAGTTATCACTGATTCGAGAGAATAATATAATAATATTTTGCTATATGAGACTATAACGATTCAAAATATTGTATGTTTATATTAATATTCTATTAATTTTATGATATAGTTTATTAATTAAGGGCTACTCTTCTGTTCCAGTTTTTCTCCATTGAAGTAAATAAATAAATTATAATGTGCGTGCATATTAACTGTTATGATTTTGTTAAATAGACACAAAGCCTATCGGAAACGGAACAAAGTCGATAATTTGATTTCATTTTCCCCTACCACAAAAGAGTCTTCGACGTTAGCGGAGGAACGTTTCAAGTGATGAACGTACTATTGAGCAAATTAAAAGTTGAGCAATTAGGTCAACTCGTCCCGTGTTTAAAGGCGATCGATATAGACGGCGAAGTTTCTACAATGAGCGCCAATAAAACCAAGCTTTGTTCTACGCTCTAGCGCTGTTCGTGGCGCGGGCCAATCGATTTTTCTAATTGTAACAGAGCCCGCCGTAAAATGGAACTAGTTTCTAGTTCACGTCGGAACTAGGCATGCGAGCTTTCGATGCTTTAGTTAACATACTTTTGAATCCAAAGTAAGTGGCCGTCTATAATTTTGTAGTTGTGATTTTTTTAGTATTTGAAAATATTTGGGCTCTGGTGAAAAGTATCTTTTTTGTAGGCAATCTTATGTGGAAATAAGCATTTGAAATATGAATGCCACCAAATGGTAGCATGAATCTTATTGTGTGAATAAGATTCATGCATTTTCACGAGGAAAACATAAAAACGTTTATCTTGACAGTGACGCACCGTTCTTCGCATCGGGCTAGCATTAAAACTAAAAAAAATGTTTTTATTTTAACCTTCGACCCTGTGCTCTCAGCAGCTTCGTAAGAACTCGAAGTTTATAAACTCCTGCATTTATTTGACCTTTAATGATATTAACAAGTTTCAAAACAACATCATCTAAAGTAATTAGCCATCTTTGATTGTTACGCAATTAGATACAAATGCAAATAAGCATTCTTCAGCAACCATGACAATTTTGTTAGTGGAGTTATTGCGAGACATGATCAGTGTAAAGTTGAAATACAAAATACGTTTTTGGCAATTCGCATTTGCGTAGTAGTAGCGATTAAGTCAGTGTTTTTCTGACGCTCAAAGCGACCGCTGTTTAACGTATCGTGACGGTTTGTAAACGCGTGTTTTAACGAGCTACTTTGATAGTTTTTAATTAATCATTGGATACTTCTAATCTATGGATACTGTATTTATTAAATTCACTCAAAAACTGTTAACGTCCCTAATCTAGAGTTAGCTACTGATTCGAAATACCAGGACTGCATAAAATTTGACCCAGATTACATCGAAATAACCTTTTATAAACAGTACAACTGAGGTCGGGCCACGCAACCATCTTCTCTATTACACGAATGGGCAGGTCTGTCCGGGAAAGTACCACGACCTCACAGAAGACGGGCTTGAAGTGGAAGTGTTTTATTTCTGCGTTTCGTCTGGTGAGTGAGGTAGCCTTAATTATAGAGTGACAACGCATCTGTAACCCTTCGGATGTTGTAAACATCAATGGTCGTCGGTTATCACTTAGCAGTTGACGTTGTGCTGTTCGCTCGCCACATAAAAAAAACTGTATTTTTAAAATTCGGTTCGAAATACCAGGACTTCATAAAATCCGGATCTGGATGCATCAAAGTATCCTTTTGTAAACATTGCATTCAATGACAAACGTATTTGTAAGTTTAAACGTCATTTCTGTTAGAAATTCTCGCCCAAATTAAAACACTCGTTATCTCCCCACCCATGGGCGTCTAAGCAGAAACCGTAAGGGATCGCTACCCGCCAAATCGAACCGATTTCGGAGGGAGCGTGAGCAAACAGCGGTTGCGTCTGGAAAGTTTAAAGCAAATATTACTTTCCGCGCGAACGCCCCGCCTAAGGGAGAGACAAACGCATGTGTATAATTAAACGGACATATGTATGCGATCCAATGACTCCTTGATGTCGTTATCCCGTGTACAAACTGAGGTAATTACAGTCTATTCTAAATACAGTTTACCAAAATTAAATCAAAACGATGAAGCTACATCGCATCAGTATCTAAATATATGCACTAAACAATAAATAATTTTCTGACATATGGATAGTTTTGTTGATCTTATGATACTTAAATTTGTAAATTATAGCTAAAAATGTATATCTTGTAAGTCAATCCTTTTTTAAAAAAAACATCCCTGATCCTAGTGAATTCCATTTGTGATACAGTAAACTAAGACACCTGATTCATAAGTCCATCGCACTAACGAAATTAAAAACCAATAAATGTTAAATTTTTTACAATATATACTTGTTTTGGCGCGTTTGGGAAAAGTTATGAATAAATATTTACGATGCGCCCCACCTAAAAGGGACACTAACTCCATGGTATTACCATGGCAACGAATAGCAATTTTTTTTAACATTTTCAACGTTTAACATTCACCTATAATTTCAAGTTTTCAATTGCATTTAGTCTTTTTTTTTTTTCACAAAGAACGACTATTGGCATAAGGGATAAAATTTTCAGTTGTTGTTTTATTTACGCTAAATGTTATTTACTAAATATTACGCTTACTATACACGAACTAGTTTTTTTGTTCAGAAAAGCTACGTTCTTTATGAAGTAAACGTTAATAGCACATATGACGTCATCAACGAAACTTTTGAACTGAATTGAGCAATTTCGCAAATCACCCAGCAACACCAACGCGCGAAGTTACCTCCAAACGGTTACTGTTAACGCTACCGACGACGGAGCACTTTCGTTTTTTTCATAATAAGCTATAGTCGGCCACCGCGCAGCCCTCTCGATTGGCCGGACCAGTTTTTAAGTGACATAATTCCGATTATCAATATTAATGGCGGACCCGATTTTATGCGTCGTCAGAATTGTTTCATTCGATATATGAATACCATTCCATTCGATGTACGAAAAAGATCCGCGAATGGCGAACCGCATGCCGCGTGCGTCGGGCCGGTCGATGCGATATTTTTTTTTATTCGGCTTGTCATAATTATAATGTCTTAATGCGATAAGTTCAAGTATGTGTAAATATTAATTAGTCGTTACGGTTGCCGAAATATTACTTGACAATGTATCTATAATAATTAATTAGTGTCCACAAAAATACTCAGTTATACCTGCCCGTTTTACCAATGATGAAGCATTTAATGAATATTAATTGGTATATATAATACAGTCTTTTTAACATCACGGTAATTGGCAAAGTATTCATATAAACTTTTTAGCTTGTACCAATTAGCTTAGCTTTTAGCGGAGTGTACGACTTGCACACCCCAATCATGTGAAAATCTACATATAATTAAAAACTTACGCCCGGTTTCTGAAACACTGATCATCATAGAAGTTAACTAATCAGCTGTCAAATGGCTTTTTAAATGTTAGTTGAGTTGCCAACTCAAATAACATTTAAAAAGCCATTTGACAGCTGATTAGTTAACTTCTACGATGATCAGTGTTTCAGGAACCGGCCGTTAATTTAATAATTTATTTCTTCATAATGGAATCACAATTATCCTTACAGATGTCCTAAATTTAATTTTTATTTAATTTTTGATTTATTTTTAAATAAAATAAAATAAATTATAAATTCAAACAATAACCTTGTAAGATATTACCTAACATTAACTTACTACTATTTATTAATTCTTTATTAATAGTTTCAGAAAAAAGCTTTTCAGCTGTTTTATAAATTATTTCTTTTATTTATTACATTTCAAATAATATCACAAAAAATTTATATCTATACGGGAAAATAAATCAAATCAAAATGAGATAACAGATTACAGAGATTATAACGTAGAAAACAATAGTTTTGCAAAGAGTATTGTCACATAGACTGACGTCCCACGCGTACTAGGCAAATAGAGGATGGCTAGATTAAAACCTCATTAAACAATCCTCCTTGGACCGACAGCCTGGGGTAATTCGGCGAGTGTTTTCGCTATCTTTTCTCAGCTTATTAATTCGTGTGCGAACAGGGAACGAGTGGGGATATAATTAATGGTACGGAGCATCGTTATTTTTACGGTCCGTGTGTGTATGGGGGGAGATGTCTCCGTGCGCCCGCGCAGGCTCCGCCCATACCTTAATTGCACCAATCTGAGGTACGGCCGCGCGCACGCACTCACAACACTAGCGCACGCACACAAACGGACGCACACGATCCCGCGCGTTAGGCAAATACGCTCGTGTTTTTCCTCTTCTCCCGCTTAATTGTAGTTCATTGTTTTGAAGCGAATATATAGAGTTTGCGGAGCCCGTAGTGCCTTCGCCCGTAATTAATGCCATTCTAGTTTCGACGGGATGCGCAAAAGGACCAGCCTGGGGCACGCTAACGAATTATAGAGAATGTGAGAGAGGAAAGGATGATTAAAAGGTAAACAGACCCTCGGCCAACGAGTACACGAGGTTTGAGTAAAAGGAATGTTCGGTCGATTTTAATTGGTAAAGTGATTTCTCTCCGACAAAACCCACGAAGCGATCAAAAAGTGCTCATTTGTAAGCGAAATCGACCTCGCAATGAGAGAATGAAACTTTTGCAAAGCACACGCGTATATCTCTGCAAAAAACGATTTTAATTGCTCAATTACAATATTAATATGAAACATTCAGTTATCATAATTGGGCGTCGAAGAAAATGTGTCGCCATTTTTATGCTCAATAACGGTAAAACGGCTAATTAGTGGTCCTTCGACTGCCGGATTGTTACTTTTTAACCGATAGGTACTCGTAAGGTCCATATCATTTGGAGGAAAGGTTGTGAGAACGATGGAATTACCTACTGAATGCACGCGAATTCGATAAACGGTAATAATACTGGATGGGGTATTGAATCAAAAGGTTTTGTTTTATTTGAGTTGATCTCGACGTGTTAGCATTGTATCGTTGATCTAGTTCTATAATCTTCCATTGTAAGGCTTACAGGCCATGTCTTTACGGTCTGTTGGTAAATATCATACATTGGTTGACAATGTTCTTCTAACCTTATATCTGCTAATAGGACAATAATAATAAAATTGACTAATTTGTTCAGAACTCCGTATATTTTACATCATTTATTTTATTTATTTTATCTGTCCCGTGACCACGAATGCTGTAAAGGGTTCGAAACGTCGGGAGTTAAAACCAAAATTAAACTTGATAAATTCGTAAACATACTTTCATTTAGTAATATATAATCTTGTAAATACAAGAAATTATTATATTTTATTTGTGTTCAGAAAATTTGATTTATACTAAATATGTTTCAACCTTCTGCTAAAGATAATGTTAGAAAAGAAAATAGTCAGTACTGCATTAAAACTTAATTTTGACGCATAAATATGTCGATTTGATAACCAGCTATTAAATTCTACATCATTGAACTGAATAGATATTATTACGTTCAATTTTATATTTTATGATAACAAATAAGTGTTTAAAAACCGACGCGAAATTCACTACAGCTATAGTATATAACCTAACTGGTGCTACTTTTTAAAATATCAGCCATTAATTCTGAATTGTTGTAGTTGGCTATTGCAGATTCAGTGCTTATTATCGTCAACGATCAAAAAACAATAATAAGAATCAAACAAAGGACAAAAATTAGATACTAAAAGGTGTACGTGAAATGGTAAGATAAATCATTTCATCCATATCATCAATCGCGTCACCAAACCATAAATTATAGAGTGCGTGTCAAATCGGATGCCTTCCTTTCGTATCGTGTTACACTCGCCTATTACAAAGACAACAGACCTCGTACGGTAAAAAATAGACCAAATTCAAGGAATGTGGACGACTACTTAATGTTCTTTTTAACATTTCGTCTTTAAGCCTTCCCAAGAGAAAAATAAAAACATTCACAACGACAGCAGTTTCTATAAAAGATTAAATAGTTAATTAGATTACTAGAGTAAATAGAATATACTGCACGCAGACAGCGATGTGATATCAAAAAAGATTTTGTAACGGCTTGAAATGGTAATACGCACATCGCTTATTACGTTTCATTTAGTTTTATATGTACCTAAGAAACTCGAAATCTCATCGGGAATCGAAACTGATTCGCAGATGACAAAATACGGCCGACTTTGTGAGACTCGTTACCAATAAAAAGCGCCGCCATTAAATCCGCGCCCAACTGCACCGACGTAAGGACATATAAGGAAGGGGCTTTGACACAACGATGACAGCTGACGGTAGGTGGGAATAAAGAGGACGCTGAGAATCAATGTTTCACATAATTTTATGGCATGTAATGGAGACGCCCGTTGCCCTGTGTCGGACAAATGAATTCACCAGACAGATTTAGATGCAATCGTACGTACAAGGAGCCGCTCGGCGACTACACGATAACGGCAGACGCTTAAGGGCAGCCCGAAAATCCGATTCGTCGACGGACGCGCATAAACCACCGCACATAACTGCTGCGGACGCGACGAAATCGATTCCCCGGTACCGATTCCGAGAACTGGCACAGTTTCTTAAGTGTCACATCACTACCGAAGCACCGCTTAATAAATTAAACTGACGCAAGGCACGCCAATCTAGCCTTTAGGGACCCACCCATAGGCGACGTTCCGTACGCCTCCGGATGAGTAGTTTCATTTTAAAGGAGAGCCACCTGTCTCCACGAAAACTTTTATGGCGGTCGTAAAATTTAAACCTCAAATGAAAAAACAAAAACTATGGAATTATACGTTCGTTTTTTTTTTTGTGTGTGTTTTCTTGTACTTCTTTTTTTACGGTCGAGGCCCATTTTAGACGGTGTTTACCTAAGCTGTCACCTTACAGAATGGCGATTTTGACTGGTCGGGTCCGTTGAATTAATTGTGGAGTTCTGGAGAGATATGGTCCGATGGGCGATAAGCCTCCGCGTGCTGTCGGCCGACAATTTGCTTTAAATACTGACAGCTCGGCTCGCGGAGTTACGGGGCCGCTTAGCATATTTAATTGTTACTGCCACGAATTCCGCTTACTTTTTAAGGATTCGGTGATGACGACGATATACGGGCATTCCGGATTTGTTTAACTGCCTTGTACCGCTAATTGGGTCCGTTTGTAACGCGTATCGGTGTCGCCCTTGATACTGAGATGGGGAAACATCACTGGGCAAACGGAGCAGATGGAGCAAGAGGTACAGATGAAAAATAAATTAAAGCGGTAGAGCCGGTATCAACTTCTGCTGCTCAACGAATAGGCCGACTCGACCTCGCAGAAGATAGAGATGGTGTAGAGAAGAAATATTTACGCTTCAGCGTTTCGTTTGTATTAAAGGTAAATTATTATTATTACGATAGAATGTCCGGCTTTCTGCGTTTTTATGTAAATAAGTGGTATATGACTAAACAGTCGACAACAGCGAGCTTACAATTGTGTCGCCGACCTTCAAAAGAGGGGGACGCGGTCACCTCAATTAAAAGATGAAACGCAAAGGTATAAAACCTCCTGTTCACACTTCCGTGAGGCAGAGATGCTGATGGGGACGCTCCTGCCCAATAGTGCTGCAGCAGAAGTGCCACCCACAATGGTTTAACCTTACACCACTTTATCACTGGGTCACTTATGTAACCCCCTGTCGTTCGCCATAAATAACAAAAGGCGCTCACCGTGCGAGCCGACCGCCGTCGAGTAGGGGGCGTGCATCTGCTGGTGGTAGTAGCGGGCGCGGCTGTGGTGGCCGCCCTCCAGCGGCGAGTGGAAGAAGCCGTCGGCATTCGCCTCGGAGACGTCCGCGGCCGCCGGGCTGCCGTTCACCCGGCCGTCGTACCAGCGCTGCTGCAGCGAGCCCGCGCTGGCGCCCGCGCCCGCTCCGCCGCCCTCGCCGCTCATGTCCATGACCGCCGCGCCGACCTCACAAACCATGCATCGCTCTTAACACGCACTCAGAGTCAACACCTATCCGCATCCCAACAGTCAGCCGGTGGAATACGCGCCCGCTCCGCGCGTGGAGCCACTAAACGCGCGAAGATCGCCGAGCCGCCGCGCCTCGTATCTGAAAGCATAGCGTTCCTTAAGTGATCGAAGTGGCAACATCAAAGTCGGTGTTTTGTCAAAAAAAATACCGGGGAGACAATCAATTAAGATAAAAGTGTTGCACTATCGAAAGACGTCCGCGATATCGATACGCTCCCAATTTGATTAGTCGATATACCGCGAACAACACTTGATACGGCCGCGATAACGCGTAACCGCACATTAAGCGTTGTTAGCCAACAGGGCCGTGATTTTTATTGCCACTAAACTCACTAAAGATATCTGCCCGTATCTAGGTATCGGATACACCTGCGGCCGTGCCTATATCTATAAAGCTACCGACTTGTTTGCGGGCAACGGAACACGGCTTTAACTTTTGTTATAAAAACAAATGTTTCTAACAAAGTCTGTACATTTCTTATCAATTGTTTCTTTAACATAATAGAGGCTTGTGAATTTGCTTCATGAAACTGCCTAATTAAAGTCGTTTGAACAGATTATTACAAGAGATACATTCGAAAAGCGAAGCCTCGCGCGAATTCTTAGGAATAACTCATAGGTATGCGTTAGCATACACGCGTCGTGAATCTGCAATTATCTGCTTATACGGCTATCACAACAGTGCACACTTCAAGCGTGGGCTAGGAATGATGAATTATCTCCCCCCTATTCTATTAAATCAAATAAAACGTGTTGATTTTTTTAAATCTTTCGTTTACTTTTGAACACAAAAGCGAATCAAATTATTTCATTTGTATACTTTCCATTTTCTTCGAACTAAAACCCTTTCGATTTTAATTGAAGACAGTTCTACGTGAATCATGAAATTTATGTTTTTGAAATCCGACTCTCTTATGGCCGAAAGGCGAGATCCCACAGTCTGTTAAATAAACAATTTAATTTGTGAAATTACGACGAAAGGTAAGGGACACGTTCCAGTAGTAAAGCAATATTATTAAAAACGTGGTGTTTTTAATAATACTTTCATTTTAGAATTGATGATTTATTTTAAATTAGATTACATAAAAACCAATCGCTTTTGATCATTTGTGATTCATTAAATCTTCAAAATTAAAAATGTTTAAGCACAACTCACATTCTTTCCATTATGTGCTATAATAAAAAATAAATGAAAAAGGTCTTCTAGTCAAATCTATGTTTTTTTATCATCATCATTATTTCATCCTGTTTGAATCCACTGCTGAACATAGGCCGCCCACACTAGTATAAAGTAATATAATAACGCTTGTATCGTCATACAGAAAGCTCCTTTCACGAAGATTTGTGAAAACAAGATCGCATATGTTTCCATTATCTTCTTTACCTTCTTAAACTAATTCTCTGTTTATTCGCATTAAAACAATTGCCTGTCCCCATATAGTGACTACGATCGATTAATTTTTTTTTTTTAAAAACATTGACCTTTCTTTAGGTTAACATTATTCTGTGTTGTAAGGACGTTTTACATACATAAATTTCACGTGGACAAACACCCAGATGCTATCTGTGGGTCGCAAAAATAGTTGTCCTGTGTGGGAATCGAACCCATGACCTCCGGCACCGAAGCCAATACCTTGGTGACAGCGCCACGGAGTCATCGAATTGCCCGTTTATCAAATTCGGTAGTAAAATTAAGTGAACTTACAATATATCATATATATCTTTGCCTAATTTTATTTACCAATTTCTATCCATGTTAACAGCATTAAAAATTAACTTTTACACAATTATTGCAAAACCTACTAAATGCATAAAGCATGTATGTATCTCTTAATAATGTTGGGTAAATATCACACTTAGACAATTACTAATATTATTCATGTACAGTTCTACAAGACAACATCAGTTCTCCGAGAAATGACATCGTGCAAACATCCGAAAAATCTACGAACTGTCTTCTCTGACGTCTTGTTAAGGGTCCTGGTCTATTATCAAATACTTTTGAAATAACAACAGCGTGTTGCATAAATACATTTATCGGCGATAACGCTGCACTTTACTTTTTTCGCGCAGTTATTGGCGAAACAGGTGATGTTCCGTGCAGGAACGCATCGGCACGTCCATTTCGAGACATACTTAACGGCGTTAAGCGCGCGCCGTCGGATAGAAATGTAAAAACTATGAAATTAAGATAATTCCACGGCGGTTGGGAGGCAGTAGCTGTCATTGTAGCGGCATATATTAATGCGTAATACCTTTTTAAAGGGAATCGCTGTGCGGGAACACGTCTTTTATTGATCGTCACATTTATGTGTGACATGAATGGTGTCAGTTGGCGTTATCTGTTTTTTTCCCCGCGCGGACCGAATCGACGCGTCCACCATGTCGACATTCTTCAAATCGCAAGGACCTAACCGTTTGCGTCTATGACTATCTTCGTCCAAGGCCGCGCTAAATACTGTTTAATTAGCGATGATATTATTAATTTATTATGGAAGTTGTATCTTTATGGACCTGTCAAGTCAGTTTCTCTCGATAAAACACATCTTTATTAAATTTAGACGGTATTAATTTTGCATGAGTCAAATTGAATACAGAGTTTTTTACCGTCGTCTAGCTATTTATAAATGCACACTCCATTATGTCCATTGAATTCACATGAAAATTATAATGGGTGGCTTTACAAAAATTTACACTCGTGAGCATTACATAAATATTGTAATATTGTGAAACATCAACGTTCCGTTCCTATTATCCACCACTATAGAAGAGTAAAACTTTTTCTTCATCTTTCATGCCTTTAGCGTACTCATTGGCTGAGCATTTACTGTACTGTATTCGTACGTAGAGTTTTAAAATCCCCAAAATCGGTACAACTGGTAATCAAACCAAATATCGGATCAAAACTAAAGTGTAGGTGGTCGCCAAATACAATATGGATGTTAGTAACTGATATAGTGGGAAATGACACAAACATATTTATCTCATATCCGCTAACACTCCCATTAAAATCACTGCCGTGTCAATCTATCCGGCTATAGCGAAAAGAAATGAATTCGCAACGTTTAAGAATAGCCTCGCAACTACATACGCGGCTATTAATTCGTGTGAGATAAGATATAGCGCGAGTACGTGGCGATATTATCTACGAACTTATCGCGTCCACTGTCTGAAATTATTATTGGTTATGTCACAAAACGAATGCCACTTGCCAATAAAACTGTCTTAAAATTTCTCTTTGTCAAATACTTTGCCAGAATTAACTAATTTATTATACCATCAATCCATATTAAGTATAGAAATACTGTATATGTAATTAGTTACATTACTATATTATATATTAATTTCTCAAACATTGTGTTCTTTTTAAGGATTAATATTTATTTTTAGATCTAGCGTCTCTGCACTCAAGGTAAAACTTAAAATGTGAATTTTGTAAATAGAAGAATAAAAACTTTCGGCAATGCGGGGATGGACCTGCTGAACAATACTCTAAATTCGCTTATTATACAACACCACAAGAGCATTTTGAATTGCCAGATCATGCACCATTTATTATAATTCCTCTCACGGCCATTTAAAATATCGACATCTTGTAGATAAAACACGATAACAACCGCGTTCGTTCGCAAATATTATGTATGACAGTCGTCAAGATCATGTGCCAGATACCCGCGTACTATCTGTATCATAGGCGAAAGAAAACACCGAAAATTGTGTCACGAATAATTTGTATTTATGTCATTTAATAAATTGTCAAGAGTTAACATTGAAAACACAAAGACGTGTTACGCAATGAACAATTAAGACAAGTCCTTTTTCACAGAAAATCGATAGAGAATTATTTAGAAATTGAGAAAAAGATTGTTTTACATTTAAACAATTATTTAGAGATTATGAATTATAAACAGCAAAAAAGATGACGCATGTAAATTTGAAATAGGCGTTCTTGAAAAGTGCTTGAATACAAGTGTTAAGCAGCAAACGGGTGCTTAATCCGAACGAGATATAAAAACGAAACACTTGAAATTAAATCTCACCGGTACTAGCGCTGATAAGATGATCTGCGACGATGGAGATAATTCGCAAACAATTCGCTGTATAGCGCCCATAAAGATCTATCACAACCGGTGACAACGCTATCTGGCGATCGACTGAAAAAGGGATTTGCCGATAAAACAAAAAAGAAATCACATATTTATCGCAAATTGCGTCCATTTCGTACGATTTCCTTGTAATATCGGGCGATAAGGGCGAGATAAGTTGCCGTGTGGAGTTCGGCTATTAATTGTTTATTTCGCGGTCCCGTATGTACGGTTTGTATGAAACGCTATGTGTACATTTTAAGCGTTATTGAAGTTGGACGAGCAAGCAATATTAGGAGTCTGAAACACGGACGTATGTACTCATCACAATGAATATACTGATAATTAGTTTAGTTGAGACAGGCATTGTTGTTTATCGCAAAGGATTCAATATCAATAGTAAGAAAACGCTTTTATTCCACTTAAGGGACTCACCTATGCTATTTTATACTACAATTTCACGAAAAACGTCTTAAAAAGCAAGATCCTCCCCTTTTGAACTTACTAACTTTCTCAGGTCTACCAAAAATTATAACAGCCTTATTTATAAGTAAAAAAAACATTCATTTTATCTAAATATTTCATTCAAGAGACTATCCTACATCACCACCATTATAACTTGACCCAATTTAATTGACATTAAGATCTACTTTCGAGACATTAAATGTTAATGCACTTTTGTCATATCCAGCAAACAGTTGTTACTTAATTTATATAATTTTATATAGTGGGACTTTTCTATACAACACAATATTCACTGAGGACTGGTTGAAGATAAAATTGCAACTAAGTTGAGAAAAACTCGACCCTTGGCAACAAGAAAGCAAATACATACATTTCGTGTAGCATTACGATATTATGAAGGAGCACTCTTGTGCAATCAATGACTATGATTCATAATCAAATCTAATTACAATTCTATATGGAGGACTGTATTTTTTACATATACTTTTTCATACGTTTGCACTTGTAATGCGGATTACTCTTTTATTATGCAATGGGCTGTTACTGAGCTATAATTAAAAAAATATACTTTATAAGTAAATAATAAATAAGTTTATGGGGTTTTCTTTAAATAATACATGCGTGTGTTTAACAGTTTGCTACTGCAATATTCCTGTGGGACAAATTGTATTATATTTATATCATTAACATAGTCACAATAAAAATGAACGATATGATTTTTAACCGTAACCACTTTTTGGCATTATTGATTATTTCATTACTATTCTTAATAAGGAACGCAGTAATTTTGCGTGTGAGAAATGTAATCATTGTTGCCGTCATATGTGAATCAAATCGTTGACTTCATAACATGCAACATAACCACTAGACCAAAACTTATATTGAGTAAACATAAAGGAACTTAGCGCCTAAAAAGTCCTGTACCTACTATAATAAGCCTAATAAAAGTTGCATGAAAACCAAACAGTGAGGATTCTTTCAGTTCTTTACTGGATAGGTCAAACTTAGCAAACCGGTTATAACTTTGACGGTCATAAGACTTTTAAACAAGATGAAATGGAACGAAGATTTTTAACTTCGACTATGTAGACTCTTAACACAAGTAACCGCTCTACCTTTAAGGGTTTAAGTGTTGAGAAAGGATATCTGTAAAGTAACATATTAGGATACTATACCTTCATGAATATATGTATAAATATAGATGTAAACATGTATAGATAAGTAGCTTAGTTGTACGTATATACAGCGCATCATTCAACAAAGGAAAGGCGAATTTTAAAGAAAGATTTTCATTGGCGTTAAGGGCCAAATCCCTTTGCGCGCTTTCGGGCTGAACCAGCTGCAACTCCCATTGCAAGTGTCTGCATCGGAATCTAAATCAGTGGAAACCAGCCCGTATGAGTTGGAACGGTATGCAGTAGCACACTCGACATTATAAGTCATCGCCGATTGCTCACGAGCCCATAACGATAAGGGTATACGTTTAAATCACCTCTTTTACTGTTTGTTTCTTAAACACGTCTCAAAACGAGAGACTTTAAGTAGTTTCGTACGGTGCTTCCATAAATTGTTAAATTACGTAAATTCTATTCCATTTCTTCGATGACATTTCAATTTTCGAATTTAGCCTTTTTAAGTTTTATCGATTGGTTTATTCCAAAAAGATTTTTCACTGTGATAGGGCCACGCACCAGCTGTTGCAAGAAAGGGCAGGCTCGTCGGGGGATGTACCATGGCCTCACAGAAGACTGGCGCGATGTGGAAGTATACAGTTTCGCGTTTCGTATGGCGAGTGAGGTAACGGTGGCTAACTCTTTTGATGGTTGGCAACGACTCTGCAATGCGTCAGGTGTTGAGGATGTCCAGGGGTGGCGGCAATTACTTAGCATCAGATGAACCGTCTGCTCACTTGCCAACTAGACACAAAAAAGCCATCCGACTTGCCTACTAACTGCAAGCGATTAAGCGGAAAATCTTTTTACACTTAATGATATTTATTTAGCTACATATATTTCAATTTATTCCATTCATGGTGTATTTTTGATACATATATGACCTTTAATAAGGACCGCGTAGCATGAAGGGAAGGATGACTTACATTCTTTGATATATTTCAAGCCTCAAATTGTTTGTAGCGTTAAAATATGGATCTGTATTCATATAAGAAACGGCCTTACGAATAAATGTTACTATTGAAGTTAAATATAACATTAAAACAGCGATGCAGTTTCAATATAAACAACACATATTTTTACCTATACTAGGCCCGTAACAGTCTTCACTGTTGCTCGACTGGCAGGTCCGTCCGAGGAAGTATCACCTCACAGAAGACTGGTGTGAAGTGGAAGTGTTACATTTCTACGTTTCATTTGGTGAATGAGGTGATCGGGGCCCACTTTATTAAAAGATGACAACGCATCTGCAACCCTATGAGTGTTTCAAATATCCATGTGCGGCGGTAATCACTTAAGATCGGGTAAACCGCCAGCTCGCTTGCCAACTTCTCACATAGACATTACATGTTGTTTAATTATATTATTTAAGTACTTACATTACCTGGCAAGCGCTGCAGTTTTTAGTTTTGCATAGAGGTAAAACATATACAGAAGCATGTTTTAACCAATAATATTCTACAACGTACGCAGAACAAATCACCAATGTCATCACAATCGGTCAAAGGGGACAAAAATACAAAAATACGAAAAAAAATACAAAAGCTACAAAGCGTTCTATTTTCCCAATTGTTTACTGCACATTGACTTGTGTTTTTTTTACATTTTCATTAAAAGAGGCCATTGACTACAGATTTACACTTCTACATCTTGATTCGCCATGAGAGCTATTTAATGCCTGAAGCCAAGAACCGGCCGTGTAGTTAAAGGCTTTAATTAAAAAAAGCAACATTCTGTTACACATAATACAACGCATCGGTTAAGTGATGAGACAAAGATCAAATAGCCCTAAATCTATTTTCTATCATAATTACAATGATTTAGAAGCCTGCGGGAATTTGTTGTCTCTTTGCGTCGTTTTGTTGTATTAAGTTACGATTTTCTCAACATTGTAAATATATCTAATAAACATCAAAACATCAAAATTTAATTTTCATTATAATACAACATCGGATACTTAGTCTTACTAAGATTATAAGTTGATCATACAACGGCTGCATCTCTATTTAACGATAATTAAAAAAATATGTAAAAAAGGGGACTTTGTAAATCATATAGCTTCGATAAAATTCGTTTACTTCATAATGTTATAAAACACTTCAATTAGGACGCACATGCGTTGAAATATGAAAATAAGACACCGTTCGTGACGAACGGTACGCGCATCCAAATTAATACTATCCCATAATAACGCCGTTACAATACAAACACGTTGGCTTACACCTCGCACTTCATCTGTGCACTCTTAATAAGATTAGACCAGCTCCCAATTAAGATAATTGATTCCTCTCGGACCTCCGGGCCTCCGGTCGGTTAGGCCCAAATCTAAAAAAATGTGTTCGACATTATCGCCGCCCTCCATCGAGATCTAACGAGATAGGCCCTTTGGAAATATAGGAAACTGCTTTAACCGATTTCTTGGAACGTATCGTCTACTGATATCAAAAATCCAAAGTAGTAGATCACCGAATGTGCCCTTAAATTGCGATTAAATCCCCAAAAAATTAACTTTCTAACACAGGTTTTATAAAATTTTCACTCTTTGCCTTTCCTTGTTTAAATAACGATAACTGTATGAAATGACTATGAGAATTATTTCATATTACTGTTACAATGTCGTTACAAAACATTTCGCTAAGTTTTTAATTCGTCACAACGGATAGAGTCCAGTGACACAGCCGAGGTGTTGAGATTGGGATTAGAAAAGAACCTCCTTAAACAATGTCGGGCCGCGAAAAAAAAACGGGTACCGGCCATAAGCGTTTTAAAGTTAATCTTTGACGGGAGTAACAAACCCGCGCGTTATTTTTGTTACAACGACGCGCAACCGATAGGGCTTGATCGATGCGTTTTAAAATGAACACCAGATTGAATAATTTATTGGGACCTGCTTCAGCTTTTTTATTGAACAACGTTTAATCCGACGACTGACGTTTATCGGGCCGTTTAGAAATTCATTTAACAGATAATGGCTGCTTGTGTGACAATGTAAATAATTGTTGTGCACTAAATCAAAAAGTCCTTCAATCTCTTTCGGGCTATGTATTAAAATTGTTTTGATCTTGATTTACGTACATACATAGTAGTAACAGGTTATTCATGACAGCCCACTCCTGTTCAAAGCCCTCTGGATAAAGGGTATCAGGGTGTATGCGACTCCAAATCCGAATTGGCAGGCGTAATATATGTTCAAAATATCTAGCACCATTACCATATAAAACTGCAATTAATTACTTTACTTATGTTAGTACACTGAATTAATAGCGGGTTCATGATACAGAGAACACCTACACTCATACGATTATTAAGATCACGGATCACGGTATAAATAATCACAATGCTGCAGTTTAGACCGGGACAAATTTGTCTGTCTCAAAATAACTTAAATGAACTCTAAACATTTGGTGGAAGAAAAAATTCCCAAACCGTGGACGTCGCATTAAAAACGATTATCTTATAATAATAAAAAGTTTCAATAACACTCAAATTAAAAAAAATCAAAACTTTCACCTTGTAGTAAATGTTTCGGTATGTTTCTAGAAATTTAATTGAATTATGCCACATTTGTAGTTTAAATATTATACGGGAACCCGATTCGGGACGGGAACCCGATTCGCGCTTTTAGATCTTTTTATTAAGGTCAAATTTTCCACAGATTAAAAACCGTTGATATGCTATCTTGGTAATTTCTGTTTTGTTACAAGTAAGCGGCAAGAACGTAGTCATACTGTAAATTTATAATCAATGATAATTCGAAACAAATCAAACGATATCACTGTCATATCTATAACTACCAGCACTAACACATTGATTTATAAATTTAATGCTTATTGATTGTTCATTGTGACATAAATCCGTATATATTAAAATAATATTCTTAATTCCTAGGTGATTGAGAAAGAAGAAATTATAAAATTAATAACCAATGATTCAATTAATAATTTTACGGCTAATTAGAGCGGTTGAACGTATAATTAGTAATTCCTTGTTAATTGCTTTGCCTACTATGGATGGGGAAGCCATTAAAGGCACCGGCGTACTGACAGTTTTATAATTCGTTTAATTGAATGCCAATAGACGCTAGAATACGTTTTAAATGTCAATACCCCATGCTTGATGTTATAGGGTATAACTAAGAAATTGCAGAATATGGGCTAAAAGTTTGTAAATAACACGAAGAATATAGAATTTACATTTTAACATATAAAACGTATGTTTGTATGCATAAAAACTATGAAATCACCTGAAACCAAACCTAGATTATGGCGCTATAAAAATTTTTACATTTCGATAATGTAAAGAAAATACTTTTTATTTTTAGACTCAGGACTAACTTTTTGCTAGGTAAAAGGGTTTGAAATGGTTAATCCCCTTACGAGTAACCTTACATGGATTATGTATTGAAATAGAGTTACTTACAGGATACAAATAGCTACGTATATAAATTCAGCGGAAGCAGTTATATAGCGAACGCACACACGCGTTCTCTTATCGACAGCTAATCGATGGCGGCGTCCGCGCATCTTCGACGCATTCAAATTTCGAACGCGAACCGTCATGGCGGCCGATGACGTCCAAAAACCATAAGCATACATAAACACATCGCGCTATTGATTGATTTTTTATTTTTATTTTTTGTAACATAATAATATAATTGGTAAATTTCAAAAACTTTTTACAAAAACAATTAAATTAACAGTTTTTTAGCTATATAATATTCTAAAGTTTAACAATATTCGTGGTAATTTAACGACTCATTTTTAAACTTTATAACCGTTCAAAATAAATATTCATGGATAGAAATTGATTAACAAATGTTACTGTAAATTTACAACTCTCACATTCAGATTTCTAAATTTTCATAAGTAAACTAATAAATTAGTTTTGGTGTAATGTTTCGCCTCAGTTACAGAAATTTGAACTACTTAAATTTAATTTGACTTATTTAAGCTTTTTAAAAGTTGAACATTTTGATAATTATTATGTCACGACATCATAACAACTGCTTTATTTAAAACATCGCCTCAATCGATAATCAATCACAAATCAAAAAGACAATGCCAATTCAACACACTTTTTTAAAGAAACTCGTTTAAGTCTTTTACATTGAGTTGTGATTTAAAAATAAAATTAGAACTTAGGTATACTTCGTTGTGAAGAAAAATGACATAATAGATAACGTTAACCAAATACACTTTAAAAGTTATTTTCACTTTACCATTCTGGAGACTAATAATAATAATAATTATTAAATTGTATTTTTAGTAAATTGTATTCCATCAAATTTCTTACTAGATAATGCTTTATCTTCAAACAATGCAAATAAGATATAACCTGTAGGACATAAATCTAAACTTTATTCATAACTTTTAATATATTTTACAATATAAAGGGTTATACTAAGTGTGAGGCAGCCTTTTGTCTTTAAACTGTTTACCGTCGGATGTTTGCTAAAGTAACACAAGTAACAAGTATTGCTACTTGATAAAAGTAATATAATTTTATACTCTGATATTTGGTTTTACTTCACCACAAAGGTAATGTGATGAATACTAAACTTCTAATTAAAACAAAATTGATTTGATATGAGAAATCCTAACGAAATTGCATTTAAAAAGTCAAACAGACCTACTTCAAAATCTTCTGCCTCCTAAAGTGTCATCTGCATGTATTGATTTAAAAAATATTCACCCAGGCAGGCTTCATATCTAATAGAGAATTATATAATTGGACGAATTCAAAAAATAAAAGCAAGATTTAAAATAGGGACATAGCAGTATCGATTTTTCTTGTTCATATCTTTAAAATATTGTGTATGTAGAGTACATACTTTAACATAATAAACCTGAGCTCTATATGATTGTTAAATCATTGTGTACCTCAACTGTCCTCAACTGGCCGTGGTCACTCAAATGTCGATCACAATCACTTATTATCACTTTTAACGGGATACGAGAACACACTGATAACGTACGCTCCATTCCGTCCGCGGGTCCATTTTCGTCAGTCTATCAAGATAATTCTATCACCAGGTAAGGTCGGTATATGTCGCCTGGGGTGTACCAGCTTTGCAAGCGTTCCGTCGGATCGGAAGGGGACGCGAACGTTGTTTTGCTCTGGACTCCGTGGATTGCGCAGGCGCGGCGCGTTCGTGCTCCGTGTGCGCGGCACGTGAAGCGGCGTCTTTGGGACGCGACCCGACACTAAGCCAGTCGTGTGACTTTTTGTCGTGAGCGCGCAGTCGGCCGCCCTCGGCCCGGTTCGCAGAGCCGAGCAGCCGGCCGATCCGATTGGTCGACGCGGCCCGCAGGCGGCGGACTAGGGCGGCAACGTCGCCCGCGTTGGGAGTGTTCTCTTTCCGAAATTTCCCTTTTCTCTATTTGGGCGGACGAGTGCGGTGGTGTGCGTCAGTCGCGCGCCGCGCCTGATGGATGGCGGAGCGCACCAACAATGGTGGCATTTTTGTATTTCGTTATGGCACGCCGATGCTAGGTCGGTTGTTATGATTGTAAATATCAATTGTCCGTGTACAAGCTACGGACGGATGACAGTTAAATCCATAAATATTTAACGGATAGTCCGTATCGTAGATTGTTATAAATATGTCTTATGACGGGTCTGATATTATTGGCGTCGTTTTTATTAGATAATTCTTAATGTTTGTGAATTTATACTGTTAGTATGGGAATAGTTTATAAGAAGTCAATACATTTTCGTAAAGAAATTAATTTCAATATGATTATAAGCTGATATACTTTTATTCAATATTTATAACCTTTGAACTGAGCATTGATAGATTTCTTACCATCAAATATTTTTATAAGGCGAAACAAAGTACATTTTGTCATTAATAGTCTTTATGAGCTATTTACCTATGGAATTGAAAAATCGACAGATACCTATTGTAATATCAAAGCAAACACAAAATTTAATACTGTACTTACCGTTATAGTTAATATTCCCTGAGATTGGTAAATTCTTTAAAACAAGGATGAAAACAAAACAGATTGGATGAGAGATATTTTTTTATAATCATGTCATCAATTTAAAATAATTTTATCGCAAAAAGTAGGAAAAATCAAATCATATCAGCGTCTTTATCGTTGATTTTTTTTTTAAATTCGCTTATAAATTGCAGAACTCATATACAAATTACATAGAACATCTTTATTATTTCTTAATGTCAATGAACGAAGACCTGCTATATTTTTACACAGTGGTTAGTGGTACATTACCACTACTTGCCGCGTAAAACGTAAACCTATTTATGTTTTCATATGGCATGCTTTCCCCAGATTCAGACATAAGCTTTTAATATTTTATACAGTTTCATTGCAAGTACATTAGTCCTTCAGATGTTTCTGCAAACTGATTCCTGATCTCCCTGTATATAATATACATAGCTTCTAACTAAAAATTCACTTTTATCTGTAAAAGATTAAATAAAAGCTGCAATAGTTCAGTTCCCGGGCGGTAGCCTTTAATTTATTATAACCCAAGCAATTAAGTTCAAATCCCGATGCGGGCACAAAAGTAATTATCGATTGCAATTTTAATTGCTGAATTGTGAAAAGATCGGCTTAACTTCAAAATATTATGTTTACATATGTGTGTGTTGTATATTATTAATCTAAGGAAAGTTTTAGATATTTCACAAGTTATAATCAATAGTTATTAATTTTAACCGATTCAATAGTTATTAATTTTAACCGATTCGCGTAGCAAACGCTTACTGCGTCTTGAATTGTTGTAATTTTATGAATAATTCTGATGATAACAGGATCCCATCCCGATGGTAGAACCTTATCATCTTCTTTGTCAAAATTTAGAAGTTTCTTTTTTAATTCAATAGCCTCCAGAATTTTCCTTTGTAGGAAACGGTATTCTTTTGCGAGGATTTCTCGTCTATCTCATCTGACGTAACACACTTTCACACGTGTGATCTCTTTGTTCGTCCGATATAAGAGAGACCACAATCTTAATCAAGTTTCGCTTATCTTCCTCAGCAGGTTTTAAGATGATTTGATGGTAAACCAATTCTAGACGTAGGCAACCTCTGTCTCCTCTAAAATATGGAAACAGCAGGTATGGCTCCACTGAGGCTGGTTTCACTCGATCCAAAAAAAGTCCTGGAAATTTTTCATCCAGCAGAATTTGCTGAAATTTTAGCTTTGTGATTGAGTGGTCATTGTTACATACACAACATGCTCCCTGAAACAAAATATTGCTACTACCATTCATCACTTAAATATCTTTTTGTATGGGATTAAAGCCTAAAATTTATGGCGCAATGTGTGATATGCAATGCGGATAGACCAACCATGAGCTTAAAATTAAGTTAAACCGATTAAAATCCATAAACCTAGTTTTATTAAAAAAGACATGTTTTCTAAAAGTAAAGTAACAGCCTATATATATCCCACTGCTGGGCAAAGGTCTCCTACGTACAGAGGGTAATGTAGTCATTATCCACCACGCGGCCCCGCTGCGAATTGGCAGACTTCACAAATCTTCGAAATATTTTTTGTTATTATTACGAAAATAAGCAGGTTTCCTTACGATGTTTTCCTTCAGCGCGGAGCACGTGACAAGTCAGCGCGTAAAATTAACAATTTCATTCGTGCCAGCTCCGGGAATCGAACTCAGGTTCCTCGAGTAAATTGAATTAAAATCGAGCACCCGCACATTGAGCTCGAAAGAAACACCTTATGCTTATTTTTAACCCTGGCATCAAATTCAATGTATTTAAATAGTAGAAATATAGGCCACAGTTGGTTATATTTTGGTAAATTGGATTTTGAAACTCTCCAAAAGGTGTTATCGTACTTAAGGACCTAAGTAGTGCGGTTTGTACGGAAATGAAATAAGAAGAAGTAAGACATGATTTGTAATGCTTTATAAATAGAAATCGGCTAGTCTCCGTCTCATGGTGTATAAACACCAACTCCAATAATACAAGAGGTTACCTCTTACCTCTAAAGCCGCAGTCGGTACACTGATATTCTTATCTCATAGACCCGAGCTCATGGACACTCACAACACCTACGTTGTCATTCACTTCGTTATTAATTCGTTTTGTGAAATGTGTGTTCTAGATATTTACTATTAATAGTTCGTGCGTCATACTACTTCTCATCGCTTGGACAACTCAATAATATGATATCGCTTGTAAAAAAGTGTTTTGATTTTTATTGCACTATATAGAAGGATCATGTAGCAGATTCTGCCGTTGCATAAAACTAAAGGCCGCGGTCCCACGCAAGACCGGTGTACTATGGAAGTACTCGTATGTGTAATTGTGCGTAACCAGGTAGAAGTAAAGTAACAGCCTATACATGTCCCACAGCTGGGCAAAGGCCTCCTCTATAGAGGGGGTCTCCACTATAGAGAGGGTATCAGGGCATAGTCCACCACGCGGCCCCACTGCGAATTGGCGGGCTTCACATATGTTCGAAATATTTTTTTTTTGTTATTATTTCGAAAATATGCAGGTTTGCTCACGATGTTTTCCTTCACCGCGGAGCACGTAATAAGTCAGCACATAAAGTTAAAAACTTCATTGGTGCCGGCACCGGGGATCGAACTCAGGTTGCTCGAGTATATTGAATTAAAGGCGAGCGCCCCTCGACCTACATGTCTATCTAGAGTTGCCCACCATCGCGCAATTCCTGAAGTCGGCGTCGCGCCGATATTTCGATTCGGCCGCCGCGCATCCCAACCCACTAATCGTAGGTGCCGTCACCTACAGGCCCTTGCCGCTAAATATTACCGCCGCGATTACCGAAGACCGCGACACGTTCTCGACTTCCCTGACGATGAGACGACTATCGCCATCGAAAGGATCAAAAAACTTAAGAAACGCACCAACACACACCGCACTCACCGGCGAGTGCGGCAAACATATACTAGGTTCCGCCACGTACCTGGCAGGTTTTCCCCTATTAATGATAGAAGCGTTGCTGGACTTTCTTCCGCCACTTCTTCTCCCAGCGCCAACGCTCTCCGAAGTGGTAGTAATATTAGCTCTAGTAATTCCCCCAGTCAGATAATAGCTACCGATCGAGCCGAGGTCCGGCCCTCTCGGGCATGTTATAGACGCCCATGAGAACTAATACATTAATATATTATAACAGGTAATCACCGCCTGCTGATTCCACGTTTAAAAAAATTTAATATGAAAACAAATATTGAACTAGACATATTAACAGTCAATGAGACGTACTAAGCCCATACCAGAAATTGATTTATGTAACAATTTCTTGTATTTACACGATACCACCTTATTTCTATGACTATATTTATAATATAAATCCACACATAGTCCAAAACATAGATATACCATTTTCAGTTACTGTTCTAAAAAACGATCGACTTCGACGAACTTCTGAGAAAACGATCTAGCTAGGTTTAATTTTTAGAAAATGTCCTTTTATCCTTGTTTTCAAGGAATGAAAAATATCATTCGAAAATGACGTTAAATTTCGGCGAAAAATAAAATGTTATAATATACTCGGTCGATAATCGGGCGGCCCCGAAACAGAAGGCCGCAATGTCACAATCATTTACACACTTATTTTTTTTCCTTTTTTTTTCTATACCAGATCATTTTTTATTTTTTTAACTTACAAAATACACGATTTACCAAAAAATACCTCCAGATGCTATATATTATAAAAACATACATATTAATTTATAAAATCTAAATAATTTTATTACAATAATCAGTTTAACTGTGGTAGAGCCACGCAACAGTCTTCATTGTTGCACGAATGGGCAGGCCTGTTCGGGGAAGTACCACGACCTCAAAGTAGACCGGCCTGAAGTGGAAGTGTTACTCTTCTGCGTTTCGTTTAGTGAGTGAGGTAACCGGGGCAAACTTTATTAAAAGGTATCAACGCATATGCAACCCTACGGGTGTTGCAAATGTTGCAAAAGTAATTGTCCACAAATAGAAGAAAGATTATAGTCATATCTAGCGAAATTTGTCTAGTACACTTTACAGTTCTAATAGTGTTTGGACGCGTTGTACTTCCTCATGTCTCTACAATAATTTACGTTCACGGTTTACACTCATATTAAAAAAAAATCAAGAGTATTTTTAAAGAATCTCTCTAAATACTAATACGGAGACTAGCACCATTCCCAAGCGACGTACACCCGCAGAAAACGATAGAAAAAGCCTCAAACAGACTTTCGGATGCGCCGTGTAAGACACGGATTCGCTCGCGAACCCCGTGATTTATTCCATACAGCGAGGGCCATAAATCTGTCCGGCGCAACACTATCTAGCTAGTGTTGGGCATTAATGGCTAATGACATAACACTGGATTAACGGCCACCGAAACTGGGGCATGAGTTTCCTTTACCATTGAAATCCGAGCAGAACCAACAAAGAAGGTTAGTTTCGTTCAAAGAAACTTCTTAACTCGCTTTTATTTTTCTATTTTCAGGCAGTGTAGAATTGAAATAGTGATTTAATAAACACGACAAAGATGGACCCGAAGAAACTATGGCGTAATTGTAGACTATCATGTCTTTTGATTGTTCAAATATATTTGATGCATTATGTTTTCTGATTTTCCATCGTAGATGGAGAAGGAGTCTCATCGAAAGTTATAGAGTACACACAATTACAATATGTAATTTGAAGAGGCGCTGCCAATATATGTGTACACGCAATCTAAAAACAAATAGTAGATATTTTTTTGATTTTTGTGATGAAACGTAGAACAGGCCAAAATACTATCATAAACATTCTACGGTGGTAGGGCCACGCAACAGTGATGTACGAATGGGCAGGTCCGTCCAGGCTAGTACCACGACCTCACAGAAGACCGGCGTAAAGTAGAAGTGTTGCATTTCTGCGTTTCGTTTGGTGAGTGAGGTAGCCGGGACCCACATTATTAAGAAGTGGGCCCACATTATTACGGGTGTTGCCTATGTCCATGGGATATCACTCAACATCAGGTGAACCGCCAGCTCGTTTGCCACTGTCTCACATAAAATAAACAAAGGAGAATTTTTTCCGTATCTGTGGCATTACTTTGGATCAAAGTCTATTATAATATCCATTATACCTGCTCGCGGTGCATAACTTACTGCTGACTCCAATTAAATTGTTACTTCCATTTTTTTTCTTTTTTCTATTTAAAAAGAAAAATGTTTTCAGCAAATTAGTTTTTATAAAATTGATTGTAATTTCTTTTCTCTGACTAGAAGTGAATAAGCATATAATAAAAAACTTTGCATACGCAGCGACCACAAAGAATGCTTTTGATTTGACTACATCCACATTTTATTAAAAACTTAAAATATTTAATTTAGTAAAACTTGTGACAGATGGTGTGGGTTCGATACCGGAAAAAATGTTTTATGATGAACAAAATATCTTTCTTTGTACATACATCTGTAATAAGTATTATATCACAAAATTGCATTGCACATACTTTAGACTTTTATTATATGCTTTGAAGAATTTATTTATTTATTTAATTTTCATTTAAATAACGGAACCAAATGAAAATAACCTAGAAATAACCTAAGGACCCTCCAATCTATTTTATCTAGAAACAACTGGATCATTAACAAAAAGAACTTACTAGAAGATATTTCTTATTTATTTATAAGCTAAATTAATAAATCTTTCCTCACACAACGCCCTGTTACAAACCAGACATATTCCCAATCAGTTAAAACTTCCCCAGTTCAGTATCCAACCAAAACAATGTACGTAAAGCAAGCAAACATGAAGAGAATAAGTAAATAAGCATTTCCCGGTCCCCACGACACCCACACGTTTTCTAAGCGGGCAAGTCTGAATAACATTTAACCCCTTTGAAATGTAAAAGCATTACGGAATGAAAAAAACAGCACTTATGTACCCCGCGACGCAGATAAACCATCTACCGTACAAAGCGCACAAAGATACAATGCCTCTGAAAGGGTTCAAGAACGCACTTTTAAATTAACAACGCCGAACTCCGTAACGGTCTATGTCGACGTCGGAAAGCAAACAATTTTAGACCTTGGCGTATAAACGCTGTGAGTTATGGTAAAATTATTATCCCTTGCACGAGAGATGTGATTTAAATTATCTGACATTGCAATGCCCCTATTTAAAATAGGGCCGTTCACATTTTTCCTTTTCATGTCATTGTCTATGGTCGGCAGCGCTTGCAACCGTCACGTTCCAATTTTGAAAAGTGTCGGAACAAAATGGTGGACTCTTTGTGCTGTGCCCTCGGTCATGACTGCCTCGAGTTTGTTAATTTAGCAGATGCTTTTCTGCCTTGACGTACCGGCTTAAAAGTCGTGGCTAATTTATGGATAAGTCACTTAATGAAAATAGAAAAGAAAAGCGGCTGTGTATCGGTCCATTCGGAACATGATTCGTAATTATTCAAGCTGCATACCAATGTCAGAAATATCATTCCAGTTACAAGGGGAGTCATAGATACAACCTTCCATCATCGAAGGCCGGTAACCCAATTGGAACATCACGGAGCCGTGTTTACAACTCGACAAAAAAAGGCTAATAACAAAGGAGCCGAATTTAAATTCCAATCGAACTTTGACACATGTCTGCCACCATAAACAATGGAAATTCAAATCATCGTCGTTCGACAGCCGCCGACCTAATGCGATTGTGGCGTACGCTCCGTACTCTATGGTTCTTCATCTATAAATAGCGGTCTTTTCTTTCGCTTTTTCTTCACAAAATCTGAGTCGAGATCGGCCGATAAGCTATCTTGTGCGAGATGGTCTCAATATCCACAGATGGCCTTGCTCTCAAGTAATCTCTCGGCTTGGTGTGGTTATTTCTGTCGTTTTTTGCCGCATCTCCTTTGGGAACCTCTCTTTGTCGTCTAATAAGGACATTATTTTGACGTGGATCACGCCGACGTTATATTGTAAACACTGATTGAGTACAGATAAATAAAACAATTGCTGCGACATGAATGTGGGCCTTTTTGCGATGGCGCGACTTAAGTCTCGTTTTCGGAACATTGATTTAGATTTTTGTGCGGATTGTTAACAGCTGTACATAATCTTTGTAAGAGAGATCGCTGTTGTCATATTGCGCGAGATACACTGTCTGCTTCTACGACTAAAAATATTACTTTTTGACGAACTTATTGCTAAGTCTCTAATGAAAGCTTAACCTATTAATCTTTGGTATATCACTGAAGTTTGAACGACTATAACGATTTCAAAACTGCCACTTAGAGCATTTCAATTTTATTTCGCCTGGCGTCGTTAAATTAAGCTGTAAAGTAACCATACCGTAAGGTCTCGCTACAAAGCTGGCAAAGTCACGCCACAAAAATGGCGTTCGGAACGTTCTGGGCCTCCTGATAAGCCGCACGATATCGTTCTGTTTGATATTATGAACGCGTAACACTCGAGCAACCAATTACTGGAAGATTTCACAGTCTTGATACAAACAAAGCAGATGACTTAATATTTTGTTCATTTGTCGATAAATATTATATATAGATTTACATTCATACTAGTATATTATATGGTATTTAAGTACATCATTTATATCGAAATTAAAGTGTGTTGGTGAAACTTTTAGGTTAAACTCGCCGTTTTTTTTTGTTTGCCAATAGAGTAATAAACTTAACATTACATAAGTACACATTTTCGACTTACAGTAGTATTTATATTTATATACATAAACAACTTTAAATGTATTCATATATGATATCCAAATTCACTTATAACACAATATACCTATATACCGAGAATACAGTTTTAAAAGTTAAAACGAGAATAAATAAGGTTTATGGTCATCTGGTGGTAAAATATTACTCAGGCGTGTAGCAGATACAGAACGAGACCGGCAATCAAAGAAAAACATAGGAAATAACTGACATTGTAATGAATAAACTCGTATGCAAACGCGACTTTAACATTTAACAAAAACAGAACAAATCTATATCACTTGATGAGATGATTTGATGTAAAATATTTCTTTCGTTGATTCGAACCACGAAACGCTCACCGTCTTTTAGCTAACCTTAACCATCAAATGAATATGGACCAGTATTACGAAAAACTATACCTTTGGCGAAAATGAACTTAAATTACCGGAATAAGTCTGTATTTACAATTCTCCATGATTAATTTCTGTTGAACAGCACTTTGGGAGGTCACTTTAAATTATCGTTTAATTATCATACGACATGAATAGTTAAATATCACGTTAATAAATCAAGTCTTATTTTCGCCCGTAAAATAATTTTGATACAATTAATTTTAAAATTCTTTAGGGCCCAAATTTAAGTTGAACACGCATATGGTTTAAATGCGTTGGTAATGAGACAAGGCCTCACCGACCAACTTTGGTGAAACAGCTCGTTGTTTTTTCTAATTTGATTAATTACTCCAATCATCTCATAAATTATGTGGTAGCGGCATCTTTAATCTTGACACATTTTTGTGTTCTTGAAAAAAAAAATATCCAAAATATATCTGCGCTATCTTGTAATCATATTTTATTAACAAAATCGTACAAAAATATACTTGCCAGAATTCATTTTAAGTTTATTCTTAACTATATTTAAATAAGTAACCTTGCTAAGTTCTACAAGCTGTTTCCGATGAAGGTTCTAAGGCTGAAGGCGAAATCATTATTAAAAAGATAACATGGAAACTCCTTTTTAAATCTAAAATCATCTTCATAAGATGGAGCTGATGAAATATATATATATCTCAATTCCCAATAAACGAATTATGGAATATTAAGTAAGTAAAATATTTTTGGATGATAATGAACACAAGTCATATTCTCCGTTATTTAAGGGAAGAATTGATGAGAAATACTCATACAAAATATATTACAATTACACTGTGATCATATAGATAAAGGGTACCGGAATATCATAACATCGGCGTAGGGTTCGGACCTCTGTACTTTTGCGTTTCGTTCGGTGAGCAGGGTGAATGAGGAAACACCTATTTCCCTGGTATTACTTACTAGCGACCCGCCCCGGCTTCGCACGGGTGCAATGTATTATACATACAAACCTTCCTGTTGAATCACTCTATCTATTAAAAAACCCGCATCAAAATCCGTTGCGTAGATCTAATCTAATATCTTTAAAGATCTAAGCATACATAGGGACAGACAGACAGAGGGACGAGGTAGTGATTATCATGTCCATGAGCAGTGGTCACTGATCTTCAGGTCCGCTTGCTTTTTGGCAAATTATAGGTACTGAAGAAAAAGTAATAGAAACAATAAATTGTAAATTTTTTTAAGATTAATTTTTATTTTTAGTGCTAGTCGCCGCAGTCAATATGAAACTTTAAATCTTGACATCTATCTACATTTTTCACGCCGCGAGGTCAACGGTCGCTTAGCTTAGTTGGTAAAGCGTCTGGGCGCAGAACCAGAAGACGCAGGTTCGAATCCCGCAGCGCCGAAAGAATTCATTCATTTATCTACAAAAATTTACATTTTAAAGTTTCATCTTGAGTGCATAGACTTAAAATAAAAATTAATCCTAAAAAATAATAAAAACTAATTGGACGTCAAAATAAGTTTCACATCCTTGTGTAGCGCACCTGCCAAGGTATTGGCTTCGGCACCGGGGTCGTGGGTTCCATTCCCTAACTGGACAGCTATTTGTGTGACCCACAGATAATTGTAAAGATCTGGGTGTTTGTCCACGTGGAATTTATGTTTGCAAAACGTCCTTACAACACAGGACAAAGTCATCCTACGGGCACTGTTTGTTAAAAAAATTGAAAAAATAAACTCCCTCAGAACATAATAATTTCTTGTATTTACGCGATTACACATTACTAAGAGAAACTATGTTTACGGATTTATCGTGTTTATTATTTTGTTTTAATTCCCGACTTTTCGAATCCTTTACAACGTTCATGTTCCCTAAGAACAGGCCATAAATTAATAAATTTTCATTCACCAATTAATATGCTAGTCAAAATCATGATTCTTATATTTGTACAAAATATTCATCATTATCATCATCATCACATTTCTGCCTGTTTGAGACCACTGCTGAACATACAAATACGATATGAACGATCCTGGGCCACCTGCATCCATCGACTTCCAATACGTGTACAGGTCGTCACTCCATCTAGTGGGGGTCTTACTACAATGCAATGGTCAGTACGAGGCTGCCACTCAAGAACTTTTCTTCTCCAACGGGTATCGGTTCTACGAGCTATGTGGCTGGCCCATCGCCACTTCAGCTTACTAACCTTCTGAGCTATGTTGGTTACCTACGTTCTACTGCAGATGTCTTCGTTGCGAACTCTATCGCATTATAATATTACATTCTGTATTATGGAACCTCATTTTTTTATGTGAAAAAGTGGCAAACGCTCTGGCGGTTCACCTGATGATAAGTGATAACCGCCGCCGCCTTTACGCTGGTTTTCTGTGAGGTCGTGGTACTAACCCACCCTGGCCGGGTTTGGACCTGCCCATTCGTGCAACAGTGACTGCTGTTGCGTGGTCCTACCACCTCATAATATTTTCCTACACTAAAACATTAGATAAATGTTTGATGAATACTTGAAATCTGTTTTGTTATAATTTTCTTACAATATAGCAGATATTAGCAATTTAAAGTATTGAAATATTTAATTTCATATCCACATTAAAGATACAAAAAACGCAATCATTCATTTCATCGCATCCAAAGGTAGAAGATAGAAGCAATCCAAATAGAATATCAAGTGCCAGTGGGCCTGTTTACATTTCAGCTCTAATAAGATCGAGCAACCCTCGAGACGCGTGACGTCACGGCGGATCGTATAAAAAAAAACAAACGCAGTCCGGCCGAGACGATCTCCGTACGCGGCCCTTATCAGTGCAAGTTAGCAAACAAAACATCGGGGCGGGCAATGAGCGTAAAACAAAATCGCCTCGACCCCACACACGCCGTCGCCGGGACACTTGGAAAAATCCCTATGGATTTTCCGCGCGGGGCGGGGGGTCGCGGGGGCCGGGGAGGCGCCGGGGAAGGAACGTAAAAGAGAAAAGCTGCGAGTTTTTATCTCGGCGCCATAAATTTTATTCGCAGCGTGATTTAGTGCGCAGATTGCCCCCCGCGCCCGCGCCCGCCGCCCCCGCGCCTACGCCTCGCCCGGGTAAGGCTGCTAGTCATTGTCAAAATTATTGCACCCCTATCTACTGAGGCTTTAAATATATGTCCCCGGCACATAGCCCTGGTTACAAGCCGTTCCGAAGCTGACTACTTAAGAGTATTTTAACTCTTAAGTTGAGGTAGTAAGGTACCAATCGATCGCCCGGTTAGGTACCTACTGTCGTTAATACGGTATCGGGCTTGTTGCAAGTGACAAGACAATTGAAGTTTTCAATTACGCAAGCAGACCTGTTGTGCTTGTTCAGTGCATCGACGTCGATGCCTTTTGTATACAGTTGCGCAAATCGCTTTTCATAGTTCTAAGGAGAAGCGAGCATTGAGTTTTCCACTTCAATAATTTAAAATACTGTTCCTCATTGTACACAGAGCTTATAGACTGTGCTAGGATTAACGCAACGCTAGTGGCGCCTCTTAAGAACTTTGGAGGAAAAAAAGGAACACTCTCCCTAATCCCCCATTATTTTTGCGTTCGAAGTAAATCTTCGTTATTTGTCAATACCGTGCCACAAAGGCGCCCAAATACCCGTACTATGGCTCTAACGCATAATACACACCCCATAATAGTGGAACAATTTCGAAACTTGTTAAAATCATAATGCCCCTTTGTACGCCTTTTGACAGTTCACTTTTGTTTATTTTTTTCTAAGGCGTAGGCTTCAGCGCGGTCTCACATTTCGGCCAGTGCGTACTCCGCCGCGAAAATGACACATTTCTTTTTTTTTTTCGCAACGCGTTCCAGCCAGAATCCTCGATCACTATCGCCGGGGCGTATTTTATGTAAACAAGACAAATTTCGTGGCATCGATGTAAATGGCCTACGCAGATGCGCGGGTGTTTTTTTTATTGTCTATGGCAGAGCGGGATCTGGTGGCTCGCTATTCGCATTTGATCCGGGACGCTCTCTCCGCACTGTGTCTTATCTCGGATCTGATTTTATGAAACCCTAAATTTACGACTGCGGTCGAGGGATGGGGGCCGGCGCTAAGCCGACTCTCGACGCTTGCTTTACCGACACTTTTGTCACTGGCAATTCAACGCGAGGCACGTCCGTTGAAAATTCCGCATGTTGAATTACCGTGCGGGAGTCAATAAAAATGACGCATGAATTTATTAAAATTGTGTCCATCAACACAATCGATTGATAAATTCCTCGTTTCAAAATAATAATATTAATGTATTATTTAGTTAAAAATATAATATAAACTAATTAATTTTCAATCAGTGTAAAAAATATAGGAAACGAATCACAAATTCATTTCATAGAAACCTAATAAAATAATTATAGGACAGGAAGGTAATTAGGACGAGCGCTATCTAATTCTTAATTGCAAACGCTGCCAGCCAGCACCGGTTTAGTCCAGATACAGGCAGATCCTCAATAAATTACGCGAATAAATCCCGGGAAAGAAAAATTGCCCTCTGGAGCACATAATTCTTGCCTTGTCACAAACCCTCCTTATCTGTAGCCAATACCGGATTACAATGCGATTTTTATTTCATACCGTTCTCAATGTTGTTCTTCCTGTTATATACGTACATACGTGGTTATTTACCTTTATGTATCATATATTCGTAATTTATCAAAAAGCTGTAAACAAAAACATTAATACATACCTACTTACATATTTACATATTATTTATACTATTAACAATCCTATATGTAATTTCATGAAATATCGTTATCATACGTGATGGTCAATAATTCTTTGGCAAAATTACATTTTTTTAAAAACTATACAGACCATACAAATAATATTCTATTATTTATAATAATAAACAGCATTGTTTATAAATTCCCCTAAATTTATAATATAATAAATATTCCCGCAAATATTAAATTGAATATTATACAACATCGTATTCATTTCTATTTCCAAATCAATTGAAGCTCATTTAAAACTATTCAAAAAATTCGGTGGAAAAATTTTGCTGCGCTTACTAAAACCTTAACTCGATTTCGCGCTCGAAATGGTCGACCGCAACTTTGATTACTCATTCCCCAAACAATAATATAATAATATATGTTTCTCAACAATGTCTTTTAATGGACAATGACAAATGTATCCCCCTGTCAATAGAATAGAGACGTAACCATTTTACGACAACAATTGAACAAATTCACGGGAATATCGCAGAAAAAACCCATAGCCCGGTGAAATATTTTGACAGCATAATGAATAGGCTGGTACGGGTCGGGCGACGGGTTAATGATCCTATAATAGATTTAACATCGAAAGTTACGGAAGATATAAAGATTTTGCTCAGTTTTAGCAGCGGCCATAAAGGCTGTACGTAAACGGTTTATCAAAACTTCCATGCAACCTCTACGTTATTTTTAAATTTCGAAAATTTCGAATCTACGGGATTGAGTATTTCAAATAGTTTTAGTGCGCGGATTGGACTCACCTTGTCAACTGTCAGTGACGTGTTTTAAGGTTCTGTACTCACACGAGTCTGGGTGTTGTTTGTCTGTGATTTTCATGTTGGCGAATGTCCTGTAAAACTTTAAAAAAATATATATTACCACTTCTTGTATTTACACGAATATCTACAACGTCAATACGTTAATCCTAAGCCTGTCCTGTGATCATGAATGCTGCTAACCAACTTTAACGTCGGGAAATTCAAATTTAAATTACCTACGCGATTTCTTTTATGACGCCATCAAATATTTTCCCGCCTTTTCTACACACAAACGTCACGTTGAATGGTACGTATGGTAATGGTACGAAACGTTTGTGTTGAAACAATCGTGTTTCGGCAGCTAATGTGAACGGAGCTATTGCTCTATCGGGAACTAAACACTTTCACTGTTAAGAACAGGCTCGCAATTAAGCCTCCAATGTCGACATGTTCAGTGCTTGATAGGAATCCCACGGGCTGCCTTAAAAACGTATAATGTTAAGGCCCGCTGCTGCAAATGTCTGCTTTAGTCTCGACTGCCTCGAACGGTGAAATGTGTGATCATTATCAAAGCTGCGAAAGCGGCCATTATATGGTTCAGTACCTACTTTGTAATTTTTATATATTTTTTTTATATATTATTTAGTATAACGACTGCTTTACGGAGAGTATTCGTACTTGAGAGTAATCGTTCCATTATTGTCTGGAACGTCGATACTGACGATACGCTTGCAGGATAATATTCTAGTGGTATCTTTACGATTTGGTTTTAAGTGTCCATAAGGAAAATAAGTGTCTCGTGTATATACCCGGGTAAGACTAGTTAAACTATCTCCTCGTATCATATTTAAGAAAATATAACGTCAGTATTTTATTTAAAATTCTGTTCACATAAATATTAGATAATTTCAATAAACACTGAATAAATAAATACGAATATTCTAGAAATCTTCAACTAGGATAAAATGAAATCCTCAGGTATATTAGCACTATTATCAGAAAATCGAGCAGACTTGTCAAAAGTCATATAGGTATACTTTCAATAGTTATAGAAATACAAAAGAAGGCTTTTGTACTATTTTTCATCACTCCATAGTAAATGTATGGACGTTTTGATGCAACTTTTACTACACAAAATCTCTTTAGAATGTGTATTATCGATACGATTCCCATTAATTATACAACCAATGCGGTGACGTAACTTTGCACACGGATTTATTGGTATCTATTGTCACCAGTACCACGCCAACAGCTACCGGCGGTGGCCTAACAATGGCAATATTTACTTACTTGGGAGCCCGAGTTGTTTATTTGTTGATTTTATTTATTGTACACATTTTATTGTTAACATTCAAAAGTAAAATATTTCCTACATTTCAAAATACGTTAAAGTTGTTTTGAAATCTACTATGAACGACTCAATCAAGTATCGATTAACTTTATGGTGATAATCTTGCCCATTATTATTTCAACGGATAACTTATAATTTCAACTCAAAGATTTAGAGTTGAAACAGTAAGAGTTTGTAAATTTTTGTATGGTTATACATATTTTGTTATTAATAAACACACCGTGAGTGTGTATTTCCCTGAACACGAAAATTACCATACATAAAACGATGGAAATTTACAGAAGTGATGTTACTTATTTCACTAGTTATGTTTGTAACCTAAAACATACTTTTCGGATACTTTCAATCGCGTTAATGTCAATCACAAAACTATAAAAATATTCATGTGGATTTTTCAGTAAAGCTTTTTTCAGTAATAATCACTTTAAAGCTCATAATAATTCGGAGGCGTTACGTATTTCTTCGGCAACATGTTACAATTCTAAAAGAAAGGGCCGTGCCACTTGACTGGGGCGAAAATGCCGAAAAAAAACTGTTTGTTACTCTACTCAAGAACCTTATTACCCGTCCTTTATCTGCGAAACAATCGATTTTTGCTCTCTATGCTACAAAAGGTACAATTGTTTAGAAACGTACATCAGTAGAAGATATTTAATTTAATTTCATCGGTTTTGTTATACCATTTACCGAAAAGTAAGAAATTTAAATATCACTTTTAATTACTATGCTAATTTTCTATATTAAAAAAATAGATTCAAAGAAAGCAAAAAAATATATTTTATATTAATTCCGTTGTAAATGTTGCTATAATTTTTTATTGCTACAATTCCGTATTGATTATAAATCATTCAGAAGCAACGCTTTTCTTTTTAATGTGTATTTTGTATGAAAATTTGCACTAGTAACAAAATAGAATCATTTTACGAAATTATTTAACAAAAATAATATGATACGAATTTGTTATACTTCACGTAAATCAATCTAAATATTGTTATCATCCCCATTAGGTGAAGTAAACCAGCCACGCAGTTTCCCACCCTTTTGCACGCCCTATTAGCGTTCGGCAATTAAAATTCGTCGCGGATTGCGTTGTTTCCAAACACAAGCGTTTAGGACGGAACATCGCCATATTTATTGCAATACGAGACAATTTAACGATGTGAACTCGTACGTCCGCAATGATAATTCGGTCAAAGTTTAATACGTTGACAAAGATAACGGCACTCGGTGATCGGCCGGGCGTGATGGCGGCGAAGCGATTTCAATTTTATGATCGAGCGAATTGTGAGAAGGATTCCCTAGTGCGCGCCAATTACATGGAAGCAAGGATAAATTAAGTACTTTGTAATGCTCATCGGTCAGTTATAAACGAAACGGCCGTAGTGATAATATCTGGATTTAATGTCTAGTATCGGCAGCAATGCAATTCTGTTTAATTTGTTATAGATATTTGAAATAGATAAAACAGTGCATTAAATACAATACAGCTATATGCTTGGAGAAATAATACGGTTCTAAAGATTATAGATAATGTAAAAAAATGATAAATGTAAAAACAGAATTAAATAAATATTCGTGGCGAGCTTATAGAACAAATTGAAAATATGCGTTGAGAAAGTAGTCTTTGGTCTTAATAATAGAGCTAATGAGGAAAGCGGAAGATCGTACTCTGTGGCGTACTCTTGGGAAGGCCTATGTCCAGCAGTGGACTGCAAAAGGCTGATTGATTGATTGATTGATTGAATAAAGCTACTACATAACATTTTTAAACTATTATGTTATAACTAAACCACACACTTATTTTAAATATTATCAAGACCAGTATTAAGAACTGTAACTAATTTTACTTATTCGGGAATAATCATTTATCACAGATCATTTGCGAACAAAAAATTATTTACGAATAATTCACCGATTATACCACGAAATAATAAAAACGTATATTACTTTCATATAGGGTAGGTTTGGCACGGCTCGTTAAGATTTGTTTTGGTACATGTGAAGTTTGGTGTAGGCAAATTTATCAATTAATGAACGAGAGGGAGACAAATTGACCGTATAACGAACCTTAAATGTTCTAGTAATACAATGCCCGCCTTTCTTCAATGAATAAGGTTGTCTTATGTAGTACCCTGACATATTACGTTACTTATTGATTTTTTTACATTCATGTTTTTGTTATACCTGAGTATCTACCTCATTTCTCTGTGTCTCCCTAGGTTGACTAGTAGAAAACTCATTGACATTAAGTGAGCCTTTGGACTTGTCTGTGCATAAAGTTTAAATAAAGAAATACAATCAACATATTAAATATTATTGTATATTTACATTATACAATTGAAGTTTAATGCTGTAGTTAAGAAATTTATGACAACAAATTCTGCTTTATTTCTTGCGTCCTCTTTACGTCTTGCTTGTGTAATATAGACAATGCGTCGGTTACCTTCAAATACTAACTTAGTGATTCTCATCCAATTAACACTGTACTAGTATTATATTACTTTCTTTATCAATTGGTGTCTTATTTGTAAGCATTTAAGACTGAAGAGCCATTAACTCAGTATCCGGGCGCTCCTATTAATTCTGTTTTCGAGCAACCTGAAATTATGCCAGTGCAGGCACCAATGTAATTATTAATTGCAATTCTTAGTGCTGGCTATCGCATGAAGAAAAAATAGTGAGAAAACCGGCATATTTTCGAAATAATACTAAAAAAAATATTTCGAAGATATGTAATCCTCCAAACCGTGGTAAAGTCGCGTGATCGCACTATGTCATAATAGCGACGGTACTGTATTTTGCGTAATCATTTGATTAGAGTAGTGGCAATGAATAATTAGTGCATCCTTACCAAGGTTTAAGTCCGTGCATCATGATATGTTCAAATCAGTATAATATTACTGCATAATTTTCGCGGTCAGTAGATGTTCATGGGTGAAGGTAGTCACTTGACATTAGTTGAATCTCCTGCTCATTTTTCCCCTTCTCGATGAAAATATTTGTATACGCCATTATCCTTATTACAAGCTGTTATTAATGCACGAATTATAAATATTGAGGAATTAACTTGGAAGACTTAAATTAAGTTGGAAGTTAAAATATTTGTGCGGAAGTGAACAACTAAAATAGAATGTTGTCTATTCTTCCGATAAGATTGCGGGCGTTTTATACTCAGCTACTTATCTACGTGACAATCGATTATAAACCATTAAAAAAGTAACAACCATTATAAGTAGGGTAAGCTAAAAATTCAAGTGAATATTTATTCCTCATAAAAGAATCGTATTCTACTATATCTGTTATCTACCCGCTATTTTACCTAACACGATAACATCTACGAATCCTAAAGATTTCGCTGTTAACGAAACGGAATACGAAATATGTAAACATTAATATCCACTTAATAGATATCACATTTCATTTGATGGGCCGAAAAATTTCAACATATCATACGATTATTATGTTGTAAACGCGCGCGGATGTGTGTGCAACATACCTGTTATGTGTTGATGGCCGATATTATTTTCACATCCGCTATCCACGTTCAATTCGGACAGCCTCGCTACTAAATATGAATTTCAAACTTTATGTCCTAATGATTTTAGTTGTTTACAACCGAGATTGACCGGCCTCAAGAAAGAAACGAATAAATTTATCGCGACGAGCCGTCAAGCCCAACAGGATGCGTTCGGAAGTAGATTTTTATCGAACTCGCCTTGGAGGCAAGGATTTTAAACCAATAAAAATGTTATTAATAAAAAGCAGATTAGGACAGGCAGTTAATTATTATGCACGTTTGACAAAGTTATTATGAAATCCATATGTTTATTAGAAGAAGTTTAACTAAATGAAAATATATTAATTTTATCTTTCCTTCTTTAGCCAAAACCATTGTAGTTTTTAGGGTTCCGGACACAAAGGGTAAAACGGGACCCTATTACTAAGACTCCGTTGTCTGTCACCAGGCTGTATCTCAGGAACAGTGATTGTCAGACAGTTGAAAGTTCACAGATGATGTATTTCTGTTGCCGCTATAACAAATACAAAAAATTTAAGTGGGGCTTCCATACAACAAACATGATTTTTTGTAGATAATGGTACGGAATCCTTTGTACGCGATTTTGACTCGCACTTGGCAGGTTTTTGCTTTCCGTCCTTGGAGCTGAGTAATTTGCATGAGTTACAGACATTTTTGTCGCGTGCTTATCAAATAAATTTTAAATCTTACTTTACTTGTTTAACATGTAATGTACTTTTACAGATTTTTTTTCTTAATTAAAATAACAGAACTCAACAATTTTTCTAGGAATCGCCTACGTATCGACAATTAACTACTTATCAATTTATAAAGTGAGTAAACATATCTCTTTATATTCGAAAAGCCGTGAATTAGATTACTGTGTTGACAAGCGCTTATGAGATAACCACACAAGTTGAAATCGTTGATACGATAGCCGATAACCGACTTCCAATGCTACTGATATCGGATTTTATTCGACGGTGTGTTACTTCATAAGTAATTATAAACATAGCTCTACGGCGTAATGTGAAACACTTAAAACAGCTTCCACCACTTTCATTTGTTTGGTTATAAGATGGGTGCAGATATGGCTACTGAAATAAATAAAAAATATACCTTTAAAATGTTTGAATTGCATAAGTCGCAGCTATTTTGCGTTTCACTGATTTAAGAGATGCGAAGAAACTATATTTATTAAACATAGTCGAATAACATTCTAATGAAAACTATATAAACTGGAAATCGTTTACGTAAATGAATGTAATCATTATTGATAGGTAATAAAATGTAGATTTATTAGCAACATTAGAACTTTGGCAGTTATTTCATCTTTACGCTAATATAAACAATGTCTCAATGAATTCGAAAAGTCTAATGAGTATACACAAAGACATATCTCATGCAAGCTTATAAGGATACGACAGGTGCTAAGCCCGTCCGGAATAAAAAAATGCTGATAAAGTTAATAACAGATACTATATTAGTGATGTTGTTTTATAGAACCGTTTATTATGTAAAATTCATCCGCCTTGGTAGCTTTTTATTAATGTGATGAAGCCTAGTTAGTATCTGCATCTATTATTAAGATCTAGAATATTCCAAGATATGCGATCATCGTAACTGATACACTACCACTGCATTCCAATAAACGCCATTGATCAATTCATGTGCCAAAAAAACTGTCAGCAGTGGCAATTAGTCTCATAAATGTAGTGAAAAACGATCTTTGAGCAATACCAAGGCAAAACATGGAAGATGCCAACTCTTTTTTTATAAACTTACCTGTTCTTCTCTCACATTCATGTCTGTGATGATATAAATACTAAATGTGAAGAGAACGATATAAAAGGGACATGCATTTCTACCATTCACTATTTGGTAGTTAAATCAAGACGTCGTCAAACACAATCGTAAAGATAAAAAGTCGAGTGTATACGTACGTACCTACTCCGTCGTAAGGAAACAAACATCCCTTTTATTGTTATGACGAACCGGTAATAGACTTTTATACTCACCATTAGTAAGTGTTTTTCTTGGAAATTTTAGATTTCTGAACATTCCTGAATTCTAATATAATAAATTACTCTTCAGTAATATTAATGTGCTACGCAGCAACTTCTGTTGTTGCACGAATGGTCAGGATATTGCGGGGAAGTACCACGACCTCAAGGAAACGTAACCTAACAGTGAACCAGTAGTAGTTTTTTGACAATCAATACGTATGTGTAATGCTTCTTTATTGAATAACGATATTGACTTTGATGTAAATCGTTTATAGTCATCATCATCATTTGAACCTGTTTGAGTATACTGATGAAAATAGGTCTACCCCACAGACTGCCATGAAGCACGATCCTGAGCCATCCGTTTATGGTCACAGATGCGTGATATAAAATCCCGGACACATTTTTTACTAGAAAAAATATGTCCATATTTCATTACTTTGAAAAATAATATTATAATTATATAAACATACGTATAACACAAAAAAATTCAAAAAACGGAAAACAAAAACGATCGACAATGGCGCGTAACGCGTTTTACCGCCAAAACCAAACCGAACGCTTTAACAGAATCGCCTAGCCACGGGCGACGTACCGGGGCGCAGGTAAATATATCAAAATTAATTAAGCGGGCGTCGGGGACCGCCCGCGTGCTACCGTGCCGGCGGGGAGCCCCCACGTGACGACTTCATGCGGCTTCGCGCAGCTTCCCGGAACGCGCCCGGACTAGTAGGGCTAGCTGCGACCTACCTGTACGCTGTGACTAAGCCAGTCCCATCAATTTCCACTGCAGCGAAAGCTCGGCTTAGCTTCGGCAGACCGCCTGTTCATTCACCGTGGAACGGACGCTCAACAGCGTCCCGTTGCACGAGTGGGCAAGCTCGGGGGATTACGCTGCCTCACATAGAAGCGTGAAGTAGAAGTTCTACTGTGTAGTGAAGTAATCGCGTTGCGATGTTTTGAGTATTGGCAATACATCTGAAACCCCTCAGGTGTTGTAGTACATAGATCTTTAACATCAGGTGAACCACCTGCTCGCTTGCCAACTGTTTAGATATTTTTTTCAATAAAACAAAAACAGCAAAATGACCCACGCCTAAACGCCAATTCTTATGACCTATTAGAAAATCCGTTGCTGCTCGGATTCTTACAAGAATAGCGAGATGGCAAGATGAAAGGTCAAAAAACAATTGTTGTAAGCATCGTGCACTATTTTACGAATCCCTGTCTTATCACAAAAGCAGTTACTTTTATGAAGAAAATCATCATTTGTTAATCATCATAATAAAACGTTGGGTTATAATGCAATGGTCTCTTCTTAAATTTGGTCATATGCTGAGGATTTAGCCACCTATATAGGTAGTGGTCAGAATCCGATTAGCGCCGGCTACCTACTTAATTTTCCGTTGTTGGATAATATTAATCTTTTGCGCATTTGTATTTTTTATGAGGAAACAGACTGATCCCTGGCCCTATAATGACTACTCTTCCGAGTTGAGACGTGAGAGTTAAATGAATATTAGTGATTAGTGAAGTCGCGTCCTAGTTTATAAAAAGAAAATTTTAAATATAAATATATGATACCTCTTATTTCATTACTTACAGGCAGTGAATTAAAAGATTAATAAATTAAAGAGTGCCACACGATGGCCATTATGATTTATACTGTTCCTTCACATTTGATTATCTTTCAAACGATATCCCTCATTACAACAAAATTTATTCAGACAAACGTTAATAAAAGTATATCGGCGTTTCGTAATTCTTTAACTTCGCTGATGAGGTTGCACTAGAGAAGACATTTCCGTCCAACTAAGCTACAGTGTTCATTAAGCAAGGAAAATAGATCTCTGCTCTGCAATCTCATATTAGACGTATTTTATACAATAATATTCTACAATCTCCCAAAAATATGCATTAAAACCATAACTAGGGTAAGGTGACCAATGTATGTAAGTCTGTTTCTCACATATGTCGTCCTTACCTATTGTGTCGATTTAATAAAATCTACGTTCAGATATATATATTAATTATAAAAATATTAATTATTTTCCATAAGAACTTACTGTAAAAGTACGTTTGTTAAACTATTAAAATATACATTAAACACCAACTAGCTGGCGATTCACTTGATATCAAGCGCTTCCGTCGGCTACGGACGACCGTATCACCCTTGGGTTTGCAGTAATTTAGCCAACCCTTAAGAGTAAGGGTTACCGGTTACCTCATACAGCAGACGAAGTGCAAAATATGTATAATTTTCTGAATGAGCCCCAGTTGTTAAGAAAAATTGTAGTTATAGAAACAAATTATCACACATAAGTTAATGTTGACGAACGGAAACGCCTCTAAAAAATCCCAAGGTCGTTTATTTTTAATTTTCAAACATACCAAAATGAATAAAATCGCTAGGGAAGCATAATTTTTTAGCGTAGGACATTTCGGTAAACGATATAAACCTTTTTTTCTGCTCTTGTCCATCGCTAGATTACAAAAAGTCATGATAATAAAAACAAACTGAGAATATTGTTAAAAATGTTTACAATAAACATAAATAATGTGACAACGATAGTGGCATGCAATAGCAATCCGGCTACCCACTGCGGCCCTACCTGTGCAAACACCCGTACAATGGAATGGCCTAACGCGCCCTCTATGAGTTATTAGGAGCGCCCCTTCGAAGATATTTCATCGATTTTATTGTGGCTCCAGTGTCAAGCCCGTCTCGACGATAGCTATAAAAGGCTGACGTGATTTTTTGCGCAACGCTCTTGTTTCACGCAGATTTATCCTGCATAATTTCCACTAACTGTCATTCCGTGTTGTGTTGTATAGCAGCTTAAAAAAATTATAGACAAAGTTTTGTTTACCGTCTTTAATCCCTTTTTTCTGAACAGACTGTTACAATTACTTACACGCCGATATAATTAAAAACTTTATCAATGTTCCTTGTTTTGTAACGCTTTATTTTATATGGGATAAAAGTTACGGCGAAAAAAAGCCAAGAACACGTGACATCATGGAGAAAAATGAACTTTTGTCCGCCTCGAGTGTAGTAAGAGGTTCTATAAAGGCCTCCAATCGTATCAGTTAACCCGTGCTCACCTGGCTTCAAATATTCTCCCACAGAATAAAAAAAGCTTCTTATAAAGAGATAAATTATTGCATTATGGCTTTTTGAAAGAGTCCACTGCTGCTGAGAAATGACAATATTATTAAAAAGTACGCATCTTTGTCACACTATCTTATTGTATTCGATATATTGTCGCCATAATAAATGCAGCTCCTTTATAGCGCGGGCATTGTGTCCCCTGCCTTTGTGGACATTATTAAATATATTTTAAAGAGTTTTATTAATGGTGGGCGTCGCAAAGAGAATGTTTGATTTATTTTTTCGACGCGTGTGCTCGCCGTTCATTTGATATCCTTCAATCATTTGAATAAATTTCGTCCGGTATGTTTTTTATCGAATGAGCTTTACCGGAGTAATTTTATGAGAACTTTTTAAGACGCGTATACAATAAAGTTCTGGACGATTTTTTGACTTAACTAATAATTAAATTATTTATCATTATGAAATCAATAAAATGATTTAAATAAAACATGTCTTTAAATCTATATAAAATTATTTCTTTTATAATTAGAAAAAAAAGTATATAATTATATTAATAAACCATTTCATGTATTCATCGAATGGAATGAAAATCGAAGGAAGAAAATTTATTCGGAGATATCCAATTTTCGGAGATAAGTTAGTGGCCTGCGTCTTTCTTTGCATTTTATAAATTTATAAATAAATCTGTAGTATCTTGCTCATTTAATCGAATTAGGTTCAATTAAAAAAAATCAAAAGTTGAAATGCTTAAAACAACACCGCTTTATTAAGGTATATATTAAATGTATTTATGTATCTAATTTTCGAAGTTGACTTATGGACTTTTTTCATGCTTTGTATCTTAAATTTATATAGAACTAGCTGCTGCCTGCGACAACGTCTGCGTAGTATAGGCTGAAGGCGTAACATTCAGACAGAAAAACAGATATACATAAAATATGTATATAAATTATAGCCTATGTCTTATTCTGATGCAAAGGTATACTATGGTAAATTTTAATTTAAATCCATTCATCTCAACAAACATCCATCTATACATACAAACTTTCGCCTTTATAATATTAAGTAAGGATTCTGTAGTATCGTATCCATTCTATCGCATTACCTTTAATTAAAAAAAACTCAACTAGATCCAACGAAATGCTTAAAAAATACCGCTTTGTTAAGGCCGACATTCGAGTATCTACCATTTATAAAAAAGTGTTATAATCTAAGAAACGCTTACGAGCTCCCACAAACCTGTTCAGAAGCTGCGAAAAATTCGACTATCAAAACACTTTTTACTGTTTGGAAATATGAATCCTTACGCCTCTACAATAACATCGCTCCAAATCGATTCAATTATCGCTCCCGCACGAAAAGGTTTACGATCTTAAACAGGTACGTCATACACTTTTTGCTAGAGGTTCTGCCGATTCGGTTATATCTCTGATGTATTGTCCTTAACACCTGCGATACGCTTACACACGGCCGTCTTTTTGATATGCAAATCTTCAATGTAGAGTGTCGTCTTTCCTCATTTCCAAATCCGACCCACTGTTAAAGAAAAAACAATCTAATGTGACATGGCCGTAGGGCAAACGTCATGTATAAAGGCTGGAATTAATTTAGAAATTTAATTTTTTTATAGTATAAAGTTTATTTTTTTATAGTTTAAAGTTTATTTATTTTTTTATAGTATATATATGTATAAAGGCTGGAATTAATTTAGAAATTTAATTTTTTTATAGTGCTAATCTCTGCACTTACCAAATTTTCTACAAATACACTACCAAGTTTTTTAAAACGCTTACCAAGTTTTCTAGAAATTATAAAAATCGGATTAATTTAAAACTTATTAACTTAATTATTTATTTTTAATCGGATAAAAAGACAACCAAATTTATGTTTGATGTGTTATCTTAAACTGTGCTAGGGCCACGCAAAAGTCTTCGCTGTTGCATGACATGGGCAGGTCCGTCCAGGTAAGTACCACGACACCACAGAAGATCGGCGTGAAGTGTAAGGGTTATACTTCTGCATTTCGTCTGGTGAGCGAGGTAGCCGGGCCCTCCTTATTAAAGGGTGGCACTGCATCTGCAACTCTGCGGTTCTTGAATATCTCCATGGGCAGCGGTTATCACTTAACATCAGGTGAACCGCAAGCCACCTACTCGCATAAAATAAGAAACCAATATCGTATTTATTTTATATTTTTATTGCTTTGGTTATCATAAGATATACTCGTGCTAAGCCTGTCACTGACGTCTTAATGCTGTATGCAAGAATATTGATAGTCGAAAGCTAGCGGAATGGATACGTCCGGAGTTAAACCGGAAACCTATCCAATCATGCATCAGCAAACTATTTGACTGTCATAACTTCTATCAAACCAAATTAATAGTAACGTTCGCAATCTCAAAATATGTCTTGTTTCATTAATTGTATTGTATAGAAATTAGATTGAATTAATGGCAGATACTTGGGCACTCGCACGTTAATTTGATTTAAGTTTGAGAGTGACATTTATGTGCATATACCTAATATCCAAATAATGTCATATTCGATACAAGTAAATAATTTCAATTTCAAATTTAACGATAAAAAAATAATATAAAAATCGTTGTAAATCTCGTTCATCCGCGTACGTTATACAGATATAGGTAGTATTAAAAATATTTCATTTATGTGAAAAAAAACGTCAAGAAGTAAACACGGGACTCTTAAAAATTTGAATAACGAATAATACCGCATTAAGTTGAAATTACAAATACGCGCCGGTGCAGCCGTCTCTACATGTGATAAATCGGACTCTAGCTCTACGTGTTACAACTTACGTAGGACACTGCTCGGGTCAATAAATATCATCGATACCACGTGGCGCTTAACAAATGATCAGAACGTGCTTTGCCACCGGTTCGCTTCGCTATCTAGAATTGATTGTCGGACATTAAAAGGAAGCTGAGGCCGTATCTTAAGCGATAGTTAAATACAATTAAATGAATGATGATATACTTCGAATGCACTCTTAATGTGTGATGACAATCGACCTACAAATTAATTAAAAGGACCAACAAGAGCTGTAAATCAGCTGTCTTTATTGCCATTATTGGGATGAATTAATTTCAGTCATTCTATTCTTACGTCTCCAAGTGATCTCCAGTCCAGAAATATTATTCCTCATCGATCATCAGTACTTTGGGTGATGTACCTATTACCATTTCAAATTGAAAGGGGTTGAAAGATCACCCACTAGGTGGACGGTTAAATCGTAAGAGCCATCATCCAATGTTGCCTTCAGGCTAATGATGATGATCACGATTTTATCTTTTCGTTTCATCGTATCACATTTTAGCTTTTCTAACCCTTTCTGTGATACATGCAGCATTTCATGTAAGGACGTAAAACTGCTGAAATGAGCATGAAATTTTAAATCGACAAAACTAAGGTAATTATTATAAAGATAACTATATATAGTATGTATGTATCGGCAACTGCAATACAATTTTGTAATTTAAACATACTTTTGCTGACACTCATATTTTTAAGACTGACATTATACAGATATACAGGGTTGATTTTTTTACCATACTTGTAGGGAAAGTAATACTACATACTAACTAATGGATTCCATAGAAAATATAAAAGTCCTGCAAAGCGATTTTATTTTTCGCCAAAATCAGGCCATAAAACTTTAGAGTTCCTGCGCTTTGATTATGGTGGAAGTAACGCTTTCTTTCGCTTCCTATCCTACTCGCGGTCTAATAACATCACACTCCTCATCCCACTTAGGTGGGTTCAGGACAATATGTGAATCATGTTGTAGTAGATTACGACCGGCCGCCTGCATCAACCCTTCTTGGAAACAAACGCAGATCGAGAACAAATTATCTGTTGGTCACAAAGATACGTACTTTTCAAGTGTGGGAATCGAACCCGCCCAAGCCGATAGCTTAGCAGCCACCGAGTAGTCTCCAGACTGCGGTTTGAAAATTTTAAAATTCGAACAGCCCACCGCGGTGGTCCGCCCGCCGGGTGACAGCGCGTGCCCCAGTTTACCTACTTACCGCCACTCGACGCCACTTCCGGAACAACAGCAACCTCTACGCGCAAGGGCAAGTGTTTGGCGGAGCTGAGCCAGCTGCGTGCGCACGCGCTCTTAATGATGCGAACGCATTGTCCCGCTGAAGTGGCGCACTGGTGGTCCGGAGTTAGCATACCGATCGCCACTCCACGCTTTTCCTGCTACTTTTATGTTTATTGTTTGCACCGCCGCACAACGCCGCCCGAGTGGCGTCGGCCATATAACTATAGTGTTTTTGTTTTAGCGAAACATACGCAGCCGTCACCGGCGGGCGTTTAGCGATTCGGTCTCGAAAATCTCTGTGAATAATCGATGTGGCCGAAACAAACGTTTATGTATACTTATATCTAAAACATTAAAAAGAAATCTCTGTTCTCGCTCGTTAAAGCCGATTAATTATAAAACGTTTATTTGCGTATATTTACAACATGAAAAGTCCTAATTGTTATGGTAGTAATAAAGTTATTAAAACATTCAAAAGTCAAAAGAGGACAATCGGTAAAATCAAAAACGGGAAATGAAGAACATATTGAAAAGAATTCGATAGATGTATAAGACACACAGAAAACTTTCGTTAAGTTTTTTCCATCGGCCATAATACAATGCTAAAAGACAAAAGTCTTCAAACACCTGTGACAAGGCCAGGTCAGGCTTCTGCTGATGCACGAATGGGCAGATTCGTAAATACCTACATACCTTTAAGTGTAAAAGTATACTATCCTTTCACGTTTTGTTTAGTATGAGAAATTTCAGGCTTCTGCTGATGCACGAATGGGCAGATTCGTAAGTACCTACATACCTTTAAGTAAGTGTAAAAGTATACTATCCTTTCACGTTTTGTCTAGTATAAGAACTTTTTCAAAGTTGGCAACGCAGCTATTAACCCTCAGGAGTTATAAAGATAAGTAGAAGTTTTTTTTTACTAAACAAATGAATAAATATGCATAAGCTATGCTGTGCGACTTGGATGAGGCCTCAATTCAACAGCAGACTGCTGCAGGCTTATAATGATGTGAAAAATCTTTTTTGTAGCATTCGCAACCTGTCTAATTAACATGAATAAATGTTACATAAGCATATACTTATTCTATATCTGGTTTCTTTTGAGGATGCAATAATTTTATTAACTGGCCTGTTGCCGCAACAGTAGTGCTGCGCCGCTCCACCCGATGTCTGAAATCAATTGTATACAACTGCAAATGCGTTACAAAAACCGTTGATTTACACTCCCTTAAAAATTTATTTTACCGCTTTCATTTAAACTTCTGCAAACAAACTTTCCCACGGGTCTGAATCTGATTAAGCCTTAAATATTCTTGGGACAGTCTCTGTAACTTTAGTCAACACAAGACAAAGGCGTTTAGATTGTATAAATAATGTAGATACCTAAGAAGTTCCAAAAATTAATAAGTAGTCGTTCGTAAATTGAAGAAAACTAAAACTTTTACAGCTATTTGTAAACCTGTTTTATCATGGAACGCGTTAAACGTGAAAGAGATGCAATTATTCAAAATTAAATTTGACAAAGACGAGTTGGCGACTTTGTCAGTGACATAAACGATGTCACCAGTAACACGCAGCTGAATATACGAAATTATTAATGTATACTAAGAATCCATTATGAATTCGTATAACTTTCTTCTTTAAATACTTAACTGTCAACACCAAACTACACAGAATGAGCTCACAGTAGCCATAATGTAAAACGAAAATAAGAAAGCCCGACGGTTTCCCGATTTTAATGTGATATTATGGCGTGAATCATCTCAGTCTGTCCTGTGACCAGACTATGGACGTAGTTAGATATTGTAATCGCCGAGATTTCAAATATAAAACTAAAATCAATAAAATCAATAAAAAAGTTTTACTTAACAAAGTGAAATCAAGTACCATAAATAGTAATTCAATTATTTCTAAACAACAAAATCAATTCAAAACACTATAATAATGCAGTTCGAGTGACATTTGAAGGCAAAGTCTAATGCCATTTACTAATGAAGTAATGAAAACATTACGCCAAAGAGACGAAGGAAAGCTTAGGACGATAAACCGATAAGTGTTGTCAGCGTCACGATGGTACATTGTGTACTTACACAATGTACAAACGTAAACGTTACGTTAAGCGATGGACTATTGAACATTGTCTCGTACTTCGTCAATTATTCGAAAACCACCGTATTTTAACTAAGAAAGTTAAAAATTGTAAAAATAAAGAGTAAGCAATAAGTAAATATGTCCCATTTTATGCGACGCTCTCTCGCTCGTGGCTACAATAACGAATAACGAGATGTTAAGTGAATACCGTTGCCCATCAACATAAAATATAACACCCACAGGTGCGATGCCACCTTAAAAAGGATGGGTACTGGTTACCTCACTAGCTGATATGCAAACATAAAAATATCTTACGCCGATATTCTTTGAGCCAGCATCGATCAACACACAACAGCAGAAGCTGTCGCTTGACCCCATTACGGTTTACGATATATTAATTAAAAAAAAATCATCGTAAAGTTCTTAAATATAGCGAAACTCGCGCGTAACGCCACCAGGCCGGAGCGAGGCGGCTTTGAAAAGGAGGCGTCATAAACTAAAAGAAAAAGGGTGATTGCGAGGTAAGACTGTAAACAGAGCGGGGGATGATCGTTTGAAGTCTCCTACAAAGCTGGCCTGGTGAGTGGAGGGGGTGTCTACGGGGGAAGGGGAGGGGAGGCAGATCGTATCTGACTCCGAACTGCCACGGACAGATAACGAGCATGTGCGGGCCCGAATTTTAATACACAATATCGCCGGTTTATGTTTACGGTCCGACGGCCACTGCTAAATTGAATGCTACCAACTGATGTTTGTAATGGACGCGCTCGCCAATGTCGTCGTACGATGGATTGATATTGTCCCGTTATTCGAAAATTAAAAACTTAATTAATATTTTTTTTTTGTTTATATTATGCGTTTTGGTGTTTCGGAAAGGAATCAATTACTGCTGCTTTATTTTCGTCATCCGTTTAAATATTAAAATTTTTGAAATTCCGCTCTACCCGCTTAAATGGTAGTACCAACTGATTGATAGAAAGATTCTTAATCCGTAAACGGTATCTAAACACAGATAAACTTGTGTTTGAATAAGTTAATAGAGTTTAATTGATTTATGTTTTTTTTATATATAAACTCATAAAATTTTATTTTAAATTAGAGGATGGCACACGACCTGACGGTACACCTGAAGTGAAAACCGTCGCCTTTTTAAATTTGCAACACTCATAAAGTTGCAGATGTGTTGCCACCCTATAATATAGTGGGTCCCGGCTACCTCACTTACCAGACGAAACTCAGAACTATAATAACACTTACACTTCACGGCGGTCTTCTGTGAAGTCGTGGTACTGACCCGGACGAATCTGCCCATTCGTATAACTGTCTTGTAGTCCTACCACAGTTAAATACAATACCCATAAGATACATCAAACATGAGTAATAAATTAACATATTGTTGTTTATTTACTTAAGCTAAATCAAGTATTTTCACATGTCTTGTTTCATTTTTGACGATTCAATAGTTTTACGTATATTATTAACTATAGCTTCACACAAACATGTTTAGTGAAGTAACCGTAAACAATTACAAAAATGAAAAACAAATAAATTGTAATCTTTAGATTAGTCTAGTCTAGTCAAGTCGCCAAATAATTCTAAACGTTTTTATTGACCTCAAGGTTCGTTGCTGAAGTCCTGACAAAATAAATCCAGCCACATTTAAAAGTTCTTCGCAAGCATCACTTTTAATATGTTATGATCAAGAAAATGAAAGCCTTTGATGTTTTTAGATATTTATTTCTTCCATATATCACTATCTTACTTAACAACAATCTAAATCTAATTTGGGAACTACGCGATTGTCTAACAATAAAGTAAAACCAAAATTGAACCTGTAACGCGAATAATTGCAACAAAAACGCGACCAATAAAATAGATTCAGAATTATATTTGGCTCCGTATGCACTTTCAAATGGTGACTTCAGTATAATTCTGTTCGAGTGCATATAGAGGGTGTGTTATCAAGTTTTCCATGAAAAATGCAAACGGAACGGGTCGATACTGAGGCGTCCCCCGCGTCCCGCAGGTGCGACGAGATAATCCAAGATGGCCGCCGAGATAGGACGTGACGTCACAGCGGACCCCGCGCCTCCCACTCCACGCCGCGCATCCTCAGAACCTCACGCCACCCTCCTTAGATCCTTTCAGAAATCCCTCGAATACCGTCAGCGTGTCAAACGCCTTAAAATATTGTTTAAGTTGGAGTTTATAACATAATGGAGTAGTATAGTAGGTATTACACAGAAAAACTGCTTAAAATCTTTCTTTCTATGTGTGCGTAGCGATCTTCACTTTTAAATTGTGATTAATCACATTAACTAATTCAAATAATGTTCCGAAAATATTTTAAATCCAATGTGCAATGACGCCAACTTCTTGTGGATTATTTTACTTTCCATGGATAAAAAGGAATTCTTTTGCCAACTATAGGACTTCTATAATTAGGCTGGGTAAACATATACAAGCTGGTGCTGTCAATTTATCGATCGATAGTTGTGGGTTCAGCAACATTTGCTATTGCATGGAGCGTTTAGAGAAGTGGGACTACTGGTGGCCTCACAGAAGAGGGCGTGAGCGGTAGATATCATGCCTTGTATGTCATCTATTGAGCGAGATGACCGGTGCCCAAGCTTGTGAAGTTTGGCAACGCACCTGCAACTCTAAAGTTGTTAAGATGTTTATGGCGATAATCACTCAACATTAGGTGGTAAAGTGGAGGCTTACCATCTTCTAATCCAAGAAATTAAATGTTGAACGAGTACGGTTTTGCGAACAGTACTGGAGGGAGGGTAAGCACTATGTGCTGTGAGCTATGTAAGGGGTTATCTCCTCAGTGGCTGCTCTATCTAAATCTGTATTATCGCAACACGCCGCCGAATAATTATTATTAGTTGTACAAACTGTGCTTTCGTATATCGTATACCTGCTGCCTGCACCGGCCATATTGATCGAATTTCCTTTCCGTAGACAGGACGCAGGCTGGCTGAAACGTAAGCAGAACTAATTAAACAAATTATTTCCTTGAATTAATCATTTAGGTTTAAATATACTTTTAAAATTTTATGATTTACGGTGGTAGGGCCACACAGCAGCCTCGGCTGTTGCACGAATGGGCAGGCCCGTCCGGGTAAGTACCACGACCTCACAGAAGACCGCCGTAAAGTGGAAGTATGACAAATACTTTCGCGTTTCGTCTGGTGTGAGGTAGCCGGAGCCCAATTTTCAAAAGGTTGTCAACGCATCTGTAACCCTCGGGTGTGGCAGATGTCCATGGGCGGCGGTATTCACTTAACATCAGGTGAACCGTCTGCTCGTTTGACAACTTTTCGCATAAAAAAAAAGAAGATTAAAGTGAAGTTTTTAATTATCTGTCGTTATCAAAAACGTGAATAGAATTAAAATAAAATTTAATTTGATAAACGTCCGTAAATATATTCCGTTATATAAAATCCAATATCCTAACATCGTTTAACGCTATAAGTGAATCTTTTTAAACAAGAATTTCACAAAAATCTTTGAAGTGAGCAAGCTAAGAGAAACCTTTTATAAATTCATAATAACTACTATTCCTAAGTGCAGTCAGATTTATTTTTAACCAGCAATGCGATCATTCTAAGAAATCAACACTTGAACCAAAACCTGATCAAACTATAATTACAAATAATAAAACAATTATTTAAAAAAATATTTAATTTTTACATAAGATTAAAGTTCTCATTATATTAATTCATGACTTAACTAGTAAGCGTCAATAACATTTCACGAAAACTTAAAATTACATCTCGGTGAAGAAATCTGCAGAAGCTATATGACTGTTAATATTTTTAAATGTGTGTAAGATAACTATGTATTCGAATGTATGGTTGACGGTATACACTTAAGTTCAATCGGGTGTTAATAAATAATAAGGCTATATTCGAGACTTTTAAAATAGGAATAAAATTAAATAAAATTTGATTCAATAATTCAATGAGAAGTACGCGTAAGTGAATAATCAAAGCTGTTACATATACCATAAAAGCTGACAAAGGAATTAAACTTTAAGAAGACAAATGATTCTTGAGAGCTCTATTCAACATGCATCCTCGATCACTTAATCCTAGTAATCCGTCATGAACAATGCTTCCCCCTATAAAGGACAAAGGGCTGAAGGGTCTAACTGAAGTAACGGACCTCTTGACTGGAGGTGACGAGGTAACTCGACGTGGCACGACCTGCCCTATCGACATCATCACGGCGTAAAAGGCACTTCGATTCGCGTAATAATCGTCCTACAGTCGAACGGAGTATGCGAACGGCGCATCCTTAGTCGAGGGGTGATCCCCGTAAAAACGGTGCATTATATGCGACCTCTCCTGTGCCGTGAACTGTTGTGAGTGCAACGCGCTGTCTTATCTATATCTCGTGTGTCACAGATGTCTGCACGTGTCACGCGTGCTATTCAAATATGAGGATATTCATTTTACGATTAACATTTTACCATTGTGAAGAACACGAACATTATTGACTGCGCGCACGACTCAAGGACTAACGTGATTTTAGGATAATGACTCGGTGGCTTAGTTGCTAAGTTCGCGGGTTTGATTCTCACATGGTACAAGTATTTGTGCGACCTACAGATAATTGTTCCGGATCTGGATGTTTGTTCCTAAGGGATGTTGACGTCAGGCTGACCACTGGTCATAAAATACTAGCTAAAACCACTTACATCATCATTCACATGTTGTGGCGGCCCTACGTAGGTGGGATAAGTTCAGGAGGATGGTTATGCTTAGTACTATTTGAATACATGCTTTATTTATTCTCTTAAAACAATAATATATAGATTAATTTGGATAAAGAAACTCCATTATTTTTCATTACTATTTACTTTCTATTCAATTTGCATTTGCAATAATTGTTAGAAACAATTAGGTAAATATGTTTATTTTAACAAATTACGATGCATTCCAAACCAAAATGCGTTTGGCGCGTTGTAGTAAGGGCTGGCACACACGCGCCGTCTCGCGGCGGAAATGGCGTCTAACCGGATATTGTATCGCGGCTTCATCTCCGGCGGGCTTCCTATTCCGCCCGCCTCCCACAGGCCTGTGCCTCGCCTAATTACTACGTCATGTACTTTAACTTAGTAATATTGTAAGTGATTTATCAAAATAGAAGCGACTAGGATATACAAGCAGTTTATGCTTATCTATAAATAAACGTGGCATACCGTAGCCAGAGACAATTTAAGGAGACGGAGTGACTGCAAATGCGAATGACGTTTGAAAAAAAATCTCCAGTGATAAAAGTTCATTGATTATTAATATTAAATTAAAAATTAAAAATTAACGAAGAAGGAAAACTTCTCCGGTCTTAAAAACATAAGCTTTGATTTTAGTGTACTCAAACTTCGAGGTACCTTAGTTCAAATCCCGATAGCGGCACCAATCTCCATTTTTAATTCTTCCTGCGTTTTTTCGAAAATATGCAAGTACCCAATGTACAAAAAATATTTCGAAAATATGTGAAGTCTAGACTAGAAGAGTGATGAATATGAATGTGTTTGGAGGGTGTGAAGAATGATATGTGTGTGAAAGGGGTGAGTATTGACAAGTAGAAGGAAAATGCATGTTATGCCGACCTCATCTAGTGTGGGAGTTAGGGATAAGGCCAGGAGAAAGAAGAAAGGACAAAGAAGAAGACTGCCAATCCGCAGTAGGTAGTGGTTTACAATACCCTAATATCCTGGGTACAGAAGAGACCTTTGGCCATATACTATAGCGTGTTACTTTTACTTTTTACTTTCTTAATAGCAACTATCATATTTATATAGGAATTTACTTAAATGACCTCCAATGGAAAAAAGATGAGATGAGATTAGTTATATGTTATTATTACAGTTTCTTTAAAATCATTTAATAAAATAACAAACACTGGCTCCTTAAAGGCCGCGTATTAAACAGTCATAACTGCGATGAACCACAACATAGAACAACAAAATTAATTAATAGATTGGGATCTGAACATCACATCTAGCTTAATAGTTTTTTTGGCCATCCCACCAAATGTTTAGTGGGCTCAAACCTAAACTATTGATATCCGCGTTTCCACTAGTTCATAAATATTTCAAGTATATTAAGTGACGCCAACCAGTGTATTTTTACAAAACAGTAGTTTATGCATGTACGGAATTATTATTACTTTCACTTTCGTAATGACTCCTAATACTCGTACAGAGCAATCCGATCGGAGAAATGGCAAAATGTTTCGTCTGGTGAAGAAGATGGCAGATGGTTTTCTTTAGTCGGCAACAGATCGACATCGTCTCTAACGTTGGAAGCGTCCATAGTCGTTCTTCACCAATCATTACTTGTTGCGCTTTTTAAATAACCGATTAACAACTATATATATAATATAACAAATTTAATTAACTTCCCCAAAGAGCCGAGAAACGCGACCACAGATTGCGTTTAAGTCGACGAAACCAACGCTGTTTTACGGAACGACAGTCACAGCTCAATATAGGGTGACATTCTCATAAACATCCTCGACATCTGTCCTTCAACGACACTGCTGTCAACATTCGACACCATTACAAGCGGTCCGCTCGCATTTGCAGCGCCGCTAACAAGCCGCGGACACGAGAAACAAATGTCTCCGTCGGTAAAACCCCGCGAATTTATCCGACCCCACGCTAACCAAAGATGGGGGGCAATTAAAACTGCGTTGCTGGTGCTACGTCAGTTCATAGGTCGCGCTATACCATCTGCCCGTTATCGACCACGCTTACCGCCGTTTTAGTTGTTATGCGAGTTCAATTTAGCAACAATTGTTGTTGCGTTCGCGTCTCCCTCCGATACCAGAGATTGTGGTTACACTTAATTTTTTATTAAGTTGCTTGTTAGACAGCGAAATCATCAATTAGGTTACAAACCTAAATGTTTAAGCGAATTTTCATTCGGTAGTTAAAACTTCTTCGATTTTGTTACAGAATTAACCATTCTTTTTATTCATCCTAAATGTTGTACTCTTCAACATTTATCAAATATTTATTAAACTATTCAGACGTCATTAATGTTTCAAAATACAACGTTATCTTAATGATAATAGTAAATAAGTGTCAAACGATCAAAACAGGTACTTTGAAAGACCATAATTATTACGGTAATAATGTCAGTGCATGCCTATGGAAGACAAAACTGGCATCATAAATATTGGATACGGTCCTATGAATACCATTTCCATTAATGGTACGCTGGGATAATTGATTACATTTATAAATAGACATGTAATTACCAAATAATTGAAAGTGACTCCACACAGCGTCGTCTTGTAACTTTGAAATTGTAAACAGATGTTGAATGTACTTAATTTAATCACTTTATTATTTTTTCTAACACGTTTTGAAAGGTCAAGCTGTTTTATCATTTGCAATTACGATTACATTCAAGAATGAAGAGAAATTTTCAAGAAATGCATTCACTTACTTCTTTGTAGTATTAAATTTTATAATATTTGTTTTTATAGCGAAATATTAAAGGCTGTGCACAAATTAGTCGTGTGTTATGATTTTTCAAAAACTCAAACTTAACATTACACCTGATTACAAATGGGTTAAATAGGCATTCATGTAAATTCACATGTATAATCACTATTACCTAAGTAACCGGCCGCCATTTTAGTTTTGAAAGTTGTTGGAATAAGTGGTCAATCAAATAAATTTATTAATATATTTCTTTCCCTCCATTTATAAAAACATTTGGTTGATATTTAAACGTACTGACACATTAGCATGACCATAGCGGAAGAGTCCATTATGTTATCTTATATCCCCCAGAGTATTCTGTTGGGAAGTATCGCCCCAAAATCTGATTTAGTGCCGTCTCTCATTACATCACCGCCCTCGATTACAATCCGTGCGGTCTTCAGAGATACCGGAACAAGACAGATATAAATAACAATTAATATTAATTATGTATTCGTATAGCACGTGTTTGAAGTTACTGAACGGGTTTTTTTAGTCTTATAGTTGAAAATAAACTTTTGACAAGAACCTAGAATATAACGCTTCTATTTTAAAAATATATTTACAGTGCATTCACTGTGTCACTTTTACACCAAACCTTCCCTTACACCTTAATATATATAAATTCACCAGAAACAAGATTATCAATTAAGTCCGTTTATTAAAGGACATAGCAGGTACGTTGCATAAAATTCAATGAAAACTAAATGTAAACTACAGTGCTGACTCGGTTGGAAAATTGTTAACTCAAAGAATAAGCCAATTGTCTGAGCTATTAAACTAATTTAGGCGTTTTGAGTTAAATATCATCAAAAGACACGTTTTCACACTTTAATGTTAAGCGAATATCTAATGAGGAAAGTGTATAAAAAATAATCCAAGGTCACAAACACTGCGAGTCATCAAGATACTGTTAAACCCTTTCTACGTATGCCTGACCATAACAAATAACGCACCCTGATTGTAGTCGGTTGGTGATATTATCTAACTCTTCAAACACTTCAATCTGCCCGTAACCAAGACTATAAAACAAAGGTACATCTAAACGCGGCATCAGAATTCTATAGTTTTGTTTAACAAGTTAATCTAAATCAGTTCAAAACGTGTAAAAAAACACACACAGAGACACATAACGCATCATTTAGTTGGTTCGTAATAAAAATTCCATAAGGTTTAATTCGATCTGTTTTCTGACGCTCGATTCAATGCCGTGTTCAGTGATTCAAACACAATTACATCTGTTATTTAAAGCTAAACTATCGCCGGCGGCACCCTCGATGCTGCAGGGCTCATTTAACCCCCTCGATCATAAACAGCACAATAACTGACTAGCAACGGGGCGGCCGCGAGAAACTGATTGCCGCCGCTTAAATGGAAGGCTCTCATTTCGGGACGCGTTCCTTTGTTTATTTATTGGCCTTAACGCTGGAGTTTTTTCAAAACTCAAGATAATCTAATGTATATATAGTCTACAATAAATAAATAAATACCGTACCTTTTTAATGTTTTGTACCTCCCTTATGCAATATTAAGTTGAAAATATATTTAAATTAAAAACGTAGTATATTTCAAAATATCTGAATTTTTAGATAATGCAATCCCAGAAAAAAAAACAAGCAAAGCATCTTCTAAAAGTCGTCAATACATAGTTTGAATGAGTATTAAAATATGTAGAAAACATTCTTCAAAATTGAATTGGTATTCTTCTAGTAGGGTAGCACCCTATTAGTTACTTGGTATTATATTTAGATTTCCTCGTTGACGCCTTTATCATTTCTGATAATTAAGTTAGTCTAGACAGTAGAGGTTTCACTTTACAATGATGCAAAATGGATATGCTTTTAAAAAGTTAAGGCTGCGGTAAGTATTAGTTTTTGGAATCATTTTAACCAAAATTCTATATTCATATATAAATGTAGAAAAAAAATACAACTTCTTTTTACTTGGAAAAAGAAGATATATTTCACTGATCCCTCAATCGCTGCCAGGCGCACAGGCACACTAAAACTGGAATAAATCAATCAAACTTCCCCAACAAATATCATAACTCGCGGACGAACGACTCCTGGAAAACTTAAATTACTCTTTTTTTCCGCATTACGAGTGCGAAAAATCTTCTTGACGGGCTGCGTAATTGATGGCGCCGAAAAAGAAAACCGGCAACTCGGAATCCGGCAAAGTTTTCACGTCAGCCGAGTTTCACTTAAAGAAGTTCTTACATTCATTTGCAAGTTGTCCCTATACGACAGGCTGACAAATTTTAATGAAGCCAAGAGGGTCGCTAATGTCTGCGCGCCGCGTAATGGGAAAACTTCTACGTGTCAGTTGCCGCCAGTTTTCATCCAAGGTTTTTATTGAAAATCCATTTTTTATAATAACTATACACAATGCGTAAGAAAAGGTATTACTCTTTAGCAACCTCTTAATTTAAACGATAGTAAACCAACATTTGCCCGCAGTTCTTCTTATATTTCCCAATTGACAAAATAGATAAACCTTGGTTTATTAGTCTGTCACTCTGAATACGTAGATATGTAATGCCTCACATACCCAACAAACGAATCGTTACACGTTTGTGAAAAATTACATAATTGCAGTTTGTTGATAATATAAATTCTACGTACCAATTTATTAACCGATCATATTGCGAAGATAAAAATATGTTTGTAATAATTAAGTAAACTGAGAGAACCTTACTGTAGGATAAATTTCACGTGTATAGTTGTCTCATGTGGGACCCACGGATACGTGGTCTATTACATTTATACAGCATAATCGGTTTAATTGCTACACCCGAGGGTTCCAGATGCGTTGACAACTTTTTGAAAATTGAGCTCCGGCTACCTCACTCACCAGACGACACGCGAAAGTATTTGTCATACTTCCATTTAACGCTGGTCTTCTGTGAGGTCGTGGTACTTATCCGGACGAGCCTGCCCATTCGTGCAACAGCTGAGGCTGCTCTGCGTGGCCCTACCACCTACCCAATTTATGTACATTCATAAAATAAAAATTGCGACTTATAATATTATTGTAGGTACATAAAACTATTTTGCTAACTTTTTTGTTGTTATTTTGATGATAAATAATTATTAAATACATTTCAAGCTTCTAATATGATGTTAAAATTCATTGCTAAATAATATTGAAATTACATTTCAATATTATTTAGCTAATTTAGAAAATTTCAAAAGTAGACATTCAGATTAATTATTGACATTGAAACAATGACTACGTCATGACCGGGTGAGAATCTGGCAATTGTCAAACTCACATTATTAATTACGATAAACGGACACTAGTAATAGCATTGTAATCGTATAGTTCTCCTCACTTTCTCAGGCAACAATAAATTCACTAAAATTGTAACGTTAAACCCCTGGGCAAGCGGCAATAAAAAGCGCAATCGTTGCGTCGTGTGTCATTCAAACTCTTTTATCGAATGAACGGCGCTTGGTGCGGTGTACGTTACATTATAAATTTCAACATGGTCGTTTGGTGACCAGCGAAAAAGCGATTGGGGTCGGAGGCGATGGCGATTTAAACGCCTAACCCCCGGTAAAGGGCGGCGCGGGAGTCATCCATCATACGCTTTACATATGTTTGAATAAAGCCCGTGGGAAAAGGATTTCCTCTCAGAAGTCAATGCGCCGCTCGCAACATTTTAGGGTGGCCAAATTAGAAATATCATATTCAAGGAGGACGTTCCCGTCGCCTCTTCTTACTAACGATAGGAAATAACAAACACATTTTTAATACGCTTTTCTTAAAGAATTCTCGTAATTTCCTTTAAAAAATCTCAGTGGTAGAAACACACTTTGGTTGCAGATATCGGTCCGTAGATACTGACAGTAGACTGACTGATAGAAAGCATTATAACTATTTCCTTACATCTGGTAAGTGAAGTAACATGAGTCTCGCTCTCCAACACATACATTACTTACCTACAGACGACCGGAACGAAGGTAAAGTGTAGATACACTTCTGCGTTTCGTCTGGTGAGTGAGGTACCCGGAGCCTTTTTAAAAGGTGGCAGCATCTGCAACCCTACGGGTGTTGCAGATGTCAATATTTCTTTATATTATATTTATAGTATCGTTAATAGATATATATATATATATAACTTTAGTAATCACGCTCATATTCCATTTCCACTCAAATATTACTTGAAACACTTCATACAGCATGGTGACCCTACTATACAAATAGCGGATTAGGGCAGTTTGGCAAACAAGGCGTTGCTGGCGTGTGCCGTCTCCCTAAAACTAATGCCGTATTAATGTCTATTAGGAGCCGCGCATTGTTCTGCTGCTAGACGATTCATTCGGATTTATTTGGCTAATGCGACGCGCTAAGCGCATGAATTTGCTGCAGAAGTGTTAATACGTAAACACTACAAGTGAACGAGTTGCCAGCTAGTTCGCAGCTCGTCTGTATCACTTCGTCAGGTTTTTTTATGCATAAGATGGAAATAACATGAATAAACCTGATATAGCAGATAAGTATACTAATTATATTACACCTACTTGCTCCCCCGGACAGCCGGGACGCACAGAGGTTCCATTATTTGTGGCACTCTTATAAAATAAAATGTGAAAAATCCAAATAAAGTTCTATTGAAATTTAACATAAAACTAATAGCGTTAACATAAAAATGTCAGTTGTTTTGTACTTATTCCACAAATAGATTTTTAAGATGACAAAAAACCACCCAAGTGCGAGGCGGACTGGCGCAGGCAGGTTCCGTACCACGTAATTATCTATGAAAACGGCAAAAACTTGATTTATTAAAAGCCTATGCTGCTCACGAATAATTCAGCTGCATATTATTGGAAAGAAAATCGATGGCTTAGTACTATACACATTATAGCCAAATAGAGTGAGAAATTATACCTCTTTATCGTTTGGGATTGATAAAATGACGAGCATAGAGTTCAACAAATACATTATTATTAACAAAAACTCACCATACAACATGTTATTTGGTTTGGGAAGTTTCCTGAAGTATCTCCGGAGTCCAAAGCCAATACCAATTAAATTAATAAGAGAGCACGTGGTAGCTAAACTGAACCAAATGGAAAAAGAATTTTTAAAATCGGGTCGTAAATAATGGAAGAGTTGAAAACCTCCTCCGTTTTATTGCAAGTAGGTTGTAAATAACATTTCGTTTCTTGCCTAAGTGACTCTTCTTGCTTTAGTGCTTTTAATTTGTATCTAAGAGCTGTCACCCAGGTAAATAAAATAACGATAGTTCTTTTTCTAAAAGAAACGATAATATTCTTTGATACTAATATTTTATTTTGAAAGACAAAACCTTCAATCGAACATCCTAAAAATAAATACTAGAAATGATAAATTCTTTATCGATCGAGTACCTCAGTCCGAATATTCACTCATATCTCATTACATACCACACGATTCCACAAAGCGATCTCATTACTGCCGTTTCACTTTACACTTCCTGCCTATTCGTGTGCAATCTGTAGTGAGCAAATCCGTTAATCTTATTTGGAGGGCTGACGTGCACGTGGCGCCACGTGGCGTGCAATCGAACTAATCTCGGTGACGTACGCGTTGGCGGGAAAAGCGCGTGCGCCGTCGCGATAACGCCAAGGAACGCCATTCATTCCCTCTCTTTTGTCGCAAACAATTGCTTAGTTATTTATAATATTTTGCCTCAACCTGCCACCCTCGCTACTGTATTCATCTGAACTTAACCTTATAATCGCGTAAAGCTTGACACGTTTGCCGTGGGAGGCGATAGCAAAGTAATATCTGTTTGCTGCTACTCGATATTAATTTTCTTTAGGGATTAACTTTATCGGCTTAATACTCATAGTGCACATAATTTTTTTACGTGCCAATTTCAACATCTCACCATTTAGACTGTACGAAAAGAGATATTTAGCCTAATGGCTTAGTGTCCGAGCGATCTTTTAAATCGAGATACGGTATTTTATTGATTGAAAAATTATACCCAATATACTCGACTAACCTAAGTTCAAATCCCGGTCTCGGCAACAATGCAAAATTAAATTGTAATTTTAAACGCTGACCAATCACGTGCTCAACTGAACTCAGTTGAAGGAAACCTGCATATTTTTGAAATAATAACAAACATAAATAATTATTTACGCACGTAAAAAGTTATAACATAAATTTATATTATATTATTTTATCTCCTGTGCAAGTTCTGTTTGTTTGTTTAATTAAATAACTTTGAATTACAGTTCATTTTAAAGTTGTCATTGGTTGCCATGGTAATACCGTGAAGTTGGTCGCTTTGCAACCAACTACATCATGTCGCTTTATGATTGTATTTATAAGTAGTCTAACTTCAAAATATGAATAACACCTTGTATTGACTAACCGCGAAACTGCCCAGGAACATTGGGATCGAGCCCAGACGGCAATCATCACAGCGGGGGTGCGAGTTCTTAGCGTTTCTAAGGGAAGTCACCTCATGGACAAGGAGACATGGTGGTGGAATGACAATTCGGGATAAGAAGGCTGCATTTAGGAAGTGGCAAGAAACCAACTATCCTGAAGACAAAGTACATTACATAGCAGCCAAACGTGCCAGCAAAAAAGTTGTAGCTAAAGCTCACAGCAATAAGCTAGAAACTGCGGAGGGGCAAAAGCTCATACACAAACGGGTATGTGGCCAGGATGAAGCGACGCAAGATATCACAAAATGTCTTTTCGTCAGGGATTCCCAGAGCATGCTGTTGAATCCACGCATCTGTGAAGCATGGGTGCGTGCGCTGTGAAGCAGTGGCGTTTCATTTTTATTACCCCTATTTACAAAGGAAAGCGTAGTGTTCAAGATTGCGGTAGTTACAGGGGATCAAAATCACGTGCCACACCATGAAGCTCTTCGAACGCATTATTTATCGATCTCAGGCTTCGCCGAGAGTACACTGTCTCTGGATGTTAATATTGCTTTCGTTCCCGCTCCCGTTATCGGGCATCGTGGATACTATTTTTTCTCTCATGGAGGCATACAGGGAAAAAGGAGAGCTCTGGATCGAGAAATCCTGGACTGCAGGTCTGGATCGAGAAATCCTGGACCTGCAGAAGGCCCTTGATTGTGTGCCCTGCCAATGTATCTGGTGGACATTGTGATTGAAAGGCGTCCCTGAGACCTATGTAGACATTACCAGAGACATATACCTCAACGATATACGATTACTGTATATATCGGCAAACGTTGTTTTATATATTATTTCTAGAGGAATCGGAACGCGTTCAAAAATATTATATATATATATGTAAACGTAATGTATATACGTAGAAACATTAATAATTTTAATAAGTTTTGTATTATAAAATATAAAATCATAGCTATTGCATAGCATTTTTTATCAACTCACGCAATTATAATTATTTATTTATGCAGTTTCTTTTTTCTTTGACATTAAATCAAGTTACACTTTTTGAGCGTGGTTACTGATACGGAAAAAATTTTTCTTCTTTTATTGAATAAGTGGGAAGTCAATATCATTTAAAATATTTTTATTATCTCACAACACATGTAGGTTATTCAGGAATTTTTATCATTGAAACTATAGGTTTATGGTAAGTGAAAAAAGAAACATAAGTTTGAGACTTGATATCCTCTAAATACCATATCATCATATGATATGATAATATTGTAATATCGTATTATAATCTCCATCCGTGCGAGCTTCGTACAGTCGTACCATATACATACACGTTAAGCGAACCTTCGACCGACCTACATGGTAGGCGGAATGTTAGGTTTTATTTTCTTTACGGAATGTCTTGATTCGGTCGTCGCGCTCAAAGCCCGCGATAAAAGCTTAAAATCCGTTGTATAATATTTTAATGAGTTAAGATAAAAAAATGGCAAAAAAGAGGATACTAACGGAGTTTTATTCACATGTTTCTTCTCCGTTAGAGGAACCTCATTACTAAACGGTGGTAAGTTAATTAATTTATTAATTTTGCTGTTAGCCCGGCGGCTGTGACAGCTTCGGCGAAAGAGTTCCGCGGGCAGATGACCCACGGACTCCGGAGAACAACGTGCACGACGGTGCACGACGCACAACGAAAGATGGACAATCGACTAGAAGGGGGGGGGGGGACACGACACGATCCAAGGGTCATCAATCGATCAAATCGAGGTTCGAACCTCGGCTTGGATCGCAATCGATATGGGGACCTACCCAGAGGAAGGCTACGTATTGGCGTTGCGCTATCGCTTATGAATGAATAATTATACAAACAATTATTTATGAGAGCAATTTGTTTACGAGGATGATTAAATGATTTTGATTTTGCTGACATAATACTAAAATATCCCAATCTGGCATTTTGTCATTCCGTTAGTAGTTAAGGCCTGATTTATCCCAGTTGGTACTTTTACAGATTGATTCGGTGATAGCAGCTGGTTAGAGAAGATTTTAACAGATTTTGATTACAAGTAAAACGTAAACTAGTTAAAATTTTGTGAGTGATTATATTCATTTTTAAACGCAGTATCTGTCATATTTTTTCTAGTTATCATTTGCTCTGTGGCTAGAGCGTCAGGTCGCGAATGCCGAAGACGTGGGTTCGATTTCCACAGCGGCGACAATCTTTTCGTACTTTTTCTACATGTTTCAATGTTCAATCTTAAGTGCAGAGATTAGCACTATAAAAAAAAACTTTAAAATATTTTTTCTAATTATAAATTAACTTTTTTTTAATTTAATATAAAAAAATTAACTATTTTGTTTGTCACACATTTGTTTATTCACATATTTGAAAAAAACTACACAATTTTTAAACACGAAATATAATATAATAGTATTGGCAGCATTGTATACAGTGTGTCGTTACCATTGCGACAATAAATGAACACACGTCTAACGCTACTTGCCAATAATCATAAAAAAGTATTAACGTTAAATAAAATCCATAATTTAAAAATAATATTTTTCAAACAAACTAATTAAGTAAAAAAGAAACAATGTTGTAACATCCTATACAACTACAACTGACTGATTCAAACATTCAGAGATTTTTTCATTCGTTGCCACAGCGTCGCATTACAAGCCTCTCCTTCTAACAGTATGTTTTGTCTCTTTTAAATTCATTCAATCCATTCATATGCTTTGTGACCTTTAGAAATGAACTTTACGTTACAGTTTTATACGTAAGGATGTTCTAAAATTCTTTGTTTTGCAAAATTTAATAACTCTGTAAATATTGATGTTTAAAGAAAGTAAATGTTTAATCGAATTTTAAAAAGTTATTCTCTATATGTGTGTTCATTTATTGTCGCGATGGTAAAGACACGCTGTATATGTATATATATATAACAGTGACTAGTGTTGGCTGCATTGGCTTATGTAATATTTTAAATTGTTCCGCCATAAACTCTTGCCAATCGGATATGTTCAAAAATATGCAGCTAAGCGGGAAAAAGACAATGGATTCACAGACTAACTAGAGATGCTTATGCATGGATTTAAAGGCATGTAAATGTAAATGGATTTAAAGGCATGTTTAATTCAGATCTTTTATAACTGAATGATGCTTATTTCCATTGTTTATTGTCTGATTCTTAAAAATAATGAAAATGATTATAACGTTACAATAAAATGTATTTAATTTATATAAATATTTTTCAAGTCAATGAAAAATTTTCAAGGTCAAGTATATTAATTAAATTAATTTTTAAATAAAACAGTTTTGATTACCCAGATAGTTAATTTTTTCCGATAATTATTCTACCTTATTAGATAATTTAAAAAAAGGTGACTTTTTTCATTTACGAAGATTTTTTTGAAAACAGTGGATTTTAGGAGGTTTTTGAATTTCTTTAGTTTTTTTTTTCAACAGTTGGTAACACTGCATTTGAGTTTTGAGTTTCATTTTCTGTTGTCTGTCTGTTTTCTCTATGAATTTGGCTGATTGTCAATCTCAATTGTTGTGAGTGAAATATCAAAATTATTTACTATTTTATGTTTAATGTGACTTATATTGTAAAATAAAACTTAAAAAAATAGTTAATTGATTATTTTATTGTTACCTAGTAAGTCAAAATGGTGGAAGAAGATGAATATGCATGTGTGAACAGATCACAACTAAAAATCAAAGATAATTCTGGAATTAAAAAGAAAAAGAAGAAGAAATCAAGTAAAGAGACCCAAAAAGTCATTGAAAACGAAGTAAAGCAACAAGTAAAACAGCAAAAAAATAGTGATTCGAAAACAAAAGCCGAGCTTGCATTCCTAAAAATGCAAGAAAAAATGGTAAATTACAAACATTCTTTTAGTCTTATTGTTCCTATTGTCTTAGTGTTTTTATCTTACGATATAGCAATGCCAATTTAACAAATACATGGCATAAAAGCAATGGCTTATAGGAATGGGTTGTTTATGAGATTTAATTAACAATATAACTTGCATAGTAAAATTTTCCATTAGCGCTGGGTTTTTTCGACCTAAAATTAAAATTTTATTTGGTAAAGAAAAATCACTAATGAAATAATCAACAAGCAGAATTCTCTCGATAGAAGGTGTCTTACAGTTTTCAAGAAAAAAATATTTAAAACTATGACATTGCTCGCTTCCTTTATTATATTTATCATGTTGGCAGTACTGTGTATTGAGTTTTGAATTCAAATTAGTAAAATGGCGGATTTTTTAAGTAAAAATAAGAAGTTGAAACTTGTGTGTGCTTATAATAATGTTAACTTTAACCATATTTTAATAATGATAACTTAACCGTTATTATAATAATGTTAACTTTAACTGTTTAACCTTTCTGTAAAAAAAAAATATCAACCCACAACTCGACGGATGTCAATGGAAAACCTGAGCCCATTGTTGTTGCAAGAAAATCTATAAATAAGAAATGACAATAAGTATCACTGTGGATAGTAGATAAATCACTTGTGCATAGTTTTAACTTAATGCACAAATAGAGATAATTAATATAATATACAACAAGTTCTTTCACATTAAATTTGAATTGCATTTTCAACAATTTTTTTTCTTGCAGAAAAAGCAAAGAATTCAACAAAAAGCTGAAATGACCCATAAGCAGAGAGTTGAAAAGTTTAACCAACATTTGGATAGCCTAACAGAACACTTTGATATTCCTAAAGTTTCATGGACAAAATAATTGATAGGATTTCAAATGATCTGTTAATATTTCTAATTATTTTCTGTATTATTATAAATAAAATATTATAAAAATTATATTAATTTCCCTTCATGTTTATGCCATTAATATCTATGAATCTACTTCTATTAACAAAGCTGCAGGCGTTGTTGCTGCAAGATTGAGCCTGCTTGTCTATGGATATATCACAACCTCGACTGAGAAAGACTTCTCTTCCTAGTAAATTGGGTACCTGATACTCACTGTTACTGTGAAATTACACTAGCACAACATAACCAAGGCTCTAAAAATACACCAATTGGTGTAATTAGATTGCAATTCTATTGATTGTAGTCTTCCATATCATATATTCTATATTATCGGTCTTATATAATGTAATGTAAAGCGGAACAATTTTTAAATTGCATGATGCATGCATCATCTATAACGAGTTTGCTAAAAATAGTTCAATTTGTATTCCACTGCACACTATGTCCTAAGACTAAAGGTGAATAGGTTAGTGTTCAGAAATAGGTAAATATATTCATAAATTTGAAAAGGTCACTTTATTAGGGAATTAAAAAAACAATCATAGGTACAAAAAATGCCTTTTTGTAAAATGTCATGTACTTTACACAGTAGCTCTGGCACAAGTAAAAACTATGGTTATAATTATATAAAGTTATAAACATATCCTTAAACAATTTAATACAAACATAAAGCTTACACATTAGTAGTTTAAAAATAAGTACCTACCAAATAAAATTTCTTTTTTATTTATGTCTAGCTAAAGCACTACTCACATTTACTATCATAATTTACTGTGTATAAAATTTGAAATTCACATTTATTATACCAAAACAAATATTTATATTAATTAATTAAGTATATGACCAAAACTATTTTGATTGATACAATTTGTAACATAATTATGTATTGCTTGTTTATAACTTTATAAATGTAGAGTTCAACATATTTTTATGTCACATAATAACTTATATAGCGTTGGACGGAAAAATATCACAATATGTATATATAAAATATTACATTGATACATTTATGGTTCCCAATATCTAATATGTTACGAATTATTATTATATGTTATAGCTTTATAACAAAATCAAGTATAACTAATACTTTATATTGTAACTGTATATTTTAAAGTGATACTTTATAATGTCTGAATTGCACTAATGGACATAACAAGTAAACTGAGAGCTTAAGCTGTAACTATAGCAAATAACAAATCTTTACACATTAACAAAAGTTTGAACTTATATGATTGATGACAATTGGAATTAAGCAATACCTTTTTACAGAATCTATTTGGTTTTAACCAACTGCAGCGAAGCATTTGCATATGACCTGTATGTCATAACTACTAAACAACTGAAAAATAAAATATCTGGCGCCAATATGCATGTTTCCAAAAAAAGTTTTGCAGTTGGGTTTTTTAATTTCTTAATTATTTAAAAAAAAATATTTGAAAACTATGTTGAAAAAGTTTCTAATGTGTGATTAAATATACCCTTTCAGAAACTTTAAACAAAATTTAATTAACTTTAATTGTAGACTATCTATCATGTATTAATTTGTGTAACTGTTTGTATTACCAGCGTAGTTGTACAAACAAACAATAAAGATGTTATACTCAATGCTGTGGCACCATTATTTCTCCAAAAGGAATAACTGAAGGTGAATATTTTCACGAAATTTTCTTTAGTGGACCAAGGGTCACTGCCATCATCAAAATGCATCGGACATTGATCCCGTTCTCTTTCATATTCTTCCATTTCAATGGCAACTGCAGCACCCTCTGTATAGTTCCATGAGGTCACATCTTGCTTTAGATCACAGTATGGACCTAAAGCTTGTGACATTAACACCCTAAAAACAAATTTTATCGAGAAATATAAAATAAACCTCACATAACTTGGATGATTGATGGTAAAAGACTTTCATGAAAATAATACCTGTTAAGATCTGCTCTCTGATAAACCCAACAACGGTATTTCGAGAAAGGATCCAACTCATCGTAGGTGATTAAATATGATTTCAAATTCTCTTTCCAATATCCAATACACTTCATCTTATAGTCAGGGTCGCTGTATATATCCACAGGACGGCCCAAATGGTCCACAGACAAACAGTAGTTTTCTTTTATTTGTATTGTCTTCTGGTCAGTATCACAGACAGAGAAATCACTAATATTGATTTTACAGTATAAATTCGGTCGAGGGCTTAAAGTGACTCCTCCAAGTATCCTAGTTTCGAACCTCACATCTCCCCTTTGTGTGAAATTAAATTTACCAGCTACAGGACAACGAATAGGTGTTGGATCCTTTTTGAGAAATATGTCATAACGCCACTGCTCTTTGTTTTGAAATTGTACCCATGAGCAAACCGTATGGAAGTTGCTCTGAATCATGGCTAAGCCTTTTCGAAACCTGTAAAATAATTCAAAATTTTATTAATATGTACAAAAATCAATTACACTTATATTGTACATATTAATAATATTAATAGTAATAAAATTTACCTTATAACGTTGTGATGCTGAGGCACGAAATCAAAGCAAACGTAATCTTTCTGACATCCATCAACAGTCAGTCGAGCCATCATAACTCTTGTATCACGTTGTTCTCTAAAAAATTTAAATGTTTTTTTTTTTTTGTAAAAATGTTTTTCTCACATATGTGGATAATAAAATAAGTAATTTAATAAGTAACAACAGCATGACATTTGAGTCAAGTAATAAAAAAGTTGTACACAATAAAAGTATATCAACCTGCAAACATAAATAGTTCGCCTGTATCGCCCTTCATCCGGATAGTACGTTTCGATAATATGAGTTTCGTTGATGAATACATCGGCATCTATGTTAGCTGTGTTAATCCAATCTCCAGAAAAATTTTGTGGTAATCGACATCCCGGCTCCACTACTTCAGACTGTGAAAAACATTTGAACAGATATATTAATACACAATTACACATTATATAATAATATCAAAGAGAAATCTAGAAATAGAAATTCCCATGATACAATAAAATTTTTACCTTAACAGGGGTAATTCGGTATCTTTCTGGAGATTTCTCAACAGTTTTCAATGTGCTGCACTGAGGTGTAATAGAGGCACCAATATACAAATCGTCATCTCTGTTCTTCAGGAAACATCGGTACCTCTCATCCTTACGAGACTCTTTGGTATTGGCCACAGCAAAGAAATGATTTTTATCAACAAACCAATGTCCTGAAGTTTGAAAAATTTTCATAAATGTTCATAATACACTCTACATACGTATAATGCAAATGTGCACTACCAATGCACATAAATAGTCATATTATATTTTACTAATGATTGGGGCACTTCAGATTAACGCCACTGCAGATACAGATTTGGTGGTTTAGGTTAGGTTATTTATTTAAAATCAAAACCTAACTAAGTACTGAGTGTGTGGACATACAACAAGATTGCTCTTTATTGGGGCAGAAGCGCAACTTATTCTACTGCGTTATGGTTAATACGTAAGTATCACAATTGGTTTCATTAGTAGGAGTGACTCCTCTTTATTGGGGCAAAAGCGCAACTTATTCTACTGCGTTATGGTTAATACGTAAATATCACAATTGGTTTCATTAGTCGGAGTGACTCTTATCCTTGATACTTTGCTACCACATTGGTATTTTGTCCATCTGGCTTAATAGGACTACTACATGTATGTACTGTTAAAGTGGACATTTAATAAAAAATTGTTTCAAAAATTTATTCAGTTTTCTTTAAGACACAAAATAGCCTGCTTTAAAAAATTTTAATTTCCATATTTTTATAAATTGGGGAAATAGAAATATTTGTATTTGTGATATGAAAATCTCAAACAATCCACTTTAAGCTAGGACAAGAAAGCTAGTGTTTTTTGAAACTTACCTAAGCAACTATATTCAACAACACCATCAAAAGTACCAGACATTCCAGAACATTTCCTGTATGTTATATTGAACTTTTGATTAGTAATCAGAAACTGTGTTCCAGCTGTTTGACAACTCTTAATTTGATTATCAGGGTGATTACATTCACCAGTGAATCTAAATCTATTCTGGTAAGCAAAATGCCACACTCCCTCTAATGATGAACGGCAATTGACCTATGATGTAAAAACAAACATAAGAACTAAAAATAGTTATTTCTTAAAAAATTTAAAAATATGTATGTATTTCAATATTTAATAAAGAAATTAATAAGTTTATAAAAAGTAATGAAGTCTTATGAAGGTAAGTATATAGTAACTATGATGGATTAAACTTACAGGAACAGAATTTTCTGAAAATAATGTGATAAATTGCTGATCAGGTATAAGACTGCGGCAAACTCTCTCAACAGTTGGTTCTTCATCAGGAGCCAAGTCAACACAAGGAGTCTCAATCTTTTCTAGTACATTTACAGTGCGAGCTATCAACTTCACACAGTAGTAACAATTGGTATAACGGAACACCATTGTATAATTGACATGGTAGTCAGCTTTTATGTTAACACAGACCCCTCTGAAAAAATATTATTTTCAATAACATATACCTAATAGAATTGTCGAGTACTCATTGACCCAAAATACATTCAAAAGTTAGAAAAGGTAGTGTAGTATATGTAGTAAACACAAACCATTATTATTTTGTTTATTAAAGCCTGCACGTGTTATAATTAATTAAGAAGTATAACAACGTTTTTTTTATATCAAGTAGTGCGGTATTATGCACTGGAAAAATTACTAATTAACAAAATTATTTGTTATGAAATACTTTACCTTCCAGTCATTTCACTAGCATTTATATCAGTAATAGTTTGTTGGCCATTCTCAAAAGAAAACCATGTATTTCTTAGAACTATCGGAATTGTACACTCCGAAGAAACGCGAGGAACTGCAATAAAAAAAAATAAAACGTTATGGGCGTCACCGCCAACCAACTTGGTGCAAAATGTTTAAATACTTACTTTGACTAATTATTACTGGAAAAAAGAGAAAAATATGAAATAAACAGGCCATTTTATTTAGTCAATACTGAATTCCATTTGGAAATATCTAAAATGCAAGAGGTAATTTGCGAACAATACCCTATACCGTTTCGAAAACACAACACATTCAAATCATCAAGGAGTGACCAAGTGACAGTAATACAGATAGTGTTGCCGTTAACATTGTAGCTCAAATCCCCATATGCACTTCTACTTCAAAATATATTTTATCTATATATATAATCGGAATCTCGGAAACCGCTCCAGCGATTTTCATGAAATTTAGTATGTGCGTAGATTCGGGGGCGAAAAATCGATCTAGCTAGGTTTCTTTAGAAGATTTTTAGAAAATGTCATTTTATCCCTGTTTTCAGGGAATGAAAAATATCATTCGAATATGACGGTAAATTTCGCCGCAAAAAAAATGATATAATAGCTCGGTCGGTAATCGGGCGGCCCCAAAACAGACGGCCGCGGTTCGTATAACGATCATTTACACACTCTTTTTTTTTACTTTTTTTTCGATTCCAGGTCATTGCTTTCTTTATTTTTTATTTTTTGTCGATTTGTTATTTTGTTCTTTTGTTATTTTTTCCCCTTTTTTTTAAAATTCTTGTGTGAAAAACACCAGTTCATATTTTCTTATTATTACGTCGGTAAGATCGAAAAATATTGTGTATAAAAAAAGAAACAAACCGAGCTCGGTCCTCCAGGTACTAAATATTTTAAACGCGCAAGCTTAGAAACTCAAGTTCGTAAGTATGAAAATTCCTCATATTTCCCATTTTTAACTCAAAAAGCCATACTCACTCCCCATTTTATATAATAACGCGATAAATTCAAATTAAACATCACATAAAATTAAATTTAATGAGAAATAATTATTACCTTTAAAGAAATTTAAAAAAATATTGAATAGTTAAAATATTACAAAACTAATATAAATAATTAAAAATATTATAGTTTAATTTATTTTGTAATCTTATTACTAATACTTTTTTGACGTTTCAAATTTAATGCGATTGCCATTTTTTACCAAGACCCTTTTTTATTTATAGTCATAAGAGCAAGTAACAGTTTTCGTATCTAATTTATTCCTGTTATATGTCTTAATGAATGATAAATCTTATATTTACATTTACTTAACTTTACATTTAATTGATGAAATATTTTAAATTTTTTTAATTTTTTTCAGAAGTAATAGTATTAATTCCCCACAATTCCCAACAAGTATTATTCCCCAATTTATCCCAGCATACTTATAAAACTTCCCACGTTTGGGGGAATTTTCCACAGAATTTTATAACGAATCCTACCGGCCGAACGATAAACTATTTAATACCCATTTTTTTTTTTGTTTGGAGTACAAATTTCTGTGAACCTGGGATCAGCATTTTGTGCTGCACAAAATTAATAATTATGAGCACTGTTAATTAAGTAGTTTATTAATTTCTGAATGCCAAAACAATGAAATAAGTTACAGCTTTCTTAATGAAACCTATGGTAACTTTTACCATTAAATCCTAGATAGTATCAGGATAGATCATAGACGACCGGATTAGTAGGTGTGGGTTCGATTCCCACTACTGGAAAAATGCTGTGTGAAGAGCATGGTATTTTCCTGCGTATAAACACCCAGTTATATATGTATAATATGTCTTTATTTACAAAAGAAAAGTATGTTTCAGTATACTTATCAGTTATCTAGAACCCATAAAATAAGCACTGCTTAGTTTAGGACTAGAGAACGTGGTATAAAAATGAGTATAGTAATTTATCGATATTCCGTTATAGCGCATCCTTTCCTAGACGCGTTTTCTGTTGTCAAATGTATGTCTTGTCATTGGTTGTCAATAAAATGTCATAATTTATTGGTCGGTCTGTTTACCGCAACCTAAACATAATAAAGTTATTTGCGGTTGTAAAACAGTAAACTCACGCTAAATAAGGTAATAAATAAGTTTAAAAAAAATAATTTGGTGAATTAAAATGAAGGCATCGAAATCAAGAAATGTTAACATTACATTAAGTTATATCTTTCATTGATTTTTCAGCTATGGGGCGTCGAAAATCGAAAAGAAAGCCGCCTCCTAAACGTAAGGCGATTGAGCCCTTAGATCAACAATTCAATTGTCCTTTTTGTAATCACGAAAAATCTTGCGAAGTGAAAATGTAATAGAAATATACTTCTAAAGGTAATAAACTTCACTGTGTAAAATGTACTAACCTTCCCTTTATGTGTTTTTAGGGATCGAGCTAGAAATACAGCCAGAATTCAATGTCGGGTATGCTTAGAAGATTTTCAGACAACCACAAATGTTCTATCTGAGCCAATTGATGTTTATAATGACTGGGTAGATGCTTGTGAAAGTGCAAATTAATTTTATGTTTAACATTTATTCCTAATAGAATTTTCGTTATTTTAACTTTTTACATTTGCAGTCTAATTTGAGTGGTCCTTGAATAAATCTCAGTACTCTCACTTTTTATATTTTAATTTTATATATTTAAGTATAACCCAAAAGTTGAAATATTAAGTATTCCATGTGACATCATCATGTTTGTGAAAGTGGTTCTTTGTTATTTTGTAAATATTATAAAAACTAAGTTGAACTATTGATTTGCTATTTAAATAAAAATGATGTTTCATCTTTTAATGCCTTTTATTTGATAAATATTATAGTTTAATACGGTTCTTATATTATATTTACTTTTTTGCATATTATTTGCATAAATGTTAACACAATTCTGTTGTTTTACATTCTGTTTACACAATTACAACAGTACCATTGATTGGGAGGTTTTTGAAACATGTTTTGTTGTGCTTGGAAAGTGATTTCTGAATGCAGGTATACTCACTTCAGCAGTACAATGTGTCATAGCCAAATTCCAAGACACAATGAGCTAGTTCAGCTAGCTCACTGTGATATAATACATTAAAACTAAACTGCGGGAGGATAGCTGAAAGCGAAATACCAACACTTTGATGACTCCATGGCGCAGTTGCCAAGGTATTGGGTCAGTGTCGGGGGTCATGGCTTCGATTCCCACATGGGAACTATTTGAGACCTGCTGATAATTGTTTCGCATCTGGTTGTTTGTCCGCGTGAAATTTTTGTTTGTTAAAGTCCTTACTACACAGGATAATTTTATCCTAAAGTAAGGGCAATGTTTAAAAAAAAAACTGACATGTGCCAAGGAGACAGCCCGACATACGCCAGCCTGAACGGACCCACGACGAGAGCTGTGCGCTATCATGGGGCTTTACCTCTCGCTGCCTGCCGTGTTTTGTGCTATGGTGTACGACATGACCATGGGTCCGCCTCAGGGAGAGCTGCTTATAAACAATGGCTCTCCTGTCTCCCATGATCTCTGTCTAGAGTTCGTTGGCCGTGCAAAAGAGGCCGAACACAAAGGCGCGATGAATGTTCCAGAATGCCTTACTTGGAGGAGGGTGGAGTTGCTTCTCGAGAGGTTGCTGAAGTGACCAGCGCTGGCAGAGTCGCGGAAGTGTGCGAAAGCATTCCCGTGGGGCGTGGCCCTGCCTACCGATATGCGCCCTAAGTGGAAATTAGTTGGGGTTTTAATTGGTGCGAGTTCATATCATATCGAATAACGACCTCGATTGTAACAGCTTTTCGGTTATAGCGACGTTAGACTTACGACCTTTGAATTTAAACTTTCGTAGGAAATTTATTCGGATATGCTGCGACTTGCTGTTATGAATACCATTTATAACAGATTCCATGCGCATATTGCGCCTGAGTCGGCAAAGGCAAAAGACTCATTCATATATTAAGCATTCTTATCCTTTGTTTAAATTTACAGATTCCCAGATGCGCTTGCATTGTTTGTAGTAGTGTGTACAAGTCTTAGTGTACAAAGTTGAACTTACTGTTAGTCTTGGCATAGCGCGTACCTGATTATGAATCAGGCACAAATTATGACAAGGCTAGAGGGCTGTTTGTTTGGTGAAGGCAAGAATCATTTGAATATTGAAGAAATTGTGAAAATAGAATACACCTTACAGCGTATACAAAAATAAAACTGGATAAAGCGACTTCCGGTTAGTGTCGACAATAAGTGGTCCCTCCAACATCGTTATAAAGGTTATAACTGAAATCGACTGTAATTTCTAAATATGACAATTTAGTATTTTTTAAATATTATTTCAATTTAAACTGTTTTAATTTTGATCTATGATCTGTAATAAAGTTATGACGGACTGGACTTACCCAATATTCATTCATAAATCATAATCAATAATTATCTTTAAAGAAAAAAATCTCTAGCAAGATTGCGCATGCGCCGAAGTAGTTGTCGTCTTTTTAGTTGAAGCTTTTGGTCGTCTAGCTCACTCACTCTATTTCTCTATATATCTCGGTATGCAGGGGATGCGGCGGGTAAACAAGCAATTGGTAGTGTATTTTTATTGATATTTTAGTTTTGTACATACCTATAACTTTATACATACAGTATGGCTTTTATAAAGATGCCCAAATTCACACAGGAGGTTCATAGTCGGTAGTATAATCGTTTATTGAAATAAAAACATTTTTTTAGGGAATAGAATGGCTATTTTTAAAAAATAAAATAGCCATTCTATTCCCTAAAAAAACAGAACTTTTTGACAATGCGGTAGTTATTCATAAATGGGTCGTATACTTTTGAAACGAACTTGTGATTGTTAGTTATGAATGATTAAAATAAAGAGTTACCCATAAATCACGCACTTTCTGAGATAAGTTCAAATGAATGTAATAAATTAATTACGAGTGATTTTAAATACTTATCATTTTTTATACTTTATTTATGTCTAGAATTTAATTTAAAAAAATGGATACACTTAGAAAAGCCTCCCTGTATATTTTACACTGAAAAGAGTCAAGATCATTTTCTTCTCAAGACAATCACCTTTTAACAACCACCGTTAAGTTTGACACGACCGTACATTCGATAACTAAGGCAGCCTATTCACTGAAGCGGAGCGAGGCTTCAGAGCGGAGAAAGCATAATAGTTAAAAAAGACAATATTGTTTATTAGCTTGACCTAAATAGAGCTGCCAAGTGCCAGCGGGGTTAGTGTTGCGCATTAAGTAATCCTACGGAGTACGGAACTACTGGTGTTGCAACGCATTTGATACATAACGGTTCTGTTACAATTCCAAATCAAAACACTTAACAAAGGCCTCGCGCATCCCTATAATCGGAAGAGCGAGGGGCGTGAGCGGCGTACGGGACACCTCGCTTCGCTCGAAACTTACAACCAAGGCGCGATGACACAACACTTTTACTCAAAGATCCAAGGCCGATTTCGCCCATTATTGCTCTCTCGGACCGCTCATCTAGCCTCTCTCGCAGTCTAGCCCCAACTATGAAAATTATCGTTGCGAGTTAAACGGGCTCAATAATGGCCTCGCTCATTTCGCGGTCGAGCCCCGGCTATAGGATAACATAAAATATCCCCTCAGTAATTTTAGTATAGATTGGAATGTATGCTGTGTGTTGTGCTGGAGTAAATAAATTAATAACAGATTCGAACTTCAATAAGTAGTTTATTTCCAACAATAAAATATGTTTAATTACTGACAGGACTAATCATCTATGGCAAATAATTTATTTGTAAAGATAAACATTTCAGAGTTAAATGTCTTTTATTACAATAAGTTCTTTCACATACTAGATTTCCTACGTTATATATGCGTTATGCAAATATTCGAAATATTGCAAAATGTAACGTTGAATGAAAAAGCTTATACGGTTTGGGTTAACATAGAGTGAAATTTAACAGTTACTTGATAAATACAGGGCTGATATTACTAATGAAAAAATACTGAAGTGAAATTTTATCCATTTTACTACTAACACAAGATTATTGCTAGAGCTAGTTTACACCAATAAGGCCATTAATGATTGCCTGCCAATCAATATTTGAAACTTAGCTTAAATATCACTTTGTCATAGATAATAACTGGCAAATGTGTTATAAAAATGTAAGTAGTAACCGCATCTAAAAAAGCATTTTATTACAAGTACCGTTTTTACACATATTCAATGTGGAATGTACATAAAAAAGTTACAAAAACAAGAACCTAACAATGATTACAATTATTAACTTTAATTTAAAAATATTGAAATACTACTTGGTTTATGTTATTTTTTGTATGGGAATACATAATTTGGATGTAAAACAACAGTCAATATTTAGATCCTTTTCTTTACATATTTAATACAACATACTAGATTTTTTTTAAAGTTTCTATTATTTAAAACAATAAGTCACTTTCCAAACTAATGATATATTAGGTCATATCATAAATGACTTTTGTAACTACAATAATAAAAAAATACATAAAAATAACGAAATGCATATATTGCAACTCTGAATATTAGTTGTAATGCAACATTGCATTAATACATAATTATTTTGTTGTGAAGACTATTTCCTCATATAAAGCAATTTAGCTTTAAACTAGATTATTCTTAATATCGATATATTCTTCAATTTCTAATAACAACAATTAGATTTCTATGGAATAAACTTTTCTTTTAATTTTAAACAGTTACAGTGCAGATTCAATTATCCGGACTTTGTTCACACCTAGTCGCAATGAGCCAAATACCGTTTTGGTTTAATCAGTGCCTAAAAAATATGTACTTACATATGTGCGGAAATTTATATGTAATATCATAATAAACATTGATCTTTGTTCATCTTAAAATATATTACTCATTTTTATAATTTTGATTGAACATCTACATTATATAGATACCCAGATCACACAACAATATACCAGAAAATATAAAAGATCTCCTTCTAAAGTTGTTATACAAAAATTGTGTATCTTCAGTGTCTTTATATTCTGGTTAAACGAATCCCCACTGTATATGTTACAATGATATCTCAGAACATCAAGCCTTTTATTATTAAAATGTGTAATTATTGTACTTTTGGAAATTTAATTAATTGCAAATGACACAAACTTTATATAATAAGACTCCGAAAGACTATATCTACTGTGCCATTTTCTATCAATGAATAATATGCAACTTGCTACAATTAATTATGTTGTATTGACATCATTTCCTTATAACACTAAATATGCAATAAACAATTGTCATATATGCCTTTATATAAACAACAAAACCAACAGCATGAAGCTGCATCACATCAATCAAAACGAAAACGGAAGTAAATAAATATTACTCTTGCTAAATTATAATACAGTATCATTATAACATTGAGCTATTGTCTAGTCTTACAACCCCGGGATTCTCTAACCATGTCATATATGGATTTGGAAACTTAATACTAATTTTTTTTCTATGGAAAGTATATACAAAGTAGCTAGGGAAGATTTTCTACCAAGTTCAAAATGTAAGACATGACATGGTTAGGAGAGTAGCATACCACCAAGCCCTCACTGTGCATAAGCTGTGTACAGGTTTATAGGGTGTAAAATAGCTCAGAAAAAAAAGGTAACTATTTTTTAAAACAACCATTATGTGCAACCCAATAAACTTTCTAAGGAATGCACATATGGGGAAGCATTTCAAAACAACTCTTATTCAATTCCATTGATTAAACATTTATATACTTCATAAACATATTATAACAGCACACATAGCATATAAACATCCAAGAATAACACTAATATGGTTTACATATTTAAAATTTACCCATGTCAACAAAAGAATCATACTGGAGATCATAACTGTCGCACACGGTGTCTTCCTCATCAGAGACCATAGCACTTTGAATGGATGTTAAAATTTTCACTTCAGCATTTTCATCATCACATATAGCTGTGTTATCGGAACTATCACTATTGCTTTCAATGTATTCATATAATAACTTGGATTTGCCCATGTCCGTAATGCTGCAGACTTCGGAGGGCTCATATGTGCTGAGCACTGTGGATGTTTCGTCGATGTTGATGACGTCGAATGAATTTGAAAGCAAAGCATCGTCGTACAGTACAATGGGGGCGATTTCGATGTGGGATGAACATGGGTCTTCTGTAAAGTGGCCGGAATCAGCTATCTCGGATACGTTAAGTGATACCGTGTTCTCTTCATTCGCCGACATGCTCTTTGAGTTTGGACGCTCAGTTAGATCACTACGATTATCCACTGGCTGTTTTTGCAGCGTTTTATTTTTAGGATTGTCATCACTCAAAATATTGCCCCTTGATGATGCGGATGTGTCGTCTGATAAATCACCTTCTGCGTTCAAAGTCACCGAGTAATCGTTCTCATCCTTGTCTCCTTGCAGGTGTTCCAAGTCGTCAACGCATTTGGTGGAATCGTCGCTGCTGTCTGACAGGAGCAATTCCGTACTGCGATCCAGGATCGCTGTGTCCATGCAAGTGGACATGTCGTCTTCGAATATGATTTCGACACTGCGGATCCTCATCAGTGGCATTTTGGATGGTGATATCTCGTTGCCCTTGGCGGTTCTCCCTCTCTTGCTAAGAGTGGGGTCCCCCAAGGACTCTGCGCTTTCGCTTACTTCGTCGTAGTCGATTTCGTAGCTCCGCAAGTCTGAATTGCACGGGGTGCATTCCGTCACTTTAGCGTTGTGGCTTCTCGATGAATGGATGTGTGCATTGGTGGAATGGCTTGGTGAGGGCGTGCGTGTGGTATGCGTGTGTAGTAATCCCTAAGGTTGTAACAATTCTTATTGTATCGTGGTGCCGAGGTCGAGACCGCCCTCCTCCTGCATCTTCGTGAGGAATTTGAATACGCGGGATTCTTCGTCGGTCTGTTTGACCATGTCAACCAGAGCCAGCAGCTTCTTAATACCGATAAATATCCTGCGAGATACAATGCAAAGTTAAATGGTAGTATACCATTTATTTTTAATTAGATGTATTTTTTAAAATAAAGGTTTATGAAACTCTCATGTAGAAAGTAGATTTATAAAAAAAAAATATATTGCTAATAAACATAGTTCTTTTATTCTTAACTTTATAATGCGAAATAAAAGCAGCAAGAACTTTTTTTTTATCAAATATTACCCCTACTGTAAGATAAGGTAACTGTATTGTAAGGGTGTTTTGTAAACACAAAAAGAACAAGGATAAGCATTTATAAACTATTAAATGCAATGCACAATAAACTAGCAGCACACATTGAGTGGGCATTAGTAAATTAATATAGTCAACTCACTTGGCACCCCTCAGGTCGTTTTGAATCTTGGCCAGATCTCTCTTGCTGAATGCATCACTTTCTTCAAGCACGGCCATAACATGTTCGGGTTGCGATAGATTTGGTACGTGGAGAACGCCCGTGAAGGCAGACAGGACTTCCATGTCCTCCAATACTTGTCTGTTGGAGATATGTTTTGTTAATTTATTTAAAATTTTTATTAGCAAATTAAAAAAGTCAATGTAGAACATCATATTTTCAACAGGCTTTGGACATATTACAGCCATCTAAATAAGAGTATCCAAAAATGGGCAAAAATAATGATATTTGAATGCAATGATTTATTCTATACATACTTTTGCAACATCTCTTGTATGTAAGCATCTTGAGGCTCGGTCCTTACCGTCACGTGAACTGCTTGTTCAGTTGACATTCGTTTGCAACGAAAATAAATCACAATACCTGCGACTGCTGGTGCACAGAATGAGCAGCTTCCTGCCCTTAGGCGGTTGCTTCTTTAGTAGCACGAGCAGCGCCTGAAGCGTGAGGTTGGAGTAGCGCGGCCCGATGGGACCGTAGTCCAACAGTCGCTCAATGTTGTCCACGAGGATGCACGACAGACTGGAGCGGTACGCGTCGTCGAAGTACTGCGAAAGGGCGATACGGTACAGTCGCGCGCATCGAAAACCTTGGTAGTACAGTCGCGCGCGTTGAAAGTCTTTGGGGTACAGTCGCGCGCGACGAAAACCTTGGGGGTACAGTCGCGCGCGTTGAAAGTCTTTGGGGTACAGTCGCGCGCGTCGCGCGCGTTGAAAGTCTTTGGGGTACAGTCGCGCGCGACGAAAGTCTTTGGGGTACAGTCGCGCGCGTCGAAAATCTTGGGAGTACAGTCGCGCGCGTTGAAAGTCTTTGGGGTACAGTCGCGCGCGACGAAAACCTTGGAGGTACAGTCGCGCGCGTTTAAAGTCTTTGGGGTACAGTCGCGCGCGACGAAAACCTTGGGTGTACAGTCGCGTTCGATGTAAACCTTGGGGTACAGTGGCGTGCAGAATATAATATATTCATACGGGCCGCGATTGAAGTTGAGTGCAATATCTCTAATTATCGATTAATACTGCTTGTATTAATGGATAATTAGAGTTATTAGCTTAACACCTCAAAAATGTTTACAAAACCGAATTACAAGGTTGTTCCCAACAACATATAGTAGACAACAGACAGCGATTGGATACCATCAAGCTGCATATTGCGTCATAGCTCAGTATGGGAGCAAATCTAGAAAACCTTCAGAGGCGCGTGGCAAATTTCTGTGCGCTCTACTGAAACTTAATGACCTTTGTTAAAGTTATCGAGTTATGAAACAATGTTCATTTATTCAACGGGGTTTTCAAATTTTTAAATAATAAGTATACTTCAGCATGCGATTGTACATTTTTACATAATATTTTTCGCAAACGAGTTTTTTAAATGCTCGTGTTATAAATAATTACCTTTCGGATCTGCAAGCACTTGGCGGATTCGGTGAAGCCGACCATGTCTTCGGGCGAGCAGACCTTCACGAACGGGAAATCGGACATCTTCGCTAATTCGGCAGCCAGGGCGGTCTTGCCGCTGTTGGGTGGCCCCTCCAGAAGGACCGAGACTAGACCTATTGGACAACAGGTGCCGTTAGCGTCGCTCTCTATCTGATTAACTTGCCTGTCCACCGAACGGCGTAGTGGATAGAGCCTGATTCATACGTCAGAGGGTGGAGGTTCAGTGTCCACTACTGGAATAATATTGGTGATTGACATAGATATACAGCGTGTCGTTACCATCGCGACAATAAATGAACACACGTCTAACGCTACTTGCCAATAATCATAAAAAAAATATTAACGTTAAACAAAATCCATAATTAAAAAAAATATTTTTCAAACAAACTAATTAAGTAAAAAAGAAACAAAATTTGTAAAACCTATACAACTCGCGCCACAGCGTCGCATTACATGCCTCTCCATCTAACAGGATGTTTTGTCTCTTAAATTCATTCAACCCATTCATATGCTTTGTGACCTTTACAAATGAACTTTACGTTACAGTTTTATAGGTAAGGGTGTTCTAAAATTCTTTGTTTTGGAAAATAACTCTGTAAATATTGATATTTAAAGAATTTAAATGTTTAATACAACTTTAAAATGTTATCCCCTATATGTGTGTTCATTTATTGTCGCGATGGTAACGACAAGCTGTATATATTTATATACTTACGTTTTTATTACAAAATAAAAGCATCGTTAAGTATGCTTATCATGTCTATCAGTTTCGCTTAGTTTGAGACCAGATAACGTCGTGTGACAGTAAGATCATCATCATTTCAGCCATTTTCAGTCCACTGATGAACATGAACTCCCTCATAGACTGCCACGAAATGCGATCCTTTACCACTAGCATCCATCGACTTCCCGCACATTTGCATAGGTCGTCACCTATACCGGTTGTTATTGGGAGCACTTTACTCGGCGAGTTCAGAGACATAAATTTATTGATTTATTTTATGTAGCAACATTTTATTATACCGCTTGCTTCAGTCATCCTCGCTTGCTGGATGTAAAGTTGTCCGTCCTCCAGCAACGAGGAAACTGGCGAGCCCCAGTTGATGATTCCGCGAGACAGGAAGTGCTCCAAAGCTTCGGCGGCTGTACCGAACGCCTGAGAAGAAACATATCTTTCTGTAAACCCTAAAACGATAAACAGGTTTAGCTATAAATATCACCGACGTTGCATTAAGGTCCCACCACATGACTATTGCTGAGTACATTGCCAAACAGCAGACAAATAGTGGACATTTATTATACACGTAAAAAAACCGAAACAGCTAAATATTTCATTGATTCACCGACCATTGGGATTCTAATGACATCGCAAGGCGATACGGACTGATGTCAAAATGCTTAATTAAACATGTTATATTGAAAAATAAAGAAGTTCCTTGTTATGGTAGCTCATGATTGTATTATTTGTGAATTGTTATTTACCAAAGTTACATCAATAAAGTTTATTTTTTGTTTCTTTCGCACGAATATTTGTCATGAACGTTTGATGATGTATGTAATAGTATTGACGATAATTGTATCAAGCTTCATCGGTCAACAGGGCAAGTCAAAAAAAAATTACAACAAAGTTACTGGACCCAGCACCGATTAAGACAAATCAATTTAGACATTTTTAAGTGACAATAGAGCTGGTTCCTTTCACGCTCAAAGGTTAAGCATAACTATTCAGCGAGGAAATGCAGCTGGCGTTGTTTGCACCATGCCGCATGGATTAGTTTTATTAGACAATATGTAATTTTAGATAGATTTAATCTTGTAAATATTAGATCAATGAACTGTATGATATTAAAATAAAGGAAAATAATAAGAAATACTGAACGGGCAAATTTACGACTTTAAACATTGTGTAGCACGACCCCCCACTAGATGGAGTGACGACCTGTGCAAGTGTGCGGGAAGTCGATGGATGCAGGTGGCTCAGGATGGTACTTCGTGGCAGTCTGTGGGGGAGGCCTATGTTCAGCAGTGGACTCAAACGGGCAGAAATGATGATGATGATGATGATGATGATGATGATGATGATGATGATGATGATGATGATGATGATGATGATGATGATGAAACATTGTATTGCTTGTAGCGAGGTGCGCTCACCGGCTTGATGTCGTTCTCGAGCGCGTGCAGGAAGTCGGTGCGCTCCACCATGAGCTTCTCCATGGCCTCGGGGTCCACCTCCACCTTGGAGGAGGCCTTGATGAGGCGGTTCATGGCCGTCGACTGGGCGGCGCGCACCAGCCCCTCCAGCTCGGCGCCGGAGAAGTTCTTCGTCAGCGCCGCCAACTCCTGCGGAGGGGACGAGGCCTTTCATATCCTCGTTTTCGTACTAACCGCTTACGTCATTGACTCATTCATTCCGTATATAAATCATAGCCTATGGTGATTCTGAAGTAGGAGCTTATCCTCAGTAGTATATGCTGAAAGGACATGGTCAATACCGGTTTCAAATGAGGGGTCTTCGAGCGCTGATCCAATGGACTGGTTAAGAACGAAATCGAGCGCTGCTCGATACGCCTTATTTGATAAAAATCGCTACATTGGTATAATAATGATCCTACATTGGTACATGTCTTTTTGCAGGGACGATAATTATCTGCATACTATTATATTCATTATGTATTTTAACTATCATTATAATAAAGCTCTGAAGAATTATCCCGTATGTTCGTAAAGTTATTTATTTTAAACATAACAGCTTACGCTTACGCTTTACTAATCCATTTAAGGGTGAATGACATTTTTACTTGTAACAAGTTGATATTTGTTGATATTTGTTTTCCCATATGAAGAATTCCATAATTCTTCATATGGGAAAACAAATATCATCGCCATCATCATCCTCCTACTTATCCCACCAATGTGAATCATGTTGTAAGTGTTTTTGGCTATGGTTTATGACTGACCACCTGCCTAACATCAACTCTTGTTGGGAAACAAATCCGGAACAATTATCACACAAATCCATGTCCCGCATGGGAGTCGAACCCACGACCGCCGACGCCTAAGCCAACAGCTTAGCAATGGCGCCACCGAGTCAAAACAACTAAATATACTCTGTCTGCGCCTAACATTTTTATTAAGCAATTTATTGCACAGACTCAATAACGCATCAATATGTTAAAACACACATCATTCAACTTTTTACGGTCAACAACGCGCTATTTTTATATTGATTTTTCCAAACAAATACAAGATCATCCAGAGACTTTGTTCGCATTTATGTCCAAAACGAGAGATATTCGAATAAATAGATCCCCGAACGCCCCTCGGAGCTTACCATCACACATAGAATGTGCGCGAGCCGAGCGGCTTATTTAAGCTGACCTTCGGGTCGACGTCCTCGGCGATCTTCTTGTACTCGCGCATCCGCTTCGTGTGGATCTTGAGGATCTGGACGCGGCCGCTCTCGTCGGGCAGCCCGATCTCCATCTGCACCTCCAACCTGCCGGGCCGCAGCAGCGCCTCGTCGATCATGTCGCGCCGGTTCGTCATTCCGATCACCAGGATATTGTTCAGCTGGTCCACGCCTGCATTCGAACATGTCAATTACGACCACGATACTGAACTTTAAAGAGTATTTTGTATACAGCGTGTCGTTACCATCGCGACAATAAATGAACACACGTCTAACGCTACTTGCCAATAATCATAAAAAAATATTAACTTTTAACAAAATCCATAATTAAAAAAAAAATTCAAACAAACTAATTAAGTAAAAAAGAACAAAATTTGTAACATCCTATACAAACCGCGCCACAGCGTCGCATTAAAAGCCTCTCCTTCTAACAGTATGTTTTGTCTCTTTTAAATTCATTCAACCCATTCATATGCTTCGTGACCTTTACAAATGAACTTTACGTTACAGTTTTATACGTAAGGGGTTCTAAAATTGTTTGTTGTGGAAATTTTAATAACTCTGTAAATATTGATGTTTATAGAATGTAAATGTTTAATACAATTTTAAAAAGTTATCATCTGTATGTGTGTTCATTTATTGTCGCGGTGGTAACGACACGCTGTATAACCGCTTTACTGATATTTGCACAATATAATTGCTGATAGTCAAAAAAAAAATATGTCATCTTTCATCCACTATGCCAACGAGTGAAAAATGTATGACCTGTCATTGTTTGCTAATACAACGGTGTTGACTTAGCATCTTTCGTTGAAACGAATTGCCAATAGGATCATACATTCTTTTCCTTGACAAGAAATTTTTACACATTTTATTTCGAATTTCTTTTAATTATATTGCTCTGCTTACGTCATCAACGGCAAACATGAGCCTTAAGCAATTAATCTAATATAAAATAATAAGCTTAATACATACAGGGATAGAACAGAGTCATAGGTACCATCTATCTTGGAGAGCAGTTGGTTGACGACGGTATCGTGCACGCCAGTGTTTCCGCCCACGGAGCCTCTCGCCTTGCAAATGGCGTCTATTTCGTCGAAGATGATTATATGGAGGCCGCTGTTTGGTCCGCACTAAAAATACCAACAAATTAAGTAAAAAAAAAGAAAGCATTAACCATTTTCAAGTGATAACAGATTAAGTACAAAACAGGCCTCATACCGATAGCCCCCTTATAGTGAAGGCCAAGACCCTCCACTTGCGTGTCTGAAAACTGATTGTGTCAACGACTGGAGTCTATACATGGCAGTAGATCACAGGTCGAAGTATCAAGTCACTAAACTATCATTGATATAGTAACAGATCTTCTCAGTTGATTAATAACCATATAAGACAAAAGATATCAAGTCCAGTTGAGAATATTTATCCGTACTAGACGAGAATACATTGACAATCCGTAAATGGACACTTTTCAAGGCAGCCGCTTGTAAGTTTACATTTTACAAGTAAAGGAATTGATTTTTTTTTTTAATAGCGGCTCTTTACTTCACACTTTTCTTATGTAAATAAACACATATTATAAATATATAAACACCCAGATACTGGAGAAACGATCTAACCCACTCCCTATGGCACACGAGACAGTTGTACTACCCACTACGCGATCAGGTCATTAGATAGATTTGACAACAATTATATTTTATTACAGTTATGTGCTGTTGGATTCCTGATAAATAAAAGCCATATACAGAACTCATATATATTCGTGTACAATACGTAATCAGTATACAGCGGTCGTTTTTGGCACTAATATGAATGTTTCTGAATTAGTGGAGGTGTTAATATCCGACAATTATGCGTTCGCGCATCGTTCGGCGAAATTGTTGATACCGTTAGCACTTAATTGAAGGTCGACAATGAAAGGCATACTAAACTTTGGCTATTATGTGAGAAAATGGCAAGCGAGGTGGCGGATCACCTGATGTGGGGATGTACATGCGGTGCCACATTTAAACAAATTGGGCCCCGGCTACCACACTCACCAGACGAAACGCCGATCTTCCGTGAGGTCATGGTACTTACCCGGACAGACCTGCCCATTTGTGCAACAGTGGACACTATTGCGTGGCCCAACCACACAAAGCTGTCGATAGGCCGAACCCTTTCACAGAACTCACCCTCTTCTCCTCTTCCTCCGCGTCAGCGAACAGCCGCCGTATGTTCGCCTCGCTTTCGCCCACGTACTTGTCCAGGATCTGGGGCCCATTCACGATCTTCGGCTCGCGCGCGTTCAGCATCTTGCCGATCTGGCGCGCCATCAGGGTCTTCCCCGTCCCGGGGGGGCCGTATAACAGGATACCCTTCACGTGCTTGCACCCTGAAATACGTATGTCCATTATAATTTGTAGAAAATTTATGTACGTATATTGTCCACGCGATATTTGTGTTTGTGTGTGTGTGTGTGTGTACGTCCGTGCGCGTAAAATTTGTAGACAAAAACTAATATATAAACTAGTTGATTGCTTCATAAAAATGATTTATGGTTCCGTACCCAAAGGGTAAAAATTTTTCTTATCACTAAGACTCCATTGTCTGTCTGTCTGTCTGTCACCAGGCTGTATCTTTTGAACCGTGATATTTCGACAGTTGAAATTTACACAGATGATGTATTTCTGCTGCGAAATACATCATCTGTGTAAATATACTGCTATAACAACAAATACTAAAAAACAGATTAAAAAATATTTATGTGTTGCTCCCATACAACGGACATGATTTTTAGTCGTTTTTATAGATAATGGTACGGGACCCTTCGTGCGCGAGTTCGACTCGCACTTGGCCACTTTTTATAATTCCATGTTTTACGCATTGTGTCATCCCTAACAATTGGATCCAAACTAATAGCGCGTGTCTTCCTCTAAATTAAATTAGTGCAGTTGCCACTTGGGTTCCATTCCCATTGATGTTGTGATCAATTACGGATTCTAAATGAGCATTTAAAGACCACTTAATTGGCATACGGTTTAATTTTTTTTAAAAAAACTTCCACGCTAACTTCCTTCCGGTTAGCTATAAGCAGATTCATTTCTAATGATGTACTTCACGTAAATGATAAAACGATATTAATTTACGCCCAATTGAGAAAGAAACATAATTCGTGTGCGGCCTCTAGGTTAATGTTGTACCGTAAGCGGTATGCTTGCCGTACACATGCCGCTTAAACTTAAGAAAATTTTGAGAAACGCATACAACAATTGCTGACAGAGTTATTAATTATTAGTTTCAATTTATTTTTAATAGTCTTAGTGATGAAGGTCAATGTGCAAAACCTTTGGAAAGGGACAATCGGCTAAATTCGGTTTTGTAGAGCGCTATCTCTGTCGCTCACTATCGCAGACAGAGATAACGCTCTGCGAAACCGAAATTGCTGATAAATTAAACTTGTTGAAAAGGCATACATATGAATCAATTCTGAATCGGATTATCGCTTATTATAAACAGTGGATTCTGCAAGACAATCTGAAATGTCCTTCACACTAACAAGCAGTACGGCCCAGCAACGTTCTAACAGTCAATTGAGTGAAAAGAAGCTGGTTTTCGAGAGAATTTTCCGTTTTACAGAATACAGGCGTGATTTAGTTACACTTCTGCGTTTCGTCTGGTGAGTGAGGCAGCCGGGGCCCACTTTATTAAAAGGTGGGAACGCATCAGTAACTCAACAGCAACCCTACGGGAGTTGCAATTATCCATGGTAACCATAATAGCTTGTTTACCACTTTCCCACATAAAAAAAAATTATAACAATCCCCTTACCCAGTTGCTCCACAACCTCCGGGGGGAAGACCCGGGAGGCGAAGGCGCGTCTGAATATCGCGTTGAACTCCTTGTCCAGGCCACCGATGCCCATTTTGCCAAAATCCCAGTCGGGGTTGATGATCGATTGCCGCGGCTGTTTCCTGTACAGAAATAAGCAGCGTTCATTCATTCCTAAAAAGGCCCAAAACTAAATGCTCTTTCCGATGTGTGAATCCAATTCATAACGCACGCACGCACGCACGCACACACACGCACGCACACGCACACACGCACACGCACGCGCGCACAATTTTTATTTGTTTATTAAAATTATTTTTTCTCTTTGTAACAAAATTACTGTGTTTATGTGTTTTTACGTTTATGTACCAAATAAATATTTTCCATCCTTATTTCTTTCTTTCTTAATAACAGCCTATAAATGTCCCACAGTTGGACTGTACTTTACTTGACGTACTTAGTGACTTTAGCATAGTACACAAGTCCCCATCGCGGTTTGGCAGACATGTCTTGGAATTTTTTTAACTATAATTGTGAAAATACACAGGTTCACGGTGTTTTTCTTCACCTATGAGCATCTGACAAACGATCACTTTGGGACCGAAACAGGGAATTAAAGTCAGGTTGCTCGAGCATATTGAATTAAAGCGCCGAGACACTGACCACCGCGGCTATTATACGTGTACTTTAATAAAAGGATGTATATCACTGGCATTCTCAAAAAACAATTTTTCTTTATTTGCTCTTATAAGAATGTAGCTTACTATATATAGCAAGACTTTATGCTAAAAGGAACGGAAACGGACTGGCCGAGCAACTTAGGATTACTTTACTTTACTGGGCTTACACCATGTTCGGGGTAACAAAAATGTTGCCAGACTTTGAGAGCGGGCCGTTATTAACTCAAACTACAGGAGAAACGCGAACCTATAATGATTCCACTTCACGCTGGTCTTCTGCGAGCGGCCTTATCTTTTTTCGACTAATGTCCGTACAGTGGTCGAAATTCGACAATAATTATTGTTGAAACTTTTACGTAAACATAATATTCATTTTAAATTTTCGAACACAAAAAAATACAACAAAAGAAATGTTCACGTAACGAACATAATATTATGTGCCGTTCTTACAGCCGAAAGCAGATAAACATTTTCTGAATAATGTTTACAAGCAGACAGATCACTCTTTTCGGTGAGGACCATTTAAGCTAAATATTTATTTTTAGCCTTTAGCTTTGCCGTGATGAAGGAATAAGATGAAGAATAATTACCCTTTCGCCTTTCCCACTAGGTTCAAGGAGGAGTTTTCGGCCTTGTCGAATTGTATGCACGCGTCGGGGAGCAACCTCCCCATGCGAACTCTACGCGGAACTGCATTAGCGCCCGAAGCCAAAGCCTGCACGTCCACAGCTAAAAGGAAAAGTGAAGTTACAGCAAATACAGGGTGATTTTATAGACGACGAACGTATTAACAGAGCGTATGCGGAATTTGATTTTAAATCTGAATCTGGTGCGTACTTGTGAGCTAATTTTTCAATATTATTTTTAATTTTTTAAAACATTATTGACGCCTTAAGAAATTCCTGTCTTACCGTCACAATACAATAACCTATTGGCGAGCACTAAAACTTTTCGCTGAACGCATAATTACTAAACCGCTTATCAATAGGGTGACCACTCTTAACGGGATAAACAAACAATGTTTGATTTGATATTTTTCTGGTTATTTCTTGTCAAAATAAAATATTAATATTTTTTTGAATTATGGAATGCTCAATTAACATTATGTCAAAGTATGTACTTCGTCTAAAAAATCAGCCTGTATTACAGCGTGTAGTTACAACCGTGACAATAAATTAATACACGTCTAACGCTACTTGCCAATAATCATAAAAAATATAAAACGTTAAAAAAATCCATAATTAAAACAATATATTTTTTAAATAAACTTATTAAATAAAAAAGAAACAAAATTTGTAACATCCTATACAACTATAACCGACTGATTAATACATTCAGACACTTTTTCATTCGTTCCCGCAGCGTCGCACTACAAATCTCTCCTTCTAACTACTAATCTCTCTTTCAAATTCATTCAACCCATTAATATGTTTTGTGACCTTCACAAATGAACTTTACGTTACCGTTTTATACGTAAGGGTGTTCTAAAAGTGTTTGTTTTGGAAAATTTAATAACTCGGTAAATATTGATGTTTAAAGAATGTAATTGTATAAAACAATTTTAAAAAGTTATCATCTAAATGTGTGTTCATTTATTGTCGTGGTTGTAAGGACACGCTGTATATCCCACTGCTGGACAAAAGCCACTTCTATACGGAGTGTATTAGTCCACGACGCGACCCCACTGCGGATTGGTAGACTTGGCATATCTTCGTAACATTTTTTTTGGTATTATTTCAAATATATGCAAGGTTACCTCACGATGTTTTCCTTCACCGCTTAGCGCATAATAAATAAGCTTTTTTAATAACAATTTTATTGGTGCCGGCACCGGTATTTGAACTCGGGTCGCTCGAGTATATTGGATTATGATTTAAATAATTATCCAACAAAGGTACGTTTATGTTTAATTTTACACTTTGTACTTCTCTACCTACTACAAGACTACATCTTTTTGCGAAATCTTGTAAATGGCTATCAATTTATTTATATATTAATCGTCGTATGTTAGCTGTAAGTTTTCCATGTATTTTTTTTATGTGAAAAGTTGCCAAGCGAGCAGACGGTTCACCTGATGTTGAGTGAATACTGCCGCCCATGGACATCTGTTACAAGCGTTGACAACCTTTTGTAAATTGGGCAACGGCCATGAGGTAGATCACCAGACGAAACGCGAAAGTATTATACTTCAACTTTACGCCGGTCTACTGTGAGGTCGTGGTACTTACTCGAACGAGCCTGCCTATTTGTGCAACAGCCGTGGCTGCTGCGTGTCCCTACCAGCGTGAAAATATAAATAAAATAAAATATAAACAAAATAAAATAAAATATAAACAAAATAAAATAAAATATAAACAAAATAAAATAAAGCGAGCGCCCGGACAACAGCTACACAGCTACAGGATGGAAGATTACCCGTTAAAGGGTCTGAAAACGATTCGGACCTTTGAGCTCTAAGGGAATTCAAGTATTACACAATTTTTTTAATAAATTAAAAACTAGAGAATTGAAATCTCCTAAATGTTTCCGTTTCTAACTGCTTTGCTAAAGCTTAAAAATTTATTTTATTGTAATTATTAATTAGTTAAAAAAGCTTAAATGTGAGAATATTGAAAATCTGTGCGGCTGTGTTACTTGGAGCTCGCTTCCCCCCAAGGTCTAAAACTGTTAAGGTCAAATTTTTTGCTTCGTTGATTTTTACGACCAACATATTAAAATATTTATTTAAGTTCAATAATTTAAAATGTAATTAATTATCGATTCGAAATGGATTACGGTACCTAGCGTAACCATAAGCCTATTATTTAAATCAATACTTACCTTCAAGATTCTTAACGATCAACGATAAAACTTTTTTCTCCTGAAATGAAAAGGCAAGCAGTTGCCCGACGGTGAACACCTGATTTGAAAACTGTATGAGGAAATCTCGCGCCATTTGTTCCGAGTCATACGGCTCTAGGGATGTGCTAAAACAAAGTAATAGAACTGTATAATTGTTGTAGACATACATATAAAAAAAGCAATACATGTTCGTGAATTAAATACGACGAATAACATTAATGATATTAGAACTTAACGTATATTATGGCATGATACACAATTCGTATGATTAATGATAGTGTGGTAAATTGCGTTCAAAGAAAAACTGAATGCATTACGTCACAAATACTTTATCCCGTCCTTTTACACTGAATAATACTTATAAAAGGTATTGTGAGCGATTAATTACGTAAGCGAAGTGTTAAACTCAAATTTTAGTTTAACTTCAAAGATATAAGGTTTATAATCAAACGTTCAACATGGCATCGATTTAAACCTCTTTACATACAGCGGAATATAAAATGGTTCACACTAAAATGCATGATTTTAGTTATTAAATTTGCATACTCTCTAATACATGTCTGTATCTAAAATTTAGGTTTCAGCTAAATAAAGAACGCAACATCCCATACTTACGTCTTTTTCAACATGAAGTCCGCTTCTAATGTCACACTGCACAAACATTCTGCACTCTGAGGTTTGAAAGGTTTAACATCGATTGGCTGTAACAAATATAAAGTATTATAGCTGTAAAGTAAGTCTAAAATACAGTTATACGTTATTCCACATCCCATAAAGAGAGCTTATCTGAGGATTCTTAGTTAGAAAGCTACTGGATTATATTTATAAAATGCTAGCGGACCAACAGACCTTGTCCTGTACAAACCACATAAATCCGACAACTTAAAAAATTAAAATAAAAAAAAGAAACATTGTAGTGGAACGAATTGTGAATCTAAACAATTATCGAAACGACCAGAAGACACACAAAAAAAAATCATTAAAATCGGTCTAGCCGTTTAGGACACACGTACAGAAGAATTATATATATAAAGGCAACATGTCGCCCGCGGCTTCGCTCGTATTGAACCCATAAATATTTTTTTTTAAAAGAATCCTTTTTAATACCTCTAAGAATATGTGAACAAGGTTTCATGATAATCGGTTGAGTAGTTTGGCGTGAAAGCGTAATAAATAAACTTAGTATTCACATTTATAATATTATAATTATCAAAATAAAGTAGGGATCGTCATCATTACGAAGCAGTAATAATCGAATTTGAATCCCGATCTCCGTCAAAAATCAACCTATCCTGATCGTTGACTATGCGTCTCTATGTACAGTGGATTTATCTTATGAGGGGCATCTTATCCAGCATGTGTCTAGTCTAGTCGCTGTGTATACTTAACACGTTTACTCCTAAGGGCCGAGCGTGACCAGTAAAATGCTTTTTAACACGTTGTATTTTAAAAGCTGAATACATTATTTTTCATCTATTTTAATATAATTATGTTTCTATTTCAATAGCTCTTCGAGTGGCTTTTAACTTTAAAGTGGTCGTGCCATCGTGCCATTTTCAACATCGTAGGCAATAACAGGTAGCACGGTAGAGCGCTTCGTCTTCAGGGAATTGTGTAAAATTGACGACGAGAAAACCTAACGAAGTAGAGTCTAAATTAACCGACCAAATGAATAATGCAGTCGACTTATCTCTCGAAATTGTTCGTATCATAAAATATGGTTCAAATGTTGCAACACTCCCTCTTTAACGGATGGTTTTTTTTTAATGACTATGCAAAGATTTCTTAGTTACAGAGCCCAATAAAGTAAAACGACAACATTTTACCAGCTATTAAAAATCAAGGAATTGTATGTAGAGCTCTTGCAAATTGATGCGTAATTTATGTTATTTTGGATGTCAATCAATAAATGCGTCAAAGCTAAGACTAGACAAGATTCTCTTATCGCATTGAAATATGAAATTTTTCACGTTTCTTTTTAAATGAAAGAGAATTAATTAATGCTTTTAGGGTTCCGTACCCAAAGGGTAAAATGGCACCCTATTACTAAGACTCTGCTGTTTTGTCCGTCCGTAACCAGGTTGAATCTCATGAGATTCATGGTCATGAACCACGGTTCTACCACCAACAACTCACGTTTCATGAACCGTACTAGTTAAACACTAGAAATTTTTACAGATTATGTAATTCTGTTGCCGCTATAACAACCAAAACTAAAAACAGAATAAAAAAATATTTAAGTGGAGCTCTCATACAGCAGACATGATTTTTGTGCTGTCACCGTACGAAACCCTTCGTGCGCGAGTACGACTCGCACTTGACCGGTTATTATGTCAAATAAGGCAAGTTACAATTTTATTTTTGTAAGATCCTTTAACAATTAAAATGTCTGTGCTCAGCTTCACAGCAGCTGTCACATGAAACGGTTTCGGCTCCTCTGAGCACCGCGGCCTTACATATGACCGGCGTACTAGTTTGACGCGTCGTACGGTTACGAAATGAATTCCTTTCTGGACACACCTCAGAACACTACCTGTGATAGATGCGATAAGAAATGCAAAGAGTAACATCATTTCGCAAGGCCTAAGGCCAAGTGTAATCACCCGGGCGTCCGTAATCATTCACCATGAGATTGGCAATTGATGGTTACTTGATACCCATCAATTGCCAATCTCATGAAAAAATGCTAACTTTCTAATTTTGTTTGGTAACCAACAGTGATAACCAACATACTCATAACGTAAATATTTTATTAATAACGAACAAGCAGTTTTCCTTATGTTAGGTGATTAGCGCCATCCGTGGACATCGGCAATACGTGTGGTTCAACAAATGTGTTGCAAAACCTCTAAAAAAATTGGACCCCGTTTACCTCGTTGTCTGTGAGGCCATGGTACTTATCTGAGCAAAGGCTCTATACAAAGGTTATTTCAGAAATCAATCCCATTATATTTGCATTAAAAATGTTGTTGGTCGAAGTTTTGGCTCAGTTTTCCATTGACGTCCGTCAAGTGGGGGGTGATATTTTTACAGAAAGGTTACATTATTATAAGAACACACGGCAAGTTCAACATGGGTAAACGCGTAGTTTTTGAGAAAAAAAATATTGAGAAACCACAGATAATTGCCATATTTAATGGTGACCTCAGACCTGTCATATTACCCTGATTTGAACTTTTGCTTTCACCACATCCCATAAGGCATTTAGGCATCATGGCAAATTGATTTTATTTAATGTCGAAAACAAGAATAACACACCGTAACACTGAAAAATATTTTTTTTCCATTTTTACTTTTTATTGACATTCCTTGTTTTTCCCCTGTAGTCTTCAAATAAAATAGGTTAGGTTCAACTTTTGTCAAAGAACCAAATTGATTGACCCCAATTCCACTTGGTACAAGTCTATTCTACCCCTAGAGTGCTTTTAGAGCCGGCGGCGCGTAGGGAGAGCAATGTAACAAACCGTAGGCATCGGACGACCCGGAGTGGCCAAAGCTGCGCAAGGGAAGACGAATGCCTGCGATTTGTTAAGCAAGGCATAATGGCTGCTCTTTCTGTAGCGCCGGAGATGTTGCAGTCTCAAAATAGATACAGAAATCCGTAACCCTATTTTTTTCTGATTACGATAGAACCCCTACCCCTCAAAAGGGTTCCCCTTATTTTTTACACTTATTATGTATTTTAATTCATAAAATTTCCTCCAAATTAACAATTAAATAACTCGAAAATAACTCGGGAGGGGGGGGGGGGTTAACTTTTCCTTTTAAGGGGTAATACCCCTCAACCCCCTCTTGGCCCTCAATTCGTCGTAAATGGAACGTCGTACCTAAGTTTTGATTAGGTGATACTCCCCTTATTAATTTTAACTAGTTTCAAGTTATAACATTACAAGTCACTTACCTGACCAATGGAAAGTGTAGCCCATTTTCGTTGGGGGGCAGAGAAACCGACAGTGCCACGATCCACACCGCTATAAAATCGAATACTAAACACGAAATGCTGAGATGGTCCTGTAGCAACCTCTATATGCCTGAAATTAATACACGCATTTCTAAAAAGAAAATTAATCATTTTCTTTAAGAACTGTAAAAAACAACCAAATTAAAAAGCACAATCCAAAATAATTGCTTAAATTAATTTTTAATTAAAATTGTGTGATAGACATGATTGCTAAACATAAAATACAAAGAAAAAAATAATTAATATGTAGATACATTAATGAATTTCAACCTAATTTTATTCATATGAAATAGAGACATATATCTTTCACATATTATCATCAGTAAAATAGACAAAGATATTTCTTGATGTAATATTTCAGGTGATCATGTCTGCACAATATGGAAATTTTATGGAAAACTCCAAAAGGATTTGAACATCCAACCCTGATCTCAAGCACCATCCCCTCTACCAGATAATCATTCAGAAATTTTATTTGCATTTAATTTGGAAAGTTCAATCTAATAATTATAAAAAATAGTTATCAATTAGTCTCTCCTTAACAGATTGATGTCTCATTATTGTTCATAATTTTTTAAAGATAATAATAATAAAAAAATAATGGCAATTTGAGTATTGACAAAGTTAACATTTTTTTATAGAGAATTTAGGAATATCAATTATACAATAAAAAATAACAATATTAGGCTGTATGCGGAATGAAACATAAATAGAATGAAAGTGCATATTGATTTTATAAATTATTTACAAGGTGAGACTTATTCTTAATGTTTATTTAACTATTTTATCATAATACAATTAATTTTATTACTGTGATGAATAAATTAAACATACTTGACATCACTAGGGAAATCATCTGGGTTGATGAGAGCACAGTTTGTCACAGCAAGTTCATCAGATGGGCATTTTGCTGCCTTCATACGCTGAAATATAAAATAAAACCCTAGTCTTCTAATAGTAATATAATATAAATATAATAATTCATTAATTTGCTCTGAACTTATAATAAATCTTAGCAATTTCATGTCGAAATATAATTAATACAATTAGTTGTAACTTAATTTCTTTAATAAATATGATTTCAACTATTTAAGTCTCTGGTAAAAGAATGAAATAAGTGACGTCTTTTAGAGAAATAACTTTTAGAGTATACTACATGCTGTAAGGTATACTGTATCCGTAATTTAGATGAAAACTTACCATTGAAGACATTTTAAAATACAATCAGAATACCTATGTTACAAAATAATATTTTGACAATAATGATTCACGTTAATCGATTGAAGTAAAATATGTTTCTGACACTACACGCTACACATTGATGTAGCGAATGACTGCATTGAATTCTTTTGGCAAAAACCTTTTGGAAATGAATTGACGAGAAGAGACGATCAATACAGCCCTATTCAGTGTTTCCATGCGATGAAACTAAATATTAAGTATAAATAATCATTTGAGATTATTATTTGTATTTGTAAACGTTGACTATTGGCTGGCTTTGATGATTTTGTCGGAAGAGGAAGAGAACCGAAAGTAAAAATTTGACGACAACAATAATAATAAACGACTCTTAAACTGAAGATGAGGAGACATAAAGAAGCTGGTGCACGACGACAACACTATGAAGCTGTCCGCTCGAATATATTTTATGAGAATCATTTACGAAAGCAATTTATTTACGAAACAAATAATGAAGTTGAAAGAATAAGTGAAGTCTAAACCATTTACATAAATACAAAATTTACGAAAATAATCAAGTAACAATAAACAAGTAATATGTGAAAATTTTCATACGTAAGTTGCGATCGATCGGACGCAGATTCTCTAGTAAACCAATAGTTACAAGATGTGAAGACGTGAACGATTCAAAACTCACCAAGCACACACGTATATCGTGGGCTACGAATTGGGACCTCGGTATTTACATTAAAAAATCACCATGTTAGTACAGCACTAATAAAAAAAAAACAATTAAGCTAAAAATATTCAAATAACTTTTACAATTTAATTTTAGTGCTAATAAAAATAAATTCACACTTAAGTTGAAACTTAAAATGTGTAGATATGATTGTCGAAACGAACTCTGCTAGGATTCGAATGCGCTTACCGAATTGAGCGTGTCTACGCGTATCTAGGCACTATGCTAAGATTTTGACTTTTACAACTTTCCTAAAATATATTATAACAATAAAAAATAATTTGGTCTGATTAAAAAATTCCTAATTTATTAAAAGAGAAAACATCATTTGAATACAATATCAAATATAAAACCTATTTATCTATCGATATATTAATGACAATTTAGTCGATAAATTGTCGAAAACCCCTAAATTCAGTCAGTTAAATGGCCAGGTTCGAATTCCACATCACTGAAAAATCATTTATTTTTATCTTGAGTGCAGATTAACACAAAAATAACATAATTATTCCTTAAGAATATTTAGTGAATAATTACTTTGAAAGAATCTCGCCCGGTAAAATTAATTCTTTTACAATTATTACTTTTGGAATGTAAGACCATAAATAAACCGTTTATGAATTTTTCAAAATGTACAAACTAGTCTAGTCTATGCCATAGATAATACATTTATGCTGGTGGTCTATAGAGTTTATACTAAAACTCAGTCTGGCGAAACTAGGAACAAAAAATTTTTCTATGGACTTTACGCGGCAAATAATGGCGGACATTCCTATCACTCTCCCTCAATGCGGTTTCTCTTTCTAGCAATACAAGAAGTGCCATGTTGTTTGTCAAAACTTAATTTCGCACCGCGTATTTTGAATGTAAATGCTTATTTCATTGTAAATTTAAATTGTTTAGAGTAAACTTTCTCACGAAAACTAATGACAGGTGTTCAGAGTTGTACTTTTAATTCAAAAAGCTAAAAAGACGGTGACCTGTGAAATTGGTGAAAATCGAGCAAGTCATTCGAATCTTGAAAAAAGGATGTTTATGGCGAGATTTCCCTTAGATGAAGCCCATATAAGCACTGAAATATGATACTTTGCAGCCATATGTAAGTGGAGCAGGCTAAGAACAAATAAAATTAACAAATTTATCTCATTTAAATTGTGTGCTAGTGATGTACTGCAACTGTAATATCCACATATCGATAATTACGTTAATGTTTATTTTATTTCATTAAAAAAAATAAGAAATCAAATTTTGCGTGAAAGAGTAGGGGCACAAAGTTTACATATTTGAATGATGTGCCTACATAAATGACCAAGGATCGGAATAGGTGAATATTGCAGAATTTTGAAACAATCTCTGTAATATTGATACGTCATATAATTAATTTCGTGCGCTGAATATGGAAGAAAACTAAAATAATTTTTGGATTTTGATTCTATTTTTATATTTCAATTATTTCCAGACTCGTGTACAGCAGGACATCAGCTGTTGGCTGAAGAATCAAGAAACAAATTTCATTTCAGTAATAAAATTTTATTTTAATTAACAGAAACCGTTTTTTATCTTATTTCGGGTCCGTATTAAAGTCCAATCTTCTATCAAATATCCCCTTATCAACATTGGACATAAATACGGACTCGATACTTACCTACTAAAATTAATAAAAAAATATTAAGTGGAAACCTAGGTTTCTATCTAGTATCTTTTATCGATATCGATAAGAAGCTAAGCTGGCTTGGTTAAGCACTATTTGGCTCGTTACGTTGGTACTCATGTTGTTTGACATCTTTGTGATATTTTTGTGGTATGGTTGGTATTGGAGTGCCGCGTAAACTGATATTTTTTGCTAGTATGGGAGTCCCGTCTCCTAAACGTAGTGATTACATTCTCTTTGCTAAAACTAAACACAAAATTACAAATGGCCGACGTTGATCGCGTTTCTGCGGTTTATGTGTATTGACAATATACCTACTTTTTCTTTGTGTCATATGCAACGTCCTGATTGAATTTTCAAATTCTAATCAAAAGTTTCTATCATGAAAGAAAAAATACTCCATTTTATTCTATATTAAGATAAGCTTAAATTAACCTCAAAAATTTACTAAAAATGGAGCTTCCCCAACCGCCTCAAGGTAATATTTAAAAAAACATTTCGATAATTTAAAATGTTATGGGTTCACTTAGTTACCCAAATTGCAAATTTGTAGATCAAGACCTGCGCAACATTATAGACAAGCTGGCTCAGTTTGTCGCAAGAAATGGTCCAGAGTTCGAGAAAATGACTAAAAACAAGCAAAAAAACAACCCTAAGTTCAGTTTCCTGTATGGCGGAGATTACTTCAACTACTACCAGTATAAAGTGACTACAGAGCAAGCAAGTAAGCATAAATCACGGATGGCAAAGATAGAATGCCGCGGTCGCGCCTGATCGCTAGTTTGCGTGTGTGATAACCGTTTCAAGTGAACCTCCGCTGTTTATAGTTCTAAAGCAATCGGCCGGTGGGCAGTCTGCTCCCGCGCCCGCCGGGGCTTATATGGCACAGAACAGGCAATATGTAATGCCCCAACAGGGCGGTGCTACGGCCGCGCAGCTGGGCCTTGCAGCTTCGATGGCAGTGGCACCAGCACTTCAGCAATGGTTGGCAGCAAATTCTGCCCCATCAGCAGCTACCAGCCATCACTCCCACGACATTGACAACATCAATGCACAGATCAACATTCTTAAAGAGCAGATAACTCAATCAGAAAACAATCTCAGTGCGCAACACACAGTAAGTGTTTTCATCATCTTAGTATAATGTAGGCATTGTAACATTAAATGTAATACTAATATTTAATAGATGTAATATGATGTATTCATACAGTTGATTATTATTTTTTATCTCTTTTGAAATTGATAGTTGAATTTTATGTTTAAATGTTAACACTCAATTTTCATAGTATTCTTTGTGCCACATTTAGGAGAGCATTTATTGAATTATACTTCAATTCACAGTTCTAATATTTCTGTTACATTCCTCTTTTAATTGTATAATTTTATTTTTAAATGAATACTTTCATAGCATCACAATTAATAATGAAAATATCCAAAGGATAAATTTAAATTTTTTCCAAGTATAATCTATAGTGTATTTAATTTCTGATCTCTCTCTCCTGCATACAGATGACAACAGATACACTTTAAGAGATCATACTAATTTCAAGTTTGGTACTATCAGAGTTCTACAGGGTTTAACTAAACAATGTTAATTTGTTTATTTTGTCTGCATGTTTGTTCAATTTTACTGTCCTTTTTAAGTGTGTATCTATTTGCAGAATTAGATTTTGATAGGCAGTGATGAATATTTAATATTATTCTGGTATTAATACATTGTTCAAGGCTGTTAATTAAATAACTTTAAAAATGAAATAAAATCTTATATTATCATTGGCAAACATAAACTTTTAAAATTCTTTTAGGTGTTGATACAGCAACAACAGGCTAAAATCAATGAACTGGTCAGCAAAGCTCAGGTGGAAACCATCCAGATCATGGCTGAAGAAAATAACATCAGTCTCAATGAACTAGACACCATCCTTCAACCAATAATTGACTCCTGTACTAAAGACAGCATTTCATCAGGTAAATACTTTTCTATAACCATTGAATTGTCTAAAAGATACAATCTTTTCTATATATAATTAAGTAAGATTGTGGATAAGTTTTTCAGTGAACATATCTTGGCCTACCTTATCTGCCTATTTCAAGTATAGGCTTAAAGCAGTCAGCTCATCAGTATATGTATATACACTAGTGTAAATTTTGGAAGAAATGTCTATGGAAATTATGCAATTCATTTTGCCCTTTCCTTGCCTTTCCTTTTTCCTCGTTGGCCAATTAGATTTATTTTTTATGCAATTAAATTTTAGAATTGCATGAAAAGTAAATAAAATTATATTTCAAAACTTTGTTTTCATATTGTGTCAACTGTTTTAAAATCGGAATGAAATGTACCTGACCTAAAATTTTATGTAGTTTTCTGTTGGTAAACTCCTAATGTTGTTTATGTTTCCATAACTAATTTAGTTGATTTTTAATTTTAGTTTTCCAAATATATTTGAGTTTATTGTATTCATAAATTTATTATGAAAGCAGTCAGTAGCATTTAATACACTAATGTGTATACAGCATGTCGTTAACATCGCGACAATAAATGAACACACGTCTAACGCTACTTGCCAATAATCATAAAAAAATATAAACGTTAAACAAAATCCATAATTAAAAAAAAATATTTTTCAAACAAACTAATAAAGTAAAAAAGAAACAAAATTTGTAACATCCTATACAACTCGCGCCACAGCGTCGTTTTACAAGCCTCTCCTTCTAACAGTATGTTTTGTCTCTTTTAAATTCATTCAACCCATTCATATGCTTTGTGACCTTTACGTCACGCTTTTATAGGTAAAGGTGTTCTAAAATTCTTTGTTTTGGAAAATTTAATAACTCTGTAAATATTGATGTTTAAAGAATTTAAATGTTTAATACAACTTTAAAAAGTTATCCCCTATATGTGTCTTCATTTATTGTCGCGATGGTAACGACACACATGTATGTATTAAATTATATTCATTTAATTATGTAATGTTAAATGAATAGGATACTATTAATTCAACTATGTATAATACAAAACTAACAATTCAGGAAAAGGCTGGATATTGCAACATGCAACATCGCATGACGCTGGGAAAGTTATATCGCAGCACCTCCTGAGGAAAGTCACTCAACCTGGGGCTGCATTCACACAAAAGCTACACATCATTTACCTCGTAAATGATGTTCTACATCACTGGTTAGTACGAAAAGTTACATAAAGCTAGTTATCTGTATTAATGACTTCTTAAAATTAGTGGTTACAGCAATATCAAAATATTTTCTTTGTTGCTAAAAAATGTACAATTAAGCCAGGTTTTCTAGGTAATGTTCTTAAATTGTTTTAATCTATTGTATATATTTCAGTTATTACTTAGCCATTTTGTTAAAAATCATTATGTAATAGAATAGTTTACTTTGAACAGATTATGACTTATTTATCAAATATATACTTTTAGTGTTGTATTCATATTTGTTGAATATTTCATTACAAGAATACTTATTACATAATTTATAAAAATAATTATTTTGTTAATAAATACATTTCATTTTATTGAAATTTTTATTATTTACTGTTGTATTTACTGTCCCATGCTGCTATTATCTATTCGGTGTCTATGATGCTCTTATTCCTAATTACAGTGCACGCAAAAATGCAGAAGATCTCAAGAAAAATTTGGAAAATGTGGTGGTTCCAATGTTTTGCAATGCCAGTATAGGTAACATATTTATAATAATGTCCTCAAGATATAGGTCTCTCTTGTTCGAATGCGCATTTTCATCTTCAAATCTAAAGCATCCTTAGAACACCATCACCTGTGGTTTGTGCCAGTCAGGTAACTTGCTTGAGTCAACTGGCTTGTGCGACAATCGTGTAAATATTTTGCTGTTTCAGCGGTTACTGAAGAACAGGAGGCGAAACTTAACAAGCTGCTTCGCTTGTGGGAATCCAAGTCGAATTATTTCGAGTCAGCCGTGATTGAAAAAATGAAGAGTCCCACTAGCTCCTATCAAGAGTATCAGAACAATTTGATAGCGCAGCATTCTAATGCCATAGCGCATTTAACACAGCAGACCAAATCTACCTTTGAGAAGTATGTGTTATAGGTTTTTAATTGCAGATATTTTCATAGTCATTTATCTAAAAATTATTTTTCACATTTTAGTTATCAAACTCAACACCAAGCATTTGTCGCTCACACTATGCAACAGATACAGCAGCTTGAGATGCAAAAGCATGCTTTAGAACTGCAAAACCAGGAACAAAAAGACAATATGCAGCCACCAAATCTCCAAGTGCCCTTCCAGAACAATACTTTCACAGACCAGAACTTTCCACAAATGGGTGGTTTTCATGAGCAAAGCTATAACTCAAGCAACCAGCAGTATGGCAGTGAGAGTGGAGATAACTATGCTTCTAACAACAGTATGAGTGGAAATGAGAATAGTTATGACAGCCAAACATTTGATCAAATAACAGGACATAAAAAGAATGATATTGAGGAGCCTGATTTGTCAAACCTTCCAAATGTCAATTTCTCGCAACCGCCCCCTGGATATATGCCACAAGAAAATCCAGCATTATTAGCATTCCAGAATGGTCTTCCAGATCTTAGTAAACCTCCACCTGGATTTATTCCATTCCCAGATATAAATAATGAGGACTTAATGCCTTCTGTACCATATTTTGAATTGCCTGCTGGACTCATGGTTCCTTTAATAATGGTGAGTAGTTTTATAATCCATTAATATTATAAATATAGTCCCAGTAAATTTTCTTTTTAATAAAAAGAATGAAAAGAAAATTATTGGAAATAAGTGATTAATAAACAATTGATTTTGTATACATAAATCAAAATAAGTGACTGGAAATACTGAGTTGAGGTAAGTGACATCACTCATTCTTTCTATGCCCATGTTTTGTGTTTTTGTATTTATGTTAAGTGTTTTTCTATGTTACTGCTATCCAAACTGCATCATATAGTTATATATTTTATGTCCGTTTTCTAGCTTGAAGAGGATCGTTATAGACCTTTGGATCCTGCAATGATTCGTCTCCCTCCACCAGCGCCGCCGAACGAGAGGTTACTGGCGGCCGTCGACGCATTCTATGCATCGCCCAACCATGAGCGTCCTCGAGACAAGTATGTAAAGGAATACCCTTTTCTCATATTTATTTATTTTATATAATTAATTATATATTTGGGCATAAATTTCTAAGATAAAGTACTTACGTATTGCAAATATATATGAATATTCATATATATAAATATACAATGGTTGTGTTCATAATATATTTATATCATACTTGCTGTGTGCTCTTGCAGTGAGGGCTGGGAGAAACTGGGACTTTACGAGTACTACAAAGCTAAAAATGCTGCACGGAAGCGCAAAGAAGAGGACATCGCCCAGGGCAGAAGAGAGCGTTCAAAATCACCAAGCCCTATACCTAAAGATCTACAGAAGCAACCCACACCCCCCGGAAGGAGATACCGATCAAAGAGTAAAACGCCGGAAAAGTCATCACCAGTGCGGTCCAAGTCAAGATCGCGATCCCCATCTCCACGACGGAAACAAACCATGTGGAGGAGAGAAAGAGAGAGGGACAGTGAGTACCTATTGTATATACATACAAAAAAATATATTTAAATACATTATCATGCAATGTGAAACATGACATAAACAACCAATTCATACTTTTTAGTACTTATATTACATTGTATTATAGCTCTATACACATTGGTGGTTTTCAAATATTTTAAAAAAAAGGAAACATTATTTTTATACTTTTAGAAAATACAAGTTTCTTAACAATATTAGGATTCACTAGCAATTATTAGCAGCAATTATTATAATAAGCAATTATTTGTTGATTCACCATAAATCATGTGGCAATGATTTTGGTGAACCAACAATTAAAATTGCAATTTTTAATTTTATTTAACGTGCGTTTTGTCAAAGTGAAACTACTTGCGAAAGTAAAATTGTTTATTTTTTACTTTACGCAAGTGTATTCTAGTGTAGTATATTCGTAACCTAAAAGAACAAAAACTTTATGCTAGATGAGTTAATCAACTCTGCTCACTTTAAAAAATTGGCAACACTCCTGTAAAATGTCTAGTGTATCAATGTGGCGCTACTAATGCGACCATAAATCAAAACATATAGAGGAGAATGTTTTAAAATTGTATCAAACATTTACTTTATTTAAACATCAATATGTACCGAGTTATTAAATTTCCCAAAACAAATAATTTTAGAACACCCTTATGTATGAAACAGTAACGTCAAGTTAATTGAATTTAAAAGAGAAAAAACACAATTACACTTGTAATGTGACATTGTGGCAACTAATGAAAAAGTCTTGAATGTATGAATTAGTCAGTTGTAGTTGTATGGGATGTTACAAATTTTGTTTCTTTTTATTTAATTGTTTTGTTTGAAAATTGTTTTTTTAATTATGTATTTTTTTTAAAGGTTATATTTTTTGTGATTATTGGTTGATTAGAGAGTAGTGTTAGAAGTGCGTTTATTTATTGTCGCGGTTGTAATGCTGTATATATCCTTATAGATCGGCGTCGGTCGCGGTCAAGATCAAGATCCCGGTCCAGAAGCAAGTCGCGAGAACGAGATCGGGACCGTGCGAGGGAGTCATCGCCGCGGTCGCGACGAGTCGAACGTTCCAGATCGCCAACGCCCCCCAGTTTTCTGTGAGCTATGTTTTATAAATTGGTATTAAGGCTTTCAGGATCCATACACAGAGAATTACTAGAGCATTTAGACATTATATGTTTCCAGACTTAATTAATATTATGGACCTGAAGGATTAAGTATGTGACAGGGTTGAAAGGATTTACGTTTACTAGACCACTGGACTGAAAAGAATATTACGAGTATTATAGGTTATATTTAGTTATAGATAAAAGGTTATAGATTAGTTATATATAATGGGTTGGTTAGGCTACGACAGGTTCTTTAAAATAAATCGAAACTTAATCGGAAAAAAGTAAATATGAAACCAGTAAGAACATAAACATCAAAATATGTTAAGTTACTGTGTCTGCAGGAATACCCCAATGGTTTATGTCAATTTTAAATAGTTGATTTCCTTAATATTTTATTTTTGAACTAGCTGAATCGAACTAGACCTTGCACTGGATTTTTTCTTAGTTTTCATTGAAACTTTGGAATAAAAAGTATCAAAAACACTGCTGTTCAACAGCTATGTTGTAAACGTAAAAAAAGATTTTCATTATGAGATCAAAAATGAGATTATTTATTTTTGTCATCCCTGTCATGTATAAAGATGGGAATCATTTGCAGGATTGTTTAATATACAAAAATTACTACAGTTTTAATATCTCACTTTTTATATTTATATATAAATATTTTAATAATTTTACCTTACTTTGGTATATTTTATTTGCAATACAATTCTGTGATAATAATACATGTCTGTTACATTTTCAATTACTTAACCTAGTAATTTTTCTCAGCGCTGCCTCCAACAACTCGTTTCCAACAACCTCTAGTGGTTTGGACCCTAGTAATAAAGGTCACCAGTTACTGCAGAAGATGGGTTGGAGTGCTGGTGGGCTGGGCGCCTCGGGACAGGGTATCGCCGAGCCGATCAGCGGGGGCGCGGTGCGGGATCGACAGGACCAATACAAAGGTAAATGTTCACAATGTGTTTTATGAGATTGCATTGGCAGAGGCCACTTAAGAAGTCTAGTTCTCACCAAGAAGATTATTCCGGCGATCTTATTATATTTGTCCAGCGGCACTGTTTCAACAGTGCCGCTGGACAAATATATATCGCATATATAATTAGTTACTGATATTAAAATATTAGTATATGTCGGCAATTCGTTGCATTATGGCTCCAATAGATACGATTACTTCACTTGAGGTTAGAATATTCGTGTTCGCGCTACTGATTACCCGAACGACGAACGACAATTGGCCCATACTGAGTTTCGGTGTAACCAAAACTTTCGACAAATTTTTGGCCGAAACCGAATTTTAGGGGTAATAATTCACTTTATTTTTAACATTATTTTATTTTGGGTATTTTTTATTAGACATGCAGAAAAGGTTATGTCAAAATTTAATGTACACCATGACTTCAAAATGTTATGGCAACTTGGAATTTTAATATATGACATGACAGTATTAAGATATGATAGAACCAAGACTTGTTTTGTCGGGTACTTTATTTTATTGATTTCTTTTTATATTATATATACATACATTATATTGAATGAATATGTAGATGTATAAATATAATATTACAAAAGAGTAATTTAGAATTAGGATTTGCACCCTTCTATTTGAAGTCTGATATATTTAAAAATTACAAATGTACATTTCAGTTTAATGTAAAAGTTATATTTAAATTTGCCCAGCCGTGCTTTAAGAAATTATAGCTAATGCATAAGTCATAAATTTAATATTTGGTAATAATAATAAATTCCCATGTACAATAAGTATAATATGTACGTAAGTGACAATTGTACCCTTAGTACAGTTGTCACTTTTGGACAGTCTCAGTTTCACTGTCATATTTGTTCGCGAATTACGTTTAGTACTTAATTCTTACATTTTGTGTCATTTTTTTTCAAGCAGAATGTTTCCTTTAATCTATAAAAAAACCAAACAACTTCAAGGTTTATAAATCAAACTTTCTTTAATAAAAAGCGTCCTTGGTTTCAGATGGTCAAAATGTTTTTTTTTTGTATATTGATATCAGTGTAAGATGTAGACTAATTTTAATTGTATTTTTATAGGTGTTGGCGTAAACCTAAATGACCCATATGAAAATTTCAGAAAGAACAAGGGTGCAGCATTTATTACGAGAATGAAGGAGAGAGCTCTCGAAAGGTCAACGTGATTGACTATAGACTTTATACATGAATGTAAATGTGTAAAATGGCGAATGTATGTGTGGTTGGGATATGATTTATTTTATCTAAATCATCTTAAATAAAGTTATGAAATTTTTATACTTGATTTTTATTTCATTTTACAATGTTTATAATTCAAAATCATCCTCATAATTATCTTTGAACTCGGAAAGTCTTGCTAGACGCTCCTTAAACTCCTCTTCTTCACACCCTTCCCCTCTAAACTTGTGCAATTTAGCAAATTTGATTCTGCTCACTTCTCTGTGTAGTTTCTCAATCATGTTTGATAAAAAGTTTCCATTATGGTAACCAGCGATAACGGCACAACTCTCGATAGTATTTCCATTATTTTCGCTAGAGACAAGTCCATATTTGTTTAAATTTTCTGAGAATATATTTGGATATGGTGTTTTAATTTCCAATGGCTTTTCACATACCGTAACATTTGTTGCAGAAAGAAAATTGTTTGCTTGAAAATACAATTCAAACATTTCCTTGATAGTATTGCACCTGTATGCAGGCAAGTTCATTTGTTCTTTTGCCTCGTTCATTGGTGCCTTCAAGTAATTTTCTGGTATTCCTCTAACAGTAATTAATTGGAAAATTTTGTCAGTCGCGAGCTTACAACTGGGCGTTATTGATGTAAAAATTGGTTTTGCAGTAGTATTCAAATATTCTATTAAATATTGTGATTCGTTCATCGCAAATGGAAGTCCAAGTGACGCAGCCGCCATTTTTCTTCCATAACCAGTCATATCAGTACATATATCGGAAAGAGTGAAGCAGTTACTTTTTAGTCTATATTTTTGACTTAATGTATCAATGGCTGAAGCCAGTATAGCAGAAGAGTGGTAATACAATTCGGAATTATATTTTAAGTGTTCAAATACTCTAGCATTTCCTGGTTTTCTCCAGCCTTTCTCACCAGTACAAAGTGGCACAAAAAATGTAGCATGTTGTGATAATTCTTCAATAGAAAATGCAAAGTTAATTAATCTATTTGTATCCTTCAAATTAGATTTTTCCCGTTCCTCTTGTGTAGATGAATTATTATCACTAAAATGTGATGCTATTATTGGATAAGCTAAAATTGGTTTAGAATAATAATCGCATAAATGTTCAATACTGCCAAGGGCAAGCCCAGCAAAACCATCAGTACCATCAAAAGTAACTTGGAAACCTTGCATGCTGTCACATTCTTCAACATATTTTCTAATGTTGTCAGAGAATGATTCACCATATTCATGTTTCCATATTGTCTGACCCGTATGATAAATATCAAAGCCTTCCTGCAAAAGAAATATGTGTGAAAAATAGCACCCAGCATTTTATCACTGGGTAACTGCAATATACAAAATAAGTTAAAAAAAAAGGGGAGTGATATTCTAAGGAGGGAATGTGAACAGCACTTTTTATTCACTGCTAGAGTTTGGACTCAGAAATGACTATTGAATTTGCTGTGAATGAAAAAATAAAATTTTCAGTTCTAGCAAATAACAGGAAGTAATAATGATTACCCTAATTTGTACCATTCTTTAATGGCAAATTTATTAATAGATGAAATAATAAACTTTTAAATTTTATTAGTAATCCTGGTCATAATCCAGCACACTATCAATTTCAACATGCTTTGATAATTTGGAGTATGTGAGAAGGTGGCAAGCAAGCAGGCAGTTCATCTGATGTTTAAGGGATAACCACCACCCATAGTCATCTGCAACACCTTTGTTAATTGTAGTCACATTTTAATAAAGTGGGCCCTGGCTATCTCGCTCACCAGACGCAACACAGAAATAACACTTCACACATGTCTTCTGTCATGTTGTGGTACTTTCACGGAAGGACCTGCCCATTTGTGCACAAGCGAAGGCTGTTATGGGTTCCTACCTCAGCTAAATTTATTTATATCAGATTTTGCAGAAGTTTTCTTCATTCTTTCCTGAAAGGATGTGATTTTACACAGTCAAACACATTAACACTGTTATGATATTGCTGTCTCGTAATATTTTAACCTACTTGCAGATCTGTATCCAGATGCTTGCTTTTAATAGAATATACTCGAGGAATCACAGTCAAATCCTGGTGTCAAATGAAATAATGTTAAGTACTGACTTATCTTGTGCTTAGCAGCACTAAGCAGTGGAGGAAAACATTGTGAGGAAACCTGCATATCTTCAAAAAATAATTTAAAGATCTGTGAAGATCACTAATCCAAAATAAGTCTTGGGGTGGACTAAGCCCTAATACCAGAGAATACTCATTATAGATGAAGCTTTTGCCCAACAGTGGAATATATTTGCTGTCACTTTACGTTTACTTGAACGGTCTGAACACGTATAAAAAAAAAGATATTACAGAATAAAAAATGTTAACTTAAGTTTGGTCACCCAAGTATTATCAATTGAAACATACTTACAGTGTCAGCACCATGTTGGAACTCTTTTATAACATTTATTGATCTTGAATGTAGCCTAGGGTATAAATAATCAGTCCATGTGTTAACATCATTTTCTAAAATATATTTCTTTGTTACTATATCTGTAGGAGGTTTTGTATCAATATCCACAAGAAATTCATTTTTTTCTGCATTAGGTGTTTCGATTTTCTCGATGGCATGCCATTGATAATCATCTTGTACTGGATCATCTGGTAAACCGCCACTATCAGGTAAGGATTTCAAAGAACCTTTTAAGTCTGCTAATAGCAACCTTGGTGTATATGTGGTTTCTCCTTTAACATTTTGCCCTTCTCTGTATAAAATATCGGGATTAGTTTCATATTTTACCGTGCCTGTGTAATCAAAACTTAGCTCCTGTATATTCCAAAAATGTGCACCTATGTAATTTGAATAATGTCCAAACTGAAGTGTAAGTATTTCTCGAGTAGCCATAGCAGTATAATTAATATATAAGTATACCAGTAAAATTATTTACTAGATTGCCATTTAATCCTAGAATACAACTATATCTAGCTTCTTTTTTTAGATCTTCTTACACATATGTATTATTCTTATACATATAGTTCTTAAGAAAATAATCATAAAAAATAAAATATCACAGAGCTAAGTTTATTTTCTATGTTATTTTGTTTTCAGTAACTGTTGATTTGTCTAAAACAAAACACAAAAAACGTTTAAAAATCTCGATTAATTGGTTTAACAGAGTTAGCAGAGTTTGTGAACAAAAGCAGCTATTAGAATTAAATTTATTAATCAGAAAGACAATTGAGGACCCTCCTGTAGAGGTACAACTCCATTCATCTAATCATTTACTGAGAATTTCCATGATACTTTTATAAACAAGAGGAACATATGTGAGACTATTCAGAATAACATCTTTTGTCAGGAGTTAAAATATAATATTACCAAACTCACAACTAAATAAAATATCACCATGTATTTTGAGATGGATTGTCTGAAGTTACCATCTTAAAAAAACACACATGGAATTTATGGAATATCAACGAATATACATACTTACTGTTTAACCGGCACAAACCAAGAATATTCATGAGTATTGTAACATTTAAATTAAAAAATTTAATCAAATTTGGATCTGTCATAAAGAAGCAAATTTTTTTCTGACAACTGACAACTAGAGAAAAAGCAAAACAAATATATATTTTTTTAATTTATTGTGACACAAACTTTGAATCTTTAACCAAAGTTATGCACATAAATTCCCTAGCGCAAGAGACAATTGTCTTTTGCGGAACATTGTTAATTCATTCCAAATCTGTTGATTACTTGATTGATGCTTACGTTGTTGCAAGATTTGTTTTGTCCACCCACGCTAATTTTTTTAAATCGGCAACGTCGTCTCCCGTTCGGGTGAGCGAAGTTAGTTATCTACTCTCCTGCTATTGCAACGCGCTACACAAATTCGATTTGGTGTCGTCCACCATGGCGCACGGCCCTGGGATAGTAACGAGAACCGAAGGTCGGTCGTGCAATGTATAACTAATAGGAAATTACCCGCGTGAGTATTAGACTAATTAATACTCACGCGGGTAATTTCCCTTTTCAAGCATGACCTTAAGGTGTCGGACTCTGAGATGGTTAGTATACCTAGATAGACTTTTTATATGGTATAGAAAGAAATCATCCCCGAATTAACTTGAGTGGTGAAAAGTGCAGAAACATTCTTTATTTCTTACTAAAAGTATGATTATGATAAGTTTTTAATGCCTTACTTGAGAAGTGATTGTTTCCACATACAAAACTGTCATTCCCCTTTTCACCCCCTACGGGTTATTTCGAGATATATACATATACAGCGTGTCGTTACCATCGCGACAATAAATGAACACACGTCTAACGCTACTTGCCAATAATCATAAAAAAATATTAACGTTAAACAAAATCCATAATTAAAAAAAAAAATATTTTTCAAACAAACTAATTAAGTAAAAAAGAAACAAAATTTGTAACATCCTATACAACTCGCGCCACAGCGTCGCATTACAAGCCTCTCCGTCTAACAGTATGTTTTGTCTCTTTTAAATTCATTCAACCCATTCATATGCTTTGTGACCTTTACAAATAAACTTTACGTTACGCTTTTATAGGCAAGGGTGTTCTAAAATTCTTTGTTTTGGAAAATTTTATAACTTTGTAAATATTGATATTAATAAAATTTTTATGTTCAATACAACTTTAAAAAGTTATCCCCTATATGTGTGTTCTTTTATTGTCATTTTTCAACTTTAAAAAGTTATCCCCTATATGTGTGTTCTTTTATTGTCGCAATGGTAACGACACGCTGTATATATATATATGCCAACAGTATAATACGTATATAAATATTTATTTATTTATTTACACACTTTTTTGTACTAACTGGTACAAACGGCGGGCTTAATGCCATAAGGCATTTTCTACCAGCCAACCGGAAAGTTAGTGAAAGAGAAGTGTAGGTGCTAGCTATATAAGGATTATATAATATGTATACAAACATTATGATAACAATTATTAACTTACAACAATAAATATTATAATAGGTAAATATATATATATATGTACGTACATAAAACGGAAATATCTATCAAACGTAATCCATACTACTGATCATAAGACGACGAATTAAAATATTCCTTAACTTTAGCTTTAAAAATAAATTTATTCGGTGATTTTCGAATTTCACGAGGAAGGGCGTTCCAGAGTCGAGCAGCTGTAACAGCGAAGGATTTAGAGAGAAAACCGGTACTGTGAGAAGGAATAAGCAACGTAAGATTACCAGCAGATCGAAGATTGCAGCAATGAGAGGTACCCAGGTACTGAAATTTAGACTTCAGATACGCTGGGGCAAAAGGATCGTTAATGATACTATAAAGCGTACAGAGGATCCGAAGATTCCTCCGTTGGGAAATATTCAACCAGTTTAGTTGAGAGCGATATGATGAAATATGGTCAAACTTTCGAACACCATAAATGAAGCGAATACATTGATTAAGGAGGCGATCCAATTTGCTAAGAACCTCCATGTTTGCATCTGAGTAACACACATCAGCGTAATCGAGATGTGGAAGTATAAGTGATTGAACTAAAAGTTTTTTAGTATAAGGTGGTAAGAAATTTTTAAATCTATATAATTGTCTCAAGTTGGAATTAACTTTACTGCTGACTTCATTAACTTGCGCTCGCCAGCTGAGCGAGGAATCAATAGTTAACCCAAGATTCTTGACTTTTGGTGAAAAGGGAATGACTTGATCATTGTACATCACGGGCATCACGCAATTATAATCTATTTTGCATAACTGGCGTTCACTCCCTAGAATTATGGCTTGGCATTTGGTGGGATTTACAGTAACACCGTACTTTTTCGACCAGTTGAAAATATGCTCGAGATCAGAGTTAATCTGGGTAACAGCATCATGTAAATGCGCTGCTTCAGCCTGGGCATACAGCTGCAGATCGTCGGCATACAGATGGTAAGAGGAGCGAAGATTACATGTAACAGAATTTATGAAAAATGAAAAAAGTATTGGTGACAGTATTCCGCCTTGCGGAACACCGGTGGCCAGATCGCACAAATTGGAGAACTTTCCATCGACAAATATGTATAATATATATGTTTATCTGCGTATGTACGTATGTAAATAAGCATATACTTTTGTGTGTATGTGTATATATGTATATATAATTGTATGTATCCGCTTTAATAATGTATGTATATTCCTTTTGCACCACCTACGTAGTACACGTTTCCTTATATTTATATATATATGCTCAAACATGAATAGTACTTAATCCTAATAATACTCAAGTGATTGAGACAGATAATGTTCTCTCTAACTAAATTCTTAAAGGTGGCTATAGATTGCACCTCTCGTAAAACTAAAGGCAGGGAATTCCAGAGCTTAGTAGCCTGTATGGTAAAAGATTTTTTTAAAAACGACGTTTCGTAAATTGGCACCTTTAAAATCAGCTTCCTCGAAGAACGCACATCTTCCCCTGCATGCCCTACAAACTCAAATTTCTCCTTTAGATATGGTGCAGTAAAACCATGAAACAAGACACAGTACAAAACAGAAAAGCCATCTTCAACCTCAAAAGGGTCTGTGCCAACACTATGGTCACACGGCTAATGATTGTTTCGCTCACCCTAGGCACAACAAATGCACTGGTGACCACGGCACGCCCGATTGTACGCGGCCGCGTAAAGATTGCGCTGATCCACCGGACTGCGTCAATTGTCACACCATCGGCCACTAGGCTAGCTACAGGGGCTGCGCTAAGGCCCCAACAACTCCCGCGAAAATAACGTTGCCCAAATCCGCGCTGGGCGAAACGGGCATTCAATAGGCGCCGAGGCCACAGGTGCAGTCATCACCACCGGTATTCACCGGAAACAATGACGATCCGTTCGCCCAAATCGCAAACATCTGCGGCTTATTAGACCGCATAAATAGACAAGAGCTCGCCGTATTGTCTTACGAATTATCGGCCGTCACATCTGGCCCCGAGCGCCTCAAAGCTATTAGGGACCATAAAACACTTGTAGGGGCTCCTACAAGTGTTCTGGAAGTTTACAAGCCAGCCGTAAACTTTATGGTCCGCGCAATAAAACCGCGCTCCACCGCGTCGTTAGTTAGAAATAATAAAAAAACTTTTATGGAAAGTACAACCGCAGTTAGATCAAAACCTCGGGCTCTGGTTGTTTCGTATTTCAACGCAAACGGCATTATGAGTCAAAGGGACGAAATCGCAGACTTCCTTTGCGATTATAATATAGATATATTTCTAGTGCAAGAGGCCTTCTTAAAACCTAGTGTACGCGATCTCAGAATCGCAAACTATAAGTCCGCCACGATCGGTTAGCAAACCGTCTGGGAGGCGCTTTAATTTATTACGTACTTACTAACTTAAACGTACTTACTGTGCTTAATACTGTAAATGATGTTTTTGTTCTCTACTATTTGTTTAAATAAAGCTTTATTATTATTATAAACTTTCCTTGCACTGTAGCCCGCTCGACATTCCAGAGCTAAGCCATATAGAGGCATCCGCGTGTAGCTTAGCGAGGTGTAAACTGGGTCAGAATGCCGGCGCGGTCCCTCCGACCAAATCCGTAGTGGACAGGCATCATCTTGAGGTCAAATTCAAGGCCTTGGACTCCCAGGACATAGTCAACCTACCCGAGACTATAGCTACGTTCGACGACGTAAATCGAGCGATAGCAAGTCTCCGAGAAACTATTACTTCCGCAGTCGCAGATTCGGAACGGACCGTGAAACTGTCGGGCGACCGACGATTTAACTTTTCGCCCGACTTGCGTATGCTAATTAGACAAAAAAATACAGCCAAACGTGCTTTCGTCCGATACCGATCAGAATCGAACCGAACTCTACCTCGACGCCTTCAGCTAGAAGTCAAAGATCGCGTATGGGAACACCGATATAACACGTGGGACACTCTCCTAGAGGACATCGAGCCATCGCACACTGTCTACTGGCGGTTGGCCCGCAGTATGAAAGCAAACACCCGCGAATCTTTACCGCTGTTAGTTATATCTAATAGCGCTTCAATAGCCCTAGAAGACTCAAAAAATGCCGAATGCCTTGCGGAAAACCTAGACCAGCAATGTACGCCATCGCGCGAACACACCGATACAGCCCACCTAACGGAGTGGACCGCGCAATCGAGACTAGGGCTGCGCTTCAATCGGAAGACGATCCTTTAAATTTAGTGACCCCCGAAGAGGTCCAAGACATTATTAAAAATTTAAAACCCAAATCCGCGCCGGGCCCAGACAATATTAGTAATAAAATTCTTAAAGCTCACCCTGGGCCGCTTATCTGTTTACTAGCGACCATCTACAACACATTACTATCCAGTTGCTCCTTTCCGGACGACTGGAAAGAAGCCATTCGCATTCGCAAGCCGAATAAACCCGCTAATCAGCCCTCAAGGTATCGTCCCATCAGCCTCCAGTTGCCTGGGGAAGTTCTACGAGCAGCTAGTATTAAACATGCTCAAAGAGCACGTATTTTCCAATGGTCTTCTGCCGATGGAACAATTCGACTTTGGAGCTAGTCGCTTTACGGTGGTAGGGCTACGCAGCAGCCTCGGCTGTTGCACGAATGGGCAGGCCCGTCCGGGTAAGTACCACGACCTCACAGAAGACCAGCGTAAAGTGGAAGTATGACAAATACTTTCGCGTTTCGTCTGGTGAGTGAGGTAGCCAGAGCCCAACTTTCAAAAGGTTGTCAACGCATCTGTAACCTGTAGCAGATGTCCATGGGCGGCGGTATTTACTTACCATCACTGCTCGCTTGGTAACTTTCCACATAAAAAAAAATTCATTCCTGTCCCGATCAATTATACCGCCAAACGGAACAAATCCTGAAAGGCTTAAATCATCCGAAACATATTAGCACGGGGGCCCTTCTTCAATGTCGCAAAGGCATTCGACAGTGTCTGGCACACCGGCTTGTTTTACAAGCTGTATACACTCAAATAGGCTCGTACCCACCATACGGGCCTTCCTGTCGAACCGATCTTTTCGATATCGAGTTGAGGGCACCCTATCCACAAGCCTCAAGGCAAGGCTCCTGCCTCTCACCCTTACTCTTTACGCTATACACGAGCGACATACCCAAAGACCCCCACGTAAATCTCGCACTTTTCGCGGATGACTCTTTTATACAGATAAAAATCTCAATCAACTCACGACTCGTCTCCAAAGCGCCACCGACCGGCTCGGTGATTGGTTCCGCAAATGGAGAATAGAAGTAAATCCCGAAAAGAGTGTGGCGATTCACTTCACACGAAGTACCTTACCCGTCACATCTTTGTAAAGGCCCTCGCCAATGCAGAAAGTTAGAGCAAATATCCCTTTATTGCCAACCGCTCCCCTGAGAGAAAAAGGTCAAATACTTAGGAGTCACTTTCAACTCCCGTATGTCATTTACTACGCACATTACGCAAAGCATGTAGAGGCCGGCTACATAATTTAACTAACGCTAAAAGTAAAATGCCCTTAAGGCACAAATTATTATTATATAAGACCTGCGTACGACCTACTATGTCCTACGCATGCATGACCTTCGACCACACGCACCCTACTCGCTTGTACAAGTTGCAAATAGTACAAAATAAGTTCATTCGCCGCGCAACCGGTGCGCAGTGGTATCAACGCAACGTCAACCTGCACAGCGATTGCAGACTCCCGACCAAACGGTTCTTCGATAGAGCCGAACATCATCCCAACCCTCTGGTGGTAAGCGCAGCAAATTACCAACCCGACACAAACGCGAATGTCAACAAGCGTCGCCCGCGAAACGTCGTCATCGACCCGGTCAAGGAAGGGGACTTAGATACGTCGGACCCACCGTCGGTGGTCCCGCCAGATAACACTACACCCACAGCTAGTGTAACAACAAACATAATAGTTCGCCCTCGCCTCCGAGCACGACGAGAACAACACAACGCGTACACAACACAACGCCCCCAGACACCGATTAGCTAAAAACGCAGTCGACGATCGGGGTCTTAGTTCGCACCGCATCCTCGATGGCCCTTAGATGACATGCCGTAGTTAAACGCACGCATGAGCACATGCGCGGCCCTACCCACAGCGGAGGGCCCAAACCCGTGGGTTCTGGCTAGCCCACCGGTTCTGCGTCAGATGAAGCTTTAATAGTCTCGGGACTGAAATCACAAACATCAGTTAATACAAGATACACAAGATACAACGTTGATAATAAATGTAAAAAGTAACCAATGTTAACTACGGGCGTCCGCGTCCACATTATACAGTCGTTTGTATTCATTGGGTCTGCCATCGCTACAAAAATAAATTATGTTGTTTTGGTTTCTACTGCGTTGTTTCTAATAGTTCTAATAGTTTCTCTTAAATATCTTCCATGTACAAGCAACAATCAGTTACATTTTTATTATACAGCGTGTCTTTACAATCGCGACGAATTTGCAATGAACACAGATACAGAGGATAACTTTTTAAAATTGTATTAAAGATTTACATTCTTTAAACATCAATGTTTACAGAGTTATCAAATTTTCCAAAACAAAAAATTTTAGAACAGCCTTAGGTATAAAACTGTAATGTAAAGTTCAGTTGTAAAGGTCACAAAGCATATGAATGGGTTGAATGAATTTAAAAGAGACAAAAATACTGTTAGAAGGAGAGACTTGTAATGCGACGCTGTGGCAACGAATGAAAAATCTCGGAATGTATGAATCAGTCAGTTGTAGTTGTATAGGATGTTAAAAATTTTGTTTCTTTTTTATTTAATTAGTTTGTTTGAAAAATATATTTTTTTCAATTAACGATTGACTTTTGAAATGACTTTTTAACGTTTATATTTTTTTATGATTATTGGCAAGTACTGTTAGACGTGTGTTCATTTATTGTCGCGGTTGTAACTACACGCTGTATTCGGTATTGGCCGGTTATTACAACATTTTAACATAATATTAATAATTATCTAAAGAATAGTGACAGACATAAACTAAATACTAGAAATAAGGACAAACTAACTACGCCATTGTTTCGTCTACAAAAAGTAAACAGGTCGTTCATGGGGCAAAGTGTGCGCATGGATAATAAAATCCCACAGTCGATATTAAGTCTGCCACTTGATGAACTTAAACGAAAAGTTAAAAGTAAACTTATGGCTAAGCATATTATACTATTGCTTAATATCTCGACGACGTCAATGTGTGGGGTTAATACTCACGTAGGCTAAACCAAGACTATTATACCTGTAACATTATATTGTTATGGACACACAAAGGAACTAACGCCATCTAGCGTCAACTATTAAAACCACTAAAGAACAAAGACGACATAAAACCCCCTATTCAACACTAGATAGCGTTAGAGGAACTGCTGTGGAACTATAGTCTCGAGAACCAGGTACATTCGCGAACTTTCCGGAATCACGAACATGTTCGTGCGTGTCGGGTACGTTCCAGGAATGATCTTTCTGGATTAGTCCGGAACCGGTCTCGGCCCATATAAAAAGCCGCAGGGAGGCGAGCGATGACAGTTCAGTTTGAGCTACCTTCGAGGCGACTTCGGAGCGAAAACTAGTGATCAAGAGCGATACCAGTGAAACCTACGACTTGGCTACAAAATAGGACAACGTTAGTGCTTAGTGTTTGGACCTAGTGCTTGAATAAAGTCTACAAAAGAGTCAGCAGGTCTTTCTCTCCAAATCCTTCGAACCCCTAACACGTAACAATATTGTAAACTGAACTTTAAAAAGAGCTGTTGAGTTTCTTGCCGGTTTCTTCTTAACAGAAACTGTTTTCCGAACCGGTGGTAACTTACGAACATACTAATTTCCTTGTAAAATTTCGAAGTTTCATAAGAACGCGCAAGCGTCTATATGAATAAAGATATTTTATTATACAGCGTGTCGTTACCATCGCGACAATAAATGAACACACGTCTAACGCTACTTGCCAATAATCATAAAAAATATTAACGTTAAACAAAATCCATTATTAAAAAATAATATTTTTCAAACAAACTATTTAAGTAAAAAAGAAACAAAATTTGTAACATGCCATACAACTCGCGCCATAGCGTCGCATTACAAGACTCTCCCTCTAACAGTATGTTTTGTCTCTTTTAAATTCATTCAACCCATTCATATGCTTTGTGACCTTTACAAATGAACTTTACGTTACAGTTTTATACGTAAGGGTGTTCTAAAATTCTGTGTTTTGGAAAATTTAATAACTCGGTAAATATTGATGTTTAAAGAATGTAAATCTATACTAATATAATAAAGAGGAAAGGTTTGATTGTTTGTATGTATTGAATAGGCTCCGAAGCTACTGAACCGATTTGAAAAATTCTTTCACTGTTGGAAAACTACATTATCCCCGGGTATTATATAGGCGATATTATATTTTCAAAAAAATTAGGGATCCTTACTAAAACTCCAATCATGTTACTCAAGGTGTACAAAAATTACCTAAAATATTGTTTACATCGCGTGCGCTGCGAAAACTATTGGTGACAGAATAAAATAATGTACTACGACTTTGCAGAACACATCATTGTTTACAAAAAGTGTCGCGACAGCATCCGTCTAACTATTATAGTTATGCCACAATGGGTATTCTTTTGCCGCCGCTAGAAAATGCTCTTCATTTGTATCTTGGTATTAATCCTTATAAAAAAAAGTTACTTAATATTTAAGACTGTTTCAATATCTTTATATAACTTTTTGAATTATTCAATTCGGACATTTCATTCGAAAGATATCACAAGTTTAAAAATGTTAGTAATTGTAATTTAACTATCCAAACAGCTTAGTGACTGACTTAGTAGTTCTAATAATTTTTCAATCACAGTTATATGGGTAATTCCTGTTCAACAGTTAGCAAATATGTCATGTATGTACAAAGTCAATTTATTTTTTTTATCATTTTAAAATGTCCAAAAGATCAAGATCTCATCTTTCTAGAAATAGGTCCCAGGCAAAGGCATTTGATGCCTTACGTACGTCCTAATGAGGAATCTTCATCGGAAACTGAAAATCGTCTTACAAGTCGGAGAGAGTCGAGTAGTGTTTGCAGCCGCTTGAAGAGCAAAATATCTATACATATAAATAAAATTGGAGTGTCTGTTTGTAATATTAAAATAACCGCTGTTTCCTAAATACATATGGATGTTTACACGGTACATATACGAAAATAAGATTACAATTTTTGTCTGTTCGTATGTCTGTTTGTTCCGGCTAATCTCTGATACTGCTGGACCAATTTGGACGGGACTTACACTGACAGAGAGCTGATGTAATAAGGAGTAACTTAGGCTACTTTTATTTTAGAATTTTTTTAATTTTAAATTCCACGAGGACGAAGTCGCGGGCACAGCTAGTGTTTAATACAATTTTAAAAAGTTATCCCCTATATGTGTGTTCATTTATTGTCGCGATTGTAAAGACACGTTGTATTTATTATTATATTCATTTAATTCTATTTTTCATTAATCATCATTTTATTTTGTTATACGTTACAGCAAAACATTAATAATGTTTGTATTTGCAGGTAAAGACTGATTCTTTTCCTCATCCTGAAAATGATAGTGACAGATTTAAAACATGGATTCAATCGATTGGAGGAAATTTACTGATTTTGGATAGCCAATAAAGAATTTAACGTAAATAATTTACTAAACGGCACCAGACTCGAAATCATTCATAACAAAGATTATAAAAAATATAGTGAGTGAATATTATAAAAAACGAAATAAAGTTCTCAAAACATATTTCTGTATTTTATTTACTTTATCCAAAAATAACATCCAATATATCCAATTACAGTTTTCTATACAATGTTCTCAAATGTAATTTAAATGTCATATACACTATATAGAAAACTGTAGTTTAATACAGCTCTTATCTATAAAACAAAATGGTTAAGGATAGGTAAATACATCTGAACTTGTAGTTCGGTAAAGCATCAAGACATGGCGCTCTCTCACGAGGCCACAAATAACTCTATTCTAATAATATACTCTTTGATTATTCCAGTATCTATGTGAGAAGGTGGCAAGTGTGCTGGCGGTTCACCTAATGTTAAGTGATAACCGCTGCTGATTAACATATGCAACACCCTTAGGGTCACAGATGCCTTGCCAACGTTTAATAAACTCCCGCTGCGGCTACCTAACTCAACAGATAAAAAACGCACAAGTAAAAAATATCCACTTCTTGTTGGTCTTCTGTAAGGTTGTGGTACTTACGATGGTACATCTATGACTGTACCTGTCCATTTGTACAACAGCGAAGACTCTTAGACTCTTAGTAATAAGGCCGCCCATTGTATCCATTACTTCTACATTAAGTTTTAATTTTTGTTTGTTTTATTTGGTGTGCAATAAAGTATATTCATTCATTCATTCAAGACTGTTTCATGGTGCTACCTCATTAAAAGCAAAAATATAAATAATAACATTTAAAATAAATATTAAGTGGCTTATCGTTAATACAATGATTGAAATTTGAGAAATAAATAAAACAAACCAGATATTAATTTAATTTTTATTACAAAAAATTATTACAAATCATTCAACTTAGTTTCTATCGTTACAGGCTAAACTATAGTCTACACTTATGTTGCTAACACTTAAGATAGATGGATGTTGAAATACTGGCAGTGGAAAAATACATTATTTAAAATATGATACAGCTAAGTAAGCTGCTAGTGACAACTATTGCCTAGTAAGTGGCAATTAAAGTAAGAGTTATTGGTAATTCTTAATTCTAGCCATGTCTAAAACCTAGCAAGAATGTTCAGTGGTTTCCCATATGGGCAGCTTTTTTGCGAACTATCAGTTGAGATAGAACAAACTGTCTAAGTATTATTTACAAAGGGCAATCCCTCTATTGTATTTATAAAAATATTTTATACAAAAAGCACCCTAAGTTTGACATTTTGTTTATCATAGATAGCGATTACTTGTACAAAACCTGGATACCAAATTTGTAGTGTTTCTTATGTTTACTTTAAGTGCAGTAACTATACTACACTGACAGTTTACTTCAACATTCCATACAATCTAATAGATGTAGTTCATTGCTATACTTGTATTGTCTGCGAATTTGCATGGACGATATTTAACACAAAAAAGAAATGAAAAAAAAAAACGTGAATTTTGTGGGAAATCTGATGAAGTTTCCTCTCATTATAAAGTTAAATCACAAATATTATATAACAACCCAGTAGGTAATAGAAACAAAGTAACACCAACATGTAACTTGTTAGAGGTCTAAATTGTTAATGTTCCAGAGGCAGGTGTTTAAGTATAACATAGCAGCTGACAACAAAAAAGAATGCCTCTTCTCACTAATATATATAACTTTTTTTTCAAATTTCTAATAGACATTAAAATTTAGATACCAAAATTATTTTATATGTTGAAGCTTACCTACATATATACAAATACCGCATGTAATACTCAAACACATTCTATTAATCGGTAATGTTTAATTACCATAGAGTAAATGTCACAGTAATGGTTAGAAAGCCATGTGATATTCATATTTTATGAGATAATCATTATCCTTATATTAGTGACTAACACATATTGAAGAGGCATTTATTGCTTCCATGAAGAAGAAAGGTTTCTATTACAGAGGATTTTTTTTTAAAATGCTTCAACCAGACAAATCACAGACAATCTTATCCATAGTCCAATGAAAACACCTCCTAATACACAATCACAAAAACTACAAAGTACTTGGTATATTTTCTACCACAATATTCACTGTGAATGCCAATCACTCACAGGTTGTGAGATAAATGATTAATAGCAATCTCATATCACAGTTTTCTCTAATCTAAGTGATTACCATAGTAAGAAGAGACTGCTATGACTTTTAAAATTAAGTTCACACATGCATGGATTGGTCTGTACTTAAGAGTTCCTTATAATAGTTGAAGACCTCTATAAGACCCACATGGGCTAAGTAAAAAAAATATCAATGCGTTTGTTATTGAACAATCTGCTCTAAGATTATCATTTACTTGTATTATGGTTATTTTAAACTTGCATGACTTTACAGATCTTATTTTGTGAATTGTCTTAATTTCAGGACAATTTATTTTGAAGTCACAACCAAATAACTACAGAAAAATAAGTTTAACAGGATAACCACTTGTTAAACTGTAAGTCAGTATTTAGTAAATAAAAAGGTATAAGTAAATATTACCTTTATTCCATTTACTAGCTTCATGATAATAGAAAAAAAACCTTTGATTGCATAATTTTAAACTATGTAGATTCATTGTGATCTCTAGTATACAAAAGGCCTAAATTTATCATTTGATTTCTATATATGAGAATTATCTTAAAATAACAGATATACCTATATGCATTTTAAATCAAGACAACACTAATTTTGTTTGCTATTTTATTAAGCCAATATTGTTTTAACTGAAAAAAACCTAGCACTGATGTACAATTAAGTTACATAAAAAAACTCAATCAAACATGGTTAAAGTTACAGTTTATTATTGTTTAAACTTTACATTTAGAGCACAATATATTACAAATTATCAAACAGAATATTCCTTGTATTTTTATGCTTATCAATTAAAAAAAAATTATTGTGTGCCTTTGCAATGAAGTGATATTGTACTATAGAAAAAATTATAATAAAGTGATAATAAAGACATTAATTATAAGCTAAATTCAAATGCTTAAAAAGTTATACAAATACAAGTTTTGAAAATTGTTCAAAACTCATATTCATGAAATTTCATTTAAGCTGAAATAATTCATTCTAGTTATCATACATTTTCAATTTACAAGACATGACATGCAATAAGGTTAATTAAATTTGAGCCCATACCAAATTATTTAAAGAGACATAAGGTGTAACTTAATTTAAAAAGAAGAAATAAGTACATAAAAACAGTATTTCCTTGCAAGGATTCCATAAGGTGTCCATAGGTTACTGTTTTGTTATTGCACACAGTTTTGTAATTTATATAGCATGGTCTCAAAAATAAATTTTTGGTTTCAATTTAAAGAACTTTTTGGAAATGAAAGCAAATTTTTACAATCTCATTTTATAAATTCGAATAGTTGTATATATTAGTATTATTAGGCAATCATTAGAGACAAAATTATGTTAAGTTACTTTTTAGTAAAGGAAATTAAAAAATTTTAAACTTAAAAAATACATTTGTTTTATGTAACTTGTTGGAACAAAAATTTTGCCAATGTGGTTAATTCTCACAAATAAGGTGAAATTTTATATTAAAATGATTGATAAAAAATTCACGAAATTGAAAATTTTAAATACAATCACTATGTATATAAAAATTGGCTTTCATTTGCTTTGTACAGCTCTCAAATCTTGAGGTCATCATGTCAAGAGATTCTTTTGGTAGCTGCCTGCGTCAATACATAAAAAGCATACATGAAACACAGATATGTACATATACAAGCGGTGGGATATTATGAACATACCCGCTATGCCATGTGCTGTTGCTATCAGACATTGCCCAATTCTTAAAAACATATTCCCATCAATGTGTGACTGCAAGAGCATATATTTTGTACTGACAGTATATGGCTAAACCATCCAAAAACCATTAACTAAACAATGGAAAACCATCAAAGTCAATTATGCTAAACTGCACAAGTGAAGTACGGGCCTAAGCTTGTGTCACTTAACAATAACGAACTTTTACACAGTGAATGATATGTAACAAGTGTTCGGCATTAATGTAAAAATGTAAATACACTTATCTGGTACGGACTATCACGATCTCTTTCTTTTAATTTACAGTCTTTAAAACACACTCACATTTAACCGTTCACATCTAGATTGCTAATTCACACAGTTATGAAATTTTATAAGGGATCTTCACTGGATACACACTACATTCCTAAGTCATCTCCACACTAGTAACTTTACTATCACGTCACCAACGTTTATTGCTGTCGATTAGATTAACGCCACTCGGTTCACAAGAGGAGTTTTCCGTCTGCTTGTATGCGTCGGTGTCGACACCGGTTGAAAGATGTAACTTGTCTTTGCTCTTTTTGCTGAATGAACTGAAGAAAAATAGTGGTATGAGACTCTATAACAATCATTTTTGTTTTCTTTTTTATAAACATTGCCCTCACTTTAGGATAACATTATCCTGTGTTGTAAGGATGTTTTACAAACATAAATTTCACGTGGACAAACACCCGTTCCCGTGTGGGAATCGAACCTACAATCCCCGACGCCGAAGCCACATACCTTGGCAATTGCGCCACGGAGTCATCACATTTTACTATATACATTATTAGCGAATTCTGAAATTTCATTAATGTATAATGCAATAATTATAAAAATTTAATGGCTAATGAGTTAGGTTAGGTACCAAGAGGACTAAATCTACCTGCACAGTTACTACACCATAATTTATTAAATTATAACATACATTTTTTTGGTTTTGCTTCTACAAGCTAATACTTGTAAAAGCTAATAATTCTATATAAAATTCTTAGTTTTAGTAAACTCCCATCGAAAGCGGACAATCCCTTTTATTTCCCGTTAATTATATGAGAAAACTTACTTGTGTAATTTTCCGTCATTGATAGATTGAGTTTCACGGGTTTAGTTACATCAATATCAATATCTTCATATGAATGGTCCAATACCTGAAACATTTGCACTCATTGATACTAAATCCTCAACTATGTATATATACTACCTCAAAACAAAACAGACTTCAAATATATAACTCACTATACATTTTCTATTTGATTTTGAGGAGTTCTGTGGTCTGTCTCTGAATTTCAAGTTCAAAAACCAAAATGTTGAAAAAATGGCCGTCATATCATTCATACATCACGCTTAGAATTGACGATGAAAATATGAACCGTTAAATTTATTTTTTATTGCATAGTTTGACCGGAAATTCTTTTACTGCTGTGGGATATGTTAAAAAGATTTATTTTAACTCACTTCAATATCGCTAACTTCTTCGCTTGATTCAATATCCGTTATGTATGACGTGAGAGAGGAGGGCCCTGTTGCAAGTAGACGGTAAGTGCCACCAACCATTCCAGTTCCCTCTACTACCTCTTCCACTTCCAACTCTTGATCGGACGCTTCCTGAAAAAAGGTTTTATGATAGTGTTTTAACTGTAAACAATTAAAGAACATTTTAAATTTACAACACTTAATGTTTATTTGATCACAAATTTAAAATTGCCTGTAAAAATACAATAGCTGTTGACTAAAAGGTAAATAAGTTTCAGTGACAAACTTCAATCATTCTAAGTAACTTTATTATTTATTTACTTTATTAAATGATATTGGTTTACACTAGATTTGAGTTACTAGTAATGCCTAACTTTGAGCCACAACAGATATTCTCATAGTTTAAACAGGTTTCTTATCGCTAACGAAGAAATTGACTTGTAATATGTTAAGGAAGTGTTGATGCTTTCTCGTTCCTAATTAGTACAGATGCACTCGAACGTTAACGAATTGTATCGCCTGCTATTTAATCCGATAATAATACGTGTGTGTATCTTCAAGACGATTGAATAGGCTTGCACCGAGCATTAGTTTATTTACGAGCTTTAGTTATTAGCCCCAATGCCCCTTACTATCAATAATTGGCAATGTCCGCGCAAGGTGTGGTGTCCTTGGTGGCCCTTCAGATTTAAGTACCTGCAAAGTCTGTGTCGGTTTCTTTGGCTCTGCTGAATTAAATTGATATCATCTTCTACATGTAGACGTTAAGCGCAAATACCAATCAACTTTGTTTAACCAAAGATCATTACAGGTGTGGTTGTATTTAGGTACAAGCCTGTTCACAAACAAGGGTCATGCCGCAGGTGACGTTTAAAACGTGCGACCATTTACTTGTTCTATAATGGTTTCTTCTTCCTCGACTTCCTCCTTAACCTCGGGGTCGATTTCGAGGTCGGCGTCAAGCTCGACGTCTGCGTCGGGATCCGCATCGTCCTCCGCTTCGGTGTCGCTCGCGAACCCGCTGTATTTCATCTCGCCTCTCTCCAACGCCTCGAGGCTATCTGAAATGCACAAACAGAACAGGGTCCTTAGTATTACAATGGGTTTTTTAGACTAAAGGGTTTTTTAGACCTCGGCTGTTGCTCGAACGGGCAGGCTCGTCCTAAGTACCACGACCTCACAGATCGACGTCACGTGGAAGTACAATACTTTCGCGTTTCGTCTGGTGAGTGTGGTAGCTGGAGCCCAATTTTCAGAAGGTTGTCAATGCATTTGCAACCCTCGGGTGTAGCAGATGTTTATTTGCGGGGGTATTCACTTAACATCAGGTGAACCGTCTGCTCTTTTGGCAACTCGTTCACATATAAAAAAATATTTTTCTTAGATTTTGTTTAGTCTAGATTGTCTCTCATCAATTATGAAACGGCACACCAACTATTATTAATGGGACATAATCAGAACGAGGAATAGTTCGTAGTTTTTTATGACTAATGCCGATTTTGTATTTTATGTGGTTGTGCATCAAGTCTAAACGATCACTACGACCTAGAAATATTTATTCTTTGATTATAAACAAAAAAAAAGAGCCGTGATAGCTCAGTGTCCGGGCGCAAAGTATATAAACAAAAAAAAAAGAGCCGTGATAGCTCAGTGTCCGGGCGCTCGCCTTTAATTCAATATACTCGAGCAACCTGAGTTCGTTCCCCGGTTCCGGCACCAATGAAGTTTTTAACTTAAAGTGCTGACTTATCACGTGCTCCGCGGTGAAGGAAAACATCGTGAAGAAACCTGCATATTTTCGAAATAATAACAAAAAATATATATTTCGAAGATATGTGAAGTCCGCCAATCCGCAGTGGGACATGTATAGGCTGTTACTTTTATATAAACAAAGGATTTATTGTTGCCCTTCAAAAACATGTATGATAGTATTATCCTGTGTTGTAAGAACGTTTTACATACATTCATTTCACGTGAACAAACACGAAACAATTTATCTGTGGAGCTTTTAGCTAGGATCCAATCGTTTAGGGATGACACAATCCATAAACATGGAATTATAAAAATGATTGACGAACTAGTTCCTATAATGTTTTTATATTTTTTCCTGTGGTTGCTAATGTTTATAAGGTTGATATTTTATTTTGGTGAAATTCTGTAATGTGACAAATTAGTGTTCTCAATAGATTTTCAAAGTTTTACCTGGATAAACCATAGCATTTTTAATGGCTTGCGGATCTTTTCGTGACCATTTCAATACCTCTTCATCCATTTTCCCGACTTTCGAAGGATTCATCGCCCACAAACAACCTGTAAAAACCAAGGGGTGTCAAAATTACAGAATGTCTAAAGCGTTGTAGCACGTTCACACTTCATTTATGTTTGCGTACCTTTCCTCTGACTGCCGTTCGTAGAGGGCTTTTCAATTTTTTCGAAACATTTATTCAAGCTAAGATTGTGCCGCACTGAATTCTTCCACCCGCTTGGGGCAGTCTTGAAGTACGGGAAATGTTGACTGTAACATAACGACAATTGTTATTTACATTAGTTTTTTAAAAGAATCAATAAAGGGCACTAGAAAGCGATTACGCACCACATGAAATTATAAATCTCTGATACGGGCAAACTTCCTGTCCGAGAGTTTTTTAGTGCCATTGCTATTAAACACGAATAAGAGTACGCTGGTTTCGGGAATTCCCCCACGATGGCCTTACTGCTCGTATTCACGAACTTCCCTTGGCTGGTGTCGACCTTAAAAGATCCATTAACCGCAGTTTTTATAATTTGCCTATTGCCCCCCAGCGACGAATTGTCTATCAGAATGGTGGCTTGATTCTTGTTGCCATTCGCCAAAATTGTCCTAGATTGCTGCGCGTCCAGTATATGTATATTGCCTGAGATTATTGTTTTTGTTCCTATTTGCTGGGCCATCTTCTGACTGGTGTTTAGTATAGAGCAGTTCTTATTGTTCAGCTTGATCACTTCCGGTTGGGAAGTTTTAATGCGTACCGTTTGATGTGTACCCGATTGTGTTGATCTGGTTTTATTTGAGTCCACGTCCAAGTCTTTGAGTAAATCCTTCACTACGTTTTTGTCTTGCTTCCGAACATATATTAACATTTGCGTCGAGTCCTCAGTGGTTTTTTTGTTTTTGGGCTCATCGGGTTCCTGTACTTTGGCCACTTTAATTGCGTTAGGCGAAAAAGTCAGATGGCTTTTCTCCTCTTTGGGACTAGCTAGAGATATGGTGTTGTTTGTGTCGTCACCGACTGCTGAAGTGAGTAGGAGGTTTGACGCTTCCTCCTTTACAATGTTCTTCACCGGTGTATCGGCGAAGGTTGAAGGCATTACAGAATTCGGATTGACCATCACAGCATTTGCCTCGGAGCCGTATAAATCTAAGTTGTGAACGAAACTAGACGAGTTATTAAGCCACGTGACTGAATTGTCCGTATCTATATCTAGTAAAGGTGGCAGTTCGGAGAAATTTAATCCTAGCGAGTCCTGAAAAAAAAAAAAAACATTGTTAAGAACGCATAAATAAGCACCGCAATTTAATTTTTCTTCTGAACTCTACTCACTGGGAAGTCTGTGATACTGCTTAGATCTGTTGCTATTTCATTTTTGATATCCATATCCAGCATATCCTGGAGTGAATCGGTTATGTATAGATCCATATCTAAGCACGCCTGCAAATATATACATGTATAAATAAATATAAGTTAAGAATCCAGATTTTTACTATAAGATAAAGATTGAGATATTTAGAAATAACATATTCTTACAAAATTTATAGTATTAACGAACATAATAGGCATCTTTTCGACAACTTTTATATTTTTATACGTTATTAAAAATTGTTTTGTGTGTATAATTCGATCGATTCTCGATCTATGTTTAAGCTATATTTAAAAAGTACAAACGATAATTATTCCTAGTTAGAATATTTTAGGAAAGCATACAATTTTCGCATTTGATGTCACACAAGTAGTCGTCAAACTTATCCATACAAAGCGAATGGGGCGGCCACGGTGCAGCGCAGCCGCTGTTTAGTATAGAAACCTGTTTCCGTCTTATGGTATGCGCTACCCTAGCTGAGAAAGAGATATGTGTACTATTGCCTTTTCGCTTACGTAAATCGAGTGACCTAAATATTATTTTGATAATATTAAGAGCCTGTAACGAACTGTGCCTGCACTATCCACGCTTAGTCAGTTTTTTATTAAATGGAATTGGTGGACATTACTGTTTTATCTATACATTACCTTTCTACTATCTCTGTGAGAGTTTTGATAATATTTGATACATTTAATTATGAGGACCTATACCAATACATAATTTGTTATAGTTGATGGGGCGAACTGAACGGCTCCTACCTAGAAACGTGAACAAAAAACGCTAGTCAGCCACCGGAGGCTTCCAAGATTCGGGACGTTGTTTTTTTGTCTGCACTTTAACCGTATATCTATTATTAGGAGCGTCCGACTGTTACATGCTTAGCTTTCTATTAAACTTATGAGGGTTTTACTTTCATCTACTTCCGATCGGATGTAGAAGTTGTTTCTAGAAGTGGAATCCTATGGAAGTTGTCAACAAATCATTGGAAGTAGAGCGCGTTAGTTAAATATGAAAAAAAATACGATTAATTTTTAAGAGTAAATTAATTTATTTTATGTAACTGGCAGTAAAGAAAGGGAGATTATAGAATGTAATGTAAATGAGATAATAATCTCGTACAATCGGGATTGCAAAGCGGTAATATTATGTAACAGTTAATCTAATATGGTGGAAGCCTCAAGAATGTCCATTATATTTTTATCAGAGTCTACCTTTTTAACTGAATTGAATTGAAAGTCGTAGATATTTCAAGTATGACGAAATCAAAACAACGTAATGCATTTAGAATACTGTTTCTCAACGATAAAATAAGCAAGTACATGCTTCAGTAATTTTTATACATCTAATTTGAAGGAATTCGAAACGAGTGCAATGACAGATATAAGTTTACTCATGTGTGATTGACCAATCACAAGTCAGGTACTGATCAGGTTTATCTACTTATCACGCAATCGTTATCTTTATTTACCAATTTCGCGCGGAATTGGGAGTGTAAACAAAATGTTAGGAAACACATGTAACGAATTTCCTTTACATACCACATTAAAACAACTTTAATAGTAAATTTGTATACACTTGGGCGACATAATGCTTTAATATTAGCATTGATAGATTGAATTTCAAAGAATCATACAGACAAGTCCGCTTCTAAGCATAAACGCTTTTTGACTAAAGCTAAATTATTGTGGAAGAAGTTATGTCAGGCATGAAATAAAAAAAAGCTATCGTTAAAACCAACACTGTAGAGGAAAGGTTTCCGAAAGAGACGTACAAGTACAGGGGTGGTAGAAAGGGATGGCGAGAGGAGATCGAAAACGGGTGAATCGACCCCTAATGATATTGCAGCCGGCTTTGCGTCCTTTCAAGCGGGGTAGGTAGGCAGCGTTTGAACAACGAAAACGAAGCGGGGAGGGGTGCTTAAAATTTTGTATTAAAATGGGACGGACCTTTGTTACATTCATTTTAAATACTACGAACTGATCTTATTTCAATACTATTGAATACAAAACATAATATCCATTACACAAGACCGCCGAATTCGCAATTTTATAAATTCTTCTTCGGCAGTCTTGTAAATTATAATATAAAAATGTGGATCACTTATAGGAGGCATTATCATATAATGCCTTGTAAAAGAAATAATTTTCTTATATGAATTGTCAATTAAAAGAAACATCTTAAAAGTCCAACATAACTCACACTGGAATGTATGAAAAACGCCAAATTATTAGACTTTTTTTTACTTTAAAATATGTAGAAAACATTTTTTGACATTTAGTCCTTTAATATACGATGTGCAGATCAATTCGATTGAAAAGTCGTTCCACCTTGTAGTTATCTAAGAAAAAAAATTCATTGCACATTATTATTCAAATTGACATTATGTTAGTGTTACACGGGCCGAAAACATCCGTAGATCCGTCTTACAACAGAGCCATGCCCCACGGGGGCTATGAACCCATCATTCTTTATTATTTAGAGTTCATTTTGCTTGTAATAACACAAAGAAATGAACGTCTCTTTTGTCTGGTATTAATGATACATTTAAATGTTCTAAATCATTATAACTTGATTTTTGGATACCATCAAGATGATTAGTTTCAGACTGTATGTTAATAGTAAGTAGGAGATCAATATGTTTACATTTGTAGTTTTGATGTCTTGTCAACGTTGCATCTTGTTATGTGGATAAAATAATTATATTATTTTTTTAAAGGAATATGTGATTATCATCAAATCTAATAAAACTTCCGGGGCGAAACTCAAATGTTCGAGCGTCGCGCGTTTTCATCGTTGAAGTTTAGAACTAAGCAATGTGGTTCAGTAAGGTATCGTACACAAGTGCGACTTTTTATTTCGAGAAAAAATAGAGATGAACACTGTTAAATTATGATCATTGGTTAAAGCACGTCACTGATATTTTTTTATTGTAATATAAAACTATAAATAAGACGGGATATCAACGGATAATAAAGGATGTGCTCTACTAAATTTTAATATTCATGTATATAAAATAGTAATTAACATGGTCAACATTAAAAAAAAACTCTTGACTATATATTGTAACTTATATGCAGGCACCAATTTTTTATTCATCTGAACATATTGAAGTTTGGAAAAATTTCTCCGTATGCAGTAACCCTATTCGTGTTGCCGGTGGATATAGAGGGGAAGATGAGTGGGAGGGGGGCCTGCGGGGAGGTGGGACCTACACCGCCCGCGCCATCACGCCGTGTCCTCGAACCTGACCGCGTGCGATCGCCTTGAACTCGACGTGCTCGGCTCTTGAACAAATTACCTTATATCTTTTATGCCGATGGAACGCCGTGAAAAATTCCCGCCCAGAAAATCATCTTAAAATGGAACAAAGACATAACAATTACCTTTTCGGTTTTACCTCCATAGATATTCTCTTACTGCAACAAGATTAAAAATCTCAGAAAATTGTTTGTATATAGGAAGAAAAATGGCAGTCCGTAGTTACTATCTCTATGTGAAAATCATGAGTATTTATTTGGGTATACGGACAATATAAATGTATTTAGGTTTGAAATAAATATTTGTTCCAAATGTACAACTTTTACAAATATTATTTTAGTCTTTTATGAATACAATAACTCTAATGGGTAAAGAGATGAACTGCTTCCTTTTAAGTAGAAAATTAATGTTACTTTATACATATAAAACATAATTATTCATATCAAGGAGTTGGCGCGAAAACTACATAATATACGACTTTTCTCTCTGCGCGCGCATCGCCACAAAATAGGAGGGGTTCTGTATTGATTGAATGTGCGCGCGCAGTCACTCCCCTTGTACTACAGGCGTCTACTTTCCTGTTTCTAACAGAGGGAGGGAAATAGAAATATTTTACGCAAACTTTCATCCTGTACCTTGGTACCCGCGTCTAGACGACACAAACATTCAAATAATATATAAATATTTTATTACTTTATTATTGGTATATGTATGTATTGTAGTATGAGAACAAATTGGCTATATAAGTTGATAGCTAAAAATAAATCATTTATAATAATGAAGACAAAACAAGAATCGCCAATCGCTATGAGATGCTATGCGATATGAGCGAGGTCAATGTCCTAGCAGTTGAAATACTGACTCAACTTTGCAAAAATAGATAATAATTTTTACGTTATTTAATAGACACAACATTCCGTCCACGAAGACTGATAAAAAACTATATTTATAGACGAATTCAAATAATTTAAAAATGGTTATTTTACTTAATATATTACGCAAACACGATATATCTATATAAATAGGTTGTATCACTTGTTCACGATAAATATCTGGTTCATTAATTTTCATATATCTACAACTTAATTCAAGCCAACGTATCCATTTTACTTTGGAGAATATCAACATGCTATGGATTATTAAAAAAGCGAACATTTTAAATGAAATTAAAGTTTAGCATTTATTTAAATTTTTTATGTATTTTAAAGTCTATACTATTTATTTTTCATTCGTTTTTAGGTCGTAGGAAGGGAAGGCGGCTGGCTGACGGAACGTAGTAAAGTGCAGGTGTGTGTGAGACTTGAAAGACGATGCATTTCTTAATCATACGAACTACAACATTCAAAGAAACTCACACCTCGATAGATAGCAGCCACCAGTCCCTTTTCGTTAGTTATACTTTCCAAAGAATACACATTGCAGTAGTCCCTTTATCCAGAAAAAGACAAATTGCTTATTTTATTGTACTACTTATGTGTATTTTATTGTACCATCATATAACTTATGGTCAGGATGCATTTTAAGCGATCGATTCAAAGTAATTTAAATAGATAAGCGAATATTACACATTTTAATAAAAGTAATGTATGGACCCGCGGTTTATTTTAGTTTTAAACTCCTAACTTTTAGGACGAATATTTTACAGCATTCATGGTCACAAACTGAACTGCCCCTCAGTTCAGTCTGTGTATATTAACGCACCTATAAAATATAATTTAAATATACCACGATGATCCGTAAATAACTGTTATTACTTATATTATTATATACTGAAGTCTAAACTTTAGTTTAATGATCAGATTTTTTTTGCTAAGACTAGAACAATATTCATTTAATTTGTCATGCGACAAAATAAATGTTGTAATAAAAATAAACAGACTTTCTGCAATATGCGCTCTTGTGCACTATTACGCACACACGTGGAGAATCATCGTGTAACATAACAACACGGGCACAGAGTGCACTCATTGTTAAACGTTTTGAAATTCTTGTTCAAAACCAGCCGTGGGAATAAAATTACTTTGTTGATTTACTAATACCATTTGCCGTTATAAGTAATTCATTTTATGTATAACAAAAGTTTAACTATTTATGCTAGGAATGTTTACAAATAATTAGTTTTTCACGTGGATCGATTGTTCGATTCTTAAAGATTTTACCAATTGAAAGAATGTAAACATAGGTACATATATCTACCTACTATCCAACACACTACTCACAACCGTTTGTAAGTTCATTGACGGGGAATTGGCGCCGTTTTAACCGTTACGAATGTCTATAAAAGTAGATGGTGAGTTTTATTAATTACGCAAATAACGTCATTAAATAAAAACGAAGAAAGTCATTAAAAGGTCTTGGAGACGCCAAAATAAACATAATTGGATAAAACATTAGTAATAATAATTCGCAGGCTGTCTCGTTCTATCACCCCATACGTTAAGAGTAAAGAACAGAGATAAAAGACGAAACATTTTATCCGTTATAAATCTATACCTCGTGTCAATTTATTCTTTAAGAACATCTAAATGAATATTAAAAACGTTATAAATCTGTAGCGAAATCGTAACATTAACTTTTTTCACTTAATTTCAATATTTTGAACAAAATGAGGATTCTTAAGCAAATACTTAATGAACTGGAATAATTTCCCGCCACTGGCAAATTATTTATCACAACAACAATAACATTTTTTCTCATGAATATATTATATTGTCACATAATTATTCGGTTCATTTTTCATTACTCAGAAATTAATGAATGACATTAAAAAGAGCGGGACATGTCTCCATTAGACTTTCCCATTAACCAAACATCATGTTTCAAAGACAAATAACGATTTTAGCACTAAAATGTTACTTACCGAATATTTATTCACATAAATATCCTTATGCTCAACCGAATAATCCCAAATTTCACACATTTACGTTTTTACCGTCATGAAATTGACAAATATTAACACCACTCACTCCATAGACTACAATATGTTTTACTATTATGTGAAAAGGTATACAAAGAATGGAGTCTTTTTCTATTGGCTGGTTAAAACCACGTGACCAAGCTCAGATACAAACCATTGGTTGTTTACAAATATTGGATTGACGTCACTAGTCAAATGAGATTCCATTATATTCTTTAAAATTTTATATAGTTTTAGTCTTGTATTAATTGTCATTTAAATTAATTGAAAGTAATTTATATTTAAGTTTTCTTTCAACAAAATATATATAAACTTACGTCACAACTTACCCATTCCGTGAGTCGGCCATTCTCGACAATATGGCGGTTTGTTTACACCGGCATGATAAGGCGGGAAGTACCTTAAGAGAGCATGACCGCCAAAACTAATGAATAATAACTTAAAAATGAATGCTTCGTTTCAAAAAATACCTTTATTAAAAGATTTATTATAATTATCAATTGTTAATTACGTTATCGCAGAAAACACGACACATTAGGCGATATCACTATTTTTCACTCACTGGCGCCATCTAGTAACCTTTAAAGATAATCCTCTAATGGCGGCAAAAGCAAAGTATGAAAGTCTTATATTATTATTAGTTAAAAAAGTAATAGGGACAGATATTAACGTAACAAAAAGTAGAGTAATGAATACGAAAAGGAAGCAAAAGTACAATAAAAATATAAAAACAAAAAGAAATGAAAATGTTTGTGACAATGTACAAACATTACAAAAGAAAAATTAATTAAAAAATATTGAGTCTGCATTGTAATTCAGGAAGAAGTTTAACAAAACTGAATTTCATAAAATATTATATTTTTTTAAGTCATTAATAATTACGCTTGATAAAGTAATAATTCAGAGGTCCACTCAGTCTTAGCTTTAACAGACAACAATATTTTATAGTCAACAATAACATGGCATGACATAAGGTTTAAAATTTAGATATCTTGATATTTCTATTCTTTTTGTACAAATCGTAAGTTCCTAATCTTTTAATTTTTTTACCATATAAGTATTCATTCTTAAAACTATGAACATTATTTGACTGCGCAACAAATTTTATTTCTTTAGGTATAACATTGACTTTGAAATTCGATGTATAGCCGCTGTTGGATATTGTTGCAGTAGGTATGAAAGGCAATACTTTCGGCTTTTTAATAACACCTTTTTGTTTTTTTTCCTCTAGGATATCATTGTCATTTATATAAATGCTTTCTTCTAGATAATTTGAAGGCTTATTTCTCCGTTTTCTTGTTTCTTCTACTACAAATTCTGTGGTAGATATAACTTTATGTTTCGTATTATTATTTTTGTTTTTATTGGGTTTGTCATCTAATTGAGTCAAAATTGAAGGTGGTAATCGAGATATATGAATATGATCAAATGAGTTTTCCTTACGGACCTGAAAATAAAATATAAAAATAACAATATTTTGTATATGGCAGTGTTATATTACAAAATGTAACTTAATTTGTGTTCTTATGAATAATGGCTACACCTGTCAATAAGTAAGTGTAAGAATACCACACAAAAAGTTTACTGAAATATCTGTTAGCTATGTAACTATAAGGCATCTTTTTAAGTAAAAAAATCTACGGATAAAAATTATTCATAGTGTAAATTACCTTAAGAGCTTTGTTTGCATCAATATCATCTTCTCTATTTTTCCTTTTTTTATATTTATCGGTATTTGATTTAGTTTTAACTGTAAAAGTAAAATAATATAGATTAGTTATGATGTAACATTATACACTTATTTAAAAACATTTAAATGTAATACCTGAGTCTGTATCATCTTCATATTTTTTAACGTCATGTTGGAGGTCTTTAGCATTTGATACATTGCATTTATTGTCAATTTTCAAGTCTGTTTAAAAAATTAGATTATTAGGTAAGTTATGTATTAAATATATATATATCAATTTGCCTGAAATTATGAGATTTGATTGATTACCTGCCGATATTCTTTGAGTGACTTTTTTCTTAGAGTCAGACATTTGTGATGCAATTAACTTTTTAGCTGACATATCAAACACAATATCCTGTGCAGCTTCATTTTCTATGTCCTCATTGACAATTAATACATCTAAAAGGACAATATATGTAAAAATAAGTATACATGATTGTAAAAAATCAATATCTACTGTACTGCACCATCACATTGATTTGTTATGTGGCAAGAACTTAAATTCATTTTTTAACTTAAAGTAAAAATTAAACAAAAATATAGAACTTGTAACAGAATTTAGTAATAGGATAAGAAGAAAGGTATCCTGGTTTAAATAAAGTAATAGAAGTGTACTCCAGTATATTTTGAAGTTGAACACATGTGGAAATATAAATATAAAGGCGTTATTTTAGTACCTTTGTCACTATTATCTTATTCTAGGAAACAATAACTTGTAATTAAAATGTATCAAAAGTGGCAAAGGAAAAACCAAATCAAATGATCTTCAATAAAAGTAAACACAAGAAGAGATGATAGGTTAGAAACCATACTAAACAATAAGGGATAAATTTATCTTCACATCATATGATTCTATATTAGTAGAAAAAACAAAGAAAAGCGAGAATTATGTCAGGCTTTTATTTGATATTTTACCACCAATTATCCAGTGTTATAATAGGTTTTTTACTATTACCTATGAAGTTGCCATTCTTTAGTACTGGTCATTTCAAACAAAAAAAGTATTGATTGGCGGTGAATTCTAAATTTAAATATACAGCATGTTGCTACTAATGCGACCATAAATCAATACACATTTAGAGGATAACTTATTAAAATTGTATTAATCATTTATATTCCTTAAACATCAATATTTACCGAGTTATTGAATTTTCCAAAACAAACAATTTTAGTACACCTTTACCTATAAAACTGTAACATAAAGTTAATTTGTAAAGGTCACAACGCCTATGAATGGGTTGAATGAATTTGAAAGGGATAAAACATACTGTTAGAAGGAGAGATTTGTAATGCGACGCCGCGGCAACGAATGAAAAAGTGTCTAAATGAATGAATCAGTTGATGCTCTTTTAAAAATCAGTCAGTTGTAGTGTATATAGGTTGTTACAAATTTTGTTTCTTTTTTATTTAATTAGTTAGTTTGAAAAATATTTTTTTTAATTATGGATTTTTTAATGTTTTATATTTTTTTATGCTTATTGGCAGGTAGCTTTAGACGTATGTTCATTTATTGTTGCGGTTGTAACGACACGTTGCATAATAAAAACATTAATTGTTTTTAGATTGATTAGATTTTTTTTTTAATGTGAAAAGTTGCCAAGCGAGCAGGAGGCTCACCTGATGTTAAGTGAATACCGCCGCCCATGGACATCTGCTACACCCGAGGTTTGCAGATGCGTTGGACAACCTTTTGAAAATCGGGTTTCGGCCACCTCTCTCACCAGACGATACACGAAAGTTTTATAAAATTTGGTTGTGCTTTGTATTTTCATTACATTTGAACATTTATCGTCATAATGAATACGTTAAAAATTCGTGAATTATGGAATAAGAGTTCCGTCGTGGCATCAACGCAGCACAAACGGGACGTAAGAACACAGAGAACACGGTTTACGGAGAGAATTTTACAAAGGAACGCACAACCTGTTGTTGGTTTGCCCGGTTCCGTATTGGAAATGTTGTGGTGAAAAATGGACCTTGTGATCGTCCAGACACTTTAAGTCTACAATAATGAATAAAAGGCGATCGTGGAAGCTGATGAAACTTAATGTACAGCCGAGCCAGCAGCAGTTTTTTATGTTAGCATCCAAGCAATATTGGTCCATTTGCAAAAAATTGACAAGATAAAAAAGCTTGATAGATGGGTACCCCACGAACTTATCGATCGTCAGCGCAACGTATGAGTCAAGAGCTGCTTCGTGCTGCTCAACAGGCACAGAAATTAAGGAAGTTTGAACCGAATTGTTACGTGCGATAAAAATGGATTATGATCGACAGTCGATAGCGCTTAGCAAGTTGGTTAGGTTTTGGTTCAGCACCAGAGCAATGCCCTAAACGACAACAGACTCCTAGAAAGGTGATTGTCACTGTTTGGTGGTTTATTTACGACATGGCATGAGCATTAATGCAGACTGAACTGTGAAGAACTGAAGACAATGATGGAAAAGCTCGTATATTGCTTTGGTCAATCGATCGCCACTGTTGCTCCTTCACGACCCCTTACTGCCTAACAGACAGTCTTCAAGCTTCAACCACAACTGTTGTAGAGTTGTGGTTGGAAGCTCTAATCCGCCATACTCACCAGACCTTGCGCCTAACGATTATTACTTTGTCCAAAATTTGGAAAACTTTAGCGGAAAAAAAAATCATTTCTCGACGAGGCATTACAAAATGCTTTTGACGAGTTTGTTGCCTCCCGTCCAAACGATTTTTACAAGAGCATCAATAAACTACCATTGTGTTCGCAAAGATGCATCAATAGCATGGTTCATTTCTTTGAATAACAGAAATAAAAAAAGGTAAATTTACCTGTAGTATAATTTTCTTCAGACTTTTGCGTTAATTTAAGTTTCTTTTTTTTATTGATCATGGAATCATTTGTGGTTATAGTACCGGATGTGTCATCTGTAAAATAAGAGGAACCTCTGTATATTTGATGTTTATGTAATAGTATTGTTAAAATTTCTTAAAATAGCAAATGGTGCAGTGATATTAGGGTTTTCTATATTCTTTGTCAATCTACAATTTTTAGATTAGTTTTCTAAAGCTGTAGTACAATTTATATTTCAAAAACGTTATTAGAAAGGCAGTTATTGCTAATGGTAAATTAACCAAGCTTTGAATTTCAGCTAGGGTGCACTTTTAAAATTTGAAAACTTTCAAACCACCAACACATTATGGATTTTAATTATTAACCTTGTTCTAAAATGTTTAAGATTAGCTATCTCTCCTGTTAATACAACTGCCTTATTAATGACGATTTATAAGGCAGTCGTACAGTTCGCGCACTGCTTAATACATCATCATTCTCACGCCTTTATTCCACATATTTGGAGTTTACGAAATATGTGAATATTTCGTAAGTGGTACTGGTTAGGTCTTTACTTCTATCATGTGAACTTAACATTAACGGGGAGATAAGAATACTTGTCTCAAGTAAAATCAAACTTACAATCCCCAGCACCAAAACTATTAAGCACTACCAAGTCATCATGAGATGAGTTACAAAACTCAGGTTATATAGGTATGTAGAAAATAGTCTCTACCACCAGGGTGACACTGAAAGTTTTTAGAAGTGAAGCGAAGGCAGGTGGCGAGATAATGGGTCCATCCACCAAATAGTCCCGCAATGGGGCCTTATAAACTTCGAGGTATTTTCTTTGAAGTAAGACTTTGAAGAAGCAATGAGTGCATTTGAAAATGCTGTAGACGAGGAAAGAATGCACAGATACCACTTCAAACAACAATAAATGTATTGGCAACTTTCCACAGTGAGCTATTTTATGGTTTTCTGAGATCTTTCAGTGTGACCTAGGTATTATTTCATTTTCGCCAGATTAAATTGATATTAAGGAAACCATAATTATATGAAATATATTACAAACCTAAAGCAACATCAAATGAAGACATTGTAGAAGACCTTTTACGTTTCTTTGTAATTTTGTTACTTGTATTATTGTCTGAAATAAAAAAAATATGACAGCAATTTAAATGTTATACTCATAATGACCTAATTAGCGAGTAATAATCAAATTTAACATGTAACTTGTTCTAAATATACTGTGATCTAAGACAAAAAAATTAAAGAAAAATAATAAGAAGAATTGTTAAGTTTGATTCTATTGAATCAATAAAAAAGAAAACTATATTAGTGACAGTAACAGAAAAACATTAAAACCGGCTAAGTGCGAGTCGGACTCACGCACGACGGGTTCCGTACCGTTATCTTTAAAAATAGCAAAAAAAAAAAACGGCAAAGACCGACAGACAGCGGTGATTTCGTAAAAGGGTCTCCCGTTTTGGGTTTACCTTTGGGCATGGAACCCTAAAAACAGAATAAAAAATATTTAAGTAGGTCTTACATAAAACAGACATGACTTTTTTGTCTTTTTAATAGATAATGGCAATCTTTCTTGCGCGAATCAGACTCGCACTTGCCCAGTTTTTTTTTAGTATTTGTTGTTATAGCGGCAACAGAAATACATTATCCGTGAAAATTTCAACTGCCAATCAAGGTTCATAATATACAGCCTGGTGACAGACAGTGAAGTCTTAGTAATAGGGTACCATTTTGCCCTTTGGGTACAGAACCCTAAAAAGGACCCTTTCTATTACCTTGATTTGTTGTAATCTCATCTGCTGCCTCAATTGTTTTAATATTGTTGATTTCCGCCTCTGTGGTGAAAAAAAAAAAGTCTCTGTATATTTATATTTTGATAACAGGTTTAAAGTTTAAGTAATTTACTTTAAATATATTACCTGTTTCAAAATTCTTTGCCTGAGATTTTTTCTTTTTTTCGCTCTTTTCTTTATCCATACATTCAAATGACATTTTGTCAATTAAATTTATAGTTTCTGCATTCTCGACTTCAGATATAGTAAATGATTCTGAAAGTTTCTTCCTTTTTTTCTTTTCACTGTTTGGAGTTTTAGTAATTGATGTATTAATTTCTAGTTTAGGATGTTCAATCTCAGAAATATTTGATTTTGACAATCTTTTCATTTTCTTTTTCTCACTATCTGGTGTTTTGCTGACTAATTTGCTATTGTTGCTTTGGACTATATTCTCAGTAGAAAAGAAGACATCTAAATTCGAAACATTGAATGAATCTGATGTATCTTTCCTTTTAACGTCACATTTAGTTTTTTTATGCAAAGAAGTATCAGAAAAGCTTTCAATATGTGACACATTTTTTTCACTTTGAGGTGTCCTCAGCAAGGATTTGGCTGTCAATGATTCAGTAGCAATGTCTGAAACAATAATTTAAGTAAATTATTTCTTGTTTTACTTACTAATTATTGTTATTAATATTTGCTTATATATTATTTAGATTGCTCTTAAGTATCTAAAACACGGATACCGATTAAGCCACCCCATATTGTGTAGGTTACACAAAGGTTAATATTAGAAACCTTTTAAAAATCACTTGCTGGACCCAAACATTTTCACTATAAAATATTATTTGCCACTCTATTGTGAAACTGGCTGATAGACTTTAATTAAGGTATGCAGAAAGGTCCAAGTTATTGGCTGATTCAAACTTTATGACTTAGAATAAGATTAACTGTATCAGCGGGAAGTAGAGGGACGAAATGGGGAGCATCGCGCCGCGCGCCACCCTCACTCTAAATGCAGTCGACCCGTGCGTGTCGGTTCTTAGTGTGAGTTACGTCTGTACACCGCATACACGCAGACTTTCCTTTCCAAATAGTTGGTAGTTAGCTTTTGAGAAGTCATAAAGATTGAATTGGTGTATATATACATGAGCTAATCTTGGGGATGTTCCTGGAGCTCTATGTTCAGTTGTGGACTTAAAGATAAATGTTGAAGATAACGGTAAACTTAATAAGATAATTTCATATTACCTATCTCATCAGCATCAATTGTCTTGTTATTTTTTTTTATTCTTTCATTGCTATTCTCTTTTCTGTATGAAATTTCAAGAGGTTCATTAGATTCGCTGGTATCATCTGAAAAATGAAACATTAATTATATAAAACAGCTATGTAAATTGTGTTGAATGATAGGCATTGAAATAGAATAATTATAGGATTTAAATATGTTAAAAAGGTTTTTCTAAGAATTGTATACAGGGTTTTTGGAAACAAAAACAAACTTTTTTTGTATTTTTTCATTCATTGTCAAATTAAAAAAAACCTCTATTTTTCAATAAGCAAAAATAATACCTCATATAATGATTCTTATGGTGATAGCATTTTCTTTGAATTTAATGTTATATTGCAAAATAAAATATATATATGATTTATTTATAATCAATGGATATGAACCTGTTGACTGCATAACAGGATCTGGATAAACAAACATTGGATAAAACTTTTACAATTATTAACCTTTTGTCAATATTATTTGCTTTTATTTATGTTATAACACATTGTATATTTTATAAAAATAAGTAAAATATCAGGTGAATTATATGCATAGTTCCAGAATCACCAAGTAGTTGATAGCTTGGAATCTTTTTTTCTTTTCAGTAAATAATCATGAAATAAAGAGTATTTTCGAAAAACAAAGATATTATTGAACATTATATTAGACAAAGACAAATTAATCAATTATTTAAGTAACCACATGTTATATCTCTTAACTGCTCATTACATTTTAACTTATAAGTAGAAGATAATTTTTTTTTTAAGGATTATTTAAAAGTAAAATTGTACATTACATACCACTTCTCTGTGATGCATTGTTCGTAATTTTTTCATACACTTTTTCTTCATACAGTGATGACTCTGAATGATTGCCAATTGTGTCCACAAAAAATGGTGCATCGGCATTTTTGGTTTTAATAAGATCTGAAAAAAAAAAAAAATGTTTTTGTTGACATGATTGCTTATGTAAATTTTGTAAGATTAAGATTTTTGCACTGTATTTGTTTAAATTATATTATTTATAAATTATATCTGTATACATAAATAAGCCACATCCTTATTCACCTTACATTAACAAGCAAGTGTATACATACAGCGTGTCGTTAAAACCGCGACAATAAATGAATATAATTAAAAAGAAACAAAATTTATAGCATCCTATACAACTACAACTGACTGCTTCATACATTCAGAGACTTTTTCATTCGTTGCCACAACGTCGCATTACAAGTCCCTCTAACAGTATGTTTTATCTCTTTTAAAGGAAAGGAAGACAGTGAGGAGGAATATAAAAGCATATTAAATAAAAACTCCGACGTAAAAAAGGAATTAGCAGTCCTACATGCAGAGTACTTGGACGCTGTTAGCCAACGGGATGAGCTTCAATTAACATTATAAAATCTTGATCAGTGTAACCAAACCCATTCACAAGCTTTGGACCGCATCAGGCAGCTTGAACAGGAGCTGTGTGATGCTCAAAAATTAAAGCATCAAGTTAATTTAAACAGACATGATCAAATTAATAAAACTCAAAGTTTGCAAGAGGAGCTCTTGGCTAGTAGCCCCAGTACTGTGTGTTTGGAAGGAGGATTTATAGATCTCACAGCAGATGACTCATTTGCTAATGTTAATAATAAGTGTGGTGTAGGAGCTCTCAGCCAAAATAAAATTAAGAAATATATAAAAATCTGTAAGTATATTAGTAAAGTAACGGCACTTAAAAAGAAATTAAAGTTTTAATTTTTTTGCAAATGAGCACAGGAAATATAGTAATAAACTATCATACTATAAAAATAAAGTAATTAACTGTGAAGAAATGTATAAATTAGACACAGTAAAACTGCATAATGATATCCTTAATTTAGAGGAATCATTACTTAATATGACAAAAAAATATGAATGTGCTCAAAAAGAAATCCAAGAGCATATTGTAGCTCTAAATGAGTTGGTTAAAGGGACTAAAGAAAATGCAGACAAATTTGACTCCTTAGTAAACAATCATTTAAGTAGCTGTGTCTGCTCGACTCAACAGTCCTCACCTAAAGTAAATTCAAAAAATATTAATCCTTCGAGTAGCAATAGTACAAATAGTTATATGCAGGATTTATGTAACAATAATCAATCCTTAATTCTTCCAAATACTGTTATTTTTAGTGATGGTATTGGGAAAGGTATGGCCACTCTCCTCAATAATCATTAATTAGGGAGTGTAATCACCAATAATTGCCTGCCAGGAGCTCCTTTACACCACTTAATAAATGCTGCTATGAAGGCAAAAGTAAATATGGAAACAACAATTATAATGTTTGGAAATAGCACACACTTAAAAAAACAAGATATAGTTCATAGTTTCTCCTTACTGTCCACCCTAAAAGTAAAAAAAATAATTTGGTGTACGTTCCCTTACATTAACTCATCATCAGGGAAAATTAATGATAATATATATATAAAATCAATTATTGCATCACCTGACATGCCGTCATAATGACATATTTAATTTATTTGACATGAATAAATTTATTAATCTTTTAATTTTGACTCAAGATACAGTGTATCTGCCAAATAAATATAAGCACAAGATAGCTATGTTATTAGCATATAATATAAATAATGACAATCCAGTATTAAATAGACTGTCTATTAATACTGAAGCTCATACTTTTTTAGTAATTTAAGGCAGACAAAAGAGAAACCAGATGTTAAAACTGTTAGCTTGTTATATCAAAATATAAACCTCTGTTTCTCTGGCAAGATCCTTGACGTAGAACTTCTAATTGATAAGTATAATGTAGATATCTTGTGCTTTACTGAGACATGGCTCAATGATATGTCATTTAGTATAAAAAATTATTCAGTAGCCAGTAAATTTAACAGAGTATCTGCTATGGGAGGGGGGTGTCTCATCCTACATAGAAATACTTTGAAATTAAAAGAAAGAACTGATATTGTTGCATACTCTGTTGAACGACTATGTGAGATTGCATGTGCAGAGACAGAAGATTATTTATTAATGTGTGTTTATAGACCACCCTCATCTGATCTTATAAATTTTTTATTAATTATTGAAGACATCGTGATTAAAATATTTAAAATAAAAAAGCATATAGTCATTTGCGGTGATTTTAACATTGATTTACTGACAGATTCTCCAGATAAAGTGAGATTTCTGTCACTTCTTAAAACATTTAATCTTTACTGTGTCTTCGATGAACCAACAAGAGTAACCCCATCCTGTGCCTCTTGTATAGATAATATTATAGTAAATTGTAAAATCGTAAACCAAGAAATATTGAGTGGTGTTAGATCTGACCATAAAGCCCTTAAAATAGACATCTATGTTAATAACAAAAATAATGTTATTATAAATGAGTGTAGGCTTATAAATAAATTCAGAATTAAACAGTTTAGAGATAGCGTCAAACACAAGCTACCCTTATTAACACACAATTTCAATGCCTTGTTTACTATGATTACTACAGAATTTAATAAAATTATGCCGAAAAGAAAAACTATAACTTTAGGCAATAAACTTTGCTTTAGTGAGTGGGCAACTAAGGGAATTAGAAAGAGCAGGGATAAACTATATGATCTATATGGTATTATGTCATTATCTTGTAACGTTGCATCTAAATGCACCCTTCCATTTTTTAATAATATTTGTAAACAAACAAATTATATCCGTTCGCGTAGCCTGCACGCCATACCGGTGACCGGCCGAAATTCGGTGACGCGAACGCTTCCCCGTTTGGGCCAATCGTACGAGACTACGTTTCGCACGTCAGACAGAGCGGTCACTGTGCTGTGTGCTACTGATAAGTAACGACCGACTATTTTTTTAAAAAGTCAAAACGGTTAAATCCAATTTGATCCCGCTGGGGTGAGTTGTCATTACTATATTGTAACTGTGTATTACTATATTGTAACTGTTCTGCTTTTTATTTTTTTTTCTTGCTGGTGCTGCTTAGCGTAAGAGTGTAGCTTTCATAAAAGGGGACACTGAGCTCGAGTAGGGTTTGTCCAGCGCCGTTTTAAGCCGCCCTAATGCTTGCCTTCGTCTGGCTTCCAGGATCTCCCTACCCTAATTATTAGCCGAGCGCTGCCGCCCGGATTAATACGGCCGAGCTACCCGATCTACGGAGCGCGAGACCCCAGATACCGACGGCTTCGAAAAATCGGCGTAGAACAATTCCTGGACGTCTCACCCTACGTCAGGCCAGTGAACCACCACTACACTAAGCTGTTGTGTGCGGAAGTATGACAAATAAAGCTATAAAAGAAATAACACTGAATCCTTGAACCCACCTACCCTACCTTAGAATTTAGCCGATAGGCCTCAATCTTTTGATCCTAAGTTCCATGAATATGTTAGGAATTATTCAAAAAATTTTAAAAGGGTCTGTACTTTAGCTAAAGCAGACTATTTGAGTAATAAAATTAAATTGTCTTCAAACAAAGTTAAAAGTACATGGAAAGTATTATTAAAAGTATTTATTACAATAAGGAAACTGGCAAAAATAATGGAAAAAAGGCAGATTTTACATTAAAAGTTAATGGCAAAGTTTTAAAAGAAAAATATAAAGTAGCAAATGAGTTTCTTAATGACTTCACAAATATACCTTGTGAAACTACTAGACATTTGCAACACTGTCCCACAGAGGCAGTAACATATCTCGATAAATATGTTAATATTTCTGTTCCAGATTTTAAATTTTGTCATATAGGCCCGAATGATATTATTAAAACATTTGAAAATCTAAATAAAAAGAAAACAGAAGACTTAGGGCGCTTATCAATATGGGCAATTGATCTTATAATCTATGACATTGCTTGCATATTAGCCCAAATATTTAATACATGTTTAGACAGTAGCAAATTCCCAAAGTTAATGAAATATAGCAAAGTTGTGCCAGTATATAAATCCGGTTCGAGAGATGATGCCTCTAATTACCGTCCTATCTCTATGTTGCCGGCCTTAAGCAAAGTGTTTGAGAAAATAATGCTGGTTCAAATGATAGTACATTTTAACAAATATAAAATTTTAAACCAGCACCAATTTGGATTTACTAAAGGTAGATCTACAACTGATGCAGGGATAGAATTAGTTTCATATATCCTGCAGTCCTGGGAAAGCTTTCATGACACCATTGGTGTGTTCTGTGACCTTTCCAAGGCATTTGACTGTGTAGATCATACAATTCTAATCAGGAAATTGGAATATTATGGTATTCGCAATTGTGCCATTGACTTTGTTTCCTCATATCTTACTGACAGGGAACAAAAAGTAATCATAAATGGTATATTGTCAAAGGGGTCAAAAGTAAAAATGGGCTTCCTCAAGGATCGATCCTGGGCCCTTTTCTGTTTTTAGTTTATATTAATGATTTGCCATATATAGTGGAAAAAAGGTCTCAAATTGTTTTGTTTGCGGATGACACTTCATTATTGTTTAAAGTTAAAAGGAAAGATGATGCACTGGAACAACCAAATGAAATACTAGATGTTGTGTCTGGCTGGTTTGCTACCAATAACTTACTTTTGAACTCCAATAAAACAAAATGTATTAGATTTACTCTTTCAAAGATGTGTCACCAATCAGGAATCTCTATTGATGAGAAAATCCTACCCCTTGAGGATTCAACAACATTTCTTGGAATAAGCGTTGACTCCAAGTTGCAATGGGGATTACATGTAGATAAGTTAGCTAAGAAATTGAGCGCTGCCGTCTTTGCCATACGCAAAATGAGGCAGCTAACTAACGAGGAAACTGCAAAATTAGTTTATTATGCTTATTTTCACAGCATAATGTCCTATGGTGTCTTACTTTGGGGTTCCGCATCCGGTCTAGACACAATGTTTGTATTACAAAAGCACGGGCCGTCTATGGCTTGGGCCCACGTGAGTCGCTACGACATACATTTAAGCAAATAAACGTTTTGACGCTCCCGTCGCTTTACATACTTGAGAACATCATGTATGTACGTAATAATATCCACCTATTTACGAAAAAACAATCCACATCGCGTCGGGGCCGTGGTGACACTCTGGAAGTACCGAGGTTTAGATTGGCTAAAACCAGAAAGTCGTTTCTTGGAAGATGCATCAACTTTTATAATAAAATAGGTGACATCCACAAACAACTAAGTATAAACAATTTCAAACAATTTGTAAAAGCTACCTTAATGGCAAGAGCTTATTATAATATCCAAGAATACATAGAGGACAAGGATGTTTGGAAATGACTCTTGCTCTGCACTTGCAAGACCCCTGGCTGCTGCTGATTTTATACCCAAATAAGTGTGTATAATTGCATTAAAAAAAAATATATATAACAAAAAGAACAAGACCGCAGAGTTTCTTGCCGGTTCTTTTCTGTGCAGGTCTAGTTTAGTGAACCGGTGGTAGATTTTTGTTGACGTTCAATAAGAGCTTAAGTTAGGCCTATATTGAATAAATATACTTTGACTTTGACTTGACTTTGTAAATTCATATGCTTTGTGACTGTTACAAATGAACTTTACGTTACAGTTTTATACGTTAGGTGTTCTAAAAAATGTTTGTTTTTTAAAATTTAATAACTGGATAAATATTTAAGTTTAAAGAATATAAATGCTTAATACAATTTTAAAAAGTTATCCTCTATATGTGTGTTCATTTATTGTCGCGGTTGTAACGACACGCTGTATATGTGTTTATCAATAAAATCGTGCGAACATTTTAATCTTACCTTTTTTTGCACGAATGTCTGTTTTTGCTTCAGATTTCTTCAAAGGAATGAAATTTTCTTTTTCTTTTTTGATGGAGTTTTTCGTGTTTTCTTTATTTAAATCTGAACTATTTATACTATCTTCAGAGAAAAGTAACTTTAAATCAATAGAATCAGATGAATCATCTTGATTAAGATTTTCAGTTGTGTATATTTTATCAGGCTTTCTTTTTTCACAATCTCTTTTCGATCTTTTATTTCCTTGAGTAAGGTTAAGTTGGTCTATAAGTAATGGTTTATTTGTATTTTTTTTTGATTTCCTGTCTAAGTTTAGTGAAAGATCTGCAAACTTCGAATTCTTTGCATTATTTTTATTGATACATGGTTTGTCTTCATTTCCAAGTAATTTTTGTTTATATTCATTAGACTCAATTAAGGAATTGGTGAGTGGCCTATTTTCACAATTTCTTTTACTCTCGTCATTTAAATTTGTGGATGCATTATTTAAAGTACTATTATTCTCAGAGTTAAAAGTGTTTTCCTTTTGTGATGACCTATTATTTAGGGTATTAAACGGTTTACTTTGTGTTAAATTCAGATTATTTATAATGGATACATTTGAATTTGATTTGGTGTTTGATTTTTTCTCTAAATTTAGCGAATGATTAACAGTCTTAGTCCTCAAATCATTGAGTACATTATCATAATTTCGAGCAATGTTTTCATCTTCCGTATTTAAAGAAGAACTGTCATCATTATCAGAATCATCTAATGGGTCTTGGGTTTTTTGTGAACTTGAAGATGTATTTTTATTACTTGGAGTATTTTTTTGTCTTTCCACATCTATAAATCCCACAGAGATGTTTGGTTCTCTTATTGGAGTGCTAACTTCATTTTGATATAATGTTAAAGGATCTCTTATATTTGGTGCTATTTCACTAATAGAAATTTCTTTTTCTTTTAACAAAGTTTCATTATAAGTGGATTCGTTTGAATCTACATCTTTCTTTTTATCTGAATCTTCCATGTTAGATTTATTAATGCTTTCAGTTGTTGTTGAATTTAACCTCATTCTTTTATTTTTTTTCGAACCCATAATCTCATCGTCAGATTTTGAAGAATCTAAATTTTCACATGAATTCTGTCTAGTTTTAGCCAATTTTAAACTATGATTATTTTTGGAAGTATTTAACTTGTGTCGTGCTTCAAACATCTCCCTAGATGCTTGCTTTTGTTCTTTTAATTTTCTTGCATTATATTTTTTCTTTGATTCTGGATTCATTTTTAACTCTTTGTCACTCATTGATAAATCATCACCCGAACCACTAAGCAACTCATTGTCTTCATCATCAGAAGTAACCAAGAATGAATCCTTTTCATAATCTGAATCATTAGATAGTTCATCTTCAGTTGTCAATGTTTCACCCTTTTCTACAATTTCATTATCTTTTTCGTATTGCCTCTCCTCTTCATCTTGGCTGTCTCCAGATTCATATTTATCACTCACTTCTTCAGCTTCATTGTCTAATAAACTAAAATTTTTATTTGTTTCTAATTCCTGTTCAGAGTCTGAGTCTGATTCTGAAGATTGTTCAGGTTTATTTGCTATTGCTGACATATTTTTTTTTGAAGTAATGATGCCTTTATTTATTGAAGCGTTATTTTCAAATATCTTATTAGATTTTTCTTTGCCATGGTCACCTGAATCAGATTTTTGTTGAAGAGGTGTACTAGTTAAATAATTTAGCGAAACTCTTTTGCGTTTTTCATTTTCTTGAGTCACATTTAAAGTGTTAATTGATTGTGATAATTCTTCGTTTTTGAGAATTTTAGGCGATTTGTTTTTAGAATCAGATAAATATTTTAATTGCGAAAGTATAAGGGTACTCTTGTTTTCAGCATTACTTTTTTCTATATTTTGAGATGTTGAAAGACCATTAGAAAGAAATCTGTTAGAAGTTTGCATTGTCAAGTTTGTCTCAAGTGAGTTGGTTAATAATATTTTTTCTTGTTTTTGCAATTCATTAGTTGGCACATTATTTGGTAGGCTTTCCGGTAAAGTTTCATCAACATCCATTGGCTCACATGTGACATTTGCATCAACAATCTTACATTGACTTTTGTTTTTGTTAAAAGATGGTGATAAAGTGTAATCAGGTGATTCATTACCCTTTTTTTCTATTTGATCTACAACTGGAACACATTGATCTTCAGTAATATCATTTTTAGACATTTGCATCGGATTGGAGTCAGAATCTTCCATTAGAATTGTTGTTTGGATGATGGTATTGGGCTCTTTTTGAAACAATTTTGTCATTTCACTTTCATTGCGTGATTGTTTAGGTGTGAAATCTTTATTTTTCTTTTTACCGGAAGATGCAATTTTATTTTGTGAACTTTTTTCATTGTCATTGTAATCAACATTATGTGGACTATCACCAGAACCAGATATAGAAGGTTTCTTCTTTATATTACCTAATTTATCTAGATGCCTTTTTTTAGTTATCTCAGTATCACTGTAAAAATCGTCATGAACTGATGTAGTACTGGTTATAGTAGTCCAAGACTTAGTTCTATTCCTCTTGGGTTTTATTATTTTCATATCTTGGGCCTCAGACAGACTTTTGTTCATATGGGAAGATTTTTTTTTAGGTTTATTTTCTATATTGTTAATAAGGTTTGAGCTGGAGACTGAAAGTCTGTCTTTATTGGAATTAGATTTCTCTGCGTCATTTACATCATCCATATTTGCATCTGTTAATTTAACGGGCTCATCAGTTTTACTTTTGTTAAGGTCAGAATTGTTTAATAAATCATTATTACTTTCAAAACTACTATTTTTATTCTCATCTAGTGCTGATGAATTGCTCAATCTTGATTTCTTGTTTAAAAGTCGAGGGCTTTGACGCAGAGAGGTTGGTGTCGTGCTTTCATTGTCTAAGGTTTTTGATTCATTCGAGATTGACTTAGCGGCATTTTCTGCTTCTTCTTTGATAACTTCAGGAATTTGAGTCCTATTTACTGCAGAATCTACTGAAAATTTATAAATAAAATTTTATTACTTTATTGCTATAAATAGACAAGTGTATTAAAAATCCCGTAAATGATGCATAAGGATAATAGAAATAGTCATAAACATTCAACAAGCAAAAAAAAAGTAAAGTAACAGCCTATACATGTCCCACGGCTGGGCAAAGGCTGCCTCTATACAGAGGGTATCAGGGCATAGTCCACCACGCGGCCCCACTGCGGATTGGCGGACTTCACATATCTTCGAAATATTTTTTTTTGTTATTTAGAAAATATGCAGGTTTCCTCACGATGTTTCCTTCACCGCGGAGCACGTGATAAGTCAGCACTTAAAGTTAAAAACTTCATTGGTGCCGGCACCGGGGATCGTACTCAGGTTGCTCGAGTATATTGAATTAAAGGCCCGAAAAGAGCGCCCGGACACTGAGCTATCACGGCAAATCAACAAGCAAAGTTAAATCTAATAGTTCCATTGTATAGTTAGTAGAGAACTAAATTCTTTTCATGTTCCAAAAAGCTTAGGAAAAGACTTAGCAGCAAAGTGCAAAAACTCATAAATTTTGTAGTGATAGGAAGAACAATTGAAGAATGTTGCTACTAATGAAATTGTGCCCATAATCGAAACTCAGCAAAAGGGTTTGATAAAGAATAATTTCTTCAAATGGTGGGCTTTAAACAAAAATGGTTTAAGGTTATCTAGAAAAAATTTGTTACATCTGGTTGCACTAGCTCTGTTTATTTAGAATGAATATTTTTCAAGAATGTCAGGAAAAAAGTAAATGATATAGGTTGTATGGTCCAACATTAATAATTTCTCTTTAATTATGTTTGGACTTTATGCATGTAAGGAGTAAAGGTGAGCTTATATTATATTTTTTGTGAAGTTACACATCAAATGCCAGCCATTGTTGAATAATGAAAAATTAAATATTTTTTTACATATAAATTATAGATATGATTGTAATTGGGAATTGTAATTGGGGTTAATAGTAGTGTATTTAGTACAAAGACTAAATATAAATAATACCATGCTTTTCAATACTTGATGTAGAGTCTTTTCTGGTTCGTCTAGTTTGCCGAGCAGGAGTCAGGGACATCTCAGAGTCACTTCCTAGAAAAATAGAATTTAATTTATTTTAGACAAATTTTACAATAAAAAATTTACAATACAATTTTCTTAGGAGTAAAAATGTATATTGATTGTAATTTATTAATGTTTATCACTATTTCAGAATCAAAATTAAAAGAAGAAGCAGAAGTTTAATTTACAAATGTTTCTCTCATTAGTATGTATATTATTGTTAGTATTGTATTGTATTATATCAATGGCTAAATTATTCTAAGCAAGTTAATAATGTAGATGTATTGAATACCTTGTTTACAGCACTTTTGGTATTGAAAAGTTAACCTGGCTTAAAGTATTATGCTTATTAAATTAATTATATTATTGAAATAGAAATAATATATGAGCTCTGATTTCTCTTAACCTTTGTGGGATAGTTTGCCCCCCAAAATTTTTTTGTGACAGTTGTTTTGAGTTTTTGTGATACAATGGTTCTAGTTGTTCCATAAATGTGTAGAAATAAAAGTTTATAGCTGTAAGACTTTATATACGACTTTACAGAACAAGTTACTTATGTGTGTATATTGATAGGATTTTGAACTTATTCATTGAAACTAACCAACTTGAGAAGTCCTTCTTGCAGCCCTTTTAGCTCTAGGTGAGTCAACATTTTGTACTGTGTCTGACACAATACTAGTATTAGATTTAATTCTTGCACTTCTTCTTGATGGTGTTATAGGCTTATCTTCCACAGTCTCAGCAATATCCTTTGGAATGTTTTTCTTTGTTGTCTTCTTCAAATTACTCTCTGCTACTGAAATATTGGCAGAAATATTATCCATCTTTAAATATTCATCAAATTTTCAAAGAATATAAAGATCTTTTTGTTATAATAATTTTTTGGTTTTGAATATTACAAGTAAATAAAATAAATTATTCAGGGCACATTTTTACATAACTTTATCTAGTCCCAAACTAAGCAGGCTTGTACTATGGATGCTAGGTAACTGATAAACATACTTAAAAATACTTTTCTTTTGTAAATAAATACATATATAAACTAATATATATAAACACCCAGACACTGAAAAAAGACTATGTTCATCACAGTGTGGTCCCAATAGTGGGGATCGAACCGACACCCTCTAGCGCAGGAGACAGGTTCACTATCTACTACGACAATCGGGTCGTCAAAAAAGTATATTAATTAACAAAACACACATTTAAAATACTTCATTTGTATGATGTCAATTTTCTATGAGGTATAAATTTTTTAAGAAGGAATCTTTTTGTAAATAAATATTATCAGCATTGAAAATTTTTTGAGAAAAAGTACTACACTACACTTTGATAAATATTGATAACTCCAACCGATTTCGTCCATGGCGACCTTTTCAGTTCATAACTGATTTGACGCTGGTGCGCCCCAAAATGGCTTATATACGGCCATTTCTCATGCATAATGAGGGCACGAGAGTACGCCGCATACATAGTTATAGTTCATTGTGGCGGGTGGATGGGACTTTAGGTCATCAATGTCAGCTTTACGCTGATTCTCAAACTCACAGACACGCCTCTTCACAGTTCCAAGTCACTCCGGACTTTGCGCTGCCAAAACCTCCCATTGCGAGTGTTCTGTTGCATCTCATATGTCGCTTCTGAACATCTTTATGTCTGAGGAGATGCACACTATGTTTCGGCTTGCCCTCCTTTAGTTATTTAAAAGATGGGTTTCGCCATTCTTTCCTCCACCATACGTGACACATGACCGCATCACCGAAGTTAGCAACGAATTAAATAGAAATCAATGCCACTGATATTGGCTCATCGCAAAACCTCAGTATTACGCACTTGGTTGAACCGCCTGATCCTCATGATAGTATGAAGACATTTAAGGTGGAACTGATCCAGAGTACTAATGTGGTGGCGATACTCACATAACATTTTTTTATGGGAAAAAGCGGCAAACGAGCAGGAGGCTCACATGATGGTAAGTGATTACCGCCGCCCATGGCACCTGCAACACCAGAAGGCTTCCAAATGCGTTGCCGGCCTTTTAGGAAAGAGTATGCTCTCTTCTTGAAGATTCCCAGGTCTCAACGGTTCGGAAAGACCACCGGCGGCAGCTGGTTCCACAGAGTGGTTGAGCGAGGCAGGAATAGCCTTGAAAATCGCGCTGTTGTGGAACGCTGGACATCGAGGTGGTGTGGATGAAATTTTAGGTTTTGGCGCGATGTCCGATGGTGAAATTCAGCCGCCGGGCTCAATCCAAGCAATTCCTCCGAACACTCCCCGTGATAGATGCGGTAGGAGATGCATAATGATTCAACATCTCTACGCAGAGACAAAGGATCAAGCCGATCGGAAAGACTTTGATCGTCGATAATCCTAGCTGCCCTACGTCGGATGCGGTCAAATGGAAGAAGCTGGTAATATGGGGCTCCCGCCCAGTGGTGGCAACAGTACTCCATGTGGGGCCAAATTTGCGCCTTATAAAGGTTTAGGCGTTGAGCCGACGTGAAGTACTGTCTCGCCTTGCTGAGCACACCGAGCTTCTTTGAGGCCAATTTGGCCTTACTTTCCAATTGACCGCGGAACTGGACATTGTTCGAGATTTCGACGCCAAGTATTCCGATAGATTGGGGGAGTTGGGGTTGAATTGGACTAAGTTGAGTCGACCCCAGTCTGAGACTTTAGCTAATAAAGTCTCGACTTCAGACACAAGCTTGTTCCGGCTCTCATAGACGTATTCCCGAGAAATGTTAGTAGGGCCAGTGTACGAGACATCCACAGTGCTATCATCTGCATAGCATTGAACGTTACTGATTTGCAACATATCATCGATATGCAGAAGAAACAGAGTAGGAGACAGTACGCTGCAAGATCTGTGTGTGAGGTAAACAAGAAAATCACCGGCTGTGCGTCCTTGACGAAAGCTGTACTGGCGGTCGCTAATCAGATGGTGCTCCACTAGGTACCACAGGAGCTGGCAGTTAATAAGGGACTCCATTATCTTAGAGAACAAGGAGGTGATGGCTATAGGCCTGTAGTTGGACGGTTCTTCTTCACTTTGAATTTTATGCATAAAATATAGTTTACCATTTTCATCTATAAGATCCAGTTCAGGTTTTGCTACCTTCCTACCACCTCTTTTCTTTGTTGGAGTGCTTAGTGCCGGTGACTTTCCGTCTTCAGACTGCTCTACAGATATTCTTCTCCGAAGTCTGGTGACTGGAGCTAGCAAAAAATACACAATTAACATGTTTTTTGTATTTCCCATTATAGTACCATATATAAGAGAATTTATTTAAATTTTGTAACATCTTTGTAAACACCCATTGGGTTTACATAATAATTGAAATAAGAGATAATTTGACAACATTGCATAATTATTCAATTTTGTTGTAAAAAAATAGTACATTGCAGAGTAAAATGAATTGATTTTTTTAAGTTACACAAATTTTAAACGAATAAGTGTTGTTAAAGTAAGAATGCATCATACAGCCTTCTCATGAACTCATGGACATCTTTGTGTCTTAACTCATGGCCACTTTTAACTTGGAATTAAACTATGAAAAATAAATATTCAGTTATTATTTCCGACTTAGATATAAACTACAAGACTTTAAATTCAATACTTTATATATTGTGATCACACTATTCTAAAGATTAATTTCATATTTATTTTTTTGAGATCTTTTCAATAGCAATTTAATTTTTCCTAGTTATTACAATAATAATATAATCAGTCTATGAATATAAGCGATTAATCTCTCAATCTCAGTCTCAACAAAGACAGATTAAAATAATTTATGAACTTTTTTGACCAACACCAAAATTTGATTGATACTGAGGGAAACCGAATTTTCGGTCAGTCACTAATTGAATAGTTAGTGCCTTTTAAGGGTGATAGTCCATTTCTTTATCAATATAAGTTTTTTTTAAATGTTTGATCCATAATATGTAAAATACTTTAGCATCAAACTTATTTTTAATTTCTTGACATATTTCGCATTTAAATTTTTTTGATTTATTGCAACTGTTGCAAAACTATTAGCTTTCAATATAAAATTGGAGTATATTAAGAACTGCAGTACAACTTTCCATTAATTGTCAAATTGAGGGGTGAGAGGGGTGCCCAGGCAGGGGGGGGTATTATCCCCAATAAAACGAAAAGTTGTGGAGGAATAAGTGTAAAAAATAAGGGGAACGGGTTCTCCCTTACCAGAAAAAAATTGGTTTATTGATTTATAGGGATTTCGGTATCTATTTTGAGACTGTAACATCTCCGGTCTAAAGAACACTCTAGGGGTAGGACAGACTCTTACCAGGTGGATTCAATTAAATAAACTTCAATTAATTAAAAAAAAAAAGGTCAACCAATTCGGTTTTTTGACATAAGTTGAACCGAATGTCAAGAAAGGATTGTCACTAAAAACTTTTTTTTGCATTATGGTGTGTGATAGTGTTACTCTTGTAATCAACACTAAATAAAATCAATTTACAACAATGCCTTAATGTAGTATTATGGTATGTGATGTAGTAATATAACAGATCGCAGTTCAAAACATTCAAATATTTTCAAGATTTTTTTCTCAAAAACTACGCGTCTCCGCATGTTGAAACTTTGCATGTCTGCTAATAATAATGTAACCTTTCTGTCGTAAAATTATCAACCCCAACTCAACGGACGTCAATGGAAAGTTATGCCAAGTTCGGTAGTTTTCAATATTTTTGATATTTTTTTCTCAAAAACTACACCTTTTCGCATGTTGAAACTGCGTGTGTGGTTATAATAAAGTAACCTTTCTGTAAAAAAATCAACCCCCATTCGACGGACGTCAATGGAAAACTGAGCTAGAACTGCTGATAAACGAATTTAATAAACAATAACTAAAGACAATTGCGCAATAATAGTAAAAACTTAGTACTCTCTATTTAATGAACAATGGCTTACTTGATACTGTACATTACTATTAAGTAACTCATACATAATAATCATTCAAATACACAGTGTCGAAAGATTTAATTAATAAGAAATTAAAGATGAAGCATGTAACAAGCATGATAGTTTAACATGCGTTGCCTAATGTAAGTCGGCAAATAAATGTATTTACGCACCTTTTACCTCGCTGTCTTCGTTCATATTAGATGCTATTTTAGAAGTTTTATTCTCGTCTGTTTAAATTAAAAACACGTGCAACAAACTGTACTAAATGTTACTTTGAGGTTGAGATAATGGTCGAACAGCTGTTGAGACGCCGCGAACTGTCAATTTAAATCCAAACTCGAAAGCGTACCATCAGCTAGTGTATTCTCTTCTCTTTGGTATGGTGCCGAAAAATCGTAATTTCTGGTAACACCGAAGATTATAAATATCCGTTATTACAAATCTCTGTTTACGTTTTACTTTTAAATAAATCTAATTAGATTCAATTTAGGTCCCTGTCAACATCAACGTATAATAATGAAATTTGAAACGTATCTTGATTATTTATATATAAAATGAATTAAAAATTCTAATCAAACATGTTTTATAAATTCGTCGGAATGACTTGAATGACTTGAACGGATAAGTCCTGTTAAAGTAATATTTGTCTTATAGCTGTAGAACCGCAGCAAAATCGGTTTATAATTGCTGAAAAAAATATTTTCAGCATAGACGGGGGAATTGTTATTATCTAACAATGGAAAATGAAAACAACGACAGAAATAAAAGATGTCATGTTAATATTTTTAAAATAACGATAGAAGGGTTTTGTTTTGTGGGTCTTTTATCGATGTCTCAATTTCAGACACATGTAAAATCTTGGTTGAACAGGAGCTGTATTATGGATGACTTTGACAAAAAGACCCTACAAGGGACGGGGAATTGTTATTATCTAACAATGGAAAATGAAAACAAACGACAGAAATAAAAGATGTCATGTTAATATTTTTTAAAATAACGATAGAGGGTTTTGTTTTGTGGGTCCTTTTAGTCTTCCATAAATATGTTAGCAACAATGAGAAATACTGGGCAGCCCATTGCTACACCATCCAACTGTATTTAGAATTCTTCCTCCTACAATAAGTAGCCAGATGTGAGGCAATGTTTAAGCAGTACATGTTGTTCTCCTCGGTGCCGGCTTAAGCAATGGCGGGGCCCGTAGGTATTTCATTAAAAAAACCCTTGATCTGCTTTGGAGCACGCAGGAGGCTGACCTGCGTGCGTAGGTCCTTCTTTCCTGATAGCAAGCCCCGGGGCGGCATATGTGGGACTAACTGCTGCCCCGTGAAGAGCTTGGGAGGGGTGCCGTGTTCATTGCACAGACACGCCACCATTTGGCTGGACCGTGTGTCTAAATACCCTGACGAGAGGTTTGCGGAAGAGGTGAGATTGCCTGGTCAACCTGAGGATACTACACAAATTATTTTTTCAATACATAATTCAACTAAATTCAATATACAATAGCTTAATAAATTTCACTCAAATAATTACGCTCAAACAGAGATGAGTGAAAATCCGTAAATAAGTTACATTTCATATTATGTATAAGTACCTGGAGGACCGGGCTTTGCTCGGTCGGGTAAATCATGTACTTTGGAAATAAAAAAATAAAAATAAGTATGTAAATGATCTTGATACGAACCGCGGCCATCTGTTTTGGGGCTGCCCGATTACCGACCGAGCTATTATAACTTCTTTTTTTTGCGGCGAAATTTACTGTCATATTCGAATGATATTTTTCATTCATTTTTAGAAAATGAAACCTAGCTAGAACGATTTTTCGCCCCCGAATCTACGCACATACAAAATTTCATGAAAATCCGATTCCGATTATATATATATACAGTGTGTCGTTACCATCGCGACAATAAATGAACACACGTCTAACGCTACTTGCCAATAATCATAAAAAAATATTAATGTTAAAGAAAATCCATAATTAAAAAATATTTTTCAAACAAACTAATTAAGTAAAAAAGAAATAAAATTTATAACATCCTATACAACTCCCGCCACAGCGTCGCATTACAAGCCTCTCCTTCTAACAGTATGTTTTGTCTCTTTTAAATTCATTCAACCCATTCATATCAAAAATAATCGAAAAATATTATGCATATTTAATTACTCAGTAATTTGTATCTAAATGTAATTTCCAAAATACACGATTTACAAACAAAAGAAATACAAGCCGAGCAAAGCTCGGTCCTCTAGGTACTATATATATATATATAGAAGAATTGCTCGTTTAAAGGATAAGATATTCACGTAAATCAAGAAATCAATTAGCGTAATACATTTCATGCATAAAAAACAGTACTTAATTACAATCTAGGAGCATAAATAAAAGGTTTATAACAGGTAAAGTCAATAGCATGAGCAACAAATTGCTGGTTCATGTTGAAGCGGCGCAGAGCAAATTAATATGTATTTATGCAGACTAATATGTATGAAATTGAGACATTGACAAAAGAACCACAAAGAAGAAAACGCTTCTATCTTTATTCAAGACCTTTAAAAATGTTAATACTTCAAAAAAGTTGTTAAGTCTTACTGTTTTCATCTTATTTCAGGCGTGCGTTGTTTTGATTTTCTTTTGCAATTATGAACCGATTTTGATACGGGTGAGGTGGTCATGTCCAATGTAAGAAAAATATTACTTTAATAGGAATTATCCGTTCATGTCACTAAAGCATTAGCTTATTAGCGCTTCCGGTCATAATAAATGGGCATAATTTTTTATAAGAAAAACAATGCTACAGCGTTCAGGCGGTTTACATGATGTTAAGTGATTACCGCCGCCCATGGACGTCTACGACACCTGAGGGCTTGCAGATGCGTTAACAACCTGTAAAAAAAGGAAGCTCCGGTTACCTCACCCACCACACGAAACGGAAAAGTATTAGGTATACTTTTAATTCACGCTGGTCTTCTGTGAAGCCGGGGTACTGCCATAGCCGAAGTTATTGGATGGCATATTTAATAAATGTTTTATGGAAAAAAACGGGGCAAGCGAGCAGACGACTGGTCCTTAAACTTAGTCAAAACCACTTTCAACATGGTTCACACGATTTATACTGGACAGACGATATTTATGTAGATTTAGATAATTGATGAGAGATTATTGATTATAGAGAGAACACAAAAATTTGTATTAAAAAGTCAGATGTAGTAGCAAAGCTATATATCTAAATGAATATAATGTTATCGTTTCTACCAATGATATTAACAAAGGTACAAATACGCCATGATGTAGTAAAGGCGATGTATATCCATACTGCTCAGCGTTTAAAATTGATCCACTTTACATTATATGACATATATAAGTGAAAGATGATATAAAACCTATGATGTAATAACATATTAATATTGATATATTTTATCCAATGATACCACAATGTTAGACACAAGTCGTAAGCTGAACTCGCTACAACAGTACAAGGCAAGGTACAGGTTAAGCACATATTTTTTACAGGTTTATGAGATTATCATGTGCCCCGATTTTTATGTAAATGATCCCATAGGTATATATGGGTGGCTTGTAACTTGGCATATTCAACGCATAAATTCGATGTTCTAAAGAGAAAGAAAAGTTTATTCATTACCAGGTGTAGCATATTTATGATGTTTTGTTTGTAGTTCCGAACCGAATATGTAAAATCAATTTAGTTCATAATCGATTTTCTTATATATTGTATTTCGAATAATTTAAAAATTGTGAAGCTTAGAGGTCTTGTGCCCTTTTTTTCTCTTTTATTTTACCTTGAGCAGCTAAAATGGTTATTAAATGCAGCTTCATCCGGTTTGAATAATAGCTATTTGGAAATATGCCAAAACATTTCGGTGCAATAATCCGCATTGCCAAATGGCACATGATTGACTACCTAGCACTGCCAACTATTTTATTACGTTACTAACGTAACTAGTAGATTAGGTCTTAAAGTGACACAGACCTCATACTGTCTCTAATATTCATTACTAAAGTTTTTAACAAAGTTTACTCAAATTTCAATAAGTTTCACCCAGGCATTTATACTTTAAAAACAAAATACAAGAGATTTTAAATTACCTTTTACATAAATTAAAATATGATTACCTCTTAACTTAAGTGACACTAATACATTTATAATAATGACATCAAATGGCACTGCTTTTTGTTTTAAAACTTATTTACATCTTTTGCTTTATCAAAAGGATCCATGAAAGTAATAATGATATAAGACAAGTCATATAAGGAGACTTATTTCTGAGTACGTTGTGTAAGATCTAAACTTTTTTTATCAGATTCTGTTACAGTATAAAATTCTGTGCATAGCGCCAGCAGATGTTACAAACGGTTTGCCTTTATTGCTTAAATTTAATAAAAAGAACCAGTCGGTTCCAAATATTTCATAAATCACGAGCATATACAACTTTGCTATTCACCTATAATCGTAAGTATAACATTAGTTAATTAGCAAATGGACTGTAATTTTATGCTTATCATAAACCATTATTTTCTTTGTTATTATTTTTAGGTAACTGGCCAGAGAGCAACTCGTGCAACGAGTACATCGAAGTTGATTTTTACTGTGCACTATTTTGTATTTTAATTCTTGTAACTTTTCTGATGTTGACACAGGAAGAGGAGTGATTGACCACTCTCCCTATACTCCAGAATCTGTCGGGGCTCCACTGCTGATGCGTTGGTGGGGTGAAGCAGCAGTGTCCGGTTGGTATTGCGATGCACCGTTCTCCTTGCCGAAACGTGGTGAGCGTTGGAATTAAAAAGTTGGTCTGTCACTGGGCTGGGAGAAATGAAAGAAAAAATGACTTTGACGGCAACATAAGCTTAGGTTACGATGATTATGAAAATAACTAACTTTTGCCCGCGGTTCCGCTCGTGGTTTTGTCTGGTGAGTGAGGTAGCCGAAGCCCACTTTATTAAAAGATGGCAACGCATCTGAAACCCTACGGGTGTTGCAACTGTCAATGGGTGTTGGTTATCGCTTTGAATAAATACTGTTTTATTTCACTTCTCAGAAAAGGGATAGTTGCCTACTATGGCGGATAGTAGCCTAGCGTTGAGATTCTTCGGGGGATAGCCTTGCCTCGTGCGGGGATAGTAACCTCGGTATGATTTATTTACGGTTTCTGATGATTTTTTAAAATTATTTATGATTAATTCTGTTTCTTATTTACGCCTTTGACAAACATAACCGGTGGGATAAAATTGCCAATAGCGTTGCAACAACCAAGAACAGTAATTGTTTCTCTTTTCACCGGCAGTAACTGCTTTAGCATCTTTCTTAACTAATACTTTACCAATTTTATTATTCAGACTTCAAAAACGGAGGAGGTTCTCAATTCCACTGTAACTTTCGAATAAGTGTACCGATTTTGATGATTCTTTTTTTTATTTTTAAGCTGGTGCTTCCCAATAATTCCACTGGTATTGGATATTGGGCTCGGAGGCTCCTACGTATGTAGGGAAATCCTGAAGAGATATTTGAATCGGTTTTGTTCTTTGGCAGTAAAAAAATTAACTTGTTCTCAGTTAAAATAGTGGATAAGAGTTTGAAAAAATTTGCAAGTTCTGTTCTGTTGAGACCTTTCGCTCTTTTAATTGATAAAACCTCAGCTTGTTTCAAAGCTATTTCAGGATTTCTATCAAGAAAGCTTTTTAGCTATTGCGGTCCATCCATTTTACTTATATTGTTAAAGTTGTACTTTAATCCCAAAGTGATATCTTATTTAGCGAATCATAATTCTGTCAGGAAGGAAACCACCTCTCCAAACCACATCTCCCAACTTCAGTACATGAGCTACTACATTTTGTTCAGTTGATGTAGCTTGACACTACTTCTAGTTTACGTTTATATTTGCGAGGCCTTTTGCTTATCTATAATAAATATATAAAACAGTTAAGTAGATATTTATTTGATTCACAAGTTAGTCACAGTAAATTCGAAAAAACAACATAAAATTAAAATCCGTCTTTGCTTTTTAAAAAAATTTTTAGTCACCCTCTGGGGGCAACTATCCGCGAAAGTAAGTAGGCCGACTATCCTTTTTGATGCGGACTTGCCCTTTTTATTTATAAATAAATGAAAATCATTTAGCAACAAAACATATTAAACAATGTAATTTACACTCTAATGCATGCTGGAAAATGCAAAAAAAAAATGCTACAGGAAACAAAAAGTTGACTGAAACCACAATTAGTAATAAAAATATACAATAAAAATTACTTACCAATATAATCATAACGCCCGTCAAAGTTTCGCCGCGGAAGATTTTTGTTCACATGGACAAAACAAGAGGGCTTATTCTGATGGTTTGCGCAGCACTGAGGCCTACGGGGGAGTCACTACTTATTGTAGTAAAGCACCAACACAATTTATATTCCTAACATAGTGTATTAAATACCGGGGCATGTATCCCACCGAGGCAAGTACCCGGCTTTTACCCATATTTACATTTTTTTTATTTTTAAGCACCACCCACATTCATATAACATCAGGTGAACCGTTTGCTCGTTTAGCAACTTTTCACAAAAAAAAATGCGGGGCAGGGACTGCCGATAGAAGTGAAAACTAAGTAAGTTAATAATAATTAATAATTTATTTATAAATAAAGTAATTACCATGTTAAAATAATTGTAAATAATTGTGTTTAAGTTATAAATAATTAATATATATTATTGGAAGATAGGAGGGTAGTAGCACACTACGACAGCCTATAAAAGGAGCAGCGCTCGCGAACCTTCGAGGTACCTTCTCGTCAGCTTTCGTAGAATGCGGAAGCTCTACTGGAATTAATAACGATTGTGTCGGTTCTTAAGAATCATTGTCAAAATTTTATGTAATTTGGCCCACTGGCCAATAAATTCTTTTTAAGAAATCAATTATCGTTTCTATTTCTTAAAAATATAATAGGTATATAATAATAATTACAATAAACAAAAAGCATTCGCTAACGATGACGCGGTTCCATGATTTTAATTCACCCAAAAAGTGCTCAACGCGTCTAAAGAAGTTTAAACTTCAAAAACGATTGTTCTTCTACTTACCTAATATGAAACTGCAATCCTTTAAATAATAAAGTCAGTATAACTAATCCTAAGATTTTATTTAACATTTTCACCTTCTAATGTGGCTGTTAATATAGTGTCATGTCATCCATTGTGTTCTGCCCAGTTTTGTTATCCAAAGAGTCGTTGTAGACTTCGTTTAAAGGCAGGCGTCTATAAAAAATATAATACTTGGCGAAAGAGTCCCTCCATAGTTTTCCTATTTCGAATATCCCTAATTGCATTGTTTTAGCATTTTATTCCTGCGCAATATTTAATTGTTGAATCGTGGTTTTCTTTTTCAATAGAATTCGTAGTTTGTGGGTTTCCTTGTTCTGCAAGACGTAGGTCAGATTGAACTTTCAACTTATGACTGTGAATCTTGGAGACAAAATGTGGGAAATGTTAAGTTATAACCGCCGCACATAGACATTTGCAACACCCGTAGGGTTGCAGATGTGTTGCCACCTTTTAATAAAGAGAATCCATATCATAAGGACTATTGTCTGGCAGCTTCTAACTGGCGTAGCATGGAAGCATATGTATAAATTCTATACATATATCCAACGACATCTATAGGATAGTCATGTAATCTTTTCAAATGCTTTTCTCAACTCTCATAATTTAAAACTATGCCTTTCTTATAGATTTCGAGTTAGTGCATCGAGTTTCAGGCGAATAAGCCTATTATCTCCATAAAATCATGCTAGTTCGAAGTAGTCTTTCCCATCGTATCCTTGACTATTTTTTTATTACAGCTTTATTTAAAACTTTTAAAACTACAGACTTACATCCCACAACCGTGAATTTATCCAGAATAAAAACTTCATTTTTTTACCTATGATTATCCGGAACTGCGCATTACTTTTTTTTTATGCGATAAGTTGTCTAACGAGCAGACGGTTCACCTGTGAATACCGCCGCCCATGGACATCTGCCACACCCGGGGGTTACAGATGCGTTGACAACCCTTTGAAAATTGGGCTCCGGCTACCTCACTCACCAGAGGAAAGGCGAAAAAAAAAAACACATTCCGATTCATGGTTATATTATGTGTGGACAAACGGACAAACTGGAAAAATATCAAAGTTCTACTAAAATAATCGTTTATAAGATTTCAACTACACAGTTTTGAGACCCTATTACCCATAAGGTTCAAGCAACGTTCGTTTTATTTCGCTGACAATTTATCGGTTAAAAAATGCTTTTCCATAATAGCCAAGAGCCGCATTGTTCGAGTAATGAGACTTTCCTTTAAATTACAAAGCTATTGCTATCGGGTTATTGTTCATTGCAGCCATAGTGTGTGAAACGGGAAACGAAACTGTTCCTTCTCACGGCCCCTTTTGTTTTAATTTCATTCGCTTTACGATTGCATCCATATTTCAGTTTTACACAGGCTTTTTGAATTGAATGAGAAAGTCTGGTATATCCTTTCAATTCGGGATATCAAATTTTAAATTTACCACAGAGCAATTTCATTTTTCATAGTAAAAAAGGGCTTTAAGATAAGATTTCACCGTTGTTCTCAGCAGAAGCCGCTGCGTGGCCCTACCACTTTAATAAGATAATTGAAGATTAAATAAATTTTCTACCAGTGCACTGGAGCAACTAGAACATTTCGGCACAGTTATTTAAATTCATCACTACATTGTATAAAACAAAATCGTCCCGCTGTCTGTCTGTCCCTATGTACGCTTAGATCTTTAAAACTACGCAACGGATCTTTTACAATCTTTATCTCTTTGTAATTTAATACACAGTATTTATCTTTCTATATTTCATTTTAATTTTTTTTTAGTGCTAGTCTCTGCACTTAAGTTTTTGATCTTCCTTGATTTGATAAATCCATGCAAACGACGCCAGGGCATCATTGATTTATATTTTTATGTTAATACTGTCGTAACTTATTGATCTATTAAACTATCATTGGCCTGTACAAAAAAGAAAGTGTCAAGATTTTTTTTTTCGCTTCTTTAATAGCATAGTCTTCTTAATATTTTACTCGCGAATTTAGTTATAGTTTTATGTTTATTTGGTTTTATATACAAACAAATTTAAAAGTTTTAGTGAATTATTCAATAGGTAAAACTTTGTACCCAATATTGTAATGTTTCACTATGTATGCTGTGTTTGCTATGTATAGAATGCAATCTTTTTTTTTCTGTTTATATTCCTTTTTTAATCATTCTAGATTGTATTCAGTTAAACAGACCTAAAAACATTCATATTACATGGCGATAAAAATCATCTGTTATGGTTTAAATTTGTAAAGTTCAGTCAAATGAAAATCTTATCACGAGTCGACTATAAGCTTTTAAGGTCAGTTTTTATAGTTTTGTTGTCCAATATGCAGACGCCAAAAAATTGCACCAATTAACTTTACAATTTGGATTACGGATTTACAGTTTGTACTATCCTGCAATTTTAAGACTTCTTCGTCCATTCGATATGAACAAGATATTTGAATAAGATTAAAGATATTATAATTTGGTTATTAAATTTATTTCATTTGGACTTCTTCATTCTTCATTCTTATTGTAACTTTAATAAATGAATACATGTTTGTGCAATTGTACGATCAATCGATATAAAAATACTGTGTATGTATGTATATGTATGTATATATATATATATATATATATATATATATATATATACATATATATATATATCGTCTTAACCTTCTTTCTATCATCTCTTTAAATATGTGTAAGTAAATTTTAAGAAATAAAATGAAAAGCAATAATCCGTGATTTAAAGTATTTCGAACGCTTTTTACGTGGTAGAGGTAATTGAATTCGAGCAATGGGCAACTAGTTTAAATTCCGGATGCTCGCTTCGTGTAAGAAACCGACCGAAGAGAGTAAATTTAAGAGTCTCTCAAATACGGGCTCTAGAGAGAAACTTACGTGCTATTGACTATTCGCTTGCAAATCCTGAAATGTTAAATCAATTCTATGAATAAAATCAGGTGTTTGGGTCTTTATTTCCATTGACACAAATAATGTCAATTCGTTGTGGCCGTTGATCTTAAAAGTAAATACGTTAATTCCTCAAGCTCTTTATTTATACTGTTACCGAATATTGAATAAATTAATATATATTTAATTGAATATTATTGATTTATAATAATTAATACTTTAAGTCTCATATATCAAAAAGTCGGTCATGATAGATGTTTGTACTTTCAATCACCCAAACCCGCGGGTTCTGGCTAGCCCACCGGTTGTGCGTCAGATGAAGCTTTAATAGTCTCGGGACTCAAAGCAAAAACATCAGTTAATACATGATACAAGATACGTTCAATCTGTAAACTAAATAAAACTTCATTGACAAATAGCATTGACATTGACCAACAATTTACGACATTTGAGCTTTACTAAAATTACATTTAAAAGCCCATATTTGTTGCAATTGATAATGTATTCATACATTATTCATATTCATTTTTTAAAACACTTAAAAGATGAGAAAACACGGGTTTCCAGATATTTATGACAATGTTTTACTGGAATATTCGACAATATAGAATAATTTGCGGTAGACAAGCGGCTTTAACTTTGTAGTGCTTCCCTTAAATTTGCTGCAACTTGGAAGCCCCTCCAGTCAACTTTAAATGACTTTTCAAGCTTATTACTATTTGTGTTACCAAATAGCTGAAGGAAAACGGTTCCGTGCAATTAACGACTAAGTCAGGCATCTGGATTACTATTTGAACTTAATTATTAATTACGAGTAATAACATTTCGTTTTTTTTTTTAATAAATGGTTTTGTAATAAAGATCTCAAACCGAAAGAATAACATGAATTACGTAACAGAAAATGCATCTTAGCTATAACCGCTACTCCACACTCCATATGGACCGGTAAAACGAAAACGGTAATACATAGTTTTGTATATGGGCCGTTCTAAAGAAATTATTCAACATAGCGCATAAGAAAACTAATGTAGTAAAAAAAAGTTAATAATTGAGATCTAATTTACGTATTGCATTAGAGCCGTAATAGCTCAGTGTCAATTATTGAAATATTTTTTACGTCCAAATCTGGTATTTTTAGTATAAACAATTTATTGAGATCTTTAGTAGATACATATTTTCTATTATTCCGCAGTGGGGCCTTGTGGTGGACTATGCGCTTACAATCCTCTGTACAAAGGAGGCCTTTGCCTCCCAGTGGGACATGTACAGGCTGTAACTTTAACTTGAGACTTGCAAAGCCAAAATGATTCATCGTAATATTGACGGTTTTTATGTTAGCGATCTTAATCATCACGTTTTGTTTGGTTTTTATATGCTATTCAGAGATAATGTTTGTGTATCCCAATGGGAGGATGTTTAAATTCTTCGCGGTAAAATCTTTTTGGTGGTGGATTATTGCGAGGTGTTTCGGGATCTATGGAACGTACCGGTCAAAATATATATAAGTTTTAAGTGCAATCAATAGGAGTACTTGGGCAGTATTACATATTTTGTACTGTTAAATTACTATTCTATATTTATATGTACATAATCATGTCTGGCATAAAGTAGTTTATTGTTTAACTTTGATTTTCTCTATATGTTTCGGCTTATGACAAAGTTGAGTAACATTTGGTTTCCTTTTTAACTTACTGATGGCTGTTATTTGTGTGTATTTATTACTCATTTAAATTGGTAAGCTGCTTATAAATAATTGTATATGAAAAAAATATATATAACATATAAAGGATAGTTAATGGAGTGCATAAATAATATTTTAATTCACTTTTGGAAATCAATATATCTACTTTCCTTGACGCTACAACCACTTTTAGCCGCTTTTGTAGACTTTTTTAGTCTTCTAGTCGTGCAATAGCAAAGACTGCTACTTTTTTATTTTTATTTAATGTCTTTAGTATGTACTACGTAAATAGTAACTAATTCGATGCGAAGTATTAGTTAAAAAGTACCGCATTATTATCATTTTGTTACCTCCGAAATTTCCGCTTATTATTAGTGTCAGCTAGTGTGAGGGTTCCATTCTTATTAGGATTATAAATTAGAATTATAGTTTAGTTATGCCATTTCTTTAAAAACTCAGCTGATCATTGTTTTTTTTTTTTTGCATTTATTGGCGATTTTACTTTGTTATAGTGGGGAAATTGGCAGCAGCCTTCGATGTAAGTGATGAAATGTTAGTCATTAATTTTCGTATAATTTTGAAGAACTTGGTGACTAGGGATAGTTCTACTTAATCCAATGCATGGCCTAGCCTAATGATATATCATGCGCGAGCCAAAATAAGTTGTTTGTGAGTGCACGGTGGAGCTGTGGGAGGAGACCTTGCACATCGGATAATAAAGAGTTGACGAATTGTAAATGAAAGTAACCTGATAAACAAACCTACTGATAAATAACCGAGACTCTAGTCCATCCTTATTCACGATTACGCTCATTTACAAATTTTATAACGGACCACCGTAATTTAAGTAATGATGTGCAAGTCTTAAGAACAGAAATAACAATGGACGCTACTGCAGACAATGATATCGGCCACTGAGTTCAAATATTTTTCAACCCGAGGCGAGGGTTTGCTTCTCGACGTGAATAATAGCGACACGATTTATTGTTTACCTTCCTGATGTTTTTCCTTTGGGAATATTTATTCAGGGATTGTACTCTTGATATTTTTTAATTTTAATAAGAAGATTGGAACGTTAGTAGTTTCACTGTCAGCAAGATGAAGATGATTCACCTCACTGACAAAATGGTGTGTAAAAACAACATGAATACAAAAAAAAAAATAACAACCGACAAAACAAAATGTACAAAGTAGCTCGTTTACATTTATATGGCCACTGAAGGAAAATAAACTTTATGGTTTAAAAAACTTATAGTTTGTGCGTATAACAGGCCTCTAAGAGTGGCCAATGACAAACCGAAAATCCTCTTAAAGGAACTGTGACTCATTTCAAGTATGATTCGTAAGGCTATTGAATAAAACTCGAATAACAATAGAAAAAAGAAAAATATCCTAATTTCAAAAGTAAAAATTAGCTTTATCTAGCTTGGGATGTAATAATTCATAAAATTACACTCAATCCAATGATGTTAAATATTATCATTGACTCCAGTCCAGCATACTATAAGTCTATATAATACTATAAGTCTTCAAAATATTGTAGGATTTTAAATTAAATTAGTATTATTTTGAGTTATTCTTTAGATTCTTACGCACCATTTTTTTAAGCTTGAAAATTTTTATCGATAGAGAAAAATCACAAATTAAAAAATCAACAAGCATAATTCAGCGGTCGCCTATAGTTTTCGAGAAAAATAAATCAATTTTGTTATTTTAATGCAAAAAAATCTTAACAATAATCATATTCTTCTGTTTACATTACACACTTTTGATCCTTTTTTTTTTTTTTTTTTTTTTTTATGGGAAAAAAGCAGCAAACGAGCAGGAGACTCACCTGATGGTAAGTGATCACCGCCGCCCAATGGACATCTGCAACACCCGAGGGCTTACAAATGCGTTGCCGGCCTTATAGGAATGAGTACGCTCTCTTCTTGAAGGTTCCCAGGTCGTAACGGTTCGGAAAGACCGCCGGCGGCAGCTGGTTCCACAGAGTGGTTGTGCGAGGCAGGAAATGCCTTGAAAATCGCGCTGTTGTGGAACGCTGGACATCGAGGTGGTGTGGATGAAATTTTTGGTTTTGGCGCGATGTCCGATTCTGCCCATGGCATAATTTAAATATTTTGTAGGATAAGTTTCAAGTTTCGCCAGTACAAAATTTATTTAGTTACATTTAATTACAAAAGTTTAATCTCATTTCAGATTTATGGTCGCAGAACTTCTGTTAATTGCAGCATGCGTGTTACTTGGCATATAGTTTTGCTTTACGTAAATTATGCAAGTCTCTTCATATACGTTTTTAAATTTTAATTATTTGGAGAGGGTGGTGGTAAGTCTCTTCTTCATAAATGAGAAATCGTTATACTTTGAAAACTTTAAAAATGTTATTATAGATTTCCTGGGAGGAAATCTACAAATCGAACGACGTGCCTTCAATGCACTATAAGTCAACGACACTGACAAATAATTTTCATTGTTATTTTTTATACGTTGTCTTTTAAAGTGCTAAACTAATTGATTCAATATATTAATTACATAATCTTCAGGAAAAGAAGACTCATTTACCAAGTAAATAAAGTAAATAAAATATGTCGAGATTTACATCGGTGTGAAGATTCGTCGTTAAAACAATAATGTAAAAAAATAAGGGAATTTTCGCTTAAGAGCCCAATGTTCTTTAGCTAAATTTTCGCCTTAAAGAGACGACTTCAGAGAGACATTTTTTCTTTCACAGAAACAATAACCTCTAAAAGAAAATAAACGATTATTCTCAAATGACAAAAACGTTTACAAAAAGTTTTGATCGTGATTGCCATAATATTCCTTTATAATTCTCAAACTTCGAGGGCATCAGATGTTTTGTCAAAATAAAATTATATGCAAACTCAAATCGAATTCCTTAACTGAAGCAGAAGTAAATGAAGAGACGCAATTTTAAAGATGTCCTCATAAAAAACATTTTAACACAGTCGTTTTAATTTTATTAATGTTGAGCTATGAATGGCCGTGACTTCTTGATTATTTGATAAAATAGAAAAAAAATGGAACATTAAAATCAGAAAATCAAACAAATTCTAAATCATATGTATAAAGACTTTTATTTAACTATACATATACCGAAAACAATCGAAGAATACAACTATTCTAATTAATTTTGCAAGCTTTGATCCTCTTTAAAAGAGTAAACAAAATTTAACAATTTTAAAAATTTGTTTAACATCAGGACCACAAACGTCTCAGTTATCCCCGTTATCAATACGTGAGCAAAATATTCGTACTCGGGTGTAAAGAAACAAAACTTAAATATGTGTATTTGTCGATGTATAAATGTAATATATTATTATTAGTTGTTTATATTTAAACTAGCTGTGCCCGTGACTTCATCCGTGTGGAAAAAAATCTAAAATAAAAGTAGCCTAAGTTACTCCTTATTACATCAGACGACCATCTCAGCTGATCATCTGCCAGTGAAAGTCCCGTCCAAATCAGTCCAGCCGTTTCAGAGATCAGCCGGAACAAACAGACTGACAGACAGACAGACAAAAATTGTAAAAAATGTTATTTTGGTATATGTACCGTGCATAGTATGCATGTAGTTAAAAGCGGTTATTTTAATATTACAAACAAGTTTAAAAAACCATAAATAGTTTTTTCGCCAAATTGTGAAAACAATTTATCGGCGACACACTCTTACAAAATTGTCACTTAAATAAAATAAAATTAGCATACACTTGTAGTTAAAAATAATAACTAAGCAGTAAAAGAAAAATAAAATAAAAGAGAAACTGGTTCGATCTAAGTAATATTAATATTATAATAATCTATATAAAAGGCTTTTAACTTTCTTTTGAAGATATTCTTGCTTATACAATCATTTTAAATTAAAAAAACAAAGTTAATTCGAAACTAAACCTATTTCATTAAACCAGTTACAATGGGAATACACGTTAGATTGCGGGAAAAATCGCCGAGTCAAGAAAGAATATTATCGTTACCTTTGATACTTACTTTCGATACTTCAAATGATTTGCGTTAACCGTAATTGGGGGAAAAAGAAGTAACTTTCGTTAGTCTTTCTATTTTGTTGCAATTGGTACCTTACCAATGTATTTGTTATTTTTTTACATTCTTCTATTTATTTTAATATTGTAACCAATAAGTTAAGGTAGAGCCGATATGAGCTTCAACTATAATTTTTGAGTCTAATTTAAATATGGTTAAATTATCAAACACTTTTTGGGTCTTTTCAGATCAGATAAGAAAATTGTTTGTAGAAATATAATTATAAGTATAATAATAATATGCATGTAAATCATTTAATAAATATTTTAAATAATCACATCGATTTAATAAATATTTCAAATTACTTAACTCACGTTGTCTTTGCCTTATAAATTTATAGATGGTCCCACCATACAATTTGAAGACCGGTATCAGACTTAAGTCAAATCGAAAAGGTATAGTGATAAAAAATATTTTCGATCAATGTTGTCTTAATATAACCCTTCGAATAGTAAGTTATTATATTTATCAGCAAAATAAAGAAACTTAAACTTACTCTTAAACTTAAACTATAGGTGCAACGATCCACACGTTACGGCACCAATCCTCCGCGTATGCCTTATCACTACTGATCACGGTGGCAACGCAACAGTGTTCGCTGTTGCACGAATGGGCAGGTCCGTCCGGGTTAGTACCACTTCTGCGTTTCGCCTGGTTAGTGAGGTAGCCGGGTCCCATATTATAAAGAGGTGGCAATGCACATGGTCTCTTAAAAGAAAGTTCTGGAATACGAACTTTCTTTCACTCTTTTGCAACCCTACCGGTGTTTCAAATGTCCACGGGCAGGTGGTTCTCACTTAATACATGTGAACGGCTAACTCGTTTGCCTCTTTCTCAGATAAAAAAAAAACACTTCGTTTCACTGTTCCCTATACTGTTCACTCAATATTCACTTTACTTTTCCCAACATCACACAACAAAAAGGTAACTTTTAAACGAGTTCAAGGAGTTTTCTCGTATGTCGAATTGCTCCATTTTCTTTAACAATAATGGAATGGATACCGAATCAAAACGGTCGGTTTATTTCTAAGAAGAAAGTAATTCTTATGTTGATCACGCATTTCAATAACTTTGAGATATAACGAATATAAAGAATAACTTTGTGTTTACAAGAGAGACAGGACGGTAGTTATAGGGTCGTACGTTGGTCCACTTTTATGAATCGGTGTGTCAGTATTGGTATAACAACAGCAACGTTCCAAGCTTTTGGAAAAACTCCGGTTGTGATGGTTAAATACGCGACTCTTGAATTAAATATTATAAAGGCTTGGCAAAATATTTTGGGCAATGGGCAATTTTTAGAAGTCTTTTATTAAAATTATCTTTATCTAGAGACCTATCGTTTTCTACGAAATAAGGACTTTTTTAATGGAAAAAAGGGGCCAACGAGCTGGAGACTCACCTGATGGTAAGTGTTCACTGCCACCCACGAACTCCTGCAACACCGGAGGGCTTACAAATGCGTTGCCGGCCTTTTAGGAAAGAATTTGCTGTCTTCTTGAAGGTTCATAACGGTTTGGAAAGACCGGCGGGAGCTAGTTCCCCAGACTAGTTGTGAGAGGCAGGAAATGCCTTCAAAATCGCGTTGTTGTGGAACGCTGGACATCAAGGTGGTGTTGATTATATTTATGCTTCCGGCGCGATGTCCGATGGTGAAATTCAGCCGCCGGGATCAATCCAAAGAATTCCGCGGAACACGAGAATTCCCTAGATAAATGCGGTAGAAAATGCAAAGTGATTTACATCTCTACGCAGAGCCAAAGTATCAAACCGATCGGAAAGACTTTGATCGTCGATAACCCAAGCAGCCCTCATTTTGTCGCAAATTAAAAAAAGAATCGTATATATATCAATCAGGTGTTATTTATCATAATCTTGAAACTTTCAGTATGACTTAAACATATCTTTAATTGAAAAGTCGGCTGCTAAACAGCAAGAAAAAAAATTGGAGAACCATTAACAAGAAAATAATATAGTTTTCAAGTTTTGCAACTTGATTTCATAGTGGTTCGGACATCTCGTTGTTATAAATGCAGGTCGCGTAGTTAACTTTTCTTGTTGAACTTGAAGCGGCCCGCAAACGTTATCTACTTACTAACAAAGTTTTGTTATGTTTGACAACTTGGGGCAAAGTAATGACGTGAATCTGTTTTATTTGAAGTTTTTAATCTCGAAAATATTTCAGTGTGATCTTAAATGGAAAATATTTACGAAAAATGAAGGAAGTAAATATAAAGATAAATAACAACTTTTATTGGAAAATATTGCCTTTAATAGAATTCGTGGTAGTCTCTGGAGATGGTTTAAATCTTATGTCTCGAATAGAACACAAGTGGTTGTCATTAATGGACATGAATCAGACTCAGTCTTAATAACTTCCGGCGTGCCACAAGGGTCAATTCTTGGCCCATTTCTATTTACCCTCTTTATTAACGATATTGATAATTTTTTTTAAACATAGTCACTTTTTATTATATGCAGATGACCTAAAAATATATCGTACCATTATTGATAACATAGATCACTTAAACTTCAGGAGCATTTGAATCGTTTCTCCCAGTTTTGCTATATCAACAAGCTTAAACTTAGCCTTGAGAAGTGTAAAGTTATTACTTTCACTAGAAAGAGGAGGAGAATTGATATGTCTATTCTTTATGTAACCAAAACCTTAAAAGGGTACTACTTTAAAAGATCTAGGAATCTCTTTAAGAGATCTAGGAGTCACACTTGATAGTATGTTGACCCTAGATACCCATATTGATTAAATTTGTAACAAAGCTTATCAAATGTATGGCTTTGTTTTACGCGCCAGTATTAACATTAAAAGACCAGCCACATATGTTCATCTTTACAAATCTTTGGTACGTTCACAATTAGAGTATGCCATTACCGTCTGGGATCCCTTTTACAATAAATATTCTGACAGCCTTCAAAGGGTACAAAAGAAATTCTTAAAATGTATACAAGTGGCACCAAGCAAATTTATCCTATTCCAAATTATTAAACAATTGTAATCTACTTATTATAAAACATAGAAGACTTTTTAATCAAATTATGTTACTGTATTATCTTTGCCACGATAAGTTTGACTGTGTAGACCTTATAAACAGATTTGTTTATAGAGTGCCGACAAGGCCGTATGCGAGAACCAAACGTTTGTATCAGTTTTTCGAATTACCAAAGACTCAAACAAACACCGGTAATCGATCGCCAGTATATCGACTGGCGGACATATATAACAAATATTTTACCGAAATTGATGTATTCACATCTCATTTATAGAACGGCCATTATTAAAATATTGTATGAGATCAACACCTTATTTTGATATGAAATTAAGAAAGAGGTTAAATTATTGCCCAATTTGTTAAATTACATTTACATTGTGTTATAGGTTGTTATTGACGTTTACTCTCAATCCTGGAAAAGTAATCTGTGGTAAATGATGTTGGTGTCACAATTATCGAACTTGTACCTATTTTTATATTTACTTTGTTATTTTTCTTTATTGTGACACTGTTTATTTATTCCAAATAAAAAAACAGCAAAATATGCTACACCTGAACATTAAATATTTTTTCATAAAAAAAAACTTGTTTTTACACTAGTTCCAATATGAAAACTCTCCACATCCACTTCAATCAATTCCAAACGCTCTGATCAATCAATCACACACGACACTTCAGTCTGATTGCCATAGGCCGTTATCGCAGACTATTCCGTGGGCTACGCCGACCAATGAGTGCGGACGTTGAGCAAACAAAATAATTGCTATTCTATGGGTTCGTGGTACTTCCCCAGATTGTCGTGCCCATTCGTGTAACAGCGAAGACTGTTTCGTGGCCCTACAACCCTTAGTAGGTTTATGAACTTAATGATGGGAGGTTGTTTCGATGCAGTTTGAAGTGATTCTGATAATATAACAGGTTTATTAAAAAAAAAAACAACAAGAAATAAACAGAATTATTTATTCTTCATAAAATATATGAAAATGAGCTGGGGCACTTATATCATTAAAACGGCCCCAGCTTAAATTCCACAATGACATGAGCGCAGCAATAACACGGTATGAGCGCAGCACCCTACTGTACGTTTTCCCATTAAGCAACTGCAATAATAAGCAATTATACTGTGTAAAGAATTTTCCCTACTCTGATCTTTACTTATTAATAAATACGTAAAGTATGTCCTGCTGCTATTATGTCGTGATTTAATTATTCCCCTTAATAAATAATTGTTAAGACCTAATATTAAGGGCAAATCCTTTATTAATGCATTGCTTATCTCTATACTGTATAGTACCATTTGCTCGCACATGGTCCCCATAATAGGATCGTGCCTGTTTTAGCTGGTAATATCCTAATACAAATCTTCTTAGATCAAGCAAAGATAATATTGGAAAATTATTGAGATGAGTGGCACTGCTGTCAATGCTGTGGAAAATCGTATGCCTTCTGTTTATGTTTTCCCTTTGAATAAATTTCGATAAATTGTTAGTTGTATTTAATCTTGCCTGAGCAATATTAAGAAACTCAAATTTCGGGGTGGAATTTATTCAAAAGAGAAAAAGCTATTTTAAAATCAATCATAAGGTGGTTTGACGCTCTATTAAAATATTCCTTTCGAAATAATTTAAAGTTTGTTTTGATTATCCCTTTCACAACCTCTACAACCCACCGGCACATTGTTATACATCTAGATTTGTTAGCCTGGTGAGTTGTTGATTGAGTTTCATTTTCGCCTTAATGATTCAGGCATATGAGCCTTGTAATTATATTGTTCTAATTCTGATATCACATCCCTAAACCCTCTGTCCAAAATGAAAACATAATGTGGCCTAAAAAATGAGCGCATAGGACCATTTTTTTTTTTGAAATAATTCACTCATAATTGATGAATCATTTCGTGTTGCTTCATATGGTTCCCTACACACTCCAAAATGTACCCATCACAGCTAACAAATAAAAATGGTTTTCCTAAATTGCTATACTTATGTAAGCTGTAGGTTTGTTTTTAGTATATATAATTGCTGCTGCTTTGGACCTAAACATATGCACTATCACATATAACAATAGCAGGTGTAATATTTAAAGCGACTGAAGCATCCCCAAAAAATCCGTCTGGTATAATCCGTGATGCAACACTTTGGACAGTCATGTGATTGATTCCTAAATATCTCGGAATTAGATGTGCATTTAAACAATTTCTAACAATATTCATTTTTCTTTCCAAAGTGGATCAGGGTATTCTAAACAGAGTTGATAGCCTTTCATTACTGTCACCTGTTCTGAGCTTGACCAAAAATATAGTGAGAGCAACAGAAGGATTTGCAAAATGATCATATAACATTGGAATACTGCTTTTTCTAGTTTTGAAAATATATCATTAACTTGACATCTAGTAAATTATGAAAATGGGGTCTTAAGTTCACTCCAATGATTGCTGTGCAAATGATATTTACAAATTCAAGCAGGAAAGGGAATGTATTTTTTGTACTGTAGCAACAAAACTTCCTTTGTAGTACCTGGTATTAAAAAGCGTTCAGTATTCTCACATGCAATAAATAAGCAATGACGTGAACTTGCAGAAACTTGTTTGTATTTGTGAGAATGAATTTTTGTTTGTGTTCGGGGCAGTGGTCCCTGTGATATGTGAACTGTTACAGACATTGGAGGTGGTTCAGGAATTGCAGTGTCAGAGACACCAACATTCATAATGCCTGAATCCTCTAGCCGGAGCAAGGGTGTGTTAAGGTCAACAAGTGCCTGCCTTTGAATGTTTCTTGTTGCAGCTGCCCAACAAGGATGACACACTCTATCCAAATGTCTGACCTTAAAAATAAATTAGATATAAGTTAGCAGCAGATATCTTATGTGGACACACTTTTTTATATTCAGCTCCATATGGTTTCTGTCACACCAGTCACTGATTTTAGTTAAGTCGTCTTGGACAAGCTTGATGTCGTAAGTCGGCTTTATGGTTTTATAAAGTTTTAAGTCGTCAGCAAATAGAAGAACCTTAAAATTGTCTACGGTAGAAGTAATATCATTTATGAAAATTGAAAATAGAATGGGTCCTAGGTGGGATCCTTGTGGGACTCCAGAAATTGCGTAGTACGGTTTCGTATTGTAACCACTAACTGATACGTTTTGGAGTCTTTTTGATAAGTATGACTGTAGTGTAGTAGTTTTTGATAAGTTAGACTTTTTGATAAGTATATATTATGAAAAATAAGCGAATAATTAATATTTAATTGCTAAGCTGAGCTTCGTTTAATAAGTTAATCTTTCTTTGCATATAGATATCTTCCTTGTTAATTGCAAATTTGCGTAAATTAGTTCACGTTAATGTAATTAGGGCGAGCGAAGCGAGACCTAACACTATCGCACAACCTAAGCATTTTTGCGGTATACTCTACTGAAAAACTATCATGCCTATAAATTTGTGCTTTAACATAGTAATTAACTTCATATCTACATGTGTTATCTGTCAAAAAAAATATAATTTCATGGCCATAAAAACATGAACATTAACAATTTGGAATAGATAGAATGTTATTGTACTACTAACGCCATCTGTTAGAACACCAAAGAGTAAACATCGATGTTAATCTACTTAAAAATGAGTTGAAAATATTTTCTATTGAAAATTCCGATCCTGGACCACAATCTGATGTTTTAAAAAAGTTAACATTTCTTGAAAAATAATTAATTGCTCAGCGCGAAGCTAAGTGTAAACCACATTGAGTCGGCCTGTGGTGCAATCCACTTTGAGTCGGATCATTGAGCCCACTCTGGTGGCGTGTTGGAAGATGCAGGGGATAGGTAGAGGGTGGTAGAGGAGGATCCACTCTCCCTACCTAAGACAGCCATTACTGGCAAGGTCGCGTTAGTGTGCCAAAGCGTTCCCTTGGCCCTCCCGTTATGTGCCTACGTGGAACATTGTTGGGGTTTTAGTCGGTGCTAGGCCGACATAACCCGTTCTTGCCCCCGGAAGGGTAGGTAGGTGGTCAATTTCACTGAATATCATCAATTTGCATCAAGAGAATGATAATTTAATTTTCAAAGTGAAAAAACCAATTGTTCCGGAAAACAATTCCCATTGCAGTTAGCTTTCGCTATTACATTCACAAGTCACAAGGCTTAACATTAGATAAAGCTGTTAGAGATATTGGACAAAAGGAAACAACTTGAAGGATTAGCAATATATAACTAGACGATTTCCCTTTGATAGATTAAATAATATTAAGGATTCATATCTGTTAAAATGTAGGAAGCAGCCTCGGCTGTTGCACGAATGGGCAGGCCCGTCCGGGTAAGTACCACGACCTCACAGAAGACTAGCGTAAAGTGGAAATATGACAAATACTTTCGCGTTTCGTCTGGTGAGTGAGGTAGCCGGAGCCCAATTTTCAAAAGGTTGTCAACGCATGTGTAACCCTCGGGTGCAGCAGATGTCCATGGGCGGCGGTATTCCCTTACCATCAGGTGAACCGTCTGCTCGTTTGGCTACTTTTCACATAAAAAACCCATATGATAAATCTAATGTCACAGAATTAATACAAGTACTAAACAATGTTTGATAAATAAAAATACTAGTTATAAAGAACTCTCATCTTATGCTCTAAAGCAATAACGTGCGCGTATTGGGATTACTCATAGAAGTAAGCACATGCACTAATGTCATAAGGATGTGCAGGATATCGGGGATATTCCTTGGATAACAGAATTTTCTATGTTTAATTTATTTATAACAATTTAAGTATAGAGATAGTGATTGAAAAAGTTTCCATAGAATAAAGTGTTCTAATATGGGCTAAAATGCGAATCATCTCAATGATTGGTTGCTAGAACACTGAATGCAAGGCTATCGAGACTAATTTTACCAAAGGTAATATTTAACGTTCTTTATAAATACTATAATTAAAATATATTTAACACATAATTACATAGATAAGAGATAAATGAGGCAAACATTTTAATATTTTCAAAAAGTAGTTTGTATAATTACAATTCTTTTCAAACTTTAAATCGCTGGAAGTTAGAATCAAAAACTACATCGTGGTTAAATCGGTAAAAAGGTTTTATTAAAACTTGTAGTGTACGCGTAAAATCCCTTGAGTGCCATTTTAAAACTTTGTAATTTCATTTGAAATTACAGTTTTTACACATTTTTATGGCATCCAAAAGTAAAACTTTGGTATATTTTATTTATATATAAATATACAGTTCAATATTTTTGGTTAATAATAAACGAAATGCAAATCATTCAATACGGTATAATAAACGGAAGGAAAATAGATTACATACCAAATATTTAAAGCTTCTAAATCAAGCAGTCGTGATATAAGACATTTGAAACAAAAGGATCGTTTCACTTGTCTTTTATACCGCCAATTTCGCGATATCAATGAAACGCTCTCGAAGCATATACGTGGAACACGCAGAAAATTTTGAGTAACTAAAAAAAACTGACTTATATCATCATCATCATTTCAGCCTATTTAAGTCCACTGCTGAACATATGCTGAACAACAGCAGGCCTCCCCCATAGACTGCCATGAAGTACAATCCTGAGCCACCTGCATCCATCGACTTCCCGCACATTTGCACAGGTCGTCACTATATCTAGTGGACTTACATGTACATCACTTATATGGATAAAACATTTTCATTTAATCTTCAAAGTTTCATGCGTCAACCAATTTTCGAAGCACTTTCCCAGTCCGCCGCAGGCACCTCTACGGTTTTCTCAAACACCGCTAGCGCGTCTTCCGGCGATAAAAACTGTGTGAATTTATATCCCTTTCAGTTGATTTTTAGAGAATAAAAGAAGTCAAACAGTGTCAGAACAGGACTGTAACGAGGGTTAACTAATAAGACTGACCGGTGAGGTATCCAGGAAGTCCCTGGTTTTGAGTGTGTGGGTGCGTTATCATGGTGAACCAGCGGAGCCGGGTGTTCGGTCGCTTGTTGCTCATTGCAGTAAAAAGTTCTGGCTTTTGTAGTATACCATTAGACGTTGATGCTGCTTTGATTTCGTAATGGAATTGATACAGATACCCAGTCAAAGTAAAGAAACTAGCTATCAAATCTGCGCTTCTCGATCGCTTTACTTTTGTAGGCATTGGTTCGTTCGGAAACAGCTAAAGTGTCGACTGACGCTTTGTTTCTGGATAGTATTGATATATATATCCAGGATTGGTCACCTGTCACAATGTTGTAAGCGCGCCGTGACGAGCCTGCTTCAAATTTCTAAATCGTGCCACGGCAGCATACTACACGGGCCTGCTTCTGAACTTCGACAAGGTTGTGTGCCAGCATGCAACTATCCTCCTCACGCGAAGGTGCTCATGTATTATCTTGTCAACGTGTCCCGAACTGTATGCAATCTCTATTTTATGTAATTCGCTTGTTTTCTTAAATTAAAATTTTCACTACCAGCAAACTTTCTTCGGTAAGACCCGGCGAAAGTTGTCCACTTCTTTGTTCATCCCCCCTCAGTTAGACGACCGCGTTCGAATGTCATATGAAATTTATAAAGTGGTGTTTTTAATGCCAATTTTTTATGATTTTTAAGAAGAAAAGATGGAAAAAATTTCAGTACCTTTTAAGCCTATTTTGAAATGATGAAATTTCGCTGGAAAGGGAGCTATCATTTTTTTTTCAATTAAACATGTGACCTGTTGTGTTGTTCAATTTTAATTGCGTCGCATTCAAGTGTTCTTAATTTGATATTCGCATAAATCGACCTCCTCTATTCGAGCAGCACTCGATGTTAGACTTGAATAGCAATCAACAAGTGACGGGGTCTTTTAATTTGACCGAATGTAAAACTTTATAGTGATTTATTTTACACCCTGATCATCCTATACAGGATTTCAATTAAAATTACGTTATGTTTAATTTCAAAGAACAAAAAACATCATCCATAACTGGTTCACCAAGTGATGCTAAGTGATGACCATCGCTGAAACACAGCACCAAATACTTGCAGGCCTTTTATTAATTAACTATTGAGAGTGCGCCTCCCATTATTTTTTTAAAGCATGCTTCGCAATAGTTAAAGTAACTATGTGAGCTGTATCACAGTAGAAATTATTCTCATTGTACAATTTTTTTTTCTACTATGTACACAAAATGTACACAAATAAGTCGATATAAATCAATTCAATATATAGACTAATCATCATCGATTGTGTTCATGTATAGGTTTAAGTATACGTTAAAGACGTTTTTTTCATAGCACATTCAGTACAGTTCTATTTATATTCTACAGTTTTTTACTTAAAATTAAATATTGACTGCCTCCGCCTCTAGTTTATTGCATAGGGAAGTCTTTTTTATTAATTTTAACTGAAACGTAGCTTGGGCGTTTTTGCTATAATTCAGGAAAAATGATTGCGTAATCACGCGTGACAACGGTTAAATTATTCGAGCCATTTAACTGAGATAAACGAGCATTAAAACGCTAAGCCGACGCTTTTTAAGCCCTCTCGACATTAAAGCACGATTGAATTGGATAAGCTATGTGAATTGTTGACAGCATGAGCTCTTTGTTTACGCCGTTAGGATTAAAGAAAGATTAAATTTGATATTAAGTTGATTCACGCACAAAGCGCTAACCTACTGTCCATTTGCGTACAGAGTGCAGGAGTCATCAGTACAACTGCAGGATAAATGTGTATTCCACGTGTTATTAAAATTCAAACAAATTATATAAAATAAAGATTTAGTTTAATGGATTTATAAAAAATACATATAACTGTCTAAAATAAATTAAAAATGTAAAAGTTAAATGTAACGCAGTAATATTACAACATTTCCTAAAATTAAAACTCAAGTTGCTTGAAAATCAACCTCGGGAAGCTGAAAAGTAAACAGTGAAACCAACCATTTGATATATACCTACGTTGATAATAACGTTCCCAAAAGAAAAATGTCCAGAAAATGAGTTTGCGCGCCAACCCCATTAGAGTGTCGTCATTATTCGTATTTCTTTTTAATAATTATTTTCGAGCGCGGCCATTACCGGGCTCATTAGTATCTCAAAAGTACAATGTCATTCGCCTCTGTGCTTTTATGTATAAGGTAAAAGAAGTCCCGAAATTCACGGTTGGTTACGATTAAGTTTAATACTTTTTGTTTATTTGAAAAGAAGCGAGCAGACGGTTCACCCGATGTTAAGTGACTACCGCTGCCCATGGACATCTATAACACTTGATGGGTTGTAAATGTTTTGACAACCTTTAAAATAAGTGAGCACCGGCTACCTAACCAGACGAAATGCGAAAGCTGAGGCCACGGTACTTCCCCGGACGAGCCTGCCCATTCGTGCAGCAGCCGAAACTACTGCGCGGCCCTACCGCAGCTTTCTGTTAAATACTTTTTACGGACTAAATATTTTTGTGCGTACTAATAATAATAATAATATATTTTTATTTCACATAATTTTACAATCCATATACAGCGTGTCATTACCATCGCGACAATAAATGAACACACGTCTAATGCTACTTGCCAATAATCATAAAAAATATTAACGTTAAACAAAATCCATAATTAAAAAAAATATGTTTTTGAAACAAACTAATTAAGTAAAAAAGAAACAAAATTTGTAACACCTATACAAACCGCGCCACAGCGTCGCATTAAAAGCCTCTCCTTCTAACAGTATGTTTTGTCTCTTTTAAATTCATTCAACCCATTCATATGCTTTGTGACCTTTACAAATGAGTTTTTACGTTACGCTTTTATAGGTAAGGATGTTCTAAAATTCAGACTTTTGGAAAATTTAATAACTCTGTAAATATTGATGTTTAAAGAATTTAAATGTTTAATACAACTTTAAAAAGTTATCCCCTATATGTGTGTTCATTTATTGTCGCGATGGTAACGACACGCTGTATAAGTTAGAAAAATGGAAACTTAAAAATCTAGTGTTAGTATTAGCAAGCAGATATCAAAAATCATTATGAAAACATATTCATTATATCATTTGATGTCTGCCAGCCAGACGGGTGTTACAGTGCAAGTGATTAAATTGACGCACTACTACACTATCCCATCTGGCCGCCAAAACAATCAGGACAGTATTGTTACTAGTTAACATGCGCGTTAGCAGCGAAGCCCTTCTATATCGCATTATTGCGAAAAAATCATTGACTTTTGCCTCAAACATTGCTGAAGCACTGCAATTGCCAATTGTAATCGCCAATTACGAATATTCCGCTGAATATTCGGCGGAGTATTCGTAATCGTCACTTATTTCTATCTTCCTCTTCTTTGTGTGTCGATGACAAATTACCGGCCCCGAACTTGGCCACTTCGACTGCACAGTTCGTGGCGTCCATCAAATCAAATCAAGGTGGAAGGGCAAGCAGGACAGGACGCCAGATGAGCCATGGACTGCACCGCTCCACACACACAATCTAGGTCTTGGCTCCCCGAGAGTCCCCAACTAAACATATTTTCTTTGTTCCGGCCAACCTGAGTCCGAAGCCTATTTAAAGACTTCCAGATTGGCAATGGCAATCTGTGCCCAGGCGGAAGACTCTCGGAACGCGGGACAAAGGAGACCGGAATCAGCGTTTCAGCACGCCACAATGTACATCTCGCTTGAGAGGGCTAGGTTGTGAGGGGGTCGACGAATTTAAAAAACTTTTTCGTCTTTTAAGTCTTTGCGGTGGAGGCTCATTCCTGTGTAAGGGGTGCCGCATGTCTTCTTCCCCCTTAGCCCTCTCTCGCGAGCTCGCAACGGCTCTGCGCACAGCCGGCGGCGCTATTGCAGCTAGTGGATACAGCAATTTGACCAGGGTTGGCTTCAAACATCCGGTTATAATTCGGCAGGTTTCATTTAAAGCTTGGTATGAACAGAGGGGCCCCATACGGGACACGCAAACTCGCCGGCAGAAAACGCTAGCGCCTGGCCAGAAGTGCGCATCACATGTCTTGTATCTTGTATCTTGTATTAACTGATGTTTTTGCTTTCAGTCCCGAGACTATTAAAGCTTCATCGGACGCAGAACCGGTGGGCTAGCCAGAACCCACGGGTTTGGACCCTCCGCTATGGGTAGGGTCGCGCATGTGCTCATGCGTGCGTTTAACTACTATGGTGTGTCATCTAAGGGCCGTCGAGGTCGCCGGTTCGGACCGAGACCCCGACGGTCGTCGACTGTGCATTTAGCTAATCGGTGGCTGGGAGCGGTGAGAACCGCCCCGGAACGCGGGTGTACCTTGTGTACGCGTTGTGTGGGTCTCGCCGTGCTCGGAGGCGAGGGCGAACTGGTGTGATTGTTGTTACACTAACTGTGGGTGTAGTGTTATCCGGCGGGACCCCTGGCGGTGGGTCCATCGTATCTAAGTCCTCTTCGTCGACCGGGTCGATGAGGACGTTTCGCGGGTGACGCTTGGTTACGTTCGCGTTTGTGTCCGATTGGTAGTTTGCTGCGCTTACCACCAGAGGGTTGGGATGATGCTGGGCTCTATCGAAGAACCGTTTTGTCAAATCTTTAAAATGTGCGCGAATCATCGGGAGTCTGCAATCGCTGTGCAGGTCGACGTTGCGCTGATACCATTGCGCACCGGTTGCGCGGCGGATAAACTTACTTTGAACTACTTGCAATTTGTTAATGCGCGTAGGATTTATATGTGCGAAGATCATGCAAGCGTAGGACATGATTGGCCTTACGCAAGCTTTATATAACAGTAGTTTGTGCCTTAAGGGCATTTTACTATGCTTATTCGTTAAATTGTGTAGCCGGCCGGAGACGAACGCGGCTTTATTTCGGACTTGATTGATGTGCGTAGTGAAAGTCATCCGCGAGTCGAAAGTGACTCCTAAATATTTGACCGTTTTCTCCCAGGGGAGAGTTTGGCCGTATAGTGATATTTGCCCCAACTTTCTGTACTGGCGAGGACCTTTGTAACGGTGTGGCGGATGGGGGTTGGGGGTGCTACGAGTGAAGTGAACCGCCACACTTTTTTCTGGATTAATATCGATTCTCCATTTGCGGAACCAATCGCCGAGGCGGTCGGCGGCGCTTTGGAGTCGAGTCGTTAATTGACTGAGGTTGCGATCTGAGTAAAAGAGCGCCGTGTCATCCGCGAAAAGCGCGAGATTGACGTGGGGGTCTCTAGGTATGTCGCTCGTGTAGAGCGTAAATAACAAGGGTGAGAGGCAGGAGCCTTGTGGTACGCCGGCCGTGAGGCGGCGGCTTGTGGAGAGGGTGCCCTCGACTCGATATCGAAAAGAGCGGTTCAACAAAAAGGCCCGGATGGTGTGTACGAGCCTATCTGGCACTTTGAGTGTGTACAGCTTGTAAAGCAAGCCGTTGTGCCAGACTTTGTCGAAAGCTTTTGCGACATCGAAGAAGAGAGCCCCTGTACTCATGTGTTTGGGGTGGTTAAGGCCTTTTAGGATGTGCTCCGTTAGACGGTATAGCTGATCGGGACAAGAGTGTCTAGCTCGAAAGCCGAATTGTTCCGTCGGCAGAAGGCCGTTGGAAAATACGTGCTCTTTGAGCCTGTTTAACAATAGCCGCTCGTAGAGCTTCCCCAGACAACTGAGGAGGCTAATGGGACGATAGCGGAGGGCTTATTGGCTGGTTTATTCGGCTTGCGAATGCCGATAACCGTGGCTTGCTTCCAGTTGTCCGGAAAGGAGCAACTGGAGAGAAGCGTATTGAAAATTGTCGCCAGTAAACACATAAGCGGCCCAGGGAGAGCTTTGAGAATGTTTTTACTTATATTATCTGGGCCCGGGGCGGATTTTGGTTTTAAATTTTTTAATAATATCTTGGACCTCTTCGGGGGTCACTGAATTTAAAGGTTCGCCTTCCGGTGGAAGCGCAGCCCTAGTCTCGATTACGCGGTCCACCTCCGTTAGGTGGACCGAATCGGTGTGTTCGCGCGATGGCGTACATTGCTGCTCTAGGTTGTCCGCAAGGCATTCGGCTTTTTCGGAGTCATCTAGGGCTTCTGAAGCGCTATTAGGTCTAACTAACGGCGGTAGAGATTCGCGGGGGTCTGCTTTCAGACTGCGGGCCAACCGCCAGTAGGCGGTGTGCGATGGCTCGATGTCCTCTAGGAGAGTGTCCCACGTTGTGTGTCGGTGTTCCGATACACGATCTTTGACTTCTAGCTGAAGGCGTCGAAGTAGGGTTCGGTTCGATTCCGATCGGTATCGGTCGAAGGCGCGTTTGGCTGCATTTTTCTGTCTAATTAGCAGTCTCAGGTCGGGCGGAAAGTTAAACCGCCGGTCGCCCGACAGTTTCACCGTCCGTTCCGAGTCTGTGACTGCGGAAGTGATAGTTTCGCGGAGACTCGCTATCGCTCGATTTGCGTCATCGAACGTAGCTATCGTCTCGGGTAAGTCTACTAAGTCCTGGGGGTCCAAGGCCTTGAGTTTGACCTCAAGACGATGCCAGTCCACTACGGATTTGGTCGGAGGGACCGCGCCGGCGTTCTGGCCCAGTTTACACAGGACGGGCCTGTGGTCTGAGTCTAGTTCATGGATTGTCTCTATCGACTCGATGTCGAGCGAGACCTCCCTGAATAACATTATGTCTAGGACACTCGGTGACGCGTGCTGGTAGTTGTCCACCGTAGGATACCTAGTGGGAGTCGCGGGAGCGACTATACTGAAATTTAGGTTATCGGATAAGCTAAAGAGATGCTTTCCGTTGTTGTTTGGGATGCTGTTGATGTCCCATGAGCCGTGTTTGCAGTTTAGATCTCCTGCAATTATCACGGAAGGGCCTAAGTTAAGAAGCGTATCTAGGTCGCTTTGAAGGAGGGTTCTATTCCCCGAGAGGTAGGCTGAGACTAGTACAAGCGGCCTGTGGCCGGTGAGCGCTAACCTACACGCGGATGCCTCTATTTGACTTAGCTCTGGAATGTCGAGCGGGCAACAGTGCAAGGACCGTTTATAATAAATTAGTGTACCTCCCAGACGGTTTGCTAACCGATCGTGGCGGACAATATTGTAATTTGCGATTCTGGGATCGCGTACACTAGGTTTCAAGAATGTCTCTTGCACTAGGAAAATATCTACGTTATAATCGCGAAGGAATTCCGCGATTTCATCCCTTTGACCCTTTATGCCGTTTGCGTTGAAATACGAAACAACCAGAGCCCGAGGTTTTGTTCTACCTGCGGTTGTACTTCCCATTAAGGTGCCTTTATGGGTCTTATTAACGACGCGGCGGAGCGCGGTTTTATTGCGCGGACTATTGTTTTTTATGGTTGGCTCGTAAAAGCCCAAAGGGCTTCCACAAGCGTTTTGTGTTGGCTAATTGCCCTAAGACGCTCGTGGCCAGATATGGCGGCCGCTATTTTAGCGGACAATACGGCGAGTTCCTGCCTATTTATTCTGTCTAATAAACTGCAAATGTTGGCTATTTGCGCGAATGGGTCGTCTTTGTTTTCCGCGAAAACTGACGGAATTGGCTGCACCTGCGGCCGCGGCGCCGTTTGAGAGGCGGGCAGCTGTTGCGCGATCGGTCGTGAGGCGACCGGGATTACCGGCGCGGTTACCTGCGCGGCCACCTGGGGTTTCGCCCAGGCGTTTGCGACGGGTACGGGCGCGGGAATGAATCTGACGGGCGCGGGTTTGGGCAACGTCGATTTCGCGGGAGATTTCCTCGCGGGAGTTTTCGGGGCCTTAGCGCAGCCTCTGTAGCTAGCCGGGTGGCCGGTGGCGTTACAGTTTACGCAGTCCGGTGGATCTGCGCAATCTTTCGGCCTCGTGCACTCGGTTGTGCCGTGCATTTGACGCACCTTGGGTGAGCGAAGCAGTTATTGGCCGTGTGGCCAAAATGTTGACAGTTGTGGCACTGTGCCACAACACCTGATTTACGTGGGGGCTCGATGACTAAGTAACTGAGCCCACAGACCCTCTCAAGGTTGAAAATGGCCTTACCTTCCGGGGTAGGGTCAAGTTCCACCATGACCATGTCCATAGGAACACGGGTGCGAGGGTGCCTGAGACGACGCACGGCGTGGACAGGGCATCCCTGAGTGCGGATGTCGACCTTAGCCATATCGACATCCGACTCTTTTGGGACGCCCTTAATTACGACCCGAAGTTTGCGCTCTTCGGGTAGTGAGTAGGTGTGGAAACCTACCTTAGCTTCGCGCAAGTATTTAGTTACGCGACGGAAGTCGTCCGAAGAATCGAGGTATACGCGGATACCCATATGCTTATTCTTGGACCGGGGTTCTCGGATGTTGTGGCGTTCAAACCACGAACAAACCTGGTGCCACTTTGCCTTATCTTGTATTATTATTGGCGGCGGTGGCTTGATTTTTCGCTCGGAGGCGAATGTCGGTTCCGACTGGGCAGACGCGGCTGCCTTTTTGGCGGGCGTCGCAGTGGGACGATTTGACGGGGCGGCCTTGCTTTCGGGGTCGCTGTCGGTAGCGGGGCGTTTCTTGCCCTTTTTTCGCGATTTGACGACGGTGAAGCCGTCGGCGTTCGCGTTGTTAGCGGGGGTCGTTTCGACCTCCATGTCTGAGCCGCCGTCCGATTGTGAGTCGGGAACGACAGCGCGGAAGGGGGCCGAAATTGATTGCGCGGAAGGCGCGTTAGGTTTGATCGCGGCGGCGGAGGTCGACGCGACGGGCGTTTCGGTTGTCGCAGAGGGCGACACAATAACTGGCGCAGAGGGCACCGGAGATGGCGGCAAGGCGACTGCCGGTGAAGCCGAACTGTCATTTGCGAATTCGACGGCTAGGCGCCGTTCCCTCGCGAAATTGAGGAATTTTGCCCATATTTCGGGGCATTCCTCCCGCAGGAACTCCTCTAAGAGGGAACCCATGACGACGCTTGTGCCTTTGGGGCTTGCGCCCCGCCGGCGTGTGGTTTTCTAAATAGGCCTCCCCACCTTGCGGCAGGGAGGTGTGTGCCTAAAATTAACCTTTAATCGCCTGCGCTTTAGGTGCGCTAGGGTGAGTACCTAGCTGTCGCCTAATGCAACAAGCACACAGATAAAATTACAATGCCGCCTCTGAGACGAGAAATGTGTGTAGATTCTACTTACGGACAGGAACCTGCCTACGAGCACAACACTACACTAACACTATCCGCTCGGAAGCCGGGCAAAGTTTCTTCTTTCTTCTATAATGTTTTTTCTTTCTTCTATAATGTTTCTTCTCTCTTCTCGCTTGAGACTTCCCTAACCATAGACCGCGAGACACGACAACGATGAGGCAAGCAGTGCACACCAAGAGATAAAGAAATAGTATAAGTAGCAACAACGGTTGCAAAATGGCTTCCGGGTCGGTTGGCATGGGCCCTCCGGCTCAGATTAACGTCCGTTCCGTGTGGAAGCACGAAGCGGAATCTGGCATCACATGTAGCGTAGCCCCCCAGTCAGTACGCACTAGACGGTGTAACAAGTTGTTGCGGCAGTGCACCTTTCGTTTCAGAGCCTCACAATTTTTTTTGAAAGGCGAGGTATTTGGGAGAGTCATTATGAGCGATAGGCACTCCACGCCAGCAGATCTCGAGCCTACGGCCTGCTTGTGCGTTGCGTAGATGGAATACGCTCAAGACTGAGGCTTGAGCGAGTTCTCATCGTAATACTGGCCTAAACTGTCGAGAGTTACTTTGAGATTGTTTTCAACTTCGTCAAAACTGGTCCTCCCCCCGCGCGCGCGTCAAATACGTACTTTCGAAAGCTCCGTGATATACTCCTAATTAAAATCACTTCTTACTTTATTATATAATTAAAAAGTGATTCATATGTACAAATGAAGAACTAGGCGAACTAAAAGTGTTTTAGTTGAACTGTGAAAGTGCTAATTTGAACAAAATCAAATTGAGTATTTGTGTTGTGTTTTAAGGACCCTTGACTGTCTACCTCCAATTTAATTTTTTGTTTATGTCCCTGTAAAAACTTTTAAGGCAAAGCTCCGGTCAAATAAAATTTGAACGCCTAGACTTATCATTGCCGCAACGATCATACGAAGCAAATTTTCCTCCTCAAATTACTCAGGAATATTTTATATTTTGAACTTTTATTTTAAAACTACAATGAGCTTGTGTGACGGTTGTAATAAAGGAGTCAAAATCTCAGATAAAATTATCTGCACTCTTTGTGACCGAAACTTCCACTATTTATGCGTTAATATAATAGCGGCATCCTATCGAAAGCTCAATCGTGATGCAAAAAGTACCTGGCTGTGTCCAAATTGTCAGGCAAACAGACCAAAAATTACAGATAATACGCCGGTGGGCTACCTGAGTACAGTGGCTGAACCAGTGGCTGAACCAGTTACCGGCTTATCTACAACTCGCAGTAGCGTAAAGGGTAGCCCCTGTTTCGATCTCGAGATAGGGAAAGAAATTGCTGCCGCTCTTCGTGCCGAACTGCCACGTATACTACGAGAGCAGCTTGAGGGAGAACTATCCGGAATTCTGAGGACACAATTAGAAGTGGAGCTACCAGAAATACTGAGACATCAATTAGACGAACACATAAAAAAACTTTACCAACAAAACAAGGAGTTAAAAGAAATCATTACATCTCTTACAAATGAAAATAAGAGTCTCCATATAAAGTGTTCAGGTTTGAATACTTCGGTCACGACTTTGACTGAACGCTTGAACGAATTAGAACAACATTTACGCATGAACAATATAGAAATTCAGGGTTTACCGGAAAACCTGTCTGAAAACCCTATAAACATCATCGTGAAAGAAATAGCTGCTGTTGTATCCCACAAGCTTGAAGAATCTGATATTATTAGTTGTACAAGAGTTGCTAAGATAAATAAAGATAGCAAGAGACCACGAGCGCTTATTACTAAGTTTCGAAGTCCTCGCTGCCGTGACGAATTTTATTCTGCTGTCACTCGCTTCAACCGCCATCACCGAGAAGATAAATTAAACACCACACTGCTTGGCATTGAGGGACCCAGAGCCCCAATCTACGTGTCAGAACATCTCTCACCGGCTAACAAAGCTCTCCACGCTGCTGCTCGACATAAGGCAAAAGAAGCGAGAATTAAGTTTGTCTGGGTGAAACAAGGACGCATATATATAAGAAAGGACGAATCATCGCGTAGTATTTTAATTAAAAATATAGATATACTTGAAAGTTTGTAATTTTTGAGTATATGTACATATTATAATTTTCTACAATATTTATACACTATTGTAATTGTCTGCCATGAATGATCTTTTAAGAGATATAGATGATCTCTCCCTTTGTGATGCCGTATTATGTAAACCTGAGCAATGTACAACTATACTGACTTCACAAAAAAAACACCTCTCTTACATTATTATCTCAAAACATTCGCAGCATTAAAGCAAACTTCTATGATCTATTAACTTTACTAAACAGAATAAATACAGTTTGCGATATCATTGTTTTTTTTATCGGAGTGTTGGCTCTCTCGTAATCCTATTATTCCAGTTTTGGAAGGCTACAACCATTATAGCACTAAAAATATTTACAATCAAAATGATGGTGTCGCAATCTATATTAACAAAACATTATCAAAGGTAAATGTAGTTGAGCCTAACATTCATGAATGTAATTGTTTAATAATTACTTTGGGTACTGATATTGCTATTCTAGCAGTCTATCGGCCATATGCATTTTTGGATCCTTCCACATTCCTACACTCTTTGGACCTTACCCTTAATGACTATAATTCCTTTTCAAATATAATTTTAGTAGGTGATATTAACATTGATATTGCGCACAGCCTTCAAATGACATCCACATTAGATTATCTAGATCTTCTTGCTTTCCATGGGCTTTTTCCGGCACATGTTTTTCCAACTCATGGGCAGACCTGTCTTGATCATGCGATTTTAAAATCCACCCGTTCTAGCAAGGTACTAGTTTTAGAGACAACAGTCACAGACCACTTCGCAGTTTTAATTTCAATTTGTCTTCGTAAAGTTTTACCCAGAAATCACCCCCTTTTTACTAAAATAGATGAAAATAAGCTTACTCAAGCAATGAACAATTTAATTTTGATCCGGTTTACTCCTCTATCAATACTGATATGGCAGTTAAATTTTTTATAGAACCCATTAGCTTAGCTTTGAGGCAGAGCACTAAAATTTGCAATGTTTCCAACAGAAAGCAATGTCACAAAGCTTGGATCACTCCAGGTTTATTGAGGTGTATGCGTCATAGAGATAATCTATACAAAAAAAGCAAAAACGATCCTCTTAATAAATGCATACTGATTTCGTATAAAAGATATCGTAACTTTTGTAAAAATTTGCTACGCAAGTCTAAAAGAGATTATGAAAAAGTCCAGTTCACAAAGGCAGGTAAGAATTCTAAAAAGTTATGGAGACTGATAAATGATGTCATTAATAAACCAAACGACCAGTCCTCTACCAGTAATCTTCTCTATCTATCGGATGACAAACAAACTTCGATTAACAATCTAAATTCATATTTTGCAACTGTTGGAAAAAATCTCGCTGAAAATATCAATAAACATCCTCCATCATATAATCGTCCAGATGTTCACTCTGACTCCTTTGTATTATTAGAAACCGATATGGCAGAGGTTGAACGTTTAATTATGTCACTTAATAACAGCTATGCAGTAGGTTGGGACGGTATTTCTAACGCTTTTATTAAAAAATATAAAGATATTATTGTCCCTCCTCTAACATATATCTGTAATTTATCCTTGACTTCTGGTATTTTCCCTGAATTTTTTAAAAAAGCAGTTGTTCTTCCTATTTTTAAAACTGGGGATCGTGGGCGATTCGAAAACTACAGGCCCATTTCCATCCTACCCGCTTTGTCCAAAATACTGGAAAAAATAATTAATTCCAGATTTGTCACTTTTTTGGAAAGCCGTAAATTATTGTCGACTAACCAATTTGGCTTCAGAAAGAATCTCTCAACAGCTGATGCAGTCCATATTTTAGTAGATCATGTAGTCAAAAACCTTGACGTGGGACAAAAATGTGGAGCACTTTTTTTGGATTTAGCTAAGGCCTTCGATACGGTCTCGATACCTATTTTATTATTAAAACTTGAATCTGTAGGTATAAGAGGAGCTCAACTATCGCTTTTTTTTTTTTTTTTTCGTAGCTATCTGACAAATAGAACCCAGTGCGTCAAAATCGACACTTACACGAGCTCTGAATTACCAGTCACCTACGGAGTGCCACAAGGCAGTATTCTAGGCCCCAGTCTCTTTTAAGTCTATATAAATGGTCTCTGTAATCTCAACCTACAAAATGCCGCTATTTTCTCATACGCTGACGATACGGCTATTGTTTTTCATTCCAATTCTTGGTCAGAAACTTACCAACTTGCCCAAATTGGGTTTGATACTATAAGCTCTTGGTTACACAACAACTTTCTAACCCTAAACATTAATAAAACCAAAGTTATTGATTTCTCTATCCGTAATTCGTCTATCTCTAATAGTATCAACCATCAAATAATCGTAAAACCTATTAGTGCTGGCTTTAACATAAATTCATTTGATTCGCCAATGTATATTCAAAAAGTGTCTTCTATTGTCCACCTTGGTGTAGTCATCGACCGTAACCTTACCTTTAAAGAGCATATATGTAATTTATCAAACAAGGTTCGTAAGCTTATATATATCTTTATACAACTTCGGAAATCTGTGAATAAAGATGTCGTTACAATGATATACCTTGCTCTCTGCCAATCTATATTAAGTTATTGAATCTCTACGTGGGGTGGCGCAGCTAAGACTCATTTTATTCTAATTGAACGAGCTCAAAGAGCAGTTCTTAAGGTGTGCTTCTTCAAACCTCGTCTGTACCCCACAGTTAAATTATATGAAGAAATTCAACTATTAACGGTAAGGCAGCTTTTTGTAATGGCCACTGTCCGGAAACAACACACTTTGACCAACTTTTCAATTGAACTTATTCGCCGTAACCATTACATCGCTAAATCAATTTCAATAAAAACATCTTTTAGTCATAGGTTCTTTGCTTTCCTAGGTCTATACCTATATAATAAATTAAATAGAAAATTATTGTTCTTCAGTTTAAATAATTATCATCTCAAATGTGTACTTCAGGAATGGCTCCTTAAGCAAACTTACGTCCAAACAGAAGAACTTTTGGATGTACCGCTGTAATTTTCGTTTTTACAAATTTACAACACATTCCACATTTTTCTGACCACTGAATTTAATTGATCCCACACACTCTTTCTCTCTATCACACACACACACACACACACTACATTCTTTAATTATTATATACCGTTTTATATGTTAGTATTTGTTACTCTTGTTTTCCAATTAGTGATACTATGGGGTGGTGAACTGGTGTCCTGTATTTACGGGTTTTTTCAATACCTACTGCAGGCACCAGCGATCCACAACTAATAAATTAATATATCCTTTGAAGTGGAACGAAAGTGTAAACAAATAATATATTATTTTAAGCTATTAGTTGTGGTGAGAAATAAATATTTTATTATTATTATTATTATTATTGGGACGTAAGCGCAAGATCATCCGCGTAAAGGAAGCGTAAGGTATTATTTTATACTTATTTCTATATATGTAATATATATTGTTGCTAAAACTCCAAACAAAATGAAGCTTTGTAGTTAATTCAATGGCTAGTATTATCCAAATCTGCTTTACTCGTGGCACTGCAGCGGCTTATTAGGTAGCAATAACAGCTTTCAAAACAATTTTCGAATGTAAGTTGATTGAGACGAATGAACGCTTCTTCATAAAGTAGTGTAATGTCTTCTTTAACAAAGAACTGCTTAGTTACAGGACTCATATGTGGATTACTTTAGGATAAACCTCTATGAGTAATGCCAATCTATGGTGAAATGGTTAATAATAATTCGTATATGAAAACATATATAGCCAAGTCAGACCCTAGGCTTCAATCAATATATTATCCTAAGTTATAAGAAGAAATGATATTTTAAGTTGTCACAAAATATTTTAAGTGGTTATAAATAAATTTTAGGACTGACCAATGAACTTGGCACCCATTACGATCTCACTGCTTTTGTCGTTGAAGTCGACAACCAGGGCACATATCATAATATTGAACTTGGCTCTCATTTCACAATCAATCAATGTTTTTGATGGGATTCATTTTACAGTTACTTACAGGGCGCGGAAAATTATACCTACAGTTTCGCTTCTTGCTTATTCTATCAATGACGCACCCTATCTAGGTGATATTTAATTAGTTTTTTAACTCAATATAATTTTTATGTGATTTTTATGTACTTACGCGTGGTATGTAAATCCTTTAACCTTCCGACCGTGGTGTTATTATTTAAAGTAAATTTGAAAATTCGTAAAAATTATTTCTTCTTGCCCATAAGAGTAACAGGGAAGTTGTTACGTGGCCCTACCATAGTAAAGATTATACTTGTATTTAGAAGCCATTTTGCATTTTATATCCTCGTTTTCCTCAAACGAATAGAGCTAGTTAGGGTTCCGTACCCAAAGGGTAAAACGGGACCCTAATTACTAAGACTCCGCTGTCTGTCTGTCTATCCGTCTGTTACCAGGCTGTATCTCATGATTTTCACAGTTGATGTATTTCTGTTCACGCTCTAACAAAAAATACTAAAACACAGAGTAAAAAAAAAATTTAATGAGGCTCCCATACAACAGACATGATTTTTTGCTGTTTTTATAGAAATTGGTACGAAACCCTTCGTGCGCGACTCCGACCGATTTTTTTTATAATAATGCAGATAGTAACAGTTTTCTAAGTAATCTACATTATTTTTGTAGCGTAACTCGATATAATTAAATAATGTTTTAAGTAAACCATAATGTTTTAAGTAAACCCTCTTTAATTAAGTAAAATAAGTGAAATAAATTAAACTAATTTTGTTTTTATTTTTTGTTTTTTGAACGTCTCTTATTGTCTTGAGATCGTTTGTTCTCATTTGTTCAATTTTTTTTTCCATACCTCCTAAAGCTGCCAACTCTAGAAAATGCTTAAGCCACGTGATTTTAAATGAAAATTAGTGTCTAGAGCCTCACTTATTAAATTCATTACAAGTCATTTACCATGTCTGAACGCTATAAGACGGCACATTACGGCACATTAAACCTATATTAACACACTTCCACGTAGTAAAGGGTCTTCTTAAAAAGAGGGTTCTTAGGTACTAAAAATTAGGATATGTCAAGTTGATTGCGTATACGAAATTTATTATTGTTAAAATATTCAAAAGGAGGCAATAATGTCTCGATATTAGGTTCAAACCTCATTAGTATTCCTATAGTACAACCGTTGCTTAGCTTGAGACTAGAAAACATCGTGTAAAAATGTGTTCTGAAATATTTATATTTATTTAAAAGCGGCTAATAACGTATTATTGCTACTGACGTACTATATTAACACAAATGCAATTAAAGTACGATGATAACATGTTATTCATTTATAGAAAACATAATTATTTAAGTTCCATTCAAATAAACACAGAATTGATTTTGACACCATCTATTCTGTAGGATGACAAATCTAAAATGCGCTAATATGAAAATTAAATTTTGTCACGTACCGTTTAATGAGCGCTCATAAAGGCTTTTATCTTGCAATTATCTACATTCATGGTTCACATCGCCGTGATAAATAATTTACTCGCGTGGGGTTTGCCCCACATTAATTTACCTTCAAAGTAATTATTGAGTTAATTATACTAGACCTTAAAGTTGTTAGGATTCAATTTTGCAGTTCCTGCTTTAATATACTACGATATACGCGTAGTACTTCGATAATAGAATCGATATAGTATCCATTCTAATCTTAATATTTAAAACTACTTTAAAACTTGAAAGTTAATTTTTATGTCTGAAGGTGACAAACGAGTTGGTGAACCGCCATCAGATGTTGAGTGATAACCGTCGCCCATTACCATTTACAACACCGTTAGTGTTGCAAATGCCTTGCCACCTTTTAATGATGTGAGCCCTAACTACCTCACTCACCAAATGTAAAGAAGAAGTAAAAGTCGCGATACTTACCTGAATGAAACTGCCCATTCGTATCAGAGAATACTGTTGCGTGGTACCACCAAAGTTAAGTAGTGTTAAAACGAGTTTTTTTTTGTAGGGAACAAGACAACTGTTTACCTTATTTGTGAAAAATAATGTAACTGTCCAATTAAGGTCAATAAAACTAAGAGGAATTTGCTAAACCTTTAAGCAAATAAATGGCTGGCTAGTAAGCTTTTGGCAGCCACATACAGTTGGATAAAGTACATACTCGTATATTGGCGCAATTCCAGATTGGCAGAATATGACACTGTTTTACTTTCAAACGTTTTTGTCAATATCCGAACGTACAAAGTATATTTTTTTGGAATACACGTTAGATTTTACTTTTTATTATATTATTAGCCATGTTATTTGATGTCGTTACAGGTTGCGTTGCGCATTCATTTTACATTATGGTAGGTATATACAATACAAATTAATCTTTTATATAGAAGAAAGATTTTTTTCGTTACTAAAACAAACACGTTTATTTTTAATATTCAAAGTCAAAGTCAAAATTTCTTTATTCAACATAGGCTTATTTTAAGCTCTTATTAAACGTATTGATCTACTGATCGAAATTTTATGGTAATTTGTTAAATCTTCAATTTGAACATACTTACATCGTACTTAGAAATATTTCGCCTCAAAAAACATTCCTCACAATATCGACACCTATATCCACATATCAATGGACTTTTTCTAGTTCCGGCTCCGCTAGGGGCTAGAACACACATTTTTTGCCGTTTTTAGGGTTCGGTACCCAACGAGTAAAACGGGTTCCTATTACTAAGACTCCTCTGTCTCCTTTGTTAATCCCCAGAAAATATTTTTTGGCAAATGTAAATGAAATGTGTCAAGTATAGGGAAGAGGTGGTAATTTGGAACCCCTTTGAGAACCCCAGAGGTAAGTTTTAAGATTTATTTGAACTAGTTTTTGTTTTATTGATTATTTGGTAACAAAGTAAAGGTTTTAATTTTGGAACCCGATAAGTGCAGGTAATATGGAACCGGGTTCTAAATTACCCGCATTACATTATTGCCCGGGTCTCCTTACAAACAGCAACTTGAGTAGTCAATCAAGTCTATAGCGCAGAGAGGAAGAAGTCGGGGAAGAGGTCGGGGAAGCGCTCGTGGGCGTAGTGGTGGGCAGTGTTGCAAAGTCTTCTAGAACTCCTCTAAACAACGAGGTTTCGACCTCTTGGGATTCTGAATCTTCTGTTTATTTAGTAAAGTAAAGTAAAGTAACAGCCTATACATGTCCCACTGCTGGGCAAAGGCCTCCTCTATACAGAGGGTATCAGGGCATAGTCCACCACGCGGCCCCACTGCGGATTGGCGGACTTCACATATCTTCGAAATTTTTTTTTTGTTATTATTTCGAAAATATGCAGGTTTCCTCACGATGTTTTCCTTCACCGCGGAGCACGTGATAAGTCAGCACTTAAAGTTAAAAACTTCATTGGTGCCGGCACCGGGGATCGAACTCAGGTTGCTCGACTAAAACTAAACTACGAATTAAAGGCGAGCGCCCGGACACTGAGCTATCACAGCTTTATTCAGGTTTGCTTTTTCAGCTCTATCTGTTTATTCAGGTGACACTGTAATGTCAGAAAATGTTACCACGCATGCCCAGCCCACAAATCAAGATGACGCTTGTTGCATTTTTTGCTCTGAAAATTACTCCAACGATCAACAGGGTGAAACTTGGATTCAGTGCCAATCATGTAGATTGTGGGTACATATTGAATGCTGAGGATGTGACGCGGAGTATTATATTTTTAATTTTTGGTTGTAAATTTATTTCATACTTGTCATTTGGAACCCGGGTTCCATATTACCAGCACCAGAGCTTTGAACACATTTTTTTATTTTTCCAAGAAAGCAACTTTTTTCTATAATGAGTGATTTTCTTTTATAAATTATTTTCTAATAAAAGATTTTGTGATGAGTTTTGTGATGATTAGTCAAATACTTTTCTAAAAATACTAAAAAAACAAAGTGGGGTTCGAAATTACAACCCCCTCCTTTACTCTGTTTATTATTATAAGGTTCGGGAGTCTGTGGTTCCAATCAATTTGTTCCATATATAGGATATTCTGGATCATATTCAAGTGCGTGTATTAAAATGTCATGTGTCAGGAGGATAATTTTAGGGCAAATGAGAATACGCAAGTAATATTAAGATGCAATTTACTTTTAAGTTCAGAAAAATCATTGTCACATCGCTGTATTTGTCATTTTTATTTTCTAGTCAAGTTCTAGTATCAGACTAAAATTTACAAATGCAGGCTCTGTTGTAAACTTCTGATGTTAAACTTGGCGTTGCCAGTAAAAAATATATATTTTTTACTTCATAACTTTAATACCGCATCGAATATTGTGACCATTTTTATTATGTACTTATATTAGTAATAAATAAAAGTAGTTTTTATTAAAGAGATTCTGTATATTATTTTTTAAACCTATATATTTTCCGATGGTTAACAAATCAATATAATTAATTTAATGCAAAATTCGTTTTCTTATACAGAGAATTTGCGATATTGATAACAATAAAAATGGATCAGTAGCATTTGCAGCACCAAACACATATTTATGGGTAGTTTTTTTGATATTATTACCACTGTCCATGGATTTTCACAACAATAGCGGGCTTGCAGTTGCATTGTCAACTTTTAAGGTACCTACCTTCCTCACTTACCAGTAATATTATGTATTAAATCTATGCTTCTTCTTACATTTCGCCAGCTTTCCATAAGTTTAAACTGTACTCATTATACTTCTCGCTGAGCCGGCCGATTAATGCGCCAGCTACTGCGTTGGATTACGACACTACATTTTCTTCTAGACCCGTATATTTGTGAATTAGCCGTATATTTGTGAATTAATTTTTATATCGAACTAAAATAATACTATGACGGTCGGTCGATCGAAACGATACAGCGGGAGTCGAGGAGGCGGAAACAACATTGGAAACAATGGCACATCGAATCGCCTCCGGGTGAGTTCACTGCCAGCAGCTGGCCGACAAACAGCGTAATGAAAATTGTTCTAGTCTGAGCAATATTATCTGTATTATTTGTGATATCACAATAAATGCAATTATGGCTCTGCTTCTCATAGACTAAGTTTTGATTTTGACTTCTTTGTGAATATTTCGGGACGGAAATTTGATACTGATTATACTATACGTATACAAATCAAAATTCAATAATATGAATTTCAATAATTGAATCCAATCTACTGTATTGCAGTAGATTCTAATTTAGATGGTCATTCATTTTATCCTCCTAAACAATTACAGCGCAATGCTTTTTGCTAGTTTCTAACTCTGTGTTTTAGTATGGTAAAAATCAGGATTGTGTAAAACTGATTGGTGCTCTGACAATTATGAGTCGGAACTAATGGCGAGGTGATGATGCTGCAACCAATAGGGTAGCACTGCCATTTAGTCTCCAAGAATGTGTAAAAAAGTTGTGAAGAGCCAGGAAATGTATTTTCGTGTCAACGTTTAAATAGTTAAATAATTCGAGGCTCTAAATCACGCTCATCAGGCCACCAGGACATTGGTGTAGTTGACAAATCAGTGCTCCTAGAGAGAATAGGTCAGTGCATAAGCTTCCATCGTCAACTAATATGCCCAAGTAACTTGCGTGAAGCCAATGATTCGATTTTTTGGGCAAGACTAAATTATTATGTAAATATTGAAACACAGCTTTCTGTAATCTCTGCACCAAAGAAATATCCCACTGTATTTGATGGATAACTTCCAGTGGAAAGTTTTACTTGGAGCAAATAGACAGACAAAACTCGGCATAGGAAGGTTCAAAATTGCGATTTACGATATTATTACAAAGATTCGCTATGGACGGAAGCAAAAAAAAAGGAAATCATGTGGAGGTAAGAAGAAAGTTTCCTTACACAAATACCATCAAACTGAATTGGTAATATAGCTTGAGTTCAGTTTAATTCATTAAGAGATAATTTGAGAATTTTATACAAACATAATTAGGGTGCTTTCGTTTCTAAAACATTATGATACTACTTCCTAATCAGAAATTGAGCTACTTTTAGTAACTAAGTTTTGATTAAGCTCGAACTTGCTAATTACAGCGAAGTTTGTTATTTACGATCTCAACCTTATGAGACTCATGTAGGAGATCATTTTGCAGCGTCTTGTAAAACATAACCTTCAATAATTAGCTTTGTAAGCTTATGTAAGGTTTTGTTACCATGCAAAGATTATGCACAGAAAAACGTTATTCTTTTTTTACCTTGAAAGAAAGAATTTGGAAAGGCGTTCCATTCGTTTGATCTTAATCCCATGGATGCAAATGTAAGCCTACTTTCGAGAGGAGGACTTGTGAACCGTCATAGTAGTGTTTTAATGAGCCTTCTTAAGGCTTACATTGGAGTGGAAAAATATGCCTCTAAGGGCTGCATGTATAACATCTGAAGTTGTTTTAAAGAAAAGTTGCAGAGATTTTTTACAATGGTAATAAAGTAATAGTTAAATCATAGGCTGTAGAGCCACGCAACAGTCTCTACAGTTGCATGAATAGGCAAATCCGTCCGGGTAAGTGCCACGACCTCACAGAAGACCGGCGTGAGGTGGAGGTGTTATACTTCTGCGTTTCATCTGGTGAGGGAGGTAACGTGGTAACGTAACACACTTTACTAAAAGTGAGTAAAAATAACATTTTTCGGTGCATTTTGCGGCAAAATTAAACTAAATGTAGCGAAACAAATTGATTAGTACAATATACATATAGTGTAATACTTAATGTGTTGATATTAAGGAATGATATGAGATATGGTACAATACTTAATATATTGATATTAAGGAATGTTGTTAAGCAAACTTTAATACACGTATATCGAATGATATTCAAAAATATTTCATTTTAACGACACACGTCTTATCCAAGAGATAAAAAAGATATTTGTAGGATATCTTATAATGATAAAATTTTTGAGCGTCCACAACGTATAGTCTCTAAATCAAATTTTCATAAAAAAAAAGAAAATTTAATCTTGCAATTTTCTTCGGGATGTTAGAAAGGTTATAAACTTCGACACTTCAGCAGAATTGTGCCCCAATCCAACCCCAAACATAAAACCGAACAAAGAAATATTATACACGTGTCTATAAGCCGCGAATACAAGCGGGAACGTCGTGATTTATTGGTACATGCATAACAATCTACGAAAGATTACTAAGATTAGATGCCACTGAATTTTTTGATATTACCACAAATTTCGGCTTTGGATAATCATTAATTTTGTGTATATCATCAAGTAATGTAAAAGTGATTTTAAAATTTTATTACGATATAGATCTCGCAAACTTTAAAACTTAAAAGTCTTAAAGAGCTTAATTATTACCATTTATTAAAAAAATACGCATAAACGCTTTAAAAATCGAGGGATATGATAAACTGCATATTAGAATTGATTTAGTATGAAATAATTATATTTTACATATAAACAGTTCTAGTAAAATTTAAATGTTTCCATATCCGTTCGGGCAACAGTTTGCGTGTATACACTTTATGTTACACCTGTACATTATATAAATTCCTAAAAATGTTCTCAAAAAGGCATCCCACCGATGGGCGTTTTAGCCATTCCCCACCTCCAAGAAACAAATAAAAATTAATCGTATTAAGAGAGAAATAAAAATTAGTCCTATTAATAATCTTGGATGACCAAGATTAATTTTTTTCGGGATTATATGTACGAGTATGTATGCACGGGGTTATAATGTCAACCTTAATGTCCAAATATAATCAATCAAATCGTACAACGGTATTTCTTTAGAAAATGTGAACATTTCGATGTGTTCTTTGTCTGCATGTTATTAACACAATTGTACTATATTTATGTAAGTCTCTTTATGTAAAGTCTAGATGAGAGTGAAGGTATATCAAAAACTTAATACAAACAAAAATAAAATGTCAAATAAAGCGTTATATCTTGTTTCCTAGATAACTTCCAAGCCCGTGAATGTATTTAACAAGTTGTTGGATATGTAGCTGGTTTCGTAGTAAGGTGCCTACGTCAGCATATAACGGCTGTGCACGGTTGGCATCCTTAACTCCGGATAATAAGCTCGACTACCTCAAGTTGGTAAACTTACGGAACAATGGCGTACTAATTTATTCCTTATGGGACGTGTATGAAACAAAATTGCAGTGGAAGTGTTTTGAAAGTTTATCAAACAGTAATTGGTAAAATGATGTCCAGTATAATAAAACATTTTATTAGTAAGAAACGTATTCAAATGGAATTCGATCATGATTTCGTACTTCTTCATTAATCTATTTTTTTGCGATTGGTGGTAGAAAAACATGTAACGAATCTATATGACAAAAACACCGAATGTGTTGCCTGTCAATTTAGAATAATTTTATCAAGAAACTAACAATTGAAAACCGATAATGAAATTATTTCAATCAATACATATTTCTAAGTTTATATTTAATAAATAGCTTATAATATTCTTAGGAATAGCTAATGTTAAGTTTTATCAATGGTTTACTTTAAATAATGTTTATATTTACACGTTTATACAAGCAACTTTTTGTAGGACTTGTGCGTTTACTGTATGAAATTCGATGTTTTATTTACGCCGGTTACCAATCATCTGACGTGGAATGTCTTAGCCCTTTTCGCGCGGGGCCCGTAGCAATGTAGTGTTGCTACGTAAATAATCCGCTGGTTTACATAAACTGTTTTATGATTTTGATTTATATGCATATAGCTATCTGTTAAGCTTTTTGAGATATGTTTAACTTGATTCCACTCATACAAGTGTACAGCCACACGCTCCGCACAATAACTTGACTAAATTGTACTTTAGCTGAACCATTACAATGAACTAAAATTATTATAATGTATTTGTATATTACATTGTAATTACGTGTATTGTGGGAAGAAATATATTATCATATATATTATATATATATTATATTATATTATTTTGATTTTATTTCGTAACCTGTTAACGTATTACGAAATAACATTCGCCTTTGCCGAAATGTATGAAATTAAAATATTGCTAGAGACCAAATATTAAATGTGTATTAAATATTTGGTTTTTGGATCTTTGGGAAAACATTTATTTTACTAAAATCAACAAAAAATTGTAAAAATATACAGTTTTGTAATAAGCTTGTTCTAAAAAATTCCTGAAATCAAACTTTTCAAATTAACTTGTATTTTTCAAATTAATCGTCAAGTGTTATTAAACTAGATATTTAAAAAAAATGTCGCTTTTCCATAACAATGAGTGAGTTTCATTGTTCCAGTAACGTCACTTTATCCAAATTACAAAGCCATTGTTATCGAGCCATTGTATATTGCAGCTACGAGTATAATGTGTGAAACGGGAAACGAAACTGTTCCGTCTCATGATGCCTTTTGTTTTCTATCCATTCACCTTACAATTGTGCACATATTTCAAATTTACAGACGCTTTTTTAAGGGAAGGCGGAAATTGGGTGTCCTTTTTAATTGAGAAATTCATCAAAAGTTTAATGTTGTCATATTTAGCAGCAATTTATTAAAGTGGAGAAATAAAAATCAGGGGAATATGATTACACATTTAAAAAAACATTTCATCGTTGACCTGCCCTTAGGTGGAGTCAGTGCAACATTTGAATCATGTTGAAAACAGTTTTCGCTATATATTTTATGACCGGCAATTATAGGACTGGTTTGCCTATCTTTTATTTTTATGTGTTAGATTCTGTTCCGTTTCTGATTCCAAGTTGGATGTATTTTGCAACTCGGCGGAGCACGCACGCCCTTTTTTATCAAGTTTTTCCAGCTGTGCTTCAAGGGTCTTATGTACGTATATATTATTTTTACTATTTTATTGGTTGAGTCTTATCATATCTGTCAAAATATTGTCGTACTTATCGGATAAGAAATCCATAGAGGACTTAATATCCTTATTTTGTTTTATTATTGCCTTTATGGATGATTTTAAAGAGTCAAATTTCGTTTAACTGTTTGTTTGCCATTTTTTTTAATGAGAAAAGTTGTCAAGCAAGCAGACAGTTCACCTGATGTAAAGTGAATACCGCCGCCCATAGACATCTGTTACACCCGAGGGTTGCAGATGCGTTGACAACCTTTTGAAAATTGGGCTCCGGCCACCTCACTCACCAGACGAAACCCGAATGTATTATACTTCCACTTTACGCTGATCTTCTGTGAGGTCGTGGTACTTACCCGGACGAGCCTGCCCATTCGTGCAACACCCGAGGCTGCATGGCCCTACCACTTGCCATTCTTCGCATATACTTTTAAGTAGTTATAGTAACGTGATATTTGAAGAAGAATTGAATGAACCGTCAAGACACTGATTAAACCTTGTAATTATTTTAGGATCTTATCTTTCTCTATTTTCATGGGTATTTAAAGCCGTGTCAGATCCACAGTGTAAAACAGTAAAAATCCATCTTTGTAGATGGATTTTTAGTTATAATTCTTTGGTGGCGTTCTTCTCGCAGACATTTAAAGGTTTAACTAATACAAGAAATAATGAAGAATTAAGTAAATAAAAACGTTTTAACGTAGATCGGCTAGGGTTATCGACGGTCAAAGTCTTTGGCCTACGTAGAGATGTTGGATCACTCTGCATCTTCTACCGCATTTATCACGTGAGTGTTCCGAGGAATTGTTTGGATTGATCTCGGCGGCTGAATTTCACCATCACATGACATCGCGCCTAAACCAAAAATTTCAGCCATTCCACCTCGATGCCCAGCGTTCCATAACAGCGTGATTTTTAAGGCATGTTTTGCCTCGCACAACCACTCTGTGAAACCAGCTGCCGCCGGCCTCTATCCCAACCGTTACGACCTGGGATCAAGAAGAGTATACTCTTTTATTTATTTATTATTTATTGCAATACCTTAAGCAAGGATTACGAACTTAATGCCTTTTGGCATTCTCTCCCAGTCAACCCGGGGTGGTGAAAAATCTTGGTAGGTGCAAGTTCGATCCCCGTTGCCGGCACCATTGAATTTTTTTTAACTTTAAGTGCTGACTTATCACGTGTTCCGCGGAGAAGGAAAACATCGTGAGGAAACCTGTATATTTTCGAAATTATAACAAAAAAAATATTTTTCGAAGATATGTGCAGTCCGCCATTCCGCAGTGGGGCCACGTGGTGGACTATGCCCTTATACCCTCTGTATAGAGGAGGCTTTTGCCGAGCATTGGGACATGTGTTGGCTGTTTCTTTACTTTATACTTTTTTATGGATTGAAAATATACAATATATACACATACAATAAATGTACATAACTATGCATGTATAACCACAATTTATATGTAACCGCGGCCTTCTGTTTCGGGGCCGCCCGATTACCGACCGAACTATTATAACATTTTTTTTCGGCAAAATTTACCGTCATATTCGAATAATATTTTTCATTCCCTGAAAACAGGGATAAAAGGACATTTTCTAAAAAGAAACCTAGTTAGATCGATTTTTCGCCCCCGAATCTACGCACATACTAAATTTCATAAAAATCGCTTGAGCCGTTTTGCGAGATTCCGATTATACACAGCGTGTCTTAACAATCGCGATAATAAATGAACACAAGTCTAACGCTACTTGCCAATACTCATAAAAAAATATTAACTTAAAAAATCTATAATAAAAAAAATATTTTTCAAACAAACTAATTAAGTAAAAAAGAAACAAAATTTGTAACATCCTATACAACTACAACTGACTGATTCATACATTTAGAGTCTTTTCATTCTTTGCCACAGTGTCGCATTACAAGCCTCTCCTGCTAACAGTATGTTTTGTCTCTTTCAAATTCATTCAATCCATTCCTAAGCTTTGTGATCTTTACAAATGAACTTTACGTTACAGTTTTATACGTAAGGTTGTTCCAAAATTCGTTGTTTTCTAAAAATTTAATAACTCGTTAAATATTGATATTTAAAGAATGTAAATCTTTAATACGATTTTAAAAAATTGTCCTCTATCACGAAGACACGCTGTAGATATAAACAAGAATTGCTCGTTTAAAGATATTAGATTTGTAAAAAAATAATGGCGCTGTTACTAAAGAATGAGCGTAGGGCGCGTATAAATAAATAAATAAATCCGCTTAAGCTAAAACTTATCCTACTTGCAGTTATATCAGATGTGTTAATGCGACTGCAGAACGTATCAAACTGACGAAATCAAATCAAAATCAAAATCATTTATTCATCGACATATGAAACTTACATTTCATCTATCGATAGTCATATATTTTTTTTAAATCTACCACCGTTTCGTAATGAGGTTCCTCTAGCGGAGAAGAAGCAGGCGAAAGAAACTCCGTAGGTATCCTCGTTTTTGTAATTCAAATATTATACAGTATATATTATATAATTAAAATAATATAGAACTGATTTTTTTCCTTTAAGAAATAGCTTGGGAGCGATCAACTCATTCCCAGGGGTTATTGTCATTAATGTATTCATTTGTATTATAATAACCCTTTTTATAAAGTTTTTCTTTAATAAATTTCTTAAACCTTTTAATAGGCAGGTTTTGCGAATTTACTGGGATTTTGTTGTAAAAGCGTATACACCGCCCCATGAACGAGTTACTCTATGGAGTCTAGTAACTGGCGTTAGAAGTTTGTGTTTATATTATGTACATCAGTATTTTTATTAAAATTATTAAGAATTCTACGCACATACATAACATTTTCATATATATATATATATATATATATATATATATATATATATATATATATATATATATATATATATATTTATATATTGAGGTGCTAAGGTTAATATATTAATTTATTTAAACTTCTCTTATGGCCCTTTTTTGCAAAATAAAAATTGTTTCTATATCGGACGAGTAACCCCATAGCAAAATACCATATGATATTATGCTATGGAAGTAACTAAAATACACAATTCTAGCTGTTTTACATCAGTTAGACATCTTATTTTCCTTATAGCATACGCTGCAGAACTTAGTCTATTCGCAAGTTTGGATATATGGGGACCTAATTGAAGCTTTGCATCGAGAGTTATTCCAAGAAAGACAGTCGTATCCACAAGGCCTAATCCCCCACATTTATAAATACATTGGTAGGTCTCAAATGTTTAATATTAGGTGTTGAAAATTTCATACATTTAGTTTTATTACCATTTAATAGTAAATTGTTAGTATTAAACCAATAGACTATTTCTGACATAGCATTATTTACCTCAAGTGTAACAAGCTGTCGATCGATTTTAAAAATTAATGATGTATCATCGGCAAATAACACTATATTGTGTTGAATCTCTACAAAGTAAGGAAGATCATTAATGTAAATGAGAAAGAGAAATAGGTCGAAAATCTAGCCCTGCGGATCGCCCATAGATACCGTCGAACCAGAAGAACTAGCACCATTAATTACTACTTTTTGAATTCTATTAGATAAATATGACTCAATGAGATCAAGCGCGGTACTTTTAATGCCATAAGGGTGCAATATCCTGATCAGTGTTTCATGATTCACGCAATCGAAAGCCTTGGAAAGATCACAAAAGACACCCAGAGCATCCTGTGAACTCTCCCAAGCCTCAAATATATGTTTGATCAGCTCTACACCAGCATCGGTTGTAGAACGCCCCGACACGAGATCAACAATCGTAGGTACTACGTTGTTTTTTTATTTACTTTTTATGATTAAAATGTTACAAATACATTTAGAATAACATTTTTATGATTAATAAATAACACGTACGGCATTTCATTTTCTTTCGGGCGAAGCAATTGTTCACGGGTGCAAGGGTTTCGGTTTGGTCGTAAAATTTTAACGTTATAGCGGTTCGATCTCATAACAGTGTTACCTTCTATCGTATTTAATGATAATCGTCCGTTCTAATGCGTTGTTTCACACTAATTCCGAAAAACATTTGGCATTAAATAAATTACAATGTTTTAATGAAATTTAATGCCAACTACTGTTCCTTACCTGAGACCTTATTTTCCCCTTTTTTGATGTTTATTCACAAATATGACGATGGAGTATGCTCTTTTATCAGTGAAGAGAACTACATGCAAAAGTTTTACTCTCATAATTTTTCCAAACGGGGCAAAAGAAGTATAACTTAAACAAAAAAAAAATAATTACACTGCTATGCGTACATTTTATATTTTAATAGGCATAATTTCAACTTATAAAAGTTATATTAGAAAGAAGTTTTATAACTTCTCACTTTGAGCAACTTTTATCTGGAAAGTTTCAGATAGAAGTAGTTAACGCGTTCTTATTCAAGTTGTAGAAATGTAGAACGACGTGAGTTTATAAAAGATGGGAGGTTACTAAGCATTGGCATAATTTTACATGTTGTGAATTTATTTATGTTAACAATGTATCGTCTTCTTACTACTACTACTATAGTTAGGGGAGATTTTTGTGTTATTTTTATGATTAAATTAAAGTTGACCCATCCGTTTTCATAACTGTCCAGTTTCATAACAGTAGCAAAGTCCATATGTCCTGCTGTAAAGTTCAGAAATTAATAAAACATTTTTTAAAGTTTGGTAAAGGCAATAAACACAGTAGTAAAGAAATATAACAGTACAATAGTAGGAAAGAAATATATATTTTTTACATAAAATTTTCAATTATTTGTTTTGACTTGTGTTTTATTGAATATGTCTTTCTGAAATTTCTGCTCCCCGAGTAAATGAAGTGAAAGAAAGGTCGTGTCATTGATTTAGTGCTGTAAGCTTTATTTTTCTCGAGGGTCTACTTTTTACGATGTGTTTGACAATTCTCTGCGTTATAAAAATTTAGCGAGATTTATTACCGAGAAGAAATTGTTATCGTGAAGAAGTTTTTAGTACATTTAAATTTTTTCCTTAATACTTGATTAGAAGAAACTGTCTTTATTTTTAAATCTAATTCATAATAATTTATAACTATCGAAGAATCGTTTTAAAGGTAAGATGTGAAGATACACTTATTTTTAATAATGTTTGAAATATTTTCAACGAAGATATATAAGTAGAGCTCGGTTCGAGAATTTCAAATCTTTTAACGTGATAAACCTGTCAGTTTTACATTAAATTGAGATACCATTCCTATTTTACACGGGTAAGCGATGGTCAGTCCTTGTCAGTTTGATGTTGACCGATCGAGCATACTGTAATATGATGCTATGGCGCGGCAATTGCGCTTAAGATGAATATCAAAAGAATTTTCTTCATATATTCTATGCAACATATATTATATAATTAAAAATAAACTCTTTACATTGTATAATAAGATATGTGTGGTACTATAATAAAAAGTATATTGTGTTGTAAGTTAAGCATATACTTAACTTACTTTTTTTTGAAAAATATAAATATAATAGAAATTTATTTATTTCGAAAAAAAATTATAGGTTGTCTTTCTATCAGCGTTTCATGTTTTGAAGTTATAATTAATATAGTTGTAATATGGTCAATATAGTTGAGATTTATTTTGATGCGCGTTATTTTCATATAACGCGCATTTCGTTAACGTTTTCCAGAAGCGCGCATGTCTAAGAGCTTATATTATGAGAATGAAACATTTCCCAAAATTTCTAGCAAACCATTCGGACATACACAAACAGAAATTAAGAAATGATGTGACACTATTATTTTAATCTATGAAATAATGGTAAATCGGTATGAAATTTAATGGCGCGTTCATTTTACCAACAAAAGAGTTAATATGTTGCCCCCATCCATCACAATCCTTAACTTTAAGATAAAAGCTTTAAGTAATATCAATACGTTAAGTCCGTAATAACGTCAAGAACAAGCGTTACTAGCTGATTTTTCTCTTGATTCTCTGTCAGATTAACTTATTTCGCATTATATCCTTCAGAGAAACTCCGGTAACGTAGATTGTGACTAGAAGGACGCAGTAATTAAAAATTTGTTTTAAGACATATGTTGGAATGATGACGCAAAGATTTGGTGAAGTTTACTAAATGCACGGTGCACCCCAACCCCGCTGAGTTCCCTGGTCGATTTCGCAATCAAAGTTGTTTTAACTCACTATGGTAGGACTATGCAATAAATAGTCTTCACAGTTGCACGATGGTCAGACTCGTCCAGCAAAGAACCACGGTGTGACATAAGTCTGACAAGAATAATAAACTAGGTTGTCATCAGATGTTTATTTCTGTAACTATTAATATTTTAATTATATAACTTAGAACTGATTCATTTCAGGAATCATTAACGGTGGCAGAACAACGCAGCAGCCTCGGCTGTTGCACGAATGGGCAGGCTCGTCCGGGTAAGTACCACGACCTCACTAAAGACCGGCGTAAAGTGGAAGTATGACAAATACTTTCGCGTTTCGTCTGGTGAGTGAGGTAGCCGGAGCCCAATTTCCAAAAAGGTTGTCAACGCATCTGCAAACCCTAGGGTGTAGCAGATGCCCATGGGCGGCGGTATTTACTTAACATGAGGTGGACCATCTGCTCGTTTTCCGATGCAACTTTTATTTATTTATTTATTTATTTTAAGACTTCATGCACATAACTCTGTACATAGGAGGACTTAATGCTGACAGCATTTTCTACCAGTCAACCTTAGGGTGGTACCGAGATTTTGAGGTAGATGCACAAACATTTAAAATATAAATATTATACTAATTACACATAAATATATACATAATACAATACAATTAAATAAAAGTTTACTTATATATAAATACTGTACTTTTCACATAAAAAAAAGAATTATTCTAATCGTGTATGGACACAATTTTCATATACGTATTTCTTTAATTATGGAAAGATACCGTAGCCTAGGCTTTTTTTAATTTAAAAGTTAAGTTAATAATTGAGATAATATTAATGATTATGTATTGTGGCAACTGACCACTCCTAGGTATTCGTTTTATTTTTATTTAAGTTTTTAAAAGTTTAACGGTCGATCGAACGTGAATAACGGTACAGCGTGGTTTATGGAGGCGGAATTATTGGAACACAAAGTATCGCCAACGGCTGTGTTGATAGACAACAGCTGGCTGTGCGGCAGCGTAATTTAAATTGTTCTGACACTGAAATTGTTTTGAAACTGAAAACGTGAGCAGTCGTTAATAATAGAATGTTTAAAAAGCTAGATATTTAGAAATATTTGTGTAAATTTGACACGTGGAGTGATTGGTGTATTTCATGTTGGTTCTAAAACCAGCGAAATCAGGTCGCGAGATTTTTAAAATTGTCATCCCGGGTTTATACGCAAATGTTCTAATAAAGAAGTCCATATTGAACACATTTCGAAATCGGTAACGTATTAATCATTGTTATTTTAAAATCATCCAATGCTTTCAAGTTACAATAATTTTGAAGAATTTAAACGTCTACCGGTATATTAGGAGGATAGACTAATCAAAAATTAACTTAAAGTTAAAGATACATACATAAGCCTACAAATGTAGGAATAATAATATAATTTCTAATAGGTTTAAAGCATTCAACTCTAAGTCACTGACTGTGTGGTTACTATACTAAATATCACACGAGGATCGATATAAGCACTCAATAATGTATAAGTTATACAGAAAACCTTGTATTGTGTAAGGAATTTTATTTATTTACTTATTTTATTTACTTTTGAAAAAAAAAGTGTCAATTGTGTTTTAAATAGAAAATAGAATTAACTTTGATGAGTGTATATAAAATAAATTTTCAAGCTTTTTTATTTTAATGGCAAACTCAGAGAGTTGAAACAAAAGAGTTTTTCCCTCATGTTATTTTCCACGTCGCATAAATAATGTACAAGTGCTTTTTGGGTTCTAATGGCACAAAATGCTACTAGCAGACGAAACCTTTAAAATATACCCTCTCTGCATTTTGAAGTGCCACCATTGGAGGGCCACGTAATTAACTCTTTTACTTACTTTTTCTCAAATTAAAAACTGTTCCTGCAGAAAAGGAAAAATATCGCTTAATGGCGTTCTTTATTAGAAATTTGCAATTTATCCGCTGTACACTGAAGGGCTGAGATTTAATTATGTGCATTAAGATTTTATAAGCTTACTGTAAATCCTTGCAGCGGTGTAAGATTTGCACTAATAGACTGGTTCTAGTTAGGAATTACTTAACGCGTGCATGTTACATAAAAAATAACTGTTTAGTCCATCTTTCGGAAAGGTTCGTTTTTAAACAAATAAAAGTAAATAGAAAAGTAGTATGAACAAAATATCCTTAGGCTCACTTATTGTTAAATTAAATTTTCATAAAATTACAATATATATGTATATATCTAAGAAAAAAAATTAAAGATTTATAAATCTATCAAAAAATTAAATTATTTGGTCAATTTTATGGTTTAAAGGTACGTTATGGTAAAAAAGATATTAACATTTCAACTGGTTCCTTTGTAATAATTTTTTAAACCTCTATCCATTTTACTTAAAAGACATGGACATTCCTTTATTTGCAATAACTCCACTGAAAAGCGTTATACGCTATTTTCATGCTAGTTCCTTTGAAAGCTCTATGTTGTTCAATCAATTCCTCCCTTCCCGACTGAAGACTGAACGCTGGGCACATTTCCATGCTTTTGCTCTTGCTTCAAGCTCTAATTTGTCGTGTGCATTCAGCAAATAAATGAAACAATACGCCGGCGTCTGTCCTTCCCTTCAAATAGAAAGTGGGTGTCAAGCTCAAGGCACGAGTGTAAAGACTTTCAGAGCCGGTTCGTTTACCACCTCCGGCAGTATGTCGTCATAAGGTAGAGTAGCAGTAACACCAGGCAGTCCTTTAAAAAATATATGTAATGTATAAAAAAATGAAATACTCGCGCTGGTTTTTTAGTTCCGAACAATTTAAATTACTAAACTAGACGGTCAGCCATGTTCTGTACTCACAGCCGGAGGCGATACTTTGTGCCGTTGTTCCGCCTCCCTGACTATTGACGCTGTAACGTTATTGACGTCCGATCGACCGTTGTTTTTCACAAACGTGTGAGCCTAAGCCAAACCGACGAAAATCTTAACGTCTTTTATCTACATTGTTTTTTAATATTTGAAGCAATACTTAGCGCATCCAATTGTGGCAATCAGCCGTTTAGTTTAGTGGCTAAAGCGTCAGGCCGCGAATGACGAAGACGTGGGTTCGATTCCCACAGCGGCAGCAATCTTTTCGTACTTTTTCTACAAATTTAAATTTTTCTTACATATCATGTTACTGTCTGTTTGTCTGTCTGTGCTAATCTCTGAAACGGCTGGACCGATTTGGACGGGACTTTTACTGGCTGATAGCTGATGTAATAAGGAGTAAATTAGGCTACTTTTATTTTAGATTTTTTTTATTTTAAATTCCACCCAGACGAAAACGCGGGTACAGCTAGTCATTAATAAAATTTTAAGTAAATAAGTAAGTAATATACCATACAAAAGGTTATTTAAGACCATTATTTGAAGTCATGGTCTGGTTAGTTCATAATATCCTATAATAAAATGGTTTGGAATGTACATATTTCAGAAACATTCCGCCTTACAAAGCAAAAACTTTTCTGATTATATTGAGGGAGCGGGCACGTAATAACAATGATGTTTTACAAGCGCACCGGTAAATATCATCTCTGCTAACCGGTCCGTGAAAACATTTGTGGACGGGTCGGAGAATTTGAATCAAATAGATAAAGAAAAAAGAATATTACGGAGAGAATAATTACAATACTGCTTTGCTAAAAAACGCTCATAGAAATAAGCTATACATATATATATATATATATATATATATATATATATATATATATGTGGGATGAATGAATAAGTGATGCATGAAACGGATCAAACGGAAGTTAGGAAAAGGAAGAGCTGTGTGAAAGAGATGGGAAAAAAAAGAGTAATGGCGATATACAGTAGGAACGACGCTTGAGCTCTTAAAGTAAAATTTGTTAATCCTTGAAATAAAAGAGATTCCCTAGCGAAACGACCTTAATTTATCCTCCCACAATTTTGGGGACTCGTTCGCGATTGAAGAACGAGCATATTCGGTGTATCTCAGGCGAACGACAAATACGCAGCACGTGGCGGCGTATTCTAAGGCATCAATTATCTGCAATATTTTGACGACGTATAAGAAGACGACGACGACGACGATAAACGAAAGCAACTGCTATCACCATGCCGAAGGATCTGCAAGAAAGACGTAAAAGTCGCCAGGAGGATTACGTGTACGAACATGGACAAGATGGCGGACGGCGAGAGCACGGACAATTGTTACAAATGACGGCGGAGCTTGTGCCTACGTTTAACGGGCAGGACAAAACTTACTCCATTACGAGATGGATACAAGATGTGGAAGATAATGCTGAAATATTTGGCTGGTCTGCTGTGCAACAATTACTTGTGGCGCGAAGATCGCTTACAGGTACGGCATTATTATGGCTAAAGGCTGAGAAACCTTTTAAAACATGGGAAGAATTGAAAGTAGCTATCACCAGAGAATTTCCGGACTCTGTGGATTTAAAGTCTATACATGAAATGATGAGTGCCAGAAAGAAAAAACATAACGAGAGCTGCATAGACTATATGCTGATAATGAAGGAATTAGGAAAACGAGGAAAAATGCCTGATTATGTGGTAATAAAATACATAATAGATGGAATTATAGACGACGAGATAAACAAGATTATGTTGTACGGTGTAACATCTTACTCTGATCTAAAGGAGAAATTAAAAATCTACGAATGTATCAAGGAAAAACAAATAAAACAAGTTAAAAGTGTAGCAAGAAGGCCCTTCAATCAAAACAATCATAAAGAAAGTTCGAGTACGAAGATTAACCAGCAGCTGAAAAAGTGTTACAATTGTGGTGACGTAAGTCATATTTCCATACAATGCCCGCAAAAAACATTTGGGTTATAAATGTTTTCGATGCAATACATTCGGACACAAATCATCGGAATGCTACAAGTTCAAAGGTCAACGCTTGAGCGAGATAGCAGATACAAGCGAAGAAAAAACATGGCGGCGTGATCGGGAGTTCAATAAGGTTGGCAGCAAGAAAATGCAAACGATGTGTGTCGATGTTCAGCCTAGTGACTGCGACGAATCACGACATCGCAACAGTTTGTTCCTTCATGGTGGCAATAATGAAAATGTCGATTCAAGTGACGTGAAGTTAGACAGTTGTCAAAATCGCAATGTCATGAATGTAAACGATGCTAATGTCGAAGACCTCTAAAGTATATTACTGTTTGCGAAAAAACAATTCTTGCGCTGATAGACTCTGGAAGTGATGTTAATTTAATACGCATGGACTGCTTCAATAACGCATGGCCCGGAAAGACATTTGAAAAGTGCATGACAGTGTTTACTGGATTAGGCTTGATAAACGTAACTGCATTAGGTCGCTTTAATGCTACAGTGTACGTTGACAACCATTGCTATGATAATGTTTTGTTTTATATAGTGCCTGATAACGCAATAACATATAACATAATTCTTGGCCAGCAGTTTTTACAATATGTTTGCCTTGTTTTAGAAAACAATAATGTTTTTCTTAGGCCTTCAAATGAAGAGTGGCTGCATAATTTAACTTGTATTGCTTCTCATTTAGACATTGTAGGTGGTGAGGTCAGCAGGATAGCACAACAACAAGCGAGGTGTATGATGGAGACCTACCGACCATTGAAGACAAAAGAAGCACCAATTGAATTACTTATTATCCTCAAGGATGATATTCCAGTTGCTCAACGACCCCGTAAACTAGCATTAAAGGAACAAGAAGAGGTTAGTTGTCAAATAAGCAAATGGCTTGAAGATGGTATTATTAGGGAAAGCCAGTCAGAGTATGCAAGTCCATTAGTAATAGTAAGAAAGAAGGATGGTAGTCTTAGGGTTTGCATTGATTATAGGTTGATTAATAGGAAAATAATTAAAGATGAATATCCTTTACCTATTGTAGATGATCTCATTGATAAATGTAAAAATGGTAAAATTTTTAGTGCGCTGGATTTAAGGAATGGTTACTTTCATTTAAGGGTACATGAAGATTCAATTAAATATACATCTTTTGTTACCCCATCCGGACAGTATGAATTCTTGAGGGCTCCATTTGGTTTATCGGTGTGTCCTAAGGTATTTACAAGGTTTATAAACATAATCTTTCGTGATTTAGTAGTTAGAGGTGTGATCTTGATTTTCATCGATGATTTATTAATTCCAGCGGAAAGCGAAGACCAAGCTTTAGATCGATTATCACAGGTATTGAAGAGGGCTAGTGAGTATGGTCTTGAAATTAATTGGCAAAAAAGTCAACTTTTAGTTAGAAAGGTTGAGAATCTTGGACATGTAATTGAAGGTGGAAAGGTGAGACCTTCACTGGATAAGACTGAGGCCGTAGCAAGGTTTCCTGAACCAAAAAATGTGAAATCATTTTTTGTTAAATTAGTCTGAGGACAGACTAATAGCAGGATGGCCGAATGTGGGATGAATGAATAAGTGATGCATGAAACGGATCAAACGGAAGTTAGGAAAAGGAAGAGCTGTGTGAAAGAGATGAAAAAAAAAGAGTAATGGCGATATACAGTAGGAACGACGCTTGAGCTCTTAAAGTAAAATTTGTTAATCCTTGAAATAAAGGAGATTCCCTAGCGAAACGACCTTAATTTATCCTCCCACATATATATATATATTACTATAAAATAAATTGGGAATATTCTACGAATACCACTCACTCTCAAAAACTTTCCGTTCCAATCCAAGCGCAGACAGTTTTCAGTAGCAGCTTGCTTCACGATGACGATAAATAAGTCTCAGGGGCAGTCTCTCTTTCCAAATTTTCCGCCTTCATCAAATTATACGCAGACTTAGTCGCAGGCAGCAGCTAGTTATTAATATGAAAAATTGTTCTAATAATTATTAGAAGCTGGAATTAAAGATGTAAACCAGTGTCTGAATTTAATTTCATTTGATTTAAACTTTTAGGGATTTGTGACAGACAATCATGTTGACCACTTTTCACCTTCTTCTTCAAATGTGAACATGAATAACACTAATTAATAGCAGAAATCTATGAGGAAGCGTTGATAATTATTTAAGATTTCAACAAACACAAATTTCCCAATTCAACTTAAATTGTCATCACCGAAAATCAGCTGGTTCATTATCCTGTTGTGAAATAGCAAACATCCAAAACTTTGCAACGGTACGCGGCTTGCAGTAAAGAACGTAATGAGCAACGTCGTGGCAGCAACAGTCTAGAATGTAAATTCAAAAATTCAAAAATAAAAATAAAAACAAAGTGGTGTAGAAAAGTCAGTGTGAAGGTAAAAGCCGTTCAGCTCAGTGGTCAGAGCGCCGACCACGTTGGTGTAAAACTTGACCCTACGCCCCGAGCGCCCTGCCACTTCAAGTTCAGCGGATCTGTAAAGGCACTTAAGGCCAACAGTGGTATATCATAAATATCGAATAAAAAAAGGGACCAGTAGAAGTGTAAGTGGACAGTTTGTGCGGCATCAAGGGCCTTTGCACCCGTTAAAAGAATAGTAAATAAATTTAAATTGTTTATAGTGCTAATCTTTGCACTTAAGATTGAACATTAAAATATGTAGAAAAAGTGCGAAAAGATTGTCGCCGTTTTGGGAATCGAACCCATGTCTACGGCATTTGCGGCCTGACGCTCTAGCCACTGAGCTAAACGGCTGATTGCCACACCGACGAAAATCTTAACGCATTCTTCTACATTGTTTTCTTAGCATTTGAAGCAATACTTGGCGCTGTCTATTGTTATATCCTTTCCAGCATACAAACAATTTCGAATATCGTTTTACAACGATAATTCGAACGAGAGATGTCGCCATTGCTTTTTTAGAAATTTAAATTGTTTATAGTGCTAATTTTTGCACTTAAGATTGAACATTAAAATATGTAGAAAAAGTGCGAAAAGATTGTCGCCGTTGTGGGAATCGAACCCACGTCTTCGGCATTCGCGGCCTGACGCTCTAGCCACTGAGCTAAACGGCTGATTGCCACACCGACGAAAATCGCATAAGTGTAATATTAAATAATATAATTACCACAAGGCGATCCTTGTGATAATTATACAATACGTGACAATGTATGATTGACCCATGCTAGTTTTCTATCTCTACGTATAATAAAAATGTAACAGATTGTTGTCTGATGATATTGATGGATGTTTGAGAAAAACTATTATTGGGGGCCTTTATCAACGCAATGGAACCCAAAACTATTGTTAAAATTTTTGTCCATTGGTCTGTGCGTTTGTGCGCGCTAATCTCAGAAACGGCATAAGTGATTAGGGTGCAACTTTCACTAATGCACTGTAGTGAGCTCCACTTAACATTTAGTTTTAGTTTTATTTAAATAAGTTCATAAATAAAAAAGTTACATGTAAAGAACCACATTGAATATTTGTGCGATAAATGGCTATATAACAGTTATAGTTAAATTGGATGAAACTATACTTAACTATATATTATAGTCTGTGATATGATGATGATTGAAAGTTTGTATTATAGTTGAAAAATAAACAGTTTTGACACTTCCAATATACGTTAACCTCGCAAGTATATCATCTGTAATCTGCCATTTGTTATAACACCTTGGCTGCGGCACATAAAATCATAAACCGGTTATCATCATGCGAAAACATAATGTATACACTTTTTTTGTACTTTTAGGATGACTTTGAACCTAACTTCTTTAGATTCGATTCGCCCCTGGATCTGGTAAAAAGAACTTTTTAACTTCATTTAGATGACAGGTAACTTTATGTAAAACATAAAGTTGTAAATAAGATATCGCTTATGGAAAATCAAATATATGTTTAAGTTAGTATGTTTTATGTTGATAATATTCGCATTTACAAATAATAAATTTTGAAGTAATTCGAGGAAGTGTACAAAAATTTAAAGTTTTAAAATGATTTATCTAAAAAAAATGTACTTAAAATAACGAAATTTTGAATAAAAACTAAAAGAAAGTAACAAATTACTGAGAAAATAAGCAGTTTGCATTGCAGTTTACGTTTATTTAATTGCAAAGGTTTTTCCACAACTAATGTAATGCAGCGCAATTTCACGGAACATTATCAATAAATACGATGAAAGATAAGACCGTTATTAGATCGAACCGCAATAACATTAAAATTTTAGGACCAAACAAAAACACTTCTAAATAAAAGGTATATTACAATGAAAGGAAAGGAAAATATAGGAAAGGTTCCTATGTGGACTAATAATCACTTGAAAGAAAATGAAATGCCTTATGCATCATTTATCATTAACAACCGCCCAAGTGCGAGTCGGACTATAAAAACCGCAAAAAAAATCATATCTGTTGTATGGAAGCCTCACTTAAATATTTTTTATTCTATTTTTTAGTATTTGTTGTAATAGCGGCAAGGATGAAAGAAAATTTAATATAATAATAATAATACAAAAATAATATATATATATATATAATATATTAATTATTATATATTAATTATATTATATATAATGTATATTAATTATAATAATAATATATATAATATATAATAATTTACAAGATGAAAATTTTAATTTTATTTCTTACATAGGACAAAAAAACAGCAATAAAAAACCGTATGTAGCTTACTTAAAATAAGTTTGCAGTTTGTGAACACACCCTCAATCGCCCCAACGACTACATCAGGTTTATAGACCACAGATCCTTGCAAAATAACACCGATTCCCCCCGATGATTCACGAAGTTATTGAAATTAAAAACAAGACAACGTACATCCGTCACCTACTGTTGTTATTTTGTTTGCTTATTTTTATGTTTACATTTATTTTAAGTTTCTGTGTGGTTACATTATTATTTTTAAGTTTGGTATGTATTCATTTGTTTTTAGACCGTGAATTAACGTTTCTTCTTCTTCTTCTTCTATTATTAAACCTTAGAACCTTGTGCATAGATCGGACACAAAATTAATAATTTAAAAAAAAACTGACGGTACCCTGGGTTAACTACGAGTAACTACAACTAACAACTAACTCGTATTGTTAGAAACGTCGAGAATTTAAATTAAAAAATTAAGCGATAAATCCGTAAAAATAGTTTCATTTGTGTGTAAAGGCGTAAATACAAAAATTTTATTGTCCTTTTTATCAGGTATTAACAAAAAGAGTATCAATATATTACTTATTATATACTTATTATATATATATTAATATGTATATCGTGGAATAAACATTTGTCATAAAACCCCTCATTTTATTTAAGAAAGTATAAATATATCTCGGTATATCGTGGAATAAACATTTGTCATATAGCGTATTAGAAAATAGCAATAAAACCAAAATTTTTAAAAGAACTGAAAAACTTAGAGCTTTTCATTAATAATTATATAAATAACAAACAAAATTTAAAAAAAACAACTGCAAGATATAATTCATTAAAGAGTGCCAACTGTATAAGGAACATTATTAAGTTACATTACCTTTAATAAAATTAGTCTTGAGAGCCTGACTAATTAATTTTGTTAACAGCATTTTACCAAGTCTGAAGGCTATAAGACTTCACATTACGAAAAATTTATCCCATATTAGAACACTTCACCGTTAAATTCTTGAGCGTCGCTAAAGCGAAGTAATAGATAGACTTTATAAAAAAAATTTAAATTTTATCAAAAGCTTATTTAATAGAAGATTTTAATTTAATAAAAGTACTCGTAATTGAAAAGATTCTTAATAACCGAAAATAATTGTAAATATAAATCGGTAATATTCTGATTAGTTTATTAATATCTATAAAAATATAGGAAAAGCTTGAATATTTTTTTTTATGTCATAATGAAAATTTTCCAACCACTGTGTCATTCAGAGCTCAGGATCACACAGTGACTTAAAACTGATTTCATAACGAATTACATTTTTGTATCAAGATATTTCAGTATGGTTATTATTGAAAGAACTTTTATAAGCATTCCAAATACGTACGTGTTGTCTTGTATTATTACTAATTCTGTCCACAAAATAGTTATAAGTTCCTTACATAGTGGATCTATGAACCTATGAAAACTAGCACGCAATTAGTGACTGAAATATGATAAAAAAAACGTAAACTCATTTAATGATCGATGTCCAGTGGCAGTGCAGCTATAAAATATTAAAATATTAAAATACTCATGTCATAAAAAGGTTATTTTGATTATTCGCTTATTTCTTAATTTTTCATACATCTAGCGTTTTATTTATTTTGTTCTTAATTTTGTTTGCTCAACGTTCGTATGCATTGGACGGCGTGGCCATAGAATAATCTACAACAACTGCCTTTAGCAATCAGACTGAAGTGTCGTGTGTGGCTGATTGATCCGACCGTTGCGCTTGATTGAAGTTGTTTTCATATTGGAACTATCATAGAGAAGTTTTCGTATTGGAACCATTTTTTCATATTTTGATACAGCTCTTCACTTCACGGCATTATATTTTCTGATCATGTTTATATTCAATTTTATTTAAATACGCTAATTAGCTTTTTCTTCAAAAAGAAATGTTGTTGTTAATAAAGTGTGAATTAAAAAGCATAAAATGAATGTTACTGGTTTTTAAGTAGTAATGACAAGTAATTTTTTTGGTTTAAACGAAAAGTAGTTCTTAATTTTTACTGGATTAGTGTTGTTATTTTACAATATATTCCTCTCTATCACTTTTACTGTTATAAATTTATCTATAAAAGTAAATAAAGTATAGTTTCTATTGAAACATAAAGTGAAAAAATCTGTACAAGTTATATCAGTCAGGTCGGAAACCTATCTGTGGTTGTGTTATGAATATGGCTTACCTCCCTTAATTTTTCATCTAAACACGATTGCTTATTAATTTTTTTTTGGTCGGTTACGATTTCATTCTCAATCTCTTCTATTTCTTTCTCTACTTCTCTAGCCAAAAAACACTCTTCACACTATCACATCATACAAGTATTTGCTAGTTTCTCCTGCGACAAAGGGACAAAAAACAGACACCTACTGTATGTTTTACAGCTTAATACTTTAATAAGGTATTTAAGAAGCCTTAAGATGATACTGATTTCTTGTTTTTATGCCAATATTATCATGGTTACATGAAACTATTGTACGGGTTTTATTGCGTTTAAATTTGATTTTAAATTCCCGCAGTTTCTACCTTTTTTCAGCGTTCCTAAACATGAATAGCTCCTAGACAATAATTTTTATCCAAAGTTTTATCACACCAGGCATTAACGGAGTCTGTACAGAATCACTTTACCTCTTAGATGTTTTTATCTTAATACCTAGTTTGGGACACCTTTTGAAACAAAAATTAAATCAATTTCCACTTGAAATTATACAATAAAGACATGTTTATATTGAAAACTATGTTTCAATCTCTAGATAGTGATTTAGAGCGTGTCCGTTTTCTAGTCATCTCATTAAAAATTGTTAAAACCCTGTTAAAATAATACCAAATCAGTTTTCAATTAACTTTTAGTCGTTTTAATAAAGAACATTCTATGGCATGTAAAATTATAGTGAAAGTAACTTCCGTCTTTTATATAACGTCGGTTCGTGGAGAATTTCAACAAATGTAATAAGTTCAGGTTATCAGCATACCGGAAACTTTGCAGATAAAAGTTACTCAAAGCTCTCCTGAAATAGTATTTCAAGTAAAAGCAGCAAAAAGTTATGAGAGATTTTTCCAACATAACTGTTATGAACTCAAAATATACTTATTAGGAATACAATAGTAGCGAACGATGTTTATTCAATAACTTCGGTGTAAAAAATACCTTTAACAAAAATTAATGTAATATGTTTAACTTATTGGCATTATAAATCATAACATTGCAAATGCACTCTGTTTCGACAAAGTACAGCGATGAGATTAGTGGTACCTATGTTAAGTCCATAAATACAAAATTGCCGTTTTGTCACTTTGATGACAAATAACCTAGGTTTAACCTACGTTTGCCTAGGTATACGTTGCCTACCTATTCCAATTTCAAATTTATTTAAAATGTAGGCTTGTGTGCTAGTGCTTCGAAATTAGTGATTCATTTCATGTCACGGTATTTAATTTTCCATTGACATCGATCTGTTCAGAATATTGAGAACTTAAAATATCGCTTTACCTACTTACGAATCCGAGTTCCACCGTGGCTCCAACGAAGTTCTGCTCCACCAAAAGCCTGCATTTTTGCGTGATGCGAGGTCAGTTTATACTACGCTGGAACCGCATAAATCAAGCTTGAGCAAATAATATTATAATGATAGCTTGGATGTCAGAATCGAGTAAAATAAAGCTGGAGAAGCAATTCGCAGCTGTGAACTATTCAGCCGCTGAAACAGCTCCAAGAATTTGGTATTTTTATTGGCTGATAATTCGACGGGTGTCGTCGGTCCTTGCCCGATTTTGATCGTACCGGTTTTTCATTCTGTGGGAATGGGTGGCGTACGCAGTGCAATATATTCGAGTGATGATATGTTCATCTATTTATTTTAACTTTCAAATACCGCGCATGAGAACCTTTGATCTATGTAAATAAATAAAAGTAAATGGTTTTATTTAGTAGACAAATTACTTTCCTGTAAAGTTAAATGGAGGAAATACAAAGAAAATAAAAGGATTGTTTTATTCTGACGCTTTGAAAGCAACACTACAGTGGATATTAATTACTTCAAATTAAACGGGCACTTAGTGAATATAACAAGTTTACGCATTTTGACCGGAGTCACCCTAAGTATATCATTAAAAGAGTTATTGTATCCGTATGTTAAGCAAAATGATACGACGTGTTTTTAACTGTAGTATTAAGGTCAACCAAAAGCGGGGTCAAGTCGATCCATATTCAAAAAGACATTAAGAACACAAAAAGGGTAAATTATCTTCATGATGGGATACTTGTAGAAGACATTGTTAGTGTTACTTGTTAACCCTGTATTTAATAGATCTGAACTTGTATAAGTGCATAAAAACATATCTGAGTTTCGTCCGTAGGTGGAAAATATGGACGAGTACCAGTTTTTGCCAATCTAGGAAAAATAAATTCACTTCGTGGTAATGCGTAAACGATATAGTTATCTATCCTTTTTAATACTTTCATAATATTAGTAGGGATTTTATAAATATACGTGAATTTTCAAAAACTTACATGCGCGTTCGTCAGTTTACTAATAAAGTTCGTTAATTAATAATAAACTTATCCCAGCTTACCAAGTTTCATCCTAATATAAACTGAGCTATCAAACTTTCTTCAAATCGGACAACTTAAAACCAGGATACGAAAATCAAATATTATCAGGTGAACGATAAAATTTACTAATTACAAAAATAAATCTGCCCCTACGGCACTTTTGGAAGATTCGATTGATTTCGAAAGTTGTTTATCACTAACAGAAAATTGTTCTCTGTTAAGTCTCTCCTGGAGTAATTAAAAAGAAAATGTAAGGGGAAACACCGGGTGTCGGAATGATTTTATAAAATCAAATACTAACCGACGTAGTTGCATGTGTTTACATTTATATTAAATATTTTAATTTAAATATTGGTAAAATGAGAAAATTATCAGTGTTAAAATTTATACTGGCACTCGACTAGGGACCAATAAAAATATTACATAATTAAATATTCGTGTTACAAATGCCAATGGGTGAATGTTATCACTTAAGATCAGATGAACCAGCTGCAAGCTTTCTACCTTCTCACATAAAAATATAATATTTGTTTTTCCGTGACTTAGAATATTGCAAACATAAAGAATTTCAATTAAAATTAAACTTCATAAAGTGAGAAAAGACGATTTTTTAATCCTGCGCTAGTTATACATACATATCATACATACATATAATAGTGTATCTAATATTCTATACATTCTATTTTGTACTCATTTATGTTTAATAACTAAAGTACCTGCAAAGTTCTTGTTACATAAGAGTAAAGTAAAGCAGCTGTAGAACCGGAGACTTATCTAATTATAGCTTGGTGAAAGCTCTTGAATTGCAAGTGGCTAGCGGAGTTTATAGTATGAGTCGGGGTTTTAATACTTGCCTACACCTCTAATAAACAGTGTTCATTTATAACAGAATACTTCGAATTTCCAGTTTTAGATTGTTTGCAAGATGTACCGATTTATGCTACAATAATTGCTATTATTAGGATATAGTTAAAATGGTTTTAAAACAAATTTAATTCATTATTTGTATTTGACCTATTGCTGTACAAAGGTTTGCACAGTCTTCTATTTACTCATTTGGTTGCTTTCCAGCTTTTATCTACTTTTTATGTAATACCACATACCTAAAAAATATCTACGACAACATTATCACTTATTGCCAAGCTGGTATTGTAGTCAAGATTATTTTAGAATTACTTCCCGGAGTTAGATGATCTTAAAGAAACAGTGAAGAAATATAAGTATACGTTACATTTTATAGTACGTAAAAAAAATTAAATAAAAATGATTTACGGATTTTATCGTATCTCGTTTTTAAAATTAGTAGAAAAATGGAACGAAAAGTTTTTCTAAAAGATGTCATCATCATCATCATCATACCAGCCGTAGGACGTCCACTGCTGAACATAGGCCTCCCCCATTGACTTCCACTTCGACCGGATGTTAGCGGCCTGCATCCAACGCGTCCCTGCGATCTTGGCTAGGTCGTCCGTCCACCTTGTGGGAGGCCTTCCTACGCTGCGTTTGCCGTCACGTGGTCTCCACTCGAGAACCTTTTTGCCCCAACGGCCATCGGTTCTTCGAGCTATGTGCCCTGCCCACTGCCACTTCAGCCTGCTGACTCGCTCTGCTATGTCGGTAACTCTAGTTCTTCTACGGATCTCCTCATTTCTGATTCGATCTCGTAGAGAAACCCCAAGCATTACCCTTTCCATAGCGCGCTGTGCGACCGCGAGCTTCCTTATGAGGCCCATAGTGAGAGACCACGTCTCGGCACCGTAGGTCATCGCTGGTAGCACGCACTGGTATGTTCATTTTCATGCCCACCCGCTGGGAGACTCTATTGAGGTCTTCGAGCATTGTGCTGAGCTCCTCCAAAGACTGCCATGACTACGATGTCATCGGCAAACCGAAGGTGAGTGATGTATTCGCCGTTGATATTGATGCCACATCCTTTCCAATCCAGGAGCTTGAAGGCGTCTTCCATTGCATTGGTAAAGAGTTTCGGAGAGATAATATCTCCTTGCCTCACTCCCCTCTGCAACGGAATAGCCTTTGTGCTCTGATCCTGTACTCGGACTGACATGGTGGCGTTTTTATACAAGCACTTCAACACTTCGATGTATCGATAGTCAATTTGGCACCTTTGAAGAGACTGCAGCACTGCCCAAGTCTCGATCGAATCGAAGGCTTTCTCATAGTCCACAAACGCTAAGCATAGTGGCAAATTATACTCCTCAGTCTTCTGTATAATTTGCCGCAGCGTATGAATGTGGTCTATGGTACTATAGCCTTTACGGAAACCGGCTTGTTCGGGAGGCTGGAAGTCATCAAACCTGCGTGCGAGACGATTCGTGATCACCCTCGAAAACAGCTTATAAACATGGCTCAGAAGCGAGATGGGCCTGTAGTTCTTTAGCAAGGTTTTGTCACCTTTCTTGAAGAAGAGGACCACCATGCTTCCGTTCCATGTTCTGGGCGTAGTACCCTCGGACAGGACGGAATTGAAGAGCTTCTGAAGGACTTTCAGTACCGGTGTTCCACCCGCTTTCAGAAGCTCTGATATAATTCCGTCCTCACCCGCCGCCTTGTTGTTCTTAAGCTGCTTGAGGGCCATCCTGATCTCGAACATGCTGATGTCCGGGATATCTTCTGTATAGTGTCGAGTTAGTTTGGCTCTTGGATCTTTAACCAAATCGTCAACAGGCTTGGCTCTCGAGGTATATAACTGTCCGTAGAAGCTTTCGATTTCTTTCAGTACCTCTGACTTAGTAGATACCACACTGCCGTCTTCCGTCTTCAGCTTCATCAACTGGCTCTGCCCAATAGAAAAGTCTCTTGCGAACACTTTGGAGCCCTTATTCTGCTCTATCGTATCTTTAATACGATTAGTATTAAATTTACGGATATCGTGTCGCAAGGACTGATAAATCCGTCTATTGAGCTGCCGATATGCTTCAGCGTATTCGGAAGTCTGCAGCGTCATTGAGCGTCTCTCCGCCATAAGGTCGAGGGTATGATCTGATAATTTTTGAGGTCTATCTTTCCGGCGGGGTCTAAAGAAAGCTTTCCCCTACCTCGTGGACAGTTTCTACCAGCCTGTTGTTGACCACGTCCACAGAAACGCAATCCTTCAGGATGGAGAAGCGATTTGTGAGCTCGAGTTGAAAGCTCTCGGGGTTTTGTATGTGGGCTGCAGTGGGTCGGAGCGTGGACTTCATTAAGCGAGACCTTTCTAGGTGGACATTAATACTCAATGTGCCTCTAACCATTCTGTGATGACTCACGGTTTTCACCCTGTGTATCACGGAGACATCATTAAATATCCGTCTCTTTGTCGACAAAATGAAGTCAATCTCATTTTTTGTGCAGCCGTTGGGACTCATCCAAGTCCATTTCGTATGAGGCTGCTTCTTGAAGAAGGAGTTCATCATGAAGAGTTCCTCCTTCTCCAGAAAGTCAGCCAACTTCTGGCCCCTTGGATTTCTGCTCCCATATCCAAATTTCCCCACTCTCAACTCATCATCGCCTCTCCTGCCTAGTTTCGCGTTAAAATCCCCCATGACAGCAGTAAAGTATGTTTTGGAAGTATCTATGGCCCTACTGATGTCCTCATACATAGCTTCCACTTCATCGTCCGGGTGCGCCGAGGTCGGTGCGTAGACCTGTATGACCTTCAACGAGTACCTCTTTGATACTCTGAGTATAAGGAACGCCACCCTGCTCGACACACTCGTAATACATACCACGTTGTTTACGAGGGACCTGTGAATGAGGAACCCGACACCACCCTGGGACTGCTGGTCGCCCTCCCGGTGGTAGAATAAGCTGCCAGACTTTAAAGTCATCGTGTCCTCACCCTCTCTTCGGACCTCAGATAAACCCACTATGTCCCAATGCAGCTTACTCATTTCCTCTTCCAGCTCAGCTATCTTTTCGTCTGTCCTTAGCGTGCGCGTATTGTATGTCACCAGCGACAACCTACGTCGGTTGTCAGTTGTGCAATAGCCAGAGGTCGTTTGACGGAAACATCCCGCCCGGAGATTATTAGCACCCCTGGCTCCGACGCTCGACCGACGCCCGTCAACGCCGGCCTTGCAGCCAGAGCCCCCGGGCACTAGGGGCCGTGCTACTTTGTCCACCATCATATGGGGGGTACGGACCATAACCCGCCGCGCTGGTCCAGTGCGTGTTGGCGGGTTGCCAGAGCCTCTTTCGTTGATCAGCAGAGTGCAGGGGGCAGGCGAGGTTGGCTTGGGTCCCGAGAGATGTTGGTTGGGACCCCTTGCACTAAAAGATGTTTTGTCGTAAATTTAGCTTTACTTCTAATTTTAATTACAATTAAATTCACTTATGCCTTTATTATCCGTAACACAAATTGTGTTCTAAATTTTGCATATATAATGTAGCAGGCGCTTTTTAATTCTGTTTTCATCCTGTGGTAATAATTTTGAAAACACATATATAAATGGGACCAAAAAGTAAATGATTTCCACTTATGTACCCTCCTACCTTGTATTGGACAAATTTTTTGTAAATTGAAAGTTTTTTTTAAAACATTGCCCTCACTTTAGGATAACATTATCCTGTGTTGTAAGGACGTTTTACAGTGTTGTGGGTCGCACAAATAGTGGTCCCGTGTGGGAATCGAACCCACGACCCCGACGCCAAAACCAATACATCGGCATCTGCGCCACGGAGTCATCAAATTTAAATATAATATATAATATCAATTGTATAAATGTATTTATTAACAAAAGAAAAGTATGTTTACGTATGTTTATCAGTTATCCAGTACCCATAGTACAAGCGTTGCTTAGTTTTGGACTAGAGAACGTTGTGTAAAAATGTGTCCTAAAAATATATATTTTTATTATATATCATCCCAATTATAATTACTGTTGATCGATTTTACAGATTTATTTTAGCTTTCATTACGTACCAAACTTTTGTGATTGTTACGTCACAATAAATAAAATACAGTTTCAAACATACTAAAGAAATTTTTGTAATTTATTAAGTGCAGATGTTTAATACAGGCTAAATGTATAGTAATGTTCAGACTTATATCTAAATTTGTATCCTAATGAAGTGATAATGCTACCGAGGAAGTTCATTCGGGAGGCTCTAAAAACTAATTAGAGCATAGGACTTATTGATCTTTTAGAGTTTTCAATTGTAGTTTTGAAAAAATGTGTAGAAATTCTTTTATCATTACTGATGATACAATAAAAAAAGAGCGATTTTCTAAATGTTTATAAAAATAATTTGGAAACTTACGTTTCATTATTTTAGGCTATATTAAAACGACTCGTTATAACATCTTTAAGAACTATGTTTGTAATCCATAAATAACGTGCTGTTTCAAACTGTTCCTGTTTTCGTGTTGTTTAACGAACCTAGACGTAAACACATACAAAAAAAGAGGATTAAAGACTTAAAATACCGTTATAAAACATTAAATTTCTCTATTTTTTATTTAAATTAACAATAAAAAATTTAAATAAAACATTTTTGTTTCATTGCGATTCTATAATCAACGACTAGTTCAAAACCTTCCCTCTTACACTGTGACTGATCATGGATCAAAAACATGAGCCAAAAACCTGAATATTAATTTTAAGGCTTTGAAAACAATCAAATTACTGTAGATAAAGGACAATGGCGAACTCCCATACAAGTTTTTGTTGAACAAATTTTTTTGCGTCTTAAGACGAAAATATTTAAAAATATAGAATTTAATGTTCTGAATATATCATACATACATATTGTTATTACAGGAAGTGTGGAATTAAATATATTTCGGTCTAGCTTTTAAGGTTATGTCGTATATTAGCGCTATGAGTTTAAATAATAATAAAAACAATCTATAATAAAATAGACTGCGCTCTATGTAAAAAAAAAAGGTTATAATAAACCAAACGACGCCATAGAAGATTCTAGCACCTACAGGGTAGCATATCTCTAATATTCTATTCAAATCGATCTGACAGAGTATTAATTCTAAACGGCTGTTATACTTTATTGTGATCAAGTTCACAATTGGTAAAATCTAGCTCCTAAAATTGTATTTAGAGGAATTATGTTTCATTTTTATATTCGCAACTTACGCTATCAGCTAGACTGACAAGTGCTTATTTTTTCCATTCAACCGTTTTGCTATACTTGTGTTACTTTAAGAAATAATTGCAAATTCAAAAAAATATTTTAATTAATAAATGGTAACTTGCTTCTTAGGACAGAAATGTGACTTTTTAAATCTATAGAAGTATTTATGATATAAAAATATATTTTCAAAATATTTTAACTCTAAATATAATATAATAATATTATTTAACTCGGGACTTGATTTTATAATATGGTAACATTAATTGCACGGCAAACAAGCCTGACGAATCCACCGCCGATATTCTTAGTCAATTGAGTTTTCAAAATAAATGAATTTTTCCCTGACAAATGTACAGGCATTTAGTATAATTTGAAAAATCTTAAGAAATTATAATATTTTTATCTTTAATTATGCTAATTGTAGACTCTTGAGATTTCTCTCAACAATTTTTTCGCCATTGTCCTTTGGCAACTTTTAATTATTTTGTATCTAACATTAACATTTATGATAAAGATAAAGACAAAACTCTCAATTGTGTATTTACAATTAGATGAGTTGGTACCTACATAAGTGTGAAATATTAGTATTGCTGGTCTTTTTTTAAATATTTTTTTCCTTTTAGCGATGTGATAGTAGTTTGTGATGTTCACAATAAAGCTACCTAAGTAATTAGCCTCTCACAATGTCATCACGACTGCTGAGGTCTTTTGAACGATATAATCAGCGTCCGAGCGTACGATTCTGTATAAGGTCGCTTATGTATTAATACTTTTTTTTTTTTTTTTTTTTTTTTATGTGAAAAGTTGCCAAACGAGCAGACGGTTCACCTGATGGTAAGTGAATATCGCCGCCCATGGACATCTGCTACACCCGAGGGTTACAGATGTGTTGACAACCTTTTGAAAATTGGGCTCCGGCTACCTCACTCACCAGACGAAACACGAAAGTATTTGTCATACTTCCACTTTACGCTGGTCTTCTGTGAGGTCGTGGTACTTACCCGGACGGGCCTGCCCATTCGTGCAACAGCCGAGGCTGCTGCGTGGCCCTACCACCGTAAACTATCATTATAATTGTAGAGCTTTGTGTGCAAGAACGTTTGTTACCTATAAGGTATTTAAAAAATAAAAATGCATGCACCCGTGGAAGCCTTTATAAAAAAATATAAATAGAGCTATTCGCATTTTAAGTCGTTAGAAATACAATTGGACCACCAACGTGAAATTATACGCAAGAATATGTTTAAGAAATTAAGTTATAATAGATGATAAGAGGGCGCGTTATAAAGCATTCGCAATGCCAATAACTGAATTAAGAGGGATCTTCCATCTATCACTGTCCAACTTTAAGACAAAAGCCGTAACATTCACAAGTATAATGTAATATGTCAAGTCTGTGATAACTTAATGAATAACCCTCACTGGCTGACTAAGTTTAATCGATATTTTACATAATTTCGCGCATGAAAAGTTTTCATAATCGTAATAATGTAAGTGCGATATTAAATTATGAGTGGAAATGAAATTTGTGTTGTAGAATAACTTAAGTAGGTGAATTAAGCAAAATGAGAAACTGGGTTCTTTTCAAACTAAATATTATATTAAAGTTTACAAAACTGACAAGTGCGAAAATAAAAATTCCATTCTGAAAGAACAAATTTGTACTCTTATATAAAAGGTATATATGTAACAATTAATATATAACAAAAAAAATATTTAAACCATATTTAATAAACGAGTATAGTGACTGAACACATAACGTTAATAGGATCGACAAGACTTGTTAGCTCTGCTGAGACCACGGAACGACCACTCAACAGTATTCTCTGTTGCACGAAAGGGCAGGTCGGGTTAGTACCACGACCTCACAGAAAAACACAGTGTTTCAAACAAAGTGTTAATGTTCCGCGTTTCGTCTGGTGAGTGAGGTAGCGGGGGCCCACATTATTAAAAGGTGGCAACACATCTGCAACCGGTGTTGCAAATGTCCGTGGGCGGCGGTTATCACTTAACATCAGGTGAACCGCCAGTTCGGTTGCCACGTTTTCACGTTAAAAAAAGACGAGCTTTACTTCTCTTGAAAATTTTTTATACTTAATTTTTAATTACTAAGTCAAAACACTCGAAGAATTAAAACTTTGAATTTAGAATACATAAATTATTAAATAGGACAAAACGCCAACTGAATGAATAATATTAAATATTCCTCTACCTTTTTTTTCGTGGAAACATTGAAATAATATGTCGTTCCCGGAAACGAAACTAATGACATATCATTTGGTGAAATACATCAAAATGTTTAGATGTGGATGCACGCTAAAAAGTAAGTTTAGACTCAAAAGGTTTAGAGTGTAGACCACGCCAAAGAATTAGGTTACACGCCTACATTCATACATACATAACACACACATAAATTCATATATACATATATATGATTGAACAATATTACCCTCCCTCGATATTCAGGAAATGACATCCTTGCTTTAACTGCAAAATATATAATATCGAGTGGAGGCCATCACCAAAAATGGCATTTTTGCAAGTGTATCAAAAAGTATAATAAAAACAGTCAAATGAACAAATACAAATAAAAACATCGCAAAAGCATATAACAATTGTAGTTTAGAAAAAAATGTTTATGGTGGACCACCCTTAACATTTAGGGGGATGAAAAATAGATGTCCGATTCTCCAACCTGGCCGATATGCACACAACATTTCACGAAAATCGGTCGAGCCGTTTCGGAGGAGTTCAATTACAAACACCGTGACACGAGACTTTTATATATTAGATTTTCTATAAAAACTATTTAAGAAAAGAAACCTATACATACGAGTCCACGGGGTAGTTTTATTAAGTGACCTGGTGTCAGATTTTGAAGTCCAGAAGAGATTGAAAAAAAAAACAAAACGTAATAATTATATCTTGTATTTAACATTGACATTTTCTTAGGGCCTCGGTGTAGCAGCGTAGAGCCTACTACGATGTTTTCGTTTCTGTGTGTGATAATATTCCATTTCTAACAATGACAAGATTTATTTTCTTATAAACATCGGGTTTTTGTAATTTTATTAACATTACCTATTTAGGTACTATTCTAACTGCATTGTTGTTTTATTACATTTTACAAAAATATGTATATTTTACTTCACTTTCGTTTAGATAAACCAAAGGATTAAAGGATATTCAGAAAAAAAATGTTTTTTGGTCTATATTAGTAAAGTTTTGTTATTTATACTATGCGATTATATACACGTTATCATCACAATCGTTTATAGACCAGTTTTATATGATCAATTTCTCAATCTCGAACTGACAAGGGTTAACCATCGTTTATCTCTATATAATCAGAATGATATTTCAATGTAAACCTGACAGGTTCATTGCTGAGAATGATTTGAATTTATTGATAATGTAAGACTAATGTATCATTGGGTCTCTTCGAGGTACTTGCTTTTTAGAAAGAGAGTATTCCATACAAATAAAGGTCTCCAAATGATATAAGGAATTTTATCGATAATTTTTTAAATATAATTTCATTGAGGAATTAATATAACGTAGTAAGTCTTTCACATTTAAAGGATAAATTAAAGATATAAGAAGTTTAAGAAAATATGTAATAAAAAAGTCGTATTCGTAATTTCTGCTGTGGAGACAATGAAATTGCGTAATTAAACTTTAAATCAAAATAAATAATTATTCGTTTATTTATTGTTTTATTGTAAGAAATGTCATTTGCCTTTATTAATTTATTTGACCTTAAGATGTATTTTTAAAATAATAATTAATAACTGATAATTTAAAATAATTAATAGGAAGTTTTTCTAAAATTGTTGATTGCTTTCTCATACTTTATATTTGTTTGTTTATTATTATTCCTATAATAATATAAAAGTAAAGTACAATCATGGTCTATAAAATATATTATAGAGATCATCCGTGTACATTTTCGAAAGCCTTCCATGATACTATCGATAGTGTCCTACGGCCCAACACTACACACGAGGTAATGAATGGTGTAGCGGCGCGTCGACGAAACTCGCGCGCTGCGCGCCGCCAAGCGGCGTTACCCCTCCTCCGCTTCCTCATACTTCACCACCCAAATAGTTAAAAATTCACTGCATACAGCGCCTTAATAAAATCAGTTACAGTTTATGTCAACAAAAATAAAAATTGATGTACCAACTACAATCATAGTTGCAATCGTAAGTAAGGTGTTTTTTTTTCGTCGAATTAATAACACCATTGATTGATTGATTGATTGAATATACTTTATTGCACACAAGGAAATACAAGGAAGAAAATACCGGAAAGATAGTGTACATACAGGCGGCTTTATTGCTAAGGTAGCAATTTCTTTCAGGCAACCTTAGGTATAGGATTAGATAATAAAGTTGGGGGATAATAGTGCAAAAATAATGACATTAATATATATGTAGAAAAATAAAATCATCAAATATAACAAATACCTAATACAAATACTTATACTATAAATAAATTAATATACATACATATATATATATATATATGGGAATCGAACCCACGTCTTCGGCATTCGCGGCCTGACGCTCTAGCCACTGAGCTAAACGGCTGATAGCCACAGCGACGAAAATCTTTTCGTACTTTTTCTACATGTTTTAATGTTCAATCTTAAGTGCAGAGATTAGCACTATAAAAAACTTTAAATTTATAAAAAGCAATGACGACATCTCTCGTTCGAAATTGTTTGTATTATTGGAAAGGATATAACAATAGATACGCCAAGCATTGCTTCAAATTCTAAATAACAATGTAGAAAGAAGGTGTTAAGATTTTCGTCGCTGTGGCTATCAGCCGTTTAGCTCAGTGGCTAGAGCGTCAGGCCGCGAATGCCGAAGACGTGGGTTCGATTCCCACAGCGACGACAATCTTTTCGTACTTTTGCTACATGTTTTAATAAGCATTATTATATTAATACTATACACTATTCAGTTTTATGTCGTTAAATACATGTTGTTTACATATCAACTATCTTAACAAGTAAGAAGAGGACGTTTAAACATAGTAATGTCACACAAGACGTGGTAGCTCAGTATCCGGGAGCTCGTTTTAGATCCATTATATCGAGCTAATCCTGTTAAAAACCAGTTAGCACTGAAATTTTTAATGGCAGTTTTAAACGCTGAATCACTACGTGCACCGTGTTGTGAGGAAAACGCTAAAGCAATGGCTTTATTAAAAAAAAGTTATTACGGAGTAACCGTCTGTCAATCCGCAGAGGAATCGCTGTGTTGACTATGCCCTAATTACTCTCTGTACAGGACCTGCGCCAGCATTGGGATATATTCTGTTACTTTACTTGAAATAAAAAAAAAGATGGTGATGTAGTAATTTTTTTTTCAAATTATTGCAATTTCATTTTTATAACCGACAAACTTACCCACTACAAATAATTAAAATTTAGAAACGTATGCAAAGGGGCTTGCTTAGTATACGTGGAGCATAACTGTAAGTCACGTATCATGCTGCAATTAACAGAAGTTCTGCAACCATAAATCTGAAAAGAGATTAAACTTTTGTAATTAAATGTTAGCAGCTAAATAAATTTAGTGCGCGAGAAACTTGGAACTTGGCTGTAAATGATGCCGCTATAGTGTACATTATATTTTCATTTCGGGGTTATTTCATAAAACTAAACTTAAATTTGGCGATGAGTATAAGAAATTTAGTTTTAAACGCGAGATGCACGCACTCATACTCTGTGGTAGGGCGACGCAGCAACCTCTGAACTCGTACCATAGTCTCTATTACTCTCAAGAATACGGACGTAAATTGAAGTGTTATACTTTCGCGTTTCGTCTGGTGAGTGAGGTGGTGACTGGGCCCCACTATTTAAATAATTGGTAATAGTCATTTGAAACACGTCAAGTGTTTTGTTAATTTCTATGAGCAGCGGTTATCACTTAATTTCAGGTGAAACACCTGCTCGCTTACCAACTTTTCAAATAAAAAAATTGCTATCTGTAGTATTTATTGAACGCTAACTAACAACTAACCCTGGTTTGCTTAGTGGTTCAGTTAATACTACATATTAAATACATGGATAACATTAGCTATCTCCATCTGCTTCCTCAGTTTTATAGGCCAAAAAAATCTTAATTTCACTTACCTTAACCAAAACGGATTAGATAGAAGAAAACTGAGCAGATGTCTTCCGATAACATTCATCATCTCAACTGTACCATATTGACAGAGCCTTAGGGCATTTAAAACTAGAGTCCTGTTTTTTTTTGTCACGATTGAGATGACTTTTGTGTTTTCGCTTAGTTTCGCTATACCAATCTATGCTGAAAATATCAACAATCAACAATATGAAGCATATCATTAATTTAGCACGCGAATCACATTTGGTCTGGCACTTACACATACTAGGTATACATATGTACACATAATTTTACATACTTCACACAAATTTACGTGTACCTAACACGTAAATTTGTTGCATTTACCACATTTAGTGCACCTTTTTAATATAAAAATAAATACATAAAAAATAAGCTTTTGTCTAATATAAAAAAATGAACTCATAAATAGGGAAAACTGCTAAGAACTTTCATTCGAAAAAGAAAGAATAAGTAAACCGTATTACGGCAGAAGAATTATGACGATGCAGTTATAGTTATAGGTAGGGTAACTATAATATTAGTACTGTTGGTGAGTATTTTTGAGAAAAGTAGTATTTTTCATGAATTAATCTGAAATCAGAAATCACTTGTACTTACTCATATACGCTTTTGAGTTTCAAAAGAAGCTGTAAATTATTAATTTTTCTATAGGGGAAAATATTACATAATTTCGGATTCCGGGTTAATCTGTAAATTTTGATCACGTAGTTAACTTTTGTTGTTGAACCCGCAAATGTTGCTCAAACTTTGTTATAAACGATAACTTTGGGCACTAACTAGTTACATAGTACATGAAATTTTGCCATGCATTATCTTCGATGATGGATGGCTAATCGGTTAAATTACAAGGTCATATTTAAGCAAGTGTTATTGTATTAACGGAAAAAAATAAAGGGCTAGATTTTTGAAAGTGTATTTGCTTTGTCACCTGCGTACCTTCTATTAGTTACTTAATAAAACTGCAATGGTTATTAATTTTCAATGAATTATACATAATTCATTCCGATTAATATTCGAATGAAAATTAAAAATATATCAAGAGTATAAAAACAATGAAAATTAAAAATATATCAAGAGTATACTTCCTAAGGTAATCAAGGAAGGTCAACAAGACGGCGGACCCTCGTGGGTTGAATAGTGGCACGAAAATAATTTAACTCAGGTCTTGTTGTCTATAGTAGCGTCCATTGTGATCTCTGTAGTAAAGACTTGCACATTGTCACTTAAAGATAGAGAGTTCGTTATAACTCAGGTTGGAAAACCTGAGTTATAATAATTTTGTGAATAGTTATTATTCGAATACTGCATACTAGTGTGAAGCTAGAGGTTGGGACATTGAATTTACGATGAGAGGCTGTGGGACAGCTCCAGCGGGGATCACTGGATACATATCTGCAGAGTATACTTAAATTTTATTTTGCACTTTATAAACTCAATCTGTTAAATCCGAATCTCATTCTATCTATCATTCCATCAAGAGCCGTAATAGCTCTGTGTCCGGGCGCTCGCCTTTAATTCAATATACTCGAGCAACCTAGAGATAGAGTTTGATCCCGGGTGTAATAAAATATATTTTCGAAGATATGTGAAGTCCGTCAATCCGCAGTGGGGTCACGTATTACCATCTGTCAGAGGAGGCCTTTGCCCAGCTGTGGGACATATATAGGCTGTACTTTATTTTTGCTCTTGTTATACAACAGGAGGTCTCTCATATCGGAGGCTTTGGTAGATACTATTACTATAGTAGATACTTTTTTTTATTTTTGTGCTATCTTCACATGAATTTAGAAAAGTTATGAACCCCTAACATTTTTGTGCTTTTATATTTCGGAGAGATTGCGGCGAAACAGTTTACGAGGACGCCAACGTTCGCAATAACGTCAAGGCATGCCTGAAATTACTTTTACAACTTGAAAAACTGATATAAGAACGACGATTTTCGTTCTTATATCAGTTTTTCAGGAGTCACCTAAATTAATTAAAAAACATATGCACTTTTTGTGCGGTCAAGTGGGATTTTTTTCTTCGTATATGTCCAGAATGTGCGAAAGTTGACCCGAAAAAACTTGGCTTCTGATAAAAAAAATATTTTAATCGTCGACCCATCGGGCAGGTCGTCTGCCGCCGTCCCGTCTCCCTTCTCCAGACACAAAACACTGATTCCTCTTAAAAATGATTCGCAAGACTATTGAAATTAAAAACACCCTAAGTTCAATAATGTTCAGGGTTGGGTGCTACTATCAACTTGGGATCTTATCCATACTTTCATACTAATATTGTAAATGCGAAAGTAACTCTGTCTGTCTGACTGTCTGTCTCGCTTTCACGCCAAAACTAACAACACGATTTAAATTTGGTACACAGATAGTCCTGAGCCAACAAGAAGCATAAAACTTAGGCCGTTGATTAGATATAAATAAATATGGCATTAAAAGTTTGTAAAAATGTTATCTTAAGGGTCTAATTAAAAGTATAATCATAGCTGCAGTTATATGTGACGGTACGCTACTATGTGGCACCAATTCAAGGGATGGAAATCATATTATGATTGATAGCGATCATTTTTATTTTATGCCATATCGATTTATCCGGTGTGCGATGTCATCATACATATCTTTACATACATAATTCTTCTTCTATATTAAAAGTTGAACTTGAAAAGTGTACCTATTAAAATTTGTAGAAAAAGTAAGAAAAGATTGTCGTCAGGCCGCGAATGCCTAAGAGGTGGGTTCGATTCCCACAGCAGCGCCAATCTTTTCGTACTTTTTCTACAAATTTTAATGTTCAATCTTAAGTGTTGAGATTAGCACAAAAAAAATTAAATTTCTAAGTGTACCTATGTTAACAAACTATCCCTACTTTTATAATATTACGCTATATCTATAGCTTTTCGCCCGCGGCTTCACTCGCGTTGAATCCCTTAAGTAAATATCTTTTTTTTAAAAACATATAGTATATTTTTTAATAAAAAGAATTCCCTTTTTAATACCTCTAAGACTATGTGTACAAAGTTTCATGATAATCGGTTGAGTAGTTTTGGCGTAAAAGCGTAATTAAAAAACTTATATTCTCGAAATGTATATCTTCGAAATGTATATTCATATTTATTTTTATCTATACATACTGGTTTAAATCGCGCAAGGAATCTTTTGATTTTTCCAATCACCAGTGAAGTTTAATGGTAATGACCAACTCGAAAGAAGTAACTGCCTCTGCTGGAAGAATTAGTTTTTCCCTAGCACATTGCTATCACTACTGAACAAAAACAATTTATCCGCGTTTTACCAATACTATTAATTATACCATTGGTATAATTATATTTCCTGTTTATAAAATGTTTTTTCACCCCTTTTGAACAAAATAAAGTGTTGTGCACTTCAATACTGAATGTAAAGACTCATTACCGTAGTAATGGCGGCAGTCTACAATTTTCAAAATGCACCAATTACACCGACAGAACCGAACGAAATGAATTGCAGGAAAATGAGAAAACATCAGAGTAGTCAATTGGTAGGAAGGTAAATTTACTGCAGACTTGTATAAATTGCAAATGTATTTAACGCGTACGATTAAAGTAAAAAAAAAAATCAAAAATATCATTTTTCTATAACATTTATATTATAACATTTTATATTCTTGCTCGTTAACATTTTATATTCTTGCTCGTTAACATAGTAACATCTAAGGCTCTTTATGACTTTTGATGTACGTTATGATATTTGGCATTTATATATCAATGTTACCTAATGTCAGCAAAACTGATATCTCAAACGAGCTTTTGTTTGTATACTATTTTTTGACTTTAAAAATTATAATGGTCCTGAATTTTTATTACAAAATTTCCGCATTTATAGCTAGTTTTCATGGAACTTATATCGTGCTCCGAAAATCTCTATTCAAATCGTAAAGGAAATAGAGTACCATAATGAAGTCACTAGTCTTATACATAAATAACGAAACAGAAAAGAGACACGAAGATATAAATTGCAAAAAAAAATCTCATAAATTTGACATCAACTTATTTAGGCAATCTATAGCTCACATTTAGTACTTTGGTATATCTTTCAGAATTAAATAGATCTCTATGAATGATAACTTGATTTGTAGGGATATATTGCAAATTGTGTTGTATACCCGTAGACAACGATTGAAGCCTTTGTAATGTATTAAATACTAGCGACCGGTCCCGGCCTCACACGGGTGCAATGTATTATACATATAAACCTTCCTCTTGAATCACTCTATCTAGAAAAAAAAAACCGCAATCAAGAGCCAAGGGTCACACGGACAGCGGGACTACTTTTTTTATACTATGTAGTGACAGTGAAGTAATTTTTCCGGGTTCATACCCAAAAAGGTACTAGACTTCACCACAGGCTGTATCTCATGAACCGTGACAGTAAGAAGTTTTTTTTGAAATTTTCACAGATGATGTATTTCTGTTGCCACTATTACAACAAAAACAACAAAAAACAGAATGAAAAAATATTTAAGTGGGGCTCCCATACAACAGACATGACTTTTTTCCGTTTTTATAGATAATGGTACGGAACCCTTCTTGCGCGAGTCCGACTCGCATTTGGCCGGTTTTTTTAATGTGAGAAGGTGGCAAGTGAGCTGGCGGTTCACCTGATGTTAAATGATAACCACGTCCTTTGGACGTTGCTACCTTTTAATAAAGCTCTTTAATAAAGCTAAGCTCCAGTTATCTCATTCAACAGACGTAACGAAACCGAAGGATAACACTTCCACTTCAAGCCAGTCTTATATGACGGAGCTGCCCATTCGTGCAACAGCGAATACTGTTGCGTGGCCCCACCACAGAAGTGATCTCATCGGCGGCTTAGCTTAGTTGGTAAGCCGTCTGTGCGGGAAACCAGAAGACGCACGCTCGAATCCTACAGCGAAAGTTTTTTTTCATTTATCTACACAAATTTATATTTATTGTGCATTAACAAATTAAGTTTCATCTTGAGTGCAAAGACTGGCACTAAAAGTAATAATTAATCTAAAAAATGATTTATTATAAAACTTATAAATTTCACACATTTTGCACAAGTTAAGTACATACTTTTATGTTTTGCTAGCCTCATGTTTAGTAAAATTAAATATTGTAATAAATTCTTTAGAGAGTCCCAGTATTGTAATAAAGTCCAATATTGTAGTAAAGTTTTTGTCGGTTCCTTTATTAAGTTTGTACAATAAAGGCAACGCATGTACAACATCTGGTATGCACGGAAATTTCTAGCTTAAAGTATGTATATTAACAAATGTTCTATGTTATCAAAATTAGGTTAACAATAGAATCCAAAATCGTTTTATAGATAGATCTCTTTGTTGGCGATTAGCCAAGGTACTATGGATATTGTTTTGAGAATTATTTTTTGCACCCTCTGCAGTATCATGATGTTGGAATTACTGGTGCTTCCCCAGAGCTGGTTTCATACGTCTATATCGGTTTAACCTACATGTACGAGTAGATGAAGAGTTTATTGTCAATGTAGAACTTAGTGTTCCTTCTCATTAGCCAATACAGTAGGGAAGTTGAGTTCCTTTCTTTTATTTTTATTTATTTATTTATTTTTTTATTTATTTATTTTTAGATCTTGTGTCCATGTCAATCTCAAGTGGTTACACACGTTACATAATTTAAATAGTTGTCAAAATTAAGGGTAATTTTCATTGGGATTAGAATTAGATGTACAAACGTCTTGCAATATTTTTAACGACGTCGAACAATATTGTCAGTTACAACGGAGCCGTATTCGAAAACTTTGCTAAAAATTCTTTTGTTAGTTTAGCGTCCAACCCAACAGTCTACTCTCTTGAATAATTGTGCTCCCGGGCAAATGATTTGAGAATTTATGTTCTTGCTGCCCGTTTTAGTGTCGCACGCTTTGTATCTCCTGAATCGAATGATTTACGTGGTTCACGCTCTGCGTGGCGTTATATATTTTGAATACAATGTTGTGCTTACATATATTTCCTTAATGAAAATTTTCTTAAATTACTTTTTTACAATGAATATTTGAAAACTAGAGACAGCCTTTGCTATTGAATTTTTTTTTAATTTTTTTAATTAGTCCTAGTTTGTAAGCTAGTTTAGTAGATTCTTAGTTAGTTAGCTTATTCTAGTTTATAGAAGTTTAGTAGATTAGTAGATTCATTATAAAACTCATGCGGTGATAGATGCGTTGCCATCCTTTAAAAGAGTGGGTCCCAGATAGAATGGAGGGGGGCATAACACTTTTCCCTTATAATGGGTTATGACAAATTCAATAAATTATAACTAAACGTGAGCAAAATCCAATACGAACAACAATATATCTCCTAACACGGCTGATCACCGACGGAGAAAAAGACCTCTAGCAAGAAAGTGCGAAAACTTTAGTATTAAACCTTTGAATACCAGAACCCTAACAACTCTTTACTCCTTATCAGAACGTGCAACTGCCTTAGTCAGTATAAAATGCGGCATTTTAGGAATTAGCTAAATGAGAACAACTCAAAACTCGATTGAAAAGCAGACTATCTGTTAGTTTCAAAAGGACACAAGAAGAAAAGCGGGGTGATGGCGTTCTCATAAAAGCATATCACATAAGCAAACATAAAGGATCTCATTGGAGTCTCGGATCAAATAACAGTTTTGAACATCAACATACGTTTTTAAATAAAACTAATTTTGACTGCGCTACTCTCTAAACTTTAAATAAGTCATCACTATTTTAAATTTCATCATGTTTAAAAATAAGTATCATCAACTTCTAAAGGTCCCCACTGTAGGGGCACGGCCTACCCATTAAGGGTGTAAGTATAGCGCTAAAAATCTCCAATTATTGACGTTACTATAAAGCTGTAAAACTATTTCATTTAATGGCAGCCCCCGACGGATACTCTTGGGTTTTTTATTAAGTTTATAGGTAGTTGAATATGTTATTACCACATCTACAATCATCAAGATCCAAATGGTACGTATGCTAAAATGTTATGAAAACTGATACTCTATTGTTTGCGTATATGACGCGAGAAATTAACTATACTTATTAAACATTTTTACGTTTATTATCACGCGTTACATTTATTTTTTAATTCGGGGGTTATAATTAATTTATCCTTTTTCAATTACTTTTTTACCGTCGTGGGTTTTTCAAAATTTTTAATTTTACTTTTTATTAATATACTTACTTCATTTTTAATACAATAAGCTATATCCGAAATTGTGATGTATCATTTCAAAAATGTATGTATATTACCTAAAAATTTATAAGTGATTTATGGAATTAGAACATTTGTAGTGTTAAATAGTGTTTTATATATAGAGCATTAAGGGTGGAATAAATGTATAAGAGCAATTCTATGGTAGTTGTTTTCCTCATGACTCTGCTGACGGTACTTAAAAATACATCAAGGGCAAAAACCGGCGTTATGAGTTCCTGACGACCTTTTCTGTAAATGGACGGCCTTCTGTGATGTCCTCCCCGGGCTCTCATTTTAAATATCATTAACTTCGCCAATTTAACAAATTAATCCTAACTTGCAATACCTAAAAGATATTAATCCCTTGTTTTACATAAGTATTGAAGATTAACTACTTTTATTTACGCAAATATAACCCATTTTAATACAACTAATCGATGTTTATTTTTATTTTAAACATCCTACATTTCGAATTCTTTGCAACAGTCGTGGTTACGGGCCGGACTGAGTTAATAGGCAGGAAACGCTAACAGTATCTTGCTTTGCAGTTGTGGTGCGCTCTAGCCTTGATTTAATTTACCAATGATAGGATGGTTGAACCCAACCATCTTCTCTATTGAAATTTGGATGTTTAATTATTTCAATGGCCTCAAGTAAGTATATATATAAATTCGAGTAAGAGGTCTTACAAGATTACGTGAGCAGTTTTTAAGGATAATGGGATGTAAAAGGTCTGGTCCAGGTCCTTTGCTCACATCTAGAGCGTTTAAATCCTTTAACACTTCCTCCTCTGTAATACTATAAAGTGATGTTAATGTGTAATTTTTACATGATTTGAAAATATATTCCGATCGGTCATTGGAACTAAGACTTTGACTGTTTGCGTAAGTTGACTGAAAGTATTTACTAAATAAATTAGATATGGTTTGACCACCTTTAGCAGTTATGCTATCAAGATACATTTCACTCGGAATAGTAACGCTATTACTTTTAATATCCTTAACATATTTCCAAAAATATTTAGGCGACGTACGCAAATGATCTGCAGCTTTTTTTTGAAAATATTATAACAATTTTTAATCATGTCATGACATCGGCGCCGAAGAAGAATATAACTTTGTCTATCTAGAGGATTACTATACTTTTTGAAACGAACGTGGAACTTCTGTTTTTCTTTTAAGGATTTAATTAATGCTGAACTATTTATTTATTTATTTATTTATTTACACACTTTTTTGTACTAACTGGTACAAACGGCGGGCTTAATGCCATAAGGCATTTTCTACCAGCCAACCGGAAAGTTAGTAAAAGAGAAGTGTAGGTGCTAGCTATATAAGGATTATATAATATGTATACATACATTATGATAACAATTATTAAACACTTACAACAATAAACATTATAATAGGTAAATATATATATATATATATACGTACATAAAACGGAAATATCTATCAAACGTTATCCATACTACTGATCATAAGACGACGAATTAAAATATTCCTTAACTTTAGCTTTAAAAATAAATTTATTCGGTGATTTTCGAATTTCACTAGGAAGGGCGTTCCAGAGTCGAGCAGCTGTAACTGCGAAGGATTTAGAGAGAAAATCGGTACTGTGAGAAGGAATAAGCAACGTAAGATTACCAGCAGATCGAAGATTGTAGAAATGAGAGGTACCCAGGTACTGAAATTTTGACTTCAGATACGCTGGGGCAAAAGGATCGTTAATGATACTATAAAGCGTACAGAGGATCCGAAGATTCCTCCGTTGGGAAATATTCATCCAGTTTAGTTGAGAGCGATATGATGAAATATGGTCAAACTTTCGAACACCATAAATGAAGCGAATACACTGATTAAGGAGGCGATCCAATTTGCTAAGAACATCCATGTTTGCATCTGAGTAACACACATCAGCGTAATCGAGATGTGGAAGTATAAGTGATTGAACTAAAAGTTTTTTAGTATAAGGTTTTTTAAGGAAATTTTTAAATCTATATAATTGTCTCAAGTTGGAATAAACTGTACTGCTGACTTCATTAACTTGCGCACGCCAGCTGAGCGAGGAATCAATAGTTAACCCAAGATTCTTAACTTTTGGTGAAAAGGGAATGACTTGATCATTTTACATCACGGGCATCACGCAATTATAATCTATTTTGCATAACTGACGTTCACCCCCCAGAATTATGGCTTGGCATTTGGTGGGATTTACAGTAACACCGTACTTTTTCGACCAGTTGAAAATATGCTCGAGATCAGAGTTAATCTGGGTAACAGCATCATGTAAATGCGCTGCTTCAGCCTGGGCATACAGCTGCAGGTCGTCGGCATACAGATGGTAAGAGGAGCGAAGATTACATGTAACAGAATTTATGAAAAATGAAAAAAGTATTGGTGACAGTATTCCGCCTTGCGGAACACCAGTGGCCAGTTCGCACCAACTGGAGAACTTTCCGTCGACACAAACCGCCTGCCGGCGACCACGAAGATAAGAACAGAACCAATTCAGTGCTGAGGATGAAAATCCTAGGTGAGATAAGATGGCAAGAAGGATGTCATGGTCAACAGCATTAAAAGCGTTGGAGAAGTCGATCAGTACTAATACTGTCACCCTGCCATCCCCCATACCATGTCGCACATCCTCGGTAACCGCTAATAGAGCAGTAGTGGTACTATGACCCGGCCGAAACCCCGATTGGAACTTATTCAACAGGTTGTTCTTATGAGCGAAGGTGCAAACTTGTTGAAAAACAACAGTCTCTAAAGTTTTTGATAAAAACGGCAAGATAGAAATAGGCCGGAAATGATTCGGTGAACTGGGTTTACTAATTTTGGGAAGCGGGATAACAAAAGCATTACGCCAACAGATAGGAAATTCCCAGATAGCATCGAATGATTAATAATAAATGTGAGAATGGGTACAATCTGGTCTAAAACATGAAATATCATGACACGGCCTATTTCATCACAACCTACAGCCTTAGATTTAATCTGATGTAACACCTTACATACCTCATCCTCAGCGACCGAAGAAAAAGAAAATGTATCAGAGTGAGTTGAGGCCATGGAAGATATTTCAAGAAGAGTACTAGCTTTAATGTGAGATGGCAATACAGAAGATGAGGAAAAGTGAGCATTAAGTTCGCTTAATAAGGGCATATCAATACTAGGCTGTGTTTTGCAACTTGCAAACCCAAGAGAGTGAATAAATTTCCATGTCTCTGATTGAGAAGCAGTTAGTAAGAAGTTGTGAAAATGTCGGCGTTTAGCAGACCTCACCATCTGATTGCAACGATTCCTGGCTTTTTTGAATGCAGCCCAGTTTTGAGCACTACGACATGATTTATAAGAAACAAACGCTCTGTTACGTCTATTCATTGCCAACCGAACATCGTTATTCATCCAAGGCGCAGGGGGTCTCTTCATAACGACTAACTATACCGTACAGGGAATCTTTCACTTTGTTTTTTTTCTTCTTTCAAAATTTTAGAAGTCAGCGATATCTCTGATTAGGATATTAAAACTACTCAGTCTATACCGTGACCATGAGCGCTGTAAAGTTTTCATCAGAATTGCATCAAAGTGAAATAACATAAAAACCTCAAAAATAGTTTTATTTAACCATGTGTAATATTAGCGTAAGCACAAAAAACTGTTATAGGCCTGTAATTTAATTATTTTTATTACATAAACGATTTTAAGATACAACATTTGAATTAGTTCCGTTTTACGTAACGTTTCAATTTCGATCCTGTAGAAATAAAAAGAAATGGATATGCCTTTCTTTGGTACGCACATATCCTTGCATCCAATTTGCAATAACTCCTTATTGAACAGGATTTATGGAAAATCATTATACGTTATTTTCGTTCGAATTCCTTTCTGAATCTAACTTTTTTGGTTTTGAAACAAGTTTTATAAGGCAAAAACCATTCGTGTGGCTTTTTGTCAATCCATTATTAATAATAACTAATATCCTTTTGCCACTTATTCAACCGACATTTGATTATGTTTATATCTAAAAATATAATTAGGAAAGGCTATCTCTTAAACAAGTAAATAGCTATAGTCATAGCTTCCTGGGTAATATATTTTGTTGTAAAATTTTACTATAATATTTATTTTACTATCATTTATACTATCATTAGAATATTCTGAATATATTTATGCGAATGTTATAATTCTTTTAAAAAGCAAAGTGAAACTTCAAGAAGTATGAAAACTACGAAAATTATGCATATTTTTATTTAATTTAATTCAAAACCGTTCTGCCAGTCGCAAACAAAATTTTGCATTAATAACATATCTACTTCATGAGGGACTTTATCAACATTAATGCATACGCTCAGATGCTGATGATGTTGTTCAAAAGATTTCGTTTTTTGATGAGTGTGTATAAAAGGTGACATTGCCTTTTAAGATGAAAATTTCCACTATGATCACAATATATTTTTCTGAAAAAAAAAAAAAGAGATTTTTCATTTTTTGTACCAAACCTTTTTAACGATTTCTTTTTATTGTTGGCATTCTGCACTCTGTACATGAGATCTTTTTTACTTAATAATTCTTCTTGATTAGTTTTAAGCTTCAAGAAGTCGGTGTCTGCTATATACAGAAAAATTTCCTTTCTATTAATTTCCGAGCCAAAGAAGAAGATAGCTGACATGAGATATTGAGTGGTAAAAGAAGCTTGCAATTTGTGACAATATTATAGACCAAGCAAATCACATTTATGTGTATTGGATGAATCGCTAGAGAAGTTGAAGTTTCGTTGAAATAAAATAATATACGTTTTTTTTGGGATAGTTATTTTTTATTTACTTTTTAGCGGGTTTCGATAAGTAATAAATTCAATTGATTATTCTGATGTTTGCTCATTTACCTGCAATTTCATTGCACACAGTTTTGTAATAAATAGGTCTGCAGCAATATGAAAAAAAAAAACATACTTATGATAACAAAAAACTTTCAAAATTAATTGCCGTATTATAGCTGTAGGTATAAAGGCTTTACGGCGGTAGGGCCACGCAGCAGCCTTGGCTGTTGCACGAATCGGCAGGCCCGTCCGGGTAAGTACCACGACGTCACAGAAGACCAGCGTAAAGTGGAAGTATGACAAATACTTTCACGTTTCATCTGGTGAGTGAGGTAGCCGGAGCCCAATTTTTAAAAGGTTGTCAACTGTAACCCTTGGGTGTAGCAGATGTTCATGGGCGACGGTATTCACTTAACGTCAGGTGACCCGTCTGCTCGTTTGGCAACTTTACGCATAAAAAAAAGCACGATAAACAGGAAAAGTGTTGAATTAGAAAATTATGGGAGCAAGCAAGGGCGCATATATGCCAAATGTTATGACACCCCTGGTTCAAAGGCTTGACAGGTTCGCCTTGAACGAGACATTCAACAGTATTTAAAAGTTTACTGATGAGGTTAATGCTCTGGTAGTGCTATAGTTTGTTTGGTCATGTTCATTCTTGTAGTTTTTTTTTACAAACCATATATGATATCGTTTGTAAAAAACTACAAGAATGAACTTCTTTCTTCTTCTTTCTTTCCATATGAACCTTTTATCATTAGAAATTCTTTTAAAAATATGGCAAATATAACTAATGCTTTGTGCCATTGCTTTTATCAAACGTCAATCACCAGTTAACATAAACATAGTTATAGCCAACACTAAATTTAATGATTTATTCAATTTACGCGATTTTTTATTTAACTACAGTTAATAATTTATTGGTATTGATTATCCATGATATTAAATTGGGATTTTACCACGGTAAACGCATGCATTTTTGAATCACACTGAGACTGCTCTCCACATTTTACACATAATGGAAGACATACGACACTTATTTAAGATGAGTAATGTAACTCATATTTGCGTTATTTACATTGTTTCGTTAAATTTGAAAACCATCGTCTTTTTTTTTTATCTGTATAAATCAATTTGTATTTGTGTTTTATGTTGTGCAGCAAACCGATAAATCAGTCTTCTCTAGTATTGATGTGAAAGGTCTGGACCAAAATTTGTTTACATTTTATGGTGAGTGTTTCATTTTTATAGCTTCAGACTGAGATTGATTCCTTTTGAGAAACTATCTGTAGCTCTGTTTACAAACTACATATGTACAGTTTTCGCCATAAAAACTTTTTTATCCTGTTATAAGAATAAACTCAGTGGTATTTTTTCTAGTTTGCTTCGTATTCATTTTAAAATTTATAATTGTCATTAAAATATTTGTAATATACAGGACAGAATTCATACTCAAATTCAAATATCTTCATTCAACATAGCACAACACTTACTTATTGATAGTCAAAATTACTACTACCGGTTTTTAAAAGAAAAGCCACTGACATGAGAAGAACCGGTGAAAGAAGCTCAGCGGGACAATTTTTTTTCCATTATTTGATAGTGAAAATATGTTTACAATATTAAAGCCCACTTGAAGGAGCATGGGGTGATCTATTAATTTCCCGAGTATGTTATCCTTTAAAGAGTCACTAATATTATAGTAGCCTTTAACACACAATTTTCCTTAACCTTTTTTATATTTATCAATTGATCCATTTTGAACGTCTTCTGGTTGTTTATTGTAAAACGTATACATTATCCCATATTGTTTTTGTTACTTATAAATTTACTTTAAAGAACAGGTAATGTAGCAATATAGTTTAACCGTAAAAAAAAAATTGTTGGTCATGCTAAGTTACTCCACATGTAACGGACAAAGCAATTGTAATAAAAAATATTTATGAGGTAACTACTCACATACATCCTCAACTCTGACAATTTATTTCAAGGAACCGAAGATGTCTAAGAAAGTTAAGTGAAGTCACACTCTTGCATTAAACTATGCATAGATAGAATAACGTTGGATTTATGTAACATGTTTTGACTCAGTTTTAGTACTTTTTACAAATAGAGATGATTAACAGTTAGAAATTCGTTTCGAATTGGTAAGTCAATAATAGTAATAGGTTAATAACATATAAGAAACTTAAATTCAATTCATTAACTGGTAATGATGTCCGCAAAGAGCTGTTTGCCACTCACGTATAATAAAGAAGTAAGGCTTTTGGCCAATATTTATTACATGTACGAGTATGAACAACAAACACAGCATGTTTGAACCTCGAATATATATTCCTTACAATTTTATTTCAAGTAGTATATCGTTGTATTACAAGAAAATTGAACACATAATTACATTTTATGACGTAGAGAAATTTATGGGTCGGTAAGTCGGTTGAAAATTACTTTTGTCTGTGCACATTGACAAAATGTTGCCCTCAAGGCATAATTAAATTTCGTTCCGGACTGAACACCGCATCCAATTAAAGGAAAATGACATGCCAAGATTTGTTTTCGACTTCATTCACGCATTATATTACTGACTGTGCTAAAGCCAGGCAACAGTCTTCACTGTTGCACGAATGAGCGGGTCCGTTCGCGGAAGAACCACAACCTCATAGAAAGCCAGGGTGAAGTGGAAGAGTAACATTCTGCGTTTCGTCTGCTGTGTGGGGTAACCGGGAACCGCTTTAATAAAAGGTGTCAACGCATCTGCAAATTTCTATGTGCGGCTGTTATCACTTAACATCAGGTGAATCACCGGCTCACTTGCAACTTACGCACATAAAAAAATACTAACTGTAACAAATAGAACAGTAAAACCTGGCTGTTTTTCTACATTTCAATAATCTTGGCGCAAGTGAGTTTTAATTATCCTTTTATAAGGGAAAATATGTCTTCGTTTAGAAAAATAACAACAATTACACCTCAATCATATAAGAGCATTACATAAAAAACACGATGTATACGAGTACGTAGGCATTATTACCGGTTATTATACATATGACGACTGATTTCCGATGAGCGAAGTCTAGTATACGGTTATATTAATTAATACGACCGCTTGAATTACAGCTGTTAAAATAATGTTTTGCCGCAGCTTCACTAACGAGAAAATCTGCCACGTGCGCCGTCGCCGTTGGTAATTACCGACAAGCTCCAGGCTCGGAAACTCTAAAAGTCTTTTATTTATACACGCGACTTTGTTTCTATTTAAAATTTTCCTAAATTCCATTTAACTACGAGAGTGTTCAAACCTAATGAGAATAACTGGATTAGAGAGAATTAAGAACAATATAATTTTATTTCTGCACATGATTATTCTTCATGGTAATTACATTTTAAATATCTTTTTTTCGGAGGTAGACTTCGCTTCCTTATTGATTACCATCATGACTACCGGGCTAACTTTGACGTTAGAACTTGAAAAAACTCTATCTGTCCCGTGACCATCAGCGCCAGGCCAGGGGTAGAGCAAGGGGCGCCAGGAGATTAGCAGGGTGTTCCCTTAAAGCGTTTAATTTCAAAGTGTCCTTCTCCTAACACGCGCTTGGATATCTAGTTCTCTATGCTGGTGTACTCTTCTTCCGTTATGATGCGTTTATGCGTTTTTGCGAATTAATACAAAAACTCATATTATCAATGTAAACATCGCAAATATTCATACTAAGTCAATTTTATTACAAAATTACGACAGCTTCACATCGTATTACGTTTATGTAAGAATAGTATATTATCAATCGGCTAACATCAAATTGACAAAGGCTGACAATCGTTTATCTGTGTAAAACTGGAATGATATCCCACTTCAATGTAAAACTGACAGGTTCGTAGCGTGAATTTAAAAACGTCGATCACGCAAGAATAATATTCTATTTCAAATTATCATCGGAGGCTATGCTTTCGAGAAGAATGACATGTTTTGAAGAAGGTTGATATTTATTTAACGCTGCCATATGATCGCATATGGCAGCATCGTGCATCGCTATAATGATTTTCTTATTATTATTTGCATAAAAAAGTAATAAATGAATTACAGTTTTATATCAAAGTAACATTTCCTTACACAAAAATATCTATTCTTCTAATTAAAGTTCGCACAATGTGGCGATATTTAATGAGTTAAATACATGATTGTTGCAGATTATATGTAACTTACGTAGACAGAGTAGTAATAAGTTAGCAACCGACATAAATATATCTTTTTTTTAGTACTTTTCTCGTATCTATTTTTTTCTCCTTTTTTTGGTGTAAAATTCCCAATATAAATTAATAAAGTGGGCTGTTTATAGCTCATCACCAATAACGATATTTTTGACGACAGCCCAACCAATGAATAGTGACAATACAACTAGTACATTTCTTAAAAAATTATAATATCCATAGGAATTCTTCCGATCTTTCTCCTGATCTTTTAAATCTATGTATCAATTGTATTTAAGTGTATTAAGTACATATATTTTTTCATATGTCAGGAATCAGTAATCAACCTATAATGTCTTTGATTACTAACAAAATAACGAAACATTCGATTACAAATAGACGATAGTATTAAATTAACGAAAGTTGAGAGGGATATGACATCAAGTTTTTAAGTAACTGTTGTACAATAAATTGTAATTAGCGATTTTATTATGAAATGCCTATCAATAAACGGTGTGTGAACAACCCGACTATATCCAGTTCCTACCAGACTTATTAATAATGTTGCCATGAAACGTGATGCCATTGTGTGCCTATCTAAATCAAACAGTGACATGAAGGCATTGTTTATTGTAATATATACGGGCTCCCGTATCTAAATAATTGAAAACACTATATTGTGTTTAAGGTTTAAGGAAATTTCGATGTTTTATTTTTAATCATCTGGACAATGATTGACCAATTGGTGACGTAATAGTAAACATACAAGCTCAATAAAAACACAGTCACTTTGGCATTGAATTAATCTTGCTTGCGATGTTATGTCCAAACGGAGAAACAGGTAACCCTAGATTTTTTATCATTTGTTATACTACGGAGCTAGTATATTTATAGTTCTTATAGAACTTTAACGTATATTCGTTCAAAACAAGGGTATAATGGATTATATTATGCAACGGTAATCAATCCTTAATAATATTATATCCTTACTTCCTTACTAATATTATGGCGAAAGTTTGTATGTATGGATGTTTGTTACTCTTTCACACAAAAACTGCTGAATAGATTTTACTTAAATATTACAATAATATCCCTTATACATCAGGATAACACATAGGCTATATCATATAAACATATTTTGTGAATTATCCAAAATATAGTCAAATAAGTAGGAAAACAATCAACCAGATGCGAGATATTCTGGTTTATAATAAAAAACTCATTGTTAATTCCCTTTGGCAGCGCGAGTGAAGCCGCGGATAACAGCTACTAAAAATATTTCCTTTTCTACTCTGCAATTAATAAAGCAAAATGCAAATTATTACGTATTATTATATTACGTAATAAAGATAGGTAAGCTTTAAGTGATTGGAATCTTATAAGATCCCATAAATATTATCTAAGAGGAATACATAAACGTTCTTGTAGCTCTACGTCGCGTCGCGCTTCGGGCAAATCTCACGCGGATAACTAAATTACCGCCGTGCTGTCATCTATGGCTGTAGATAAATGCCTGTACAACGGCATGGTACGTGGCAAATGAACTCTGGAGAAATCTTATTAGTTTACACAGATATACTGTTAATGTTCAATGTAGCTGAATTGTGATTTGCACCCATCATATACAGTAGAATGAAGTCAAATTAATAGCTGTTTTGATCTGGGTAGCAGGTATAAAACAAATTAATTAACCTGTAACGACAGGTCAATTAATTTGTTTTATATGTTATTATTTACTATTTTACACAATAGCCGAATATTAAAAATTACTAACAGTTAGCTAAATAGTTAAGATATCAAGCAAAAACTGTATCTTTAATACGCATACATAATAATTGTTCATGATTAATTTATTATCAAATGAAAATAAATGTGCAATGTTCACATTACGTAAATTTAATTGTAATAGGAAGTAGTTGTACAAGTACCACGAATCGTTGGAACTTAGAACTATACTAAAGTACTTTTATAGTTCAAATTGTTCGTGTATCTGGAGGAAACAGACGTACAAGTAAACTTTGAAAGTCGTGCTATTACATGAAAATCTTACTTTGTTATATGTATTTGAATTAGACCTTATAAAGTTATGCAATAGAAAATTGATTGAAATAACTCTGTGCAGTACAACGATAGGAGCTTCAGCAGTTTTCTTTGGTTTTACAATATATTTAACTAACTTTTAACAAACAGGACGTAGCATTTAATGTCTATAAACCTATTTTCTATAAATACCTATATCATTTGAAAATTTATTATAAATGCTACATCTTCTAATTTAACATTTTTTAACCTTGTTTTTGCATTTATTAAACAATGCGTAACTAAATATTGTGAATTTGTGAGTGCGAAATTAACATATCTTTTCCAAGTTTAGTATAAGATTTTTCACTAACTTCGACATATTTTTTTCCTGTTATATGCGTTAAGCCTTTAATTTTAATTTATTTTGTTAATTTATTACATTAAAAGTATACTGACCGATTAATAGAATAGGATCCTCAACCTTTCCCATTATACGTAACAATAATTTGGCCTCCCTAAAGTAGTACATTTTCCGGAACGTATGTGGCCGTAAAAATTTATTGTTATCACTATTGTTATTGGATTCAAATCTTATATGGAATGTTAAAGCTTTCAGATTAATATCTATAGGATATAAATATTCTAGAGTTTGAATTTTTGTTTTGAATATTTGTTAAAAGAAATATTCAAACTGCAAATGAGCAAGCGGTGTACCTAATGGTGAATGATTAACTTTCTCTATTGACATCCACCGCATCAGTGAAATTACGAGTGTTTTGACAACTTTTGTATTTAATTTTTTTGTATTAGTGTGGCCCTTCCACCTTTGGGTAGTAAGAGCCCACGACCACTGCGACCTAGAAAGATCTTTCTTTCGAAAACAGCGCCCTAGTGATATATGAAGCAAGAAATTTCGATCTAATTAAAATATTAGATTTCCGTTACAGCGTTTTAACTGCCCGTATATTTGCAACAGTATAATCACATATTTTCTATGATGTTTACGAGAATTTAAGGTCTCATGTGTGTGCTCGCGCTATAAGTAAATGTTCCTAATATACAATATCAAGTATATTTTTTTTTCTTAGCTCAAAAACTCATTGCCAAATCTTAGAAACAATTTTATGTGATCTGTAACTATTACCATTTGAATCTTAAATTAAAAATATTTAAAGCAAAAAAAATTTAAACAAAAAAAGAGAATTTTATGATTGTCTCACATAGATTCGTCAACAAACTGTTTCTGTTTATAAACCTCTACAATTACCTTAACACAGTTTTAAAAGTTACACGTTCATGTGCTTAACCCGAATAATATCTATTTGGCAAAACGCCAAGCCACTTCGGGACACACAATAAAAGATATGTGATTGACTACCTAGCTATGCCAACTAGATTTGGTATTAATTTGTTTAATTTTCAGTTTAAGTTTAATTTTCGAGCTAACAAAAAACTTTTTTCGATAGAGAAAAATTACTAATGAAATAATCAACACGCAGAATTATCTGCTCACTCACACGTTTCGAGATAAAAATTATTTAAAACTTGTTATTTTCACTACGAAAGTCTGCCATTTTACTAAGTGGACTTCAAAAACTCAATATACAGTACTGTCAACATGATAAATATAGGTAGCGAGTGACGTCATACTCGTATCTATTGAAAAATCGATAAATTGTTTTTAAAAAACACAGATCAGTCACAGATCCGACACAGAGCACCCCGACTCCATGTGGTCTTGTGGTCCCTTCCCATAGTGAGCATAAAAAGGCGGAGCCAGAACCTCGCGCCGGAGGTCCTGAGTGGCGCAAGGGTGAAGCGACACTCAGGGGCGACATGGCGAGTGTTCTGGCGAAGCACGTGGAAGAGTCAAATTTAATAATGAAATAATAATTTATTATTTCATTATTAAATTTGACTCTTCCACGGCCAGAAATATGAATATTTTTTTACATTAAACAAAAAATTAAAATTTATGAAAGGTGAATATTTCGTATGTAAAAAGAAAAATCTTCGTAATTTTAATAAACCAATTAAAGAAAAATTCACTATTAATCTTAATCAGATAAGGCTTCTTGATATATAAAAATGTGCAATTACGAAAAACCTATCAATTTGTGTTAAATAGACTTGAAATTAATTTATACTACTGATTAAAAAGATTTTATAAAATTTGTAATCGAGTTCCGAAATCGATATTAGCATATTGGCTGTATTGATATTTGAGTACCTAATCATATATTAAATTTAAAAACATAAGTATTTCCCGCTCTTCTCAATTTCCTATTTAATATTCGTATTTGTAATGGTCGATAATATGTGCGCGTCTACTAGCACTAGTGAATTGTGTACGTACTGTAATTTATATTTTATTTATTTTTATAAAATTTTATTAGAATCTCAATCAGATCGTTCAGTACTTTTCAATTTTTTGTGTCAAAAGTTTTGTTTGTTTAAAGTGTGGACAAGACGTGTTTTTGATTTAATATGAAAGTTTTTAAATGTTACAATGTAATAATTAAACCAAAGACGAAGAAGCGTCAGTGTTTTTTATCAATGCGACATTACCATTTGGAAAAGTGTGCGGCTTCAAATATGTATGTATTTTTAACAAAAAATCTTTTAGTAGCTTTATATCTAACATGTTGTCAATAACAAAATGGAGGACTTTCGTAGTGAAAATAACGAGATTTAAATATTTTTTTTCTCGAAAACTATGCACAGCCAGATAATTCTACCTGTTATTTATTTCTTTAGTGATTTTTCTTTATCGAATAAAATTTTTTTGCACTTGGTAAATCACACTGTGGTAATGAAATAAAAATAATTTTACTTTTTTAAGTATTAAGAGCACAATCGAATGAGCTAAAATGATGGTAGGAAATAGGGAAGCTCACCCAAATATGTCCTCTGCTTTTCTCTGCAGATCGACGGCACGTAGTTTTCCTTCTCTCTTGCTTCTTCGAGTGGCCACTCACGCCTTACACTATTATTAAGTTGTCACACATACGAACTATGCACTTTTCCGATAGCACAAATCAGATGCATACGGTACGGAGGTCATGTCCACTGACCAATTACCCTCCTTATATTATTTGTGAGACTAGATGTCCTCTGTAGGCATTATAGACGTCGGGTAGGAAAGGGAAATCGGGTGGTATCAACGTGCTCTTATAGACAAACCTTATTACAATTATTTAAAAAAATATAAATATTGAGATAAACGTAATTGCACAAAAAACGATTTAATATTACATCGTTTTGTGTGTGTCATATTAAAGAAGAACTTTCCTGCTCAAGTTTTTTTTTTCTAGAAATTTTTTGGTAAAAATTAAGTATTGATATTGTAATATGTAATTGTAATGTGTAATTGTAACTTAAATAAAAAAGTAAGGTGTATCGTAGTAAGTAAAGTAAAGGAACCACCCTTTATATGTCTTACTGCTGGGTAAGGGCATTCTTTCTAGAGCGGGTATTAGGGCACAGTCCACCGCACGACCCAACTGCCGGACCCACCGTCGGCGGTCCCGCCGGTTAACACTACACCCACAGCTACTGTAACGACAAACCCAATAGTGCGCCCTCGCCTCCGAGCACGGCGAGACCAACACAACGCGTATACAAGGTACACCCGCGTTCCAGGGCGGTTCTCATAGCCGCGGCCCAAGCCAGCGATTAGCTAATTACACATACAAAATACACACGGTATCGGGGTTTCGGTCCGAACCGCAACCTCGATGGATAAATGATATACCATAGTTAAACGCACGCATGAGCACATGCGCGTCTCTACCCACAGCGGAGGGCCCAAACCCAGCAAGTCCGGTGGGCTAGCCAGAACCCACGTTCTGGCTAGCCCAGTTGAAATAACCTAGGAACCTAACAAGTTGAAATTTATGCTTGATACTGAGGTCTATAGCCCATATTAGGTGTATAAAAATCAAGGTCCTGAGTCAACACGATAAAAATATATGGGCAAATTTAGATTTTCGCGAAAACTTGTATGGTACTTAATTTTCAACTTTTTTATTTTTCGGACTTTTCCCTTTACTTGTGCTGTATAAGACCTTGCTCTTAACCAAAATTGCCAATTCTAGGTCAACCGGAAGTACCCTATAGGTTCTGGGTCGAAAATCAAAATGGTAGTTCCCGTTGACGTAGAATCACGAATCACTTCTGCTTGTAAAAAACATGCATGGTATTTTTTAATACGAGTTCCGCCGTAGGGCCAACGCAGCTAGGGTCCGACGCGATATCAGCGATGTCCATGGAATCGGTACCGCACGTGAACGCACGATGTATTACGATTAATTGATACATTTTTGAGACCAGCCACAAAAGCAGCGGCGAACTTCAAGAATTACGGCTGATGATGGAAAAACTAACTGTCAAACAAAAGTGAATTGTCAATAATTGTCCTTCTCCTTACTGGTTTCAAGACATCGCACGTCCGTACACCGCAAAATGGAATTTAACAAAAGTAAAGAAGTTACGACTGGAAATAACCTCATTTTCACATTATTTTGTTATTTCGGTATGTTTTTGTAGCAAAATAAATTAAATAAAAAAGAGGTGGTAAACACGCATTCAAAGATTCAATTGATTCTCGTCTCGTGGATTTCTATAGCAAAGACATTCTTAAGTATCCATTGTAACCGTAAATTGCATTGATTATAACGGTCGATATTATATTAGATTATTTCTATATCAAGTGCAAATGACTTAAAAAATGCAAGTAATGTAAATCCCGCTTATTACAAGTCACGTTTGTTAATTATCCCAAATAACAAAATTCTGTGCATTCCAGCTGCTGATGTTATAGAAGCTTTATTTACTAAAGACAGAATTAGTCGATTTTCAAACAATTCGTTGACTATAAGCAAATTCAGGCTACCCGTATACTATCGAAAATTTATGTTCTTGCTGCCAGATTTAGTAACCGGACGCTTTGTATCAGTCCAATCTAATGATTTACGTGGAACTCGCTCTGCGATGTGTAATACATTTTTAGTATTTATTCAAAGGTATCGTGTTCTCGATTTTCTTTTCGTTTGATTACATTTTAGGGTTTTTCATACCACTACCACCTTGCATAATAATTCAAGTAATTCGATTTACTGATTCTAGTTCGACCGAAGAAGCATATGTTGCAAATAGCAGAAAATAAAATATAAAGGAAACAGAAAACTAAATAGGTAAGCCGCTGTAAGGGGCTTATAATTAATTCCATATAAAACGTGAATTCTTAAAAATAATTCATTGTACTCGAACTGCCAGCTGCCGAGTTCAAAATTCAGTGCTCAAATGTTTAGAAAAATATTCCTAACTATATTTTTGCTTCTTTTTGAAATAGTAATAAAAATATTTCACCTATATAGGCAGTAGTGGGATATATTAAGTCTGTTACTTTAAATAGGTACGTTCTCTTGGCTTCAAATTTTCACTACATACTAAAAGTTGAAATGAAAAAGGCTTGATTTACAATTAATATAATACCTTGATTTTGCCTTGTCCATTATCATATATCATAGAAGATAGACTTTTATGACATTAAACCACTTTAACTAGAAGTATCTTATATTGTGTAATTGCTTATTGTGGAACAAAGAAAATCAAAATGCAAAAACATCTGAACGTATATTAAATTATGTGCAATGAATTCCGATAGATACGTGCTCGCAATCGTAAACTCGTTCCAGATACCTTTCAGATGTGCTTTGTAAATTTACTGCATTTGCTTTCTGATATATTACCTTGGTCTATCACTAACGTTAGATGGAAATTCCAAAGTTATAAAAGAATATGCATCAAATTGAACATTTTAAAGCTTATTGCGATAAAATAAAATAAGTTATTATATAAAAATAACTTTCGGTTTCTTTCCATTTGACTGCTGATTAGTTAAATTCTACGATGATCAGTGTTTCAGTAAACGGGCTAAGTAGAGAAACAAACATTTTCTTTGTGGCTTCTGAAAATTGATATCAAAACATAGTTCCTTATAAACCACTTTTTGTAGGAAAGTTAATTTCTGGCATGCCTTTACGTTATTACGAACATTGGCGACCTCGTAAACTTTTGCCGTCGCAATCTCTTCGAAACAAAAATACACAAAAATTTAAGTATCAACGAGTATCAAACTGGCGTTTGCGTGCGTACCTCATGCTTTTAGAATTATTAAAACGAATCTTGAGCTCAAATTCCCTGCATGTTTAAAACCCTTCTTTTCATCGTCCACGTAACGTCTCATAAACAAAATTTCACGTCTATTTTTTTATCAGTTTTCAGCTTATTGTTTTCAAAATCAGTTACCGGTTTGATTGTTACTTAAGATAAATTAAACTCACAAAGTAGGACCTGTTACCATCCCTAGAGTTTCTTAACTATAGAACAAAGTTTTATGAAACAATATGTGCAAAAATACATTGGATTACTGTAATGTCCTGTTCCTGTGGTCTAACTAGTTTAAACTTAATTCTTTTTTTTTTATAAGAAGTATTCCTTTTTGGCTTTGGAATGGTGAACTAAAAATAAACTCAGTAACTGTCGTTAAGGATAAACCTAGCATTATTGTAATGAACTTTCTATGTAAATAACGATGTTCATCTGACTAAGATGTCAAGATTAAAGCCTTTAGAAAAGACATAACAATGTTTTCTGTCGCATAGAATAAACGACACAAGCCACTCAATTTAACTATTTGCGTGTTAGCCTTCCCAAAGGTTTGTCATCTCAACGTAAATAATAGTTACTCGCATTATTGTTTTTCTAGTTAATTTACATTTCTAGATAAATTAAAAATAGAAGAAAAAACTCTTAACATACATATTTATTAGAGTAAAATGTGAGAGATGAGTAAAATAAATCAAATGTTTGCACTTAAAATTCAAAGTTCAAAAAAGTACGGTGGTATTCAGATATCCGAGTAATCTCCAGATTATAAGAGAATAGATATTTGCACACAGTTTTAATTATGTTATAATTCTATATGATTCGTATATACATATATTTCTTCAACATGCGTTGTAATAATTTTTCACGTGAAAAGTAGGCAAAAGAGCAAGCAATTTTATTGCAATGTTTGCTGGTAAGTCAATCAAATTCAATGATTAAAATGACTTGACAATGTCCCAGGGCTTAAAACATTCACACAAATTGAATTTTAACAGTAAATAAAACTATGTAATATTTAAATTTCATTTAGTGACTAAAAATTGTAAAAAATTAAATTTCTAGAAAGCAATGGCGACATCTCTTGTTCAAATTATCGTTGTAAAATGATATTCGAAATTGTTTGTATGCTGGAAAGGATATAACAATGGATGCGCCAAGCATTGCTTGAAATGCTAAAAATTTAGATAAAAGACGTTAAGATTTTCGTCGGTGTGGCAAGCAGCAAGCTTCTTAGTGGCTAAAAGCGTCAGGCCGCGAATGCCGAAGACGTGGATTCGATTCCCACAGCGGCGACAATCTTTTCGTACTTTTTCTATAAATTTTAACAATAGATCTAACTAAATTATATGTTATTTAATAAACCCATGCGTCATGATTCCAAGAACGCTAGTTTAGTCGCGGAATGATCATCGTCATTAACTTAACGCAGTCCACTGCTGTACATAGGCCTCTAGAATAGCACGCCATCTTATATGATACTCGGCGTCTCGCATTCAGTTGTTTCCAGCCATTTTGCGATGGTCATCGCTCTACCTAGCCTAAGGGTGACCCGCACTACGTTTGCCAAGACGTGGTCTTCACTCAAGAACACTTACCCCAACGGCCATCAGTACTGCGGCTTAAGCCGAATTAAATAATGGCGCAAATTCATAATCTGATAAAGATACTTATATTCACGCCACTCACTTCAGCTGCATCTGATGCCGTCCCTGGCTTGACCGACCTTAACCTAGATGAGAGGCGAAGTGAACACAAGTAAACGCCCCAGTTTAGGTTTTTAAAAATCAGGATTTTGTCACTCTCCCAAAGGATCAAAGTCAAGCCGTAGGGTCTCTTGAAATTCTGGCGTAAAATTCAGCAGCTCTAAATCTCGAAAATGTCGATTAAACCAAGCTCTAGGTATGATTTTAACATAAAAATCAATTTTGTTCAAAAATGCACAGCATTGAAAAACTCGACTCGAACGAAGAAGATACGTAAGGTGCGGACTACGATAAAATTTTTGTTAAAAATAATGTTATCGGAAATAGAAATCTTTTCGGGAAAGGAAATTTGGATAATTTTATATTGTCAAATAATTTGGTTTCTATTGATTTAATGACACTCTTTATAGGTCACTAGAGACCCGCCCCGGCTTCCCACGGCTGCAATGTATTATACATATAAACCTTCCTCTTGAATCACCCTCTTTAGTAAAAAAAAACTGCATCAAGGTCCGTTCCGTAGTTTTAAAGATCACACAGGGACGGACAGACACCGCGATGACTATGTTTTATACTATGTAGTGATGATAGACCTTAATGAACCTGTCACCACATAGTCAAAACCACATTGTTTTCCTCGTTTTTCCTGTCAAGGTATAACTTCAGTCATGAAAATATAATTAATGTACGGGTATAATTAATATTTATGTATATACGTTGCTACAAAGGGCGAAGTTATTAAACATAGCAAACTTTAGGCAACGTGTTCGTAACATGAGGCAACTACGTGACCAGCATTTTTACTAACAATCCGAGCTTCTTGAATGACGTTAGAATTTTTTCAATCATAAAATTGTTTGTTGAATTATTCGATGGATTGTTAACCACCTTACTTTTCGTGATTATATTTTTTTCACTTGTTAGACCTTACTACCTAACTTAAAAGAAAGAAATTAGTGGCGTCTATTGAATTATCGAATAATTTTCCGTGATCAGGGTTCCGTACCCAAAGGGTAAAGCGGAACCCTATTACTAAGACTCCGCTGTCTGTCTGTCTGTCTATCTGTCACCAGGCTGTATCTCATGAACCATGATAGTAACGCAGAATATGAAATTTTCACAGATGATGTATTTCCCTTGCCGGTATAACATCAAATACTAAAAAACATTTAAATGGGGCTCCCATACAACAGACATGTCTTTTGCCGTATTTATAGATAATGGTACATAGCCCTTCGTGCGCGAAGCCGTCTCTTACTTGGCCGGTTTTTACCATATAAATGAGTATGAAAACTTTGCAAGATGTGCGAACTATACATGGAAAGCATTTTTAAAATACATTTGACATCCTAACCGCGCGAAAATCTTAACGTCTCATTTACATACTTAGTTTTTACTTCAATTCCCAAGTTTTATTCTTATCGATATGAATGTGATTAATTTACAAAAATCAATAATGACCCTAAAAGCTTTCGATCTGTATAATACAATTTTTAACTGTTCCGTTTGTTTATGTTTGTGGATATACTCGTACCTACGTATAAATGTTTATTAATGTCGCAAGATAAATTCTTAAAATTATACACTTAAAAAAGATGTCCAGCGAGGTGTTGTTTGATATTAACAAACATATTCGAAATATTTGTTAATATAAAACATTCTGATCGTTGACTGAATTGTACTTTAACTTTATTTAGATGCGACCTTAATATTTCCGTGTTAACTAAGATATTAAGTTAGCACATTAACTCAAAAAATCAACTGCGATCCGAGTACGCCGTTCCAAGAACTTTGTTAAATAAATTTACTCTACTTTCTTAATTATATGAAGAAGAAAATCTAAAGAGAAAAATCTGCAACCTGGCCTCTTAATGAAAACGGGTTACCGCAGTAGCCTGTTGCATAATGTCCATTAGCGTTGGGTTTCTGTTTGCCATTTAACAATTAGGAGCAAACCCTACTTATTTCATATTGAGTTATAAAGACTTTTTATATTAGGTACTTTTGTTTACCAATTTGGTTTCGAGTTTTATAAAAAAATAAAGTTTTTCTTGAAGTTTAGATATGCACAAGCTTAACGCTAAGCTAAACTTGTGCTGGAATGTTGGAGGGAAATATATCATTGTAAATAAAAATACTATTTATTAACATTATCACGCAAAACAATAGTTTTAGTACCTTAACAATGGTTATACTATGAATTCAGCAACAGATTACGAAGAGAAAAAACTGTGGCAAAAACATATTTGTTTTGATAATAGAAGGAATTGCTTTTAAAATGATAAGACTGCCCGTTGTATCTACATTTTACAGTTTTGTATTAGGTACCTATTCAAGAACATTGTGTATAAAAATAAATGTACAATAAATAATATTGATTTATTGATTCAGCTTAATCAATTTTAGCAGCTTGGATGATTTACAAAGACAAAAAAATAAGTCTCTAGTTTAGAACTTATAGAAGTTCAGATTCAAAAAAATATACCACACTTTTATTTCACTCTAGAAATAATTGAATCTGCAAAACATAAGGGAAGACGCTAGTTTTTGCGGAGGAACAGACTTTCGGCGATCATAAATATGACACAAGATTAAGCTCTGTAACTAAACAATTTAGGCTTGTAACTCGGAGCTGTTAATAACTATTTTGCGACGGTTTAGATTTAAGAAACCGGCTAGCTTAGATGAGGTTAGTAGAAAGAGTAAATAAGGGTCATGTGAGTTGAAAATCCTTAACCTCTACCTTAGATTAGCTTGCTTTACTTTTATATTACTTAAAGTAAAAGCTTGATATTTTAAAATATGTACAACTTACGATCACTTTTTTTGTAGATTTCTACGCTTATACTTCAAAATGATATAAAGTGATTCTCTTGACTATTATTAATTGAAATATTCTAAACAAAAAATATATATAATATAAAATATAATAAAATATATACAATCATATATATTTAATATATAGGTTTATTAGTTAGTTTCTTACTTTTGTGTACCGTTGTTTTAATTTAGACACAGTAAGCTTCTTAGTCACGTAGCTGTGAAGCTTAAAGTAGACCATAATTTTTACTGAAGTATAACACTAATTACTTTGCCAAAACGATGCATGACTCCAGTCCAATTTGACGTTAACCATTTAAAGCATGAAAGCTAATTAAAAATTACGGTATTTAGCGATAACGAAGACTAACACAAAAAGTGTCAACTGAAAAACGTCAAATTGGCGCACTACCTTAGCGCTTGTCATGTTTATAGTTATAAACTCCAGGGCGGTTCTCACCGCCCCCAGCCACCGATTACCTAAAATCACAGTCGACGGCCATCGGGGTCTCGGTCCGCACCGTAACTTCGATGACCCTTAGACGACTTGTCGTAGATAAATGCACGCATGAGCACATGCGTGGCCCTACCCACAGCGGAGGGCCCAAACCAGTGGGTTCTGGCTAGCCCACCGGTTCTGCGTCAGATGAAGCTTTAATAGTCTCGGGACTGAAAGCACAAACATCAGTTAATACAAGATACAAGACAAGTTATAAACAAAAAGTTATAGCTAAAGTAAATTCATCAAGGTAAATAGTGAGCCGTGATGATTCAGTAGCGAGCGCTCACTTTTAATTCACTATACTTGAGCAACCAGAGTTCAAATCCCGGTGAGATGATGTTAAGAAAAAGGAAGAGTTATCTAATTACAACATGGGGAAACTTTGAAATTACAAAAGGCTATTGCGGAACTCGTAGTATGAGCGGAGATTTATTTCTACATCTTAAAGTAAACTTGTACTTTGATAAACTTTCATTTAAGCGTGAGTTATAACGTACGTAGAATATTACTTGCGAATTGCTTAAAAGTAAATTGAATACTAAATTAATCATACGATTTGATTACGTTAACAGTTTTGATTATTATTTAAATAAGATATTTTCAAAAAGTTTTATAATAGGTTATATATATAAGTTAAATATAAAATGATTGCAACATTTACTACATGAAAAATGTATATAATGTACACGTTATTAAAATATTTATTTTTTTATGTGAAAAGTTGCCAGACGAGCAGACAGTTCACCTGATGGTAAGTGAATACCGCCGCCCATGGACATATGCTAAAAAAAAAATATACATATTTCGAAGATATGTGAAGTCTGCCAACCCGCAGTGGGGCCGCGTGGTGGACTATGCCCTGATACCCTCGGTATAGAGGAGGCCTTTGCCCAGCAGTGGGACATGTATAGGCTGTTACTTTACTTTTACTTTATGGACATATGCTACACCCGAAGGTTACAGATGCGTTGACAACCTATTGAAAATTGGGCTCCAGCTACCTCACTCACCAGACGAAACACGAATGTATTTGTCTTCCACTTTACGCTGGTCTTCTGTGAGGTCATGGTACTTACCCTGACGGGCCTGCCCATTCGTGCAACAGCTGAGGCTATTGCGTGGCCCTACCACCGTAAAAATAGTTATAATGTTAAAAAAATAAATATGTAAGTTCCGCACTGTACAGAAAAACCTCTTGCTCAACAATTGGTTGCTTAACACCTTAAGGAATAGTTATACAGCACTATATCGAGTAAGTACATCAGCGCAAAAACTCAATTAATTTAACGCATAAGACAGATTAAGCATCGAATTAATAAGCATCATTTATAGGTGTTTATTAATTTTTACTTTTTTAAAATTGCGGTAAGTAAATCCATAACAAATAAAACAGTGATTTTCAAGGTATAATTGCGTTAAGGCCAATAAATATTTTTTAGGATTATCATAATCAGGTTACGTGCTACGGTGAAATTTGTTGGGAGCAGGTGTGCTATTATCTTCCAACTCGTAAAGTTCTATTATAAGATCACGGGGCAATAACATTAAATTTAACGACCGTACCCAAACCGAAGTATTGATTTAATCAAAAATAGTGTGTTTTCTTTTCAAAGGGAAAAGAAATTGAAAGGGAAAATGTTTATTACCAGTTCTATGTATATATATTTATATAACATGTATAATTTATGAGTTATTTTTAATTATAATTGTTTTATTTTCACCGTATCTAAACTATGGAGAAGCCAAAAGAGCTTTCGAATGTGAAAATCTACCGAAATTCGCTAACAATAGCGCTCTTACTCAACATCTGTGGGTATTCCAAAAAGGCTGCTCTGTCGGACAGTGCCGTATGTGTTGATAGTTAATAGTGGTACAAAGAAAGTTTCCTGAATTTCAGCCCCAGAGAAAGCCGTAATAGGCGCTGGATGTTTAGTTAATATACTCAAGCAACCTGAGTCAAATCCCGGTGCCGATAACAATGAAACTGTGATTGGGAACTAGTCCAGCTAATTTAGGTAAAATAAAAATATTTCAGAAGCTTTGCAAGACTTGTAATGTGCTTAGTCACAGAGCGGTAACACAATGAATGTTAAAAAATAAACTACCTACTATGTAATTTGACAATTGTACATAATGTAACAGCATGCAAATTAGGTCGTGCGAGTTGAAGCGATGATTTTGATAGGCGCTTCGCGAACAAACTGTTTATTTTTAGTGACGAAATATTGCGTGATCAGCGGTTAAAGAACCTACAAATTTTTGAAGATAGTGGCACTAACTGTTTTACGATGGAGTGTGCTGAATGGTACGTGATTAATTAAGTAGCTAATTATTACAACTATTTACCATGGTCGCCTGTGATGTTAATAGCAAGTAGGTTTGGTTGTCCAAATAAAGAAAAAATGTAGTAATAACATACGAATTTTAGAAATTTAAATTGTTTATAGTGCTAATCTTTGCACTTAAGATTGAACATTAAAATATGTAGAAAAAGTGGGAAAAGATTGTCGCCGCTGTGGGAATCGAACCCACGTCTTCGGCATTCGCGGCCTGACGCTCTAGCCACTGAGCTAAACGGCTGATTGCCACACCGACGAAAATCTTAACGTATACTTCTACATTGTTTTCTTAGCATTTGAAGCAATGCTTGGCGCCATCTATTGTTATATCCTTTCCAGCATACAAACAATTTCGGATATCGTTTTACAACGATAATTCGAACGAGAGATGTCGTCATTGCTTTTTTAGAAATTTAAATTGTTTATAGTGCTAATCTTAGCACTTAAGATTGAACATTAAAATATGTAGAAAAAGTACGAAAAGATTGTCGCCGCTGTGGGAATCGAACCCACGTCTTCGGCATTCGCGGCCTGACGCTCTAGCCACTGAGCTAAACGGCTGATTGCCACACCGACGAAAATCTTAACGTATTCTTCTACATTGTTTTCTTAGCATTTGAAGCAATGCTTGGCGCCATCTATTGTTATATCGGTTCGATTCCCACAGCGGCGACAATCTTTTCGCACTTTTTCTACATATTTTAATACGAATTTTAGTCTCGTAACTCTGTAGTAAATTTACATTAAAAATCTTTATGGGAACCTAAAAAAATATAACCCACTATTTTTCCAGTTACAAATAGTAGGATTCGGAAAACTGTCGAAAACGTTTTCCAAAAGTCATGAATCTAACATTACCCTCATGAATTTTATTGCAAGTGTAGACGAATTTTAGGCAATCCGAAAAGAAAAAGCGAACACCGGCGTGCCCAGAGTTAAATTTTTATGAAAGCACATTATATTATTCTCTGATAGGGCCACGCAACAGTCTTCGTTGTTGTACGAATGGGCAGGGCCGTCCGGGGAAGTACCACGACCTCACAGAAGACCAATGTGAAGTGGAAAGATTATATTCTGCGTTTCGTCTGGTGAGTGAGGTAGCCGGGACCCCTCTTTTTAAAAGGTGGTAACGCATCTGCAAACTTATATAGGTATTGAATAAATCAATAGTTACCACTTAACACTAGGTGAATCTTTTGCCACTTCCGAAAACACCAGTATATAATTTTTAGTACTTAATCTCTGTACCTAAATGTGTACATAAATTCTCGAAAGATTTTTCGCCGCTGGCAGAGCTGTGCCCTCCGAATAAGGTGCCACGCACGAAAATAGACTTCATGTCTACTTTGTTGCTTTGTTTTTTTATTGCTTTTAGTATATTATCTATTTTGGTTTTTTACAAGCATAAATTTTCTTTAACTGTTTTTACTGTATATAAAATTTTAAAACAAAAGAAATCCCTGCTTTTGCTAATGAATTTTAAATTTTATTTTAGTTCTTATCTCTTGAATTTAAATGAAATTTAAAATATGTAGATAAAATGTCGAAAAAATTTTTGCGTTATGGTGTTTTTTGATACTTTATTACATTTAAACATTTTAATATTTTTTATAAAAAGAGAGCATTTCAACTTTATCACAATTTCATACCTCTAACAAAGTTAACGGAATAATTGTGCAAAAAGTGATCCTAATAGTTTTTTTTAATTATTTTGCACAAACGAGAAATAATTTTACAAAATTATTCTGAGTAAGTTAAATATTGTTTGGGACAGTCATAAATAGCGATGTCAGTTAAAATTTATTGACGAACAAAATCTAATATATAAAATTCTCGTGTCACGGTGTTTTTAATTGAACTCCTTCGAAACGGGTCGACAGATATTCGTGAAATTTTGTGTGCATATCGGCCAGGGTGGAGAATTGTACATCTATTTCATCCCCTTAAATATTAAGGGTGGTCCACCCCTAAATTTTTATGTTATTTTTATATAAATTTTTTGTTTTAATTTTTTTATAATACAGCATACAAAAATACATACAACCTTAAAGTTTCACCCCTCTACGCAGACGTCGCGGGCAGCAGATAGTCTATATATATAAAATTGAATTGCTGTTCGTTAGTCTCGCTAAAACTCGAGAACGGCTAGATCGACTTGGCTAATTCTGGTTTTGAAATATTTGTCGCAGTACAGGGAAGGTTTAAACGATGAGAAGTTATGCAAAATCGAACTAGCAACAATTTTATTTTCCCATACAAACTGTTCCTATCTGTCAAACATTTTATGTGTACGTTCCGAAATTTCTTTTTCTATGTGTTCAAATTCAGAAATTCGCTTGAAATAATTATATGGCAAAACAACGTTTGCCAGGTCTGCTAGTAATCTATAAGAATTTTTGTGTTGCAGCAAAACGTCATCCTCTAACGTTCTAATAAAATATAAATTGTAAATTTTTACAACTCTTAAACAAACAAACTTTCGGCGCTGCGAGATTCAAACCTGCGTCTTCTTGTTTCGCGCCCAATTTAGCTAAGCAGCTGAAGTTTTTGTTGATTTATCTACAGAAATTGAAAATTTCGTCTTGAGAGCAGAGACTAGCACTAAGAATTAAATTAAACCGAAAATTCTAAATAAAGTCTAAAAATTTAAGTATGTTGTACTTTAACCTTTAACTTTGCTCTACTTAAAATATTTTCTATTATTATTAATTATTACAAATATGATATAGTAACTGAATCTATTATTAAAAGGAAGTTGCCAGTAAAATCCACTGTATAGGAATTTCGCAAGTCCTATTTCAGATATTTCGAATCAATAGTTTGTATTATAAAAATCCAAATGAAAATAAACGAAGAAATGTTTTTATTTATTTCTAAGCATTAAATATGTAAAAATTTTATATAAATATTTACTAAAATACGTTTAGCTACGACACCAAGGTTATTCTACTAACGGTTTACGTTGGATCAAAATGCAACGTCAGCGTCACCATCGTGCCATGGTTAGAACAACCCACCATAGTCCGTTAATGGCTTGTGTACGCGGTGTATTGGTTTCGACATGATCGTAGGCGAGTATTAGGTACCTAACGATCGAAATATACTTATCGTTGAACGCTATCAGCACATGTGGACAGTGTGGACATTCCTCACCAAGATTTGTGAAGCTCGCGAATTGTTGCTTGGGCCTTGTTTTTTTCGCTATAATGGGACATTATTATATGACAAGTTTGATGCTTCTACTTCACGCTACAAAAGACGGAAATAGAATCATTTTTAACACGTTATATAATATGTATATATAATATGTACCTTGAAAATCAACATAATATCTATAAAGGAATAAGAAATAACATTCATGGTTAATCTGCCACGTACAGTTAACGAGCGTTTGTAAAGGCTTTTGTCTTTAACTATGGGTATGTACAGTCAGATGACAACGCAGCGATAATTCGGTTATCCGTGAAACTTGCCCGACGTAGTGCTTCAGGAACACCTATTTAACCACGAACTAGTTAATATTTGTGAGGATATTTAGAGTGTACCTTATAAAAGATTTATCACGATCACTATAAGCTTTTGAGTGAATAGATTGTATTATGCATGTTTTAACTTTGATAATAAAACTACAAATTATTGACTCGGGTGATTAGGATACAGTTTAAAAGATTTTAGGGCAAAAATTGAAAAAAAAAAAAAAAAAAAGAGAACAAATCAATTTCAGTTCAGAATATTTTTTTAAGTGAAGGTGGAACAGATTTTTCAGAAGTGTATTTGTTGCACACAGTCAATCGTACATTTATATTGTGGTTCATGCAAGTTCTACTATTTCATTAAAAGTATTACCTTGTTTTCATTAAAGTCATTGTTAAAATGAAGATAGCAATTTTCACGCTCACGAAGCGCGACCCTCTCCTCTAGATAATCTAATTACTCGTTCAAAATCAATTTGTAGATGGATTATGCTACGCTTAAGCTCTCTCATATTATTTTGTGTATAAACATCAGCCCAGTGCATGACGAACAAAGGAAATATATTTGATTGCTTTTTTACATTTATTATATAAATTCATCTACTATATGGTGCTACTAGATAAATTAAATTTTTGGCTTGATCCCTTTAAAACAAAGGAAGGGGAATGAGGAGCTAAAGTAATATACAATGCAGTGCGGCACGGCGACCCGTTTAGTAGCAGCCAAATCCCACAACGGTGACGTTGATCACACGTGAACGTGTGATTATGTATTCCGCGTCAAACTCTGTGCACTTTCCTCTAAAACTTTGCGGCTGGTGTTTACCTACCAATATATTTATTTCTGTTTTCATATAGTTAACATAGGCAAATTATCCACAGATGGACAGTGAATAGGATAAATGAACAGAAATCTGAAAAGTGTAGTAGTGGTGACAGCCTAATCATGTAATTGCGTCCCTTTATAAAAGAGAAACCAATCACGCATCATAGTTCGCCGCGTGGAAAATATACCGGATCAGACGAAGGTTTCGCCCATATACATTACACCCAGACGTTATGATGATGGTATGTCTATAGTCAATCTTCGCTATTGAGCACTAAACTAAGCCCGAAACTAAGCTTCTAAGAACTGTTTTGACCACTATTGAAACTGTTATCAGAGTATGAAACGTAATCCAACTGCGGCGTACAAAACTTACAGTTGAACCCTAACAAATTACATAAATATGCGGGACCCTAGTCGAAGAATCTGACCAATCCAGTTGAAACTATAGCCGTTCTAGAAGATCTTTCTTGGGAAGTCTAGCATTCTTTAAAAGTGAAGGTAGAATGAAAATTTTAGATTTATATTTTTTTACAATTGGATCATCCTTAGTTTTCCCTCAAAGCCCAGCACAGGGTTAATAGACATTTGAAATTTCACCTAAAAATAATTTCAGTGGTGCCAGCTACGTGATGTGGTTGCCCAAAAGCGAAATTAATGGGTTTATTATTTTGCAAAAACTTCAAACTGGCAACATTATCTCGTCATAGAATACCATAGATAAGACATATACTGTAGAATACTAACAGAGCCTTCAAATCAGTGTTCATCACGTAGATTAGAAAAAATGTTTAAACATTAATTAAAATTTAAGAGCATCACAACTATCTAAAAATTCGATCAAACTTGCTCACGTTTTGAAGCGAAAGAATTGTTATAAAGATTATTATGTGGGAGGTGCCAAAAAGTGATTATCAACACCAATAAACAATTTCTTAACAGGTATAAACTACATGCATGGAAGAGTACATTAAGAGAAATACGAGGTAAATAAAAGTAGACACTTTAAAATCATTTAATAAAAATAAGTGATGTTATTAATTTTATAAAGGACACATTTCAAGAGCATTTTAAATTGAGAAACACATTGTCAGAGGTTAAAAGAAACGTGTCATTGTGAGCCAAATAGTTTCAAGACGAATTAACTAAAAACTTTTAAACGACTTAACTAATAAAGCGACATTATTACGCTATTAATTTTTTTAATCTTCTGTACACATTAAATATATTTTATATATTAAATTTAACAATTGTTTTGAAATTATTTGGCAACATGACAAAGGTTATCACAAAAGAATTCATCAAGTATATTGAAATAAAAATTGGATTTTGTTACAGAGACAGTTCAAATTCTATACAACTACATAAATATGATTTTTATTTTTTTTCAACTTTTTTTCGAAGTTACTTCAACTTAAAATATCCTAAATATAATGATTTTACAACGAAAAAAAAACGGACGTATTTCCTTCGTGAAATAGATATAGCATTTGCCAAATGCTTAGTATTAGAGTATCGTACCAATAAAGTTGTAAATAAAACACCATACAATTCTTTAACTGTACAATATAATGTAATGACAATACTTAATCCATATAAATCGAATAACATTATTGCAACACTGTAATAATTAAAGTAAGGCCATTTATATAGATTCATTATAATATATTCACATTTTGTTAATTCATTAACGGTAAATACGTTAAAATTGATTCGATTCTAAAGAATAATTAATTTTGAACATATTAAAAGAAATTGGAAACTAAGCATTAATCAGATGGGATAGTAATATACAGTGTATAAATAACAAAAATTAAAATTAAATTCATAGATTTTTTATCTTTATTATTTTGTGTGAAAAAAAGAAACTCTTGTTAAGTACTAACACATACAGCGATTTGCATTGATTTTTATAGTATACGAACATATATTAATATTAAAAATTTATTTATAAATTTATTGCAAAAAAACATGTATATTTAAATGGTGGGAACAGACTATGCATAATACGCGCAGTAAGGCCATGTTATATCAATACATTGACTTGAATAAATATTTATTACATATAAACAGATAACAGTTACGATCATCTAATCTACTCGCATTAATGACAATGTTTGCCCCCACCCTTAGAAAAATTCAATAGCTGCACAATTTCAAACGTTAAGTGTATAACTGTAAATTTTCTAATAAAAATAATACAACTCCGTTTCATCCCACTGTACTCAAAACGATTGTAAATTGTATTCCAGTCGATTCGGAGATGGAAAAAGTATGAAATAGCTTACGTTAAGGACTAGCGTGTTGTACACAATCAAAAGACAATGTTTAGTGCCGTTCGCATTATGACCACTTCATATGGCACTGTGATTTTTGAGAAGTTAAATTAACTATGCGCTCGGGGACCCCCCACCGGGAGCGTACGAAACTAACTAAGAATGTACAATTGTCAGGTACGAACATCGTATTTAAAGAAAAAAAAAACAAATACTTATAAACACCGGCGTGATTGAGCCGCCGCATGGAATGAGAAACATACCCTCTCTTAACTATGTCCAATAACAGACGCTTACATTCACTATGAACAATGAAAGCTCGATCATTTGCCTCGTCGTAAGAAACTCTCCGCTTTACATTAAAAAATAACAATAATTTACTAAACGAACTATATAAACATATTCGGGCAGCTGCGTCCAACAGAGCGGCCGAATGGCTAAGAGCGGACGTGTGGGCAAGCAAATTAACACGTGACTTACATCGCACACTCAATTCCTGGCCTATTGGCGGTTAAAAACCTCGTCTTTTGACGGATAAAAACCAAAAACACCCCATACACTAACTATAAAACATGCAGACCGTTTTAACATCACTTATTGACAATTCACATAATATATTAGTCGTTGGGCGAGACCGTCGATTGTTAGTCTATATCGGAGCACTCTAGAAACGTTTCGTTCGGAACACCGTATCCAGTGAGCGTTTGAAGACAGATGAGCCTGTCGAGACTACTGGCTCAGAGCACGGCGACCAAGCAGACCCTGAGACTGAGAGCGTTTATGAGCCAGTCGAAACTACTAGCTCAGGGCGCGGCAACCAAACTGAGATAGCGGCTGAGGGCGCCCAGTGAGTCAGTCGAGATTACTGGCTCTGGGCACTGAGACAGCGGTTGATGGCGCCCAGTGAGCCAGTCCAGACTACTGGCTCAAGGCACGGCGGCCCAGCAGACGCCGAGTAGTCTATGCGCGAACTCCTTTCGCCGCGTGGGCTGCACCTTCTCGTGCTATCCGTTCGAGAGCTCGTCCTTCAGCCACTGCGGCACCGGCCTGCCCAGGCGCACCAACAGCTTCGACAGCGCCGCGTTGTGCGGCGTGTAGTAGCGCTTGAGGAACTTGGCGGAGCGCTCCTCCATCGGCGGGTATATCCTGCCCTTTGACTTGCCGAGACATTTGGTCTTCTCTCCGCTCGTCACCTGGCAGAAGAAGCCCTTCTTCGGGTCGTACCTGGAAAACAAGATAGCGCCGTTTCAGATAGCTGATTGTTTATTATAATAGGTAAACTAATCTAAGGCTTCACAACTGCCCGCTTGGTAAACGGTGATCGATATAGCAGCTTATTGGAAATGTCTTTTGTTTGATGGGCCTATTCCTGTGTAGAGGATAGGCAGTTGTAACATAGGTCGTATTTATTTTTAACCAACTTAAAAAGAAGGACGTGATAAATGGCATGGTCATAATGATTGATGAAAGATTGTTGTTTGAATGGGAGAAAGACGATTATAGATTATCAGAAAAAGGTCAAGTCATGAATGTCATAATGCTTATAAGTTAGGTATGTAAAAACTATATGAATATATTTAAACTGCAACGGAGCTTATTTCTGATTACTTTGATTGGTTATGAAAATGGCTCACATAATAAGACTAAGACACATAATTAAGAAATTTATTTTAAATACAGAATAATGTTTGCAATGAGAAAAAACTATATAACGTTTTTAACTGTATTATTTTACTAAGCCAAAATATTTATTCATCTCCACGGTATTTCATTAGTGTTTGATAATTTTTGTTCAAATCGCTCTTCAGTAAATGTTTGTCGACCTCGGAACTGTTTTTATTGAGTAAACAGGCATAGGTTTTTCAGTTTCATACAAACTCACATAAAATGAAAAATAAACAGTGTGAGATGAAAACACACTGATAAAAATAAAAACCCATAATTAATATAAAAGTAAGGATTTTCGATGTAATCCGAAAATGAATGAAATGGTTGTATTGTTAGAATTTGTATCTACATATTCCTTATTTTGTTTATCAAACGAAAGTGATACTTACAATTAAACGTAATAATAATGAGTCATACAAATTACGCGTTTATTCGTTTGTAAACGGAATGGAGAGAAACTAACCGACAAAATGTAGCTTCAATGCGTCATATGGAACGAAGGTAACGTAAAACTATGGTATTTTTTCGTCATTGCTCAAAAAACTGTTTATGGTTACACACGTTAAGCACTAAAAAGACCCTGCACAAAGAGAATTTTTACCCAAAGCGAAAATTCGCCTGGCGCCGAAACGTAAAAGCCATTCGCCTAAAATGTCTCTGTGCATAGAAAGACACATTACACCGTCGCGTCGCTCTAAATAACCCCACGACAAAAGAGCTCAATACGGGTTTCTTGTATCATTAATAAGAAAGTATATAAGTATACATATATGCATAGCGTATACGATTAAGTTAAATCAAATACGGACACGACAGGCAGTAATATGTATGTATGCTAATGATTGATTATGCGGCAGGTAACTTAATAACGATCTGGTATATTGGTAAGACAATAGCTTCGTGTTGTATTTCAGCGACTGTTGTCGGGTAATTTGATGATCTGCCTCCCAATCGATCCGTGTCCGAAACCCGGCTCGAAGTTCATTGTTGTCGGTGTGTTGTTGTACGTGTGGTGTGACCCAAATTAGCTCGGGAATAAAGACAACCGCCTCGATCACATCCAAATGGCAGCTGAATTATTTATTCATATATAATTACTTTAAACGGTTACACGATTTACGAAACTGACTTTTTCTCTCGGTGCTCGGTTTCATGTGAGGCCTCATTGATGGCAAGACACGCAACGTTATATTATGTCAGATATTTTGCGTAAAGTAATTGCTTGTCTGGTTAAAAAAAAAAAAAAACTAAATCTCAATTTCAAATGTGTAAAATTTTTCCGCTGTAAGGATTCGAACCTGCGTTTTCCGGGTAACGCGCCCAAATGCTGAAGCCACTAAGTCTACTTTGTTTTTGTTGCAGTTTTACCAATACTCGGAGCAACACTATATTTACTTAACAGCAAACACTGTCTAATGACATTTTCACAAAGAATGTTTAAAAAAAAAGAGATGTCACTGTTGCTCCTAAAGTTTAATTGATCAAAATCGCCTTATGCACTATACGGCTCCATAAGACCTATAAGTGCGAGCGAGACGGACATAAAAGAAATGATTTTTGGCCCGTCGACTCAGTTGATAACGCACCGAGTCTCGATAGAGTGATGACCTGGGCAAATGTGTGGGGACGAGATAAATACAAGTGCCGGTCTATGGGGGAGGAGGGGGAGGGGTTTAATTCGAACAGTCTAAAGTGATGATGCTTCGAATCGATGTTTGAACTCACTTGAGCAACTTGTTGTAGTCGACGTGAGGGGTCAGCTTGAGGAACTTTTGTAGGGCGTTCATTGCGGCCGCCGGCTCGGCGCGTAGCAGGGAGCCGTCGAGCACGTGCAGCTGGTGCGCACTGTACTCCGCCAGCCAGCGCTCGAGATGGTGACTGTACTTACCCGGGTTCAGGCATCGGTTCCTAAGCGAAAAGGTTAGAGTAACATGTTAAACATGATGCTTCACAAGTTATAGAAACTCGATTTCACTGTTTAACGTCGATCACAAATGCCTACCCAAAAAAAAAACTTAATAAGTTAAGTTAAATGGAAGTTCGCGAATGAATTTCTAGTAGTTGATATTGGGTCTAGTTTACGTTACGAGTTCATCCAATTAGAATGTTTACAAGTTAAATATACCTTTCAAAAAGTTATACTTAGCTAAATTAAATATTAAACTTATAATAAGGTAGGGCAGGTACGTTCCTAAAGTTATTTGTCAACTTCTGTTTACGCGTGTATTACGAACTCAAAGCTATAAAGTATAAGACACAACTTCGATGTTTAGTTTTGACTGACTTTGATATGCTATTTTATATCTTGAGGCATTAAATACGCGAGAACTTTGCTGATGGGATTTCTATAGACTTATGAGGTATAAACATTAATTATCGTAATACTTTACGAAGATGATAAATTTCTGGCGTTGAAATTTACTTTCATGTAAATTGTAAATGCAAAAGTAAAAGGTATTCTCGAGAACACGAAACATTCATGGGAGATCCAAGTACTTTGTATTGTCCCTAGGTAGAAACTGACTGTTCCTAATCTAGGTTTTGACACAGCATCTAAATGCACTGAGAACTAGTCCACGCGGTAATTCAACTAAGTATCTGTGCTCGCACTCTGTGCAATTCACCTCATTTCTCTAATTATAATTTATGTAGAGTAATAAGAACTTTCAAAGAAAATTAAAGATGTTATACGTTTAAGACGATACGATGTGATATGTTTAAGAGATGTAAATTAATTTCATCCGTTATTAAAATCGGGGTTTTACTTTAAAGTACATCAGAGGCGTTGTTTATGTAGGTTACGTAAAACAAACCAAAACTCTTGGTACACCTAGCCGTGAAAAAAAATCACGTTATTCAAAATATAGCACAAAACGGTTAACTGGGTTTGAATATTGACCATTAAAAACAGTACGAAAAAGCATGAAAGAGTCTGTTAGCTGTTCGAGCAAAATGTTTTGGAAGCGGAATTATGTACACAGAAGAGTTGACAAACGGATCGGACGTTATCCGCTGGAGGTTACGCGTATTTTTTTTATTTGTTCCCTACACTGAGGCCCGTATTTGTTACGCGATCGCTTTTTAAAAAATTACAATTTTGAGAATCATTGTGCGAATGAACGGAATGGGGAGGGGGAATGGTGTAAGGGCTGGCATACATACAGTGCCACAAAGACCTGCTAACTTCGAAGACAGTAGCGCACGATTAGCATTTGCATGTGAAAAGTACGCTATTTAATTGCTTTGCTATGTACGCATAGTTTTGTAACGTTCGTCTGAGGGCTACTAGGAAGAAGTAAGCTTTAATTAGCAAACTGGCTTATGTCAGCAACTAGCCTGTGACTTCATCCTCATGGGTCAATAAATTTAAAATAAAGCTTAAGTTTGGCACCGCTGAAGAGCCTGGAGTACCGCCCAAATTTCGACAGAATCGAAGGCTTTCTCATAGTCCACATAAGCTAGGCACAAAGGCAGATTATACTCTTCGGTCTTCTGTATAATCTGCCGCAAGGTGTGTATGTGGTCTATGGTACTGAAGCCTTTTCGGAATCCGGCTTGTTCGGGAGACTGGAAGTCGTCGAGTCTGGCCATCGCAGTATGGGACGGCCCCCCACTAGATGGAGTGACGACCTGTGCAAGTGTGCGGGAAGTCGATGGATGCAGGTGGCTCAGGATCATACTTCGTGGCAGTCTATGGGGGAGGCCTATGTTCAGCAGTGGACTCAAACAGGCTGAAATGATGATGATGATGATGAAAGCTTAAATGTGTTAAAGTTATGTTCGCATGTTCTGTACCCTGGCATTGAAATTAACAAAATCGCCACGAAAATTTACGCTTACATTGTTTGATTCAAACCAAATAGTAGTCATTGAAATATACGTAAAGCTGTTTCTTAGCCTGTTCGGCCACAAACTTTCAAAGGTTAAAATAAAAAAAAAAAATGGTTCATTATTAGGCATCGGAAAAATAATGCATTTCACTCTGGCAATTTTGAAATCACGTCCAGACATAACAGTAATTTATTTTTTTCCATAAACGTAAAAAGTAAACCTTAAAGCGGCAAACTTGCGATTGTAATAATATTGCATTTCTATAACAGGCTTTATGAATGCGCTGCAAAATGGCGCAGCAGCACATCAATCTGCGCACAAGAATGGACGTCAGCCTCATTTCGTCGGGAGCTCAATGGGAATGGAAAATATCTTGAGATGTTAGCGCTGGGTGCGCTCCATTATTCCGGTGTGATATTATTGGTGCCAGACTTTAATATTCAAATCACAATGATTTGCACGATTCTCGCGTCGGTCGGATGTCTTACGCGCAACAGTCAGTCTGTGGTGGAGCCAGCGCAGCAATTGCTGTTGTTGCACGAATGGGCAGACTCGTCCGGGTAAGTACCACGACCTCACAGAACACCGGCGTGAGGTGGAAGTATAATACTTTCGCGTTTCGTCCGGTGAGTGAGGTAGCCGGAGGCCAATTTTCAAAGGGTTGTCAACAGGAAACAACCTTGTGTGTAGCAGAGGTCCATGGGCATTTAACATCATTTGAACCGACTCACCGTCGCTCTCTTGGTATACATAAAAAACTTCTTTCTCTACTCTACTTTTCACATAAAAAAAGAATCATTAGTGTAATAATTTATTCGGATGCCTAGGTAAAAAAGGAGTCCTCTCAATTTGAGTGCCTTCGATGTACTGGGCTAGACATCAGAAGGGACGAGCTGAAAGCCCGACCGCCTGCGGCAATAAGCTACAATAACGTCAGCGGTGTGCTCAGATGTCCGTTATGCGAGCGAACATTTGTTAACAAAATCGGTTATGTGAGCCAACGCTTGAGCGCATGAACGCTTACAACACGCTAATAACGGTAAGGAAGTAGTAGTAGTATTCGGATGGTTTATGTGCATCAAACAAACCGTCTTACATTTTTTTATTAGGCACGCAAACAGCGTAATATATATTAAAATTTCTGTGTTCTAACCCATAGGGCAAATTCTTATATGCCTATTAAAGGTATACATTTAACTAGGGGTCTCACCTTAAGTCCTTGAGCATTTTTGGGGCGGAGTCGTTTGCGGTGATGATCGTGTGGAAGGTGTAGTTCTTGGCAACAGGATCCCCATGAGAGCGTATGTGCTGGTACCACGAGTACGCCCTAAGGAGGATGAACATAAATGAAATTCCTCAGAGGAATAGATAGCCCAAAAACTGAGAATGTCGATGCGTGTCCAAACCATTATTATAATGCATAATTTGTTTTATTAATTGACGAATCAGTTGCACATTTGCTAGATACTAAATTGGGTGCCGGATGTCGTGGGTTCGATTCCCACACGGGACAAGTATTTGTGTGACAGATAAATGTTCCGGATCTGGTTGTTTTCTTCCCAAGAAAGGACGTTCTTAAAAAAACCTAGCAAAAAACCACCTACAAAATGATTCATATGTTCCACCTAAGGGTAGAAGAATAATGATTATTAGCTATAATAGCCATTTATTCTGATGTGAAAGACAATTACAGATTTACATTACATTCATTACAAGACTTACATAGAATCACTGATAATAAAGAAGTGTTCTGCATGCATAAAAAACGAAATGACGTAGATAAAAACTTAAAATAATGTAATGGTATCTTACCTTTCCACGAATATTAAATACACATATTAACTAAATCCCAGGACTTACGGGACTAATTTCAATAACAATAAACAGTTAAAGAGTTGTCTTTTATTATGGTAAAAATCTTTTGTATTAAACTCTATGACTTGAAAACATTAAAAAAATAACAATACAATAAACTGTTTAATAAAACTTTCTGGGTGGGATAGCGAACAAGACTAAGACCACTTAATTAAAAACAAAACCGGTTCAGGCATTTCACAGAAATGTTATGTACTTGATATTTTATTAGAAAAACGCTTCATATATACCGCCTCGTATATCTCGCTTTTGAAGTCATTTTAAAGAGAATGAGAGATATTTTTGTATTTCGTTTTGCAAAGAAAATATGTTTTCCTTCACGGCGTTTAGCAGAAACACTCACCTCTTGGACGGCGATATTAAAATTGCGATGATTTTGGCCGTCGGCAGAAGAGCGTGGGCGCGCCTCGGCACCAGCTCGCCGTCAAAGTAAGTGGCCGACTTCTCGAACGACATCTGAGTGGAGTTGCCCAGACTGGCCGGGAAGAAGTTCAGATACCTGGACGGAGTAAAGCAAATAATTGTTATGGTCTTCGATCATAATCGAGTAACGTACCAAAGTTATGATGACGACGGTACAAATAAAAAAAAATAAAAAAAATAAAATATCTTAGGACACATTTTTACACAACATTCTCTAGTCCCAAACTAAGCAAAGCTTGTACTATGGGTACTAGAAAACTGATAAACATACTTAATCATACTTTTCTTTTATAAATAAATACATATTATACATATATTAACACCCAGACACTAGAAAAATACTATTGTTCATCACACAACATTTATCGAGTAGTGGGGATCGAACCCACACCCTCCCACCAACTACCCCCATTCGGATCGTATTGTCAATGTAGTATTTTACCACTTTATTGAGACGGACTTTCTTAATCGGTGATAAAAGAACTCTTCAAGATTATTATAGACATTGAATAAAAAGTATTTGTAAAAAATCTCAATACAATTATATTTTTTCTAGAAGATTAGTAGGTAGTCTGTCTATGTACTAAAAAGGCTAATTTTTATTTTTGTATTTAAACTCTATGTTTTTTTTGTATGACAATCGCTGTAAGTATCGACGTTTTCACTTACCAGTCAAGGCCCTTCAAGTAGTTGTTGTTGTTGAAGAACTGCAACTCCTCGTAGGTGGTAGGGCTGGGCAAGTTGGCTACCAGAGCCGGGTGCATCGAGAGGAAGGTGTACAGCGCTGTGCTGCCGGTCTTCTGGGGACCGATGACCAGCACCCGAGGCAGCGTTTCGCACCATTTGCTCTTCGACCAGATGCGTCGGTGGCGGGGGTCATCGCACGGGTTCTAAGTTCGATGCCAAACAACGGTTACCTCCAATTGTAAATTTTTGTAGATACACGGACATAAACTTTCGGCGCTGCGGGATTCTAAACTTCGTCTTCTGGTTTTTGTTGAGTGCGGAGACTAGCATTAAAAAAATTGATGCTGAAATTTTAAAAGCAATGGCGACATTTCTCGTTACAAATGTTCATCTTTGAATATTCTTTGTAAGGTGTTATATGCTGTAAAAACAGCACACTAAATGGCGCCACAAACATTGCTAAAATTGAAATTGAAAGAACGTAGATAGATGACAAGGTTTTCGTGCCGTGACTTTATCGGCCGATTAGTTTAGTAGATTAAGCGGGAAACCAGTAGACGCAGGTTTCAGTCCCGCAGCGCCGAAAATTTTTGTTGGTTTCATTTTAAGTGACAAGCACTAAAAATGGTAATTAATCCTAAAATCAGTTACGTCATTTGTATTTGTACCAGAAATTAAACAGATAATAAGGTAAATATTTCATTTTAGCGTCAACCTCGTTCTATGTTAATAAAGAACACAGATGGAGGGCTGGCATAAAATTTGGTGTAACGCACTTTGCTTGATGCAAGCGCTCTTTATTGCCGTACTTTTTTCAGATTTATTAGTTCATTCAAACGAACAATATAATATAAATATTAATACGTTTTGAAATCAATGCAATGCGCTCTTCGTTTCAAAAACACCATCACTTCATGGTTCAGTTAAATAATTTCTCAGCATTAGTAATATACAAAAACCAAAAAGTATATTGTCATAGTCACAAACTTTTGGGCATCTAAATAGACAATACACAATATGTGTTTTGATGCATCAAAGGGCCTAAGCTATAATTATCCCTATTGAGATTCTCCAGCGACCGATCTATCAGTTAGTGGTCAAAGGTTCCTATGCATACGCTCTACTGGACGTTTCATCAATCAAAATCAATAACCAGAACCTAGCGAAACGATTGAAAGACGTACATCACCAATTTCTAATATGAAGTATTAATATTAAAGATTGCCGAGACGCATTTACAGCTTACAACTTAATAAAAAATTAATATAAAATACGTTTTTCACTGTGGTAGGGCCACGCCAGTCTGTCATGGGCAGGTCCTATGGGCGGGTAAAAATAGCACGGCCTCACAGAAGACCGGCGTGAAGTGGAAATATTCTTTTGCGTTTAGTCTGGTGAGTAAGGCAGCAGGCGCCCAGTATATTATACAACACATCTGCAACCCTACGCGTGCTGCAAATGTCTGTTAACTTCAGGTGAACTGCAGACATCCTTGCCACCATCTCACATAAAAATGTTTCTGTTTTGTTTATTTTAAAAACTTCGAACGACCTGAATAGTAAATATCGATAGCAAAAAGGTTAAACATTAAAAGGTAAGTATTTTAACAACAATGCGCGGATTTCTTTAAAGCAACGGCAAATGTTCTCTCGCGATGACGGTGCACTCTAAATCCAGAAATGTAATGGACGACGACTTTATGCATCGAGCTTTTTATATAATGCTATACTTTTACAAAACATAAAAATGACAAAACATCCACCGACAACAACAAGCCTTGCTGTAAGATGAGGTTATTCTTTGTTCTCGGGACGCTTCTCATTTATAAAATGCACATGAAAATTATATGAAATAACTTTCCAAGGCAACTTTTAGTAACAACCATTAAGCGTGCACTGGTCTCCTCTCCGACATCACAACAAAGTCGTTTACAAGTACAGTTTATCAAATCGAATAAAATCATCTTCATTTGCAGAAATATGATTGATAAAGTTTTCCAACATAAACATACATAGTTCGCCTCATTGGCATACGAATACCTCATAAACATACAAATTTTAAAATTAAAAATTTCGTTAATTAGAATCAATTTGAAACAAAATTTAATCTCATTAACATTCCATAACAATTTGTTGATTATCGTCAATACTGTTAATAATAATTTTATTATGGAGCCACATTTCTCGAATTCCTCTCGGAGTTTTATTTGATGTTTTAATAAACATTATATGCATTTTATTGTTAACTGTCCTGCATTTAGATATTCTTAAGTGTTTTGCCTCTTGACCTAAATCCAGAATTGCATATCATCATTATTTACAAGTTAAGTAAAAAAAAAAATAACAAAATAACAAAAAGAACAAGACCGCAGATTTTCTTGCCGGTTCTTCTTTGTGCAGGTCTAGTTTAGTGAACCGGTGGTAGATTTTTTGTTGACGTTCAATAAGAGCTTAAGTTACGCCTATATTGAATAAATATACTTTGACTTTTACTTTAAGAAATTATCTATAATATAAAAATTATATATAACATAAAAAATGCGTGTGCACTTTATACACGCGTTAGAAGTTATACTTCTTTAGCGGAACAAGATAAAAAACGACACAAACAATAGAAAAAAAGCTATTTAATACATTGAAAGTTTTATTATAACGCATTATCTAGTTAAATAAAGTTTATTTAAATATCACAAAATAAATATCGTTAATACTGTTGTCAGTTCTCATGGAAACATACGTAGATGTCTAGCTAACTTCAGGGTGTCGATTTTTCGTTTCGGTGTGCGCGTTTTTCGTTTTTCCCTAACGCGCCAAAAGAAAAATAACTTCAAAAATGTAATATGAAAAAATTCGTTGTTTATAATACGCGACGTTTCGGTTGTCACTCGACAGCTAGTGAAGTTACAAAAACATTGACGAGAGCTTGCGCAAATATATCCTAACTATTAAAGGCTAGAGAGAAAATCCATAAACATAGTTTCATTTAATATAAAAGACATACACGTAAAGCTTCAGAAGCATTGACACGAAAACACGTGTCAACAAAGCTGAAAGCGTGAAAAGTTTCGGCGCGACAACGTCATTTTGTCATTTACGAGAGTACGTATTGGCGTATCTCGTTCGGGGAATCCATCCGCAAATTGAATCAAGGGCGGTCGCCGGTTTGTTCGGGCAAATATTTTAATTTGAAGTGTATATATACTCTGTGGTCATATGGTTTGATGAAATGTAATTACTATCCGTCAATAATATCCTTTCAAGGAATCAAAAATACTAATTATTATATTTATTTTCTATATAAAAAATATAAATTGTATAAAACTGGACATTATTACACACATGGGACATTATTACACACATATACACGAATGGACAGGCTCGTCCGTCCGACCATAATTTAAAATATAGGATAAGACGCTTTGTAGCACAAAATAAATCGGCCAGATTATCAGGACAAGTTTGCTTTATCTCTCGAAAATTGTTATTAGAGTGACATAAAAATGGAACTGCATTTATCATTCAAAGTGCCGGTATTTTACAAAAAATTCTTGAAATTGCAGTAAGGAATTCTTATTTGAAACACAACACAACAAAATTTTACGCTTAATCGATAATTGGACGAGACTTGGAAGTAAAGTTATAAAGGGGCGTCATGTTCAGGCGCATTTCGTTCCAAGAAAAAGAAGAAAGATATAACGCAGAAAAAATGAGAAAGAGATCTATACATTTATATCTAATTCCAGTTTAGGCTGCAATGATTGACAACGAAGGACCGCACAAACCGCTTTAATCATTATTTAAGATGTCAAAATCAATTCACTCAGTCGAAAGTTAATAAAGTACAGTGTAAGTAAAAAAAAATACAGTGTAATTGAGAACCTCCTACTTTTGAAGTCGGTTGAACTTTTTTCAAAGTTGTACAAACAAAGTGAGTTGAAGAGGTGCGGGGAACCGCCCTCAGAACCGAAGTTCCTCAACTGCATATATAAAAAGTCCGAAGGACATGTTAATGTGATTCATGTCGTGAATTTAATTTCGACCTTACGTTAAGGTTTTGAGTTCGCGTAGTTAAGTTTGCCGGTAATATTTAAATCATTCGTACAGTGTCCGCCATGTTTGTCATCAGACAAATGAAAGAAACGGTTTAAAAAAATAGCTTTAAAGCCCTCATAATAAAGTCTAAATGATATTAAACCGCGCAGTCTTCTGCTCCATAACAGTTTGACGACTTCTGCAGAGTGTATCTCAACCACAAACAGCGTAAAATAAGCTCTTTCATAAGATTGCAACAATCCAAAAAAAAACTTGTGGAGAGTGAAGTAGCCGGAGCCCGATTTATTAAAAGGTGGCAACGCATCTGCAACTCTACGGGTGTTGCAAATGTCTGTAATGTTATGTTATCACTTAAGATCAGGTGAACCGCCAACTCGTTTGCCACTTTGTCACATAAAAAAAACCAGTACGATTCGAGCGCTTACCCCCCACAGCGGATTTAGTTCGTCCGGCCGCAGCTGGAAGTACTTGTTGGCCAGGGCAAGGGGCGGCGCGGAGGCGAGCCTCACGTTGGTCCAACAGCGCAGGAACTTCACCACGGACTCGAACGTGTACAGCGCCAGCCGGTCGTTGCCGTAGTTCGACATGTGCGTCATGAAGATGTTGATCTAGGGAATGTGATACAATCGTATTGTACACGCAACAGGTTTGATATTTAGTCGCTTCACCGCAGTGTTTTCGCTTTTATCGAAAGCCCTGCGCAAAGCTGCAACGGACGCAGGCATCGGGGAATTGGGACTTTTACAGGGAACTCTAATTCATTTATGATTAGACATTATGATACGCCTAAGTTACATTACGTACTATCATTCTCTTGCATGCGTTAAGTGTTCATTAAAGTGTTTATAAAAGTTTTTTTTTGCATAGAGAACGACAATCATTATTTATAAGAAGATAATCCATGGAATCTCTTCATGCTGTGAATGTCTTGAAAGATTTACTTTATATTCATACAATATTCTTGATCATCATGAAATCCCATTATAAAACATATCAACCTAAACAGAAACGCAACTGTAATAACTCTATGCTATCTATATTATAGAATCGTCTCCAATATTGGAGACGAGCCGTTGCCTTAAACATGAACATATTTTAATATTATAACGTCGTAAGAATCCGACATGAAACATGCACTATGTGGAGCAATTAAAAGATAACACTTGTAAAGTGAGAAGAACTGGCAATGTAAAAAAATAAAGTGCCATTGGAAGCGAGTGTTATACTTAAAAATAAATAACGACATTACAAAAACTATAATAATTTGGAGAATAATTGCTCACTAATTTAAAAATAAAACTTATTAATGCCTGCGAATATTCCGCACTTTATTGTAGCAATGAATTGACTTCAGGTTGTAAATAGCTTCTTTATTAATATTAAATTTAAAACAAATTTTTTGCCATTAACTGTTCTTCAGAACGATGTTTCTAGCGTTAATTTTGTAAAATTACTCGGCGGGATAAGCAACACCTCTGAGAATTAATACAAATATACATCATGTTTATATTTAAGTTTCGATTGACCGAAAGCAAGCTTTCCATATCCATCATGTAAATATCTTCAATAAAAAAAATTTTTTTTTCGTTCAATCGGCTTAACACGAAAGTTGGGGGCGAAGGGCATTGAAGCCCGCGTCACTGTTTCTTTAAATGGAACGATTTGGCCCAACTCGCAATTCTTTTATACGTTTTCCTCGTGCAACAGGTACGTGGCCTTTTTTAACATATAATTGCTCCGACAGTTTTGGTTTTGTCCGCTTCCCGGGCGTACAACAACTATATGAACAATTTTACAAAGCGTTTGATACAAAACTATGTAGAGGATAGGTTTAGTCAAAAATAAACGTATTAAAAAGCCATTTGAAAAGCAATGATTGTTGCTTATTGAAATTTACTAAACAAAAGTTATACAAAACTTAGGCAAGCAAAATAAACAGTTAAGAACGTTCATCTCTGTTAATGAATGAAACGTGGTAAAGAGTTATTGTATGTGATTTTATTATCTAATGACAGCAACAAATTAAAGACACACAGGGTGTTGTACTACTGAGCTCATTGATTGTACTTATAAAATTTTAAGTATTAATTGCAAATCTTGTATTAACTGATGTTTTTGCTTTCAGTCCCGAGACTATTAAAGCTTCATCTGACGCAGAACCGGTGGGCTAGCCAGAACCCAGGAGGTTGGGCCCTCCGCTGTGGGTAGGGCCGCGCATGTGCTCATGCGTGCGTTTAACTACGACATGTCATCTAAGGGCCATCGAAGTTGCGGTGCGGACCGAGACCCCGATGGCCGTCGACTGTGTTTTTAGATAATCGGTGGCTGGGGGAGGTGAGAACCGCCCTGGAACGCGGGTGTACCTTGTGTACGCGTTGTGTTGGTCTCGCCGTGCTCGGAGGCGAGGGCGAACTAGTGTGTTTGTTGTTGCACTAACTGTGGGTGTAGTGTTGTCCGGCGGGACCCCCGGTAGTGGGTCCGGCGTATCTAAGTCCCCTTCCGGTCGATGAGGACGTTTCGCGGGCGACGCATGTTGACGTTCGCGTTTGTGTCGGGTTGGTAATTTGCTGCGCTTACCACCAGAGGGTTGGGATGATGTTCGGCTCTATCGAAGAACCGTTTGGTCAGGTCTTTAAAATATTCGCGAATCGTCGGGAGTCTGCAAAGTCTAGTTCATGGATTGTCTCTATCGACTCGATGTCGAGCGAGACCTCCCTGAATAACATTATGTCTAGGACACTCGGTGACGCGTGCTGGTAGTTGTCCACCGTAGGATACCTAGTGGGAGTCGCGGGAGCGACTATACTAAAATTTAGGTTATCGGATAAGCTAAAGAGATGCTTTCCGTTGTTATTTGGGATGCTGTTGGTGTCCCATGAGCCGTGTTTGCAGTTTAGATCTCCTGCAATTATCACGGAAGGGCCTAAGTTAAGAAGCGTATCTAGGTCGCTTTGAAGTAGGGTTCTATTCCCCGAGAGGTAGGCTGAGACTAGTATAAGCGGCCTGTGGCCGGTGAGCGCTAACCTACACGCGGATGCCTCTATTTGACTTAGCTCTGGAATGTCGAGCGGGCAACAGTGCAAGGACCGTTTATAATAAATTAGTGTGCCTCCCAGACGGTTTGCTAACCGGTCGTGGCGGACAATATTGTAATTTGCGATTCTGGGATCGCGTACACTAGGTTTCAAGAATGTCTCTTGCACTAGGAAAATATCTACGTTATAATCGCGAAGGAATTCCGCGATTTCATCCCTTTGACCCTTTATGCCGTTTGCGTTGAAATACGAAACAACCAGAGCCCGAGGTTTTGTTCTACCTGCGGTTGTACTTCCCATTAAGGTGTTTTTATGGGTCTAATTAACGACGCGGCGGAGCGCGGTTTTATTGCGCGGACTATTGTTTTTTTATGGTTGGCTCGTAAAAGCCCAAAGGGCTTCCACAAGCGTTTTGTGTTGGCTAATTGCCCTAAGACGCTCGTAGCCAGATGTGGCGGCCGCTATTTTAGCGGACAATACGGCGAGTTCCTGCCTATTGATTCTATCAAGTAAGCTGCAAATATTAGCGATTTGCGCGAATGCGAATTGCGCGTCCTTGTTTTCCGCGAAAACTGACGGAGTTGGCTGCACCTGCGGCCGCGGCACCGTTTGAGAGGCGGGCAGCTGTTGTGCGATCGGTCGTGAGGCGACCGGCGCGGTTACCTGCGCGGCCACCTGGGGTTTCGCCCAGGCGTTTGTGACGGGTACGGGCTCGGGAATGTATGTAACGGGCGCGGGTTTGGGCAACGTAGACTTCGCCGGAGATTTTCTCGCGGGAGTTTTCGGGGCCTTAGCGCAGCCTCTATAACTAGCCAGATGGCCGGTTGTGTGACAGTTTACGCAGTCCGGTGGATCTGCGCAATCTTTCGGCCTCGTGCACTCGGTTGTGCCGTGGTCACCGGTGCATTTGACGCACCTTGGGTGAGCGAAGCAGTTATTGGCCGTGTGGCCAAAATGTTGACAGTTGTGGCACTGTGCCACAACACCTAATTTACGTGGGGGCTCGATGACTAATTCACTGAGCCCACAGACCCTCTTAAGGTTGAAAATGGCCTTACCTTCCGGGGAAGGGTCCAGTTCCACCATGACCATGTCCATAGGGACACGGGTGCGAGGCTGCCTGAGATGACGCACGGCGTGAACAGGGTATCCCTGAGTGCGGATGTCGACCTTAGCCATATCGACATCCGACTCTTTTGGGACGCCCTTAATTACGACCCGAAGTTTACGTTCTTCGGGTAGTGAGTAGGTGTGGAAACCTACCTTAGCTTCGCGCAAGTATTTCGTTACGCGGCGGAAATCGTCCGAAGAATCGAGGTATACGCGGATACCCATATGCGTATTCTTGGACCGGGGGTCTCGTATGTTATGGCGTTCGAACCATGAACATACTGATGCCACTTTGCCTTTTCTTGGATTATAATTGGCGGCGGTGGCTTGATTTTTCGCTCGGAGGCGAATGTCGGTTTCGACTGGGCAGTCGCGGCTGCCTTTTTGGCGGGCGTCGCGGTGAGACGGTTTGACGGGGCGGCCTCGCTTTCGTGGTCGCTGTCCGTAGCGGGGCGTTTCTTGCCCTTTTTGCGCGATTTGACGACGGTGAAGCCGTCGGCGTTCGCGTTGTTAGCGGGGGTCGTTTCGACCTGCATGTCTGAGCCGCCGTCCGATTGTGAGTCGGGAACGACAGCGCGGAAGGGGGCCGAAATTGGTTGCGCGGAAGGCGCGTTAGGATCGATCGCGGCGGCGGAGGTCGACGCGACGGACGTTTCGATAGTCGCAGAGGGCGACACAATAGCTGGCGCAGAGGGCACCGGAGATGGCGGCGAGGCGGCAGCCGGTGAAGCCGGACTGTCGCTAGAGAAGTCGACGACGATGCGTCGTTCCCTCGCGAAATTCAAATATTTTACCCATAATTCGGGGCATTCTTGACGCAGGAATTCCTCTATGAGGGAACCCATGTCGACGCTTGAGCCTTTGGGGCTTGCGCCCCGCCGGTGTGTGGTTTACTAAATAGGCCTCCCCACCTTGCGGCAGGGAGGTGTGTGCCTAAAATTAACCTTTAATCGCCTGCGCTTTAGGTGCGCTAGGGTGAGTACCTAGCTGTCGCCTAATGCAACAAGCACACAGGTAAAAATTACAATGCCGCCTCTGAGACGAGAAATGTGTGTAGAATTCTACTTACGAACAGGAACCTGCCTACGAGCACAACACTACACTAACACTATCCGCTCGGAAGTCGGGCAAAGTTTTTCTTCGTTCTTCTATAATGTTTCTTCTTTCTTCTATAACTTTTCTTCACTCTTCTTGCTTGAGACTTCCCTAACCGTAGACCGCGAAACACGACAACGATGAGGCAAGCAGTGCACACCAAGAGATAAAAGAAATAATATAAGTAGCAACAACGGTTGCAAAATGGCTTCCGGGTCGGTTGGCATGGGCCCTCCGGCTCAGAGTAACGTCCGTTCCGTGTGGAAGCACGAAGCGGAATGTAATTGCAAATGTTAATAAGGCAGAGTCACAGTGTCCGGATTAATTTCAATATTCAATAACTAATAGCATGATAATTTTGTGTTAAAAGTTAACGTATAGTGTAATATATAATGTGTCAAAAGAGCAACTTTTATATCCGATTGGGAGTGGAAATTTTGTACACGACGTGTTAGTTAACTTTAGTGGTCTAACCGTTAATTTTTACCGTAGCCAAATTTTACGTGGTCTAACCATACGGGATTCCTCGTGCGTTTTTCCCTGTAATAAATGGTGTACGAATGACTGCGCGTCACCATAGCCGTGACATTTTCGCAGAGGAGGGACACTCGCCCTCTAGTCGCGAACAAAAACGGATTAATGTTGCTGCAGGACAACATTAGTTTGATTTGGGTTCGTCCAAAATCGATATATCACGTTGACACGGATATGGGTGGACCAATGTGTCACGGAGATCGAAAAAAGTTTATGTGTAACTTTAAAAGAGTACATTTTCCTATCCCTATTTTATTCAGTGACAAAATTTAAAAAAAAGTCAAGGGCTACACATACACGGCTGTTGGGAAAAGGCATCCTATATACATAGGGTATTAGGGCAAAGTCCACCACGCGACCCAACTGCGGATTGGCGGACTTCACATTTTCGAAAATATGCAGGTTTCATCACGATGGTTTCGTTCACCGCGGACCTATCACGTGGTCATAGGTCCGCGGTGCACGGTCAGCACTTAAAATAAACAATTTCATTGTTGCCGGCACCAGGGATCTCAGGTTGCTCGAGTATATGAAATTAAAGGCGAGCCCTCGGACACTGAACTATCACAGATCTTGAACAAAATTGAAAACACAGGAATAATTGTATAACAGCATTCGGTATTGTTCAAGTGATGACGTCAGTTTATTGGCAACTATTATACCTCTGCGGTTCACATTGCGAGTGAGGAAACCAGAGCTCACTCTTTAAAAGGTGTAAACGTATCAGCCATGCGTCGGGCATTGTTGATATCCATGAGCGGCGGTAAACACTGGACAGTGGGTTAATCGCCTTTTTTATTCTTCTTATGAAAACAGATAAGTTTTCCTTCGTTATAAATTTTTAATATTATATATTTAACAATTTTATTGGTGTCGGCGCTTATTTTGACAATATAACTTATGAAAGCCTACATACATTTTGGCATTCTAAAATGTTCCCGATCCTATCACTCCACACTGTAATGTTTTCGAGTCAACAACTTTGCTTTACATATTTCCAAATTATAATTTATCACCACACAAAACGAGAAGCCAATGATGTTAAACGCTACATTGATGAACTAGCGGTATTATAGCCGCATTGCAAGTAAGGGATCTGGAATGATTAAAATCATGTGTTGTGAGTTTTGGTACGTTTTGTATTTGTGTGACAACAAACGGCATCAGAAAAAAAACAAATTGATATATATGAATGCGAAATTTTTATATATTTATAGGGTCATTAAAATTATTTCAAAATATTCCGGATATCAGCGCGATCTGTGATGTCAGAATTGTTGATATAAGTTATATACTGCCGAAATAAGCGGTGCGAGCACAGGTAACAAAACTAAGTTTTATAGAGTATATTGAATTATAAGAAAGCGCCCGGGCACTGAGCTAGACGTTACAGAAAAAAATTACGATTTTAAAGAAAAAAAAGGACAAACCTAGGTCGAGCAGGTGATTTCTAAAATTAAATGTGCGTAGTGTAACACATGCAAACTAATTTGCATACGTTTGAAACTTCATCATACAGCGTCCATTCGAACTGTGACAGCATTGAGCGCGGTTCTCACCGCTCCCAGCCACCGACAAACCAAGCACAATCAACGGCTATCGGTGTCACGGTGCGCACCGAACCTCGATAGCCAGTGGCCCTACCAACTGTGGAGGGCCTCAAACCGGTGGGTTCCAACCAGCCCATCGGTTCTGCGTTCGATGAAGGTTTTATAGTGTCGGGACTGAAAGCATTAATAACAGTTACAAAAAAAATAATTGGACTGATCCGTCCAAGCTCACCGGATTGTTGATAACCGTCTGGAACAGCTCCCCTCCCTGTATGGAGCGGTCGAGCCGCTGCCTCCCGCCAGGGTAGCGTTCCAGCAGCAGCGTGTGCGTGAACAGGCCGCACGTCTGACGCGGGAGCACCATCACTCCCCTATGTCGGAAACCCCGGCGCAGCCTACACATAGAACATTTGAAATTATTCGCTCGAACGTTAAAGCACGTAGAAAGAACGGACGGAAGCCTTTCGGCGCGGCGGGAATCGAACCAGAGTCTTCGGGATTCACGCCCACACGCTTTAACCGCTAAGCTAAACGGCTGATTCCAACAATTTAACGTATTTTATCTACATTGTTGTTTCGAATTTTAAGTTGTGTCAGGCGCATGTAGTATCGTTATTTGCTTTACAGCAGACAAACAATTTTAAATATCCTTTTACAACGATTCGAACGAGAGATGTCGCCATTTCTATTTGAATTTTTTAATTTTTTATAGTGCTAATTTTTTTACTTAAGATGAAACATTAAAATTTGTGGACTTTTCACCGCTGCGGGAATCGAACCCACGTCTTCCGGATTCACGCCTAGTCGCTTTAACTACTAAGCTAAAGGCCATAAATTATTCATTCGTTCCAAACTTCTTTTGCTGCAGGTTGTTTTGTTCTTTGTAGGGCCACGAAGCATTCTCTGCTGTCGCCCAAACGAGAAAGTTCGGTGAAGTTTTACGACTTCAGAGAAGACCGGAGTGGAGTGCAAGTGTTTTACTTTCCGGCTTCCAAGATACAGGCATCATCGTCTAGTTTGGGCGACACAGTGTATATTTTTTTATGTCTCTCACTGTTATCAACCTTAAGCAAAACGACAGTATTGGTACAACTATTGGTAGAAACAAATATTTACTATTCTGCGTTTCGTTTACGAGCGATTTAACAGGAGTACACTTTTTTAAAAGGAGGCAACGCTATTGCAACCCTAAGAAGATGTGGCAGATGGACGGCGGTTATCACTTAGCATAATTAGTAAGGTTATCGGTTATCACTTGGCTTTATAAAATAGCTGAGTGATACAGAATAGAGAGTGAATAGTGCGGTGATCCAGCTTATGAGCTGGTTCCATTACGAATTCCATTCGAATCCTTTTAAAATGGCGGCGTTAAAAGGGAACAGAACCCGTTTCCTCGCAAACTTTCGCATTTATAATATCAGCGTGGTTAAAGGGATAAGTACAGTGAACGTCCTGGAAGTTTTTATATGTACAGGTGAAGGGCGGTAACTTAAATATTTGATTGCGGATTACGTTTTAAAAGGCTGTCATCGTATCTACAAACCCTCGGGTGTTGTAGATGTACATGGGCGACGGTAATCACTTAACATCAGGTAAACCGCCTGTATATCGATTCATAAAACGCTGAGGTCAGATGTAACAAACATTAAAAAAAAACACGTGTGTACCTACGTACACAATTTAGATGTTTCATATCTACATGTATGTTATCAACATAATTATCGAAATGACCCTTTCCCATTAGCCACATTCATATCGAATTTAAATAACAGTTTGCTTAAAATACTGACCCGGTCCCAAAAACTGATTAAATAACGACACACGCTGTGTTGCATTGTCTTTATCGGGTAATTAAAACAAGTTGCTCAATTCGGCACTGGACTGTATGACGTATTCCCGTGTTGTCGTAGGAAAAAAACACCGCCTGTTATAAAGTGAACTACTCATCCACAAATTATCTCGTAGCTGTTTTACGATTCGTGTTATCATAGGAAAAAAAAACTTCGTTTTATAAACATGACCTACTCACTACTACTTATTAAACGATTAGCTATCTCAGTTTATATTATTGACTGTTGTAAAATAACTCAAATAAAAATGTTATAAAGCGTTTGAAAACTGGTTCATCAATCATTTAATAGATTTATTAACCACTAGCTGTTGTCCGCGACTACGTCTGCGTAGAATAGGCTCAAGGCGTAACATTTAGACAGAAAGACATTAATTTATGTAAAAAAAATGTATATAAATTATTGCCTATGTTTTATTCTGATGTATAAGCTATATTATTGTAAAGTTTCATTAAAATCCATTCAGTGGTATTGGCGTGAAAGAGTAACAAACATCCATCCATACATACAAACTTTCGCCTTTACAGTATTAGTAAGGATATATTATAGTAAGGATATAAGTAAGGAAGTAAGAATGAGCCTGACTTGTTTTGACAGAATCCTTTTAGTCATGCTGTAAAGACCCCTACATTATACTCGAATAAGAATACTGATACTGGCATTTCGTAATATGGACACTATAGGTAATTCATAAACATACTTTTCTTTTGTAGACGAATGCGTTTTATAGACATATACACACTATGTTTACCACATGGATCGAATCCACACCCTCTAGCGCAAGAGATAGGTGGTTCATTATCTACTTCGCGAATTAGGTCCTTACACAATATAAAGTAAAGTAACATCCTATACACATCCCAGTGGTGGGAAACTGCCTCCTCTGTGCAGAGGGCATCGAGGTATAGTCCGCCACGCGGCCCCACTGCGGATTGGCGGTCTACACATAATATCTTTGAAATATTTTTTTTTTATTTCGAAAATATTCAGATTACCTTACCTACCGTGAAATAATATCAACTTCAATTTTTATTTGTAAAATAAATTTTAAGTAACAAATTAGAAAAACAAAACAAATTTAAGAACCGGCAACAATTTCGCTGCCGGTTTTGTTTAATATTTACGGAAGAAAATGCCCCATTTCGGTGTAATGATTTATCATATAAATATAGCCCGTTTTATGAGCGTCGTAAATCTATATAAATGTAACGCTGCCGTGTGTCATTCGTTCACACGTTTTGGTATTGTAACGTGTTTTGAATATTAAATAAATGTTTAGAATGAGAAAAATATAAAGAACATATACAACGAGACTGACTAGTATTGTCCTTTCATTTTGATGTGAAACTATAAGAGGAAGATCAACATTATAGACCAGATGATGGTTTTTAAAAAGTTCAACGGTACGTCTATTGTGTGCTTTTATGAGATTTGAATGTTCTATTTAATAAGAAATAAACATAAATTAGTAAGGCACTGTATTTTTTGGATGTATTCATATTTGAAATTCGCTTACGCATAATTCACAGATTATTCTAGGATATGAAGGTCTTATATGAAATGCTCGTTCATTATACGATAACCTAAATATTTCTCTAAACATGCGTTTCATAATCTGACATATTACTAAGTACCTGGAGGACCTGTTTTTTTTTTTTTTTTTTTGGGTAAATAGTGAGTTTTGGAAATTACATTTAGATACAAATTACCGAGTAATGAAACTTGCATTATATTTTTCGATTTTACTGACGTAATAATAAGAAGATATGAACTGGTGTTTTTCACAAAAGAAAGAACTTTAAAAAAAAAGGGAAGAGAGACAAAATCATCTGGATGGACAAAAAATAAAGAAAGCAATGATCTGGAATCGAAAAAAAGTAAAAAAATAAGTATGTTAATGATCGTGACACGAACCATGGCCTTCTGTTTCACCGTTCGAGCTATTATAACATTTTTTTTTCGGCGAAATTTACCGTCTTATTCGAATGATATTTTTCATTCCCTGAAAACAGGGATAAAAGAACATTTTCTAAAAATGAAACCTAGCTAGATTGATTTTTCGCCCCCGAATCTACGAACATACTAAATTTGAAGACAATATGTTTGTGAAAAATGTGAGAATCAAAATGACCGCTGATAGAGGAAACTGGAAGGTAAGAACATACACATTTACGTATAGAAAACGCTGTCAGCATTAAGTTTAAGCATTAGTTTTAAAAATAAATAAAATAAATAAGAACATGTAATGACTGTGTGGAACAACAGCATCATTTAAAAATTGACGAAACTTTTTTCTGTTGTAAAATTCCGCCAGACCAACGTCGACGACGTATCGTATATTTATTAATTTCCTTCCGTCTGCCCTACGAACGGCCATTACCAGTGGCTTCGCTCGCTCGGCGTCAAGTTTTACGAGCGAGTTTTTTATGCAAGTACCCGGTACAGTCTGCCATTCCGCTTCCGCTCGCCGCAAGAACTACTGCCGCCGCTGCCCTAACTGGTATTATGGTCTTCTAGTATTAATTAATACCATTACCGCGAGACAAACATTCTAACATTTCACAGAAATGCACGGAAGCGGCCGTCCGTGACAAAAACGCCTTGTTCGTCTTTGAATATTCACGTAGCCGTTAACATCGGTGGTTGGTATGCCAAGGGAAAAATATCGGTAATTATTATTGACTTAAGGTTCTAAAATCATCATCATCATTCTCCCGCCCTTATCCCACCTAGGTAGGGTCAGCACAATATGTAAATTGGAATCACGGTTTGGCCGTGACTTTACGGCCGCCTGCCTGAAGAGTAAACCCACATTGGGAAACAAAACACCCAGATCCGGAGCAATTATCTATGGGTCATACAAATACTTGTCCCGTATGGGAATCGAACCCACGACCCCCAACGCCGAAGGCAGTAGCTTGACGATGCCACCGAGTCATCCTTCCTTCTTTACTACCTTACTAATATTATAAATGCGAAAGTTTGTATGTATGGATGTTTGTTACTCTTTCAAACAAAAACTACTAAATAGATCTTAATGAAACTACAATAATATAGCTTACACATCAGAATAACACATAGGCTATAGTTTATAAAGATATTGTGTGAATTGTCTAAAATATAGGTAATGATAAGTGTCAACTAAGTAGGAAAAAATTCAGCCATCTGCTATAGAGATACTTTGGTGTATAATAAAAAAATACTCATTGTTTTGGCCAACTCCTTTTGGCCGCAGGCGTGACGCCACGGATAACAGCCAGTTTAAATATTAGACACATTTGTTTGTTAATCATTTCAATCACCTGGCTGGCCTCAGGTGCGGGTACTCCTCGGTGCTGGTGACCCTCACGTCCCACACCTTCCTCCAGGCCTCGTACAGCGGCTCGTGCACCGGGTACACGCCGGAGTGGTGCGGCGACACGGAGTAGCACGAGTTGGTCGGGATCCCGTGCTCGATGGCGAACTGCTTGTTCAGCATCATCTCCGCCTCCAGTTGGGACACGTTGCTGTAGAGGTGCGGCTGCTGGTGGTTCCACATGTGGCAGAACCTGTTGACGGAACATCGGTGTGACTGTTATATATACGAGTCAGTAGTAAACTAAAAGTAAAGTGACAGCCTTTATAATATGTCCCTGTACAGAGGGTACAGTCCACAAAATAATCTAAAGTTCACATCTTCGAAATAATCTAAATCTTTTTTGTTATTATTTCGAAAAAATGCACGTTTCCTTTCCTTACGATTTTTTCCTTCATTGTTGAGCACGTGATAAATTAACAATTTCGATGGTGCCGGCACCGCGGATCGAACACAGGTTGCTGGAGTATATCTATTGAATTAAATGCGAGCGCCCGGACAATGAACTATCACGAGCCAGTAGCCATAATGGTTGGAATGGCAAACTTTTTCGCCCAATTTTCTCTGAATTCAATGTTAGCTGTGGAAATGTTGGATTATTTATTTTCTTTTAGATAGTAAAATGCACATTCAAAATATTTAGACACGGGACAGTTATATTTAAGTCATTTAGATTGACGGAAAGTATTTTATTTTACACAATTTATGCTTTTCATCCGGAAATTGAGATGAGATTATAGGATAACCACCACATGTTACTTTTTTAATATTTCTTTTATAATATTTGTGCAAAGTTGAATTACATCAGTAAAAAATGAAAATGGCAATGCAATGGCAACGACAAATTTTATGTAATATATTGTATATTATAAGAAATATATACGTCAAAACGTTAATGTTTGGCCAATATCTCGCCACGACAAATATATCATCCGCTGTCAGAGGGTCATCCGCTTCTACTTTTTAAACAGCTACTTGCAGGTAGAATTCATCCGATTCAAAACCATTATACACTACCAAATTGCAGTCGCTTCTGCCCATCGGTAGGCCTATACCTACCGCTTCAAGTTTTCTGAAAAGTATCGTGATGTTGACTTTGTCAAAGACACTGCTGAACTCAGTATAAACCGCGTCGATACCTTTATCCATTTCTAGGTATATATCAGACATAAAAACAACAAATTTAGTCTGGGTGGAGCCACATTCACTAAAAGCGTTTTGACAATCTGAAAGTTTAATATCCATAAATTTCGAAATAAAAGCGTGGATTGTTGACTCAAAATTTTTTGAGAAATAAGACAAAACTGATAAGGGGCGGTAATTTTTAAGGATCCGTACCCAAAGGTTAAAACGGGACGCTATTACTAAGATTGCACTGTCTGTCCGTTTGACTGTCTGTCTGACCGTCTGTCACCAGGCTATATCTCATGAACCGTGACAGACTGTTGAAATTATTACAGATGATGTATGTTTGTTGCCGCTATAACAATAACACTAAAAACAGAATAAAAAAGATTTACTTTTTACTTAATGATTTTTCCATTTTATAAGGAATAATAATTACGCGATTACTCAGTACGTAGAAGTATTCATAAATAATTTGTTACCATACACTCATTAAAAATTAATTCAATACGAAAAGCTATCCTACAACGTTCACTTCCGTAGTTTCGAGGAATCTTAAATATTAAAGTTGAAATTTACAGACATCAACTATGTATCTTACGAGTAAATAAATTTATAATAATTCTAAGAGCAATAATTCTAAGAGGCTTACAACATGCTCAAAGCAGACGGAAGTGTTGATAAATTATTCAATTCTAACAAATTGTGATTTATTAACAAACCGTAAGGTTCATTTTCGCATGAGCAAAACTTAAATACGCGTAAGCAACGTTTGTGACCTGCGCGCGTGACTCAATAAAAGGATCATAGGCATATTCAGCATAACACTCGTAACTACCGGTTTAATGAACAACTGGTTAAGTATTGTAATAGGATAGATTTTTGTTTGTAGCAAACACAGCCATATTTTCGCATGAACTTGAGTCGAAGTTTAGCAAGTCGTAAAAAACGTTACGTCGGCAGTCGAATAATAAAACAGGCAGTCTCAAAATAAAACTGAACGATCGCCGTGGGTGGAACAATATGACAGTCTACGATAGAATGACAATCGTAAGAATATTGTACAGCTGTATAAATAGATCAAACCGTAAAGGCTTATAGCAATCTTCTAGCGTGACAAATGAGCTGTTATCGAGGCGGGGTTGCTCGTTATTTAAGATAAAATTTCTAGGATAGAAACTGAGTGCAATTGTGGTGCAGTCTAATGCATAATTTTCGAATAAAATATAGGTAAACTAAATAGTTATACACACCCACAAACATTTATATAAATTCCCTACTGTAACTAACAGGGTGTGCAAGTTCAATGAACTCGTGTATTTGCCTTGATCTTTACATACCTTAACCGCGTCTTTCATAACTAGGCACACTTGCGGTTTGTGGGTACTGTTTTTGTCACCAACACTTCCGTCAACCCTTTAAACGTATTTAACTAATTCATAAGCTCTCATTTAACTTCATAATACCCAGCACACCTACATTTTTATAAAATCAGTAGCGAAACTTTGTTCTCGTGTTTTTAATGTTCGTTACTATCTGCTACTAGCACAATATATTGAAATAAATATATGAATAACATATTACGCACAACAGTTAAATAAATAACTTTATCGCCTATTATATGTACACTAGGTATTTTTAAATTTCCCACATCTGTGCTTAACAGTGAAATGTCAGCTAAATATATCAAGTGTCCATCCATGAACATTATAGATGTTTGAACGCATTCTTACCTAAGCATACCGACCTTACTACTACTGACCCATACAAGTGGAAACACAAACATACTTTCAGCCACCATTTTTCGTTCATGTTGTAGTTCTTTACTTATATTTTTTTTATGCGAAAATTTGCCAAACGAGCAGACGGGTCACCTGATGTTAAGTGAATACCGCCGCCCATGGACATCTGCTACACCCGAGGGTTACAGATGCGTTGACAACCTTTTGAAAATTGGGCTCCGGCTACCTCACTCACCAGACGAAACGCGAAAGTATTTGTCATACTTCCACTTTATTCCACTAGTGTTCTGTGAGGTCGTGGTACATACCCGGACGGGCCTGCCCATTCGTGCAACAGCCGAGGCTGCTGCGTGGCCCTACCACCGTTATACTTATAAAATGCTTATCTTTCGACCGGCGTGATCCTTCTGTGTCCGGGCTCTCTTAATTCACTATACTCAAGAAAGTTCAAATCGCGGTATCAGCACCAAAGAAATTATTAATTGTAAGTGCTGGCTTGTCACGTGCTCTACGGTGAAGTTTTCTTTCATCGTGAGGAGATCTGCATATCTTCGTAATAATGACAAAAAAATGTTTCGAAGATATGTGAAGTCTGCCAATCGATAGTGACGTTGCGTGGTGGGCTATGCCCTAACACCTTTTGTACAGAGGAGGCCTTTACCTAGCCGTGGGACATGTATAGGATGCTTTTCTTAACTTTTATTCTTCGACGGAACAAACATACTTTATTTGTTTACCCACATTAAATTTCCAAACAGAGGTACTCACCAAGTGAAATGCTCCCTGTGACGCAACAGGGCGTCGTCACCACGGTTCTCGAGTGGGGTCCCGTGGTGGTAGTACTTCGCGCTGAAGCCGAGATTGAACCTGAACCCGCTGACGAGACGCTGCAGAGCGGCTTGAGACGCTAGCAGGGCCGACACGTCCTCTTCATGGAGACGAGTGCCTTATAGTTGTAAAATAAAGCCAGACCTCGTCAGTTATTATTCATATACGGGCGAATTCAATATTCAATATACACATAGATTTGGTTACGGAAGATAGAACTTTGACGTAAGTATTACGGAGCTAATATCAAATACCAATCGTTAGCGACCAAATCTATCTGTAGATAGAATATTGAAACGGGCCGTTAGCCAATTAAAGACGGTTTTGTATTTTGTGTGGATGGCGTTGGGTAGTAAGTCCCAACGATCACTGCGACCTAGAAGATCTATTGTAATCTACACCTGGCAAACATAACTGTGGGATAACATTATGTGTTATTGTGTTGTTAGGACATTTAACCTACATAAATTTCACGTGGAACGCATTAAAGACGGTTAAATTACCACGCATTATACTTTGAAGAGCATAGCAATATTACTGCGTTTTTTATAATTTAAATCTCTTTAAGGGTTTGTCTGACTGGCTTGTAGGGAAAGTTTAAATCGGTGTATCCAGAAATGATTCTGTATACACCGACTTGCATGAGCAAAAGCGGTAAATAATTTGAGCACCCAGGGTGTTATTCCTAAGAACTCATCAACTAAACAGATAAAATAAAAGGTCATTGTGGTTTTCAACAGTTAACTAATTAAAATTAAATATTCAGGTCTACAGTACTCCATTAATTTCATTTACTTTTGTACGCTTAGACAATTATTTAGCAGTGTTAAAATTTAAAGGTAGGCACACCACAGTAGCATGTGGGTTCCTCAAACAACACGTTTGACATTTATTATTAAAGTTCTATGAATTAATAACATGTCGAAACGAGGCGTATTTGAAAATATATTCCTGGAATCATTAATAATATTCGATGTTATGATTACAAAAACTTTGTAAGCGATCACTCGAAATTCATAACGAATTCGTGGCTTGGCGCAACAAAAAAACCTGTTTTTCTGGTATGTGTCGTTTGACTCCTGTGAAAGCACTTGCAACCTATAAGCAGCCTTAGATGAGACTCCATTTGCTAATCCATTTACATATGTGTAAATCCATTGTACAAGTAACTTTTTTGCCTTTTAAATAAGTGCCTAACGTTATAATTGAAAATTCAGTTTAAGTTGAATAGGTCGTAAGCGGGATTTTCCGATGGTTAGTGATCACCACCATCCATTGTCACTTGCATCACCAGAGGATCTTTCATTAAGGATTAAGCTGATATCTTATAGGTCCCTAAATAGTTAAGTATCAGTAACTTGTAAAACCATCAACGTACCTCTTTCACCGACAAAGATGTCGTCAATGTCAACAAGGATCCACCGGTCCAGGCTCAGGCTCAACTGTCCATGGCTCAGATAGCTCAAGGCGTCTAAGAACAGCAGACGGTGCAACCAAAACTGCAGCCCGGAACCGAAAAGGACCCGTTGGACTCCGTCCAACCTTCCGTGATCTTGGATCACGGTCGCCAACGGTACCCGGTCTTCTGTGCGGAATTAATGATTTAGTTATACTGTGACAACTACCTCTTCAAACGTTATTAAGACATACAACTACATACTAATACTAGAAAATTCATACTTGTCGTAGGGAGAGACATAGATAGAAAATAGGAGGTTAAGAAAGAGAGAAGGATTGAAAAGTAAATAGGAGCTTATTACAATTAACTAGATAATAGCTCAGTTTTTAAGAATACAAGCATACGATATAATTTAATAAGATTTAGAGCATGGAAAACCATCCAGTAGTATTTTTCAGATGAGTTCAAATTGACACATCTAGAAAAGATAGCCTGGAAATGAGGTACTTATGGCGTGATATTTCGATTTATTTATCTAATACCCAATCTGTAATAGTGAAATCGTGATGACAAATATCGTAAAACAATGACATACTAAAAAGTAAAGTAGAATGTCCTGAGATGCCTTAACTCTTCTTGTCTATTTCAATAGATATAATAATTAAAAGTTTAAAACATGAAAAGTAAAATGATGCTCTCGGCTTAAAAACAGCTGCACAATTTTAGTACTAAAGCATTCGTTAAATTAAAACGTAGCGTAATATTAAATGAAACATACGGTGAACAAGTTTATGCGTCCGCAAAACGTTAGCAGCATTAGCATTTAAGGACAAACAAAGAAAAATATAACACAGCCGGCCAAAGGCAAAGTTGCGATTTTACCGTGAGAGGAAATCTCTAGTGTGCGGAATATTTTACACCTACGTTGTTTGAAACGCGGAGGCGGAAGAAACTTCCGGCTTTGGATGTTACCGACTACGGAGCTAGCTTTTTCGACTATGGGGAATAACGTTAAAACAACAAAAGAATAAAAAATCGCCTTCGTCGCGTGTATTGTGAGGCGGGGTATGGAAAAATGTATGTTATAAGAAACCAGAAAAGCCGATTAAAGGACTCGCAGTAGGCTTTACGAACAAAGAAGGTGCATTCGGAGCGTCTCGTATTGTCTGGGGGATGATGTATTGAAGGAAATATATGAATGTTTGAGGTTACTTTACTTGACGCTATATAATGTATATTATCATATTTTTAAAAGAGAATGTACGCCCAATTATATACTAATTATGTAAATATCGTATTGCCTATGAATTAATTGTGCTTCAGAGTGCGATTTAGTTAATCGGCAACCATAAGGATGTGTGATATCAATAATTAGCAAACACATTAATACAAGAAATTCTGACGGCCTAATTGCTGTACAAGTAGTCTGGTAATTGTAATTAATTTTAGATTGTATGAAAAATCGAAACTCCTGCTAACTCGAGTAGCAGGGCTAGTTCTATCTGAATGTATATCAGGGCTTCACAGTAGGCAGGAATGGTTGTGAAGTATTAATTCTTTAACGTTTTGCTCTGCAACTGCGGTTACAGGTGTTCGTCGTCTCATCGTCGTCTGTCGTTACGGCGAAACAAACGCTCGCCTAAGCTTTGTCTTATGTGAAAATTTTCAAGCGATCAGACGTTGCTATCGGATGTTAAGTGAGTACCGCCGCTCATTGGCATCTCCAACGCTTGCAGACGCGTTGACGACCTTAAAATAAGGGGGCCGAGATTTGTCAACAGACGAAACGCAGAAGTATCACATCCATTTCACGCCGGTCTTCTGCCAAATCCCCGGGCGGACTTGTCCATTGGTGGAACAGCGAAGACTGTTCACGTTCAAACTCACCGCTCGAGCCGTACTCGTTCTGCCTCATGGCCCACGCGACGGGCTCGTACGTGGTACTGTTCGCCCGGAAGACGGTCCAATGTTCCCCTGGGAGGGCGCCCCACGCCGTCTCACCGGCGCGGGACAGACGCAGAACCGGCGACGCCGAGTTCAGAGTGGCGTCCTGTTGAATATCACAAGGTTTGGGTGTAGTAAGACATCATGTGTATTTATTTCTTCGTCACACGCGCAATTTCTAAACCGAAAAGCGGCGTGTAGTTTGCCTGCTCGTACGCCGCGCGCCGCGACGGCCGCCCGGCTCGGCTCGCCAGTCGCCAGTTATTGTGTTATTTTGGCTAAATGATAACATTCTAAAAATTTTAAGATTCTTTGTAGGTAAAATACATGTGACTGTGGGTAGTAGGACGTATCACCAGTGGCGGTGGAGGGGGTTAAAAATGCTAAAAAAACATCACTGATTATTTTGACAAGTGCGGCCCTGCACTTGTAAAACAGTCAGTGATGTTTACAGTTTAAACAGTATTAAAGTGCAGCTTTAATACTATCAATCGAAATATGCCATAGGAACTTTAAACTTATAAGAAATATTTTACACGTCTTGTGTAGTTTTAGTGGTAAGTATAAATCGACATCACCACTTATAAATTGATAGAATAAATTGAAATATTTTTACAGTGAGCCTAAAGTCAACTTTACCTGAGTCTTGTATTGCATTGTATTTTTTGTGGAAGAGGTACGAAATCCCAACGACCAATGCGTCTTTCCATCGAAAGCATTAGCCCTTATAGTAGGATAAAGCTATCCTATGTCGTAAGGAATTAAGATCCGAAATAATTATCAATGGTGCACACAAACAGTTGTCTCGTGGGGGAATCGAGCCCACGAACCCCGGCGCCGAAGCCGATACCTTGGAAACTGCGCCACGGAGTCTAACATATATAAATATATATTATTACATTAATGACAATAATTCCCAGGGGGGGAATGAATTGATCGCTCCCAAGCTATTTCTAAAAGAAAAAAAAAACAGCTGTAACATTTTAATTTTGTAAAAAAAAATTACAAAAAAGAGGATACCCATGGAGTTTCTTTCGCCTGTTTCTTGTCAGTTAGAGGAACCTCATTACGAAGCGGTGGTTTTTTATGTCAGTGAATAAATGATTTTGATTATTTTTTTAATACCTTGAGTCTAAGATTGGTGTGCATGAAGAGCGGGAACCCTTTAAGCTGCGCCCCCACTAGGGTCTCCTCGCCGGGCGTCGCGAAACCGACGACGCCCACCGAGTACTCCCGGCAGTACTTGTCCAGCAGCTCCCTGTTCCACTTGTCCATGTTGGCGTACTTCGAGAGCGACTCGAACACGATGACGCCGTAGCGCCCACTTGTCCAGTGTCGTTAGGACCGGCAGACTCTTGCCGGCCACCTCCACCTTGTACCTGATGAATGTCCAATGGGTTAGGCGTGTGTTGAATGACTTCTTTTACATATAAACACTAATAAATTTTAAAGTTTTTTATAGCGCTAATCTCTGCAAGATCTGTTATTTAACATTTGAAGCTTCAAATGCTAAATAACAACGTTAAAAGAAGGCGTTAAGATTTTCGTCGCTGTGGCTATCAGCCGTTTAGCTCAGTGGCTAGAGCGTCAGGCCGCGATTGCCAAAGACGTGGGTTCGACACCCACAGCGGCGACAATCTTTTCGTACTTTTTCTACATGTTTTAATAAACATAAATAATTAAAGGTTAAACAAAACAACCGGCCAAGTGTGAGTCTGATGCGTACGAAAGGTTCCGTACTATTATCATGAGATACAGCCTGGTGTTAGACGGACAGACAGACAGCGAAGTCCTAGCAAAAGTGTCCCGTTTTACCCTTTGGATACGGAAGAATAAAAATTATCCACATATTGAGCCGACCGCACCTAGGCGGGATATGGTCAGAAGAAAGGAGACATATTTCCTCTTTTCGAGAACATAACAGCATCAATTGCCAGAGTTGGCACAGAAAGTGCAAAACACGATGTAACAAAGTTTTCACAACGATGTCCATCGCCATTGTAAATAGTCCGCCCTTTTCGACCGTGCGAAAATATCAAACTTTACCGAGACTCGGACAATGCGCCCACCTGCCGGCGTGGGTTTCTTTTGGCTTAAACAGCTGGACTAAAGTTATCGTCGTCACAGTATCATGTGTTGAATAGAAAATGGAGTCACAGAATTTTAAGGTGTAAGTATGATGACTCCGTGGCGCAGTTGCCAAGGTATTGGCTTCGGCGTCGAGAGTCATGGGTTGGATTCCCACACGGGACAAATTTGTGTGACCCACGGATATTTGTTTCGTATCTGGGTGTTTGTCCGCGTGAAATTTACGTTTGTAAAACGTCCTTACAACAGAGGATAATGTTATCCTAAAGTAAGGGCAATGTTTTTATAAAAAGAAAAAAAAAAATATAAACAAAAGCATTCACATAAAGTTGATGTTTTCCAATAAAGAAATATTTTACAGCAATATTTTTTATAGCATACAAACGCTTTGTTTTTGGTACCCTCTGTAAATGGAAATAAATAAGTAATAGCGAACATAAGCCCGAGCATATTTCTAGCATTTATCGTAAACCCTCTCAGAGCACCCACGGGAGGAGATGGCAGATGCTTTTTCACAGCCACCACAGAAACGATAAATTTGTATGTGTTGCCGCCATTTTGTTGAATAAAATTGCCTTGGCCTCAACTTGTTGACATTGTAAATAGTGAATCTGTCTCTTACGAAAAACTTTGTGTTTTTATGTTTGTCACAATCTTTGCTAAGTTTGAACTAGATAGAAGAAAATATTGCAAAAATATGTACTCAAAATTGTATTATTCATTTATTAACTGTCGACACGTTCTTAAATTACTGAGTTTAAATAAATTACTCATCCTCGTAAATTATAAAGAATGGAGAGACTTCAATATCGAATGTACGGGAATTGCTAATCTTCTTAAACAACGCTTCATTTAAACAGGTCAAGAGCGGTGACACTTGATGACACTCGCTCAACCTCGCCTGCCCGGTCGTATGTCATTGCTAAAAATAAAGGGGGCAATAGAAAATTGGTGTACAAAGAACCCATACGTATTTTAACATCATCGCGTTGAATCAAAGAATATATTTTGATTAGGACAAAAAAGGGAATCTATTAAATGAATTTTTCATCATAAAGGATATGAGAAAATCATCATCATCATCATCATTTCAGCCTGTTTGAGTTCACTGCTGAACATAGGCCTCCGCCTATGAGAAAATAATGATTGAAATTATTTTGGACATATAACGATACGCTGTATTGCAAGTTGTGATCTCTGATAACCATTTTATATTGAATTATGTTTGTCCACGACATTATTCTTTTGTGGTCGGAGTTCCGTTATAAAATAATTTAAAAAAAAAAAAAACACTATAAATATTAAATACCGCTATGTATTCAGCAAAATGTGCCATTGCTATCACGTGATTTATATTCTTTTTTTTTGTAGCTCTCCTTTTCTTCAAATGTATATGTAAGTGATAATATAAAAAAATTCCGCTACTTAATATTTTATCTTGCTCTTACAGTTCGCAGAAATGAAATCGCACAAAAACAAACTTCTTATGTTATGTTCCACGCCTATATACTTCCACGAAACCGATTCTTATGACATCAACGTTATACTTCGATGTAGTTGCTAGGCTCGATGTTATTGAGGTAAATGCTGTCTCAATAATGAGGCACAATCGTTTACATTGCTCAGTCCGATATAAATCATTTGTGATAATATCGACGACGCGCAGTCATGGTGTTGGAAAAATATAAAGTTATGGGGCTTACTACATCAACCACACCACCCTTTCATTGCTCAAACTTTTTCATAGCTAATGGACTTGCTCATCACCTAACAAGACCATGACGCGATACAAAGTATCTAATATCTGTATCTAATATCGTATCTAATCGTAAACAAAGTATCTGTATCTAATATCTTTATTTATTCCAAAACTTGACTATGTGCTATCCTACGGTGACAGTTATACACAACTGAGATTAAAATATGACCCATTTTTTTTTCTCTAGTTATTAACTGTTTGCGGTGAGGAAATGAAAAAGGCAAACGGGGAAGCAAATATATAATATTTCCAAAGGTGGATAGCATCGCGGGGGCAGATGAGCGTGCCGTTTGCCCGAGATCGATACAAGCGGTATAGAGTACGCCCGCCGCCACCACAGAGGTGCATCCCGTCCTATAGTTCGACCTGAATTTCCTTCAGTAATTGCGCGACGTCAACGCCGAGACATTTTCACAAGATCATGTTTACCCCTAACAGGACTAGCGACATTATAGCTACTTGGCCAAAGCTACGCATATCCTTTACTCATTCGGCAAAAATTATTCACAACAGCCAATTCGCTGTTTGTTAAAATGCAGAGCGCAGGGCATAATGTTTAGGACACTTGGAGTTGATAGTTAAACACCTAGTTCTTAAATATACCTCTTGGGTGATCTAATTCAACTCACAATTCAAGGACGATCAAGAAAGCGCCCTGATAGCAATGCTCGATATAAAAATAATATTATACTAGCTTGTACCCGCGCCTTCGCGCGCGTTGAATCCCTTAAATAAATATCTTTTATTTAAATATATTTTTTTTAATAAAAAGAATCCTTTTTCCTTTTTAATGCCTCTAAGAATACGTGCACAAAGTTACATGATAATCGTTTGAATAGTTTCGGCGTGAAAGCGTAACAAACAAGCTTACATGCACATTTATAATATTATATAGTAGGGATGTAATCATACTCTTCATATTCATCAAATCTTGGCACCTACCAATATTACGTCAAAACTGGTTTTTCACTTATTTCTTTAACTGTATTTGTAGCCCAAGCCCAAATGTTGGAGCGCATATTTTCATGTGAGAAACATTGTAGAATCGAATTTAAACATATAAAGAATAGAAATAGAAAGTGTCTATTAATAAATTGACTCTCTTTGTTGAAAAGCCAAGACGCGGAAATCTTTGATTGCATTAGAAGAAATGATCTAAATTGCTACCAACACAGAAGTCAGACATTTTATTAAGCCAGGTACGTTTTTTGTTACGAGTAGTGATGTTCCAGATATCCGTTTCCGTATCCGTGGATATCCGTGGAAAAAAAGATCCGTATCCGTATCCGCTACATTTTTGGCGGATCTTTTACGGATCTTTACCCTTATAATCGTAATAAAATGATAATTCCAATTAAGTAAATTAATACACTGTGACACTCAAAGTGTTAACTTTTGATTAAAAGTGCCAATTAAAGAAATGGTAAATTGTACTTCAAAAAGAGTAACTTGGCAGCTGTATCCCCCAAAAATCATGAAAAAAATGAATATGTGCGAGCAATATAAATATTTTCGGATACATTTTTACGTTCTCTAGCCCCAAACTAAGCAACGCTTGTACTATGGATACTAGAAAACTGATAAACATACTTAAACATGTCTGTCCCGTGACCATGAACGCTGTAAAGGGTTCGAAACGTCGGGAATTAAAATTTATAGTTTCATTTATACTTAAACATACTTTTATTTTGTAAATAAATACGTATTATACATTTATAGACACCCAGACACTGGAAAAATATTATGTTCATCACACAATATTTTTCCAGAAGTGGGGATCGAACCCGCACCCTCTGGCGCAAGAGGCAGGTTCACTACCGCCAATGGGACCGTCAAGTCGTATGACTGAGACCTCCAGAATTTTACTGTTAATACTTTAGTGGATCGTGGCTCTCTTGATAATCTTTTTTCTGACATATATGACGTATATCATATTCATCATCGTCATCACTATGTAACATAGCCATAGAATCTTCTAGACTCTGGCAAAAATCTTTGGTTTGTTCTTAGTACTTTTTGTAGTTGCTGTGACATTTAATTCATTTTCCAAAGTTGTAAGCATTTTTTTTATTCCTTTGGCCCGTGGGCGTAAAAATGTAGCTACTTGAAACATTTTTTTTATCAATTTCTGAAATAATAAAACCTAATTTGACGGTGGATAATCAGTGTATCCACCGTCCTAGACATTAAGTTAAGATCCGTATTCGAATCCGTATCAGCGGATCTACAATTTTAATGCACATCACTAGTTACGAGTACATAGTACTATCTGCTGCCAGCGACTACGTCTGCATAGAATAGGCTGAAGGCGTAGATTGTAGATTCAGACAGCAGAAAGACAGATATACATGAAATATGTCTTATTCTAATGTATAAGCTATATTATTGTAGTTTCATTAAAATCCATTCAGTAGTATTTGCGTGAAAGAGTAACAAACATCCATACATACATACAAACTTTCACCTCTATTATATTAGTAGGGAAGTAAGGATAGTAAGGATATGTGTGTGTTATTATTTTTTTTTTTCAGTTTATATTTTATATCCAAGCACATATCCATGAATTCTAGCCGTGCGACCGTAATCTACACACTCTATAAGCTATAAATAAACACTTAATTTTTATACAACAAAAACATCCTTAGAATGGCTTTATAAAGCGACCCTAAAGTTTAAAATAGGGCGTCGATTATATCACAAGTAATTACTAATCTAAAACCGCCGTCGTAACTTTAAATTACGTTTGGCCCAAGTGTAACTATTTGAAATTATTATCGATAGAAGGTCGGGCGACCCTTGTCATAAAACAGTACAATTTTAATGGCATCAATAATAGCTTCCCCTTTTCGAACGTCCAGCGTTCGTAGTCGATTGGCAATATTTCGTTTTATCTGGGACGGGGGAATATCGAGACATTTTCTCCGAGATACGTACTCTTACGATTTACAATCGGCGATCCAGCCAATATAGTTAAGTTGCAATTCGGCCTCCGGCCATTTCAGGTGCACAACCACGATCTTAACAATATCGACGTACGCGAAGTGGAGGGTAAATATTGGTGGCGGCCGTTCGTTTTGCTCTAGTTCTGGCTCGATTCGGCTCGTCGGCCCGAGAGCACTAGATATCGAGGCCAGGGCCGAGTAGCTCGCAAATCGCACCCACCACACCACGGTACGTTCTACTTTCTAATGCAACTCCTTTGTGGACTGCGCTTGCTCCCGTATCGACGCTTAAAGTCCCCACGTCGACAGCCGCGTTCCGCAATATAAGCCGCCAATTAATCAGCACTACGACGCGCGAGGAAACCAACGGCGTTGTCTATTTAGCTTCGGCAACCCCTCCGTTCTAATTACCCTAATTAGCCATTGCGAGATGAGAAATTGCGCGAAATTGGGACTCCGTTCCCATTGACGACGGTTGCTCATTTTTGTCTCGTGCCGAATGCGATCAAGACAGCTTGGTAGTAACAAAGTAATGCCAAAAGTATATAATAGTAATCATAACCATATTGTATACAATGCGTATTGTTGGCAAATTGTTAATTTATAATTTATTTTACTAGTTATATTATGAATAGCAAGTATATAACAGAAAGGCCCTTAAATATCATATAGATACATAAATAAGTATTTGTTACACAGTGTTCGAAGTTCCAGCGTAAATTCATTAAGTTAACCATTAACAATTGTTGTTTTTGTTTCTTTAACAACACATGTTATTTTTCCCGAAATCTTTGACTATCTTATTGATGTATAATTGCCTTCATCCGGTGTTTATGTGATTCATGTGCACCTCCCTCTGTTCTCTCCTTTATGTCTCACTAGCTGCTGCCCGCGACTACGTCTGCGTAGAATAGGGTGAAGGTGTAACATAAAGGCAGAAATATGTCTTATTCTGATGTATAAGCTATATTATTGTAAAGTTTCATTAGAGATCCGATTTTTATATATATATATATATATATATATAAAATGGGAATCTCGGAAACGGCTCCAGCGATTTTCATGAAATTTAGTATGTGCGTAGATTGCGGTTTCATTTTTAGAAAATGTCCTTTTATCCCTGTTTTCAGGGAATGAAAAATATCATTCATTCAGAATATGACGGTAAATTTTGCCCCATTACTGACCGAGCTACGGCCAGTAATCGGCCGACCCCAAAACAGACGGCCGCGGTTCGTATCTCGATCATTCACACACTTTTTTTTTTACTTTTTTTCTATACCTAATCATTGCTTTCTTTTTTTTATTTCCAAAATACATGATTTACCAAAAAAAACGGAGAAAAGCTCGGTCCTACAAGTACTATTAAATAAGTGTGAAACGATTTAATGAGGATTTGATATTTTAAAATGAGCTCATGAAATTACCGTTTTTTATAATGAATAGTAGACGCCAATGGTCGAAATACCGACCATAATTCATTTAAGTTATAAGATTTAATAACATTAATCTATTCTCAAAAACAATATAATATATAAAATTCTCGTGTCACGGTGTTTGTAATTGAACTCCTCCGAAACGGCTCGACCGATTTTCGTGAAAACTTGTGTGCATATCGGCCAGAGTGGAAAATCGGACCACGCATTTTTCATCCCCCTAAATGTTAAGGGTGGTCCACCGCAAACATTTTTTTCTACCCTACAAGTTTATTTAGAAATAATTTATACGGCAAGACAACGTTTGCCGGGTCAGCATGGTAGTGTGTAATGTTTTCTATATTTAATGTATTTTTTATGCATAATAAAAAATATTAGCAATCTGCACTCCTTTTCTATATAATCTATAAGTGTGGGAAAATTCGTACTCCTCCGTCCGCATAATTTTAATAAAAAGGGGTAGAAAGATTTTGCTTCACATAAAATGTTCGACATAAACTCATTGTATTTCGCGTTGTTTTAACATTTAATGGAGCGAAAATAGAGCCCTAATTTAATATAATGTTGGCGCTGGTAACACTGTATACCGGATATGACGTTATCTACTCGAGCCAAGGGACACATGGTCGCATGGAGCGGTGGTCACTTGGATTTCGCCCGCGTTCCCGGACGGTGATATAACCGATAGTGCTGCTTGTCGTTATAATAGTTGTTAATATTCAAGTTCACTAATAGTTAAAATATTAGGATCAAGGTAAAAACGTTAGAACTCTTATAATAATAAAAAGAATAACATCCATAGCTTTTGTAAAACACTATTAAGCATCTAATCACCTGACAAAATTTTGAGGACACGTAACAAGCACACAATTAAGATTAATCTTTGGGGGATTAATTAGGGGAATTAAACATTAATTAATCTTATACACACGTTTGTTGGTGGATCATCAATAATTTATTACTACGGAGTTTTGATATTCCCAATTTACGTTAATTTATCCCACGCTACGACATTATATGAATGATTGCTTATTCAGCATGTAATTAACAAATGAGAATTGACTTGTCATAATAAATTGAACGTTACATTTATTAAATGCATCAATGTAAAGGGTCTTTTCGAAAACTACATAACATTTTTTTAAGATTCAAAATAAATTTTATATTTCTGCTTATGGAGGTTTTTCCTACTTCTACTGCTATAGTTAGTATATGAATAACTAATATTTGAAATCCTTTCAATCTTAATTTAACTAAATGAAATTAATGCAATTCAGTTCTATGCATTCATTTCAGGCCACTAGGTATTCCGCCCTTCCAGAACTCGACGATTTGTAACAAAAAACTTTTCCATGAGAATTTTATTTCGCCTCAGGATTTGAAGATTTTTATGATGATGATTATGATTTTTAAGATGCCCTTTAGACAATTTTGTAATGATCGGGAAGATTTTATTTCTACCAGAATATGAATTTCGTCAGAGTATTTTTAGGGCCAGTATACAATGCGACAAATAATGAAATTTGCTCATCCTTTTTATATCATTGTACATCAAGTATAGTTAAGCATAGGCTATAAAAGGAAAAAGTATGTTCATCGACTATACGTACTTAATATTTAAAAATAAACGTAATAACAAAACTGTTGATAAACGAAACGAGATTAGACGGAGGGAGTTTAAATATAGGATATTAAATGTATAAATTTAATACTGTATAGTAGCGACATTTTATGGGGACCAATTATTTATCCGAAGGCATATATATATATATATATATTACGTACAAATTCTCTCAGATGGGAATTGAACCAACCAACTACCCAGCAGTCGAAATCTATCACATATAAACTACGCCAACCGATTCATCATACAATAATCATACAATAGTCGATAAAAAAAATTAAATCATACGATGACGTCGGAGCTTTATAACAAGCGAACGATATTAAAGATCCTGACGAATTCAAATTTGGAACGCAAGCGGCGAATTCGGCGAGAGCAATTGCGCCACCAGAGCTGCGAACAGATTGCGACAATAACCGTTTAAAAACAACAGTCGTAGAGCGGAGGCCGCAGCTGGGCCGACTTTCGGGCCGGGTCGGGGGTAGGGAAAAGGCGTCCAAAGGCGTAACAGTTGCCCGGGATCGTTACGCCACTTTCCCGCCGACATTGGTGCCCGCTCTCGGCCACCCGGGCTCCTTATCGTGACGTTTCGTGCTCTCGCAACTTCTTGTTTATAACGCCGGCACAGTTGGAGGGCCGTTTACAGAGAGCGGGCGAGCTCTTTGATATTTTTTTTCTCTTCGCGCCGACACGACGCGACGCTCATTTCCCCCCTTTTAATTGTGTCGTCTCTCATGAACGTAGGTACTTTGCGAGTCCGAAATTGGATATTATGTTATAACGTGTTTGCGAGAAACTTTATCGTGAATGGAGCTCATTTCTTGGTGCGGTTAAACTATTTATACTGGAAGTTTTATTAAATGTAAACAATAAAACTGATTCTTATTGTCATTGTTATATGTAACAAGGACAAGTCGATAAAATAAAAAATACCTTGATGATTAATTTAGGAAAAGCTGTTGAGATAAATTCAGTTATACATTTAATTGATTTTATCTAATCTTATTTAACCACGTTTATATCATACATTTATGTATTAAACTCCCTAACATTAGATATCTATAGCTTTCCTTATTTCGAACAAAGTTAGCAACGTATTCAATTTGATGTTTTTGAAATGTAAAAGCAATTTGTTTACAGTCATAGAACATTATTATTACAGTTACTAAGTGAATCACGATGGGGTAAATAAAGTCCATTAACTACGGCCTCTTTTGAAACTACAAGTCACAAAAATCCATTACAGGACATTTGTACGTAAAAGCTTTGAATAAATATTGAATTGAATAACCATTCAGAAAGTCGGAGATATTTACGTTAGGCGTTTATATTTGGAGTAAGATAAAATGTTTATTAATGATGTAGCATTAAAATATTTTACATAATAAAAAAAATGAAGATCCTGCTCGTTCTATTATAAAAACATCGCAGAAGAAAACAATTCAATTCGGCGACAAGAGCCTTATGAATAAAAAATTATCAAAGAAATTTCAAAGTGTGTCCAAACCTTCTGTCGAAGATATCAGGTCTTCGCTGTAAACGGAGGTACGAATAAGTATTGGTCATTTTATATAAGTGCAGTCATAATAACAAGAAGAGAACATTAATGAGAATAAAATAGGAGAAACAGATAAATGGGACACGCGCGAGTTTGTCGCTTTAAGACCGCACGAAAGTATAAAAGCTTTGTCGGCAAAGGAACATTTTTCAAGCATTCTGGGTCACTGGGTTTGCTCTATAATGACTTAGCAACACTGAACACTAAACGCAATAGGACAGTTGATTGTTGTCAAAGCACATAAAATCTGTCCCCCACTCAGGGTTAAGCCATTAGCTTGATGGCCATAAAAGTTTTAGAGTCGCTACGATTTACAACCACCGGTTTATTTGTAATATGTTATTCATTTCGCAACAAATGTTGAAGTTTGATATATGATTCTAAAAAAAGTTTTTCAAATAACATTTCGATTGTTATATTATATAATCTTAAAGACTTATTTATAACTAAAATGAAGAAATATTTAATCATAATTCAATAACGTATTTGAGCGAGACTTTCATATAGTTTTGTGATCTAGAATTAATAAGATTATCTAAACCTTAAACAAAATGGGAAAATTACCTTCCCTTCCGTGTCACGTTGAGTATGAAACTTGAATGAATAACTAAGATAATATTTTCCTATATACACACGACTAATTTTTAAGTCTAATTATAATACCAATATTTACTGATATAAGCGATGACATATCCATCACCGTTTGCGATAAAAAAAATCATTACGATTCGCAAACGAGACCCACTCGCTTGCGAACGTATCGATACTGAATCGCTAATGATATCCACCCAATTAATCATCATAACAGGTGAGACGAAGCTGCCTATGCGATGCGATTCGATAACGCGGCGGCGAATTTCGCGCCAGTGTACGTGTAATTAAGTCGTTTTGACAGCGCGAGGCGCTAATGGGGAACGGAGCGGTAATATAAGGGGCGTGGTGCCGCGAGGCAGCCTCTAATGGCACTACTAACTAACTAAATGTCACCGCAGCGACTTGCCGTGGCAGGGTGTCTGCGGCCTCTTCCCGCCTCGCGGTTCGGCTGTCAGCTGTGTAATTCAACTTAGCATCGCCGCTCCCACATCAGCGAAACCGTTCACTATCAAACGGTGCGATAATTGAGCCACATTGTACGTACACAAAACAGCACGTAAACTGTTTTAATTAAGTTTACTACATGATGCAAAATCGTTTAGCATTCGTTAATTCAAATAATAATATGACAATTCCACTTCAAAAATATCATGAATGTACGTATGGTTTTGATATCCGCGTTGTTTGAGCTATAATTAAATATCGGCCATATTATTTTATTGTGATTCGTCCGATGAGTATTAAATTGTTAATTATTTTTTTCACTACAGATTATTGGCGTTTATTTAAAAAAAAAAACGATTGAATTTTCATTAGTTTTCTTCAATTTAAACATTTACTTTGCTAAATGAAAAATTTAATAAAGAAAGCTTCTCCAAATGAATGACATAACGGGTCAAAATTATCAAATTTCTTTTGAAATTGAGCCTTTTATGTCAACACTGAAATCTTAATTTACATACCCCAAAAAGAAAAACCGGCCAAGTGCGAGTCAGACTCGCGCACGAAGGGTTACGTACCATTATCTATAAAAACGGCAAAAAAATAATGTCTGTTGTATGAGAGCCCCAGTTAAATATGTTTATTTTATTTTTTAGTATTTTTTATAACAGCGCCATCAGAAATACATAATCTGTGAAAATTACAATTGTCTAACCATCACGGTTCATGAGTTATACCCTGGTGACAGACAGACAGACAGCGGAGTCTTAGTAATAGGGCCTCGTTTTACCGTTAGGTACGGAACCCTGAAAAAAGAAAAAAACTAATAATAATGCCACTATAACTTCTAAACACATTTCTATTTGTGTAAGAGCTAAAAATTAACAAGTTTTTAAAAAAAGAATCACCATCGATTCAAGTTTTTATCTTTACTGAATAATGTTACAGTTTTAACTACCCTCAAAACTTTAGCAGTAACATTAGCGTCCCCGGGGGGTTTTATAGGACCAAATCAGGACGAACATTCTATGTATGCTTAAATTAACTAGCCCGTCTTAACACCAGAATTAAACCTTGACTTGAAATAACCGACTTTGAATAGACCGTATCACAATGATTTTTAATAATATAGATGACGCATGTCCATACTGCGCGGCGTTTAAAAATGTTAAGTTTTACATTATATAACATATATAAGTGAATGTGCCAGATGATAGAACGATACGATACGATACGATCAGAGATAGCAGTTTATTTTCTTTAGAAGTACAATCTAATTACACCAATTGGTGTAATTTGTGTGCCTCAGTTTCGGTGCCCTAGTGGGATATCTACCTCGTATTTGTATATAATATCATTGCCGTACCTATCATAAATGCGATCTGTTTTGATGTCAAGACATGTAAGCATGGTCGATTATCTTTTAATTGCATAATTATATTAATTATACAGCTTGTCTTTACTATCGCGACAATAAATGAACACATATATAGAGGATAACTTTTTAAAATTGTATTAAACATTTACATTCTTTAAACATCAATATTTACTGAGTTATCAAATTTTCCAAAACAAAGAATTTTAGAACACCTTACGTATAAAACTTTAATGTAAAGTTCATTTGTAAAGGTCACAAAGCATATGAATGGGTTGAGTGAATTTAATAGAGACAAAACATACTGTTAGAAGGAGAGTCTTGTAATGCGGCGCTGTGGCAACGAATGAAAAAGTCTCTGAATGTATGAATCAGTCAGTTGTAGTTGTATAGGTGTTACAAATTTTGTTTCTTTTATACTTAATTAGTTTGTTTGAAAAATATATTTTTTTATTATGGATTTTTTTAACGTTAATATTTTTTATGATTATTGCCACGTAGCGTTAGACGTGTATTCATTTATTGTCGCCGTGGCAAAGACACGCTGTATAATTTAGTTATATAGCACAACTAAAATGCAATGCAAGCGGTAGGCACCTCAGTGGGGTTCCCTATGTAACAATAATCAATTAAGCAGGAAGATGTTCAATCCTAAAGAAAGTCGCGGCATAAGAATGGACTCGTGACATACAAAAAATAATTCAACGCTGGAATTAGATTGTAATAAGTTTGTGTTACCGCTATGTGCACTGGCCGTTAAACGCAGAGGCGGACGTGCAGGGTGCGCATTAGAATTTTAAGGTCTCTCACGTTAAAGATATACGAGCACTAAAATCTTCCAGTTGAGGCACTTGCGTTAAGCATAGTGTCCTTCGGCATAACGAAGTATCATCTTTACGCGTGTGTTTGTTTGGATTGTTCTAATTCGAACAAGAGGAAGTCTAAAGTTTCGTGTTACAGTTTGAATGTAAGTTTCATTTATTAACTGGGGGCTGGTTATAAAAATAATTTGTTTATTTAGAGCTTTTCAATACGCCCAGTCTTAAGCTTTCGTATGCGTATTCCGTAACTTATACAAAAATAGCATCAATTTTCCCTAAATGACATAGAATACAATTTTAAGCTAAGTGACATAGGTATTATATTCCTTTCAAAAACGTATGGTTTAGACCAAAGAAAAGATGAAGAACTAACATCTTTGCTATGAAATGGTGATTATCGCTTGGCAATCATCGATTGTGTTAATATATTAAATCTGTCTATTATGTTTTGTGTTTATAAGTATACATTTATTTTACCATATCACAACTGCAAGATTGTACCTTATATTATCTGATCTGAATCTTGACTTTGTGTACCCGTGCGAAGCTGGAGTGACTAGAACAGTCTATCTATTTTCATATATTTGAACAGATTGCAATACATAAAATTAATAAAATTTAACATCCCAAACATTACAACCGCAACCAACACCCAAAAGGGTAAAGCTGAACACATAATCTTCATCACAGTCCACACTTGCCGTAGATAGAACAAAAGCGAACGACAGGTGAAATGAGTTTTTACAAAGCTTTCAAAGGAGAAAAAAGAAATCTGTTCGCAAATAACCATGAATAAAAACGCGCTTACGATTTCGAAGGCGGAATCCATTAGACCGAAGCCGCGACGCCATAAAGTTTTCATCCGACCGATGAATATTCAATAAGCGTAACTTCTGTCGCTAAACGCGAAAGCTTGATGATGGCGCGCCTAGTTTTCCTGAGATATTAGCCATTCGTTGACCTCTATCTGTTAGGTATTGACAAATCAGTAGACGATGTTCAACGCACTAGAGCTCGACAGAAATATATTTGTCGCTATAATCGGGTGTAAAAACACGCAGGCAAAGTGTTTCATTCGTTTGCTTACGCGTGAGGAACAAAACGCTTGGTTCCAATGAGTAGAATGCCGTCAATAAAAGGATGAAACATCAATGTAGAAAAGGGAAGAAAGAAATCTATTCGTGTAACAACTCGCGTTTTTCCGAGAAACGAATTTTACCACAGGGCTCAACTACAAATGGTCCTCTAAAAGATGGTCGGTCAACGACACAATTGGACGACCGCCGCCGCCCGGGGGACCGGTCTGACCCTCCCCGATAATACGTAAATTACATCCAGTCCCCGTGTTTGCTTCGCAGTTTATTAAGCCTTTGGAGGTCACATGCAAATTGGCCGCCACAATTGGCAATTTCGCGTACTTTTGTAAAATCGGCAAAGGGTAATTGTTCGAATTTTTGCTCGAGCTGAAAATAAAATTCCATTGCATAACGAACGTTTTTTATATATAATATATGTGTTAATGGAGTAGAACACTTATATCTAACTAGAAATGGATAAATAGGGTTAATATGTTTCTTTCGATATACTGATAAAAAACATACTTAAAATTCAAAAATCAATATCATCAGTTACTAAAGTGTTGAAATATATATAAATATTTTTTGGCAATTCAATATATTTTAAGGAATTGTCATATGTACAGGACTCGATTACATATAGCATAATGTACAACAAACTAAAATAAGTGATATATAGTAGAACTAATATATTTCGAAATTGCCAGTTTCATAATCTTCCTATTCCTTCTATATGGGCTATCCTAAATCGTGGCAAAAATCGTATCGTCCGCAAACAAACTAATTCCTAAGTCGTCAAACATTTCATAAACAAGCACCAGCTAGTGTTAGGGGTTGTCTGATATCGAGTATTGAAGGAGAAAATTTACCATTGGAACGTCAGTCACGTTAAAACTCTCGAACTTCCTGCTTGAGGCTTTGGATCCATTAAAACTTGTGCAGCGAGCATAATTTTGTCATAGTATAATACAAGTCAAAGTAAAACGTTTTTTTTCTTGTGAATGTTTGATACCGTATAATATGTTAAATCCATTAGCTCGGCACCCTCATTTGTTTTCAAAACATCCACGTTGCGATAGGACAGATAGTCAGATTGAAAATTTGGTCAGTCCAGATAACAAATTTAGTTTGTAATGCAACTATAATGAATCAATTTTTTTATTAATTCTTTATAGTATAACTGGACTTTCTTTTCAGACAATTACCAGTATATGTTACAAGTTCGTTTAGTGTTGTAGTAAACCTATCAAGGATAATTCGCAAAGTCAGATTTAAGAGACGCGGTTAAGTACTGTTTACTTTTGATTTCTTTAAATAACTTAGCAAGATTTAAGCTTGTCGCAAATAAGCATCTTTAGAGCAAGTCAGAGATTTATGAAAGGTGAAAATACCCCAACCCTAAACTGACCTTTACACAAAACGGAGCGAGACGAGATAGGACTAACAAAACTCTGAGTCTCAAACGATTTACTTTTGCAACGAACTTTTCGAATTCCCATCCCTGGAAATAAAACTAATATTTATGACGACCTAGATATACTTAAATTGTGCACAATTATATACAGCGGCTATAGCAATAATATTATGAAGATTTAAAACGACGATTGTGTCGAATTGCTCAGCTTTTGTTCACAATGAAGTACATAATCATGTATTATTTAGTAGTGGGTAGTAACAATAATCTGAGTCTACATGGGATACCAGTGCAATCGTTAACATTAGAAAGTTTTCATTATTAAACGTGCCGGTAATGAACGTATAAACATTTGCAATAAAAATCTTTGTAGAGCGCAAAATGCTGTGTTACAAAGAAAATTCAATCAGTGTATAAAAGTTGAAACGTCGCTGTCGCACTCCACTTGGATTTGATCCCGCGACCCCTGTTCGTAACTCCGATGTCTCAGTCACTGGGCCGCCGCTGTCATCACCTAACGTACGTACAAGCAAAGCTTACGTGCCGCCGTGGAGCGGACCAAACAATAGAAAGCAACAGCAACAACATGCGGACGGACGGCATTATTTTATGTGTTTGGTCCACGCAACAGTGTTCACTTTGTTGCAAGAATGGGTAGTTCCGTCCGGGTTAGTACGACGACCTCACTGAAGACTGGCGTAAAATAGAAGTATACACTTCGGCGTTTCGTCTTGTGAGTGAAGTAGCCGGGCCCCTACTTTATTTAAAGGTGGCGACGCATCTGCGACCCTACGGGTGTTGCAAATGTCCGTGGGCGGCGGTTATCACTCAACATCAGGTGGACCGCCAGCTCGTTTGCCACTTTGTCACATAAAAAAGAGTCTCGCTCACCGAATCCGGTTGGCGACGAGGAGCTCGGCGATGTCGCGGCCGAGGCGCGAGTACGCCGACTCCACGATGACCAGTACCTTCGCGTCGATCCGGAGGCGGGCGTCCGAGGTGTGGTCGCGGGCGTGCTGGTCGGAAGCGAGCAGAGAGCACTGCGACAGCGGGCGCGGCACGCGGTCGCGCCACACTAGGCTGGACACAAACGAGATACGTTTTATAATGACGCGCTCGATCGAAGGCGGTCAAAGGCAACCCCGGGCTGGTCAAACACAAGTGTGCGTTCGTGTATACATATACACACTAGCTGCTGCCCGCGACTACGCCTGCGTATTCTACGCTGAAGGAGTAACATTCAGACAGAAAGACAGATATAATTTAGATACATAAAATATGTATATAAATTATAGCCTATGTGTTATTCTGATGTATAAGCTATATTATTGTTAACTTTCAATTAAAACAAATTTTTCAAAACAATTTTTCGCCGCTATCAGAATTCTAATCTACGCTACAAAACAAAGCTAAGCGGTCGATAGTGTCACTGCGCGTTTCACAGTTTCAACCTATTAAATGTGTATTGTGTAATTTGTCTCATTTGCTGTAAACACAAATTTTGAAATGATAGGCTGCTGCAAAAAGTTTTTCGACAATTTATCTACACATTTTACGTCTTATTTAAGCTGGGGTTTAAGTATCGTCTACAGATTTAAATGAACAAGCTACTTACATACACGATGCTCAAATACTTCGATAATTGTTTTAAAAAAAATAGTTCTAGATATTATAATAAAAACAAAACTTGAGAGCTGCCGTAAGACATAAAAAAAACCAATCAAATTCGAATTTTTATTTTCTATTAGTGTAGAACAGGCATGTTCCGTGTAGTGACTCGTCGTTGTGAAACGTAAACATACGTTTACCCTATTTTTCTTTCATTATGACGGCTTTAAACCGAAGCCCCATCAAGTTTTTACGTACATTTAGAATTGACTGTAAGACTTCAGGATTTTAAGTATCTTGCACGAGAACTTTTTAAACTCTGTAATTTTTATAATTACATTTTCCGTTAGTCAGAATTTCGAACAAATTATTATTAAATCGAATATTCAATCTTTAAAAGAGTGCAAATTTTAATTTGTTGTTCATATCTCAAAAAAGAACTAAAATAAATATTACAGCCCAGCATTTTGGAGGGAATTCATGAACTCTAATTAATTCTCAACTCTTCTTCTAACTCTAAGGGAATTCACTGCTCTATGTAAACCATATTAAATACTTCTCCTACACTGGCAGCAAATTTCAACGGTGCACTACCAAAAATTTCTACGAGGTCGTGTTACAAAATATAACGGTTGCCGGCAGGCATTCCTCTATATTCTCTCACTTTGTGAAAGCTGGAGATTATAGTCCTAAAACACTTTTCTTATCAAATGTTATAATTTCGAAACCGGAAACACAAAAAAAAAATCAATAGCATTGAAATTCATTTGTGTCATTTTAATATGAGTTAGTAAATACGTTAAAAACTAAATGATGAGGAGTTTCTGATTTTCAAAAGTTAAGGAACAGCGACGGAGGGTCTTAAAAGGTATTTATGTAATGTAGTCAATAGGCTTACAACCTTTGAGCGTTTAAGGTAATGGAAATATCCTCGAGCTTTTACAACACTTATTGCGGCTAGAATGTAAACAAAGTAAAACAATTGATTTAACTAAAGGCAATAAAACAACGGGGCCAATTGTAATAAAAAAAAAGTTCTAAGACCACCTGTTATTGTAGATTTAGGCTCGGATTGATTTTAATTGAAAAAGTCGGCCGAAATTAATTAAAAACTGTGCCCCTTCAAATTTGGAACCGAATCAATCAAAAACTGCCAAACTTTAGACTTCGCTCTAATTCAGGTCGCACATCAAAGAGCCATTAAGGTTTATCTCGATAGCCGCGAAATAAATAAGGTACGGAATACGAATTTAGGTACGAAATATTTATCCGTAGGTCGGCGATCCCCGGCCGCGGCCGAGAGTTGTGGTATTTTTGCTTTAATGAAAGCCTCGCTCGATCCGACCGGGAAACTTTAACGACGCGCTGAAAAGAATAACTGGTCCAAAAGAACTTCTTATTGGCTATCTACTGGAGGAATACGCATCAATGGGCCACACTTCCCTCGGAAGAGCTTTTATCCGAGTCGGAATCGAAAATTTTAATTAGAACAAGTTTAATTCAAACGGACAGAGAACGAGTTTCGGTATTAAGCTTTTCTTTTATGTTACGCCGATGGTCGGTTGAATAGTTTGCGGGGGCTAGTTAAGAAAATAATATAAAGTATGAGAAATATGTCCATCCCGATTGACGTAGCAGATATTGAAGCTGTCTCTTATGCCAGAGGTTTCCCACTACTGAAAAATATTGTGTATTATATATTGTAAGTATGTTTATCAATTACCTAGTTACCTATAGTACAAGCTTGGCTCAAGTTAGTTAATTTATTTTAAGGCATAACCTCCATGAGCTATAGATGTATACCACCTTTACTTTCCATCATTTTTATTCCGGTTTCATAAAATAATTTATATTATACTTCTTCAAAAAAGTGATTTACTGCATTTGAGCCGTGTTCTCTTCAGTTGTAGACGCCGTACCTTGCATCCACATCCGAATGCCGATGTACGCCAATTTGTTCAGTGTTACATGAAGAAGCTTTTTAATATAGCTTTTTAATAATATCTATTCATTCCTTTAAGTTAAAATTAAAAGAGTTTTTGCTTTCAAAGCAAAAATCCGGCACTTGAGTTGTTGTTGTTGACAAGTTTAGTTTATTTATTATTTCCTTTTTTTTATTATTTTTCACAAATCAAAATCAAAGTATACTGTTCCAAATCCAAAAACACTCTTATAATCCCAATCGCTCATACAAATCACACACGCACGCACACTCGAATAAAATATATACACAAACAGTTAAGTCCAAAAATTAAATATGCAAATGTTGTTATATTTATTAATAATCTTTTATTGTTAAATTTGTTCTTGTTTATTATTTATTTATTTTTTATTGTTAAATTATTATTGTTATTATTACTGTCAACGTCGTCATCTATCGACCTCTCCAGGCTCCACTGAAAACCAGCAATCGCGAAATTTGTTCGCAATGTAATGCTGAGTGGGTGACCTTTTTTTTTTCTTTCTTTCTTTCCCTTAATATTTTCTCATGTCACCGTAGATCTTTTTGGGCGTTATTTTCTGCATTTCATAATCATCACGCTTCGTCTCATTTAGTTCGTTCATGTTTTAAAGCCGCAAATGTTACCGCAGTAAAAGTACACGCTGTGACAACCGAAAAACAAATGAACACTAATGACCTTGGTAAAATAAAATAATATTAACGGAAGTTAATAATAATATAACGAAAAATCTTATCCGCAACAATGCATGATAATGCAAATTCATAATCTATTGATTTTTTTTAAATGAAAAACGTATTTCTTCTTAATTCTTTTATTAGTAAATACTTATTTAAACATTATTACAGTACTATTCGGTGATTTTTCATGATAATGTACGAAAATTTCGTACTCGGTCAACTAGTATGTATTTATATTCCTTACGTACGATAGACTTCACATTCCGATAACTTTAATTGACATTATTATGGGTATATACGAATATACCTATAACAATATCAGACGGCTGAATTTGTACTAAGATAATAAAGGCAATAATTTAATAATACTCTCTTAGAAATGAAAGAGTGAGGAGGGGCTGTGATAAATAGCATCGTAAAGTTGTTTTTAACGACTAACGGGCTATGAATTTCGAAACGAACGATTATAAAACAATAGTCGTTTAAATCAAGGAATTCGCGAGGGAAGCAGCTTCCATTAATTAGTGTGAACACAAGTTTCGTTATAAATTCGAGCAAGTCGACGAAACTCCTCCCAGTCCATGGGCGCGGTGTAAATTTGAGTCGATAAAATAAAATATTATCGCCGCAGCTACACGACATCCGCCCTAATTACGTGAAATCACGTTATAAATTACAATGAAACATTCGCCCGCTCTTTCTAACTTAGCGGAGTAAACAAAGGGCGGCGGGGACGGCCGGTAGTTAAACACTTTTAATTCTTCCCCGAGATGCTTTAACGAATTGAGTGTTAATTTTTTCACAATAAATCCCATTCGATATTTTAGGGGAGAAAAAAGGAACGTGCGAACGGTTTTACTGGGCGTTAGTTATGGAGCTCTCGTCGTGGTTTATGCGTACATCGCGATGCGCGGGGCAAAGGAACCGGAAAATTGGAGTTTCTCTTGCAATGGTTTTGAGTTACACAAAGAGGGATAAGTAAGAAAGCCGGCAAACCTTTCAGAAATTCATGGCCCGCGGTGATAACTTTTGTTATTTTTTATTCTGGTATGATGGAAGAGCAGGTTGTTCATTTGATGTTAAACGATTACCAACACCCATGGAAATTGACAATACTCGTGGGCAGATGCGTAGCAAACCTTTGAAATTGTGGAACCCGCAAGGAATATAAAAAATATTCCAAAATTACGCCGTTGAACCCGTGGTAAATCCCGAGGCCACACTAATCATTGAGTCAACAGCAGAAAATACTGCGTGGCCTCCACATAAGCTTGAGCAATGACATTATACTAATATGAGGTAGATATGACACTAGCTCATTGAAGCACTCAAATTACAACTATTGGTGTAAATATAACTATATCATATACTGGAACTATAAATTGTGATAAAAATATATCATATACTTTTAAACCACGCGCAGTGTGTATATATATATACATAATTGGAATCTCGGAAACGGCTCTAGCGACTTTGAAATTATTATCGAATTCACGCGAAGAGAAAATCGTGCACACAATACTTCGCAAGTTATTCAATACGAACTAATTTTTTATTAAGCAATTTGCATATTTGATGAACGGATTTGTTTTGCTAACTAGCGCTGCGCGCAATCCATTGCAGACCATAAGATTACGTATGTAAGCTATACTTGATTGCAATTATTATTTAGGAACAGTGGGTGTAGGAAATAATGAAAATCGGAATTTAATAAAATCAACTATATGCTATTTATCGGACAACTATACAAGTGAGCCATGTCTATGGGTCACTCAAATAGTCAATCATGCGATTGCTCCGAATTTGGGAATTTGTTGCATTGTTGGGTTAAAGTCAGTCCGTGGCTTGCAGCTTATTGCACTGGATCTCCTGGCTCCCATGGCCCTGGTCAGCGAACGCGGAGGAGTTCGTAGGAAGGCGCGCTGGATTTCCAGTGTGCCTTACCTGGAGGAGATGAGAATTGCTCCCCGAGAAGGGGCTGCTGAGGCAACCACCGCTGGCAGGGTTACGGAATTGTGCGAAAGCGATTCTATGGCCTCGCCGATGTGCGCCTAGGTGAAACATCGTGGGGGTTTTAGTAGGTGCGAGTCCGTCATAAGCCGCTCTTGACCCGCGAGGGCAGGTTATGCGTGCGTAGGTTAACAAAGAAAAAGGTTGCCGCCCAAATAATCTCAAAACAAATATGTAATTGAATTACATAATTAGATTCAAAAGAAAAATATACTGCCGAAAGCACGGTAAGGGTCAAGCTAAAGTGAATTATAGAGTAAACTTTTAAAGGTAATGAATACCGACTTTCGAATGAATTTCGTAGGGCTGAATAAGCGTTGCCACATTTAAATAAAAAGGTTCCCGGCTACCTCACCAGACGAAACGCTGACTTGTAACACTTCTACTTTACGCCGATCTTCTGTCAGGTCGTGGTATTTACCAGGACGGACTTGCCCATTCGTGCAACAGTGAACACTATTGCCCTACCACAGTTAATCTGTTTTAAAAACTGCAGTAACGAATTGTACAGAGAAATGTAAATTGCATTGCATTTCAAACAAGTTTTTGTGACAAGAAAACATACCACACACGCTTCAGTCTTCCAAACCCTGTGTAATCACGTCCACCGAAGCTGCTTAGTTGGCGGTGGGGAAATCGAGACCTTTGAAGGGGTCTATTAAGACAATAATCAGCTCGGTGAATCCTTTTTATATCAGCATAAGCAGCGAATGCTTTACCACCGCGGCGCCATCATTCGTGCAACGCTTCGGGCGCATTAATTACGTCGCCGTAAACGAATTTCGGACGCATTTAGCGCTTGTTTAAAGTTATACAACGTGTTGTTTCAGCGCGTAATTCAGTCAACAACGTCCCCACTAATCTCGATGCAGTAACTGTGCGAGCTGACCGAGAGCCGTGATAATTTCATATTATTATTAATTTTCCCCAACACCGGCGTGTTTGCTGCCGATAGTTAGCGGGCAAATTGGATTTTGTGCGAATGACGCATATTTCAACGGGGCTCATTAATTACGCTCGAGTGTTTACGACGTATTAATTATGAATTTATTAAAAAATTTCACTCGCGCCGATAGGCGCGTTCTCACTGTTTATGATGTGGGCTGTCTCTTAGTGCATACAAATGTACGCTTGAACGGATATAAACATTGAATGTACGCCGTTATAGAAGCTACGAAGCCGCTATAAGGTTTTTTTTATCAGTAATATTGAAAGCGTACCGATGAAACCTAAGACTAGTTAATATGTCATAATCGTCATTGTCAAAGATGCTATCACCTCCTCTCTTCTCTCCTTCTCCCCGGAAGCACTTGCTCAAATAGTTTTCGGCAGAAGCAATCTACTGTTGTATATAAAAGTATGTATCATCATCATAAACATAGGCCCACAAGATGGAGTGTCGACCTGTGATCTGTGGGCGATGAATGTCCTACATTACGATGGCCAATACGACGGTGCCGTTGCTCAGGTAACTGTATTTTTTGTTTAACGCTGAATACGAACTCAATTAATTTCCAAGAATAATTATTGAAACTGAATTAGTTTGGTACACGGAATGAAAAGTATACTTCAGGTACTAATAATTAGGAGAATAATCCACCGACGACACAAGTTCATTTCTAAATCAAAAATTCTTTCCTCGAAAAAAAAAAAAAAAAGTTTCAAAACTTTAAATTACGTTCAAATTAAAAATCTTCACTCATTAAAAAGTAGTCCACGAACGTCCGCCCAAGTCTTTAAATGTTAGGTACTTCGTATAGTTTGATTTGAACCATGAGGGAATAGTTTCACTGGATATTTCGCCAACTGTCATGTCTCGCCAACTTGCGGGTTCGATTCCCAAATCTTATTTTATTTAGAAATGAATGGTCATACGAGCGTACTTTGCGGGAGGCATTTTAAAATGTGTGAAAACTAAATTGTCATATACGATAATTACAGTTCAGATTTTTCCAACCTAGGTTTTATTAGGTGTATTAATCTTCGTGGTAACAGCAAGATGTTTTTTTATGTGAAAAGTTGCCAAACGAGCAGGCGGTTCACCTGATATTAAGTGAATACCATGACATTGGCCCATGGACATCTGCTAAACCCGGATGTGTTGACAACCTTTTGAAAATTGGGTTCCGGCCACCTCACTCGCCAGACGAAACGTGAAAGTATTATACTTCCACTTTACGCCGGTCTTCTGTGAGGTCGTGGTACTTACCCGGACGGGCCTACCCATTCGTGCAACAGCCGAGGCTGCTGCGCGGCTCTACCACCGTTAAAGCTAATATAAGTTATTATGTGTGACTGGGTAAGTAAAAACTGTTGCGTGAATAGCAAATTCCTTTTCCACTTCCTTAAAGTCAAATACCAAGGCACTGCGAGCCTAAGTATTTGCATTTTGTGAGAAAAAGAGGTCTCAACAGAGCAAATCGGCGGACGAAGAGAGAGAGGCAGGTGTTCCGTGTTTATGGATTGAGGATAATCTTAAATTTAAAGGTACGACTATAAGGACCCACCTTGTCAGCGGCACGGTGACGTAATACGTGTAGAAGAATATCGTGAGGACGGAGAGCAGCATGACGCCGGCGACGCACTTCCTTACGTTTATGTGGCTCGCGAGCCACAAGCAGCAGCGGGCCGCCGGCGCTTTGTGCGGTTGCGCGTGGCCGCCGCACTCGAGCAGGGGGGCGCGCGCGCCGCGGCCATCGCCCGCCATTCTCGCCGATCGCACTATATTTACACTGAACGCGACACTTAGTCTCTATCTGGGCACTCGGAGGGCCGGGTGCGTCCTGGGCGGCGGTTCGCTCTGTCGCCACCTGCCGTGCTTCCGCATCTCATAGGGCCTCATAGGGCGAGCGCGCGCTTGCAGCCCGCTGACGGCCATCCCGTGCCGACAGACGCCTCCGTTCCCGGTTCAAAATGGCCGCCGACGCATGGTGGCGGGTTGTGATCATCACGGCGGCGTGGTGCGCTACCGGTGCTGAAGCTCACGGCATCCGTGCGATGCGAGGATTCGCACAGCGGGGCAAACTTATGATCGGCGCTCGCTGGAACAAAAAAGGCCATATTTAGTATCGCCATCGATATGTTTATTATAATTTACAGGAATATTACGAAGCGAGAAAATTTATTTCATCGTTTATTGATAATTATGTTTTTGGTGGCTTCTGAAACTATTTAATTGATTATGACTTTTTTTGACCAGTTGTTGCATGAATGATTCATAACAAGTATTCTTCGATAATTTACGCTGACTTCATGATTATAAATACAAGCGTTCGTAATAATAAATTTGAATTGATAACCTTCATTAACCATCTGATAACTTACAGTGCATTGCATTTTATGAAAGTAATTAATCACATTAAATGAAACCAGTTTACGGATTTTATCGCGTTTTTATTTTGTTTTGAAATTACCGACGTTTCGAACCATTGACCATGGAATATTCGCGTAACATCAAGAAGTTAAGAAGAAGTAATTATTAGTTTTCACGTTATTCAAATGTTTACGATCGGGCTTCAAAATTAAAAATCATATTTATTTATTTACGCAAACCTTACGAGTATACCGAGTAAAAAACCTTAAGTCTCAAAGAAAATATTTCACAAGAAAAAACATTATGAAAACAATACAGCAATCGTTAAACAAGAACCTCCATCGTCTTAAACTTCACGCTTAAGATTCGTTTTCTGGTTTTCGCTTAATAACTTTTACCCACACAAAGAGCTATTCTTTTGGAGTTGAGGCAAACTCTCGGTATTATAAACTTAAACTTTCGAGCGTTAACTAAGGTGTGTTGTTTAACTTAAAACCGCCACACAATCTCAGCGGATTTGGATGTATTCAAATATTTTTCAATGAACACGAGTCCTTTAAAATCTCACGACAAATTCGACATGATACGGTTTCGTAATGTAATGGGAATGTGTAATAAAATTTTTCCGAGAAAATAGTAACATAATTTGAGCCATACGGGAAAAGTATATCGGAACGTGACAACAAAATATAGAGGGAAAATAACATAGAAAAATATCAATATGTCGCAAATAATCTTCGGAATCGTTGAATCGTGAATACCTCCGGCGATCTAATCTGTAAAAGCTACCTTATAGTGATAGGAATAAGGATTCGTTACGAAATGCTCCTTCTGTAGTACTAAAACAAATTCATTCAACTGCGAAATTGGAGGAGCGAACCTCAAAACTCTGGATTAAATTTGATTAAAAAGTTAAGTAATGAATGCGAAATTCGGTTTCGGGAACAATGAAATGTTGTTTCGAATGTATGCTCCGCCAAAATTAAAGGTTTTTGGAGAATTTCGATTTCGGTTCTCATTATCTGCACAAATTAAACGTAATGCGTGTGGGTGAAATTGTGGGAAGCGAACACGGGTGCGAGCACAAGCGTGCAACACTTGTAACAATGACTTTTACGCGACTCCAAGAGCGTCAGGCTTTCAGACCGGAATTCAACGCACGCCATAGTTTGAGCGAAAATCGCGGTCTGACTAATGTATGATTCCATTATTCGAACGTTTGCGGTGCGCCTAAATAAATCCGGTACGCGCGCGTAATTTGCCAATGCGGAATTCCGCGGTAGGGAACGTTTGCTCGGCACGCGCTTACGTATAGATTCGTACAGCCTCGGCCAAAAGTACGGTTAAGGTAAACATTCCTCTCGAATATACAGCGTGTCGTTACCATCGCGACAATAAATGAACACACGTCTAACGCTACTTGCAAATCATCATAAAAAAATATTAACGTTAAATAAAATCCATAATTAAAAAAAAATATTTTTCAAACAAACTAATTAAGTAAAAAAGAAACAACTGACTGATTTATACATTCAGAGACTTTTCATTCGTTGCCACAGCGTCGCATTACAAGCCTCTCCTTCTAACAGTATGTTTTGTCTCTTTTAAATTCATTCAACCCATTCATATGCTTTGTGACCTTTACAAATGAACTTTACGTTACAGTTTTATACGTAAGGGTGTTCTAAAATTCTTTGTTTTGGAAAATTTAATAACTCTGTAAATATTGATGTTTAAAGAAAGTAAATGTTTAATACAATTTTAAAAAGTTATCGTCTATATGTGTGTTAATTTATTGTCGCGATGGTAAAGACACGCTGTATAATGATGTCATGGGCGCTTAATATTCTTGGCCAAGGCTGTATGTATAAACATACATGCTTACATGTATTGGGGCACCTATCCTCGTTTCAATACTTCACACAGATAGATAGCTCGATAGACGGCACGAAATCGTATTTAGTGGCCGGAGGGGGTCTTCCGAGTGCCCGTTTCGGTTAGGCGGCGGAAACGGAACGCGCTCGGAATCCGGGATTGTAGGGCCCTTTGAATATTAAATACCAAATGGGCCGGCCGAAACCGTGGCGCGGATTCGCGGGCCTATTCGGAAGGTTAATTCCTACTGCCGGCCGCCGGCGACTCTTTAACGTCGGCAATGTTGGCAGCCGTAATAAAGAAAAGTAATGAGAACCCAGTATCGGATGAGAGGGCGGCGATAACATTCGCCGAGAGAAATATTACAGCGCAGTCCGAAGAGGGAGTAGAGTTGTTATAATTAAACGGTAATAGTTAATTTTGAACCTATCATGGAATTCTGACGATGAAAATGGTTTGTTTTATCATCACCTTGATGGGGCTTCGCAACGGCTTCACTGTTGCACAAATGGGCAGGTTCGTTGGGGGAAGTACCACGGCCTTACAGAAGACCATAGTCAAGTATTATATTTTGAGTGTTTTCTGGTGAGAGAGTTAATCATAAAATTACGGGACCCTTTATAATTATTCACCGCAAAAGTTGTAGAAATTCGTGCGGCATAAAGTGAACAGGTCATTTAAAAACTACTCGCATAAATATAAAAATAATTAAGTCGTAACAACTCCATGTGTCCCGCTTTTAGATTTTACACATTGATGTGTTTAATATTTCTCTGACGAATCTCAAAAAACAAAGAAGTGTGACCATTGTAAAACATAAAATAATTACACTAAACAGTAGCAGGCAAAAGAAAGCTGTTGAAAGAACAGCGAACTGAAACTTTCTGATTAACAGCGATATAACTCCACATGTTTCGAAACGCACGTCTCACTGAGGATTGTGTTAAATAATTTAAGCAGTCGGTTATAGTGGTTGTAATAGACAAAGGTAATAAAATCACAGAAATAATTGATTTTAAAAGACTTAATATCATTTATTTCCAGTTAAATCGTTAAGAAAATGAGATATATAATAAATATGCTAAGTGATTAACAAGTGGATTTGAGCTTTAGATATTAAACTAATTTTGAAACAATGAGTTAGTTTAGTATTGTGACGTACAATTGAACCTCCAAATTTTAAAAAGGAGCGACTTTTCAATTCATTTGAATGTTATTTCAAAATTGCACTCTACACATACATACGACTTGTAAGAGGACCTGCAGGTGTGAATAATATTTGTAAAACATGCGAATTGGGGCCGCGTAGCGGTCTACGTCCTACTCTCTGTACTTAAAGTCCTCTGTGCTCGCCGGTGACTCGTAGCCTTTGTTGCCATTGATTTTTTTTACACAAATATCATAAACTTTTTAAAGTGCCATTCGCTAACTCACTAGTATTCTTCAATAGTGAGTATTTTTACTAAAACATATTTTCGTTTACTTTTTCTATATACTTCCGACAGTTGATCGATGTGCCTCCTCCACTCAGTCATGGAGGGCACGGCCCCTAAATTCAAAAGGGCGTGACATTTTCAGGCGCTACACGTATCTACGATAAAGTAGGTTCACCGATGTTATTACCGAAGCATTCGACGTCGAAAGACAAAGCGAGAGCGTCGTGCAACTTGTTATAACTTCGTACGTCCGCCGTCGTTCGGGTTACGCGAACCGATTCGGAAATCGACATTACCGCGAGGCCGTTAACACGGAACTCTCTACGTGACGATCGTATCTATGTAATGTTACTTTGTCGTGAGCCGGAATGGAGACCATCGAGATGCGATGACACGACGCAACACGTAGATCCGTTTCACGGCGTATCGTTATCACGCGTCTCGCTACGTCTGTATTAAAAACACGTTTGCCTATAAATGTTTACTCTAGGTACCGAGCACGTACGTTGCCTCGCGGAGACACATCAAGCTCCTCTGTGTCTCAGCACTCTCGCTGCTACTGAAACATCACAAATAGCCAAGTCGAATCAACTGATCGCATTTACTTTGGCCCACGCGAGCAAATATATTTAAGTTCCCCGAGAAATAGGAGGGACGAGGGGGGGAGGCGTAACATCGTAGTTACGTCGTCATTAAGACCGCATCCCGCCCGCATATTTGGTCAGGCAAGATTAATTGTCACTAAACATCATCCGTCAAGCCGGAGGACATTCGGAGGATGGTTTTGTTTGCCATACAAATAGCACCAAGTGTCTGTCATGTAACTTGTAAGTAAATCACTGTATGTACATGAACAGGAGTATATTACAACTGAGCATTGCTAGTAAATGCCTCGCTGTTTTAACTTAATACGGACCCTACTGTGTTGATTGTCCATACGCACTACATAAAAGATGTCTCAAATTTAAATCTATGGGTGTGAGCCTTATTCACGGAAAGTACGAAACGCAATGAATACTTTTCTAGCCGGTCTTCAGAGAAGCCAGAACGCACTTGTTAATACTCTATCATACAAAAAACTAAAGTTTTGAAGTAGAGAGTATCCTTATTAATAGTTTCCAAGTGACGTATAGCATAGATCGGCCGTAATGAAAATGGAGCACGCCGCGTCATAATTCAATTTGTTGAATCCCCTTACCTGCTTGTTTCATTAGCTAAATGCATGCTGCAGGGCGAACAACAATCAAATGCTAATTGTGATTCTAATAATTTGCATTCGAGCTCCGACTTACCCCTCCGCCCGCCTCGACCGTACTGTACCGACTTACATACGATAAATAACTAAAACGCGGACGTTAAGCTCTGAACGAAAAAAAAAATACCAAATGAAAAATGTACGCGTACCAAATATTCGCCAATTGAATTTTTACTCCGCTTTTTTTTTACTGATTTTAAGCGAGTACAGTTAGAAGATAAACGTTGAGTTGTGAAATATAAATGTATGATTTTTATAGTTACGTGTCAAAAAAGCTACCGACACATCTAGTAGTAAGTGATCAACACCGCATATGCAGTACAGTCGCATCACCAGATTCTTCCCGAAGCTGTGCACGCCTTAGCGATAGATCAGAAGATGACTGTTATAGTCACTGCGACTGAAGGAAACGATTGAAACAACTCACTTTCATGGCGAGCCTATACCATCGGAACCCCGATACGGGTAGCAATAACGAACATTTCCTATCAATTGAAGTGGCTGCAAACAGATCCAATTAACGTAGTATTTGCGTCATTAAATCGAGTTTCCGGTTTACGTTCAATCACACCACAATCATGACAACGCACGTTGGACCCACACGACTATCTCTATATTGTATACAGTTCAATTAGTAGGGGTGCATTCGAAATAGCAAATCACGGATGCATTGAAACATGACGATGGCGAATTTGAACGCATCACTATGAATTTATGCTAGAGATTAGCCCAAGACAGCGGCGTTGCATAAGGGCCGACGCCTCGAGTGTCCGAGAGGCATCGCTTTGCCGCCTTTATGAAACCCCTCGCCATGATATATGAGCGTGTGTCACCAAGTTATTGCTTCCAGGGACATCTCAGAATATGCATACACTGGTGCCTTGTCGAGCGGGAGTGATAAAAAATTGTCACACAACGTTCCCCGGTTACGGGTTATTTAGATAACGCTCTCGACTGCAACATATGAGGTAACATTTCTAGGAACAAATAAGGCGACAATAATCGAGTATTGATCCCAAACTCCATTCGAAGTCTTATCTGTAACAATATCGTCCTGCCCGTATCTAACGTAGGTGGGATCGAAGCAACATATAGATCACGTCCTTAGTAGTACTGAAATGCGGAATTATTGACACATACTAATCCCGTGTAGGAATTGTACCCGCGATCCACGGTGCCGAAGCCAATAGTTTGTGTCAGGATTTTACGCCATTTGGATCAGAAATTGACGAGACTTACATTATGAAACAAGTTTCGACAAATCTCGGTTTCATATATCTTCTAAAAGTCTATACTTATTTTATGGTTTAAATATAATGACCTGTTCTATCTACTATATATGCCATGAAATGGTGATACTGTAAGTAATTCCATTTCCATTTCATGACATGGCTTTGAACGACAAAAATTATCGCCGCCTTTTACTTCTTGAGAGGACGACACTTTGAGACTCTTCACAATTTGGCCTGGAAGGTAAAAAGGTGAACACGAGCACGAGTCGAGAGGAGATACTCCCCGCTAATGATGGAGCAGGGTGTGGGACGCGGTCCCGCGGTAATCCTCCCGACCATTAGGCCCGACCACTCGCTTGCAAATCGTCCGCATATTTTGGCCAAGATTAATTGTTCTCGAATATCATCTATCACGGTGAGCCACCGCGCGACGGCCGGCAGCAGTGCGTGCGACGTTTTATTCGAACCACAATGGGCCCCGAGAGCGCCGCAGTCGAGCTACCTAATTAAATTTTTCCCACAAACAATAACAGCGCTGGGTCGAAATAGAACTAGGGGAATCCGCGCGCAGACATCCCGCTTTATAAATCTGGAAAGGTGATATCGTGTGGATCATTGTGTATTTAAAACGTAACCTCCTTTAGAAAAGCGAAAATTTTCTTTCGCCTTAATCTTTCGCTACTTTTTAATTTATACACTTGTCTTGGTTGATCAGTGCTATTGAAAAAATTTTCAAAAACGCCAATATTCAATTTCCTATTCGAAAATTCCATGAATTTATCTTTCCAAACATAATTTCAATTCCGTTACGTGAAATTAGGGCGATTACCGACTTTGCGAGAAGATAAATCCTTAGTTAAAAATTACCCTCGCCGAGTTTATTGCGCGACGGACAGGAACAAATTGAGTCAATCTTTTTTTTTATACTACAAACGAAAAAACCGAAACTCAACATTTTGAACGTGTAAAATTGGATATCAATCAGGTCGACCCTTTTTCAATAAGGCCACGAGCGCCAATTTCTCGTGCAATTCGATTCAGACTTAAAGGATTCACAAACTTATAGACTTTCCAATGTTTACTAGAATAATGAAACGGACTACAAAACTATTTGCATCTTATTATTTATTATTGACTCAAACTGGCCGAAATGATGATGATGATAATTTCTAATTTGTTCCGACGATAGAGCGCTACTCGTATAATAAAACTAGGCAGTCCTTCTGTTATACATATAGAATACTAGAATATACCCGGTACTTCGGTTCCGTTACTAGTTCAGTTACGGAATTAATAAGAAAACATAAATGTCATTTATATTTACAAACTAGCTGAACCCGACGACGCTTCGCTTTCCTTTGTTTTTCGTTTCCGCTGAAGTCAGAATAAAAAGTTTTTAAAACACTCTCCTGTTCAATAGCTACGTTGTGAACAAATATCAAGTCATTAAGAGTTTTGTGGACACAAACATGCGGAACATGATATTTTTTATGTCATATGTTTATTTACAATTATTTATGAAAGTTACCCACATTATTATGTTTAATGGTTTAAAAGACAGTCCACTTTTTGAGACAGTACCACAAATATAACAATATCTTAAACCAATAATAATGATATCAATCAAATTATGATGAATTTGCATTTACATGTTTTGTTTTGACAGTCTGGCTAGTGTTTCATCATGTGTGTTCAAAAGTTCTCGATTTGATATGACATTTACGATGTCTTTGCTACTGAGCTATTATGCTTTTGCAAATTTTAGTGTAACATATTTATGCGCTGCTGTTGCTGAGCATATGAACATTCTTTAAATAACGTTGCGAAATCTTTGCACAAGATTGAGGCGTCGAATTTCTGTGGTGGCGCGAACGTTCCCACACTCCTGCACAGTTCGCATCATCTGATTAGGACACGTTGATATTATTTTCTATAAGAGAGAAACGATAAGGCACTGATAGTCTCTTGTACATCCTTTGTGTATATCACTAACTTCAATATGGTTGCCGATGCCTCGAAACGTTTAAGAAAGGTTTAAGAACGGTTTTAGTTATCTCATTAAACAGACAATTATGCATCGGATATATGTTACTCCGTTGAAGTTTCCTTAACGTGCTATCCCATTAATCTCATGACGAGTTTAGTTCGTTAATTCAAAAAATAAAAAAACAGTTGGAAATTGCATATAGATAATAATATAAAACAAAACCGTGCGTTTGTGTGTCATATGTCAGCGTCTATATGTTAATTTGCGAAGCAAAAACTTAGGATCCGTTTTTCAGTATACTACGCGGACGGAGGTGTCAGATTTGCCATATCGTTACAGTTTATACAGTGAAGTGAAGAAAGCTAAAATTTATGTACCTATAAAATAAAATGAAGTAAAACATTAATTTTATTTAAGTTTGTACTGTCAATGTCAAACATGTCTGTCATCAAAGAGTTATATGAAATTCTTTTAAGAGAGGCCATTAATCAAAGAAGAAGAAGAAGAAGAGTTATATGCACAGAGCAGAGATTGTCGACGACTTTGTAAATTGTAAATTGACAGAATGAGTCTCGAGACAAAAAAAAACGAAAAATAATAGTGGAAGACCACAAGTTTTTAATGATTACTCTAGTGCGAGATTATAATAAATGAATTACCTAGGGTAGGGAAACGGGGCGTGTATACCGATTATGTAATATATCAGTGTTTTCTCTATCGAAACTAATCAAGCGAGATAATCGTTTTAAATACCAAATGTAAACATTCATTACGTGCAAAATGGTTCGTGAGTCCGGGATTAACGAACGCCGACGTGTGCATTAGATGTAAGAGCATTATAGTGGAAAATTCGTACGCCGACATTGCCTTTGGTTTTATTGAATTCCATATCCAGTTTTGAAAACCGCGTTATACCGTATTATTGGAACATCTGTAATTGTGAAATTTGAAACGCGCCATTGTATAGGTTAATACAGAATATATGAGAATAATATGTACGTTTATTCATCCATTGTGTATCCATTTCGCGGTCTAATGATGCTACAGGCTTTTACTTTTTTTTGTTATATTTTCAATTATTTGAATTTTTGCAATATTATTTTATGTTCCGTGTAATTCCATTATTTTTTAGGTTTCTTGTGTATCTATTGTGGTTTAACTGTGAATAAACGTGTTTCTTTCATTCTTTCTTTCTAATTAAACAGTAGATCAGTTTAGTTAGCTACTAGTCGGATTTGAGTCATATAAACTTAACAAAAAAAAAGCAGTCGAAGTTAAGATAATGCATAAGATTAAGCTCAAAGAAGGACCATTACAATGGCTGAATGATATCCTAAGTCGGGCCAATGTGTTTATCTTGAAAAGAACACAGTTCCTCCGGTTGTGCGAGAAATCTGTGCAGTTAATTACCACTTAGCCGCCCGCTTTGCACTGTACGGAGCCTGTCGAGAGGCATACTAAGAGGTCGAACCGTAAATTGATTAGAACTACTTTACTTGAGTTTGAGTATAGCACAAGGCTTCGAAGAATTACACATACGTATAAACAGAACATACGTAGGAGTTCTTGAGATTTTTTTATTTAGTCTAGAAATGGAGTAGCAAAACAGTGGAAAGCTTTTTTTATGTTTAAAGTTGGCAAGCGACAAAGTGACCAACTGGATTTAAGTGACTACCGCAAGCCATGGACATCAATAACATTTTTTGGGTTGCAAATGAGTTGGGAACCTATTTCAAATCGGGCTCCGGTTACTTCACACAAAAGATGAAACATAGAAGTTTAAACTTCTGCGTTTCGTGTGGTGAGCGAAGTGAAAGGTGGCAACGCATCTGCAATCCTACGTGTGTTGCAAATGTCAATGGGCAACGGTTACCACTTAACATCAGGTGAACCGCCAGGTCGTACAAACAAAGCTTACATACTTAACGTGCTTTACGAACTTAAATTAATAACATTGACGAGAGAACATCAAACAACTCACCGCGTCCCGTGAAGGGATTCCGTAAAGTAATTGACGTTAATAATAAAAGACAAAACTGACCGGGATATAGTCAACGATTTCATTAGTTTGAACGGTTATTCACAGTAGTTGTTTTGCTCGTTTGTAGCTCTCATTAACGCTAGTTCATTAACACCATACGAATAGGTAATAATTAAGGGCTGTGGTAATCTAATCTTTCCACCATCCCACAGCGCCAGTCTATTATGAAGTGTTATTTTTTTATATGAAAAGTTGCCAAGCGAGCAGGGGGTTCACCTAATGTTATGTGAATACCGCCGCCCATGGACATCTGCTACACCCGAGGATTACAGATGCGTTGACAACCTTTTGAAAATTGGACTCTGGCCACCTCACTCACTAGACGAAACGCGAAAGTATTTGTCATAGGTACCTCCACATTACGCCGGTCTTCTATGAGGTCGTGGTACTTACCCGGACGAGCCTGACCCTTCGTGCAACAGCCGAGGCTGCTGCGTCGCCCTACTACGGTATATAAATATCTCCTACTATCTCAAATCGTGTATTTTGGAAATTAAAAAAATAAAAAATATGGTATAGAAAAAAAGTAAACAAAAAATAAGTGTGTAAATGATCGTGACACGAACCGCGCCGGGGCCGCCCGATTACCGACCGAGTTATTATAACATTTTTTTATCGGCGAAATTTACCGCCATATTCGAATGATATTTTTATTCCCTGAAAACAGAGATAAAATTGCTCGCTTATGAGGTATTAGATTAGAACTGCTTGACGGATTTCTTGCCCCTTACAGACTTTTCATAAAACAAAAAGCTTTCTATGAATTTACAAAAAGTTTTTAGGGAAAGAAAAATTGTTAAATCTATTGGATAATTCGGTAAATACGTTAACAATAGCCGTGATCCCAAGTGAGGCCAAAATCATAAATATGGCTTCAATGATTCCTTAGGAATATCTTCTGATTTGTACTACATTTACACATTTAGATTTAAAAGCTTTTCGCAAATTTACAAAAGGATCAAAAACAATTATATTGCAACTTGTGCAGCACAACGTCCATCCGTTGCACATCAATTTTATGTAGGTGTCTACATTTCAACAATAAACAAACAAAGGCTCTCCACAGTCCTGACGTCTTTTGACCCTAAGAGGTGAACAGATAGCTATCTGATACAACATAAAGGGACATATAAGCCGTGATTTTGGTTATAAGGATGACATGTCTCTGCCACTAAACTATAACTGATTCCATTATAGATATCTGGATCATCTATCTTTGTATAATTTTCTGTATATCCCGGTCTTTGCACTTCATATGATATTTTCGTAGAAACCTAATTTGTATCGATACTGTTTAGTCTGGTATCGAATCGAACACAAAAAATTAAACAAGTACATATATCATGTTGTGGATATGTAAATCGTAAGACTTATCTGTGACCTTAATGGAGTTTCATAATTATATGGAACGATAATGAACATGTGACCGAATACTTGTGAACTACGTTATCAGTTTATACTCGTTTATTAATCGCAACAGCGGCGAAATCTTTTGATGGACACTAAACTGTCTTCACACATTACGTAGATGTTTTGGTAACAAAATTTTATATGTTAGGTGAGAATAAAACGAATTAACTATAGATAAAAGCCAAATTGATCGTAATCAATTAATGTTAAATGTAAATATAATCACGCAGGACAGAATGAAATGGAGACAAATCATATATGGTGACGATCCTCATTAGTGAGGGAACGTCAATGAAGAAGATGAAAAGAAATGTAATTACCGATCTAAAGCTACACATTCAACGGTTAAATTAAATATAAAGTATCAGGAAATTTGTAACAGTTCCAATTACATGTCGCCCATCTTCATCAGAGCCGAAAACGAACCAATGAGTAACTTGTTTAATATATGAATCAAATTATATTTTGTTAAAATTATATTGCACTTAGGAAGCACTTTTGCCGCATTTACCACTCATTCCATTGGTGTGCCGTCCTTACCATATTATTATTTTATTCATCGGAGATAGTATAAACACGAAAGCTTATGTATGGGTGTTTCTTACTGTTTTAGGTACAATAACGCATAGAATGTAATTATAAAGATACAAGGGCCTCTCAAAGTAACTCTGTCTGTCTGTTACGCATCACGACTAAACCGCCGTACCAATTTTGATGAATTTTAGTATTAAGATAGATAGGACCTTGGAGAGGAAGATAAAAAAATGTCTTTAAAGTATGCATCAAAATAAATATTTAACCTAAATCCAAATCTAATCCTAATCTCCTTATTCTTATATTATAGAAAACATGTTGAAATCCATAAAAATTAATTAACAATTAAGAATCAGAGCTAAAATAATTTTATTCAGTTACATGTGACAATTGAAATGGCTCGAAAGGCCGGAGAACGGTCAGCGAGCGCGTGACAAACAGTAAACGCGTTGTACCCTTTTTCGGTTCCCGGGGGTGCAATAAAGTGTTAACGGGGAAATTTTATATTAGTCACCGGCCGAAAACGGGTGTAAGCGTTGCACACACATGTACGAGTTATACCGATACACAAACTACACACACACACACACACAAACACGCATAAATCATATGAAATCGGCCTAACGGCAAGTAACGGACCAATTTATCCAGAAAAAAATGTAGAGAAAAAAATGCGATAAAGCCGACGCGGCGATGTGACGATCCGTCAATCGGCGCGATACGGGAGTCGTTCAGTCAAATGAGCGATGACGACGCGACCTAACTGCGTGCATTGAGACGAGAGCGATCGGAATCAGTCAAATCTGTACTCGGAAGAGAATGGGGGGGAAGCTTTGTTTCGTTGCGAACGCGGCACCCTATATACCCAGGTGACATATCGAAAATTTATCACAGCACATATTTAAGCGCGAAAAGTTTCTGCTGTTTTATGAATGGGTTCATCGTAATCTTAATAGTAATAGAAAGCATACAGCAGTTATAGTATACGTAATACAGTATTTTGATTGGCGAGTGAGGTGACCGTGGTCCGCCGCTGTCGTTGTTTGCAGCGCAACTACAATACTTTGAACGTTTCGGTTGCCCACGGGCGGTCAATAGAAATACCATACAGTGAATCACCAAATGATAAAGGTGTCAACCTTCTCCCATAAGAATAAACTAATCATTAAACGTAGCGAATAGGCGACGAGTGTACCCAAGCGTATTCTATCCTCGGTGCTACGCAAACTCGTTTCAAAGTAGATTCCGCTTATTTGGTCCCGAATAGGGTCTACGGTCACCTGGGACCGAGAGCGGTAACGACGTGATGAAACAGACGATGTTTCTCTTTTTTGATTAACAGAATCATGACTGCCTTATTGGCGCCAAATAATTTTTGTCGAAAACTTGGTTTTAGATTTTTCATTTTTACTTTATTAATTTTACTACGCAACATTGTGTTTTGCATATCATAAAGTATGGATGACAATAAATACTATAATGTTAAAAATGCTGAATACTCGCGCAGATCGAGTAATAATTAGGACGGTACAGTGATGTATCAAAAATATTCTCATTAATTAATATTATTAAATTACATCAAATAAAGTGCCAGGCAGTACGTAAACACTTACCTCGTTTATCAAAACTGTATCTTCAATTTAAGCGGGAATATGCGAGTTGGATAACAAATTCAATTAAAATGTGGGATAAAAACAATCGAAGGGACTACTTCTCAACAAAAACATCGAAATTTTAACGATACAAATGAGAAATTAACACTTATTGTCACACATTACGTACGCGTGCCACTTGGCGTCTACGAGCTTCCGTAGTACACAACCGAGCGGGCCGAGGACTGGGGGCGCACTGAAAACTGCGGCGGAGCGCGTAGCCTAGAGCGGGCGCGTCTACAGGAGGCTACGAGCGGCTACGAGGGCTGAAATATCATCCGGCGGGGAAAAATTAGGCGTACACCGACCGCGACAGTCCATCCATTCGGTGACGCGGGCGTTCGCTCTTTCGATACAGCGCATGATCCAGCCCGATTAATACTAAGCGCGCCAATAAATATCGGAGCGGGCTCCTTTGTCTTGCCAAGAGGATTTCGCTTTCCCTTCTTCCCATGCTCATGTGCCCCACTCACATTTGTTTGACATATCGCCCCGTAGCGGCTTTTCCTTGCGCCTAATCGGCCAATGTTTTCCATTAATCACCGACCCGAAGATTGCCCAATCGCTATATAAATGCATTAGACCACATTTGATTAGTTAACAAACATTATCTTGTAGTAGCGAGTGGTCCTCGAGCGGCTTAGATAACTATTATATTTATTTGAATACTAATAGGACATTTGCGTAATGAAATAAATGAATTCATCTCACAATGAATTAAGCACGATGATTTCATAATGCAACCAAATGTAATATTCAAGAACAAAGTCCTATTACGAATGTGGAAAGGATCTAAGAGGAGTTATAATAATGAATGCAAATTGAAACATGTTTTAAAGAGAGAATTCGAAAGTTTTTAATGTGTACTTATCTTAATTATGTTTTAAATAATAAAATGCAATGTTTTTAAAAGCTTCCAGTTAGAATGAAATAGGTCAGCTAGTAAGAGAATCCTTTTTTAATCTGAAAATAGATTTAATGGCGGTGAGTAGAACGGCAGAGTTCAAAGGTCCATAGGATAGAAAACAATATTTGCATCTCTATAGAAAAGCAGTAACGTAGAAATAGTTCTAAAAGAATTGATAAAATGAAAATCCCGCGTTGCTTTCGGAATTTTTGCGTCCAATAAAAGATGTCACCCAGTTCACATTTACTTGTTGCTTCCATCTGCTTAATTGCTCTGCTTTAAATAATGTGAATTTAAATATATACGACGTTGGATTGGAAATCACTGTGGATAATGATTTAGTATAGACAAATGGGAATAAGACACAAAATGGTGCACAGAGCAATGTACAAAGATAAATTAGAGTAACTTTTTTGGATACAGAAGTTTTCGCTTATATTTGTAGGAAATAACATGAGTTAACATTAATGAGAGTATTAACCAAGCTATGTACTATTTTTCTGAAATATTCAACATACAAACAAATGACATGACAGGTCACGCATTCTAGCGTTTTACGATACGATCGAAAGAAGATCAATATCACCACCAGGTGGTAAACAAACGTTTTAGCTATTGCTTGCATGTCGTCTCCGTTATCCGCTTTTCCGTACAACTAAATATAAACGATCTCGCTGATTCTTTGGCATCTCTCGAAACAGACAAAAAAAATGAGTGTAAAAAAATGAGAGTAGCGAGCGTTTCTGCGCGCTCATAATTGAAAAAAAATATTAACGAAAAACAAAACTGACTTCAAATATTTCGCTCTGTATTCATTTTATAATTGATTTTCAGTAGTTCCCTAAGTATCTTCGGAGACCACGATCCAATACCAATGAAATTAATACGAGACCACGTGGGAAGCACCAGCTTTCAAATAAAGAATAATCAAAATCGACTCAGTCGAAACTTCTGAGGTAATAAACATTTTTTAAAAAAAACCAGTCGAATTGTGAACCTCCTTCTTTTTGAAGTCGGTTGAAAACGAGAAAGTGCACGTTTCTGCGCGCTCATCATTGGACTAGTGCAATAAAAGTGAATTTCGCCGGTGTCCGTCAAAGTCAACGGCCGTCCGAACGATGATCGCATGACCGACGCGGTTCGTGCTCTCGTATACACGCGCCGCAGACACGCCATGTTAGACGTTCACTGTCGCTTTCTTTAAACTGTAAACGAATGCATGCATGCTGTACGATGCGTTTTTTTTTTATCAAGAACCGCAATCGATACCGCAGGCTTTGAATTTTAATTACAAAAAACAACACTTGTCAGGGAACTTCAGGACAATAATGCAAGCTTCTTTGCACGATCGGGGGGAGGACTTTTAACCTCTTAGAATGTGACAGTTCTATCGTTTCATTGTCTGCAATCGGCCCAGTATTTATGGCATATGAAATATTGGCTCTATATATTTCTCGATTGCCCGCCCACAATTGTACGCTACTATGCAAAAACTATTTAAATGTGTAACATACAAAGTTATTAACAATTCGTTATTAATTGAATATTCGCGAAGTTTATTTTATTAATATAAAATACAATCAGAGAGTACTATTGCTTAGAGAAATATTGCACACTCATAACATTAACTACCCCGGGGCGTTAGGCCAAATCTTCTTTTAATGCCTCCCGCAGGAGTCCCGCCGAAGTTTGCCAAGCCTCTCGGCTAACGTCAGATCAGGCCCAATGTGATATGAATAACGAATGTAATACGGTATCATTTCTATTTACGTATAGCGATTATGGAAAGACCCAGATTTTGCTCGAGCCTATTTAAACGGATCATTTGTTGCTCTCCAAAGCTTCAAAAATATAATATATAATACAACAAAAGCGGTGAAAATGTTTTAAGTAAAGCAAACATTTAAAAAGCCATCATAGAAAACAAACAAACGTTTAAAGGTAAAAAGAATATCGACTCACTACATAAGACAGTCGATATTATTAATTATCGTATATGTTGTTTATAGACGATATTATTTATAGGAAGAAATCGGATTTCATTTCAGGATTAATTCTAAAAATGTTGGCGCCCAAGGTCTATATATAGCACTATGTCTCTAAAGGTAATCAGACATTATGCATTACATGGGTGATGAAAAATATGCGTGTTAGCTTTCTCGATACCATCACAAAGTAGGGTTTTTCTTCTGGCACAAAGATCGGCTTTCAACAACCATTCTCAGAGCTGAAGCCACATTTATGAAAAGTTTTCAGTTTCGACATGGGTAACGGAGAACTCTATTGAAATAGCTCTCCGTAACGCCAAGCTTTTACATAAATGAGGTATTGAATAAAGCCGTTTCCCCTTCCTCGTATGGTTTTGTTTCGCTAAGAATAAAAAGTTATCTATTTAACGACTGAATTTCTACGCTAAAACTGTTGCAACCCTTCTCATTTTCATTGCTTGTTTTCTTGGTTCCCTCTTATTTAAACCCTTTTCCTGCATGTAAAACATACACATCCATGTCCCGTTACAAAATCACAATGTTCAAATAATTAATAACTAGAGGATTATTTATAGCCAGCTTTCTAATATAGCAATGAAAAACAACGATGAATTTCTTACCCAGTAAGAAGAATTCTTAGAAAATCAAACAAAACAACAGACATTTATATTTATAAAAATTTATTTATTTATTTATTTTATTTTTAAACATCATGCAGAAAACAGTACATAGGCGGACTTACTGTACTGTGAAGTACGTACTGAGAAGTTGAGGTTGGTGCACAAACACAGTTATAAACTAAAAACGAAATACATATTAATTAAATATAAAAATATAACACATAATATAATTCTAGCATACAATACTTTTAAACGATACAATAAGTATTATTTTACATATACATATATACTTTAATATACATCTATAAATAAACATATATATTATATACATATACATACACATTTATATCTGATGATGTCATGAAACTGCTGGCAATTTACCCTGAATGTACTTGCGTGCCATTTTCTTAAAAGCAAAGCGATTCTTGGCCATTCTAATTTTGAGAGGGAGCTCATTCCAAAGAAGGATAGATTGGACAAAGAAAGAGGAATGGATAAAATCAGATCGATGTGGAGGACATAACAGAAGACGATTATGTTTAGAGCGAAGATTCATTGTGTTGACTGAAAATTTACCCATTAACTACGAAACTATAAAACGCTAATGAAAAAGATTAAAATAATAAAGTTATTGAACGAAGAGCTTCTGTTTAAAGCGTGCTGAAATTCTAGAAATTAAAAGAGTATGATTATATTAAACAGTTTATATTACACTCAAATGGTGTAACCATTGGAAGTAATAGTTGAAAGTTATTTCACATTGAATGCATAATACTTGTGAAAGGCAGCTGTGAGAGCTTCTGTTCAAGTAGATAACTCCCGAATAGAGTCCCTGTAGTAATACGGTATTAGCAAGAAGCAAGGTACCGCAAAGGCTAGTAAGCAGCTCAGTGAGCGCCCTTATCCGACAGACTTTTAAAAATACACATTACATTTGAAACATACATAAATACAAACCGATTGTTACCGCACGAGTGTTTAAAGAAGCTTCAAATTAAAGCAAAGGAACAGAAACAAGGTCCCGTAGCACTGATGCTGTCATTTTAAATAATTAATAATAACAAACGACGTTATACTATAAAGGGATTTAACGAAGACGATTTTCCGAAGTCTACCCATTTCTGCTGAAAGCCGAATAGTTATAGAAATATTATTTCAACATTCGATTCTCGACAACAATAACTAATTAGAAGTGACCATTTCCACGGCTTTTTTTAATATAAAATATAACGTTTGTTATAATAAAAAGTATATGCGACTGTGATGTGGTCATAAAACTATCGTACGTTGGTGAAACTGCATTTTTCATTACGAATTCAGTTTTTGTAATTTGGAACTTTCCACCAAAACTCTAGTTGTTGCACGTTCGATCGGCCCAAAGTACGTCGAAATACATTTTTACCGCACATCTGAATTTCCATAGGCCGCCGCTGTAGTGTAGTGCAACTGGCGAAACTTTTTTCATAAAAGTACAACGAAGCATTCCACTACGAAGAAGGAGCACGAACAAGTGAGCAGTTACTTATTAACTTTTATAACAGTTGTTATATTTGCATATACCTACCTCCTTTTTCAATGAAAAGCAATTCGACTGGGGAAATATCAAAGGAAACGGAATATAATGAATTCTCTTCATAACAGTTTTTTTTTCTTTGCGCTTTACGAACAGCACTAAAGAGTTATCATTTTAAATTAAACGTAATGAATATTAATAATACATTGCAGTATTTACACAAATAATTATGTATGGTATCTACTGCATGCATAAAATACGAGTACCATATAATAGAAGGCATGAAACTGTATATTTATTATGTTTTAATCTGGTTGATTAAATATGGGTGCATAAACTAACAATAAGTGTTATCGGAAGCTGGAAGTCTTCATATTGATGTCGGGACGATCGCCGCTGCCACTGTTATCCACGTGCCTCAAGAAACGACAATCAAGGTGCGTTATTTTGAATTCGTTGTTGGCTAGGTCCTTCGAGCCGGATGGTTGTTCCTTTCGGGAGAATATATTCATAGTTATAACGTTAAAATTCGGTTCAATTTATTATTGTTAGTATCTATAATTAATAACCTCGTTAATTTATAAAATTCTTTTCGATATCGGTAATATAATATTATCTACATATAATATTATATTACCGATACCGTATACGTAAAAAAACGCGAGAACGTTAACTTATTTATTAAACAAAGCAAATCAATGAACAATACATACAAGCATAAGGCACTTTCCGATAGATAGAGCCAAGCACAGCAAATAGATATACGGCAAAGGAGGCAGAACACAGTTTTAATTAACGTAACAAAAGGTCAGTGACATGGCGATGAACAAAGATAAAGTTAAAAGGCGAATAAAAAAATGAATCCAACAGTTAACAAGACAATGCCAAGGATGTAGACAAAAGTTTTTTCATAAATGCGCACGGATCCCGGAGACGAGTGAGTGAACAGCTGACGACTGCTCCGGGCATCGGGCTGCTGTACTTTAGTTTCGCTGGCAGATGTATTAAAAGGGGAGAATGGGGATATTTTGCGAGATTTTATCACTTGGCCCGCGGCTGCGGTAAATGAAAGATAGGACGTTTCCGGTGCTGGCGATATATATTCGATAGTTGAAGCCTTGTTTAAACTGCAAACGTATCTATGTCTAGTACGATACAAAATTTTAATGTTTAACTTATTCTTTTTTGCCGCAATTCTAAATGTCACGTGCACGCAAGACTAATTTCAATTATATATTCGTCTACGGATTGAAAGTCAAAATGTTAGTCAACGTAAAGTTCACATGAGTCTACAAATAACGGCTGTATTACCTAATAATTTTTAGTTTAACAATATGTGACAACTATTATTATAATGTACTTTATTGTACACAACATTTTTTTTAAACATTGCCCTCGCTTTAGGATAACATTATCCTCGAAGTTTAAGGACGTTTAGCATAAATTGCACGAGGACAAACACCCAGATACGAAACAACTATTTGTGGGTCGCACAAATAGTTGTCTCGTGTGGGAATCGAACCTACGACCCCCGACGCCGAAGCCAATACCTTGGCAACTGCGCCACGGAGTCTTCAAAAATAATTTCATATTGTTGATATAAAATAAATCTTAAAAGCTAGGTACAATAAGGCGGTCTTATCGCTAAAGAGCCATTTCTACCAGACAAGCTTAGGACAAGAAAAATTAAACTTATGAATACTGGGAGCAGATGGCATGTAACAATTGTAGGGAAAGCGGCCATCACACTTACACAAAGTCATGTGAAAGAACGAAAATCCCTAATCCTCTTTACAATTCAGCAAAAATAACAGAATATTATAGCTTTAAGAATAGGCTGGAGGGAGGAAAGCCCCATAAATTTCTGCTTAATCCGTAGTTCTGTGCAAGCAGCAACCGAGAATAGCAATTAATATTCGCTGTTACACAAGAACCAAAAAGTGGCATTTTGAAATATAATTAAATCCTTTTCGTGAAAAATCTTTGACCGTGTCCCGGACGCGGCTACATAGTCTACAAAAAAGTATTCGGATTGAATTTATTTCATATTAAAATTTGTAGAAATAATAGATGAAAATTTTTTTCACCACTGTGGGAATTGAGTAATACCACAAATGAATTTAGTAATTGCCAAGTAATGCCACACAGGCGAAAATCTCAATGTATTTCATTCCATTGTTTTCTCGTACTTTTCGTCCCTCTTTCTATAAATTTTAATGTTTTCATTTAAGAGCAGAGATTAGCAACATAAAAAATCCAATTAATTCTTAATTATAACGCAGTCGCATATTATTTTATTCTAGATCATTTTTCAGTTAATGAGCTCATGCACGCATGTAATCGCACAGAGGGACTATGCTGCTGTACAAGGCATCTTTTTAATTTCTAAAAGGACGTTATCCCTACGAGAGAAAATTATTACTTTTTAGACTTATTCCAAAAATATCTACATATAAAAATTACGTATACACGTATAGCATTCAGTTCAATAAAAATTTTACATTTCGATAGATGTTTCACTTTTGTTCAGTTGTACACTTGTATACGTAACAAGTTAAAATTTTCGTTTTGAAGGCAGAAATTTTATGGTACGACCCCTGATAACCAGTTATTTCAAATTAATGTACCATTCGCGCAGCGGTAAAATCGTTAACGTGGCTACGAGCCCGATGCGTCGCTGTGGTTTCAAATGATAATTTTTAATGTAAGTCATGCCATCTGACATAACATTCTGTGTTCAATCAATGCCCCTGTTGAACTAATCTCGTTGAAACAGCGATTATTAAGAAATTGCACGCTAATTTCGTCGTAGAAATATCATGGATTTAAATGAAACCAGGCACAGGACCTTGTAGGAGATCCATGCAACAGCTGAAGCTGTTGCAATGGGCACGCTCGTCCGGGGAAGTACCATGACCTCACAGAAAACCCGCCTAAAGTGGAAGTTCTGATAAGTAAGGCAACCGTGGCCCACTTTTTTGAATTGGCATCGTATCTGCAAACCTACAGATGACCAAAGGTGTCAGAATTCACTTAACATGTGGTGCAAATAAGCAGGCGGTTGCCTGCTTATTTTCCAACTTTTCTATTCAATATTTTTTTTATGTTATGAAACATTATTGATTTTTAACATAAAATAAAAGAGCGGACTGGTCTCCGTGTGGGCTCGGATTATGTTGTAACAAACAGCGGAAGTTTGCTTAAAAGATGGGAACCGTTCAAGCGGAGGGCCTCAGCTTTAATTGGATTCGTCATATTGCCCCTGCAATCGGATTGTCGTGTCCAAACTGAATCAAACTTTATTTCCGACGGGAGTAGAGAGCGGGCGGGCGGCGTAGTCGTTACGACCGGCATTGCGCGCAAACCATAACCCAGTTCGGCTCATTATCAAATCTATCCGGGCAATGAGGAAGCTATCGGCGTAAGTCAATAAGTGTGCAAGAACAACGGCGGTCTTAAAATGTGAGACGGCCATGTACACATTATAATTGTTAATTGCGCTTCCGTAACTTAAACGTGAGCGCATATCAAGTGGATGTTGATCATGCGAAGATCACATGAATAATTTAGACATTCGTCACATGCAGCCAACTGCAAACGAACACAGGTTCATTTAAAACGTGCTGTGGCACGTTTCGATTGTTTAATATAAACATACAATATAAAGTAATACAAACTTAACGGGATGAGCCAAAAATAACATAAATAATACACATTTAACGGGATAAGCCGTGATAGCTCGTTGTCCGGGCGCTGGCTTTTAATTGAATATACTCGAGCAACCTGAGTCCAATCCTCGGTGCCGGCACCAATGAAATTGTTAATTTTAACTGTTGACTTATCATATGCTTAGCGGTGAAGGAAAACATCTTGAGAGCCCCTGCATATGTTCGTAATGATAACATGTGAAATCCGCCAATCCACAGTGGGGTCACGTAGTAGACTATGCCCCTCATACCCTCTATACACAGGAGGCCTTTTCCCAGCAGTGGGAGAAATATAGGCTGTTACTTTCCTTTTAGTTTTAACAGGTTTCAAACATTATTTTGCGTCATTATGTTTCGGCATATAACAGCAACTTAAAAACAATCAGTGAAATTGATAAATATTAACATAAATGTAAAATTTTGACGCAGCATCGAGGACATTTTTAATAAATCATCGAAAAGTAATTTACTAAGAGCGCATTAATTAATATTGTGAACCGACGAATACGATATCTCATTTGTTTCATGTTGATAAATCTGCACTGTGGCCGACAACGGAGTGACACGCAGCAAATAATCAACGATATAGGCATAATGAATATGTATATCGCTGAAACGAAAAGCATTAATAAAATGCTGCGGGCTCTCGTGCGCGTCGTGCGTTGACACGGACGAGAGAGCGAACAGCGCGAAAGTGAAAACGATTAAATTAAATATCGTATTTCTCATAAAATAAAACAATGTATCATTATTTAAAGCAACTACACTTAAAAAAAAATCCCTTTCAATGCCGAAAGGAATCCGTGCAACGCACGAGGTACGTATCTTATAGTTCTTTACTTTAACGTTACATCCCTTCAAGTACAAATAGCAGAATAAGACTTACATCAGCTTAATGTAAGTCTTAGGGCACCCGCGGTAGACTTCCAAGGCTTAAGCCCTCTTATTTTGCGATAAATGCTATAGTGACACACTGTAGCACAAACTGCCAAATTAGCTCGTATCAAAAACCTCATAAGCTTACGACCGACGTTTGCATGACTATAAAAATATTTTATATACATGTCAACTTATTAAAAATGTCGGTAGTATTTTTTTTATGTGAAAAGTTGCCAAACGGGCAGACGGTTCACCTGATGTTAGGTGAACACCGCCGCCCATGGACATCGTACACCTTTTTGCAAAGTGGGCTCCGGCCACCTCACTCACCAGACGAACGCGAAAGTATTACACTTCCACTTTACGCCGGTCTTCTGTGAGGTCGTGGAGTAAGCTTCAATTTCCAAAACAATGCCACATTTTCAGCAGATGCTCCAGTTGACAAATTCTTAATAATTTTTCTCCTGTATATGAAGCACACAGTCGAGGCGAGGCAACGCAAAACAGTTTTTGCAACTCCGTTGACAACATTAGCGTCGACGATACGACACGGCGAACAATGTAAGCCCATATTAGCACTTTGTTGATTTCAAAACTGAGTCATAAAACATATACGTCGTGGCACATTAGACACAAATCTTGAGCAGACGTCGCCACTTAAAATAAGCTGGCACGATTTCAAATGCCGCCAACCTAAATGCGAAGTATTCAGTTCATCAAAACCAGATGTTGCCGAGTCCTATGTAAACATGAAAATTTGTAAGAACTCATGATTAAGCAATTTGATCATGATTAGGTTTATTTTGGCAACTTTTTTGTATATATTTTTAAGTCTCATACTAATCATGCAATTATATAAATTATACAAAGTAATCATAAAAGGAACTAGACTATTATTAATTATAGAATTTATGAATATTAAGAATTGCTTAACGTTAAAAGTTAATGCATTCTAGACATGTTGATATGCTAATTATATCGAAGCATGTTTTAATTACATTACAAAGTTTTATATCCTCCAGAACAAACAGATTCTATCAATCCAGAATCAGTCGATCAATTTCTGTCAGTTTTTTAACTATAACAAACAAGATTTTTAGATTTCTTAAAAGATAAACACTAAGCACCTTGGAATAAAATATAATATATATAAATATAAGGTAAAAACTACACAGATATCTATACATTTATTTACATGTATTGTAAATAAGTAATTTGTCACTACGCCTTCGTATTCTGGATATAACCGATGGCGGTCCCCCTGATACACGAATTAGTAGTATAAACAAACAGAAGTCGATGCCGCCTTGGCTCAAATCCAACTGGGCTGGGGCGCCGGCGCTACCAACTTCGTAATGCGCGGAATGCGAGCATTCCTCTATACGTCAAGCTATTATAGATCTAGTCAACCAGAAGTTATTCGACGTTATTACCGGAGCGCCTAATAAACACCCGACCGCAACGTTAAACTGAATTAGTGAAATAACTAGACGCAAAATAAGCCAAGTAAGTGTGTTTCGCGACAAAGACTACCACGGCCGTAGTTTATGCCACGGTTTCAATTAAATCGTGGCTCACGCACAAGTTGGTCCGTTATAGAGGTCCTATATTATCTGCATGAAATTTCGACTCGCAAACCGCAGTCCCCCTGAGTGGGTCTACATAACTCGGCCCAAGTTGAGAGCTTCAATTACGCCGGAGTGAGTTGTTCACGCAGGTGACTCCTTAATTACGGGGTGGAAATTGAGCTGCCCATTCGGCTGTCAGGCTCGCAAACGGATTATCAAGTGCTGTTCCCGTAATCTGCATTGCTTAAGCTCCGGAGACATTCAAATTAATTAGTATTGTGAAATACTACGCGAACGTGTTTCGTACGGCGGACGCTCAGGGGATATTATTTTAGATAAATTAACGAGGCCACTGAACGTTACCTCGCTTTAATGTTTTTAAAATTAAAATGGTTAATATTAGTTTTAGTGTACATGTAATAAATATTCATGTACAAAAAAAAATTACTAAAAGAATTGGTATTTAAGTAATTTGTACAGAATATCTGTACAAATTACTCAAATACCAATTCTTATTGTCTCCATTGCTGAATAGTAGTAGTAATAACCTTGGGGTTTTAATAAAATCGAGACATTTTTAAACAAAACGTTTATTTTTATGATTATTATACTAAAGTTTTTACCCCCCAGCAGAGATAGATAACTTATGATATCCACGTTTCACTGAAATAATTTAATCTCAAATCTCTGTCAAATTTGCAGTGTACCGCCAAAGTGATAAAGTTTACCGATTAGATATCCAAAAAATATACTGAACACCTGCACTAATTCAAAACTTATGTACTTAAATTGTGAATCAAGACCCACAGCAACTTGGTCGTGATTACCTTTAAAGGACCAAGTCCATTACTTTCCTCTTAAAATCAAAATGCCAAACTAATTAGTACCGAAATAATAGCAATAAGCTTTATACAATTGTGTCTAAGACTCCTGACGGCTTTAGTAAGATGAATTTATTAATTGAAACGTTAATAAACAATAACCAAAAGCAATTCTATAAACTCCACTCTAGTAATGAACACCAGGCGATGATAATTGAAGAGGCACAATAATCTACGAAACAATGAATGAAGATCAAGATGTTTGAAATCGTCTTCTGCACTTGCAATCCGATCACGTTTCTTTATAAATCATAAACAAACGTAACAAAAAAATTTCACGTCGTGAAATTTTTTGCCGAGGTATAATGAATTAACGCTTAAAATCTTAAGCCCGCGTAATAATACTCCTATAAAAACCATCGTAGCTTCCCGAGAGCTTGGAGTATGGCCAAAATTACCCACCTATATAAAATTCACAATTCATCTTCACTGTGTATTGCAAATTAGGGTGGTGAATTATAAAGATTGCAACATCGAAGCTATATTATTTCGACCGGTCCGACCTTAGTGAATCCAATTTGTGGCCCTTGATGCCACGTCCGCGCGTAATGGGATTTCGGCCTTGCTCCAAAAAGCCTATTTACACGTAACAAGTCTCCTAGTGTTTTAGTAACTTGTTAGTGCTTTATGGGTACGCTCTGTTCATTACTCAGCTATTAACTCCGTAAGATGTGGTGTTGATACTGTTCCGATTACTCGATCGAAGTTTTGATTGTCAACGTCTTGTATTGGAAATCTGAAAGACCAATTTACTTACTTAATTTCGTTTTAATGAACCCAGGAATAAATGGTCCCAATTCCGGAAGATTTTACATAAAAATACTATTGAAATTCGGTCCTTTGTACATTTGTATTAAAAAAGACTACCGAAATACGGCACTTAAATGTTCTCATTCTCGAACATGCAATTTGAAAAAACTAATCGAAAACGTTTGCTAGAAAGTGAAAAAAGGAGAAGTGTAAAGTGAATAGTGATATTGGAACGGATAAAGGGTAAAGAAGCGTAACTATAGGACTTGTGCGACGACTAGAGGGCCGTCACAGCTGTTGAAGTGTAAATAAAGTGAAGATTAGAATACCGGCTTTTTACTACAATCCCGCACCCCTTAACTCGTAACAATCTGTCGGGACATATTTTTACACAACGTTATCTAGTCCCAAACTAAGCAAAGCTTGAACTTGATAACTGATAAACGTACTTAAGCATATTTTCCTTTTGTAAATTATACCCAGATACTAAAAAACAATATGTTCATCATATATTTGGCCAGTAATGGGGATCGAACCCACACCCATTGGCGTAAGAGACGAGGTCACTATCTACTACGCCAATTGGGTTGGTTGATATGAAATAACTATCCACGAGGTGCCAATTCGGGAGACAGAACAGATCGTATACCTAGGCCATTAAGATTACTTTCTGTAATCATCAATGTACAGTCGAAGAGTTTCGCAAGAAGAATATAAATAAATACCATAAATCGTCACTACTAAACGCCCGGTTGGCCGAAGTTCATAAGTCTTATTTACGTCGACCGTCACAAATTTCCCCAAAATCGCGAACAAAGCCAAAGTGCCTAAAGTCGACTCCGCAGCCAAGTGGGATTACGTAGACACGTCTGCTGTTTATAAATATATGAAATTTTCCGGTTTCCAGAGCGGCGTTCACGATGTGTTGAACGCTACATTAAATTTGAACGCTGAGAATATTTCGTTACCACACGAATGCCACGATGTTAGCAGCGTGGGTTTAGTTCTGTGTGTGTCCGTAATAATAATAATTCCGATCCATGGTAGAATAAATTAGACATGACTACATAAATAATCACATGTATGTATAAGTTATATCTAGCATTGTTACTAAACTGTTTTCTATTTTGCTTAAGTATAGAATTTCATTATTAATATTTTTATTTACTATCAATCAATCAAATATACTAAAAAGACGAAAAAATTAGTTAATGTTGACAATATATTTCGAAGAAAAGTCTCGGTTGAGTTATTAAGATTACGTAGACAAACCTTAAAAGGCAGCGCTTTTTACGGTACGCATTTTAATCGTCCTCATTACTTTAAAAAACATTGTTTCAGTAAAGTGAAAAAAACATTAAGCAATCTGTTGAAACGCAAAAGGCTTCATATTTTGAGCAACTGATTTTACGTTAAAATGATTAAGTTGCAAAACGATATTTTAAACTGGCGGCGTCGCAGTAAATATGTCAAGGGGAAAATTATTTTTCCTGCCGGCGCGTCTACTGGTTGCTGGGGCTTGGAGGCGACGCTCGTTGATAGTAATCGTATAATACTACCATAGTAATTATAGTAATTATCATGCCGGTCGTACATTACGAATTGCTTACTTCGGAATATTATAAAAAAAAACACTCGGCAGAAACATCTAGACTAGTCTAGACTTCTAGACAACGTAATGGAATTCCAATAATTGCGCTTAATATAGTTTTATACACAATATAGTTTAATAGTTTCATAGTCAGTATAGTTTAATATAATATAGTTTTGGATGCAAGAAGGATTGACGGTGTGTCACAAAGTCAATCCTTTCCATATATATCCTATCACACCATAAAGGGTTGACGTGACATCCTGTGTTTGTCAATAGTTTTTTTGTCTTACAAAAAGTATTAGAAACAACCAGTGCGGATTTTATGTCACGCTAAATCTATAGAATAAAATAATATGGAGACACTTATGAGCCTTTTTAAATTTTAGTTGTGGAAATTTAGTCCGTTAATTGTGCATTGTTGGCAGCATTTTTTAAAATCCTGTACTCTTTTGATATTTGTGAACGTATCTTCAGATCAGTTAGTTGAACTACCCAGTGCATTACTCTCTCGTCAGTCACTTGACTATTCTAGACTTCTTCCGGCTGCTTTTTTCTTCAGCGTATTAATTACAATATTGTGTTAAAAATATTCTCTTCATATCAAAGTTAAGTGTTATAATTTCTTAATAGAAAAAGAGTCTTCGGCAAAAAGCGACGAATCATAGTGGGACTAATGCGGGTATTGATTAGTAAGCTTTCGAGAAAATAATAAATGTCCCGAGCGGATAGGTAAAATAATTTTGTGTGACAAACGAGCGGTCGAGCGCCGCCTGCGTCTAGAGCGGTGCGTCACGTAGGCTCGTAGACTGGGTAAATAAAATACGTTTTAGCGAGCCGCCCGTTGCCCTGGCGCGCCGTGCTCAAGGATGAAAAATCTCATTCCGTATGCAAATTCCTCTAGACTCGCTCGCTTAAAAGTACCTCCTCCAAGAACAACTATGGCAAATCTTTATCCCCGTTAATGCGGGGCTACAATAAATTTCTCCTTCTTTTCTCTCGTTCAGAAACATGCCGGTTTGCTACAGCGGGGACGTCTCCCGGCAATGAGGGCAGAATTCGGGAGGCTTTTTTAACGCTGCGGCTCGCTAAACAAATGCGATCCGAACTTTTCGGACCGCGAAATGGTCGCATTCAAAAGTAGGCGACGGCAATGAAAGAATATAATTTCGGGGTGCCCGCGTTCCGCTGAAATATCTGTACGGATAAGATACCCGACGGCGAAAGAATGGGACCGCCGTTCCCGCGCACGCAACCAGAATTTACAAAATGGTAAATCAGTTCATTGTTGTGAACGGTTGAATACTCGGACGGAGGGGTTTTATGTAAGAAATTTGAATATGCTCCCCGTGCGTATGAAAACGAATCGTTGTATTATCCCGAAATTGGATCTATCGGGATGTTACACAAATTCGACGGGAGTAAAAGCGAATGTTGGGATAGCCGACAGCGCAATTTAACAATACCGTTATAAGCTGTTATCCATATAAACATCGATACTGTTAAAGTATTTAGGTACTGCTAAAACAATTACAGACGCAAATAAATTCGTTTTATTATTTAAACGAAAACTAAGCATTATTTTCAATTTATTTTATAACAACATAATATATCCTCTCGACTCAAATACATCCAATGTCCGTTGACCAGTTTTGTTCAAAATATAAGCCGGGTATCGTATTATATACAGCGTGTCGTTACCACCGCGACAATAAATGAACACACATATAGATGATAACTTTTTTAAATTGTATTAAACATTAAAAATTTTTAAACATCAATATTTACGCGAGTTATTAAATTTTCCAAAACAAACAATTTTAGAACAGCCTTACGTATAAAAATGTAACGTAAAAAAATTCATTTGTAAAGGTCACAAAGCATATGAATGTGTTGAATGAATTTAAAAGAGACAAAACATACTGTCAGAAGGAGAGGCTTGTAATGCGACGCTGTGGCGCGAGTTGTATAGGATGTTACAAATTTTGTTTCTTTTTTACTTAATGAGTTTGTTTGAAAAATATTTTTTTTAATTATGGATTTTGTTTAAAGTTAATATTTTTTTTATGATTATTGGCAAGTAGCGTTAGACGTGTGTTCATTTATTGTTGCGATGGTAACGACACGCTGTATATTTAATAGACAGTGATGACGCACGTACAATGTTCCACCACCAAAAGATCCCTGGGCTTAGTGAACCGAAAACGAGTGCTTCAACAACGAGATAACGGTATACCGAATTTCGTGAAAGTAACGCGGGGTGAGATTGAAAAACATGGGATACCCAAAGTCGCACCGCCGCGAAGGGCCGGGATTTGGCCGGGATAATACCTCGTTTCGACGCTGTATTGTCATATCCAAGAGTATTTCCTATCTTTCCAATAAATCGCATAGGTATACGACTCTAGAAACTGGAAAACGCACGACGTCATAAAGTAGTCACTCGGTGTTGTTCCTCATTTATTGTTTCCTTTCTTGCATATTCCTATATTGCGAGCGCTTCCAACTGTAGAAAGGGAAGTATAACATAGCATTAAAAGGTTTCTGTGAAGTTATTGGTTCACTGGTTTGTTTCTCACTCAAGGCTTAGAGGTAAAGCTTAGCTTCATGTGGTCATCAGCTTTAGCGTGTCGCCAAATGTTTTCGCTTTAGCCCTGCAAGCTCCGATGGTTTTGTTGAAACCAGTTTTGCAACCAAACTAACGTCGTTGCTAGGATCCAAACTCTCGCCGTGTAGCGAAATTAGACAAATAGCTTTAATTTTTGGAAGAAAGGAGACTATAACTCTGAGGGCCAAATTAAAACATTACCAACGTACAAAATGTTAATTTATGTTTATTTTAATTCCTTCGCGAACGGTGCATATTAGTAAATGAGACTATTTTGCGGATTATATATATATAGCCTATTTTAAACTGTAATTCAAAATGTTTGAATATTTTGCAGTCTTCATGGTCCGAAAGTTTCAAATCAATAAAGTATACACATTACTCTTATCTCTTGAAATATAATATGCCTAAAATATTTTCCACGTAATATATATGTACATAAAATATGTACCTATCTACCTATGCACTTTTTTATTTAACAACAAAGTTTATATACTTTTAATATAACATGGCAAATCAAAATACCGGTTAACATAAATTTATATGTATAAATTATTAAGAGGCAATTTTTAAAACTGAATTATTATAACTAAGTGAATACTTTATAAAATGTTATTATAAAAATCTGCAGTGGAAGATCATATCTTTCCTTTGATTAAGTGAAGTCGGGTGGGGTATAATACGGAGAAATCTCTCGTTATAAGAGCATTAAGACTTTAAAAGCAAAATACATATAGAGTAGTATTTAATGCAATTATATGAACAAAGCTGCATGAAGCGTGTGTCGCTTGGGCGATAAAATCAATGATTGTTTTCTTTGTTTGATTTATCAAAAAGATATTTCAATTAAAATAACTAAACCCCTCTAAAATAATAAGCAACAAACGAAAATTGCATTACTTATGAGAAATTTTATGCAAGAAGCCCGTATGGGAATTTCGGTGACAAATAAACCACCAGGCTCTGATACTTTGTGACCTGCTTTCATCGCTTGTTCAGGATGCGTTAGGTAGCTGTTTCAAACACTGACGCAAAGTAAGATAACCTATTTAAGATTATCAAGTTTATCAGCACGTGTTCTACCTTATCTCTTCATAGCTTATTGAAATTACTGCAACCCGTCTGAAACTACGTTAAATAATTTAAGTTGTGTTAATCACTCATTTTTTATTCAATATGAAATTGTTAATTTTAACTGATAACTTATCACGTACTCGGAGATGAAGGAAAACATCGTGAGGAAACCTGCTTATTTTCTAAATAATAACAAAAAAAAATTCAAAGGCATGTGAAGTTTGCCAATCCGCAGTGGGGTCAACTATGCCCTATTACAGAGGACGTAGTGTACGTACGTACAGACGACGCCTCAAAAACTAAACTAAAAGCATAAAAATAGCTGAGGAGTGGGACATTTATAGGCTGTTACTTTACTTTTTTTTAATCACTTATCACTACATAGTAAAAAACAAAATCGTACCACTGTCTGGCTGTCCCTATGTATGCTTAGATCTTTAAAACTACGCAATGGATCTTGATGCGGTTCTTTTTACAAGATAGATTGATTCAAGAGGAAGGTTTATATAAATAATACATTGCACCCGTGCGAAGCCGGGACGGGTTGCTAGCCAAAATATAGTACAAACCAGCTGTTCTTTCGAGAAATCGTGATGCAAGAGAAGATATTTATTAAGCTTTGTTCTTTATCAAAGTTACGATACGAACACGAACGGCTAGATAATGGATAACTAACAAAAATTAATCACTTATAGAAGATAAAATGTAAAAATGAGTAAGGCGAGCTCTGAATACCAAAGTGAATCCCACTCGGTCATGGATGAAATGTAACGTTGATTTGTTACTTCGCCACTAGTGAAATTATACAGTATTTCTCGACTTTTGTATCTAGAACATTTTGTTCTTTGTTCGCCAACATTAATATATGCTAAAATTTTAGGTCAAATATTTATAACAGGGCGGATAAAGTTATAACATCTTGAAGAGTACAAGATGTCGTAACTTTATATTATCACGATGTCATGTCGTAATCTCGTAAGGTGGCCTCATACGTATGTGGAATACGTCAGAGTTGTTGACTATATCTCGTCGAGCATTAAATGTAATGCCTTCATGTATTGACAGTGTCACTGAAATAGACCCATTTACCAGCATTCTGATATTTAAAACCAACCAGGTTTAAGCTAAAAAGAATAAAAATTTATTTCGAAATTGCTTATTTATTAATATCTTTGATTTAAATCAAAATCAAACAACCAGTGATGATAATATTCGAACAGTTATCGAATTATAAAAACCTTAAAAAGCTATCGGATGCAGGCGTAAAACTTAACACTTTTTAAACCACTTAAACGTGTTCCACTCGACCACATAACAAGTTTCGTCAATCGTTACCGATAAAAACGTAGGGAGTACACACACTCGAGGCCAAAATTACCTTTAATAAGAAAGATCTCTAAGAGAAATCATCTTCACACAGTTGTCAGTAGAAATATTCGAGGTTGGGTGTCAAGTAAACTTAACAAGGCGCCTTTTAGTCGGATTTGGGGAGGCAGCGACCACGGGGGCCCCGAGCATTAGCGCGTAGAAACGTAATATTTACTCAGTGTTAAATCGTGTTTGCCCGGTAGGCTCTGTCGACTACTTCACTTCAACCTGTTGGACTCTTTGCTTTTATCCTTATTATATACGGAGCCAAGCGTGCGTAGCATCTATACATTTGATGCTCACTGGAGCGGGCACGAAAGGAAAGTACGCGCCCCACAGGAGTGACGTGGTGTACTAAACATTAAAAAAAAATTATAACCTACACCATTTGGTTCAAACAAATGATGACAATCAATGTTATCACTATGATGGTGATATGTGCAAGCTTCGACTTTAGCTTTTCAATATAAAGAAAAGTCCATTATAATTTACCCAATCCCCGAATGTTGAAAAGACATCATGACTTAAATGTTACCTTAGAAAGTGCACCTAAATTAGTATGATAGGCTCATTATATAAATTTATATTCAAGTTCAACTAGAAATAAACATACAATTACTCTTCAAGGCTTTGAGAAGATTCTCCATAACTTTATTTATACATAAAAATCTTACACAATGAATTGATTGAATTTAAGAAACATATTTTCTGGGGTCTTACACTCTTAAATTACTTATTAATTATTCAGCAGTAAAAATGGTACCAATAACAATGGATGCCAATTAAGTGTAACCGACGCGCATATATGTTATTAACGAGACGGAAAGAGGAAAAGTATATTTTTTCGGATAACAAGGGTCATCGTTGTTTATCTGTAACTAGCGAGTGTTTTCTGTTACGTAATTGTTCCGGATCAGCGTGCTTAATTTGCAACACTGGTTTACCGACCCTATCTTGTGGTATGAGTAATATGTTTAAAATTCCATCAGGTTTGACGATAGTTAATCATCTGTCGGTCCATGATTAAAACAAAGGATACGAGGAACCAACCGTTATTAAGAACAAAAATTAAAACAAAAATCAAATATCTCACTCACTACAGATTTTCTATTTGATTTTGAATTCCTCGTTCACCCTGATGTACATCTCCGCAGTCCAAGTACCAATACCAATGAAATACAGGCGAATTCAGAAACTCCTCTATTTTTGAAGTCGGTTGGAAATACCCATAAACATAATGAACAATTCATAAGATACAACCAAATGACGATCTATAAAAGAATACGTACTAAACGCACAAAACTCAAAAACCTCCCCGTGGCATTGTAGAAATGGCTCAGCCATAGCGTTAGGCGCGAACACGACATAATCCGGCATCGAGTGCGAAGCGGATACGGCAGCCGTCGACGAACCGACGACGACGCCCGCCTAGTCGAATGGGCGCGTAACGCGCAGCCCTATATCCGCCGTGAAATTGAACGTATCGCCCATTACCGCCGACGCGACAGCCCTATAGACATAGACGCACACATATATACGTATCGGGTGACGTCGTACACGTAGAAATTGGGTCCGCCGCGCGTTGCTCTCGTGTACTTTGATCAAGATGGGCACAAGCCGATCGCATATATGACGGATATTAATCATCCGATATGTCAATGTGTTGTGGTGGTCCTTTCGAATATGGAATCAGAATATGGAATGAATGGGCTCCGATTGAAAGCCTTTTAAATGGTAGGTATATATTACAATTTAACGTGTTAGGCGTTTTATCTTTCAATTCTTTCAAATTTAGATTATTCATGCTTTTGGGGTTTACATCTAATTTTTATTCCCAGCTTTAAGAGGAACTCACATTTAAGGACATAATGGTAAGATTTTAAACTTCATTTGACGGCGGTTTAATATAGAATATTTGACATGTGCACAATATTGCACAAGAAAGAGAATTTTGAAACACTTTTTGAAAATTTTAGAGAAATTTAAGGAAAACGATACTTCGCTTCAAAGATTGCATAAATCATGAAATTAAATCATGTTATAAAACTTTATAATATAAACTTTAGTTACACGTAGATAATGAATTTTATGTACTTAAAATAATTATGAAAACCTAGCCTTTCTTTTCTTTCTCAATTTATAATATTTGTCCATATTCCTTCCGAGTTGATCGTCCTACCATCATATAAAGAAATTATTGCATTAAAATGTTCTATTTAAATTTTTGCTTCATTGTGTTCAATACTGATTTTCATGATGTAAAGAGTTAAACTTCAACAGACAAATATCACTTACCTAACTAAATGACCTAAATCGCCTTAAAATTTTGAACAAGTTTGGAGACCGGCCTCGTGGCCACGACCGCTGGACCGAATGGAATTAGAAACATTCAATTTATTCGTGTAATTGCTTAGTACACTCTCGCGGGCTTCATTATACCCCTAAATGGTTTGCACTTTACATTGATTGAAACACTATGGGCCTATCTAGAATGAAGTATATTACAGACACTTGGAATAAATTGAATCTGCGGCTACAACTGGATAAATGTGTGTCGAAACTAAAAACGCATAGGTAACGTAGTTACAAAGAAAACGAAGTAGAGTAAGTCAGGCAAAGAAGATTGACGCTTCTTCTGCTTGCGTTGATCAATTAACGAGATGCACGTAGAAAAAGAAAAAGAATTCGAACTATTCCCTACCGTGGATACATTTGAAACGGTCTACGCAAAAACAGCAAAGGAGAGAGCGAAACGTTTCAGTCAGCCGGTCGAGCGCACGACATCCTTCGGTGGTAGAATGCGGTGAAAAATCGCGGGACGCTTGTCGCGTCGCATCACGGGGCCCGTCACTCGAGCGGAGCACCGACGCCCGAATTAAATTCCGGAACTCTACGACGCCGCCGCGTTCCGGCTTCCGGCGCCGAATTTCGCGAGGAGACCGGCCGGGGCGGGGGGATTTCCAAAATTGGATACATTATTAAGTGGCGCTGAGTGCACCGCACTTTCGGCGCTTCGGATGCGATGCGGCGGGCTCGTGTCTAGCGCCGCGCTAACAACGCATCGTCAGATATATGTACATGTGTGTGTATTAAATAACGCGGCTTGCAAATGAAATGTGTGAAATGAGCCTATTACGTAATATGTTATGCCCTAAAAACTTGAAGTGGAGAAGGGGTTTCAAGGACTAGCAGTAACGTATGTGACTAGTGGTTGACATAGGTCAAGGAATACTGTTTTTTCGTAAGGCTATTTTGATGCAGAAGCATCGAGGAATATAAATTAAATTAATAAAAAAATTACAAAGCATAAAATACTTATATCCACACGTTTTTTATCTTGTTAACAAAATTCGCTAATTTCAAAACGAACTGCTTGTGAGCCTATTTCAATTTCAAATAAATTCTAAAACCTATTTCAATTCCTATTTCAAATAAATTTTCAAAATCCGTACAGACATTGCAACGTCAAGGGACAACACACGGTTGATTAGATCAATGAAACAGAAAACAAAGAACATTACTTATTTGATTCCAATTCGATGCGCACCTGATGGCACCTTAATAAAGGCTTATGCTACCTTTAAATGGTATCTTATAAATGCATCCAAACTTAATTAAAAAAATTGACAAGGAACTTGGCTTTATTTGCCAAGTAACTTGCACATCGTGCCACGCGGGACATCGCGCGGTGCTCCGGCCACCGAAACAATAGCCGGGCGCAAAAACGTTATAGGTGAAGGGAATGAAAGACGACGTGCTGGTTCATTAAGATGAACCGCTGGGCGCGAGCCAGCGTCTCGAGTGTTGCCAGTGCCAAGTGCCAAGCACCCCTTGTTGCTTCCCCCCCACACACAAACAACGAAATATGAAATGATGAATACTGTAAAAGAAACCGTAGCAAACAATGAGTCAATATTAAAACGACAAAACGTTACAACAGTCGTAGAGCTTCCGCGAATTGGTTTCTCGGTAAACGTTCTATTTACAAGTTAAACTTTTAAGGAAACTCATATTTAATAACCGCTCTTGTAGATATCAATTCAGCAATATCTTACTTGAGAAAATTTTCCATAAATTTATAGCGACATTACCCACTTATATCTTTATGTTAGTTGTTTTTATGGTGATTCATATCTGTTCTTGAGAAAATATGTAACATAGGTATAGTATAGGTTTAAAAAAATAAACTCTGGTAGATTGGGCTACCATACTGCTTGGACCAAAGTTAAAAATTTTATTAATTTCGGGGTGTCGCAGTGTTTGTTTTCTTGACTTAAATTTTATTCGAGTCATATTTTACTCAATGACAAGAAATTCATAAAATAACTTATTTATGACGCACTGCCTAGTGTTTTATTGCTATCCAAATTAAAGGTAGGACGCGATGCAGTCGTAGATGATAAACGCACTCACCTCATTAACAGCCTATTCACTCTTGCCTTGGAGAGATGTGTTATATTCGGAAATAATATATAGCATGAAAAACGATTACGTTTACTTTTTCTAAAATTCAAATTACGTATTGTCTAAAATTGTTATCCAAATAACCGCTTCATCGTTTCGTTCTAGAGCTCTCGACCAACGACGCCTAGAGAGGTATCCGTTTAATATTATGGAAATTCGGAGAACCCATTAACCCCGATATCAATACAGTGGGATCGCGAAAGCGCAATAAATCGGTAAAGTGAACCCTCTCACGTGTCGACACAGAGTGGTAGATAACTCAGCAGTTTCTTTGAAGCGCGGGCTTAGGAGGGAGACAATAATGAATTCAGGCTCGCCGGGCGGAGTGAGGTAGTGCTTGAGCGTGCTCGTACGCTTCATTTTGCACTTTTACTCTTATAAAGCGATTAATGACAATGCGCAACCTCTGCGGAAACGGATAAAATAAAGTTGAAACACATTGCGGCCGCAGTGCAGGCTTCCTATTCTAGGTAACTCGGCTCCAGGCGGTATTGTCGTGAGCTCACTAAGCGAACGCCTCATACAACTTTCCGGAATGTACCTACCCGTAAAACGAATTCCATATGTTGCATCGGAAACAACGGGAAGTTAATATGGGCAATCGCATCGGGAGTTCGCATTTTCGCTAGCGGACGTATCAAATTTACCGAGTCTCTACGCAGAGACGTCAATCTTGCACTCGGGAAATATATTTCCTGTCGTATAACGTACTTCAAGGAAAGACGCTGACGTAAGGAAAGCAAACATACGGCAGCGAAAATGTCTTTGGTAAATTCATTTTACTATTTACGTAGCTAACGAAAACGTAAACGTTCAAAGTCTGTTCGATAAACGAAATACCTAGGAGTCGTATATTGTAATGAAATATCGTATTTTATACCGGTTTAAAGAAGTTTATTTCTTATAAAAACTATAACAGTTTGTTTAAAATAAGATTTGAAGTCAAATTTTATTATCAAAATATTGTGTTTACACTTCTGGCATAAGAATTTTTAAATAATATTAAAATTATAATTCGATAGTATTAAAATTATTTTTTTTTACACTATATCATTCAAGTTTAAGATTCAATTTTAAACAAGACTGTGGACTTTTTATCGCGTCGCTTCGTATCAAAAGTGCATCATAAAGGACTAAAGAATGCCTGTGCAGAGATGGAACCAGTGGTGCAAAAATAAAAAACATAAAAAAACGCCAGTTGAGCATTTCCGCATTATCAGAGCGAGCGGAACGACTGTAGGCACGGTCATTAACTTCTTGTTTATTTTATATACAGTATATAATACGTTATTATGATGAAAAGTAATGTAAATATGATTTCATTACTTTTGTAAGATCTTTTCATTTCAAAATTTTAGATTGAAAAAAAAAAATTGAATCTTCATTTCTTTCGTGCTTCTGTGTGGCCGAAGAAATTTCCGACAACGTTTGCCCTTCCTTTTATAGTCTCGTAGTTTGCTTGCATAATACGTTGTTAAACAGACGTTGTTCTTTGTAGAAATACAGTATCGATATTGAATACATTTAGGCAGGAACTAAAAAACGATTCTTCATATTGAAGAGTGCAAAAATTTAATACAGTATAGACTTTATGATGAAAGAAAAAAAGAAGACGACCAAATAATACCTCCACTGAGTACGTATAGAATAAAGTATACAGAGAAGGCTTTTGCCTTTGTAGTGGGGGAAATATTTATAGTCTTTTGATGTAAGTAATATTTTAAGAGTCAAAAATAAATGCATGGGGACTAAAACTAACTGAACATGGATAACATGAGAACTAATTATTATGTTATAACAAAAAATCTATGACTATGCAATACCACCTGCATGTTTTGTGAATCTGACGTATGCCCTTGTAGCACCTATAATGTGTCTGGCATTTACCAATGCAATAGATGTTTATTACATATACATGAGCCGTATCGGCGGATCAGAGACGAGTGTTGTTGTGCCATTAGCCGTGACTTGGCATCCAGTTAGGTTGCTAATGCCCAATCAAACGGCGTCGGCGGCTGCTGCTTAATTATGCGTGCGCACTTCGAATACAAATCGAGCCCGTGATTATAATCAGTGTCTTGTCATTTGCAAGACAAAGCCGGCCGCGAGTGCCCGTCGATACTTGGAAGAAGGAGATGGTCTACCTAAAATTTTGAACACAGTTTGCCACGCGGCATTTTCTGTTGTTTTATCAATGGGCCGGTTGTTATTTCTTGCTTTTTTTTTGGTCAAAGTTTGGCAAATGAGGAGATTCACCTGATGTTAATTGATTACCGCTGCCCATGGACATACACCACACCTGACGGATAGCATATACGTCGAAAAACATTGAAAAAGGGGGCGCCGGTTACCTCACTCACCAGAAGAAACGCTAACATGTAATATTTTCTTTTCATGCTGGTCTTCTTTGGACCGTGTCATTTAACAGCAGAAGCTGGCCCAACCACATTCAAAAGTTCCACCTGCCACAGTCTATGTTTAGTCCTTTTCGATACACTTTTGATATAAAACGACGCAATGAAAATTCCACACTCTTGTTCAAATATCCCCAGGGCTGTTAGGCGTTTTAAATTGAATCTACAACTTCTTTCTAAAGAAGTGTCATAGCTTCGCAGATCGGTGCAAAATTGCAGTGCTCATTCATAATTATGCATTTCGCCAGATGAGTTAGATTACCTGTTAAAGATCGGCAACGCAACGCAAACAATGAGACCAAGCATGCGGCTGTTAAGGATGACCATGGGCGGCGGTAACCCAGCATCAAGCTCAAAAGGCCTCTTCGTTCACCGACTTCTCTCTTAAAAAAATCGATCGTTACAATTGAAAGGCTCGGCACGGATTATTTCCACTGACCTACTACGCTTTATTGAATATAATAAGTTCTTTCATTTCGAGGACGGGAAAATATAATATACTCAGCTACGAGTAATTATAGACTTAAGAATTTATTAACCAGCCGCCTGCCATTACATACGCAGTGACTACATTGTCATTTGCTGTATGACTAAATCATAAATTTCAGAATTTACTCACTCTCATCGGGAGCATATATTTTTATTTAACTGTACGGCTGCTGGATAAAAATATATGCTATATATAAATAATTTAGTTCGGGATACACTTTATCAGATTCAAATATATACCACTACAAATACTAAAAAAATAATTAAGTACGATATTTATAAACTAGATTTGGATTTTTTTATTCATTAACACTTTTACTCACAGCAATAGTTAAATATATAAAAGTTACCGAGTTAGAAGAGAAAAATTCCATTTTAACATTTGTATAATGAGCAAACATAAACAAGAACTTCTTCAAAGGGCGGGAATGTCTCTACTTAGCCGCACCGACCCGGATTTCGTGCCAAATATTTATTTTAATTACTTCTCGGTTTCCCCCCAAAACCCGAGATGTTTCCACCGTCTTCCACGTCAATATTGCGAATAAATTTTATAACATTCTTTTCCTTAAGAGATTTCATTAAATTTTATAAGCGTTCTTATTGAATGTTTTATAACAACAATTTTATATTATTCCTTCTACAAAATGGGAACCTTAATTTCTTTTGCCCTATTTTAATATTAACGTTAAAAAATTTTCCTTTTTTTTAATTAAGCGGTTTCGCACATCATCAAATGAATATATACCGAGTGCTGATTTTTTCATTTAATTTTGATTGCGTTTAATTTTAAGTCAAACGCGTCATTAGGTAAAGATATATATTTACTGTGGTAGGGCCACGCAGTAAGCTTCGGCTGTTGCACGAATGGGCAGGCTCGTCCGGGTGAAGTACCACGGCCTCACAGAAGACCGGCGTGAACTGGAAGTGTAATACATTCGCGTTTCGTCTGGTGAGTGAGGTAGCCGGGGCCCACATATTTATAGGTTGTCAACGCATCTACAACCCGTCAGCTGGTGTAGAAGTCTATGGGCGGTGGTAATCACTTTCACACGAGGCGAACCGTCTGCACGCTTGATGACTTTTCACATAAAAAAATACAGTAATTTAATTAACTACTCAGTTGATTAATGTTAAATTAAATTAATGTAACAAAACAATGCTGCTGCGAAAATATTCACAAATAAAGGCCAATAAACTAGAGCCTCGATTAATTTCCTTTCTCCAGTGTTACTTATGGAAATAGGTGGAATGAATTTAAGCGTCTTGAAATAACAGCCCGAGTACGTATCGACGAATGGCTGCCCGGGAGAAATGCAAGGAAGAGGAGCTCATAATCAAGCTGAGACCTACTTTCAATAAGTAAATAAAATGAACGGTGCGCGCAGAGGTCCCCAGCCGCAGGTATCGGAGTCCGCATTAAATCAGGGGACGTCGTTCAAAGTCTATTAAACGGACTCTTGAAATTTACTTTACTTTGAGCTATATTCATGCCACGTATTCTTTATTGGAAGGAATATTTAAGCGCTAAAAGCACTTGCGCAATTAACCCGGAACGAAGGAGAAATTAAGCCAATTCTCCACGATCCCTGCGCTCGCCTTAAACGTTTCTCACATAAGCGCCAGTAAACTGTAATAAAAAGAAAGATCGGAAATATTTACAATGTTTAATATAATTATATGTGTATATGCCCCTATGGACTCCAAAATGGCTGGACTGATTTTGATGAAATATTCAGGCAACGGAATTTTTCTTTGTGGATTATTAGTCTTCAGTGATACATATTATGGTTTATAAAACTTTCAATTATTATAAAGCGAACGAAGTCACGCTTTGTTATTTCCGTTTGATAACTGGCAAAGGGTTGTCGATTACGAGTTTGACTATTCTGTAGCATGTTGCCAATACTGTAGATGTATTTTCACTTCCGTCATCTCCTGTCACTTGTGTTGCTTCGGAGCGGGGAATTATTTTCATCAGTGTCCTTTATAAAAATATCAATATACGTGGATATACAAATGACACATGCCTTTGCAGGCTATGTACATTTCATTTTGTTATAGAATTACTTAAAAGTCACTGAAGCGTTTAAAACTTTTCTTTTTTTTTTTTTTTTTCAAACAATTCCATAGAAATGAACTATAAAATAGTAGAAACGGTTATTAGTGTTTAATTGAACATTCAGTGTTCAGTCTACTATTAATTTGTCGCAGTTATTGTCTTTTTCTTATATAAAGGTCTTTGAAAATGAAACTCGATGGTTACGAATAGGTCACAAAAGCTTTGTTTTTACGAATACAATGGATTCTTTTATTATTACGTTACGTTAAAGAGATCTGTACCTACTTTCAATTTTGAATTTAAGATTTATGTAACGTAGTATTGAATAAATGGACATAATATTCAATTACATATTAAGGAGTAATACGTAATAACGTATGATTTAACAAAACCGAACAGACCAGCAACGTTTAGAGGCGCGTTCGAAACCAAGAACTGTCGCCGACCACAATCGGAAATGAACATTCAAAGCGGACTTAATTAAAACTAAACGGAAGCCAGTAAAGGGGACAATGCCTGCGCCAGACAATAACACGATGGGCGCCGTCATAACTGCTGTCAACTACAAGTATGATCAAAGATTACTTCCCAACTAGTTCAACGTACGCCGGCTTAGCGTTCACAATTGTAAATAGAACCTAGAAAATGTCTTAGAATCGTCTATTACGCAACGGACTGCATTCTATCTGCAATTATGTCAACGTTATGTCATTTTAGAAAAATCTACAGATACGGTTTTTCAAACTGGAAACGAAAAATCAGCATATAAAATCGAAGTTCGCCATTTCTAAGCTTTCTTGAAGACGAATCCTGTAAATACTTCATAATTTAGCATTTCCTTACGCTAAATAAGACTAAAATACATAATCTAGTGGCCTATGTACTTGTAGTGTCTGCCGCCTGCGTAAACATCGGCATCACCAGCTTAGGCGGCTTTTAGAATGAAGGGATTATGAGCCATACATTATATTTTACTCTACTATAAGTGACATGAGCAATTGTATATGTATATTATATGAAACATTCAGATAGACAAAACAGTCAGTTCATCTTGACCTTAATTTACGAGCAGCGTTTACACGGCAAATGCACCGCAGTGACAGCGAAATAATAAATATATATACGCATACAGCAGAAGGTTTAGAAGTGCAATATTCGAAGAAACAATTTATCAAGAGTCCAAAGTGGGATAAACGTCCACAAAAAAAATGCCGCGTCCGAGATAATGCAAAGGAAATGATCATTCCCTCATGGCCAAGGGAATGCGCCAAGAAAATATAACTGCAGATAAATTCGAAACACGTCCAACAATATGAATTTATAACGTCGGGAGGAGGCGGAGACAGGTGGCGCACTACGACTCGGTCCTAGGAATTTATTAAATAAATTAATTGAAGTGAAATGAACAAACGCTTGAATATTGTATGAGCGGAAGCGAATGACACTGTCGCGGAGAAAGATGATTAAACATTTATGTTTTACCATCGATCGATCTATGTTTTCAAGTATTTGTAAATGGAAAGAGTAGTAACTGTACTTTAATCCATTCAAGCTGTCGATTTTAATGTCTGTAACGATTTTTATTATTTTTTATACGAGATGGTGACAAGCGAGCATGCGCTTCACCTGATAGTAGGTGATAGCGATGGGCGTTGAATCAACCGTTGATCTCTTGTTAACGAATTAACTTTAACTGTCATTGAAATCAATTAGTTGAATTCGTTAACGTCGTTTCGGAAATTTTGTCGTTGAATCAATTCGTTTAAAAACGCAGTCAACGATACGTTAAGTCAACGGAACATAAGCGAAACGAATTAAAAACCTTACGTTGAAAAAAACTTACGTTGATAAAAACGTCACAGAATTGAGTTGAAATGTTTGTTTAATTTTATGAAGGACATGTTTAAGTTCGCTTTCTTTATTTTTGTTTGACAGTTTGTGAATAGTTGCGCGCAAGGTTATAGAATATTTTGCGGCTTTGCGTAAATATTATCAGAACTTTACTTCATGTTTAGTGGTTTTTTTTTGTTGTGAATTTGTTAATTTTTAATTAATTATATTTGGAATTTTATTTTATTTTATTAGTTTTGTTTATCAGAATTTTACTTTGTGGTTAGTGTTTTTTTTTTATTTTAACTTAAGTGTATAGAGGATGTGGGTACAAAATCAAAAAAAAAATATCGTATTAACAGTGAGTTATGGCTTCATACCTAAAAAGACAGTTCTAGCGGAAAAGCTGTTTGTAATGTATGCAAGGAGAAAATAACGAACAAATTGACCACTTTAACTTTAAAAAGTACTTGAAGCGGAAATATATTTAAATATTTTCATCAGTGTTTTAGTACCAATCTTTAAACACCAGCGTATGATGGTGGATTTTGATAAGAAAAAAAATTTGTTTAAAAAAAAAGAAAAAAACATATTTGTTATATTTATGGATAGATATACTTAGCTTTCATCCGTTTTCCCTAGTAGAAGAAAGGGCTTGCAATTTAACATACTTATGTATGTGTCACGTTAACTAGTTGACGAATTTAACTACTTGATCAACTAGTTGACGAACATGAATCAACGTTAACGTTAAGTTGAAGAAAATACCTTCAACGACCCATCGCTAGTAGGTGATGACCACCAATGAACATTTTCATCTGTGCGATGCCAGTTGATAAACTTTTAAAAGATTGAGCCCTTACCACACGAAAAATCCTATTCATTTATTTATGTTTTTTTTTATTTTATTTGAAATATAACGAATGAAATAAGAGAACCTCAAATAAAAGCTATGTACTATTATAATACCGTATCACGTTTAAGTGTAAGTAGGAGTACATTTCTTGTCGCAGAAAGTTTCGCCATTTCCATTTTCAATACTATAAAGGAGCAACCTCGCATAAACTATTTTAATACCGCAGCTTCTGGAATACAGGCTAAGTACAGTTCTCAGAGAGATGACTGAATGAATTTAAATGCATAACTTGTAAAGAGAATCTGGGAGCGATCTCCGAAGAAGGCCATCCGATCCCCTCTCGAGATGCAATTGTTGACTCGAAATTATGCGTCCTTTGAAAAACTTCTATACAGCGCTGTGTACGTAGTTTTGTATTTTTGTGGTAAGAATTGGCAAAACGAGCAGGCAGTTTTTTTTTTGTATAACTGATGTTACGCTTTCAGTCCTTAGACTATTAAAGCTTCATCGAACGCAGAACCGGTGGGCTAGCCAGAACCCACGGGTTTGATGCCCTCCTCAGTGGGTAGGGCCGCGCATGCAGGGGGAGATGGGCCAATGGAAGTCAGTGGATAATGGTGGTCACTCACATATTATATAAACACTCCTGTTATAACCAAATGTCGTCCATGTTTTTTTTTTAATGTTTGACTACAAAAAATCCAATTTTTTGGTCCAATGGTGCCACCGTACCAGAATCCGCAACAACCGCAACCGCAGCGGGTGCATTGGCTTCTCTAATTTGTCGTGTGGATTTTTCTGATCCCCAAATTCGAAAATTTTACTTAATAACGTAGCCTCCCATGTGGAAATAAGCTTCATGTGTAAAGATGGTTTTTCGATAAAAAACAGCCCTTCTGCCAGGTGATCTTCAGCGCAATGAGCGAACCAAAAGCATCGGATGGTCGTGAGGTTTCAGTTCTTAAAGTTACTGAAATTTTAACGCCTTCATAACATATCTTTATGCAAAACTCTCCTCAAAGATGTTCTTGAAATGTTCAGTTCCTGAGAACGGTGACGAGTTGATGTCACATTTTAAGCAACGGCAGCAACGTTTTCGGCTGAACGCGTTGGGCGAGAACGTACATGTGTTGTTTTGTCCAATGACGAACTATTTTCACAAATTCGCTTCACAAATTGATCCACAAGCTGCGAGTAAGGCACTTTGTAGTTTGAGAAGAAGACACAACTTTTGAAGTAAGTTACCATTATTTCCCAACTTTGTTCGGGCGTATAGCATCCCACTTCGTAAATGTCAAACATAAAATTTATCATCTATCAACTCAAGAATGACATTAAACTATTTTTTTTGATTCATCATCATCATCATTTCAGCCTGTTTAAGTCCACTGCTGAGCATAGGCCTCCCTCGTAGACTGCCATGAAGTACGATCCTGAGCCACCTGCATCCATCGACTTCCCGCACATTTGGACAGGTCGTCACTCCATCTAGTGGGGGGTCGTCCCACACTGCGATGGCCAGTACGAGGCTGCCACTCGAGAACCTTTCTTCCCCAACGGTTATCGGTTCTACGAGCTATATGGCCAGCCCATCGCCACTTCAGCTTGCTAATCCTCTGAGCTATGTCGGTTACCTTGGTTCTACTGCGGATGTCTTCGTTACGAACTCTATCTTTTGTCGATTAATGAATAAAAATTTTCGACGCAGCAGGACTCGAACCTGCGTCTTCTAGTTTCGCGCCTAGACATGAAAGGACATTCCACCTTTTAATCTAAAATAAGCGATAGTTGAAATTCCAAATGCTAGATAGCCCACCCGTTACCTCCACTTTAAGGTTTACGGTACTATCTGCACCTAGCTGGCTACGATCCAACAGCAGACACCGCTGCATGGCTCTATCACGGTAAATGTACTTTTGCTACGGATAAATTGGATCGAAAGCCAAATGATTCGCGAGGGCGCGCGATAAATATGAACCCCGGCGCTAATACAAACATTTGGAGAGCATTAAGCAGCCGCCGCGCTAGGCTGCATCCACTTTTCCAATAAACCGACCGACGGAGCGCATGACGTGCCGAGATTACTTATGGCCCGCGGTGGCGGAAACCAAACAACAACATTCGCTGGCGAGGGACACCGGATTAATTTTTCCTCGGGCGTTAAGTAACTAATACTATACTATACGCGAGAGGAGCGCATTCCGTATGGAGTACTGAGCTCCGTGTTATTTCATTAAAACTTAGGTATATTGAAAATGTCAGATATCCTTACGGAAGTCAGCTACCTCAATATCTATATATATGGTGGGGTATAGTCTTAACCATGATGAAATACTAAAATGAGATTTATGAATCTGAACTAATACATAGAAAATATAAAGATAATTAATTAATCGGTAGGCCCGTACGTCTGACAGTGAGTTTATTACTATGAATGTTTTATTCCCCTTACTTGTGTGTTAATGAATAATACCTGGAGGAGGAAGATTTTTTTTGGTAAATCGTGTATTTTGGAAATCACATTTAAATAAAAATTACCGAGTAATAAAATATGCATAATATTTTTCGATGTTACCGACGTAATAATAAGAAAATATGAACTGGTTTTTTCACAAAAGAACGAACTTTAAAAAAAGGGAAAAAATAACAAAATAACAAATCGACAAAAAATAAAAAATAAAGAAAGCAATGATGTGGAATCAAAAAAAAAAGGAAAAAAATAAGTGTGTAAATGATCGTGATACGAACCGCGGCCGTCTGTTTTGGGGCCGATTACCGACCGAGGCATATTATAACATTTTTTTATGCGGCGAAATTAACCGTCATATTCGAATGATATTTTTCATTCCGTGAAAACAGGAATAAAAGGACATTTTCTAAAAATGAAACCTAGCTTGATCGATTTTTCGCCCCCGAATCTACGCACATACTAAATGTCATGAAAATCGCTGGGGCCGTTTCCGAGATTCCGATTATATACATATATTGCTCGTTTAAAGGATATGATAGAAAGTTATTTAGAATTAACTAAAATTCTAGAATAGGAGTGAACTCAAGTGTTTATTGCAGTTATAAATATAGGTGAGCGCACCCATGTCGCAATGTTTTGGGATCAAATAAAACACAAAGCCGGTCAAAAACTGGCGTCTATCCAGGAACCGTTTATTTTTCAAACGACCTTATAACAAATAACTTGGACGATGGGAGCGCAGAGAACTAAAATAACTTTTGATATCCAAGGGTGGGGAAGTGTGCTTCACCGGCGTGCAGTTCGAAATTAAAATTCTTGCAGAGGAGCTTGCTTTAGAAACATTGTTCTTAATTGCGGGCACGCAATAGTACTATTGTTAAAAATTTCGAAGACGCGACTATCAATAACTGTTTTGCAATACATTTACTTATCATACTTTTGCAATACATTTGCTACTTGCGAAACTTTTGTGAACACTATATTACCTTACAAGACGGTTCGTGGTCATCGCCCTCAACGTTGGCAATACTAAAGTTAAGCCACGAAGATTCTTTCTGCTTAAAAAAGTAAAGTAACTTAAGAAACTACACACAAAACAGTTATACTTATGGGAGACTTTAATGCGAAGATAGGAACGCCCAAGTTAGAAGAACACTTGGTTATGAAGCAATTTGGCTACGGAAAAAGAAACGACAGAGGGCAGAGACTTGTGGATTTCGCACTAGAGCACAAACTAACAATCATTAATACATGTTTCAAAAAGAAGCTTAACAGAAGATGGACATGGAGATCCCCAAATGGCGAATACAAAAATGAAATAGACTATATTCTGTCCAACCAACCGAGTATATTTCAAGACATCGGCACAATGAATTTAAACTACCTGTCAGACCACAGGATAGTCAGAGCAACAGTTATTCTAACCAATCAAAAGATGAGTAGAGTCAAATTTGCAATTAGTCAAGTAACTCAATTAAAGAATAAAGAAGAGATATCGAGCTACAAGGAGAATTTGTCAATACTGCTAGCAGACCTATCCGTATATCAGAAAAATATCTCAATACAAAATCAATATGACTACATTTTAAACGCTATTAACCGCAGCTTAAAACTACCCCGATTAATGTATGATGAACATAAAAACCATAAGATATTGACGGCACGAACAGCAGCTTTATTACAAAGGAGAAAAGAATTACAGCGAATAAAAAATAAATCGCGATCTATGAAAAATGAGCTCACCGCACTCTACAAGTTAGTCAATAAATACATAAAAAAAGACTATGCAAAGACAATCAAGCTTAGAAAGACATCTACATCTCACTGGCAGTACCAAAAAGGCATACAAGGAACTCAAAACATATAAGTCTTGGATAGAAGAACTGAAGTTAATTGACAAAAACCTGAACAAACGTACGGATATCATGTCTACAGCGACTGAGTTTTATAAAAAACTATACAGTGACAAAATGCAAACAACAAAAAATCAAAATAACAGTACTAGGCATAACAGCGAGGATATCAAAGAAATAGACGAAACTGAGATTATAGAGGCAATAAAGAAATTAAAACCAGATAAATCCCCTGGATCAGACGGGATCACGAATGAAGCATTGAAGACAGCATACGAAATTTTAGCCACACCATTAGCTGAACTATTCAACAGGGTGTTACGAAAGTCTGAAACACCTACACAATGGTCTGAATCTAATATCATTTTAATTTATAAAAAGGGCGATCCAAAAGATATCGGAAACTATAGACCGATAAGCTTATTACCAAGTCTATACAAGCTGTTCTTCACCATCATAAACGAAAGAATCACTCCAGTTATTGAATCTAGACAACCCGTAGAACAAGCAGGATTCAGGAAGGGTTTCTCTACAGTAGACCATATTCACACCCTCGAGCTTATTATAGAGAAATACCAAGAGCGGCAAAGACCCTTATATCTCGCATTTATTGATTACCAAAAGGCCTTCGACACGGTAACCCACACAAGCATTTGGGAAAGTTTAAGAGAACAAGGTGTCAACGAAAAGTATATAAAGACCATCACAAGCATATACAATAATAATACAGGTAGAGTAAAATTAGAAACCCTAGGCCCCAGCTTCCCCATAAGGCGAGGTGTAAGACAAGGCGACCCACTATCCCCAAAAATTTTTATAGCTGTCCTCGAGACCCTTTTTAAAAAACTGTATTGGAACAAACTAGGTATCTATATACAAGGCGCCTTCTTAAGTCATTTGAGATTCGCAGACGATATAGTGCTACTATCTGAGACAGGTTCACAACTGCAACTCATGATCGAATCTCTACAAGCTACCTCCTCCACTGCAGGACTAGAAATAAATCTCGCAAAGACTATGGCAATGACAAATAGTCATAAAATACCAATAAGTACTAACGGAAACCTGCTAGAATACACAGATAAGTACATATATTTGGGAAAAACAATAAGTTTCGACAGAAAAAACAACGATATAGAAATAGAAAAGAGAGTACAACACACATGGAACAAATACTGGAGTTTAAAAGAAATTTTTAAAAGTAATATGCCAATACACATAGAAACAAAGATAATGAATTCTAGCCTCTTACCATGTTTGACATACGGATGCCAGACGTGGAAATTTACGGCCAAGGCTAAACACAAAATCACGACCTGCCAGCGAGGACTCGAGAGAAGTATGCTCAACATAAAAAAAGTAGAGAAAATACGACACTCGAAAATAAGATCATTAACAAAAGTCACTAATGCCTTGCGGTACGCCAAAAAACTAAAGTGGAAATGGGCAGGCCACGTAGCGAGGCTTACAGACCAGAGATGGACCGTGAAAACTACCCTGTGGAGTGGTCCACGAGGAATACGTAGTAGAGGAAGACCTCTCACTCGCTGGGAAGACGAAATGATTAAGACCACTGGCTCAAACTGGAGTCAAATAGCTCAGAGTCGACACCAATGGGAATCTTTGGAGGAGGCCTACACCCAATCTGGGGTTCTTGCAGACGAAGGATAGAAGTTAAAAAAAAAAAAAAAAAAAAATTAATTGTATATTTGCTATATAATGATGTATAATTGCAAGAAATTAAAGGCTTTTTTTTTTTAAAGTAAAGTAACAGCTTATATCGTTGAATTTGAACTCAGATCGCTAGAGCATAATGAATTAAAAGCGAGCGCCCGGATACTGAGATATCGCAGCTCTCTCGTTGAAAGTCCCTAAATCGTATCAGTGCGAAATTACCGCCGGCAACAACTGAGGATCCCATATAATAATAGGTGGCAGAAAATTCCGGTCAAAAGTTTACAATGTTGGACAAGTATCTATATACCAATATATTAGGTTGGGGAAAAATCTCTTTTCGCGAATAGTATGTATGTACTTATAATATAATCTCTTTGGCTATACCATTTGTATCTGGCTGGTTTTGGTATCATTAAAAAGTTTAAATTTTAAAAAAGATTTCAAATTAGGAAAATGTGTGATTTTCATTTGTTTTTCTTACTGTTAAGATGAGTGATATTAATGAAGAAATTCGATACATTTTAAAATTTTACTACAAAAAACTAGAAAAAAAACATTTTTGAAAAACCTGATAACTGGTGATGAAAATCTGTTGTTGTTCGGTCACTTGTTTCGGTCTCTTCAGAATTCTTTAGGTAGTGTCCGGTTAACATCACAAGTGGACTGCCAAAACCACTTGTCGCTGTTTTTTGATCAGAAGCCCCAGAATTTCTATAGCAATCGGATCATGTCCCTACCTACAAGATGGCAGAAAGTTATCGAACAAAATGGCACCTACATACATTTTGCGGCATTTAGTTAAATGTAAATAAACTTTATTATTATTTTTTTAATTTTCATATAAAATGCGAAGAAACCTTTTCTTTAACGTTAGACTAGAAATGTTATAGGGCAATGACTCCGTCGAGAAAATGTTTTTGTGCACTAAAACTATAGCAATTTTGATGATTAGTGCGCACTGCTGAAGTACGGTCCTAACGAAATCAGCTTCCATCGCGAATCGGTTGGCAACCAATTGATCGTGAATCGAACAACTCTAAATCTAATTCGCCGTAACGGTTGGGGTTGAAACGGAAAATAAACCCTGAGCGTTCAGAGGTTTCGTTAATATTTAAAATTTAAAAAAAAAAGTCCAGACAGTCGTTTGGAAACAAAGCAAATAGGTCAATTTTAAAGGTTTTAATTTACAAAGTATGATGTGTTTTGGGAAAACAAAGATAACATATTTCACGTGAAAATTGTTTGAGCGAACAAATTCGTACGCCAGTGTATAAACTTTAATTTTATTTGCCTTAAACAAGAGAGAATTATATCTGACTAATTGAGAATTGTTAATGTTTAAAAATTATGTAAGTGATGTGTATAAAAAAATAGTCATTTTGCATTCAGACCACTCAGTTCCGTTGGTTCATATATTTATACGACATGATTATTACGACATTGCAACGTATTTTTAGTGAATTGTAATTCCCCTCAAATGATGTTGGTGCCTCGAAATCGCTTGTAAGACACACATGAGGCCAGATATCAGACACCCGGCCTTTAAGGCAATTTGTAGACGGTCTAAGCGAGCAAAACACAGATATATTAATTTTTCTATTTCCAATTAGAAGTGCACATATAATTTTATCAAAACGAGCTCCCAGTCAACTTCACATTGTTATCTTTGGATGATGTGGTAAATAAAGACAGTGGAAGGAAATGTTGCAATAAAAGTAATAACGACGACTTGATTAGCGAAAATATTCTAGTAGTATGTGCATCTTGACTTTTGTGTTTGTACCGTTTGATTTTTTTAAATCCCTCGCCTACACGGGAAATCTCTCTTTGACATTTATAAAAAAAATAAACAGGAACAAATACAGACAATTTAATATACAAGGTAGCTTCAGGATAATGCAGGCCGTTTCAACAAATTGCCGCTTACTCGTATTTTTCCATTTTATGTCAGAAATTATTAAATGTTTAGGTATTACATAAATAATTAAAGACTTAATTATCGATGCCTAATTATTTACTTACTTTTATATTAGACATCTGAACATCAAGAATTACATTATAAATTTGAATTTTCTACAGATCAACGAAGGAAACTTATTACAGCAATAAATCTGACGCGGGCCCTCCATCTCGTAACTCAATATGCAACTCAAATAAAACTTCGGATCTAGTTAAGCCGTGGCAAGTAAGTGGCAAAAAGAATATTGTAGTTAGATTGATATAAAAAAAATATTTATTTTACTGTGCCAGGACGAATTCTTCTTCTTTGAAGAATTTGATTGTTGTTAAAGTAGCTTTGCCGAACACGAGTGTATAATAAGTAAAGGACAAAATGTGATGGCTTTAAATTATAAATAAAACCGTTTATTTAATAAATTTACTTAATTTGAAAATTGCTTAAAGATTTTGTTAGTTATCTGATTATCGATATTGCTCACTGTCAATAGCTTTAGGAAATTATTTAAACGTGGTAACCGGCCTTTATAAATCATTAATCTCGACGTCCATTAAGAAGAAACATAATCAATACATAACGTGTTCGACTCTCTCGCGGGAATATGCATAAGATGCTTCATATTACGTATGTATTTATTATTGTGTCATATAATTCTATGAGTCTAAACAGAGCAAAACAAAACAGCAGTGAAAGCTTGCAGTTTTGTTTTACTTTGAGTCCATTGAAAACGGTAACAGCGAAAACAAATTACTCGAATTCAGTTATACAAATTGACTCGAATATACGCACTAGAAAACAACAGTCCAATAACAGCTGCACAGCGTGTGCCCTGGCGTGCAGATAAAAACTCATTTGTTATAGCGTCCGCTAACAACCTAACGTAACAGAGAATTTTAGCCTAATACGCATGGCTACGTTCACTGTAGTAGAAATGGAGCAGTTGATCAGGGCTGTTTTACGTGAATAACACAACACACATATCCGTTTTATTAGTTTCTTGAGGCCATTTCAACAAAAAATACTATCTCAATTTCATTAAAAACGATGATTCGGTTAACAGAGACTCTCCGTCACTCTTTGTGCGACTCAGCTTTTGGATCGAAACCTAGTACCTGTCTCTCCGTAGATCATAATGATGACATGCTGATCAAAGATTCTCCTTCAGAAAGATATTTTCAAGATAACACTTCAAAGAGACGTGTAGTCTTTGGCGTGTTTACTCTCAAAATTAAATAATCGAAGATGTAAGATGATGATTTCTACAGACAAAACACTTTGTGTGAGTATGTTTTGGCACAATTCTTGAACAGTTTTAATGTAACTCTAAAAAAGTCCATTTCCAAGTTCCGAAAGGGACAAAGTCGTTATTTCCCCACCAACCCGTCAAGAATATTCCAATTTAACTTACCTTGGTATAGCGCCTTCTACCTGCGAACAAAGACGCGCAAGTCAGTTTAACATCTCGGTAATCTTAATTCATTCTTAAATTTACAACAGTCTCATTAATTTCCTCGTTGTTACGTCGCGTTGTATGTAACGTGTTAATATCGTAGAACGTTGAAAAGAGAACTCGCAACGTTATAACGATGCTATATAGCGTGTTGCCGAGTATTGTTCCCTATCGCAGGGAGCACGTCGCAAGAGGCACATATTTAACGGTCCCGGCTTATCTCTAACGAGGCGGGCGCGAGGAAAGCACATAGTATCGGGCCTATCTTTTTGTTAATGACCTGCATGTGAAAGGTGACGGGCGTTCATCGTGGCACAAAAAAGGAGGAAAATGTGTGTTTGTTGTTCGAAAGTCTGACGCTGAAAAAGACAAAAATACTCTAGTAATAAACTCGTATACGATGAAGAGAAGACATTTTCTGTACAAAATTATTTTTATTTATTTACTTCATACCGTATTTCACATACGAAGTGTACTTGTGATAAAAATATTATTGTTATGAAAATGATAGCCTTTATTACAATAATCTCCAATGGAAATTAAATTTCAGGCACAACTATTCGCAACTCTGCAAGTATTATTAATAGCATTTAACATAAAACATAGCAAAAGCTTTTCTAAACGTTACTCTGTAAGAAGATGTTAGCTATAAGGTTCTGACTCTTAAACCAAAAATGAATATCTCTCATGACTATCTCTAGGTAGAGCTACATATTTAGTTAGATGTAAAGTAGGTAAACCTTTATCTAAATGGCCCACACTTTGTATGTGTAGCTTAAAGCAACATTTATTCACATCGTTGAAAATACTCGGATGAAAGAACGCTTGGCAGTGAGCCTCAAATGCTAATAAGTTAAACTTAAATGTTTATATAACTTTATATATTTTATACCTTTATACCTACAATGTATACAAAACGCACATATGACGAAATTTTATATTTAAATTTTATATAATTTTATATTATAAAAATGCCAGTTCTTGTTTTTTTCTGTTGAAGTTGAATTAAATCTTGTAGTTTGCTTGATGATGACTTCCGCTGTCAATGAGTGTTCGCAACAAGTGACATCCGAGGATATCCGCAGTACCTCATTCAGCGAACGTGCGAAACGTAGATATAAATATTGCATGATTTCGGACCACGTTTAGACGAATACTACACGATATTAAACAAAACTATTTTAAGAAATTGATTTGAAAGTCACGGGAAAGAAAGATGTTTTACCTTCCAATGGCATAGTCAAAACAGGCTAACATCAACTTTCTTGACAACAGCAAAATTTTTTGGGATGTGGCTTTTATCGCATTAAACCATAAAATCTATATACTGTAAGTCTGACACGAGTGAATATTCTGGGTGTAACAACTATTTGCTACCTATTTAAATCGTGTAAAAGCTTGTGTTATAAATACAATAAATGTAACTTGTAACTGTTTCGCTTTTACCTAAAAAATTGCTAGAAACTCTCGCTTCTATTGCACCATTGCAGAAGCTGAGAAAAATCTACACTATAAAATAGAGCGACTAAGCGCAAATAGATCTTGAAAGTTCGTTTCCTTGCTAATATAATTAAACTTCAATGTGGGCCGTACTTTCTAAAAGTTATTTATAATTATTATATTGATTCTTGATACATTTCAATCTCTAATTTTCACTTGTATGTGAAACATAGAATAGAAGCTATGTTTGGTCATGAAAACATTAAAACCCGGGTGCCTTGCCAAAACCTCAAGACGGAGTAAAGCTTAAATTTAATAGGAAATTAAGTTTCCCGTAAAATATGGAGAGGGTTCTCGGGCACAAAGCACTTTTAGTATCGCCATAAAAACCTTCTGCAGTATTAAAATTAAACTTATGGTCATCGAGCTAGTCATCTCCGGTGCTGGTATTTGGATTAAAATGTTCCTTTTTTATAACTCTACCCACATAAACAACCTATATATTTTACTTAAATATTAAAAACAGTCATCCGTACAAATATAATAAACGTACCATAATAAAAATCAGAAATTGACAAAACGCGGAAGGAACGACTTATTTACCAATTAGTAAAAAGAAATTCTAATTGTCATTTGACTATAGATTCTCCTTTACTTTCTTATTTCCAACAATCAGTTACGCTCTTTTTAATCAATTAGTCTAGAAATTTACATATATCCTAACCAACAAAACGCATACACTAGGTACCCGCGTTCCAGGGCGGTTCTCACCGCCCCCAGCCACCGATTAACCAAGCACAGTCCACGGTCACGACCCGCACCGAACCTCGATGGCCAGTAGAAGATATGTCATGATTAACGGACGCATGAATGCATGCGCGGCCCTACCCACTGAGGAGGGCCACAAACACGTGGGTTCTGGCTAGCCCACCGGTTCTGCGTTCGATGAAGCTTTAATAGTCTAAGGACTGAAAGCGTAACATCATATATATATACTGTATTTTGTCGCCGCTCACATAATGAAGATGCCTACTTATTAATGTTTTTGTTATGTAATATGTTTTCGTACACTTTTACTGATAACGTCTAAGGAAGCGAATATTCATTAACTTTCCCAATCTCGTGAAAAAAGTCAGTCGATTTATGAAATATTTTTACGCTCGCACAACCAAATGATTTTAAGGAATCAAGGGGGTGGCACAATAACTATCAAATCCACACGTAACCCGTGTGTGCTACTGATGTGGAAAAAATGTCTTAAATACTTACTCGCTGATGCTAAGTAAATTTGTAATAATAATAATAATGTATTTATTTGCGAAATATAGGTTAGGCATGAGGTGTACAGTACAGTAATTTTTATCGCTATATTCTACCCATTTTGTAGGGTGTGCAAATATGATATGTTCGCTTAAAGGTTGTCAGTATACATTCTCAAATTTCTTAACTATCATAATCATAAAATAAAATTGGAAAAATTATATAACAGAATATTAAAATAATATTAAAACATATGTCTATGAAAAAAGTAAGTTAACAAACATTAATAATAGAACAGAGAACAAAATGACAAATGATTAAATGACTAAAAAATAAAAACGTTCGATAAAATTGCACATTATTAATTCCCTGAATAAGTTTAGATTATTAATTTGAAAAAAAAATCGTTTATACTGTAATAACATTTTTCTGTTAACATGTCGCATATATTTAGAGATTCATGTTGTACAGGTTGTTTGAGTACTGTGTAATCATAAATAACCGAGCAATGATTTTACATTTGTACAGCATATGTAATAAAAATAACTTAGGTTTTAATAAAAAATTATATTGTGTGATCTCCCAATCTTTGGCAGTACTTAATTAAGTCTACCTGTAAATATCTAGCGTTTGCAATGTAAACACAAAAAACTATGTTTGTTACGACATCACATTAGAAATCAATGAATTTGTCAGCTTTTCTTTACTATAAAATGCATATACTACATAATTGTAAACCTTCCTCTTGAATTACTGTATCGACTGCTGAAAACCGCATTAAATCTGTTAAGTAGTTTAAAAGATCTAAGCGTACGAACAGTGGAAACGACTTTGTTTTATAGTATTATCCTTGATGATTCAATCGTTAATCACCAATTGATGCGCATCATAGTTTTTCTGTATAGGGCCACGTTTCCTTACCAGGACTTAGGGACGTCCAAGGACTCAAAGTCCTAGGAGGTAAGCCTGCAAGGCGTGCCTTCGTTGCTCCCAGTATCTCTCTCCAGTGAGAGAGGACAAACCAGTCATAGCGGCCAACCCTGGGTACCTCCCGACCCCCAGGTGTATGTAGGGTTACCGGGCTACAAGGTCACTGGCCCGGCGGACTTTTATTTACCTAATACGCGTGGGAATTAAATGGAATTCATAAACATAAAACAAAAAAAAAACGGATGGAATTATCACAAACAGATACTTGCATGAACACGGACAAAGATGTGCCTTGTGAAATAGCAGAGACGGAAGGACGCATGGACCGTAGGAAGTCTGCGTCTTTAGGTGAAATAAGTCGGACGCCTACTGATAACGTAGGATCTTCAAGGTTCTTCAGGGACGTTAGAAAGCGCCCGAGAAGCGGAAACAATGACTTGGAGAGCGAGGTGTCAAGCGAAGACGAACAACCTGCGCTAAAGGTGCCAGCTGGGAAAAGCGGCCGGGGACGAATATCGACTGCAACCCTAACGAGAGATGCGCGGGGGCGGCTCCTGAAAACCGCAAACACACAGAGTGACCTGTCAAGGTCAGGAAGCAGGAGCGGGAGAAAGAGCACCGCCGCCATGGAACCTGCAACCAGCGCCGGAGAGCATATTTGCCTAGCTAAGTCTAAGGCTGCACTGGACGCAGAGGAGCGCGCCAGAAAAGAGCTGCAGGCCGAAAAGGAGGTGGCGGAGGCCACGCAGAAGGCGAGTGTACAAAGGCCAGCCTGGCTCAACGAAGCGGCAGCCAATGAAGAAAATCAATTGCCTCTGGCGGGTGACCTGCGTGACCAGGTCCTACAACAAGTAGAGATCGTAACGCAGGTCGCAAGCAAATCAAAAAATTTAAAGGGGACTTTCGTCAGGGCTCTCAAAGAGGCGGCCATGGCCATAAAGGGAGCAGTAGAGGAACTCTCAAAGGCCACGGTCACTGAGGAAAATAAAAAGATGGCGGCAGATAACAAGCGCCTGAAAGCAGAAGTGCTGGAGCTCCGCAACGAGTTAGCTGCACTTCGGGCGGATTTGCGAAGGACACAAGAGGCACGCGAGGTAGCTTCAGTCCCTTCCCCATCAGGCGTGCCGGTAGATCCAGAGCTCCTGCTGCGTTCTATTTTAGAGGCAGTGGGTAAATTGGTAAACGCCCGCCTGGAGAACCTTGAGACAAGGTTGTTGCCCGAGAGGCGCCTTCGCCCTCCTTTGGCAGCAGATAAACCACCACCCATGATAGCCATGGCCACATCTTATGTGGCCGCTCTCAGAGCTACTCCAAGGGCAGGCCCAAGCGGCATTTCGCAGGCTCTAACGACAGCTTCGCAGGAGACCTCCTGTGAAGCTGACGGGACAGTATTGCAACCCGGACCATCCCGCCCTAAGATCCAGCGGGAAGGAACGAGCAAAAAGAAGAAGGGCGGGAAACGCGAATCCCCACCAGATGTTACTAAACAAGCTGCAAACGGTGTTCCACCGCTGATGACATCTGGTCCGCCATCCGAGTGGACGCTAGTCACCCGGCGCAGTAAAAAGTCAGGCAGTGGTCCCAAAGTAACCGCACCGGTTGGAAAGTCAAAGGAGCACAAGAGGATGCCGAAGCTTAGGCCCCCTCGCTCATCTGCTGTAGTTATCAAGCTGCAGCAGGATGCAGCGGCAAAGGGAGTTACATATGCCGACATCCTGAAAGAGGCTAGAACGGCGGTCGATTTCCAGGGTTTAGGAATCCAGGCCCTCCGGTTTAGGAAGGCCGCAACAGGTGCGCGGATCCTGGAAGTGCCTGGGGTAGATAGTGGCGAAAAGGCCAACTTGTTGGCTGAAAAGCTGCGTCAAGTGGTCGGCGACGAGGTTGCCCTAGTCTCCAGGCGTGAAAAAAGCGCTGATCTGCGCATATCGGGCCTAGACGATGCGGCGGAGAGGATGGAGGTTGCTGAAGCTGTCGCGAAGTACGGCGAATGCCCAGTAACCTCTGTCAAAGTGGGGGAAATCCGCAGGAACAAAAATGATCTGGGTACAGTCGTAGTCAGTTGTCCAGTTGGTGCCGCTGGAAAGGTGCTTAACGCCGGCCGTGTTTTCATAAGCTGGTCATCGGTGCGGGCCAAGCTGCTTCCGCAGAGGCCCCTACGGTGCTACCGATGCCTGGAACTGGGGCACGTCCGGGAACAATGCACTGCAGAGATTGACCGGAGCAGCTCCTGCTACCATTGTGGTCAGTTAGGCCACACATCTGTTCAATGCTCGGCAACACCACACTGTTTGGTGTGCGCCGGAGCGAGCAAACCTGCTGGCCATAGGCTGGGTAGCAAGGCCTGCACCACCTCTTGCAAACCGAATGGCAAGAGGAGTCGAAGAAATGACGTCACTGTAAACGAAGCCCAGAGTCAGTCAACCCGCCAAAACGCCACTGAGGCCAGGGAGGAAGGGACACCGATGGCCATACAGTAGTAAATGGCCACCATTCCTGCAGGCGAATATAAATCACTGCGCCAGGGCTCAGGACCTAATGTTCCAGACCATGGCGCAGTGGTTGATACAAGTGGCCGTAGTGTCGGAACCGTATTTCGTCCCGCCTGGTGACAACTGGGCCGGGGACCTTTCTGGCACTGCGGCAGTGGTCTGCAGGACCGCTGCGGGTTTCCCATCTCTCACCAACGTGAGCAGAGGTTCAGGCTTCGTGGCAGCTCAGCTGGGGGAGATTGTGGTCGTAGCAGTATACTTCTCCCCCAACAGAGCGCTAGCCGAATTTGAGGGCTACCTAGACCGTCTGGGGTCATTGATCAGACAGTTCAGTCCCTATCACGTGCTGGTCGCCGGGGACCTCAACGCCAAGTCTTCGGCGTGGGGATCCCCTGTAACACACACGCGTGGTGGGGTACTGGAGGAATGGCTCCTGGAGGTCGGGCTGTCTGTCCTCAATAGAGGTTCGGTGGACACGTGCGTGCGATGGCAGGGCAGCTCTATAGTGGACGTGTCGTTCGCAAGCCCTGCATTGGCACGCCGCGTTCGGGGCTGGAAGGTGATTGTTGGTGAGGAGACACTATCGGATCACCGGTACATTCGGTTCAATCTCCTCGCCCTGTCGGATGCCTTGACTAGCCCAAGCTGGACTTCGAGAGGCAGTGGCCCAAGGTGGCGCCTTGGAAGCCTGAACCACGAAATCCTGAAGGAGGCGGCAATAGTACAGTCCTGGGTTCCTGTGCCCACTAGTTTAGATGTCGAGAGGGAAGCGGAATGGTTCAGGGACGCGATGACGCAGATTTGCGATGCGTCGATGTCCCGGTCCAGGAACCTCCCGCCCAAGCGTCTGGTGATACTGGTGGTCTGCAGAACTTGCGCAAATGCGCAGAGCGTGCGTCACCGCGAGACGCCAGTATACTCGATGCCGCAGAAGACGGCGCAGGGACACTGAATTGGAGGCTGAGCTGTACGCCTCCTTCAGAACGGCAAAGATGGCTTTGCAGGTGGGGATAGGCCGCGCGATCGCCGTTGCCAGGGAGTAGTTCTTGGCTGCATTGGACCGTGACCATCCCTGGGGGCGGCCGTACAGGATGGTGATGAATAAACTTCGCCCCTGGGCCTCCCCTTTGACACAGAGCCTGCAGCCACAACTAGTATCGGCGATCGCCGCGGCCTTATTTCCACAGAGGGAGTACCACACGTCACCCACGATGGTTCTACCAAACACGAATGACGCTGACCCGGACATAGAAGTGCCTGAGGTGACTCCGGGCGAGTTCGGTGCGGCTCTTTTAAAGATGAAAGCCAAGAGCACTGCCCCGGGTCCCGATGGCATCCCGGGTCGAGCATGGGTACCGGCCCTTGAGGACGCTCTGGAGCCCAGGCTGAGGGCGATGTTTACTGCCTGTCTGGCTCAAGCCATTATCCCACAGAGGTGGAAGACAGGCAGACTCGTCCTCATCCAGAAGGAAGGGCGTCCAACCGACTCCCCGTCCGCCTATCGGCCGATAGTGCTTCTCGACGATGTGGGCAAGGTCTTCGAAAGAGTGATCGCCAGCCGCATCGTCAAGCACCTGGAGCACGTCGGCCCGAATTTGGCGGACAGACAGTTTGGGTTCCGCAGGGGCCGGTCAACCATTCACGCGGTGCTGCGATTGAGGTCCCTCGTGCAGGAGGCGGTTTCCCAGGGTGAGGTCGTCTTGGCGGTGTCTCTTGACATCGCCAATGCCTTTAACACCTTGCCCTGGGCTTGCATAATGGAGGCGCTCCGGTTCCATGGAGTGCCTCTCTACCTGCGCCGCATCATCGGGGCCTATCTGTCGCACCGACGTGTGATGTACCCCTGCCGAGACGGCTACGGGACCACAGAGGTGACGTGTGGAGTTCCACAGGGGTCGGTGTTAGGGCCACTCCTGTGGAACGTAGGCTATGATTGGGTGCTGCGCGGCGCCTACCTCAGGGGTGTCGAGGTAACTTGTTATGCTGACGACACCCTTGTCACCGCCCGCAGTGCCAATTTTCACCGAGTGGCTATTCTCGCCACCGCGAGTGTGGCGCACGTGGTGGGACGCATTCGGCGACTGGGGCGAGAGGTGGCGCTTAATAAATCCGAAGCCCTATGTTTCTATGGGCCCCGTAATGCGCCACCTGCGGACGCCCACATAATAGTGTGCGGCGTCCGAGTCGACGTCAAGCCGACAATGAGGTATCTTGGCCTAGTGTCCTGGATCGCCGATGGAATTTTGTTCCCCACTTCGAGCGCCTAGCTCCAAAAGTGGCGAGAGCAGCGGCAGCTCTCGGAAGGCTCCTCCCGAACGTTGGCGGCCCCAACGACTGTTGCCGCCGCCTATACACCGGGGTTGTAAGGTCTATGGCCCTGTACGGTGCTCCCGTCTGGGCCGACACCCTGAACCGCCGGACCTTGATGCTTCTGCGCAGACCGCAGAGGGTGTTGGCTGTACGGGCCATACGAGGCTACCGGACGATATCCGGTGAGGCGGCGTTCGTGCTGTCAGGTTCCCTTCCCTGGGATCTAGAAGCCAGTATCCTCGCGTCGCTGCACTTCTAGCGCGAGGAGGCGATAGCCCGGGGCCACCTGCCGGCCTTAGAGGAGTTGAGGGGGTGTAGACTAACGTTGCGCTCACTCGCTATTGCTGAGCGGGAGCAGAAGCTGGAGCACCCCAGTGCCGGCCTAAGAACCATAGAGGCCATACGTCCGGTACTCAGTCGGTGGCTGGACAGGCGTCACGGCACCCTTACCTACCGGGCGACGCAGGTTCTCTCGGGACATGGCTGTTTCGGGAGGTTGCCACCACTGCGACGTATGTGCCGAGGAGACGGCCCAACACGCACTGGAGGAGTGCTCAGCTTGGCGGGAGCAGCGCCGAGACTTGACAGCTATCGTGGGGCACGATCTCTCGTTGCCTGCCGTGGTCCGCGCTATGGTGGACAGCGAGAGGTCGTGGGGTGCCGTCCTTGCATTCTGCGAGGACATAATCACCCGGAAGGAGGCCGCGGAGAGAGAAGGGAGGCAACTGCCACCCTGGAAATCCGCCGCCGGAGACCAGGGCGCAGGAGGCTGGCCTACGCGCGCAAGCTTCCCCCCTGATAGCAAGCCCCGGGGCGGCAGATGTGGGACTAACTGCTGCCCCGCGGAGGGCTTGAGAGGGGTGCCGTGTTCATTGCACCGACACGGCACCATTTGGCTGGACCGGGTGTCCCTAACACCCGGGGAGAGGAGGCCTGAGAAGGCCACAGTCGCGCGCCGGGGTTCGCGGAAGACTGCAGTGGTGGCATTAGTGGGTACGTGTAACTCCCACATACCCCTGCTGCCTACCCACAAGGCAGCGGGGGATCCATAAAGGATTTTTCCCACGTAAAAAAAAAAAAAATAAATAAATAAAAAAAAAAAAAAAAAAAGGGCCACGTAGTTAGCCAGTAGTTCACATAGGGCCACGTAGTTAGGCAGTAGTTTACATTGGGCCACGTAGCAGCTTCTGCTGGTGTACATATGGGCAGGCACAGACAAGAATGGAGTGAAGTGGAAGTACCTACCATTATTTAGCGTTTCGTCTGGGAGCGAGGTAACCGAACCGGGGCCCGTTTTTAGGGGTCCGTACGCAAAGGGTAAACCGGGACCCTATTACTAAGACTCCGCTGTCTGTCTGTCTGTCAGTAATCCGTTGGTTTGATATGATTGGGCGTCTGTAATCACAACACCAAGGGAACCGCTTATTCGTTTGCCTACCTACTTTTAACAATAAAACTAAATCAACTATATACCGGAATAATTTCAAAATTACGCTTCAACATTGTAAAATGGGAAGCAACATGGAAGACATAGTGGGTAAGGTGTAATAATTGTGTCTCGCCAGGTCGTTATGCCGCAAATGACACGTGAAATAAGATAGCGTAGCCGACCGAATGAAGCGTCGTGGGTGGAAGCGCAACTCTCGCCGCCTCTTGTATAGTGACGTCGGCACGGCCCAAAAGACGTTCATCTGAACGACACCGAATGTTACTACAATAAACAAATTCCTGTTTTTTTTTACTGGGAAAAGGAGGCAAACGAGCATGCGGGTCAACTGCTGATAAGCGATCACCGCCGCCCATGGATATTTGCAACATGGGTTGAGTCGCAATCGCATTGCCGGCCCGTCTTAATGACGCGATGATGTGAAACTTGTAATTTCTACATGAAATTTCTGCAAAAACGATGTAAAATGTCCTCAAATTCCGCGAATCATGAACTAAGCCTCGGGAGTTGGCTATATCTAATGTATTAAACATTGGAAAGTTAAAGCAAAATAATTACTTTGCAAGAATGTTCATTATAGAAAAAAAAAAATTATCTAATAATTCAATCAGACACACATTTGCCGCTAAATTAAAGAACCTACAATAACGTGCACGCAGTAAAAATGTCTCATTTTTCCACGAAACTATTCAATTATACCTGCAATAGTTTCCTCCTATATCACTTGAGCCCCTTACGGGGCGCGGAATAATGTAATTTTCTTTTAAACGACGACTACTTCGGCTGCAGATATCTGTATCCCCGAGAGAGTTAAAAATGCTCTGGCAAATCATAATTGAGTTACTCCAGTTCCTACGCCGTGCAGGACTGGGGCAAATACAGAGACGTTTACGTCATAACTAGATACCACTCCGACGGAGGCTTGTTGTTTGAAATGTTCCGTGAATTCCCGCAAACTCCGAGCGTGTCGACTTTCAATTCGAATGCCTCGCGGTGACAATTATGTCATGCGACGTCTTAGATATCATCGTGCTGACTTTATCTGAATCACATTAATGCAGTTACTGCTATTGTCGTTGAGCATTCGTAGTCTTATCTAATTGCTTCGCAGTGGGGAAGCGGTTTAAGAAAATGTTAATACTTCATGAGGCCGAGATATTAAAAGCACCGAACGCAGGCTCTTGTTAATAAAAACAACGCTAAGTAAACAATAACGGAAAACGAGACAATAAGAGCCCGCTCGGATACTTTGTTCAAACAACAGAGGTTGAGTTGAAACCGCATGGGATAAGAATATATTTCATACGTTGTAGTATTCTACATTTTTAATTAAAATTATTTTACTCGTTATTTTTTGGCGTATGATATTTAGACAGCAAAAAACACATTAAAATGTTTCGTTTTACTAATGTACCAAGCACACTGTATATAATTCGCATTAAACTTCATGTATGCCGTTAATGCATTTGGACTACAAAACGGTATCGTTTCAAAGGAAATGCTCTAATACGTAATGTGTAATTAAAGAAACGTAAAACTGACAAGAAAAATACCTACTACTACTACTACTACTCCTCGTTCCAAAACACACGCTCAAGTATCTACAGTTGGTCTTGTAGTTTTTTCAGACTTTTCGTTGGTTCATGGCAATGCAAAAAAAACCATAAAGTACTAGTGCACGGGCGAACAAAGACCTCTTTCTAGCACGTTCCTGGTGCGGTAATAAGAACCTTTATGCGGCGTAGGACCGTTAATGACAGCACAGCACCAAACTCTTCGCACTTTTGATGCGGCTACACGTTACGGGTCTAAAACAAACATTATGCGATACCATTCACACCGCTATATTATTTAAATAATACGTACAGAGTAGAAGTATTGACTTCTGAAATGAAATATGCTAGTGAAAAGAATAATATTACACATATTTCAAATACGTTTCTGTAATATTAAGTTCAGTCGAATCTTAATCTTATTAGATTAAGATTAGATCAACAAACATTTCCACTTTATTAAATGAAACAAAGTTCAAGAATTTAATTTAATAATAAAATAAATTATAACATTCGTAAAAAAATTTGTGCCACAAATGCGTTGCCGGCCTTTGATATAGGAATAGGCTCTCTTCTTAAAGATCTCTACGTCGTATCGATACGAAAACACCGCTGGCGACAACTGACAATTGATTAATAAGAAAAGGCAAGACCTGGATGGAACAAAGGTCCTCCGGGTGTACACCGCCTTGATACCTCACCGACATCACCTATCATAATTCCCCTTTGTCCAGAATCGTGTTTCCATTGTACATGCGCTGTTCGTAAATACCAAAGACTCGAAACATTTCTGACGTCCACTCGTTTTACTGACTATTCAATGAAACTTATTGGATTTTGCAGTATTCAATAATATAAGTTTACAGTGATAGTATTATTCATGCAGCAGATTAGTTTATAACGTCGACCGCCTCTTTCGCCGTCGAAGAGTGGTGAGATCGCCGTGAAAGAGATTACAACCACCCATGGGTCTCCATGGGTGGTGGTAATCTCTTAAAATCAGGCGAAGCGCTTGCAAATTAACACATGCTCACAAAAAAAGTAAATTGTAAAAAACCTACACTGAAAACAATACTGCTGTGACGACTTGTTAAAGTCAACAATGGTCAGGGCTAACTAAGACATCTGGGCGTCAGACACCTCAATTCATTAGTAACTACGAACGAATCCCTTATGAATCATGGTAATATTTCTGATGCCAAATAAAGATTTTTTTTTCTCCAAGAGCCCGTTCCTTTTTAAAATGAAAGAACTCCGCGATGAGTTTCTCTTTCGAAACAAATTTACGGCAACCAGAAAGTTTAGGATCGATGCAATGGTTCGTTGCCATTCATTTAAAGAAAGCGAACAAGTTTCGAAAGAACTAGTTTGGCTCACTGAAATTATTCGACGTTCTGACCATTGATAACTTACCGTTAGTGTTGAATGAATGGTTAGAGAAAAGGTATTGATTCAACGTTTGTATGGAAAATATCGAGTTGTAGATTCATAATCTTTTGAGATGGTCTTAATAAGAAATTCAATACCACGAAGCAGGAAAATACAGAGAAAAGCAATTATGCACTGCATTGTAAAGATATTAAAATACCTTCACGTTCGGAAACGCGCAATGGAAGATAAGAAGAACGAGAAATTTATTATAAGTTTATTGTTTAAACTTTAAACGGGTTGCTTAACAGAAAATTAATTTTCTTTCTTATTAAGAATATACTTTTGTATAAAATGTGAAAGTTCCAAATCTAAATTGATTTACTTAGTAACCGTAAATCAGTAATTTACTTCTGTCAATCTTGATACTTACATATATTCAGACGCTTGAGCTTGCCGACAGCGTCTTGCAACTGACAAAATTTATCGTACCCATTGCCATCTAAGCAATCGTATTATTAAAAAAAAATAGTACCCTAAATAACTTTTCCATGAAGTTCCACAACATACTACCAACACTAGTATTGGAATAAACAACTAACCAGACCTATTTTAGTCGAATGCTTGAAATTTCTTCGTTTTGTGGAACTCGTACCGTTATAAGCAAATTTTAATTTTAATCACAGACATAACATAATATAACAGGATGCTTTGTTCAGTACAAAAATACTATGACGAGGATTCGCTAGAGGCACGTATTAAAACGTTCCCGGCTTATCTCAAATGAGGCGAGCCCGAGAAGAGTACACGATAACGAGGGCATGTTTATACTAATGACTAGATAAAGAAAGTAATAAAATAAAAATATCGAATTTCCTAAGAAGATTTTTATAAGTCATAGACGTGGAGAGATTGCTATCTCATTGATGAAACACATTCAAGTCTAATTTCTTAATAAAAAAAATCTCATTCTGCATCATCGAAATACTTAGGTGCTTAATATGTGCGTAAGAGTGTAATAACCTTACAATTAAGTATCGTGACCTATAGTATAAATACAATTGCATATATATATATATGCATTTTATGTACCGTTAATATTTAAACGAACATAACGTCAGTTTAAACCGCATTATTCTAAGTACTTGGAGGACCGGTTTTTTTGGTAAATCGTGTGTTTCGGAAAAAAAAAATAAAAACAAAGAAAGCAATGACCAGATCAATAGGGATAAATATAGAAAAAAAAGTAAAAACAATAAGTGTGTAAATGATCGTGAGACGAACCGCGGCTTCTGCACTTCTGTTTCGGGGCCGCCCGATTACTGACCGAGCTATTATAACCTTTTTTTTTTTTTCGGCGAAATTTACCATCATATTCGAATGATATTTTTCATTCCCTGAAAACAGGGATAAAAGGACATTTTCTAAAAAAAAGCCTAGCTAGATCGATTTTTCACCTCGAATCTACACACATACTAAATTTCATGATCACATTTTCGCTAGAGCCGTTTCGGAGATTCCGATTATATATATACATATATACAAGAATTGCTCGTTTAAAGGTATTAGATAAATGGTGATGTAAAGTCATTTTCTAAATGCGAGGAAATATGGAATATCTTTAAAAGAAGAATAACGTTATCTTAAATTGATACGAGCAGACTTAAAGTTATTGTGCATTTGTAACAATTTTTCTTATTTTCCATTTTCTCTTTCATGTTAATCGTCACAACTTCTGCCTCATATACTAAAAAGGAATAGTAAATAAGGTTTTAGTTATATATCTTTCGAAAAGTAGGATCAAAGCGAGCAGCAACGGCTTGAATCCAGCCGCTGAATGCCTGGAGAAAGACATTTCTTAAATAACGACGAATACTTTTAATAGTTTATTGCTACGCGCACTACTTACCTTCGCCAGACATAAAGTAGCAATAACGACATTCAATTATGCTTCCTTAGAATTCTCGTGCATACATTGGAACGTTGAATATTGCATGAATGGGCCCCTTTACGACTTCAATTAGATTGCAACAAAATTTCACGAAACCTTCCGCAGAAGGAACGCTAGATAGAATAGTTGTTTTTGTTTCAAAGATATATTCAGGAATTACTAAATTCAAAGTATAATATTCGTTACTGACTTTATACATATGTAAAATTCTTAACTTTTCATTTTTTACTTGAGAAAGTGGCAAACGAGCTGGCGGTTCACCTGATCTTAAGTGATACCCGCTACTCATGGACGTTGCAAATGTGTTGCCACCTATAAATAAAGTGGGCCCCGTCTACCTCACTCACCAGATGAATCGCAGAAGTGTAACACTTCTACTTTACGCCGGTCTTCTATGAGGTCGTGGTACTTACCTGCCTGGAGGGACCTGCCCAATCGTGCAACAGTGAACACTGTTACGTGGTCCTACCATAGTTAGTTTGTTAATTACGTTCAACTTATTAAGACTGAAGCACAATAGTACTACCAATTTAATATTAGACCAAACTTATTTTCGTGTTTGCCGCTAAAGACAATTGAAGGAAATTCTACGGGCAGTCGGATGCCCATAGATGCCGGCGGAATCATTTCAAATATGCCTTGAGCTAAAAATATCCCGAGAACGAGCACGACGGGCGAATATTCTGGTCGCCAATTCGCCCGTCTAGCCAATGCCGACAAATGTTTCCAGCGAGAGTGGCCTGTGCGTGAAACGGTCATAGAAAAAACCGCCCAATTGCGAGCCATACTCGCACGCTAAGGGTTCCGTACCGTTATCGACAAAAACGGCCAAAAATCATATCTGTTGTATGGTGACCTCACTAATTAAATATATTTCATTCTGTTTTTTTTAGTATTTGTTGTTATAGCGGCAACAGAAATCAATCATCTTTGAAAATTTTAACTAACTACCACGGTTCATGAGATACAGCCAGACAGACGGACAGAGAGAGTTTTAGTAATAGGGTCCCGTTTTACCCTTCGCGTACAGAAACCTAAAAGGCGTGTCCCTGTACAAATATTGCGATTTCAACACGACACACACACTACGGGTATATAAACGGACTGGAACCGCACTAGTTTGGCAGTAAACGGCGTCCCCATTAAAGCCTTCGCTAATAGTAGATTTGAAATAAGCGTAGTCAAACGCTGGTGAACAATTATATTCAGGGTAGAATAGAAAGAAAGTGGGACGAGTAGAAAGAAAACAGTGGTACATTTATTATCTTCCTCAAATAGAGCCCATTCATACATACCTGAATAGAATTTTTATAATTTCATTCGAGCATTTATAACAATCGCAGTGTGGGACGACCCTCCACTAGATGGAGTGACGACCTGTGCAAATGTGCGGGAAGTCGATGGATGCAGGTGGCTCAAGATCGTACTTCGTGGCAGTCTATGGGGGAGGCCTATGTTCAGCAGTGGACTGAAACAGGCTGAAATGATGATGATGATGATTTATAACAATGTGTTAAAAATAGCGATGAGAGGTTTTGTACTTGAAATTCAGTGAAGGTGCATCAATGAGCTTGTGCACATCCGTTTTAAATAAGTGAAAAATAAATTAGTGAGATGATGATAGATTATATAATATTTTTTTTAACGATCACATCACCAAACTTGCTGAACTATATAAACAAGAGCATTATCTTATATATACCAGCAGTAATTACACAACAGTAGTAATTAAACAAGCACATAACAAATAAAAAAACAATAAGAGAATACAATAACAGACTGTGTTGGTTGTGTTGTTAATATTTGTATGTACATGTGAAGTAAAACTTAAGGTTCTTATAAAAACTTGTTATATAAGCAGTGATGGTGATATAAATAAATGTATTGCATGTAACGCGATAAACAGTGGACACATAAACTCCAGCGAATTCATACGTACAGCCTGAAACATTTACCCGAGTCGTCAAAAAATACCGAGTAATAAAATGTAGGCAAAAAGTTGTTTTATGCTTACATGGCCAATCTGGAACAGTTTATCGCTAAGTCATATTTACAAAGAAACATGAATCAAAGCTGCTTTACGTTTCACGAGTTTGTTCAAACGCTTGAAGATAAATATTAAGTTAGATACGAATGTTGTTTTTACATTCTGGTGTACATTTATTTATTCTAATTTGTTAAATGACATTAATCCTCCAGTTATATATGATACCGCTATTTACATAGCTTTTTTCTGATAAAAAATTTGCAATACACACACTAACTAGGTGGGTTATTAACGTTAAAATAGGTACACGGGTAAATCTTTATCTAAATAGTCCCCGCTTTGATGTAAAGCTTGACGCTCCATTCATTTTGGTCGTTGTTGGGTTTAAATGAGTTTCACTAAAGCCCCTTTACAGAAAGTTGTATGCTATGCTATATATCAAAGCGGCGATATGTTAACAATGAGAATGTTTTCTAAAGCAACATTAATGTTACACAATCGTAGTATTAACGACCATGTAAGGAATTTTTTATTTGAATATCGTCGTCAAAATTGCTGATTAAAATATATATTGCTTTGTCATCGATATAGGTAATGTAGGAGACTATTTGACATTACGGTAGCAGTAAGATATTAGGAAAATCTGTTTATCTTATTTTGAAAGGAAAATATTTACAAGAATTTTATTAGAATAAATTCCTGTCAAATACTCGCAGCACTACGGTGATAGGGCCACGCAGCAGCCTCGGCAATGGGCAAGCCCGTCCGGGTAAGTACCACGACCTCACAGAAGACCGGCGTAAAGTGGAAGTATAATACTTTCGCGTTTCGTCTGGTGAGTGAGGTGGCCGGAGGCCAATTTTCAAAAGGTTGTTAACGCATCTGGAACTATCGGCTGTAACAGCTATCCATGGGCGGCGGCATTCACTTAACATCAGGTGAACCGTCTGCTCGCTTGGCAACTTTTCACATAAAAAAAAATATTGGGCATCATGGGCTGCGGTTATCACTTAACATCAGGTGAACAGCTAGCCATCTTGTTAATTAAAAAAAAACACTTCATATATTTGTCGTCATGATACAACCTATAGAATTCAATGCTAGATAGTGGTCCGGTATATATAAGAAACCGCTCAATCACTTTCCCTAGAACTCGAATGGCTTAACCGCCAGATAAATTGACAATCGCATCCAGCCATTTCACGTTACTGACGCTTACAGACATCAATGGCATGTGATAACTTAGCTATGCACGCCCCGATGCTCCTCTATTATGGCTGCAAATCGAATCAGGTTCGCCAATGTCCAGGTGATTTAATCCTGAACGTAATTTTACTTTCTCCCAAGAAGGAGAAATGAATTTAACCGTTTCATGTGTGCAAAATTGGTACGATAGTACTATCGCGTTCTTTTTAAGTTCCAATACAGTTTACCAAATTTAATGATTCAAAATTAAAGCTTGTATATGCCTCTATTGACAAACAGAATAAAGTTAGACAGTTTGTTTATATAAAATATATACTGAATTTTACAGTTACTCTTCAGAATATTATACTTTTCATTTATAATTACTTATTTTCTCATTATTTCATTACGTTTCTATGACTAATCACGGTGCTGTTTCTGTCACGTAATTTTATAGGTCAAGTAGTGCAATATAAGCAGTAATTAAAAACACTTCTTTTACGCGATACCGAACCCATGGTGTAGCTCAAGATGCATAAATTCCGTAACTTCCGTAACCAGAAAACATTCGTCGAAATAAATATTGTGACAGTGCAATAAACAAACATCGTCATTAATTTTACACAAAATGTAGTACTAAAATATCCCAGTAAAGAGCTTTATAATCAGAAACAATGAAAACTAAACAGAAAGTTATACCGACAATAGAACGAGCCCGGTTTCGGTCAAACAAAGGGAGAGACGATATTATAGAATTAAACACGACAATTGCTATTTAAGGTCAGTAATAACAATATGTTCTGGCCTCAGTCTAATATACATACTTTTTTTATTTTAACGTTTTGAGCCTTATGAATAATAGATAACTTCAGAATCCAAAATCTCATTTTGGACTAAAAACATGTTTTTGGAGAATATTTTAGGAATTAAGTCCGCAGCAATTATTATTATTTTTCGTTATTGATTTAAACATTCAAACGATGTTATTCGCCCTTGTTTAAACGATAAGTACCTGGAGGAACGAGCTTAGCTCGGTTTTTTTTGGTAATTAAAAAAATATTTTTGGAATAAAAAAATAAAAAATAAAGAAATAAATGATCTGAAAAAAAAAGTGTGTGCGTATAACCTTTACGTGCGATTGAGGTAAAACTTCTTTGGCGTTCACGGCATATATCACTGAAATGATTAAATATTTAGTAACGTCATAAGTATATGACATATACTTATGATGTTACTTCCGTCAGAAAAAGCGTTACTTCCGTCAGAAAAAATCTGAGTTACTCCTAAAGAAAGTCGCGCCTAAAGAATTTTTACTTAAAAAAAAATAAGCCTTCTGTTGCGGGGCCGCCCGATTACCGACCGAGCTATTATGACATTTTTTTCGGCGAAATTTAGCGTCATATTCGAATGATATTTTTCATTACCTGAAAACAGAGATAAAAGGATATTTTCTAAAAATAAAATCTAGCTAGATCGCTGGAGCCGTTTGCGAGGTTATAAATATATATATATATATATATATATATATATATATATATATATATATATATATATATATATATATATATATATATATATAGGTACAGCACTCTCCCGAGAAGTAAGAGATGAATAGTGCATGAACCAAATACTTTATGAGTTCAATTAAGGTGAAGGAGCTACGTATGTATATCTATGTATACGATGCTCATGAACTTTAAGGAAATTTATAACGGTTTAGTACTTAATATACCAATTTCTTCTTGTATTAATACTAGCGACCCGCCCCGGCTTCGCACGGTCGGTATCCTTACTAATATTATAAACGCGAAAGTTTGTATGTATGGATGGATGTTGGTTACTCTTTCACGCAAATACTACTGAATGGATTGTAATAAAACTTTACAATACTATAGCTTATACATCAGAATAAGACATAGGCTATAATTTATATACCTATTTTATGTATATCTGTCCTTATGTTTGAATGCTACGCCTTCAGCCTATTCTACGCAGACGTAATCGCGGGCAGCAGCTAGTGTATTATACATATAAACCTTCGTCTTGAATCACTGTATCTAGTAAAAAAACGCATCAAGATCCGTTGCGTAGTTTTAAAGATCCAAGCATACTTAGGGACAGACAGACAGGGGGACGTCTTTGATTTATACTATGTAGTGATGAACAGCAAAGAGACGTTTACATTTCAAATGATATTTTAACACAGTCACTCACTTGTTTTGCCTTCCCGGAACCCCTCCACTAACACTTAAACTTTATGGTATGGTACTAAATTTCAACTTTGACTTTTAAGTATTATTACGAATCTTTTGTACGGGAATATAGAAAAGTGTTGTTTTTAGACTTTTTCAGGCAATTTTTTAATTTTTTCTCTCTGTAAGAAGCATCCTCGTACTTCAAGGAATATTATAAAAAAAATTAGTAAAATCGGTTCAGCTGATCTCGAGTTTTGCGCTTAGCAACATATTCAGAGATTAATAATTAATAACATAATATAAAAGAGGAACGTGATTCGTGTTTGTTACAACACTTATAACTTGAGAACTGCTGGACCGATTTTCGTGGTTTTTGAGTTGTTGGCTTTGTCTCAGCCTGGAATAGCAGAATAAACATTAATAATTAAAAACCTATAACAACAAGAACTATGCAATGGAACGCGTTTAGAAAAGTAAAAGTAAAGTAACAGCCTATACATGTCCCACAGCTGGGCAAAGGCCTCCTCTATACAGAGGGTATGAGGGCATAGTCCACCACGCGGCCCCACTGCGGATTGGCGGACTTCACATATCTTCGAAATATTTTTTTTGTTATTATTTCGAAAATATGCAGGTTTCCTCACGATGTTTACCTTCACCGCGGAGTACGTGATAAGTCAGCACTTAATGTTAAAAACTTCATTGGTTCCGGCACCGGGGATCGAACTCAGGTTGCTCGAGTATATTGAATTAAAGGCGAGCGCCCGGACACTGAGCTATCATGGCTCTACGCGTTTAGAGAAGACTGAAATTAAACGTGGCATATTCACGTTTCGGCACCGTCCGCTTTATTTGTTCTTGCGCTTGATAACAAAACAAAAAGCCAAAAAGTGCTTGAATGAAGAGAATTAACCTGAGTACATCCCGTGTTGCACAATATATATTTTAACTAGCTGCTGTCCGCGATTACGTCTGCGTAGAATGGGCTGAGGGCGTAACATTAAGACATAAAGACAGATATACATAAAATATGTACATAAATTATAGACTATGCCTTATTCTGATGTATAAGCTATAATGTTGTAAAGTTTCATTAAAATCCATTCAGTAGTATTTGTGTGAAAGAGTAACCAACATCCATCCATACATACAAACTTTCGCGTTTAGAATATTGTTGAAGATAAGAGGGTAGTAGCACACTGTGACGGCCTATAAAAGGAGCAGCGCTCGCCGTGTGCGAGGGACTATCTCGTCAGCCGTTGTAGAAGTGCAGAAGCAATACCCGAATTAATAACGATTACGTCGGTTACTTAGAATTATAGTTAAACTTCTATGTAGTTTAGCCTACTGGCCAATTAATTTTTAAAAAAAAATCAATTATCGTTTCTATTCCTAAAAATATTAAGTAAGGATTCAATCATGTCAGCAAACACCGGTTTTAGTACTTTATTATTTCTATTGAATTTTTATTCTCTTTCTGTACTATATATGGTAATAAATTTGATATTTCGTTTCTATTTATCGTATTACGTTCATAAAAGCCAAAATTAAGTTTAGCTAAACGACACGACATTCATTGCCTGTTAGGCGATACGAAGTTCGCTGGGTCAGCTAGTAACTTATTAAAGTTATGTTTAGTGATTTTAATATTTGTGGGAACGGCAATCTTTTTGATTATAACATCTCAGTGTATCATATCTTCTATAAAAATAAAATGGTAGTCTGTCGTAATTTGTGCATCACGGAAAACTGGATAAATTTCAAATTTTTCTGTTTTATTTCGTAGACAATTGTTATTAGAAAAAAAAGTATTTTTATGAGCACTCTGTGTTGTCTGCCTCAACTCTATTGATAGTATGTTTTTTAAAGATATTATTAGAGACAATGACTCAATAGTTGGATAACAATAATACATAGCTTTTCCAACAGAGATTATGGGAGACAAGTTATAAAACACAGCTTTTATCGTTTTACACAACTATAACTGAACGATGACTCAATACACATATAACAATAGTACTTAGCTTTTCCAACAGAGAACAGCCTTAACTTCCAATAATAAAAAATAACTAACCCGCGTACGTTGTGAGAGTTGAATTTATAAACAAATACTAACCACCCACCCCACTCTAGGGTGTAGGAAATATCAAGACGCAATAGATATCAAACCAACAACTCAAAGTCAAAGTTTATTTATTCAATATAGGCCTAACTTAAGCTCTTATTGAACGTCAACAAAAAATCTACCACCGGTTCACTAAACTAGACCTGCACAGAGAAGAACCGGCAAGAAACTCTGCGGTCTTGTTCTTTTTGTTATATTTTTTTTAATGCAATTATACACACTTATTTAGGTATAAAATCAGCAGCAGCCAGGGGTGTTGCAAGTGCAGAGCAAGAGTCATTTCCAAACATCCTTGTCCTCAATGTATTCTTGGATATTATAGTAGGCCCTTGCCATTAAGAATTTGCAATTTTACAAATTGTTTGAAATTGTTTATACTTAGTTGTTTGTGGATGTCACCTATTTTATTATAAAAGTTGATGCATCTTCCAAGAAACGACTTTCTGGTTTTAGCCAATCTAAACCTCGGTACTTCCAGAGTGTCACCACGGCCCCGACGCGATGTGGATTGTTTTTTCGTAAATAGGTAACTATTAAATAAGTCCTAACAAACTGTACTTATAAATTATTATTTAGATTATAAATATATACCTACCATAATTATAACAATACATATATAAATGTTGTATATAAATGTATTCTTCTGATTTTTTTACTATTTTTCCGCTGCACATAAAATACATTTTTAATATAATAAGCAACGCAGACGAAGTCGCGGGTATCAGCTATTTTAAAACTATATTTGTACAGTGGCAAAAAAAAATCCAATGAAAAGGGCCGTTTTGTTACGTTGAATCGTTGAAGCTTTATATTGTTGCAGTAACAAGAATAGTATATAACAAAAATTGAACGTGTAAATAGTCCTCGTCCTTACGTTTCTTTAACTCATTTGCAATAAATAACTCCATTATACTGCTTTTACTTTGTTCCAAAAAGTAACAGGAGAATGCGTAGCATGGAGTACTAAAGGTATAATTAATTATTAAGTTGTAATTTACCCCCACTGAGTGTTTAATTTACGAGGTGGATTGAATCTGCAATATAGGCAGCTGGTCTATTATTAACATCAAGAATCGAACATTCTTTTGCTGTGGTAGGGCAACGGAACAGCATTTGCTGTAAGAATGTTCAAGCTCATCCGAGGAAGTACCACGGCCGCACAGAAGACCAGCTTAAAGTGGAATTATTATATTTTCGCATTTCTCCTGGTGAGGTAACCGGGGCTCACTTTTTTTGATGGTTGTCAACGCATTTACAGGCCCCAGGTTTTGTTTTCTCCTCAATATACGACATAAAAAAATTAATGAATAAGATCTTAATTGCGTAATAAAATAAACGTAAGGATAAGTTTTTTTTTTTAATACCTAAGTATCCTGCTGAACGTAAGCCTCCCCACTGACTGCCACAGGACTCTAACAGACTGAAATAATAATGATGATGACGAAATATTCTGCATTTCATTACGTTGGAAATAATAGTATTATAACAAATAATAAATTTTACTAATTGATAGCTAAAGCGAAAGTACAATCTATAATATAAACATTTTTCACGTGACGCTCCTATAACGAACTTCCCGCCTTTTGCGGTATTCCTTTAGAATTAGGATTTACCTAATTCAAAAGGAATACTGCAAAAGTACACAGTACAGTCTAGACAGTGCATTCGATCCTTCTTACAATCTTATCGCGTGAGCTTTACATCGGATTACGGGAAGCTAGGGCGGGTAAATGCTTCTTTTCTTGTGTTTTCTCGAATACAAAATAAGAAAACTTCATGATTTATTAAATTTACACGAATACTATACATTTTAATGAAACTAACTTAAAATGAAAAACAATATAACAGTTAAATTAAAAATAAACCGCTTATAAAATCCTTACAGTTTTATTAAACGCATGAAATCAGAAAATAAGAGTATCTAATAATTGAAGATTTTTTTCTGTAGTATTGTTGTAAATATAAGTCTTTTCGTTACTAACTCGATTATCTATCGGGTGAAGCAGTTTGCAAGGACCATTATGAATAATCAAATATTAAACTTTTATTATTTTCTTTTCAGCATGAAGAAAATATTTAATTAAAAATACATCTAATGTCGCAAAGCGCATATAATGAACCAATATTTCTTATTCACAACATCATTCGTAAAACTCAACTAGTCGCAGCCCAACCAGTTCAAAGTTGATAGTTCCACACAACCGTTTCTGCTGTTGCACGAATAGACAGGCACACATTACCTATGTGACAGATTTTGATTCGTGCGACAGAGACAACGCTCTTTTTCTTCTTCTTCCTCGTTCCTTCACTGATAAGGATCGTGACAATATACAACTTGTCACCATTTGCTTCTGTCCACAGCAACAGTTCAATGGATCATTGTACAATTTCTCCTGTTGCCTCTACAATACTTTGAGTACTACTCCATCGTGTTAGAATTCGGCCCATGTAGCTCTTGCCCTTTATCTGGCCCGCGATCCACTGCTTCTCCAGCTCATGCATTTCTCTCATTTCTCATCTCTCTTCTCAGACAACGCTCTACGAAACCAAAACTATCAGTTTTTCTCTTCACAAAGATCGATGCGTAATAATCATCGCCACGTATTGTAAGTTTAACCGAGTGCCCGTTCGCCATGTTCTCTCATAAAAAAGAAGTAGAAATCACAATATATGTTTATTAGACTCCGTCTTCTTTATACAAACTAAAGTACTACTCTATAACCGCTGAATGTATGCCAGTTCGTTTTATAAGAACATGAATGCTTGAGCAAATGCCAATTACGAACCGACATGTCTCGAAAGACTTTTAAAATGTAACATTTCACTTGAATGTGTGTTACCTTTTGAACTTTACAAAAGTTTCGCTTTGAACGGGAAACGTAACGTTTGAAAACGACAGCTTATTTGTAGAAGCAGAAATACGTTTTGACTTAAGTCAAAATTTGAAAGCAATATATAAATATATTCATCATTCATTAAATACATGAATTGCCTAATTTCATAATTAGCTCCTTTCATTGAACCTAAATAAGAACATTGCCACAATAATGTCGGAAGCTTTTTAAATACCCACAGTACACAAAAGTCTTCTTATGCGGTACGGACAAAATATCGACCATGTATTTCGTAGACTAAAATTTTAAAAATAATTAATTAGGAAATTATGTTCAGGAAGTTGACTCCGTGGCATCTCCTTCGTCCTCGTGAAATTTATGTTTGTTATACACAGGATAATGATATCCTAAAGTAAGGGCAATGTTTATAAAATTTAAAAAGGAACAAGTTTGTTAAAAAAAATCGTTCCTATACAGAAACACAAATTCAATTTTGAAGATTTCAAAAACAACATTAAACAGAACAATCCCATAAGTCATGCAGCCTCGGCTGTAGCACGAATGGGCAGGCTCGTGCGGGTAAGTAGCACAACCTCACACAAGACCAGTGTAAATTGGAAGCATAATACTTTCGCGTTTCGTCTGGTGAGTGGAAAGGCGGAGCCCAATTTTCAAAAGGTTGTCAACGCATCTGGAAGCCTCGGGTGTACCAGATGTCCACGGGTGTTCTTCACTTAGCATCAGGTGAAACGCCTGCTCAGTTAGAAAATTTTCATATAAAAAAAAATGCCTAACTAGTGTCCAACTTGATAATATCGTTGTTGTAGGTCACGAAAGCACTCAGTGGATATGTAGTAGTTGGTATAAGAACTTTAAATTTTTCCTTGCAAACACTCCCTTTGTACGGAAATCTCGGTCAATAATAAACTTATCATCATATAGATTGAAGAGAAATTATGAATGGAACTTATGAAGGGAAAACTTATAACCTTATAAAATGACTATTACAGGAGCAAAATTAATATTATTCATGCGCCGATGATATAACTCCGTCCCTGGATCGGGACAAAACAATATAGCTCACGTAAGCCTTTTTACCCCTAATTTTACCTTCTAATTAGTAAACGCTCAGTTTTTTTGTATATTCTTTATTGTACTAAAAGTTTGTACAAAGGCGTACTTAATGCTAAATAGCATTTTCTTCCAGTTAACCTTTGGTGGTTGAGAGCAAGTTACGGGTAGTAACGCTAAAATGACCTACAAGATTTTAAGAGTCAGTCATAGAGAATATAGCGAAACTAAATATACTTCAACATAAATACAAATAATTACAATTTTACATACACATACTTGTATGTATATTAATATATATGTGTATATGTAATATATAAAATTCTTGTGTCACGGTGTTTGTAATAGAACTCCTCAGAAACGGCTCGACCGATTATCGTGAAATTTTGTGTGCTTATCGGCCAGGGCGTATAATCGGACAACATCTATTTTTCACCCCCCTAAATGTTAAGGTTGGTCCACCTCAAACATTTTTTTCTACCCTACAAATAATTTATATGGGAAAACAACGTTTGCCGGGACAGCTAGTATATATATAGTATACAATAAGTAGCAGTCAGTGTCAGACCCACAGGTCCAAGGCAGCATTAGGTACTCTCAATTGAGAGATAAGCATCATCGTTTGAAAACCTTAACATGTTCTTTATTAATTATTAATAATAAATTTAGAACAAAGTTCAATAAAATTTTACTTAAATGAGTTTCGCACCAAATCAGGTGAGGTAAGAGTGATATGAAGGTATTAATAGCGCTGGTTTATACTGTTCGAGAGGCGTCGACGGAACTTTACTTGGTCCGTCTCAGCTTTGTTCCGTCAAGAGGCCAGCGGAGCGTCACTTTATCTTATTACACTTGTCACTTAGGGCTAACGAGGCCGTCCACCGCAATTACTACACCTTCCAACTAAATAACTGATTTTATTAACAATCTACCACACTAAATAAGCACGCTTTTATGTAAAAAGGAAATGACAAAACGTTATTGGTCAGATTACTTGATGATGGGTACTCGGTGGCAAAACAGATGTCTTTTCGTTTCTTATATATCCAATTCGTCTTTCTTATTTATTCAAGCATACCTCTCGTCGTACCTACTACGCCTACTTTCTAATTAAAACTAGTCGTAGTAGTTACGAAGTAGTTTTAGTCGCTTCCCATTATTACGTAAATAACTTCCAAAGAATTACCTTTACACGTTGTGATATCATCTATTCAGTAGGCATAACCAATGTTCAATAACAATTGTGTAATAGAACAACCCGGAGGAAAGTCTACAGTTAAATTTATACCCTTTTTTTACTGACAGGATCGTAGTATAAAAATATGACGGCTTTATGCATGCATGTTGTTTATCCAGTAAATTGGTATGGGGTTCAGTTGGCATGAGAACAACATTGAAGTTAAGTTAATAATAATAAGTTATAGTATAACGAAAATAATAAGTTATAGCCATTCAACAAAATCTTAGCAAATGAAATTGATCACCTGTCACTCAAGTCCCTCGCTTTTAATAAATTTTTCACTTTTTTAGACACAATAAACCGCACAAAGTGTAAAAAGGTATGGATTTATTTTGCCACGTTTTAATTGAACACATAAAATATACAGCTCCTGCAATTACCAACGTTTATAACTCTTCCAGTTGGGGGCCACGAAGAGACTTAATTGCCTGTCGTAATATAATGATCGCCCGCAATGTTAGGTGTTTTCATAAAACTGAATAACTACAGTGTATATATGTATATATGTATAAGTGAAACGCACTTGTTACTTTTGAACATCCATTCATGCATTATGTTAATGTTTCAAGCAGCCAGCATTTGGAATTTTAAAAAATGTGCTTTTCATGTAGTAAGCTATTGTTCGGCTATATTAAAAGTTACGATAGTCTAGTGAATGTAAGTTGCACCTGTGATCTTAAGATCGCAGCATCAGCTCTCGACGAGAAAATATTAACATTGAAAACTGGGATCCCTGTTAAAGAATACTGCAATTGTGAAGAAATTACTAATGGCGTAAATAAACTTTAGATGTACAAGAAATGCAGAGCGCTATATTTATATATATATACATATGTATATATACAAAAAAACTACGAATATTAATTATTTACATTCATAATTGTTATACACAGTTGTAATATGAATCTGTGAAAAGTTATTATTCATTAAATTTAAAATTTAACCAAATTACGCTCGGATTCCGATAAATGGGTGACTATTAATTTTTATTAAAAGACAAAAAGCTATTCTGCCATGGAGCAAAAGCGATAATATGATATCCTATAAAGTACATTAATAATGACTGCACGAATAATGCAATAAGGAAGTGTTTCCATCGCCAATTCCCATTGCTTATCGAATAATGGATTATACCATATGAAAGAAAGAAGAAGAAACGTTTATTCACCGTCTAATCACAATAGATACACACAAAACTTAATAATGTTACTACAATATTAATAAAACCAATGATTTTGAAAAAGTTATAATTAATGTAAAAATGATAAAACAAAACGAGAGATGTCGCCATTGCTTACATATTAGAAATTTAAATGTTTAATAGTGCTAATCTCTGCACTTAAGATTTCACATTAAAATTTGTAGAAAAAATACGAAAGTTGTTCGTATGCTGGAAAGGATGCCGCCAAGCATTGTTTCAAACGATATAAAAACAATGTAGATAAAAGACGTTAAGATTTTCGTCAGTGTGGCAATCAGCTGTTGGCTTAGTGGCTAAAGTGTCAGGCCGCGAATGCCGAAGACGTAGGTTCGATTCCCACAGCGGCGACAATATTTTCATAGTTTTTCTACAAATTTTAATGTTACAGTTAAATGCAGAGATTAGCACTATTAAAAATTTTAATTTATAATAAAACAAAAATTAGTGAAGGTATGTGTATCAGCATAAGACCGTGAAATGGCGGGACTCAGTGAAAATCGAGATACGGAAACTAAAATTCTTTCTGATCCCGACACTGGTTTTCAGTCCGAATTATGGTAATTAAGAAAAAAATTGGCAATGCGCGAATAGTTTTTCGCAGCTTTTGTGCACTTTGTATCTTTAATTGTATGTTTGTGGAATCACCAGATGTGGAAATTCCCTAGCATGGAGAGCAAAACAAAAGAATTACATTAATAAAGGTAGGTATAACAGAAATACACTTATGTATTAATTTAGTTAACCCCCGATGGATGTAAATAATTTTTACGCTAACGGATATTTCTGTAACAACGCGAACAAATATTTCCACAAATACAGATGTTTTTGGAAAATATGATAATGCGTTGTGACAAGTTTCGAGATTATATTACGGGCCGTAATAAGTTCGCTTCGAACGTAGACGCTTCTCGGCAAGGAGTCGGACAATTGACAAAATTTCATTTTTACTAAGGAAGGAAAATAAGAAAACCATTTGGCGATATTAGCGTTCAGAATAATATATATATTTTTTTCAGAATTTTTAGATTAGTATTTACTGAAATAATTAATAATTTCTGAAAAGTATGCCAAAAATTGAATCTCAGGCACAATTTAGCTCTGTGCCCCTGCTATTAAAAGAGCGAAAATGTTTTGTCAATGTTAATGTACTGAATATTGACATTGACATGTAAGTTTGTTGTTTTGAGAGAGGTTAACAAATTAAAACTATAATTTTATATCACCACAACTTTATCTGTTTCATGTATGTGTTGTCCTGTATATGACGTCCTTTTATTTCAAGTAAAACATGCTTAAAGCAGTAACCTCCGATAACTAAATTTATATTTTAAAACTGTCATTCCCCTACGTGTAATGGCTAACAACTTGACATTGGCGGAATTGTGATAACCCACAAAGCAAGCCATTATTAAGAAGAAGAAGAAGAGAGAGGTTATAAAATTATTCAGGGTTTTCGTTGAATTTACCTATTCGCTTTCTTTGACTTTTTCAAAATTATTCAGGTTTTTGTTTGAATTTGCCAATTCGCTTTCTTTGGCTTGAAAACTTTATTTAATAATAAAAAAATAATAACATGAAGGTTAGCGAAGGATATTCTATGGCTGATAGCCGAAATTTACCTAAAGTGGACTATCTAATGCTATTAGAATATATGAGGGAGAACGAGTGTTTCAATTTAGCTGAAATACGAGGCACCAAGGTCCTGATGTCTTCGCGAGAAGCTTATGTCGAAAAGTGCGTAGGCTATGTTGAAGTAAAAAGAGAAAATTCTTTATGTCTGGTACAGGGCAGAGTAACCCCCGAACATAGAGTGCGTACTAAATTATACACTGTTGCTGCAGTGATAGAAGAGGCAGAAGATAGAATATTAGAAGCAAAGTGCTATGACTGTGCAGCAAGTGAGGGCGGTTGCAAACATACAATCTGTTTTTTGATGTGGTTGATAAGACGCACTGATGAGCCCTCTGTGACATCTTAAACCTGTTATTGGGCTCAGCCTGAGCTTTCTGTGGCTGTTACTCAGGACAAGTTTGTGCTAGCAAAGGAGATGGTGAAAAAGAAGGGTCAATCAACCATACCATTGCCACCAACCATTACCCGCAGTTCATTTGCAGAAGAATGCATAAAGAGGAAAATGGGGGACTCAATGATAGTCAACTATAATAGTGAAAAAAAAAACTTTAGACAGATACAGCATATTTAACATATTACTACAATGCAAAATTAATTCTCAAAGTACTGATAATATAAATGTAGCAAATTTGAAACTATTTGCAGAGAATTTGTTGACAGCAGAAATAATAAAAAGTATTGAGAAATGCACAAGGGGTCAAGCAGACAATATGTTGTGGCACACACTAAGACAATGTCGAATAACAGCTTCAAAGATTTATGAAGCAACTAAGTGCCACACTGATGGAACTTTAGTCACAGTAATTTTTGGTAAGAATTTTACAAATACACTATTATTATAAGTATGAATCACAATATGTTTTCACACGTTTCTTTTAAAAGATTGCTTCTCTTTGATAGTTTCAAGACTTCAAAGTATTGCTTGTTTTCAGGTGGCTATAAGACTCCAGAAACCAAAGCCATTAGACGGGAAAACGCCTTGAAGCTGAAGTATTAAAAAAAATTCAAGGAGATTTTGATATGAATGTCGAACTATGTGGATTAACACTGGATACTCCATTTGTTGGAGTTTCTCCTGACGGCTTGTGTGAAGATTTCTGCATAGAAGTCAAATGCCCATTAAATGACAAAACAATGCAAAATTATGTCAAAGATAATACAGTCACTGATAAATATAAAGCTCAAATTCAAATGCAGATGTTAGCTACAGGTAAAAAAAAGCATTTTTTTTTCTTGCTGATCCCGAATTTGAGATCAATAAAGTTTATCATAAATATTGGTTATATTTTGATAAATTATATGTAACAAAATTATTACAAGAAGCTGAAATTTTTTGGGCCTAGTAGCTAAATGTTCCTTTCCCAAAATTTCATTATTTTTATAAAATTACTGTAAACTGGTTTTCATCATTCCATTCCATTTCAGATTTCCAATATGACCAGTTGGAAGTGGCCTGCATGGGACACAACTACATTTATTTATTTAAAAAGGCTTACCAACTAAGTACATAAAGAATACATTATTATTTTGATATGATGCACTTAAAAATTAAGTTAAACATTGTATATATGCATTTAAAGGTAAACATAACATCGAATAAAACAATTCCTTTAAGGAGAACAGTAACCTACAAAACTAGCGCTACAATAAATAGTAAAAATATTTTATCAGATATTATTAGTGTAGTATTTTGTTGGTAGATTTCATATGTAATGTACATATTTGAAAATCTTTTGATTGGTTTATTTTTTTTTCTGTTGTTGTAAATTTGTGTAAATTTGTTATAAATGCACCTACCCTAACTTTTCTGGACCACCCCAAGGTTGACTGGGAGATAATGCTGATGGCATTAAGTCCGCCTTTGTACACAAATGTTTGTGCAAAAAAAATAAATAAATAAATAAATAAAAATAGAACAAAAAAACATATTTGAAATCAATAAGATTTAATGATCGGTGGTTGAAGATTTACTAGTCCGCAAGACACTAGAACTGCATCATCCAATGCACATACTATTTTATTATTTACAACGGAGTGAGGCTTTAGCAATTTGTACAAACGCACTCTTCTTATGACCCTCTCAACATGGACTCTCAAACTGGCTAAAACTTTGCTAGTAATCACTTCAGATTTGGTCATTTTAATGTTTTTCGTTACACTTGGAGGACGCAGAACACTTACAAATTTTCTTGACAGTAGGGATTCCAAATGTTTGAAACCTCTATCAGCCAAAATTGTGCATTTTTCCGGAATAGTCTCCAAGAATCCACTTTGTTCCACAAGATTCATATCAGATATACGTCCTCCATATCCTTCTGATATAAAGTTGATGAAACCGTCTAGTGTAACTCCTATCAGGTACTTAATGGTGTTGCAATTTTTGTACTGTGACCAGGTGAGAGATTGATGTACTGGATTTTTTGGTTTTTCAATCTCTATCTCAAAGCAATCTATTATTGATTGAATATCTGAGTACTCATGTGTTGTTCTAAAAATTAGAGGTAAATTTTTTTTATATCTATTGCAGAAGGCCAATACACTAGGTGTTTAAAAAATGAAGCCAAAACTTTGAGTGTTTTGTGAAAGATTCTCCACACAGAAACTAAAGAAATTTGAAAAATATCCCTTATCTTTGCAAAAGTATCATTATTTTTAATTTTATACAGAGTTACAATAATATGCAGCTCAGAAACTTTGCAATGTTTTCCTAAGTATTCAATAATCCAATAAAACTGTGTTTTTATTCCTAGATAATTCATAGGTTTAGCTTTGATTAATTTTAATAAGAAAAATCTTCCACACAAATCTTGCTTTTCAACTCCTGAAATCGTAGAACTTTCAGTTTCAGAAAATTCTGTGTTAGTGCCAACATTTGATGGACTTTCTTCTTCTGCCGTGTTTTTATAGCAAAGCAAAAAATATACCTAAACAACTCAAGACATGCGGTTCTGTAAAAAGTATCTTTATTGAAGTCAACTTTAAAAAATTGTGATCAGTGAAAAGACAGACTATAAGGTTATAAACTTCAACACATCAGCTAAGAAGCTGCTCCTCTATAACCCAATAAGCAACAGATAGATGAAGTATTACAAGATACTTACATTAATGTGGTCTTCACATATATAAATAGAACCTTTGGGTACATTTACCACATTGGTAAAGGTAAATAACTTGTAACTCCGGCGTAATTCAAATCAAATAAATTTTAAACGATAGAGATAAATCTCTAATGAATTAATCAACAAGCAGAATTCGGCGGTCGCTTTTAGTTTTCGAAAAAAAAAATATTTAAAACTTGTTTTTTGTACTAAGAAATCCACCATTTTATTCGTTTGACTTCAAAAGTTCTTTACACAGTTCTGCCAACATGATAAATATAGGAAGCGGGCGCCATCATACACGTATCGATATTCCGATTTTTTAAATTTAATGAGTCACAGAACCGACACAGAGCGAATCCGACTCTGATAGATTAGGTTAGAAGGTTCAGGCGGGAGCTCCGCTCCCGCCTTAACCTTCGATGTTAGTTTTTTTTTTTATGACCACCAAGAAATACGAGCTGAATTGACATATTGACAACAAAAAATGGCGGATTTCTATAGTAAAAATCACACTATTTCATTATTTATTTTTTCGAAAACTATAAGCGACCGCCAAATTCTGCTTGTTGATAAATTCATAAGTGAGTTTTCTCTATCGTTTAAAATTTATTTGATTTGAATTACGCCGGAGTTAAAGTTATTTACATTTACCACATTAACTTTCTTAACAGCTGCACACCATTCTGATCGGTTTTTATGAGGCACAGGAAAAAAGTGTTTGTCGGGCGACAACAAAGCAGTGTTTTTGCAAGAAGGCACACAGCAAGATATTAATGGATCTTGTCTGTATTTTCTATGGCTGCTAGAATCCATTTTGTCGTCCGAAGTAAAAGATAAGTGGCAATTTAATGCAAGTGGCACAAAAAATCACACTTCGAAGTTCCTTATAACCTCAACAAACACCGTGTTTGTCACACGGTGTTTGTTGAGGTTATTTACATTACATATTGAAAGTACCACAATGACAGAGGACAGAAGATGACGTACTGTTAATATATTTTTAAATGACTACTTAGGCAAAGGAACTGCTTGCGTATTATGCCTGAGTTTGCACTTTCGCCCTTTTGTACTGAGTTGTTTTTGATTATTATTTTTCGTGCCTAAAAAAATTTTTTTAAATTAATTCAAAAAATACGTATACCATATTTTTGTATCTATTTTCAATCTAACTTAAAATTTAGGGGTGTTAAGAAAAAGAAATGTTGTCAATTGCGGAGGGCAAACCTCGTTAGCGCGCAAGTGACAACTGTAATAAGATAAAACATTGCACCTATATCCTACCGGAACAAAGCCACGCCGAGAACAATGCACGATCGCACGTAATGCCTTCTTACTGTTGGCAAAGTCGAAGTGACACTCGATATAAGACGAAATCTAACAAAACCCAACAAAAGAAGTAGCACGGGATAGACATAAACGAATTTCTTTCCTACAAGACAATGTTTTAATTAACATTAAAATGTTTATAGAAACCAATCACAGCTAGTAATATTTTTTGTCGGAAAATACTTTTTTATGCAGAAATACTTTGTGCAATATAAGTCATACAAATTCGTGTTCGTTGTCGGATCATTTGTACGACTAGTAGATGAGAGTAGGACAGAAAGTACTCCTAAATAACAATGACTTAAATTTCTACATACTGTAACGCCCTATTAATAATAATAAACATTATTATTAATTAATCATAATAAAGATCAATTAAGATGAAAATAAAACGTTAAGAAAGTTTAATCACAATAAACATTAATAATATATACTTAAAGGAATATAAGTGTTAGTATGAGAAAATGATATTACCATAAATTGATTAAAAATAGTTAAAATCATTTAAAATACTCAAAAAAGGATATTTATTAAAAATATAGTAAGATACGATCACTATTATGTCAATAAAATACAATTCCATATTTCTAAGGGAAGTATTATGTACCGCGCGGGGACACATTTGTACGACCGTACATATATAAGTACAAAGGTCGATCGCGACTCTTAGTACTATAGTGAAAGTACATTGTATGAACGTCCCATACCATACCAAGATCATATGGAAGTAAGGTCTAATGGATAAAAGTGATAATATGTGGAAGTCTCAGAGAAAAAATAATAAATATATAAATAAAATGAATGACTTGGGGCTTTATAAGAGATATTACTATGGAGTTGCGTGGTACTTCTGTACGATAATATGGTCTACGGTAAACGTGGAACCATGAATGGATGTCTTCAGTGGTGGACATATCATCGATAGCTGATGATGGTTGGCGTCTTAGTGATCATCACTATGATACGTTTAGCTGTCATTCGGCATAGTAAGAGTTTGGTGGTAGTTGGCGTCTATAGTGTATTGCACTATGATACGTCGACTGATCATCTGACTTTGGGAAGTCTGGTGGTGGCTGGCGTCTTAGTGTATTCCACTATGATACGTTGCCTATTGCTTGACTGGGGTGGGGGTCCGTTGCTGGTTTGCGTGTTAGTGTTTACGCTATGATACGTCGACTATCATTCGGATCGTGAAAGAGTATGTTTGGACACTTCGTGTGTTCCGAGTATATTCTAAACTTTGGAGCCGACGTTGATTGGAGTTATATTTGTGTGGTGTGAGGGTGTGCCACCTACGCGATAGTCACATTGAAGCATGCGGCTATATGCAGTAATGCGTCTTGTGGTAGTTGCGGGGTGATCAGGGCCTAATATCATTGCATCGTATGATTCTGGTTGATCTGGAGGTTCGAGGTGATGATGTCTGCTGTGTATGCGGATAGGCTGTAGTTTAGTAGCGATAGTTGTATTGATGCATGTTGCATTTAGTGACATTGCGTCTTGCGACATTTGCTTGGGACACGACGCTATTCATAATGGCAGAGTCTGCGTCTCGGTTTGATGCACTTCTCAGTAGATTTGTCCAAGTCGGGTTCCTGATGACGGAACTGTAGACTGTCTGACATCCTTATACGTTTTATCATTATTAACGAATCTCAGTAAAGTTCCCACGGTTCGAACGAACGAGTGCAACTTGCTGGTGGGTGAGACAAACTTGATCGAAAATACACTATACATAACGAAGTTGTTGGATGTAATGTTATGATTTTAATACTTTCTTATATATCACGCTTATTTCATAAAACTAAAACTTTAGTATCCAAACAAAACAGTTTCAGAACTAAATATCAATCGTACAAATTACACGAAATTATACATGTTCATTCGCTAATAGAGGTAACCAAAGTGCTAATACAGAAATGCATACCGTTTTAAACCGTTCACATAATTTTGCCGTTATATACCGCGACACTATACCGCGCGGGAGTTTCATTAGCCGAAGCAATGGGAACTGCCCAATAACAAAGTTATAGTGACAATAGAATGGGGACGGATGCTGTTCGTTCAAACGGCGCGGGAGGAAGTTGCGTTATGAACTTTAAAACGCCACAACCGTTTGATGGAGGCGGGGACGATTCATATTTGTTTCGCTCCCTAATGAAAGTTGTCAGAAGTTATAAATCCCGAGGGCATTATATTGCGCGGCGGGCCCGTTAGCCAGCGCTGTGTAATAAGTGAGAGACGTCGACGCCTTTTGAATAACGCCCGTAAGGCGCTCTCCTACAGCTCGTGTAGTATATTTAAAGCGAGAATTAAAATAAATTCTCTAAACGTCCACGAGAGCCAAATAACCTTTAGAAGTCTGTATTAACTGCACCTTCAAACTTAGAAAGGGTAATAACTATTTTACTAAAATGTAAATTTCATATCTGAGAATCATCATGAGCTACGAAAGTCGTCTAAACAAAATAAACTTTTGTAAATAATATAAAAATTAACCCACTTACTTTTTACATTTTAAAATATTAAAAGGTGGCACAATTGAATAAGGTATGTTTATCAGTTTAATCCATGGCACAGGCTTAGTTTGGGGCTAGATTGGATCGATGTGAAAAGACCTTAGTATTAGCCTATACATGTCCCACTGCTGGGCAAAGGCCTCCTACGTACAGAGGGTATCGGGGCATAGTCCACCAAGCGGCCCCACTGCGGATTGGCGGACTTCACATATTCTTCGAAATATTTCTATTGTAATTATTTCGAAAATATTCAGGTTTCCTCACGATGTTTTCCTTCACCACGGAGCACGTGATAATTCAGCACTTATTCTTCTTCACAATTTCATTGGTGCTGGCTCCGAGGATCGAACTCAGGATGCAGGATCGAGTACATTGAATTAAAGGCGAACGCCCGTACACTGAATTATCACGGCACTCACGAGAAAACCTTGATTTGACTAAAATCAAAACTAAGCCAGAGATAATGTTATAAATAATAATGTTCGAGTTCGTGGACGTTGTAAAATCAAAACGAGGTACTTTATCGGTAGTCCATTGATGTCACAACGAGTGATAGATCAATTGCAGATCGGACGACGCCTTAACTGGGACGCGTTCCGTTCGGTCCCGGGGAGGCACGTGCTATAGCATCGAGCCTAGCTTTGCTCTAATGGCTTATACGTGAAAGGTGAATGACTCCATCCCATCGCGTAGCTGAAAAGAGGAGCGACCGACATAGTCTCGCACCCTGGAGTATTCCATGCCACCGTTCGGTTCAGTTTAATAGAAGACGTAAACAATGCAACGATAATATTGCAACGCGGCTAAGCCCCGCCGGAATTCATATTTTAACTCTCAAATTATCGTAATACGGCTGAATGTTTGACAATTTCCGTTGTATTTGCGAAGTATATGCATATGTATGTAGTTCGAGGATACGTGAATGTATTCATACGTAGCGAGAATTTATTTATGTTTGTCTTCTGCAGCCGAGGTAAATTAAGACAAAATCATAATTTGTGATCCCACACTATGTTTGGACAGTACATTATTATACTTCTTTTTCTACATAGGTTGCAAAATACATACATAGTGTACCAGTTATTGATAATATCGTTCATATTTCACAGCATCCGCTTTTTTTTTGGGCTGGATGAGCCACTGTTGGCCTTAGGGGCCTTTACAGTTCCGACGGGCTTGAGGTGGCCTGGCGCACGGGGCGCGTAGCCTGGTATTAACCTATTATTATTACGCGTTATGGTGACTAAGCTCGAGGGCTCCCGGGGGAACCTCGGCTCGGGCCGTCACGCTATTACTTTCACCGGTTTGGGAGGCCGCCAAGCTCTTAGGGCGCTTTGGCTGGCGCTCCATGGAGTGATCAGGCTCAAGGGTCCCCGAGAGGGGACCTGGGCTTGGTCTGTCACTCAACACGCGTTTAGCATTCCGATTCGAGGGTGACCGAGAGGGCCGGACCTCGGCTCGATCGGTAGCTATTATCTGACTGGGGGTAGCATCCCCTATCAACAGGAACTACAGAAAGACAAGTCCATCGCGATTCATGTTTTAGATAATGAGGAATTATACGCACACAACAGATGACCACCCCTGTTTTGTTTACAGCAAAAAAAGAAACAAAAAGAGGAAAATGTCTTTTTCAAACTGTAATGGTTACTGATCAAAGAAGCGCATTGTATGGGCTATACACCTACCCATTATAGCCGTAAACGGCACATTGTGCTTGTGTCGCCCTAACGCACGCAGAACACAATGCATCGCATCATCGTGTCCGGTGCTCAGCGATCAAACACGCTACTACATTAGTGATGCATTTATGCTACTGCAGGGTTGCCTCGCGTTAACATTTGACCTTTTAACTAATTATTAAGTAATGAGCAAGTGTATTATTCCAATATTGCAGTTTAGCAGAGGGCATAAGGTTTGTTTAGGGGAAATAATAACTCCAGGATAAATCAATCTAATTGGACGGTCCGAGTTAGAATATCTGGACTTTAATAGTGGATCTTGTTAGTTTCAAAGAGCCATTGTATTTCCGCCCATTGTTGCTATTATATCGTTTATATAGCTTTATGGGATATTTCGCAAAGGATATAAGGTAACAAATTTTTCTAAAAACCTATCTATTTCAATGTCTACAAATATAGTCCTCTCCACCAACTGCTTCATATTTACTGAAAAATCTATATTTTAATTTTAAAAGTTAGCAAACGAGCAGGCGGTTCACTTGATGCTAAGCTATTACCTACATTTATTAGATTATAGACAAGTACAGCATCTGGCGGGTTTTAGATACATTGCTAACATTACAAGGCCTCTGTTGCCGCACTCACCAGCCGCATCATAAAAGTATAACACTTCCGCTTCATGCAGTTCTTGTGTGAGTCCGTGGCACTTTTTTGTGCCACAGTTTCATAACACAATTCCAGGCAAAAATCAAATCTTTAAAATAGTTTGAATATTACCTTTGACTTTTATTTCAAATGTCTTAATATGCCTGACTGAATCTATATTTAAAAGTTATCATACGTCATTGGGAACAGTTTTCTTCCGGGTACCTTACTTTTAATCACATATTAGCCGGCAGCTTCGAACGTTTGCACCTTTCTCTGCTTAAAGACTTCATGTTAAAAAGATTTCAAATCATTATAGAAATCTTTTTAATTACCATCTCGTACAAGATTGCGACAGGAAAAGTATTATGAAAGCTCTTGTATCTGCTTCTGCTATATAGGAAGCAAAATAATAATGCGTAACCCTTTCTGTTTATAGTTTAACGGTCTGTACAAAATATATCATAGTAGCAATCTCATAGGCTTTTTTATCTTAACCCCTTTTGTGCTTACTGCTTTTACTAATAAAAATTAAAAATGCACACACAAATAGCCCATTATGTATTGAACTGATGCAGCTGCCGGTAGCAACATTTTAACAATATGTTTGCGCCACTAGGGACATCAATACCAACCGTCTACCGAATCCATCAACTCGTTAAATAGAAAAAGAATTTCAATATAATTTAGGTCCGTGGTTTCAACGTACATCGCATTTTTTGAAAGTTTCACGTCCTAGGCTTAACGCTGCAGCTGGTGACAGGAGAGCTAGTTCATTTCCCGCCCAAAGGTTAAACATAACTATACAGCGAGGAAATGCAGCAAGCGTTTTTGGCGTGGAATAGGTTCATTAGATACTATCTAATTAAGTTAGATTTCAGGGTGATTTTATTGACAATGGACATATTAACAAGGCATATGCAGAACTTGATTCTAAATCTGAATCTGGTACGAACTTGTGACTTCATTTTTTTTCGAAGATTATTTTAAGAATCAAAGATATTAATATATTTTTTGAATTACTTCGTCTAAAAAATCACCCTGTATAAATCAACAACTCTTAAGTAAATTGACCTTTTAACCCCAATTTTATAATTTATGTTCTATTTTAAATTATAATATTATTATTATTATAGTTAGCTTAAAGTTATTGTCACTAGCAATGCATTACAAATAAAACGCGATTAAAATCGTAAAATTAAGCAACAACAAGTTAAATAACTCAATCCTATTTCCAGTTCTCCGTTACTTGTTGAATGTATATATAGCATTACGATTTTAAAAGCATGTACAATAATGACAACCATCGGAAACATTAACGCAAACGGCTAGCAGTTGACCAACAATATTGTGTAACAAATAATGCCCCACCGCAGGACATAACGCGTCACTGGTGGCCAGTGCATTACTATGAAACACTGCCCTAATTAATGGTCTATTCTATAATGACCGGAGCTCTGCTCGACATACATATATTTGGTTTCACACGACACTTGGCTGATTCTACGAAATAATTACAGTTAGTAATGTCTAAATTCAGGCAGTCATTGAAAATTTTAGGTACTTCATTGGTCTCTGAACATTATAAATGTGTGAATTTTTATGTACATACATCGTATTTACACAGAACTACTTACGTGGCAAAATTAGTGAACATTTAAGTCATATTGTATCATTCCCTTTTTTACAGCTATAATCCTATGGCCAAATCAGACCTTAGCTATAGTAAATTCATGATTGGCTTTTTAATGTTCAAGTTAATAACATACATCCACTGATCTGACTTAAATCTTTTTGGTTTGAAAAATAATAAGCAAAGTTTAAGCGTTCCTGTGATTTCGTTAATTTGCACGGAAACCAAGGCGTTTCATGGAAGTATTATCATAGGAAAATTACAGAACTTCCTACAAGACTACTGCGGAAAAATCGGTATTAAGATGTACCAATTACATTTACAAAACACATCATACAAATTACAAACATCGGTATAAACACATCACTCACGTCGTTAGGATGCTGTTGAAGACAGCAGGAAATGGCTGGGACTAGTCAGCGTGAAGGCAAACAGATTAGGCAGTCTTAACGGTCATCGTTACATAAATGGTAACTGAATAAGACTAAAGAGTTCTTATCTTAAGACTTATGAACTCTTTTCGACAATCAACGGATATCCAATAATCAAATCAGTCGATTGTCGAGGCCCTTCTCCGTTCATGTAAATTTGAACATAATAGTGATTTTATCAAATAACTACGAGCTTTTTTATTACCTGCTTGCATATTAATGTTGCGTTGTGTTTCCGATCTAAGATTAAAACTATTAAGGGAACAAATGGTTCACTTTCTATGTTCATTAGTTGAATTTTAGAACCGAAACAATAATAAAACTTCAACGCAAATAGTAGAGGCTATAATTTAATTTGATTAATAAATTTTAGCCTTTGCCATTATTATAATAATATTAATATTAATTAAATATTAATATTTTAGGACACATTTTGACATAACGTTTTATAAACCCAAACTAAGGACCGCTTGTACTATGGGTACTAGATAACTGATAAACATACTTTTCTTTTAAAAAAAAATACATAATATAGATATATGAACACCCAGAGACTAGAAAAACATTATATTCATCACACAATATTTTTCCAGTAGTGGGGATCGAACCCACACCCTCTGGCGCAGAAGGCAGGTACACTACCCACTACGCCATTCGGGTCGTCAACACCGGTTGCAGTTGTGTTCCCACCTCTTAATAATGTGGGCCCCGTGTACCTCACTCACCAGACGAAACGCAGAAGTATAACATTTATACTTAACGCCGGACTTCTGTGTGGTCGTGGTACTGAACCGGACGGAACTGCCCATTCGTGCAACAGCGAACACTGTTGCGTGGTTCTACCACAGTAGCTGTTGTTGATCCTAGATTAGGCTGACATATATATAATCTCAACGTAACCGAGAAGCAACTAAATAATCTTGAGCGATTTGAAAATCTATGTATACGGTTCGTATTTGGAGTTAGTATTATGACCATGTATGAGAATACTGCATTAAGCTCAAGTCGCTCTCGATTCGTTTGCGCTGGAATACTCATGTTCTTTCTGTTCTATACTGCATCCTATTTAATGTATCAAGTCCACAATAGTTGAAGGAACAAAGAAGCAAAGAAATTGAAACCCTTTGCGTACCTTCCTACTCTGTTAAATTCTACTACCTGTTCAAACCCTAGATTCTTTTAAAAACACGTTAAGGAACATTATCTGTCTCTCTACCTCCTTTTTTATTTCACTCCTAAACGGATGATCACTCACAAGAGGTATGTTTTTCTTATGATGTTAAATTTTTGTTGCATGTTTTTTATTTCTTTTCATGTAAATCCTACCTATAAACAATTCCTTTAAGAATATTTCTGAGTTTGCCTGGAAGAAATTGCCGTGTAAGCAATAAGACCTTTTGATGACCGATATTTTGTCTTTTGAACTTGTTTATTTTTCTTCTTTGGTGTACAATAAATTATTATAACATTGACAGACGGGTAAATGCGCGATCTTTATTACATGCGAACGAGTAATAAGGTAGAAATGAGGTGGCTGTGAGCAGTCATTCGGCGCTCGTTGTAGACACGGCGCCACCTGAGCCGAGGAGAGGCGCCTAATGGCCTGTCGCGCGTCCGTCCGCTCGTTGATTGATCGACAGGCGACGTGTGCACGTAGCGCAGCCCAGTCGCGCTCCGCACCGACGCCCGTAATAAATCAAACGCTCGAGTGTCCTCGATAAACGGCGCGAGATCGGCACACATCCAACTGTGTTGGGGACTCGCAGCAGCGTCTGCATTTGCACGACTGGGCACGTTCGACCGGGGAAGTAGCACGGCCCGCACAGAAGACCAGCGCGAAGTGGAGTGTTAACCTTCAGCGTTTCCTCCGGTGAGTGAGGTAACCGGGGCCTAGTTTTTTAAACATGGCAACGCATCTGCAACACTACGGTCGTTGGAGTGTCCATGGGCGGCGATTATCACGCAACATCAGGTGAACCGCCAGCTAGCTTGCCATCTTCATACATAAAAAAACACTTCATACATCAAGTCGTGATATAACCTGTAGAATGCAATCAAAAAAACCACGGTATCACAGAAGACCAGTGTGTAGAGGAGCTATTATAATTTTGAGTTACGTCTAGTGTGTAAGTCACTGGGGTACACACTTTAATAATTGGCGACGCACCTGCAACCCCTCAGGTGTTATGTTTAAGGGCGTTGACGCACTCTTTACACCAGGTGAACTACATGCTCGCATGCCAGCTTTACGTAATAAGTTATATCAGGTCGATGAATATATGACGTTGAGACCCGTCTATTCCAAACGTATGGTCCAGTTCCAAATAAGTTCTGCTTCGTTCTCAATATAAACGCAATGCAAACATACCCTAGTGCAATCAGCCGACACGCTGGGCTGTGCTGTGAAAATCGGCTCATCGGCGCCTGTAACAAAACACGAAGCCCAATAAGTTTCGTTATTTTCTGAAAACCAGGCGCAAAATATCTAGCTTCACGGGACGTCGAGCGACAATTCACGCTGAAAAGGAGCGTATTTAACATACCCAGTTATCTCAATAGCGGGGAAAGCGCGCGAAGGCACGTACGTACCGCAATACCGATCCTATCTCCGTACTAATGGCCTACATGTGAAAGGTGAACGGCTTCATCTAGCGGGGAACATGCCGCTAATGGGCAAAGGTTAGCAGTACATTCGCCATTAATCCCCGTTTTATCAAAGACAAAATATAGGTTTCACTTTAACACGCTATGCGATAAATGAGCACCATCAAATTGATGAAACGCTCAGGTAAGCTTGCCGTGCATTCATAGTCGACTGCGAGCCTATTTAAACGAGCAACACATTAGGCCTTGTTGACGTACAAGAACTATGTAATCACAACTTGGCCATCTACCGCACCGTAATCAATGGTTTAAAATTATTCAGGTTCCACAAGAGGAACCCATTTTTTTGTTTGTATGAATAAATATCAACGTTCATTCATTATATTTCACGGTTTTATTAGAACAAAACGTCTTCTTGACTCCTTAAGCTTTAATGCTGAATTAATGCTTTGAAGAAAGCTTAACTGAACAGCTAATTAAAGTACCTTCGCCAATTTGAAGTAATTACAATCCATTGTTCTCCTCTAGCTAAATGAGAAATCGATTTGTCGATGATAATTTCATTCAGTCTCAACAAAATTGTTAAAAAACGTAACGACACTTCGTTATTTCTAACAACCAACAAATAAACAAAGAAAAAAGAGGTTTTAAAAACTTATCAGTCTGTGTCAATTAAACCTAAGAAAATTGGGAAATTATTTTGGTTAGAACATTTATATACGATATTACTTACACAGAATTAAAAAAAAAACACGTTTTGTTTTTCGATTGCTTGTTTACCAATCATATAAAATAAGTATTTTGTATTTCGTTGCGAAAGTAAAATATGAAGAAATAACATCAAAATAAAACGACTTAAACATACACATCTATAAAATTAAGCTTTTTCGCTTTAATTTTGACTCTCCAGTAAGGGATTTTCACGAACATCTACAGCATCTAGCAAAATTATAAAATGTCACCGAAATATCGAGTGGGCGGACTTTTGCTACAGCATCGTTTCTAATTAAAGGTAAAATAAGATATTCTACCTGAGGTTATTTAGTGACATGATACTAATGGTAACTGAGATAATGATAAGAATTTGCTGGCAGAAATTCGACAGAAAATGAAATGTATATTTTTCTTTTCATGTTTTAATACATCCAGAGAAATAGGATTAATAAATAATTAATTGTATTTAACACATGTTTTGAAAAGTTAATATAAGGTACTAGAGACCCTCCTCGGCTTCGAACGGGTGCAATGTATTATACATATGAACCTTCCTCTTGAATCACTCTATCTAATAAAAAAAACCGCATCAAGATCCGTTGTGTAGTTTTAAAGATCTAAGCATACATAGCGACAGACAGACAGACAGCGGGACGACTATGTTTTATACTATGTAGTGATGCACAGCAAAGAGACGTTTCCATTTCAAGTGACATTTTACCACAATCACTCACTTGTTTTGCCTTCCTGGAACCCCTCCACTAACACTTAAACTTTATGGTATGGTATTAAAGTTCAAATTGACTTTTAAATATTATTACGAATCTTTTTACGGGGATATAGAAGTGTTTTTTTTAGAACCTTCTTCTGATAATAACAAACACAACAAAAAACAAAGTGATGACGTGACCAAGTGAAATAGGGAATTTTATATATATAGATTATTTAAGTCGAAAGATATTCGCATCATCCTTACTAATATTATAAACGCGAAAGTTTGTATGTATGAATGGATGTTTGTTACTCTTTCACGCAAATACTACTGAATGGATTGTATTGAAACTTTATAATGATATAGCTTATACAACAGAATAAGACATAGGCTATAATTATTATACATATTTTATGCATATTTGTCTTTCTGTCGCAATGTTACGCCTGCAGACGTAGTCGCGGGCAGCCGCTAGTCAACTATAAAAATATTCTAAACTATAAAACAAAATATAATTACCTAAATTACAAATGCTTAAATTGCTTTGTAATATTGTAAATATATTTAAAATTAAAAGGTAAACAATTTTCAAATATTTCATGTATATTGTGCTTAGTTAAAAGCATAAATAAGAAAATAGTTATAAAAACTATTTTTTTAATTTGTGGTTAAACTTAAACAACCACTTCGGATAAGGAAATCAAGAAACGAATCGTTTCTTTCAGCTACCTATTTTTTTGCATTCATCCGCAAAACGGATAAATTAAAAAAAAAAAACACGCCCAAAATGAAATACCGTACGTATCAAAGAGAGCATTAAAAATATAGCTAATTTGACTTCATTCACGGAAGCATATTGGAACGGCTAAAGAGATACGACGATAGCGGAAGACTTCGTTCTTCATGTTGTTTTATACTTTCATAAATAATACAAGCGGGAAAGTGTGCATTGAAGAATAAATTACAACGCCAGAATTCGCCGGCTATATTTTGGTAAAGCGAACGCCGGACAATTAATAGTGTTGTTTGGAGTAACGTTCACGGAACAGAACGCGACAACAGTGTACACTGCATTACGATGAAACGCCGACTATAATTAATGGCGGGTTGTACAGTGGGGGGGGGGGAGGGGGGGGGGGGGGGGGGGGGGGGGGGGGGGGGTACTGGGTTGTAAACTCCTAACCGGCAAATGTATAGTCGGGCACGGAGCTGTAGCCTCTGAGGAATACTCTAATGAGGGTAGTTGTTAACATTCCAAAACACGACCTAGTTCGCCGAATCTTTGACCGGTACGTAACGAGTGTTACAGATTACCATTTAAGCGTCTTATTGCTAATAAAATGGTTTCAATGTCAGCCTGGCTAACTTTTAATTTACAGTTTTAATTATTGCATCTTAAAAACTTTAAATGCATACCTACATATTTTTTAATATTACTACATTTTAAATTATTTTATCACTGTGGACCACGACGCAGCTATTGCTGTTGAAGGATGTGCAGGCACGTCCAGAATTGAACCCACGAACATGTAAGAAATGCGAAATACGGAAAATGACATCCATGCTCGCTTCTCGGATTTAAGCCCCTGACATCAGATTACGACGCGATAGGCACTGCAACCGATGTCCTCTATTTTTAGGTAAGTAATCGAATTGAATTTTTGAATTTGAAATTGTGTCGATATTCCAATTACATAAAAAACAAGTTTATATTAATACTCATATGTACATCATAAGTACCTAGGTTATGACAAATACCAATTTACTATTAAATCAAAATCAATTATTCATTATTCTGTCATTACCGATTATATTTACGTATACAGCGTGTCGTTACCATCGCGACAATAAATGAACACACGGCTGACGCAACTTGCCAATAATCACAAAAAAATATTAACGTTAAAAAATATCCATAATTTAAAAAAAATATTTTTCAAACAAACTAATTAAGTAAAAAAGAAACAAAATTTGTAACATCCTATACAACTACAACTGACTGACTCATATATTCAGAGACTTTTTTATTCGTTGCCACGGCGTCGCATTACAAGCCTCTCCTTCTAACAGTATGTTTTGTCTCTTTTAAATTCATTCAACCCATTCATATGCTTGTGACCTTTACAAATGAACTTTACGTTACAGTTTTATACGTAAGGGTGTTCTAAAATTCTTTGTTTTGGAAAATTTTATAACTCTGTAAATATTGATGTTTAAAGAATATAAATTTTTGATACAATTTTAAAAAGTTATCCTCTATATGTATACTCATTTATTGTCGCGTTGGTAACGACACGCTGTATATCTTTAACAATATAACTTTTACAAATTACAAAAGCAATTAAGAATGATATAAGATTCATTTTCAAAGTGTTTTACAAATAATTTGTATTTTAAGTATTAAAATCTGATATGTTGGGCTTCCCATGTTCAAATTCAAAATCTACAGGTTACTTTTTGTCCAAATCAAAATTTAAGTTTGGTCAAGTCTTGGTGACATACAAAACTAGTTTTCGTTTTCGGATTCCTTACTCACATTGTCACCCTATGACATGAGAAGAGACTCGCCGAATGCTATGATATAGACCAAATAAGCCAATCACATATAAAACTTTCCAAAAATAAGCAAGGTAATTAAAAAAAGACATCAAAATGTGTATAACATTACCTAAGTCACATATCACCTTATCTCACCTCATAAGAATCGGTGGAATTGGTAGTAGTAGTATTATTTTGAAAGCATTTCAACCCTTAATATTTAAGGTTTGTATTAAGTGTGGCTTTAATTATTATTCACTACACTTTCTAGAACAAAAATAATAAAAAATACAAAATACAGTTCTAGAAGGTAGAAATATGAACTGTATACAGCAGATTAACACAATAGTGTGCGTGTTAAAACTGTCGGATTAGGTTGGCTTAGACGATAAATGGATAATAAAATGTATTAAGTTACTAGCTACAAGGTAACGGTGGAGTAGCGCCGCCGTTATCAGGCGCGAACTTCTTAGTTTAATATTAACACAAGTCGCAGATATTGACACATTTCTTGCATGATGTATCGAACATCCATTAAAAGATTATCTTTATTCGTAAAATTAAGAATGTATGGCTAATATTTGTAAATATTATTAAGACATATAGCTGTTTTAGGGATAGTTAAATTGTGTCATCAAATAAATCTAATCATCAAAATAAAATGGCAATTATTAAAAGAAAATGTGTGTGCATCAGACGCACTTAAAAAGGTATAAATCTTTAGGGTAAGGAAGAAAAATAACTAAAAAATGCGCATCGTACTTACTCTCATATTTTTTTCCAAACGCGCCAACAAGGTTTCGCTTTAATACAAGAAGTCTTGTATTAAAGCGAATACTACTACTACCGGTACTAGTGAAACTGATTAGAAACATTATTTTTAGTTAGTTTAGTTTGAAGATTCACCACTGAAGGCATTTTCTTAATCAGTGTGCAGTTCTCGTTTGACTAAGATGTGAAAGGAGAGGGTCATAGTCACCTAAACGCAACCTGAGCTGACTGTCGCATAGTGGCTATGTGCTCCCGCCCACTGATTGACGTGTGCCCTCGGACTACGCTACCGCTCGTAATAAATCAGACGTCTAAATATTTGCGATAAACATAACACGATCGCAGTTTCGATTTCGCGAAGGAAGCGCTGTAAGCAACCATGATGCCAAGAACACTGCTTACAATGTGCTGTGCGCCCTAACAATCGTGTTGTCCCGGCTTATAGTCCGTGAAACTTAAGTATTAACAGAATTACATTCTGATATTTCCCATTTTTTCTTTCGCAATATAACTTGCTCAATCGTAGGTACTCGATGTCACCCCTCCGACCGGGGGGCTTAGTAGCCGTGGCTTGGTCACCCACGGCGAAGCTAAGAGGAACCCACACTAAGCCGCCCCGAGAGGGCCGCTTTATGAGCTCCATGAGAGGCACGCGTCCGCATCCAGAGTGGGCTCATTGAGCCCACTCTGGATGCGTGCGGGAGGGTGCAGGGGCAGGATGAGGATGGTAGAGGTGGAGCCACTCTCCTGGTCTTCTGCTACCGAGGAAGAGTCGCGGGGGAAGAGGAGTGTCAGTATTGCATTGGCCGCGCTCCCTATCCTCCGCGACTCGGCGGAGCTGCACCGTTGATGCAGTCCAGGCTCTCCTGGTTCCCATGGCCCCGGTCAGCGAACTCGGGGGAGTTCGTTAGCCGTGACAAGGGGGCCGAGTAAGAAGGCGCGCTGAATGTTCCAGCGAGCCTTACCTGGAGGAGAGGGGAGTTGCTCCCCGGGAGGAGGGGCTGCAGAGGCGGCAGCGCTGGCAGGGCCGCGGAAGTGTGCAAAAGCGTTCCCGTGCCCCTGCCGATATGCGCCTAGGTGGAACATCGTGGGGGTTATAGTCGGTGCGAGCCCGACATAACCCGCCCTTGCGAGGGCGGGTATGCGTAGGTATTTCCCCCACGTAAACAAAAAAAAAAAGGTATTCGATGTCAAAAACAAATTGGTATTAAGGAATTATTGAAGTTTATAAATTATTTAGAATAAAACAACTTTCATCATCTTCCCTCTTGACCTGAACTCATTTATTTGAGGTCAGCCTTCTTTATCATATGAATATACAATTCATTTTATTACTCATGTGGTAATCTTAACTTGGGATTATTATAATGTTAAGTCATTAGGAGACATACGTTAGTTTGGTGACAATTTCAAATTAAGGCGTATTCGAATAATCAGTAAGACTATTATGAAAAAACTTTTAACCTACCCTTTACTTTGATTTTTTAAATATCAATAAATTCAAATAAACTAAACGACTAACAATTCTAAGTCTGTCGACATTTCTTAAGACTCACATAATTTTAGTCTCACATGTCTCTAAAAGGGCTGTCAATTTTTGTTTCATTTTTCTATAAAATATAATGTTCTTATAAGTATCATAATAATATGTCATTGATTCGTATAAAAGGATTCACCTGTTCATGTTTAGTGATTACCGTTGTCCATGGAGACCTAAAACACCTTACGGGTTGCAGATGCGTTGCCAACCATTAAAAAAGTGGGCTTCGGTTACCTCACTAACCAGATGCGAAACTATAACACTGCAACTACACATCGGTCTTCTGTGAAACCGTGGTAATTCCCTGGACGAGCCTACCCTGGTGTGTGTTGCGTGGCCCTACCACAAATGAAACGCTTGTATAATGTAACCATTTGTATAATAACGACAATAAGTTCATTAAGACACACGATAATTACAAGTTAAAAATTATAATAATTTCATAAAGCAATCCTTAATAGGTTAGTACAATAATTTAATGAAGCGATTATGCAATAAACGTTAAACGTTGCAAATATTCCACCGGGTGAACTGCTGCGACTTGACACAGAAATTTCTTCATTTCGCAATTCCCAGAAAATGCATTATTTTTAGTTTTCTACTTAAACGTTGTATTTTTGATACTCGCAAGGGCATGTTCTGATGGTAATTGATCACCGGCTCCAGTCTAGCAGCATAATTTCTCAGAAAGCCCTTATGATGTGATCTTGCAAAGAAGCGCTTTGTGCCATAACCGATCGAAGATCTTCCCTTCATCACGTTCAAACTTCCCCCTTAGTCTCATATGCCTCAACCCATCAGTGTAACTCGTACACACAGGTACACTATTATATTGTACAAAAAAAGGCTAAAATAAGGGCATGAATAATTAAAAAGAAATATCTGGAAATTTTGAAGTCGGTAGGTATCGGCTTGTGTTTAAAACGGTTATTTTTAGACCGATCCAAAAACCAATAACGTGAACTTTTTATTTTTTGTCAAGTAAAAAAACAAACAAATTGATACCAATACTAGCATGACATACCGGGTAATAAATTCTGTAACTTGGGAATATTTCCAAGAAATTGGAACAGTTAAAGTTACGGCGAACAATGCCTGTCTAACAATCTCGGAAGAGCGTGCCTATTTCAAAGAATATCTGCGTAATCATGCATATTTAAATATAGTTACAGTATTCCCTTTGTATAACAAACGCATGAATAGATTGAATCTATGTGTACAAAGACTTAAATATACCCCTAACGGTAAAAGAACGTTCATATTTTCATTTATATTAAACATCGTCAAACCAAAGCGTTAATTCGAAAAAACACTTCAAATAAAAGTATATATATTCATTTTTAATAAACAGCGTTCGACGTTAGAGGCTGATATGAAAAAGCCAGACCACAGCCTACATAAATTCACAGCCGTGCAATAATCCCCCTGAGCAGCTCTTCGCGCCATATGTTCGTTTATTCCACTCTACAATCACTTAAATGTCGAACCAACGTGCGTATGAAAAGCAAACAAATATTCTCCCTTTCGAGAAATTTCAGTTTTTTTACAGACCAAATGAGTATTTTGTGCGGTTTTGGTAAAATAAATACTTATTCTTAAGATCTCTTTATACGAAAAACTGTACAATAGATCAAATCATTCGGTTCATTTAGCCTAGTCATTAAACTCAACCATCCTGGAAATGTAATATTAAGACGGCTGAACTCACGTAAACCCGGTGTATGTATCGACTAGTTTCGGACTCATCGGAGGTCCTTCATCATGGTGAGTGCGACTAGTTCGCGGTCGCGCCCCGTCACGCACTGCGCGCCTGAGCCCGCAGCGCGCGGGTTGAGAGGACGGGGGGCGCGGGTTGGGCCGGCGATGATGACGCATCCGGCGAGATTGGTCTAGTGTCACTATTGGTGTTATGGAGCGCACAAAGCAAGTTCAGCCTTCTTTATATTACATTAATAATGTCTCACGAAAGTTTTAATAATTTTACATCCTGTAAATTTTTAAACACATTAGGGATTCATAATTACAGTTACTATCCGTAGGATTAATGCATAGTAATATAAGACAAATATATTAATTAGAATAAAGATTGCTAAGAAATAGGTGATACTAAGACTAAATAGTATTTCGTAGTAGTAAATAGCAATTCTTGTATATATATAATCGGAATCTCGGAAACGGTTCCAGCGATTTTCATGAAATTTAGTATGTGCGTAGATTCGGGGGCGAGAAATCGATCTGACTAGGTTTAATTTTTATAATATGTCGTTTTATCCCAGTTTTCAGGGAATAAAAAATATCACTCGAATGCGACGGTAAATTCCATCGAAAAAAAATTATATAAAAAATTATATATATTATAATAGCTCCGTCGGTAATCGGGCGGCCCCGAAACAGGCCGTGGTTCGTGCCACGATCATTTACTCACTTCTTTTTTACTTTTTTTTCGATGCCAGATCATTGCTTTCTTTATTTTTTATTTTTTGTCGCTCCAGATGATTTTGTTCTTTTTTCCCTTTTTTTTAAAGTTCTTTCCTTTATGAATAACACCAGTTCATATTTTCTTATTATTAGGTCGGTAAGATCGAAAAATATTATGCATATTTCATTACTCAGTAATTTGTATCTAAATGTAATTTCCAAAATACACGATTTACCAAAAAAAAAACACTGAAATTCCTCATTCCTCAGATATTGTAGACAATTAGGAACCACAAATGCCCATAAAAGAACCTTGACGTACACGTAGACTCCGTAAAATAAGTAAATCTTTTATGGGACAATGTATACGTTATTACAACAAAATTCCAGAAAACGTTCAAAATGCATCAATAGCTAAATTTAAAAAAATAGTAAAAGAACGTTTGTGTGTTAAGGCTACTATAATATTAATGATTATTTAAATGATAACACACTCTGGTAATGAACTGATCGCTCCAGGCTCTTTTAACGCTTATTTTAACGAATTTATGTCAAACTGCTTATTTAAAAAAAAAAAGCCCGCTGAGTTTCTTTCGCCGGTTCTTCTCAGTACAGTGGCTTTCTTTTCCGAACCGGTGGTAGTGTTTTGACTATCAATAAGTGAGTGTAATGCTCCTATGTTGAATAAATACATTTGATTTTGATTTTGATTTTGATTTTGATTCATCATCAATTTTTGATCATGAATCAATGGAACTTCTTATATTTTTTAATAATCAATAGAGTTTAAATTATTTTTCTTTTTAATTTAATTAAATTATTATTATTTTATTTAAATAATTTTTTAAATCCTTTTTTTAAGTAATTTTCATTTGTAACACGTTTATTTGTAGTAAAAAAAATAGATATTACAATAAGATTACAAGCTCAGTCAGGCGTCTTAGCATTCGGAATGAAGGGAACGGAATGCGTTGAGATAATTTATTCCAACTTACGTGTTTCTACGTAACTGCATGCTTGAAATGCCTGCCTTTAGTAGTCTCGCTCGGTACAAAACTGATAGTTAACGGTTACCACTTATTTATAAGGTAGCGCATAAATTTATCCGAACTGTGTGATATTTTTTTCAAATAAGTTCTCTTCTAATCTTAAGTTTCATCCACAGACATTTTTGTAGGGTTGTAGATACTCATACATTCATCATCATCATAAACCTCCTGCCCTCATCCCACCTAGGTTTTTACGACCGGCCAAACAGAAAAAAAATCACCCAGATCCGGAACAATTATACGTGGGTCACACAAATACTTGTCTCGTGTGGGAATCAAACCCACGACCCCCGACTCCGAAGCTAGCTTAGAAACAGCGTCACCGAGTTATTTCATCATACGTTCATATCAAAATTAACAAACGTGTGTGGTAAAACAGACAAAAGGTATTCTTTACAATTAATTTCCGAACCACTTCATATTGGACATACTTCATACAGGGTTACAATGTAACTACTGACAATAGCAAAAAAATTGGAGCCCCCTGTAATAATAACAAGGCCGAGATATTCAAGTGGAAGTAATCAATTTTCTCAACAATTTCCCCGTCATCTCGAATTTTTTCGGGGGCACAAAGCATTCAGTCAATTCAGCGCACTGGAGACGGGCCATGATAATAGAGCCTATCGGCGAGGAGGGACAGCCTCTGTAAACATAAGCCATTAGCGTATTGTGGGCCTTCTTTCAACCGTACCCCTTATTTTCTCGAGTTTTTTTTTTTTGTTAAATTCCTCGAATAGGTAGCCACGCGATATTTGGGACGAGGCTAAGCTAAAACAGCAACAATAGGAACGTGCCCGCTTTTAACAACTAATGGACGTCTATTTTCCGTTCATTACACGGAATAATGGCGAACAAGTTCGCGGATAATGCTCCAGAATCTTTGGTATAATCTGACGGATTAGTTTGGAATTGACGGTCTTCGTAATCGAATATCAATTTGTAAAGAAGCGACGTAATACTGAATTATTTCAGGTTAATTTTCGCCGAAAATTGTCACGTTGGAAAATTATTAAAGTGCGTGCGTGCTTACGTAAGTAATTACTTAACCATAGAGAAGGTTTTCTGATTTGGGAAACTTGTTTTATTCATTTAAATTGTTACCTTATAATTTATCTCATCGCAGAATAGAATCAACTTTATTTTAATGTAATGACTGTATAGCCTTTGAGCTAAATTCATCCCTCAATACTTTTGTTTATGTAGTTTACTTACGTTTTGTTGTACGCTTAGTTTAATCAGTTTTGCTTTATTATAAGTTTAATCCGAACATTAAATTAAATAATTTTGATTCATACCGTATAACGGCTATAGCCAATTCTTCAGGGGAAACTGACACTGTAGCAAAGAAAATTCAACGTTTTTGTGTATTACTCAGTCTGTCTTATGTGAAAAACAATAAAAAATGTTGTTTTTTTAAATTGCGGCACTCTTTACCGGCAATCGTAGAAAACAATATTAATTTAATAAAGATCGGATTAACTTTATCAACTATATAAATCTCGTATTTCATATGTTCATTTATATTAAAAATCTTAAGATCAAATAGTAACGTCTCGATTACACACATATACGAAAAGATATACAAAGTCACGCACAATATCTACTAGAGTTGAGTAACAGCATCGATAACAGCCGCTGTATGTATAGGCCAGCACAGCCAGGGCAGTATCATGGCTCTGAAGAAAGCCGACTTGAAGTAAAAGTATTTTTACTTTCACGTTTATTGTCATGAGGGAAGTAAGCGGAGCACCCTAAGACGCCGTCAACACGTCGTGAGTGACCTTGAACGGCGGTTTTTATTTTCCGACAGTTGAAACGTTTCAATGTTGATCACAACGTCTATCTTGGACAAACGGTCCAATTAGGCAGGTCTAACTTCGACAGAGGTCACTCGAAGAATCCAGCTTGGATGGGCAGCGTTCTGGAAACTACGCGATATCTTTTCATTCAAGATTCCGCAGTACCTGAAGATAAGGGTGTATAACCAGTTGCCAGTCATGACATAAGTATGGCTCCGAGACGTGGTCTTTGGCCTTTTAGTGAAGCTCAGAGTCACACAACGAGCTATGGATATATATGCTATAGCTATGCTCGGAGTTTCTTTGCACTACAAAATACGGGACGAAGAAATCGCCGTAGAACTGGTATCACCGACATAGCTCTCCGGATTTGCAAGCTGAAGTGGCAATGGGCAGGCCACAGTGCTCGAAAATCTGAAGACCGATGGGGAATAAAAATTCCCGAATGGCTACGAACCAGAAGATGTAGCGTTGGAATGTCTCCCTCTAGGTGGACCGACGACATCGTAAGAATCGCGGGCAACTGGTGGATGCAAATGGCTAAGTGTCGTTCGTTGTGGCGTTTTAAGGGGGAGGGTATATGATCAACAGTGAACATCTTTCGGCTAATAATGATGATGAAACGTTACGCTATTTGCCATCCATTTGAATAAAAAAAGTCCAAAGCATAAAACCAAATGTCCTCCTAACGTTGACCTCGGACGATCCCGTTGTCAGTTTTAAATGTAAACACGGGGCTCTCGAATGTAATCAGCACCGGGTGGCGTGCGAACGACAGACGATAGCGCGGCCATTCTGTCCGGAACAAAGCGGCCCAGATCTAATCAAAGCAACAATACACCTCGGATCCACAATTTAGCCGCGGAACGGGGCACGCTCCACTCGTGCCGACGCGCTCGATCTTTCGGATTGCGAACAATATTGCACGGCGCGGAAACAAACCGAGCCCATTGTGGGCCGTGTGCGCCCGACAGCTGGCCGAGATAACGTGCGACCTGCCTCGGAACGAACCGCGCCCGGAACAATTAAAACGACTATCTTGCGCGAGTGTACCGCTCGACAGCGGGGAATTGGCAACACGTAAAATCGTTCTCGCACCATCGATGGCACAACAATATCTTGTTATTTCCACAGTGTGTGATGCTGTGAAGCAACGCAACAAAAAATCTAAATTAAACAAGCCAAAGTCCGTCATAAATAGTAACAATTCGTCATCTAAACGTACGAGATTAAGTTCCTTTCACGTTCCCAAACCGAATTTGTTCAACTTGACCTTTCTATGAATAATTTATAAGCGAAGCAAATTTCGCTGTACACGTTTTTTTTATTAAAACTTCAAGTTATCTAGATCACAGACGGCGTGCGAGTTATGTAAGGGAGCCGACACCTGCCGCCGCGAAACATGCAAATTGCGATACTTACCGTGGGCTGACTAGAGAGCGACAGAAATTGCTGGTGTTATGGAAGCTAGGGGCGTTATGCGGATAATTTGGCAGTGATGGTTTAATCACCGGCTCACGGAATAGACAATTGACCTCTGCCAACCCGAAATATTACCGAGGAAATGGTAAATTTTCAGCGAGGCGGAAAGCTACTGTATATACGCAGTGGAGCACGATGAACAAAGCGGAAATAACATTTCTGCAACCCTATTTTGCGACGTCGAAATTGTGCTCTTTTCAGTACATACTTTAGTGAACGAAGCTATGTTTTTTAACTAATCCATGACTGGTTGAAATTGATCGTTCTTTTGACATATGAGGATAACATGACTTAGAGAATTATCGGACGTGTTCGTTGGACATTTTCGAATCCTTGTCGGCATATCAGCAAAAAATTTTATTTAAACTAGCAACCCGCCCCGGCATCGCACAGGTGAATGGTCATTTTTAATCTATTTTTTTACCATGGTGTGGGCAATAAAGATTTCTTATTCATTCATTCATTTCATCTATCGTGTGAGGTTTAGGAAGCGTTTGCAATGTAAGCGCATAAAAATAATATGTTTATTACAATATCACTTCACAAAACTGAATTTCTTGGCTTATCTCAACTATAAATTATGGCAGGTATACAACATATAAACCTTCCTCTCGAATCGCTCTATCTATTGCTGAAATTAAAATCTGTTGCGTAATTTAAAAGATCACAACGTACAAACAGCGGGGGCGACTTTATTTTATACTATGTAAAGATGTTCGCTTTTCTCATGATGGTGGTCATAATGGTGATGATGGATGATGGTCAGGTAAAATTTAAGTAACATTGGGCTTAAGACGGAATTAACTCGTTAGGTGCTTATTGCGGTACAATAATAAAAAGTAATAATACATGAAGAATAAACATAACTATCTTCAACGAGGAATTACTCTGGCCTTAACAGAAAAACCTAAAAGTATTTTGCGTTTCGTCCGGCGAGTTGGGTAACCAGTGGCCCACACAATCAGTTCTCAACACGCCTGCAGGTGAACCTTACTTAGTTTGAAATAATTAGCTAAGAATTTATCTTGAGCACATCCTGGAAATTTATCGCAATATGCTGCGAACTATAGATATATAACAGACACTAAACTCTTCTTTCATTTTGCCTGCTGGCACTCGCAAACTACGCCACCGTCAATACCGATCTACATATTATACAAATAAAAGCTTATTCCACTTTACATTAGTTACGGTTAAAATATAATTTTGGTTGAAAGATAATTGATGAGAATCAGTAAAAAATAGTTGTAAAAATCAGTAGGTTGTGTGAAATGAAAAATAAAACAAAATATGTTATTTCTTAGGGATTAATTACTATTTTTTTGAGATATTAATAGTGCAGTTTTCATTGTAAAAATAAACAATACCAAAAACTGATTTCTAACACAGTAATGATTACCCCAAGTAACAAAGCACGCAAGAATACTAGGTCATTTCTGATTTGCAAATAAAAGGGTATTCGAAGAATCTCGTTGAGATGTCACAAAATATGTGGGACGAATTAAATTTCGATGAAACTTGAATCCGTATATCAAATAGAAAGTAGCCCCTTAACGATCACAAAAGAAATAGGTACCTTCTTTTTATTTATTCGCTTCGATAACTTTGATCTTCGACCCTTTGAAAAACGCCACTCAAGATTCATGGAAGACGCTTAAGTAAATGGTTTTCTGTTTAAGTCATTCTGGATGTTTCTGGAATTTGCATTTCAAACATTCCTCGAATTCGCTTCGCATTTTCCGACTCCTGAATCCGTATAGCTATTGTCCAATTACTTCCATCCAGTGCAATTATTTATGAAAACTATAATTTTCTAAACCTATTAACTAACATCCCTGCCTATTGGATCTGCCATTTCAAGATTTTTTTATATAGTAAAAATTAATAATTTAAAAATCCACTATTTCTTATAAGGTAATTAATTAACCGCAACCTAATTACTTTGACGAACGAAACATTAGAAGTGTAGAGCGGTCATATGGCGGTGAAAATTAGTAACAAAAATACATTAGGTTTCATTGGATATAACTATATTTAAGATTTCTAATGTTGACAGGATGATTAGTATTTTTATGTATAATGCGAAAATTTATAATAAAACTAGGTTTGAGACAATATTATCAACGCAAAAGCAACGCCAAGCAGTCTCGAAGAGATTTTGCAATTTTGTATAGTTTGCCAACCTCATTTTTCTGTAACCTTATGTATATTTATTATTATTATCTGCTACATGAAGTGTTAACTATAACCGGGCATTGGGCGTTGCGAGCGATATACAGAACAGTTGAAGACAAAGCACGTCCTTATAGGGACAAAGCGTAGATTGATTTAATCAACGGTTTCAATACGTAGCCCCCACACCCATGGTTATAGCCAAACGTTAATATTCAAACTGAGATGTAGACAGGTGCCATGGAATTTGTGGCATTATATTATAACATTGGCGGTTTAACTAATTACTTATTAACAGTGCTATGCCACTAGTAACAATATTTTAATAGAAACTAACTGTTTCTACACTCTGCCTTGAGAGTAACAATATCGCTACATCATTACGTAAACAAAGCGGGAATAGACACTAAAGCGTCGAAATAATCTTTTAATTAAATTTTAATAGCCTATTGTTCGGACAAAAATGGGACCAATTTCCTGTCCACTATCTATTTCTAGTTAGGATCTACAAAATACTGCGTCAATCAAGGGTGGAATACTATGACAAACTTACAAGTTATAATGATTATGTCCACCGTTATTGCCTCCTGAAGCATCAATGCGAAAACGATTATTAATCAGCAAAGAGGCACCGATTTTAATCAGCCATTCACAAGAGTCTAGTGTTAACGTTAACACCACATTGACTAACAATATATTCAGGTGGCAAGACGTGATTCTAATGCCGATACAGCGCCAACTAATTATGCATTCGGGTGATATAGCGAATGTAAAATCGTTTAATAAACTATTAAACTTAATTTTTTTTATTAAGAAATCAGTCTTGTATCTTGTATTAACTGATGTTTTTGCTTTCAGTCCCGAGACTATTAAAGCTTCATCTGACGCAGAACCGGTGGGCTAGCCAGAACCCACGGGTTTGTCCCTCCGCTGTGGGTAGGGCCGCGCATGTACTCATGCGTGCGTTTAACTACGACATGTCATCTAAGGGCCATCGAAGTTGCGGTGCGGACCGAGACCCCGATGGCCGTCGACTGTATTTTTAGCTAATCGGTGGCTGGAGGCGGTGAGAACCGCCCTGGAACGCGAGTGTACCTTGTGTACGGTGTTGGTCCCGCCGTGCTCGGAGGCGAGGGCGAACTATTGTGTTTGTTGTTACACTAGCTGTGGGTGTAGTGTTATCCGGGGGGTGGAAATCAAGTGTAGCTTGAGCACTATAAACAAAAAATCACGAATAAAATTACGCCCAGAGAAGTTAAAACTGCTTATGGACGCTCATAAATTTATAACCCATGTTGGGATCGAACCAAAGCGCGATGGCAGCTGGCAAGCTAACCATCAAGACCACTCCGCCATCAGTGCAGTTGATTGTTTCGTATCATTTCTGTAACGTTTTTAACCAATTAATATTTGATAATTAACAAATTCAAGGCAAACACGTCGCCTAGTTGGATTCCGACTCGCAATCTGAGTTTACACATGCAAACCCGTCTTTTGGAATTCCTAGGTGTTCAAGAATCACCTTTTTAAGGTAAAACTTCGGTAAACTCGACTCTTATTTTTTCGGGTAACAGAATGCTTTGTACAACATGCGCTTTACGGCAATGATGACTTTATATAGCATCCGATTTTTCAATATTTAGGCTGTACGCATGTATTTATGTATCCGAAATATACATTTAAAATGCAAAAATTATTAATAATAAATTTAATTATTGAAATTAAATAACTATTAATTATTTTAAAGTTTTTTTTTAAGATTTACTTTAGCCGCATGTAAAAGTTACATACACTCATTTTTCTGGTACAGTGCACATCAACAAGCTAAATACCTGATGATTCTTCAGAATTTCTCATTACAGAATTATGTGCAGTGTCTCACTCCGTACAATATACACTTATATGCAACATAATGTTCTACCACATTTGAGCAAGCATTATCTATTTGAGCAATGTAATAATAAAGAAATGTAAGTAAAATAACAATAAATGAAATGCCTTAAATATAATGTTTATATGCAGAAGAAAAGCAAACACCTAATAATTACGTGTGCAATATATGTTAAGAATACATGTAACAAAAAAAAAAATTATATTCATAATGTCAATTTCAAACACATAATAGTCAGTTATCAAACTGTTGCACAGAGTACACTTGTTGGTGACAAATTTTAAAATGTCAGATTGACTGAATGAGTCCTAGGAAATATGACGGCGGTAGGGCCCAGCAGCCTTGGCTGTTGCACGAATAGAGAGGCTCATCCGGGTAAGTACCACAACCTCACAGAAGACCAGTGTAAAGTGGAAGTATAATCCTTTCGCATTTCATCTGGTGAGTGAGGTGGCCGGAGCCAAATTTTCAAAAGGTTGTCAACACATCTGGAACCCTCAGGTGTAGCAGATGTCCATGGGTGGCAGTATTCACTTAACATCAGGTGAACAGTCTGCCCGCTAGGCAACTATTCACATAAAAAAAATTGAATAATTAAATTCCTTAATAATGTGTGACAATTAAATAGATGAATAATAGTGGGTAATTAATAATACTGAATAATAAATGACAATTAGTAAATTTTAAAATTTACATTTCAAAGCATTAATTACTGACTGTTGGTACATATGTTGGTTACATATAAGCAGCAAGTCTAAATTTCATATTTTTCCTAGTAATTATCATATATGATGTAAGCATATAAGTTCAACATGTTTTAATACCCCTGTCCATACTGTCCTGTTAGGGTATGTAGAAAAAAATTTTAACATATTTCTAATTATAACGGTTTAGTTAGTTATAGACATTCAACATTGCAATACAATTTCAAGTATAATGTTCTCACAAATTCATTTTATTAAGTCAAGAAATTATGGAAACTTTTTGCTAGAAACCATGTTTTTTGTTTACAACCCATAAAAATTATTTTAAATTCAGTTCATGTACAAAAAAAAGTTCCTAGCAGTTTTAACAGTTTCAGCAGGCTTGAAGCCTGTCATATTACAAACCAAACAAGGTTTCATACATTAACTGTTAGTTATCATCACTTTTATATAACAGTTATTTAAATTGAAACAATTATGACAAACTCTCAGAAGTCTCAGATTAAGATTTATAAGTAGATTTTAGGGTTATGTTTTCGTACGAATTTTTGAACATAACATAACAAAATAATACTTTTTAATCGACTTTAGACCTATTTTAACCAAAAAAAAGTTTTTTTTACTCTAAATACATATATCTTGTTAGTAATTTTCCATTACGTTCCCAAATTACAAAACAAAAATAGTAGCAACAAATAGTAATCGGTGGTACCTTCTAGCGACTCTTCGAAAGACAGGATTTCTTCGAGAATTTCAAATTTGATGTATACTTCGTCACACACTTAGGTTTTACACAAAACAACATGAAATAAAACCATTTACAATACTGTTTAAAATCGCTGTAGAACTTCACTTACATTTCTAAACAAAACTTCGTTAGCAAACTGTTATGGTTGTGACTTGTGGTCGTCATCCTGTACCTGTCCGCTGAGCTGACTGGAGCACTTCACCGAACTGTTTATACCATAGATAAAAAAATCTGAGAGTATTTTCAAGATTTCTTGGTTTTTATTATGCATTTATGTATTAGTGTTCACCCAAACATTACTAATGTTTGAAAAAAAAACTATTTACTGTTTTTATCACTTTTCACTTTGTTTTAAAATTCAATCTAATTCGTGACTATGAATTGGGAACACATTTTATATTTTATATTGAAATTTGCTCTTAGGCCGGGCGTCTTTACCAGCTTTGTCGGATGAGGTGTACTAGTAGACTCTGTAACCTCCCTTATTGAAAGAATAATTTTGAGTACAAGGACGGACATGAGGTGTCTTTGCATCGAGATGCAAAGTGATCAGAATGCTTTTCTTAATGATCAAAATGATCATTTCAAATAATTTAACCATGCTTTTGGAAACTCAAATGTCATTTGACAAGCAATTAGACAGCCGATTAGTTAATTTCGATGATGATCGGTGTTTCAGAAACTGGGCGTGAACGAACTGATTAGTTGACCTAAGCAATTCAAAAGCTGCCTGGCACATGAAGCTAAAAGTATGGTGTTTATTTTAAAAATCGGGGACTTGTGGTACGTTGCTTTGCGAATGCGGTATGTTGCGCTAAGCACATTAGCTCAATGTTGATCATTGGTAATTTTCGGGTCTCTTCCGTCTTGTCCTTACATCGTGTCATAATACGATGGCAATAAAACAAAATAATTTTTATCGATAAAACAATTTTATTGTTATGATATCTTGATTCGTCTCGATTCTCATTGTCTTCGTCAACGTTCACCTGATGTTAAGTGAATCCCGCTGCCCATGGACATTTGCTGACACCCGAGTGTTCCAGATGCGTTGACAAACTTTTGAAAATTGGGCTACAGTCACCTTACTAACCAGACGAAACGCGAAAGTAATTTACTTTCACTTTACGCCGGTCTTCTGTGAGGTCGTGGTACTTACCAGGAGCCTGCCCATTCGTTCAACAGCTGAGAAAATATAGAATATTTTATTTTTACGGTGATAGGACCACGCAATAGGGTTCGCTGTTGCACGAATGGGCAGGTCCGTCCGGGTCAGTACCACGACCTCACAGAAGACCGGCGTAAAGTAGAAGTGTTGCATTTCTGCGTTTCGTCTGGTGAGTGAGGTAGCCGGAGCCCACATTATTAAGAGGTGGCAACGCATCTGTAACCCTACGGGTGTTGCAACTGTTCATGAGCGGCGGTTATCACTTAACATCAGGTGAACCGCTAGCTCGTTTGCCACTTCTTCACATAAAAAAATATTTAATACATATTATATATTCTTTATTGAACACCAAAACAACATAAAAGGAAATGTTACAGAACTATAAACTTAAGAGATATAAACAATAAGGCGGTCTTATCGCTAAGGAGCGATCTCTTCCAGACAACATTGTGGTTAAAAATATTTTAATTTGGACAACGGTTGGTATAAATGATAAACTTACATACTAACATTTAAATAAACTAAACGAATATGTTGTATTTTTGTATAATAATAATAATATACTAATATATACCAAATAACATACAATAGACATACATAAATCTTAACATATACTATACAATAACTTTCAAAAATATATACAGGAAGAAAAAAATAAAAAATAAATATACAAATGTCGTCGGTGATAATCAGCTTGAACACAGTGACAGATAATAATTTTTAACGTCAGTTTTAAATTTAAGTAACGTTTTTGAGCGCTGGATTTGTGGAGGAAGCGCGTTCCTTAGGCAAATGACTTTGACCGTAAAAGAGTTCTTAAAATAATTGGTCCGGAAAGTATTTTAGCCTTAGTTAAGTATATTAATTAAAAATATTCTTTGTTTACTGTACACTGCTAAAAATGTAATTAAATAAAAAAATTAAAATAATAATGAATGTTATTTGTCTAAGCAAATTTATCATTTCTGGACCGCCAATTAACAAATCAACATCGTGTTGGTATTGATGGTAAATATAAAGTCAGCATTTAATCGTTCGCTATGTAACTAAATAAATATGTGAGTTTTTTCCTTTCGTAAACTTATTGTTTTATATATTAATTAATTTCGTAAATTTTGTATCGAAATAAATCATCGTTAGGTCTTCAATAACTATTTCCGTGAAGCGATAGTTTAGCGCTTTATGTCTCTCGGTTAAATCCTCAATTGATGACTCCATGGCGCAGTTGCCAAGGTAAAAAAAATAAATATACAAATGTCGTCGGTGATAATCAGCTTGAACACAGTGACAGATAATTGATGACTCCATGGCGCAGTTGCCAAGGTATAGGCTTCGGCGAAGGGGGTCGTGGGTTCGATTTCCACACAGGACACAGACGCACAGACACTTGTTTCGCATCTGGGTGGTTGTCCGCGTGAAATTTATGTTTGTAAAACGTCTTTACAACACAGGATAATGTTATCTTATAAGTAAGGGCGAAGTTTAAAAAAATATCACAATTTACACTTTCATCTGAAGATCGCTTTACCTTTGTCGTCTACAGGGGTCACTTATTTGCAGCGGAGCGGTCGTAATCATAGAAAACCAGTATCGTTGTTCTTACACAAGCATTTATAGACTAACGTTTTTAAGTTAATGTAAATTCCTTGTTCTAAATTCGAAAAAGCTTCTCGACCCTCGGACCTTTTTCGCCCAAGAACACTACACTTAAAAAAATTGCTTTTTGTTATTGTTTTCCGGTGGTAGGGCCACGCAGCGGCCTCGGCTGTTGCACGAATGGGCAGGCTCATCCGGGTAAGTACCACGACCTCACAGAAGACCGGCGTAAAGTGGAAGTATAATACTTTCGTGTTTCGTCTGGTGAGGTGGCCGGAGCCAAATTTTCAAAAGGTTGTCAACGCATCTGTGACCCTTGGTTGTAGCAGATGTCTATGGGCGGCGGTATTCACTTAAGATCAGGTGAACCGTTTGCTCGCTTGGTAACTTTTGACATAAAAAAAAATCTGTCACTGTCATTTAGTTCTATAACACCAAGGCATAAAGTTTAGGTTATAATTTTGCCATGACAGTTGAGTTTGTTTTATAGAAAAAATATGAATTTTTCCCTTATTAAAAGTGTTTTCAAATATTCACCAGCTCTTTGCTATCGTTCCATTAATATTGCTAAAATATGCCCATCAACAATTGCGAGAAATATTCATATAACCAACTGTAATTATGATTTAATGGAATTTTTCGACATAAAAAAAAACTGGAATGAATCAAACATTAGAGTGGGTAGAGCGTGGAGATTAGATGAATTACGAATAAAATCAAATGTTGATCTGCATAAACTTTGGTATGTGTTGCTTAAAGAACGAAATATGCTTTATACTATGGAACATGAATGTAATGACCAAATGCGACTATTCCCGAATCCGGAAAGAATTGATAAAGTACAAGAGTCTATGAACAATATTGAGACAGTTGTCAGAGAGCGCAATATTGCATATTACAAGTTGGAAACTGGGGAAACTGGAGAGCGTCCAGTAGATGATGTTGTTAATTATTTTGGTTTGCCTGAAAAATACAAGAGAGAAGAACACCACATACCACAGTTTATGAACAAGCGTTGGGTACGGCCTTATTTAGAACATGGATTTATAAATAGTCTTGCTGTTAAAAAATTTTACCGATTATATAAAGAGAAAGAACATAATGAAAAGCGAAAGGCTCGAAATAGAGATTTTAATCATGTTCAGCACCTACTCAAACGTTTCCCAAATATTGATATGGAAGCATTAAAATCAGAATATCCTGATGTTGATATAGAAAAAGCAAAGAGATCTAAAAAAGCAAGAGGGCATTATGACCCTAAATATTAACAGTAGATTGAATCAGCCAATTTATAATAATTGTAGACTTATATTTAATAAACTTTGAAGTCAAATATGTTATTATTTGTCCTTTATTTATCACAACTTTTTTTTTTTATATATGATAATCAAATATAGGATGATTGATTTTATTTATAATTCAAATATGTGGCTGTAATAAATAAATTGCCCATAATATAGATAAATATATTTTTTTTCTTTGGACACCATAATGTAATTAGTTATGACACATTTCAAATTAACTTTTTCTTCTTTTTAATTATTACAGGCCCAAAAAACTTATGTTCTCAAATATCTTAAATATTTCTGGCAGTTGTTCTTTACTGTTAAGTTCATGCAGAGTTAACATAAGTTCTTTTAAAGTTTCATAAATGGATCTATATTTTCTTATTAAATATTCTGTGGTAGTATATAAACAATAATCTGATATGTCGTCCGCAACTTCCAAGTGCTCATCTGTATGTAATCGCTCATTGAGAGTGTCTAACATATCTTGAACATTCTGCACACTAAATGCATCAAGATAAGCAGATAATGTAATATATAAAGTAGATACAACATGTATTTGATCTAAATTTGAACGATATTTACAAACATCCACATCAAACTTAGGGTAATGTTCTTGACTTTTTTCTGGGTAATGTGTACTTTTCTGTATTTTACAAATTATCTTTGATAAGAAATTTGGAACATTTATTATTTTCCTTGCCTTTGCTAAACCATTATTTGTTTTGAGGCTCAATACTTTGTTAGAACTTGGTTGATATTTATTCCATTGTGAATTTTTCACAAAGTTAATTACAATTTTAATTATATCATCTTCCACTGTAGGTATTACTGATTTTAAATGCAAAATTCCCATGAGATACTGCATGTAAGTTGGTTGTATCCTTTCTAATATTCTATAAATAGATTCTTGAGGTAAATCTGAAAATATAAATTTAGCACAATATAGTTATTTGTTTTGGAATGAATGTTTGGTCAGTCAACTTTAAAAATTACAACACAAAGGATGGAAAATAAAATAATAAAGAAAATTAAATATACACTGGAAAAAATATTTATTACCTTTAATAATTTTGTCAAATTCTTTTGCGAAAGCACCACAATATTTTCCTGTATTTGGGTAGTCACTATTAGAATTATTTTCACATATATAAAAAGTTTGCACTATGGTATTAATCCAAATCTGAAAATAAAAAAAAATATTTTGGTTGGTAAGACATTATATTTAAACCCTTAGAAATTAAAGTGTAATACCAAAATGCTTACAGTCATAATCCTTATGTGCTCTTCTGGATATTGAAGATGTACTAGGTATGCAAATATTCTAAGAATTTGTCTACAATTATTATTCACAGCTCCAGTGTACAGTATATTGTCAGACCACAGGATAAAAGCCATGAGTGGTCGTTGTGACCTCATTATTTGTGAACCTGAATTACAACTATATCTAAAATCAAGTAAAAACAAATAAAAAAAATTGCATAATGATAAATGAATCTTCATATATAATATATTAAATATCACAGGTAATATACTGTCAAACACTAACACCCGGTTTCAGAAACACTGCTCATCGTAGAAGTAATCAGCTTTTAAATGGCTTTTCAAATTACATTTGATTAGTTAACTTCTATGATGATCAGTATTTCAGAATCCAGGCATAACACTACTAAAATCATAAGCATATTTGGATCATCACAGTAATAATAAATGCATACTCTGTTGTATTGAATTATTTTTATAATACACATAGACTAAAAATATGTTAAAAAAGGATAAAAATCATGTAACATATTTCTCAAATAAAGTTACATTTGATATACCACATTTTCACTTTATAGTTTATTAACAGGAATCTAAAATGTGATCTCACCGAGATAGCCATATGGCCAAGTCAAACTGTAACAGTTCTATAAGACTCTCAAGAACATACATTAGCCTCTTAATTCTGTTATTTCTATCTAATGCTTCAAATATTTCAAATTTTTCTTTTTGCCAATGTAAGCCTGTGACACCTTGTAACATTTCTTCTGGAATATTCTCATACTTATCAACTAAAGGTTCATCTTTGCTCTCTGAGCTGATTTCATATTCTAATCTATTCATGCAATATTTAACAATGCCATTTTCACAACCAAATTGAGATCTGTTTGTAAAAGTGTTAGTTTTTAAATCCATTGCAGATGTTAAGAAATTATTATAGCATTTTCTAATTGTTTTCATATGACATGGTGGATGTGTACTAAAATTTTGAGATAGTATTTGTTGACATTTTTCTAATATATATGATATTGTAAGATCAGCATCAGGATCCTCATGTGCATTCTGGAAAAGCAAAAGAAATTTATGAAATTATGAGGCATTTACATAATTTTTTTAGTTTCTATATATTACAAGCATGTGCTACAATATAGACTATATTTTATTACTTTATATAATATTTACTTTCGTCCTCTATACATTATATACATAAAAACCTAATACTAAAGACTTGTTAGATAAAATTATGAGTAATAATAAAATTCACATTAAAATAATATACACTTTAAGTAAATTTTACTGATGTTATTTTATTTTATTACTTGTATAATATAGGGGAAGAAAGACTGCACTAAACACCTGTATATCAAAAATAGCTGTTACCCTAGCATATAAATGAATAAATAGTCATACAATTTTTAAATACCTCACATATGGGGAATGGTGGATAAAATATGTTAACATTATGCAGGGTGATTTATATCGTGAAGTACATACTTTAGAGCATTTCATAATTCAAAAAAGAATATTTTTTTATTTTTACAAGAAATAACCAGAAAAATATCAATTCAAACATTGTTTGTTTATCCCGTTAAGAGTGGTCACCCTATTGATAAGCGGTTTAGTAATTTTTTGTGTTCAGTGTTCAGGAAATAGTTTCAGTGTTTGTGAATAGGTTATTGTGTTGAGACGGTAAGGCATGAATTCCTAATAGGGTGTAAATAATGTTTGAAAAAATTAAAAATAATCTTTGAAAAAAAATTAAAAAAATGAGGTCACTAGTTCTGCATCTTCTTGTGGAAAAAATCTGCATAATATGTACTGTTAATATGTCTGTTGTCTATAAAATCATACTGTATATTTTTACTTTTGGAAAACAAGAAAAAGGAAAGCAAGTAAAGTAATTACCAGCATAATTTCAATTACACCCCTCAAAACATTGGCTGACAAATACTGATTGGGTGTTATAGATAAGACACACACTTCTAAAGCTTCACACCACATATTTGTTTTTATCTCTATGTTAAATGATTCCTCGGCATATGATGGCATTTGATTTATTTTAAGCTGAAAATACAAGTTTTCTATAAGTGCTTTTTTGTTAAAAAACAAAGTTGTGGGTAAGAAAACACATCACTGAACATTGTGTCATAGTGTTTACAAAAATTGTTGTTACTAAAAACTTTAATAACCTTACATAATCTATTTTTTACTAGGGCATAGAAGTAAAATAGAAGAATTTATTGAAATTTTTCCCATAGTTTTATGTGCATACAATGGCACACCTCTATCTCATTTTATTTATACAGATTTGTAATAATGGCTAGTCACTTATATCTGTACATTAAGCTAGGGTGTTGTAATTTTTATTGCAGGGACCTACTAATATAAAAAAAAATTATTGTTTAAGAGATATTAATTGTAAAATTATTCATTGTATTAGAAAAAGATGAAATTTGGCTTTGCTTTAGTATATGGTAGCACAATTTTCATTATAATTTTAATAGGTAGGTAATAAGTCATTGATGTAAATATTAGTATGATTTTCTGTGGAAAACTTATAGTTTTCGGGAAATTATTTTTTTTTAAGTTTTATAGATTAAGTAGTAGAGTCATTAAAAACATTATTGTTTTAGTTTCAGCCCAAGAGATTTACATAATTACATTCTAAATCATGAGAAAGAAGCCAATGGTATCTCCTTTTAATGAATGTTATTCCAGATCCAAAAATAATTTTTGGCTATTTGAAGTAAATCTTTGCCTGTAAAAAAAGACCACTGAAAAAAATATAACAAAGGTAAATAAAAAAATTGTAATGGTTTTTCAAGTTGGTTAAATTTATTGATATCATCATTATGGTTAACAGACCGATTCAGAGCAATCCGACTCGGATAGGTTAGGGGAGCTGTGGTCCTGGCTTAGCCTTCATGGTTATTTTTTTATATTTTATATTTAAGAAAAAATGACCAACATAGTGTGGCTAAGGAAGAGCTTCCCCCATCCACCCCTTGATTCTAAATACATACCACCATAGTTACATTGGGCTAGGATAGTTTTTTTAAACGATGCAGTAGCTTCGGCAATCAAAAAATCATAAAAAAATTATGCATTTCCGACGGAATCCTCCCCCCCTGGGGGCGTTCCTATGCCGCCCCCTCCCCTTTCTCAACCCTCTACCTACATGTAATTCCGCAATAATAATCAAGTGTATATGTAATTTATAATTATTAATAATTAATAATAATTAAGATGAAAACTTACATCGTTAGTACCATGTTTACAGTTATTTCCATTCACACATTTTGGGAGATATATAAGTTTCAATCTTTTGGCGTAATTTAGATATGCTGCACATGATACTTGTTCACACGCTATAATGAAATTTTTCCTTTTCAAAGCCTGTATATTTTCTATCCCATTGGGTTGGGGTTTTGTTCGTTTATGAAGACTATCATTGCCTTCATTGCATCGTTTAAGAGTTTTCTTTGTATCAGCGGAAAGTTTTGCCTTTTTCTTTCTAGGACTCATATTTTTGTTACAGTTTAAAGTTTACCTTTTTCTAATGAAAAAAGCTTCACATTCCATCTTACTTTATTAATAGAATGTTTCCAAAGATTTGATGATTATTTAATAATTTATTACAAGTTTTAAGTATTAATCGCTTACTGATTACTTGTCCTTGACTGCTTGTTTAACTTGTTTTCATCAATACAATTAAAATTCGGTTATTTTGGCATTAGAAGAACGTAATCTAATAAACGAGTCGATAAACTCGCTAGTTTTTTTAGTAATAATAGCAGTAATAAAACTGTAATAACTGTATTATTCAAAGAGTACTTTTATATATCTGTAAATCTGAAATGTGACGGACTGACGGATGGCGGGACGTACGGTCTTTAACGATGACCTATAACGTTTTCGTAAATAATATACATGGAAATTTAGATTAATAAAGGAAATTTGATTAAAATTAACAAATAATTAACGTTTTATTAAAATTTCTCATTTATTCACATAATTTGAACTCGGTTTAAAAATTACTATTACTTATTATTGAATCAGACTGAACTAAAAACATTAGTTTTTTCAAACAGAAAATTTGACCGATATGTTTATATATCGATATTTTTTTTCGATATATCGAGGCCGATATTTATATTTTTATAAATATGTATCATCTTTATATGTTTCGTCTATGGTCTACTAATTTATTATTATTATTATTAAATTTAACGTTGGGTTTGGGATTTATCCATGCAGATTACAGATACAGACCATGGAATAGAGAAAACAGTGGAATGGAAGTGGTTCTCACAGTCCCTAGCTGGGTTGGATTTAGGTAATTAGATATGATGAACAATTCTTCATTCTTTCATTATTTAATGTTCGATCGGCATTTATATTAGTCATTTATGTAAATTAACGATATTATAATACATAACCGTACTATTATGTATAATTTCGTATAATTCTTAGATATGGATACTATGTAGTACGTAGTATGAAATTATAGTATGGTGGTAGAGCCACGCAGCATCCTCGGCTGTTGCATGAATGGGCAGGTTCGTCCGGGTAAGTACCGCGACCCCACAGAAGACCGGCGTAAAGTTGAAGTATGCCAAAAGAAGGAGCCCAATTTCCAACAAGGTTGTCAACGCATCTGCAAACCCTCGGGTGTAGCAGATGTCTATGGGTGGCGGTATTCACTTAACATCAGGTGAACCGTCTGCTCGTTTGGCAACTTTTCACATAAAAAATAGTACAAATACTATAATTATAGTACAAAATTCTACCCTGGTGCCTAGTACTGGACCAGGCATATTCCGTTCCGACACATGGAGGATAACGATACCTACTCATATAAGTACTCATAAAGTATCGATACTTACTCATATCGATACTTTTAGAACAAACAGTGCTTCCAGACTCACTGTAATTACATTAATTAGATTTACTGTAATTTTGAATATTTCACTGTTTACTGTTGTGAAAATATACAGTGTAGGGATCTACTGTAATCAATTTCACAGTAATCAAAATCAATCCGTAAAACGAAACGTAGCAAAATGAACTACATTACATGCTGGGAGGGAAATCCCCGATGAATCAGTTGGTACCCCATGTTGAGTAGAATTACTATAAACTAACAGAAACTCGTCTCTGTCTTACAAAGGAACAATGCAATACATACTTCTTTTTTTGATGCCGTGTACGGCAAAAAGGAAGTATTGACACCAATTTCCCCATGAATAGCTCCACATACAAGACTTTCGTAAGTGGCTAAAACCTGATAGGTAACAAGAATCCCTCTAAAGCCAATTGCACTGTTTGCTATGCTTCCATGGCTGCAGATCTGGGTATTATAAAAAGACACAGTCAAGGTGCTAAAAAAACTTGAATTGAGTGTAAACGCAACTTCAGTAAACTAAATAACATTAAAACAAAACAACGGAACTGTCTTATCACCAACTTCACTAAAGGAAACACGATAACTCAAAAGGCCATACGTCGAAACCCGGATTAATTATAATACATAACTTTTCCACAAAAATGTATGAAAAATTCAATTAAAGGAAAGTACACATTGTTTTTCTTTTAATATAGCCAAATACTTTGTACTGTACTTATCACTATAAAAATATTTTGAAAATACTGTATTTTTACGCAATATACTGTATTTTTTAGCTGGCAGCACTGTAACACTTCTTTCGCGATCTGGAAGCACTGAAGGACCTTAATTGATCAGTTAGTTCCAAGTATGCAACACAAAGGCGTTCTGATTCACTGATTTTGATAAATCTAGCGTTCTAAGGATGAAAACCATCTAAGAAAATACAAATAGGTACATACTCAATACTTCCATCCGATACCAAGTGCTTTTTATATCGTTACTTTTTAACTAAGTATCCAGTAGGTATCGGTGAAAAGTAAAAGTAATAAAACAGCTAAGCTTTTATTTAAAAACGTTTATCAACCGGTCAATATATCCAGTAGCCATTTTCAAGTTACTTAATTAAACCATGATCATTTAATAACTTTTTTTTTCATAAACCTATGTGGCACACGCGTTTTTTTCTCAGAGTTCTCTTTTATATGACTTATATTTTTATATCAATAAACGTTATTAATGTTCCGTTAAATAAAACTAATTTATTTATTCTTCCTCTTTAATATCAATACTGAAAAATTAATCGGTACTAAGTAAGTATCGATACTCTATGACCGATACTGTATCGATTGAAAGTATAGATACTTCGTGGGGTTCGTTCCTTTCTCACTCGGCTTACACGAAATCCTGCGTGCGAGCGAGAGATTAATATAATTTTAGTGCAGAGAGAGCGAGAACTTTTAATCAGAATCACTATTACCACAGAATAACCAATACTACTATGCTATGTATGCATGTATGCACTAATGCTTTCAGAAATTGTAACATTTATTTCGATCAGTCTGATTCGTTTCGATGAATGACTACCGCGTTTCCAACCGCCTTAGAAGAAGAAGACTAAAGCGTTGTCAACAAGTTCCGTTTTTTAGGGAATAGAATGGTAACTTTTTGACAAAAAAAAGTTTGTTTTTATTTCAAAAAACGAGTATACTACCGAATCTGAACCCCCGGTGTAAATTTGGGCACCTCTAAAAATCCTCCCTGTATAAATAATATATATTACTTATGTTTAAAAAAAAAAAACACTAAAAAAGCGTTTATAATAGTAAATTACTCTTATATTGAATTTTATTTTTTACTTCTAGTTCAGTTATCATTATATTCTCGAATGGTAGATGTGGCTAATGGGATCACTTTCAAGCCAAAAAGACACGTAATCATTATGAAATTTATTTAAAATACAAGAGTTATGTATAGCTACATGCATGCATGCATACATGTTACTTCTCCAGACGATTTTAACTGAATTAATCAAATATGACACAATTCAATCTAAAGAAATAAAACTAACATTCCAAATTTAAAGTAATTCAAACATAATACATAAATCAAATAGGTCAGAGTTGACATCAAAAGATTATGTATAATCTGAGATTACCAATCAACATATATTGTGTACTTATGTTAGTTTCTTAAACTATAATTTTTATATAAACTTTAAAACATGTGACATAAATAAGTCTTAGAATGGTGTATCAATTATTCCATTACTTCGTAGTCGTTAATATGCTTTAAATTACCTAAAGTAAATTTTTAGACTGCCATCACAATTCACATTATTTATTAGACCATTTTAGCTTAGTGTCCAGAAACTCTTTAATAATTCAGTATTCTTGAGCAACTTTTGATTTATCTGAGATATACCTACGCATGTCAGCCCTCGCGAGGGCAAGGACGGATTATGTCCGTCTCGCACAATATAAAACTAGCACAGAGGTCTAACACGCTTTTGTAAACATCCGCAAGCTTGAAAGCGCTGCTAATATTAGCAACCCTTCCTCAAGCGTAGTAAGTTTGACTTTTACACTTACTACGTTTATGAATATGAATTGCGGTTTTTTGCTTGGTCCCTTTTGCTTTGCTACTCCCCGAATCCACCGCCTATGTTGACTATTTTGACCAGGAAAGCCATTTCTAACAAGAAGCAAGTCTCTCAAGAAGTCAAGCCTCCGGTGAGAGACCTGATCTGAGGCATCACCGCTCATTGTGTCCGCCGCATAGAATACAGATAACGGTGTTCGTAATAGGTACCGATTCTACTACTCCTGTGGTACTACTCTTGTGTTATCTCTGTTGCATCACAAGTCACGAAGGACAGGGTACAGGTCCATCGCATTACAATTAGATAAATTATAAAAAAAACCAGTTTCTTTGATATACGGACGATCTGATAATCGCGTTAGCCGTGAGTTGAGAATATTGTGGGACAATACTTCCGGACAATAGGAATGGGAAGGACTTATGCCTGTAATTCAAGTAAGGCTTGGGAAAAAGGGAAGAACCTGTATGATGTAGTACGTTTTCATTTTGGGGTTTGACGGGTTTGTCGTCACAAATTTGACATTAAAGAGGCATTACAAAAAAAATGCATTTTATAAATTAATAACTTCTAAACATGAAAAATAAAAATTTTACGTTATAAATAGTATAAGAATATCAAGTGTAAAAAAAAAGAAAAAAAAAATGAAAACTCATCAAATAAAAAGTAAGACAAATAATGAAACTGTTCAGGAATTTTGCTTAAAACTTAACAGGAAATAGTCGAGAGAAAAATTTGAAAGGAAATTACAATAAAAAAATCATATATGAAGGGTAATTGAGCTATAGCAAATGAAATACAATATAAACGACAGATTAAAGAAAAGAAATACTTAGCCCCAAAAATATAAAGTCCCTGACGGACTCATATCAGCGGAAACAGGCATATCATTTTAAAACAAAACTCCTTTTCGCCTGGGACTCTCCTGGCGCTGGGACCTTGGTACAAAGGACCGGTGTCACCTTCAACCCGTGCCCCGAATAAATCCTGTGTGCACCTTTTTTCTTATGTGAAAAGGTGCAAACGCGCTTGCGGTGTGTGCTTGCTATGTTAATTGGTAGCCGCCGCCCATTAAAATTTTCAACACCCCTAGAGTTGCAGATGCGTTGCTACGTTTTAATAAAGTAGGCCCCTGCTACCTCACTCACCAGATGAAATACAGAAGAATAATGAAACACATACTTTAATTTCATGCCGGTCTTCTGTAAGGTCAGTACTAAGTGGCGGACTGGTAGTTTAAGTTCTCCTAGGCCCGAGGATCAAGTGAGTGGTAAACGTTGTTGTACGCCTTCATTGCATCTGCAGTAGGGTTGTGCACAGCCTAAGCCTTTCGAAGCGAACTCCGCCGAGCGTCGAGCATTGCTCCGTTCCGCGTCGAGCCGCCTAGGACACTTCGTTCCTCTTTCGCTGTTCGTTCTTGGCTTTCTGTCGTTTCAGCGCTCAACCAAGTTCAACCGCGTAGCTGCTCGCTACTTGGTCGCCCTTTTTAATTAAAAAGGGTCCAGTGGTGAGGTAGGGCTAACTCAGTAGCCTAAAACAGCCAAGTCACTCCATCCGCTGTCTGTTGTGGCTATATCCGAAACAGCTTGCCTCATCGGAGGATTTCCCTCCGGGCGTCCCCCGGTGGGGTGCGGTACAAGGGAGCAGCCTCAACAGACGTGCGCAAAAAGAGTGCGTGCACCAATTCTGCGGTGTGCTCTAATTTTTAGATGTGCACTGTTGATAACACGCCACAATGGTTCGCGGCAAAAAAGCTGCGACCACCACCAAATCCAGACGCGCCAAACCTCAGGTAAAAATCCTTGTTGAAAGGAACATTTTCACCAATGAGGTAACCAGGATCTTGCCGAAGCAGACCCAACCACCCCAGCCTAAGGGTAACGTGCCTACCAAGGCCGCTGAGCCCGTCCAATCCACACCCGTAAGCGGGGAACAAGTGGCTACAGCGCCACTACCGCAACGGACGAAGACTCCTCGTCCACCCACATCCCCTGAGTCGCCAACTCAGGATGATAAACGTCCCAAACTGGACGACTCAGTTTTAGACAGGGACAAGAGGCAGGATGTCCCAACACACATCATCGACGTCATAGAGCCTACACCTGGACCATCAACAGCGGGTCAACAAACCGCATTAAGCGAGGTCGAGATGGACTCTGAGGAGCCCCATCCTGGCCCCTCAAATGCTACATCAGCACCACCGACGTACGCCAACGCGGCTTCGGCTCCACCATCTCCACGCCGACGGTCCCCAAATACACAGGGGACCAACCAAGCGCCACCTCAACCTGCCGAGGAGAAGGGGCGTAAATACCCGCCCATTGTGGTGGAATGTTTACCACAATGGACGAAACACTTCTCTGTCCTCAAAGGACAGTTAGGACATGCACCCAACGCCAGGCCGCTCGGCAAGGGAGTGCGCTTTACCCCAGAAAACGCCGCAGAATACCGGGTAATTCAGCGCTACCTTGTCGAGTGTAGCCAAAAAGACCCCACCATTGTGTGGTTTTGCTACGCTCCACCGGAGGAAGTACCCACAAAAGTAGGGATTAGAGGGCTCCCCAGGGACACTTCGCCAGATGAGGTGGTCGAGTATTTCAAGGGAATTGGGTTCCCGGCTACTTACTCGAGAGCGATTCCACCCAAGAGGTCGAGGCCGGGAACACTTTATCATCTCAAACTCGACCACCTCGATAAAAATGAATTAAAGCGCCTCTATGACGTCACAGAGGTGCTAAATATGCCAGGCATTACTATAGAGGCCTGGCATGGAAAGGGTGGCCCCGCACAATGCCACCGCTGTCAGGGGTTCGGTCACGCGTCTGCCAACTGCCACCGACCCCTGCGCTGCGTGCGCTGCGCTGGCGAGCACATTTCGGCTGAATGCCCACGCAAGGGCGAAACACCGAAGTGTGCCAACTGCGCAAAAGCGCACGCGGCCAATGACAGGCGTTGTGCGGTGCTCCAACGGGTGGCCAAGAGCCGTGGCATCAAATTGTCACCACACTACCACTACCACCACCACCACCACCACCCAGACAAGTGCAACACCCTCCCGAAAGGAGCACAATGCCTCTTCCCCCTCAAACTCGGGGAACCTTGGCGACAACCCCTGCAACTGTGAGCACGACACAGTCAGCAGCAGGCGCTCATGCCACCCTCATGCCACCGGCCAACGATGCCACAATACGCGGTGAAGTGGCTAAAAAGAAGAAGAAGAGGGGGAAGAGGAAGAAGAAGAGCACCCCCCAACCGCAAACAGCGGGCCAAGCTGTGGTGACCCCACAGCCCCCCGTCGCTTCCCAAACCACCACCACCGCTGCACCAAAAAAGAGACAGCAGTAAAAACAGCGGGAAAATGTTGCCACAGCGGCAATAGTCGCACCGCGCCCACACCAACAACCGGCCCAACAAGGCCAAGGGGTAAGGGGTCCATCCACCCACCACGTCATTGCCTCCCATTCCCGCGACTCGACGTACGTCGCGCAGGGAATAGAGGAGGCAATTAATCAACTAATCCGGCTGGTGACGGGCATCTTGGGGGATGTCCTTGTCTCCATTGCGACGGGTAACGACACCTTAACGGCGCTGACCAACGCCATTAAATCCCTGACCGCGGTACGCAATGGCGCCACAAATTAGGGCCATGTACTGGAACCCTGGAGGCATACAGCAACGGCTCCCGGAGCTAAGGATGCTGGTTCAGCAGCACAACATCCAAGTTGTGTTGCTCGGGGAAACCAAGCTCCGTCCGGGTCAGCCGTTCCGCCTATCGAACTTCGTCGTGTACCGTAGGGATGAGATCTCCCCAGACCACGGCTATGCCTATAGAGGTACGGCCGTGTTGGTAAGACGGGACCTAGTACACGACGAAGAGGAGCTGCGTAGCTTTACAAGCACGCGCTCCATAGGAGTATGCCTCCACGCGGGCGGGAAAGAGATACGTATGTTCGCTGCGTATCGCCCGCCCGGCTTGCCCTTCAACGCCAGTGACATCCGGAATATCTTTTCTGATAACACTCCTGCCATTATAGCGGGGGATCTCAACGCCAAACATCCATCGTGGGGATCAAGAATTGAGACCCCCGCAGGCAGGAGTCTATACGAACATGCCGAGGAGGTGGGTTATGAAGTGCTGGGCCCTGATGGCCCCACACACATACCCACCATCGAAGATCACGTTCCGGATGTCTTGGACATCGTGCTCTGCCACAAAGTGCCATGCCCTGTCCAGGTAGAGGTGCTGTACGATGCGGACACCGCAGCACCTCCCTGTGCTCATCGTGCTGAGTCTGGCTGCGGACTCACTGGCTCCCAGGGGCCCTAAATATAGGACCGATTGGGGAGCCTATTCGAGGGCAATGTCCACATTTAGCTTCGGTGCACCCATATCAACCGCGGAAGACGTGGAACAGGCCGCGCGCAAAATCACCTGTAAAATACAGGAAGAATTGCGCGCGGCGACCAAGGCGGTGCCGCAGGTGCACCGAAAAGACACGCTCCCGCGTAGGCTCCTCGATCGGTTACACGAGAAGAGGGAGCTTAGAAAGCTGTGGGCCCGCACCCGCTGCCCACGAGTAAAGACAAAACTCAATCGGCTCAAGGACGAGCTGTCGGCAGCCATCAAGGCGTACAGGGGTGAGGGGTGGGAGCGCCGCATTGAGCAGGCCTCCGAGTCGCAGACCTCCCTTCACCACCTTAACCGACAGCTCAGCCGCACATCACAGCCCATCTGTCCACTCGTGGGTAGCGATGGGCGTAAGCACGCTGCAGCCCAAGACAGGGCTGACATATTGACAGAGCACCTAGAAGGGCAATTTGTGGCCAACACATCGGCCCCAGGCGCCATTGCGTTCCACCAAGAAGTGGAGCGGCACATACAGGTGTTCCTGTCGGAGCCGGTGCCACGGCTGGATGGTGGACTTTTCATCACTCCGGCCGAAGTGCGTAGAGCCGCGAGTCGTCTCGCGCTCCGCAAGGCACCCGGCACCGACGGAATCACGACGTTGGCGATAAGGCAACTACCGAAAAGGGGGTTAGTGGCGCTGTGCCGCCTGTACAATGGTGAACTGCGCACGGCGCACTTCCCCTCTGAGTGGAAAACCGGTAAGATCATCGTCCTGCCGAAACCGGGCAAGGACCGACGACTTCCGGGGAGCTACCGACCGATTACGCTACTGCCGCACGTAGCCAAACTTTGTGAACGGTTGCTGCTGCGGAGAATAGTTCCCTGCATCGAGCTACGCAGGGAACAGTTCGGTTTCCGCACTATGCACTATCTTGCGGCCCAGTACAACCGGGGCCGCATCTGTCTGGGGGTCCTTCTCGACATGGAGAAGGCCTTCGACAGAATGTGGCACGAGGGCCTACTGCATAAGCTGCTGGAAAATACCACCACCCACCGTGCGCTCGTGCGGTTAGTAGAGTCGTTTCTCCGGGACCGGAAGTTCGTCGTACACGTCGAGGGAGCCGACTCGGCGGTACGATGTATCAAAGCCGGTGTACCACAAGGTAGTTGTCTGTCGCCACACCTGTATGCGGTGTACACGGACGACCTTCCCACCTTGGAGCAAAACGCCTCCGACTGGGATGAAGACGTACTGTTGGCCCTGTACGCGGACGACAGTGCATTCTTCACGTCTTCACACAACGCGGCGTTTGCGGCGAGGAAGATGCAGCGCCAATTGGACCTGCTGCCCGAGTGGTTGGATAAGTGGCGGATGTCTGTCAATGTTGACAAGACGTCCGCCATCTACATCCGCCACATCAAACACCAACCCACGCTTGAGCTGCGAGGTCAAGCGATAACGAACCAGGACACCATCAGGTATCTTGGGTGCCGGATAGACCGCTCGCTGAGTATGGCGCCCCAAGTCGAACACTCTGTTCGACAAGCCAGGGCAGCTCGAGCGGTCCTTTACCCAATCCTGGCATCCAAGCTACCTGTTAAGACGAAACTGGGCGTCTATAAAACCTACATCCGTTCGCGCTTGACCTACGCCGCTCCGGCGTGGTACGCACTGGTTTCCGCCTCGCAGAGGCGCAGGCTCCAGGCGCAGTAGAACCTCGCCCTTCGAGCAATCGTGGGGGCCGGGCGCTACGTCAGGAATGACGTAATCGCCAGAGACCTTAACATCGAGTCCATCAAGGAGTTTGTGGTCCGGTTGGCCCGTCGCATGTACAACAGGGCCGACAACGGACCACACCCACATCTTAACAATATTGCTCCTCTCCACGCCCGTCCTCCTGACGGGCGCCCGCTATGCCCGAGAAAACGATGTCTCGCGTTACACACCGCGTATAACGCTGTACACCCGCCAGTGCCGCTGCCGCGGTCAGAGTAAGGGATGGCCGTTGGCCTTCTTCACCACCGACCAGCCTTTGCTGGTCGAGATTATGCTCAAGGCATGAAGGGGTTGCCCCGACCCTCGTATCAAAAGCAGGCCTCGCGCCAGCTTCCGTACATCTCTCTCCTAGGCCCCAGCCCATGTAGTAAGTTTCAGCCGCCCCTTTCTCCTATTATATATCTTGTTATCATCAGTGAATTTTTTGTCTGGATTGGCCGCCCCTAATATGTGGCCGCCCTAGGCCCGGGCCTATCGGCTTTAGGGCAAATCCGCCACTGTCAGTATTACAGGGACGGACCTGCCCATTCGCGGTCTTACCACAGTAAAAAAGTCTAAATAGGCTCATTGAACCCACTTAGATCCATGACGTACTCGGCCGGCCTTACATAGAAGGCTAATATTGTCCGGGCGCTCGCTTTTAATTCAATACAATTGAGCAACCTGAGTTTGATCCCCGGTGCCAGCCAGCACCAATGAAATTGTTAACTTTAAGTGGTAGCTTACGTGCTCAGCGACGAAGGAAAACATCGTGTGTGAACCTGCATACTTACGAAATAATACCAAAAAAAAATATCTTGCGTGGTAGTGCGTAGTCCTCCTAATACCCTATGTACAAAGGAAGCTTTTGCCTAACTGTGGGACATATATTGGCTGTTACGTTACTTTACCCAAGAAACCTGTTATTGAATCAAAAAAGGCAACAAAAAATGTTTCATTGCAATTTCGTAATGACTCGGGGTCAAAGGAAGTTTTATCTTACGTACGTATCCCACCATTGTGAGGTCGGTTTTTTTCATGACTGACAATATGAAAATTAATAAACGTTTCTATTGCATATTGAATTATTAATCATACTAGCAGTATTATTTAAATTCTTGCTTTCTACAATATTTACAGTTTTGTGCTTTTCTAAACCACAGAATTTATTCCTCACAACGGGCATCGTGATGATATTTAATTTCAATAATCTCTATGATGAAAAGTAACTGTGAAGTTAGGAAAAGCCATCACCACTTCAAATTTCACCGGAATCCGACAGGCCTTGTCAGCGTATAAATACCTCGTTTTTTTTAAACCTGCAAGCCTCTTCACCAGAAGTTAAACCTAATGGGCTAATAGGACACTAACGGACGAAAAATAGTTAAAGTATTTGAAACTTCGACATTTAAAATTAGAAATAAATTGATATAAAATCTGTAAAATAGTTTTATAACAAAATCGAATGAATCTTGGTACAGTTTTATGTGCCCATAATGCGATTCCGGCAATGTTGTTTCATTTAATCGCTATTGAAAAATTGTAAACACGGAATTTTACTGTAGTTAATGCCAATGAAGGTATTTAAAATAATCTATTTCTATTGTGAGATAGCCTGTTGACGATTTCAAAAATTTTGATACTACGACATTGCGTATTGTCAAATATTGAAAATTATTGATTCATACCTTGTACGCAACCGAATTGAATAAGTTTGCAATTGCACCTATACTTTCTTGAAAAACGGCTGCTATAAAACCACAATGCCTGTGGCTGCGACAACAGTCCTGCAGGGAGCCGTGCCTCAAGACAATATCTGTGTAGTTTCTCTGACTACGTGATGGCTTTATTTTTCAAGGTATTGCAACTATTTCACGGTGATAGTACATAGAAACCATTCTATAATTCCATCTGGGACTTAACCTTCGGAAAGTTTAGAGATTTGTACTATGATCAAATTTTTAAATCCTCGCTATATGTTTTAGATTACATTTATTTTATATCTTTTGCGTTTTTAATATACCATAATTGTGTACTATTGAAAAAGTAAGTATTTAAATGAAATAGTAAATCTTAATAATTTAGGGTCTTAAATTGTGATCTAGATTTTAGTGACTGTATAATTTATAAATATGGACATAAATTTTGGATTAGATGTGAATCAGTTTTTATCACTAACTACAGATTTTCATTGCCATTACTATTGAGTAACTTTCTTTCGAAGCAGCTGACCGTGAAGGTCGGCATACTTTTTAGAATCCACCATTGTAAGATAACAAGTTTGTTTAGGCGATTGACACAGTTCCCAACTTTTTTAATATTTAATACTTTTTCGAGAATAAAACGTCCATTTGGACATGATACAAATTAATGGTAATATTTAAATCGCTTGTTCTTTAAAAAAACAGTACTTTAACCATCTCGTTTGCACCATTTTTAGATGTTTCCAGTCGTGGCACTTGTAGCAAGTGCTTTATCGACACATGCACCAGGGGGCTATTCGTATAACAGATTTAGTGGTCCAGTGAGCGGTCAAATTGTGGAGGTGCAAGTACCAGCAGCTGAGAACATACCAGCTCAACAACACGCCAGCTATGGTTACGATCATAAAACTGGTAAAATTAATCCAGAGACTGCCAAATATGCCCGTCTAAAAACGGTCGACTACGTGGTACGTCCTTATATAAAGTGGTAAAAATTCGCATAATGCTGTACATATTTCTTAACTCTTATTTAAAATCTATCACAGGCCAAACCTGACTACCATTATGCTTATGGAGTAGAAGATCCGCATACTGGTAACTTGCAAAACCATAAGGAGCACCGTAATGGAGATGTCGTTACTGGCGAATATTCACTCGTGGAACCCGATGGTTCCCTTCGTATTGTGCGATATACGGCCGATCCCAAAAATGGCTTCCAGGTAAGAATAGTTTGTGTACTTAAAAGTTCTTCTGTATACATATGTATTTATAGCTTAAGCATGGGAGATAATTAGGCTGTGATATTTAAACTGGAGCGAAATCTTACTTTATAACAAAATACATCTAAAAGAATTTTGCAGTTATGTTACGTTAATTTTATGACAAAAGTAGAGGTAGGAAACTTCTATACCGTGGTTACGCAGTACAACGTTTCACCATTTGTTTTAATCGTTTCTTTATAGGCTGTGGTGCAAAAAAAACCCGGTGCCCATCCTCAGCAAGTAGAGCAGCCAGTGCACTATGGTCGCAATAACCAGGAAGAAGATAATTCACGGGAATACTAGTCTTTATTATCCTCATTAGAATTACTTTTAAGTTTTTTGGTTTAAATTGTTGAATATTTATGTGTAACTGTTAAAAATAAAAGTTTCTCGACTAATAATACAGTTCTTGTTATTTAATTTATTTATTATATTTAGCTTTATTTGATAATTATACAATTGGCATGTATATATGCAATTTAAAACTAACAGTGATTGTACCTTTAAGACTTAATTGCCACCACTTAAATAGCAATTTTAGGCATTTTAAGTTCACACACCTCTAGTAGGGCTGTTATCAAATAGGCAGCGACGGTGCCATGCTTGGACCAGCTCCCCCCAAGAAGGTTCTCAAGAAGTCCATGGGGAAAGGGGAAAATTATCGTAGAATTCTTTTCAGCTGATATTGTGTTAAGTGACTGCAAATACCGCAACTGTAAAAATAATAATAAATCGTACGCATAACCTTAAACCAGGATATAAAATTCATTTTTCTCATCATCATCATTTCAGCCTGTTTGATTCCACTGCTGAACATAGCCCACACACTGCAATGAAGCATGATCTAAGCCACCTGTGTCCAGCAACTTCTCGCACACTTGCACAGGTCTTTACTCCATCTAAGGGGGTCGTCGTACACTACGATGGTCTATACGAAGCTGACACTCGAGAATCTTTCTTTCCCATCGGTTATCGGTTCATTATCATTCAGCTTTCAAAAATGCGAATATAAATACTTTTTTATATTTAATTTTTCAAACGAACAACAACCTTTGTTTCATAGAGAATTGGTATCAATCGTCTGAATCTACGCGTACTGAATCTAAAATAAATAATTTAAATTATATGAATTTAATGGAATGCAAAAGCAAAGCTCTATTTAAAATCCAAATCGAATTTGCAATTCAAACCTTAGATTTTGTTCAAATATTTAAACAGCGTGGTGGAATTGCATTTATAAAATATATGCATAAGTAAAATTGTAAACACTCTCTCTCGATACTATCAACTCTATTGAATTTAATGATTTTTCAATCTGAATTTTCATTTACTTGTTGTAGGAAAACAAATTTCACATGGAATTTATCCATAATTATCATAGATATGAAATCAAACCTATAATTAATATCTTACCAGGTACTCAAAACGAATCATCATCGCTATCAAAGTATCAATTTTAAAAGACTTCTTAATTTTGATCAGATAATAAAATAATTATTATTACTTATTTTATAAGATAATACATCTTACTTGTAGCGCCATTGGGTTATCGATCATGACAAGTGATGCTTCTTTCAGTGCTTTAGATGCTTTAATTTCACCTTCAGCAGCGATAATCTTTGCTCTTGCCTCTCTATCCGCTTCAGCTTCAGCCGCCATTGCTCTTTGAAGTTGCACGGGAAGCCTCACGTCCTTTCTGAGATTGGAAGGAATTACTTCCTAATAAATAATACTTAGATTTTTTTAATTGTAATTTTTTGTACATAAATGTACAAAAACTTTCGGTGCTGCGGGATCCGAATCTGAGTCTTGTGGATTCGTACTCAGACGCTTTACCAACTAAGCTAAGCGGCGCGATAATCTTGACATCTACCTACACTCGTTAGTTGCATTTATAGTAATGATTGGCGCCATCTAGTGTGCACCCTTTACAACATCTTACAAATAACTTTCAACCATGAATATTTGTAACGAGAGATGTCGTCATGCTCTTAAAATTTTTTAATATTAATTTTTATTTTTCTTGCTTGTCTCGGCACTCAAGATGAAACTAAATAGTATTTTTTTCTAGATAAATGAACAAAAACTTTCGGCACCGAATTCGAACCTGCATCTTCTTGTTTCTTTAATGTAACTGATCATTTATATGAAAAATGTTTCTAACATGTTGATTTAATGTAAATTATTCTGTTATCGGAGGGGTTGTTACTAAGTAATTTAGTAATCACCTAAATTTTGGACATACTTTTCCTTAAATGATTTATTCGTGAATATATAATATATTCAAAAGTAAGGCTTAAGACATCGCACTTTATACCGATAAAAAAGAATAAAAAATGTCTTACATTTCAACTCTTTCGACCTCGACGCCCCAAGGGTCAGTGGCCTCGTCTAAGTTGGCTTGCATCATGTGGCTGATAGCCTCGCGATCTGACAATAGCTGAGCTAGGTCTCGCATACCCAGAACATTTCGCAGCGTGGTTGCTGCTAGCAGTCTGGTTGAGGCACTAAAATAAATGCAACATTTGCTTTGTACACCACTTAAATATTTTAGCTTTTCAGTTAATTCAGCAAATTTTTTTTATTAAAATCCACAGCTTTTGCGGCTTTGATATTTCTTATACACGCACTAAAAAGTATGCAATATTTATGTCAGTGTAATCTTTAGATTAACCTGAGCAAATTTCTACTGCTAAATGACAATGACCTTCAGATTTATATCGATTAGTTTTTTTTAAGTTGTTTTATTAGTTTTTTGAAGACATTGTAGTTCAAATAATGCTTACGTCCACATCAGGGAATAGGAAATATGTCGTTTTGGTCGTTTTAAAAATGTTTGTGAATATTTTTGTTAGCGAGTAATAAATCAATGGTCTGTTATTTTCAAAGAGCATTTTATGGTTAGTAAGTTTAATGTTGGGTTAAAAAGAAATTGGTTATACTTTACCTCGATCAAATGCCACATCACCTTTTTAATTTAGGGAATGTAAGATGGTAAGGCTTTTATTAAATGTAAGAAATTTATTACAGTTTTATATCAACACATACATTTTCTACCTTTTCTTAAAAGAAAATGTTATAATACCCAATATAACAATATCAACGCCAATATGTTCCATCAACATAAAGTAAAAATGAGTAAATTAAAAAAAATACATAATCATACAAAAAAACCGCAGATATTTTGTACCGCATATTGCCATTTCCCACCAAGGAAGACAGGGGAGCCCCTTCCTTCTAGGTAATTTAATGGAAATGTTTTTAAGTAAAAAAAATTGAATAATTTACCTGTAATCCGCAACACGAACCACAGCGTTTAACGGTTCTTTGATTCTGTAATACACCACCGCGTCTACTGCCACCGTCACCGAGTCTCTTGTCAGAACCTGCAGAACATGGGAATGTATTTTATCTATTATAAATAACCCGGCCAATTGCGAGCCGGACTCGCGCATGAAGGGTTCCGTACCATTATATACAAAAACGGCAATTATAATCATGTCTGTTGTGTGGGAGCCCCACTTAAACATTTTTTTATTCTATTTTTTAGTATTTTTTGTTATAATCAGACATACATCAACTGTGAAAATTTCAACTGTCTAACTATCACGGTTCATGAGACACAGCCTGGTGACAGACGGACCGACACATAGCGGAGTCCCGGTCTCGTTTTACACTTATTTATTATCTCTGGAATTAATTAACCGAAAAATTTTCTTTTTAACAAATCTAAAGCATTCCTGAGTAAATCAATTTTCTTAAAATAAAAATGGTCAGTGAAAAGTCTACGCATAAGTAAATGAAATGATAAGTAGTAAATGGTGAAAGTCAGGAAATATTTTTGATAAAATAAACAAAAACACCATGCATATTAGAATATATTACTTTACTGTGGTAAGACTATGCAGTAGTTTCTGCTGTTGCAGGTATGGGCAGGCTTGTCCCGGGTCGTACCACGAGCTCACAGAAGACCGGCGTGAAGTTAGAAAGCTTTAAGTTTTCGCATTTCATCTAATCCCTCTTATATTTATTATTTTTAAGTTTCGCAATGTATCTGCAACCCCTTTGCTGTCGATGTCCATTGGTGGTGGTAGTCACTTAATATCAGTTGAATTGCCTGCTTTTAACATGGATTAAAAAACGAATGTATTATACTTGTTTTGGAAATTGTAAAGATTGTGTGACTGACTTTCTTATTTGTTATTATTGTAGAATGACCCTAAATATAACACTAAATTAGTTTGACTTCATAACTTTTACGTTCATAGTTATCAACTAACTTAAAATTTAAGTAACAATAGTGTTTAAAATGGAATCGATTGCGGAACCAGACAAATCCGTCTGAGCTTAATCAAAATTAACTTTCAAATGTTATACCATTTTTGATTTGTACTTTCTTTAGCAAATCTTTAAGTAATTATAATTTGCTTTTATTTTTATAATTAATGTTATTTTAATGTTCGTCTCTACACTTTAGATAAAACTTAAAATACTAATAAATTGTCTTTTCGTCATCATCATCATTATTTCAGCCCTATGGAGATAATTACAGAACATAGGCTTCCCTCCTAGATTTCCACAAATTAAGATCCATGGATCTCACTTGCACAAGTCGACCCAAAAAATTTTTATTTATTAAAAAATGTTTTTAGCATAAAACTGGTGCAAATTCTTACAATTTTCAGATTTTACTCCTTGGTTTGTTTTGATGTGTTTATAATGATGTTTTTGATCTATTAAAGCTGACTTGAGCCCGTACTTCAGGTAGTGTTAAATAAATTCATACACATTGCAAGGGAACATTGATCTATTCAGTGATTGCAGCCGGCCGACGTTACGCGATCACTTTAAGATGCAACAAAACGGTTCTTCGATAGAGCCGAAAACCATCGCAATCATCTGGTGGTAAACACAGCTAATTTATCAACCGGATCCAAATACGACCGCTCGCAAACGTCACCCGCGTGTAGTCCGCTTCGATCCGGTGAAGGAAGGGCGCGAAATAATCCAGTCCCACTGGAGGCGCCTTTAGACAACAAGTGATTGTGTTGCAGGTTAACATTAAAGTTCGTCCTCGCTTGATAGCATGGCGAAACTGTACTGCGCGCGTTTTTCGCACCCGCGTTTCGTGGCGAATCTCGTCGCTACCAGCCAACGAATAGTACAGTCACGGGCTGCCGATGTCACGGCCCGCATACTGAATCTCGACGTTGGCTAAAACAATACCCTAAATGTATTAGGATTATTTAGCGACATTTAACATTAAGCTTCAAGTGCAGAAAGATTCTAAATCGTTCAATTATCCTGTGATCAATCATTCCCATGATCTTCTCTCGGGCCTAATAAAACGTCGTTGCTAAAATATACGTACATTATGCATCTTTGATACGTAATATTACTGGATAAATTGATTCCATTCCATTTGGCATTTATTGCAGTGGCTCTGGTTGCGCGTAACAGGTGTGCATTCGATTCCCTGAGCATTGCAAATACCTACATTTAATTGTCGCGTATCTGAGTGTTTTTACAAGTGTAATGTTTAATAAATGCTGCGTACGTAACGGTTTATGTTTCTTTTTCTGATTAGTTAACATTTTAGGGGGGATTTAGGAGTAAAAACTAGAAATGAGATCTAAGGATTTTATTGGTAGAGAATGTTTTAGCGTAATGCTCGACATTATACATTTAAAGTTACAGGTTCGTCCGGGTAAAACCACCACCTCACAGAAGACCAGCGTAAAGTGGAAGTATGACAAATACTTTCGCGTTTCGTCTGGTGAGTGAGATTGCCGGAGCCCAATTTTCAAAAGGTTGTCAACGCATCCGTACCGCTCGGGTGTAGTAGATGTCCATGGGCGGCGATATTCACTTACCATCAGGTGAACCGTCTGCTCGTTTGGCAACTTTTCACAGTAATAATTTAGAGAGTTCAGCTTCCATCGACAACAAAGGGCCAATTAACTTCAGGCCAACTAAGTTCTTCAGGACTGAATAATCGGAAACATTTGACAGTGATGACCTCTTTCCCTAAGGGCGAACCCCTTCATTTGTTATGTAATATTTAAGAGGAACTGTATAGTAAATACCTAGGATCTATTTCCTAGTGTGTATTAATAAATGTTAATTATATTATTAATGCTGGTATGTACTTGCACTTGTATATGCAATAAGTCAAAAATCCTGGACATTTGTTTTTTTTGTTTGTATGGATTGTTAATATGGAATGCGTTTAAATCCTGAAATTCTGTCGGATTTAACGTCAGTGTGCATCAATTAAGCTGACGAATGAGGTCGGAATTGAGATATCTGTTCGCGGACGGGGAACATTCGACATGTTTAAATAAACATAGTTCGAACGAAGATATGATGTTGTCGGTATATTTATAGCGAAATCGAATTAAAGAGATAAACAAATAATATTTTAGTCATTACTACTGATTTTCATTCAATTTTCGATTAATGTTAATTGAATTTTTAGTAACGCTTTATGGATACAAGCAAATTCCTTGAAAATTTTGATTCATTATTATCAGTGCTGTCCTTATATTTTATAATTTAAACGATAATTTTTTTTAATAATTTGGTAACTTAGTAGAAAACTATAGGGTTATTTAATAATTAACTGTTTAATATATCAATTTATAGAGATTTTTCTTTTATTTTATAATTATCATCTTAAATTTAATTAATCAAACGTGTTGGTGACAGTTATAATCGATAATAATAAAGTAAGTTAGTTTCTACGACGATGTTTAAAGCATACAATAATAGGATTTAGTTTTTTCTACAAATTTTGTTTTTGTACATTTTCTACATTCTTTCATTTTTGTTTTTCTACATATTTTAAGGATTTAGTGTTGATAAAAGTATTATAAGATGACTGTACATCCACACAATTATAAACAAAGAGCGATTGTTTGTCCGCCGTAAAACTTTGATTGATGCATTATGGCCGCATCAATTAATCGCGGGCTGACGGGAGGAGCATCTGGGTTAACTGTTTTCAATACCAATGCCATTTCAGAACCACTGCCGTATCTTATTTCGATCCATCATGTTTTCGGCCATGTGGTTTGAATATTCCTGTTCATATCGATATTGCCAGTGTACTTTTGTTCGTAGCGGAATTGGGTTAGTTTCAAAAAATCTGTAGTGTAGTTCAAACGCTACCCATTCTATTATAATAGAATTGGAAGATTTCGCCTAAGCAGCCTGTAAACAATATGTTTTGGGTGTAATAAGTTGCGTTTGAGTGATCGTCGCGCCAGCAGTTTACCTCTTGCGGAGGTACATCAAAAGAGACCGTCCTAAGGTCAACTTTACGGTACGTGTCAATGCAAGGTAGCACGAAGAACAGGCCCGGTCCTCTGGCGCCGCCTTTCCGCAATCGACCCAGTCGGAAAATCACGGCTCGTTCGAACTCTTGGACGACCTGAAAGAATATCAGCCAGTTAAGAACCGTTCCAATTTTCTAACCTATATCAATGTCACCATAGAAAACAAATTCGTTTAAAATAGCCTTTAAGGCAGCAAATCTTTTTTTTATAACTTTGAATTTAATTTCACAATCAAAAGTAACAACAACATTTGCCCCAATGTAAAATGATGTATGAAAATCATGTTATCCAATCAGATGGCTTGCTAAAAATGGAAAAATAACAAACAATTTATTACCTTTCCATATCCCGGTAATGTAGGTAATCATTATTGTTACTGTTGTATCATTTTTTTAACTAAGTGCTGACTCTACACTACCCGGTGATATATTGCGTTTGACAAGAATGACAAGTAAGCTTGCTAAATGTTATAGCTTCACATTTATAAACTTTGATTTACTATTAATTACCAGTTTAAATTTTGTTTAGCGCCAAATGTTTGCTAGACTGTTAAAGCACAAATAAAAGACGAAAATAGATTAATTGCTTTCACTTGCAGAACGCTGAGGTAATTTTACTTGCCGCAGCGCAATCAGTCTAAATCACTGTATTTGCGCCAGTGTTTGAAGAGCAGGGTTTAGTAAGAAAATCGATAAAATAGATTCGTATTTCTTTTTATTTTTGAAGGTCTGGTTTAGCACTGACAAAACGAACAAATGAAATGTGTAATATGATGATTAATTTTGAAACTACACATAGAAATATTTTCTTATAAAATTTAATAAGTGTTATATTTTATTAAATAATTCAGTAGTTAGAAGCTGAGTGAATGTTCTATTGCGTGTTACACTTACTATGATTCACGCGATAATTAAAAAAGGACAGAAAACTAAGCCATCAAATGTTCCCTGTCGTCTTTTTTCAATAAAATAAGTAAAAAATTAGCAGTAACGGGCAAGTTCAGCGCAGTAAGAAGACATTGAAAATCACTATAAAGTTAGTATATAGTAATTACCTATTTGAAGTACCATGCAAATTCACCTTAAAGCATTCGAAAAGTGAGAACGGGAAGGTGATGATCACGAGAAGGAACGAGAGGAATGTTGCAAATCTCTCAACGCATCCAACTGCTTCGGGATTCGCTGTCAAGAATGAAATGCTTCGTGAGACATGCGTTCAAACAAATATTATTCTAATGATAAACGATAAACTATTCAACATATTGAGCAGACATTTTTTGCTAGATTACAAGTAACCTACGACTTAGCAGGTGCACTCTTATTATAATAAAGCATATGTTTACAGTGTTGTCTGTACAGGCGTCCCGTGTATCTGTTCTTAGTTAATTGTCGACCCGCAAGCGGAATTTAGGCAATATCGCGTTCAAATTGGGTTAGAGCAAGACGTTAAACAACGCTACCACACTGTCGTTGTACTTACGCATTTGTATCGTGATAGCGCAAGACGTGCCCGTATCGCAATCTAAAACGTTTCAATGCACAGACATTAGAATATTGCGGATATGGCGGATATCATTTGATACGTTCGCTCACACGATTTACTTACGACTGGGGACGTTATCGCGTCTAGTGCTTACAGATCTTAACTCCGTCTGCATTTCGATCGATTGATTATTTATTTGTTTTAAATAATGCCGTGCGCATTCGGACAATTAACGCTCATAACAGTGTTATGCTCCGCCAACAATCACCGACTGCGCTGAAATACGGTTTAACTTACTGTCGGAAGAGGCCGCATGTTTACACGACCCAAAAAACACCGATTCCAACTAAAAATATCAATTACAACGCGTCGTTCCACAACAATACGATATGTTGTAAAACGGCGACGGATCCGTACGGGTTTTAGTATTGAATTATTTACGTATTTCCAGATAGCACTCCACTTCGCCCGAGTCCTTGTCGTAGCAACCGAAATCCATTGAGTATTTGACACCGCACAATGTGTAGCGCATTGATTTGCGATTGGAACAATTGCGAATTGGTCGCGATGTTAACTACCCGGTGTCTATATGGATACTAAGAAGACGTGAAGCACCGAGGATCAAGTTTGTGCCAACAATAAATAAATAAACGCACTTTCAGCCATAACGCCGGGAGAGCACGGCCGCACACGGTGCTGCAAAATACCAAATTGTTGAATTTAGGTATTCCCGAAACTCTTAACGCATAACTGAGATAAATTACGATCGGATGTTTAGGTAATAACACGCTTACACTAATAATAGAATGTTTGTTTTGGGTGCTGCTGTAAAATGGTTATAATGAGCAGATAGGGAAATGTGTCACTAAATTAGTTATTACTTATTTATTTTCATTTATATGTAGTCCTGTTTCATTAACTGATGTAAATATGAAGAACGGTAACGGTTATAATAGAAGTTATTTGAAGTTTAATGACTATTCTAAATTGAATTTGGGTCAAAGCCGCTATTATGAATGTCTGGTGAAACTCAACGTCTAGCTCATTATTAGCACCTTTGATCTAAATTCGCGATGTCTAAGACGCTAAAGGCTGTAATAGATACAGTGCGCACTAGATAAAATAGACACACTCCCGTACTACACTGTTAAAGTACTAAGACATTGAGGATGCATTTATAATCTTATCCGAAATTATTTTGCCATAAAAATGTTGTAAGGCACATCAACTAATGGATTTCTGGATCACGTGGATGTCATCTATGAATTAACAGCAACAATTGAGTTCCAACTGCTGCTTTGGCAACCCAATTGGCCCCGGTTACTTACTGGCTTGCTTCTTCTTCTTCTTTTACGACCGGCCGCCTGTCTCACGTGAACCTTTTTTGGAATAAACACCCAGATCCAGATCCGACATAATGTTGATCATGAAAATACTTGGCACGTGTGGGAATCGAACACACGACCTCCAGTGCCGGCGCCAACAGCTTAGCACGCGATGCAGCTGATGGTATGTGATTACTGCCGCCCATGCACATCACAGTTATTGCGGGTGCGCTGCCAACGTCACGCGATGCAGCTGATGGTATGTGATTACTGCCGCCCATGCACATCACAGTTATTGCGGGTGCGCTGCCAACGTTTATATTTTATTACTGCGGTAGGGCCCCCGCAACAGTATCTGCTGTTGCACAAATGGGCAGGCTTGTACACCGGCCTCATAGAATACCGGCGTGAAGTGCAAGTATTAAACTTTTGCATTTTGTTTAGTAAATAGTAAAAATCATTTGTTTCTCATCTAAGGAGCCGCTTAATAACGCTTAGACATATAATGCGCCTAAGATTGGGGACAGGAAACATAATAGTTTCCTGTCTAACATTCGTTACAAGTGCGTGATCTTTAATAAACCGGTAGATCCACTCACCGTTCTCTTCTATACGAGTTATCCTGGCCTTTGGTCGTCCCGACGTACTTAAGGTTACGCTATGATCCTTAGCATCAATGAAATCGTATAAACAAACGAAATTATAAATAAAATAAATGTTGCAGGACACATTTTTTCACAATGCTCTGTAGTAAAAACTAAGCAACGCTTGCACTTTAAGTACCAGATAACTTATAAGCATCCTTAAACATAATTCTGTAAATAAATACATGTCGATATATAAACACCCAGACGCTAGAAAAATACTACGCTGAACACGCAATATTTTATTGGTAGGAAATGTGTATGGAACTCACATCCTCTGACATCCACCACGCCAACAGAATAAATAATATTGCAAGTATATAATGATTTTACGTACATTTACTTTTACGTTTACCTAAATCCTCCACATTGTTAAATGAAACTTCATTTATCAATTATATCGTATATTTCTAACTGAACGAATTTAAAAACTCTAAATTTTTTTATTCAATAACTGGCCGAAATTTCGACTACTATCTCTCTTGACAGTAACATCACTAGTTACGTTAGTTTTAAACGGTAAAAGGCTATTCATTTTTGAAGCGACTTACGTTAAATTTGCATGGGTAAACTGTCGCTGACTAATTGGGGGAACACAGTTTGCAAGTATTTTCGCATTTGGTATGTATGAATATTTTGGAGCATTCGTGATCCGAGACATTTAGAAGTATGTTGAGACTTTCGTGCCGTGAGAATACCAGGTTACCTCTGCTAAGAGCGTCTGATACGGTCACCGACACTGGTTCGAATGCTAGATTTTTCTACAATTTATCTATCATAATTTAGTTTCATTTTTCAACGTTAGTAACAAAATTACATTGAATGTTGATAAAATACTTTGCTATTGAAATAAGCTACTAGTTTCATAGTACAATAAAGAGTAACTTTTGATTTTAATCATGGTAAATTATTAATTTTAGAAATTAGGCTGCTACCAGCTGTACACGTGCTACCACCTACGCCAGGGAAACTCCTCGGTTAGTTTACATAAGCATTTTTTTCTCACCAACTACGTATAAATACGTAAGTATTTATCCCAAGTATTAAACACTTAGATATGCCGTAAAGGGTTAGGAGTGAAATTAATTGATTTTACCACAGAGTTGTGGCTTGGCGTTGTAATGTGGTCTGGTTTAGATTTATTCATGCCCCTATTGCTAAAGGAACATTAAGCTGTTTTTTTTCGCTCCTTGACTTGAGCAATTAATCTCATTTCATGTATAAGTTATTCTGTTTGTCTGTATAAGTATTGTTTAAATACTTCCGTTGGAGTATAAATATAGTTGAAGTAATTTGCTTTATTTGATTTTTACATTATTATATTAAATATTATTTTAGATAAGTGCAGAATGAAATATTTAATTATTTAAATGTTTACAAAAAAATATAGTCAATATTCATTCATAGAATTCTCTCTATAGGATTACAGTTATTACATTTTTAAAATAAAAAAGTAATTTTTAAAAGTAAATTAAATAATTCATTATTGTTGCCCATCTCTTAATCGCTATACTAGAAACATAGACGGTTTGATAACATTATTAAAAAAGATAAAAAAAATTTTTTATTGATAAGTTTATATTGAAATTCTGGTATTAGAGAATTGATAATGTATTAAAAATAGCCTTGTTTTTCTTTTCCTCTAGAAACAAGATTATATCACGATACATAGAACATGAGCCTACACTGCGGGTTACTTATGACGTAACGATCAATTACTAGTTACTGGGTATGCTAGCGTTTTTAATTTATAAGAGACAGGCCTTACCTAACATCGGTCTAGTCTTCCATTGTTGTCGTTGTATAATAGTAGAAAGGGTTTCCATTGCTTTGTTATGGACAGCAATTATCCTGGTAAACGATTAATTTCATCCGTATTAGGTACTTTCCAAGTTTTTTTTATTTCGTAATATTGAATTACGATATAACTGATTTCATTCATGACGCTTTCACTTGCTTGTTCTGAAATTACACATTGTTGTTTAAATTAAATTATTAATGGTTGATTAAGCTAGCGTATTAAAATTTTGACTATTATATTCAGTGGTTATCAGAAATTTTGGTCAAGTCTTAAAGACGCACTTAGTACAATTGATGGCGTATTACTACATTTAACGGAGCGTCGATCACTAATCGGTTGTGAGTTCTAAAATGAATACTATGCAAATTTAATACCTATTTGAATTAGGAAATCCAAGCCAATCTCTTTTTTTTCAGTTTCTAAATTTATGTTCTTTCGAGACCTTGTTCAATATTGTATTAATTTAAAATCTTATGCAGAGTTTAAAAATAAAAGTATTGCGTTACTTTAAATTTAACGTTAAAACTACAATTTATACTTTTGTCAAGATTATAAAATATTCAGTTCATATACGTTTACGGTTCTTTAACATTATCATATTATTATTTTTTAACCAAAGTCTATAACAGTTCCTTAACTAATCTTTATTATGTTAAGTGTTTGGTTGAAATTGATCTTCAAAAGTAAAATTTTCACATTTAAAATTATGTTATTACTAGCTTTTCGCCTGCGGATTCGCTCGTGTTTAAGCCCTTAAATAAATATCTTTCAACCCTTTACAACACAACTTTTTTCTAATTAAAAATAGCCTATGTCCTCCCTCAGGCTCTAGACTATCTGTGTACCAAATTTCATTTAAATCGGTACAGTACTTTTTGAGTGAAAGCGAGACAGACAGACAGAGACACTTTGGCATTTATAATATTAGTATGGATATCACAATGCAATATACGAGAAATATCGCCATGTACAATTATAAAATTTGCATAACGGCAATAAACTCAGAATTTTATTATCCAAATATTTGAAACCTGCATATGGGCAAAAATTGGAAATTTAATAGTAGTCTTCAAATAAGGATTGACCCCACTGGTCAATGACGCTCCTTCACTGTGTACAGCTAAACTGACTTTATAATCATGTGGACGAGTATGGAGGCACAATCTAAATCTACCATAATATTAATAATTGTAATGTTAAACTTGTAACCAGTAAGTTCTTGTCATTTTACTAAAACAAGAGGGATGTATGATAGATAATAGATATACTAGATAACAGGATCGCGTGGGGTATAAAACATTTATTGAAACTATAAAATATATTCATAAAAATTCGAAGAATAAATTAAACCAATTCAAAAAGGAATTAGTATTAAGGAAAGCCTCACAAATTTTCAGTCGAAAAATATATTAATTGTATTTTTAGATTCCCCTTACCTCAAAACCGTGGTATAGATACCTTGCTTTCAGCAAAAACAGTAGAGCTATTTCCATTTTTATCATTTTGACCCGTATATGTGTTTTGTAAAAACCGGGCTAACATGTTTGTGCTGTGTGTTGCGTTTGATATTTCTACATAAGTGACTGTGATTTATCTAGAACAGTTCACGTTGCTAAGTTTATAAGTAATTTCAGTAATTCGCTTGTCAAACTACATTTTAGTATCTATAACGACTGGACGTGAATTTCCGAAAGGGGTAATAAACTCTGGATTCGATTGCGCTATATTTCTCAATATTCACACATATATCTAATATACGTCTCACGGTGTTTGTAATTGAACTCCTCCGAAACGGCTCGACCGATTTTCGTGAAATTTTGTATGCGTATCGGCCAGGGTAGAGAATCGGACAACATTATTACACATAACTATTTTTCATCCCCCTAAATGTTTAGGGTGGTCCACCCGAAACATTTTTTTCTACCCTACAAATATTTTATATGGCAAAACAATGTTTGCCGGGTCAGCTAGTAAACTTATAAAAAAGGATTTTTACATAACGATTCAACGCGTTCTTCATTGTACAATTTAACAAATGCTAATTTGAATCAAATCAAAGCAAAATAATTAATGTGGTACATTTAATAAAAAGAAAAAAGCGGATTTTGTTTGAATGACATGCCTTTAAATTGTACCTATAATCGAGCATTTTCATGGATTAATTTAGTTTCGTAACGTAAAGCAAGCAATTATCATTTATATACTATAAATTTAGACACTGTACAGAAAATGTGTTCCTTAAAAAGCTGTTCCGAATCTGAGTGTGCTCCGTGTAAGTCAATTTTAGGTTTGTGTAATTTTTCGTGAAACAAGAATGATTTTCCTAGTTTCTTTAATTCTAGCATTATTCCCTGCTGTAAGGAGACATTAGCAGTATGATAATATATCCAAGCCCTGAAAGTGGCCATTTATTAGTCGTATTAATATAAGTAAAATATAAATAACTAGCGACCCGCCCCGGCTTCGCACGGGTGCAATGTATTATCCTTCCTTTTGAATCGTTCTATCTAGTAATTGTTGCGTACGTAATTTGTTACGTACTTTTAAAGATATAAGCATAAATATGGACAGACAGGCAGCGGGACTATTTTGTTTTATACTATGTAGTGATTTACTGCTATATTTTACTGCTATATTTGCACAAAAATGTATACTAAAAAAATGTGAATTATGAACACATTATGTAGTCGTTAGCCAGTCGTTATTTCATTAAAAATCACTGTTTTGCCTGACATACGATTGAGATGGTCTTTAATACTTGAAAGAACTATTTAGCAGTATTGTCATGAATCAGAAATTAATGTAACTTTTGCAATATAATGATGCTGTCAGCACTCGCCTGTAAATCACCATAAATTTTTCTATTTCCTAAATTTATCATTTATAATTGTACTAAGATTATTTTGTTGCTACGAGATCTAATTTAAAATCGTAGCGTAGTAAGTTCAGTAGTTAGCAATGGAGGGGCCCTATGTTTATAAGCGTAGGGCTAGAGGTTTCGGCGGCGATTGCTACAAGTTGCGCGTGTGATACTGTGCTTATCGACCAAGAGATATGTGGGTGAGTTATTCTGATCTGAAACGGGAAAAAGAAGAAATGAGAATTTCATTACTATCTGATTTTATCAAATCAATTTTAATTTGTCAATATTAATTACCAAAAATATTTCAGTGTATCAATTGTCATGTGATAATGTATCCGGTATAATAAAATATGTGTAAAAGTTCCTTAATTGTAGAATTTATAAATATGTAATAATAACATGTCTGTATTCATTATTCATTTGTCATCTAAGTTAACTTAATGCTATACAAGCACTTAGTAGTTTTATAAAACAATTTAAACGTCTTAAACTCTTTTTTTAAACATATATTAAAACACGATAAACACAGGAAATGGTTATTCTACATTGATGTACCTATATTTAGGTAAAAAAAAGATATATTTAGTGAATTTCGGGATTTGCCATTATTTGCAATTGCAATATAAATAAGCTTAGCGAAACGTGAATAGCATTAGCCTCTTCTTTCTATCACATTAGGATCCAAGAACGCAAGATTCGATTATTTGATTTCTTTATTTTTTTAAATCGTATCCGCCACAGCCTGTGTTATTGTGCTACGGTCGCAGAGATGACTATCCAAATGATTTCGGTCTATATACCGCCGCCATATCGGTTAAGCCAGATACTAGTTCTCTTACACGCCTTTTGGGCTCCATTTCATTTCGCCATTATCGAGGCAATGTCCCGATATCGGCACTTGGAATCGTTGTTACCAAAGTATTTTTATAACTTCTATTACTTTAAAAGCAAGTGAAAATTATTATTAATGTATAGCATGGTCATGTATGAACTACATCACCATGCTATATAATAATCTTTTAGATTGAGTTAACCTGACTAGAACTTGTGTTTTGACTAACAGTTTCAAATCACAACATCAAACAATCATTCAGTGTGCGTCGATGAATTTTCCGTGTTCCGCATTTTTGTATTTGAAAACTCATGTTTCATATTCCTATCTTTTGTGCGACCTTAAGTTTGTGATGCGGTCTACGCTAATCAACTTAATAGACCTGTGAGTTAAATTTACTATTTTTTTAATATACCATTTTAATACAGTTTCTAGTGGTTCTGGCTTGTGTGAGCGGTGCGCTGACTGCCCCGTTGGAGTATGGTTCGGTCTACTCTCATGCACCTATAGCTATTCAGGCAGTGCACGCGCCAGTCGCTATTGCCGAGCCTGTGGTTGGTATTTTACTATCTTTTACGAGCAAACTCCTCACATAAAATTTGATTCTAGTTTAAGCAGACTGATGGTTTAAGTGATCATTTAGCCAACTTTATTTGGGCGTCGTGTGTTCGAACTTTTCACCGACCAAACAGTTTTATGGCGTACGGATTAAAGTTCCGATGCTAGGATTATTTTTGCCCGTGAAACAGGGATAAAAAATCTTTTTAAGGATTGATTTTCTGACTAAGCTTAGTCTAGTTCCGGTGTGACAACTTTTAAATTACTATTACTAGCATCCTTTGAATAGAATTTTTTTTACCTCGCTTATATATCTCGTCTAGGATAACAAACTAGTTTCATATTTGCTGTTGCAATAGATAAATAATTATTAATATAGCTAGATTTTTGTGATATAAAAACTTTAACGTTTTAATACTTGTGAAGCGATCCTATTAAAGGCTGTTGATACTAAGATGTCTAAATGCTGACCGTTAGAAACCATGATAGTTAAAAAAGCTTTGTTGAATTAATTAATTTTGCCTACTCGAAAGTGTTCTTATATTTTCGCAGTCATATCCCAGATACGCCTTCGCCTATGGTGTCAAAGATCCGCACACTGGTGACGTCAAGTCTCAACAGGAGGAGAGGGATGGCGATGTTGTGAGGGGTTAGTTAACTTTTGAATAAAATTGTATAGAGTTAGCATTATGTTTTTGGGAATATTGCTAATATTATTTGTAACATTCATGGTACTTTCGCGAATCAATCACGAGTACCCACGGTTTGGAAAATCATATACCGTCGAAATGTTTATTTGCTATTTCTAAAATATGCAGGTTTCCTTAGTATGTTTTCTGTCACCACAGAGCACATAATAATCAGCGCTTAAAATTACTATTAACGATTCCGGTGGTGTCGGGATTTTAACTAAGGTTGCTCGAGTATTCTAAATTGAAAGTGAGTGGCCGGACACTGAGCTATCGCGGCAAAACTGTATAAGTACCTGCACAGCACACAATTCTATGCTCATATTTATATACATAAACACAGGAAACGTCAATCCTTTCCTAACAATAACTATTAAAAAGACAGATTAAAAAAATCAAATATGTTGAGATGAAAAAAAAAATAGTTTAAAATAAATGTCATGCTTGTTTTTAAAAATAATTATAAAAATTTTTCTGAAGAACTAAGACCAAATGATTCGGTTTCGTTCTCTCATATCATATAGAGGAAAGTTTTCAGTTTCAAATTTGTTTAATTTTAAATAAGTAACTTTATTTAAAAAAACAATATATTTAAACTTGCAAATATTAAAGCTATCGATTTAATTTTTTTTGATTTTTTCTTGGATTGTAATTTTGTAGCGTAAAACCCATTTATGTAAAAGCAGTCAAAATGCCTGTGCCAGATATTTCCTTTTATAAGCCTTTTAACATCTATTACATGTAAGATTTATTTATCTCCACAGGTAGCTACTCCTTAGTTGAACCCGATGGTACAACGCGTACTGTTAACTACTCCGCAGATGATCACAACGGCTTCAATGCCGTTGTGCAGAGGACTGGACACGCTGTACATCCGGTAAGAATATTTCACAAGACACATCTTGAACTTCTAGAGAATTCATTGATACAGGAATATTTTAACTGCAGTGTGATAAATTACAAGTCTGAATAAATAATATTCATGTAACATACACAAATCCACAAGTTCACTGATGATCGAGGATCTCTTCTTTTTTGGAGTCTTGGACCCTAGAGATACATCAGGAAAATACTTAAAATCAAATAGAAAATATACAGCGTGTGAGATATTTGAAGTCGATTTTGCTTTTTTGTTACCTAAACTGTTTTACTTGTATTGTAACGGAAACCACGACTGTGATGGCTGGCGTTCCACAAGGCTCCTGCCTCTCACCCTTACTTTTTACGCTCTACACGAGCGATACACCAAAAGACCCCCACGTCAATCTCGCGCTTTTCACGGATGACACGGCGCTCTTTTATTCAGACCGCAACCTTAGTCAACTAACCACTCGACTCCAAAGCGCCGGCAACCGCCTCGGCGATTGGTTCCGCAAATGGAGCATTGAAGTAAATCCCGAAAAGAGTGTGGCGATTCACTTCACACGAAGTATTTACCCGTCACATCTTTATAAAGGTCGTCGCCAATGCAGAAAACTAGGGCAAATATGTCTTTATGGCCAACCGCTCCGCTGGGAGAAAAAGGTAAAATATAGGTATAATTTAGGAGTCACTTTCGACTCGCGTATGTCATTCACAGCGCATATTAATAACTTCCGTATTAGAGCCGCGTTCGTCTCCGGCCGGCTAAGCACTTTAACTAACCAGTCAAGTAAAATGTCCTTAAGACACAAATTACTTTTATACAAAGCTTGCGTACGGCCAATCATGTCCTACGCATGCATGATTTTCGCCCACACGCACCCTACTCGCTTTCACAAGTTGCAAGTAGTGCAAAATAAGTTCATCCGCCGCGCAACCGGTGCGCAGTGGTATCAACGCACCGTCGACCTGCACAGTGATTGCAGACTCCCGATGATTCGCGAATTTTTCATAGACCTGACCAAACGGTTCTTCGATAGAGCCGAACATCATCCCAACCCTCTGGTGGTAAGCGCAGCAAATTACCAACCCGATCCAAACGCGAGCGTCAACAAGCGTCGCCCGCGAAACGTCCTCATCGACCCGGTCGAGGAAGGGGACTTAGGTACGTCGGACCCACCGTCGGGGGTCCCGCCGGATAACACTACACACACAGTTAGTGTAGCAACAAACACATTAGTTCGCCCTCGCCTCAGAGCACGGCGAGACCAACACAACGCGTACACAAGGTACACCCACGTTCCAGGGCGGTTCTCACCGCCCCCAGCCACCGATTAGCTAAAAACACGGCCATCTCAGGCCATCGACCACATCAGTCGGGGTCTCGGTCCGCACCGCTACTTCGATGGCCCTTAGATGACATGCCGTAGTTAAACGCACGCATGAGCACATGCGCGGCCCTACCCACAGCGGAGGGCCCAAACTCGTGGGTTCTGGCTAGCCCACCGGTTCTGCGTCAGATGAAGCTTTAATAGTCTCTGGACTGAAAGCACAAACATCAGTTAATACAAGACAAGACGACTGTGATGTGTCGTATAGTTGGGCTGTCTGCCTACTTTGCCCCGATTTTAAACTTCGAAAAGTGATTAGAGGAATTTAGTTCAAATATAAATTGCTTATAATTGTAATAATATCTTCGTTAAATTTTTTTCACCATAGTTTTATTGAAATTATGATGCAAATGTTACAATGGCACAACACTTTTCGCGCCATAACAAATTTCGTTAAGTTGACATCACCCGGTAGCAAACGTAAAGGCATTCGTCATCATTTTATCTTGACTTGGTAAAATGCACACAAATTTAAGGGTGAAAGTGGGTTAAATGCAGCTGGAGCGTGGCAAGAGAATGTAATATGAGAAAGAGCAATAAAAATATTAAAAATAAAATAATAATCATGTCTACATATTTTAATAATAATCATGTCGTTTAAAATCTTATGATCAATAATCCAATGACTCCCACCCAATCCAAGGAAATTTAATCTCAGAAAGTTTACTAGAATAACATTTGTGACAAGTTGATTTTGTATCATAATATAATTCTCAGCTATCCCTTATCAGATAAAGGTAAAGTACATTTTTTATTATCATTCGAATATTTTCATAATCGAATGACATGATGTTTTGATGTTGAATGTAGTGATGTTTCTAATCCTATTTCAAATAATAATATTTTAAACCACCTTTATTCTTTTTTTTGTTTCCGGGCGACTTGTTAGGGACTTAATATTATACAAACTTGATTTCTTGTCTATTGCGTTTCGCAGCCGCGGTGGCGCAAGACATAGTGCGTAGGCTTATAAGGAAACAAACAACTCTTGTCTCTTGGTAAACTTTGTGATCGAATTTTCTTGAGCAAATTTGTCCAGTACGGACATGGCATAAGTATAAATGCATAATTGTGAAAAATAAATTATAAACTCCACTACTAATTGGAAATTGAATATGAGATGTATACATTATAAACTATGCGATTAAATTTTTCGAGGAAACATCCGTTGCGAATAATACTAATTGTCGAATAAGCACATTCTGCAAATCAGATAAATACTTTTCCTTTAACAAATTATAACCATGCATGTAATAAATTAAGAATCAGTTTGGTAGTACCAGGGAAACCTCATATATACAAACAAACAAGTCTTACCTAAATAATGTTTGTGTAGACGAAAGCCCAGTTAAGCTCATTGCCTAATAAATGAGGTATTTGATTTTCACATTAGGATAGTGCAAGATTTATATTTCGGATTCGTCATAAGCGATAGCGTTGTTAAATTATCGTTAAAGAATTTGATGGAAACACTGATTATTATAAATCGTCGTCATTTTTAAATAAAAAGCCTAGCTCTGTATTTATGTGTGAGTAATTTTAATAAAATGTTTTTTGTTAATTCAATAAATATCAATAAAAAACCAAATAGATGTCTATCGTCACATTATGTAACGATATTATAATAATGCAATAGAAATAATGATACACATATATTTATGTGTTTGTTGTACATCCTATAGCATTAGTTTTGATAACAACAGTAAAGGCACGTTTTGCTTCAAGATATAAACGAAATCTTAATCACGGTGTTAGCAAAGGCCTCTCAACTCGGCGAGTGGCTCTACTTTAACAGGCAAAACCAGATGTCGCTGCGATCGAGGAAACGACGACATAACGTACCTTTTTTAAATCCAAAATTATAAAAATGTCAACCTATAAGCACACAACAACAAATGTCACATGGCTATATGTACATTATTGAGCAGGCTCAACACGGTCATTGTTCACAGGCTGCTCGTTCTGAGGGTAGATAAATACATAATTTTTTGTATAATTTAAAAATGACTTTTTAAGCATAACTTCAATATGAAGGAAATTACAAGGCAAACTTATAGAAAATCATTAAATATTACAATAAAATAGTAAATATAACAGGATGTGTATGATCCAAGATTTATTTTCAACTAAAGCAAGAGTGATTAAAATGGTGACTTTAAGCATAAAATAGGCACGTTTTACCTTTACCGTTTGAATAATCTGCTTGTTTTTATTCCAGCAAGTGGCACCTGTGGCCCATTACGCCGCCGCTCCAGCCATCGCAATTTCTCCTTATTCGCTGCACTAAGCTGTATTGCGTCTGATATAATACCTTCCTTACGCGTTGCTTTTTTATGTCTCTGTCAACGGACGATTAAATGGGGACGCTTACTACGTTTTCTTTTGATGTACAATTTTTATTTTATTTCTGTAGATTAAAAGATTTTATAAGATTAAGGAATACACGCGAATTCGTTAGTGTCGTTGTCCAAAATGTTGAGCCCCTAAGTTATTGCTGAAATTGATATAAAGATAAGTAAAGATGTAATTTTAAAGGAACAATACGTAGAGTGTATGTTTTTCTTTATATTATATAACATGTGTTCTGGTTGGCATTTCAGGACCACATGTTTTTGACATGCTTAAACTATTAGCTGTATAATAAATAGATTGGGAGGGGTAGCATTTTAAATAAAATATAGCATCTGAAGTACAATTTGATATTCCGTATTATACATACTTCTTTTGTCAAAGGGCTAGATTGTAAGATATTATAAATTTGATTTAACATCCCAGTTGAATGTTGAATAAATTAGAGTTTACTACTATATGTATTCCTTTTATTTAAAAAATCCATATTTTTAACAGTAGACTTATAAGGCACATATAATGTCATATTTAATACTAATTTAAATTTCCATTGTATTATTTGTTAAAATAATTGATCGATAGTCAAAACTGTTTTGTTACAAGTCAAGAAAAATCTCCTTAATTTAATGTTTTGACAAATTCCACATAAACATGATGATATATAATAAAGTTTAGACAGAATACTTAAAAGGCCATACAAAAAGGAACCGCATACGGCGATGGAGTACGTTGCTCTTTCATTTATAATCTCGGATTAATTTATAAGCTGTTGGCATTTATTTGCCATTAATTCCATATGCGAAACTAGAAACAAGTCCGTGCTAATAAGCCATTAACGAGGTTGAATCATTTTCTGCTTACATGGTGCGGTTGACTTTATCTCCGTCATCAGACGATCGTGTCGTATGTAGAAGCAGAGAATTGCTTGATTGTTTACTTCGTCACTATGTCAGTTTTGTCTTATCGTATTGAGTAACTACCTCATCCGTTTCTAATCTGGACGAATTTTGTGAAAGAAGAAAAGGTGCTTATTGACTGATGGATTGATCTAAATCGTATAATGTATACAAACCACATAGATAGAAACTTTTATTATAAAGAAGGTGAATTGAATATTTTTCCCCTAAGGGTTTAAATAGGGACAATATTGATTTTATATGGAAATCCAGCCGTAAAAAAATTTAAAAGATATATTTTAAACGATATGTATATCTGTGTAGTGGGAAATGCATAGATGGAAATTAAATTGAGATGACCTGAGGCATTTTTTATCGTTTTGTTGAATGATCATTTCAGTACTAATAATAAATACTTGTGATGTTAATTCTAGGATTTAAACAAAGTTCTAGTATAAGTTTGAAGTCCGTCAAAAGATTGATACTGTATGACTTCTGATTATTTTGTGTCGCAAATTTGTTCCTTTAGTGTAAATATAGTTATAATGTTTACCCTATTAAATGTTTAGCAATAATTTTCAAGAATAGTCACAAAAAAGGATACTTTGTAATAAGACGTTAAAATGATTTGTAATAAATACATTTGAAAGATAATTCGAGCTTTTACGTAAAGGAAGATATTTATTTTCTTAAATCGAGATTTAAAAGCATGTAAAGTTTTGGCCGTGGTATCAAATTTCGCACTTCCCGTTTAAGTAATTGTTCAATTTAACACATAATTTAACTGTTTACGACCCGAGTATATATGGTATCGGGATTGTGATCATAACTTAATAGGTACCCACGTTTTTAAGTTTAAAAATTTAAGTGTAAAAACAAATACCAGGCGTATAACATGTATATAAAATACTAGCGACCCGCCCCAGCTTCGCACGGGTGCAGTGTATCATACATATTAACCTTCCTCTTGAATCACTCTATCTAGTAAAAAAAACCATCAAGATCCGTTGCGTAATTTTAAAAATCTAAACATACATAGAGACAGACAGACAGTGGGACGACCTTATTTTATAGTATGTAATGATTACAGATTTATTGTTTTTTGTCACTGATTAGGTTAACACATAATTGCAAGTGCCAATATATGCTTGTTAACATGGCGTGTATTATTCCATTAATTGAAAAATAACATTAACAAACTAAAGAAAAGCGTATTCGACTAATCAGATTAGTGTTAATATCCGGCCGCCCTAAAAACCGGTCTCGGAAAGTTTTTATTTTTAGCTATTCCGTTATATACACATTATGACGTCTCACCTATTTAAAAATTATGCTGTCCATATAGTCGGTGGTGGGCGGTAGTGTAGGTACGGACGTCGTTAAAGATGTCAAGAGATGCCAAATTAGTGTTTACGACATCACGCCCCTAAATGAAAATCGAGCTTTTATTGCTTCAACGCTATTAAAAACAACAATCGTGAAAATGAATATAACTGTAATTTCGTGTTTTTACTTTTGTTTCGTACTGCATAAATTGTAATGAACTCGTTATAAATAATTATTTAGTATCATCCATTCGCGGTCGTGCATTTTCTCAATTTACAAATTAGATTACTTAATCATTTTAAATTATCCTAAAGTAATAAAAGAAAAACCCGAGCAACCTGCGTTCAGTGGAGGAAAATATTGTGAGATATAATTTCGAAATTATTATAAGAAAATATTTTCAAGTATATGAAGTCTGCCATTTTTTTACATATTTTCATTAACAGTGGAGTCGCGTGGTGGACTACAGCCTAATTCCTCAGAGGGGTTTTGTTTTTTACAGATAAGGAGGAGGCTTACTTTTTGATAAAATATAGGATTAAAGTGACGTAATAAATTAAATGTCATATAAAATTGTGATATTTTGTCATACAATTACACTTAATTCATCAGATCAAAAGCTAAATTAGTAGTATAATAAAATAAAAGCTAAGTAATAAAAGTAAGTAATTCCTTACTTCCACATACGACTAGTAATAGCAAACAAAAGCTTGTTTCGTTCTGGAGTCGAACCGACAACTCTCATGTCCTCCGACGGTACACACATTTTGCATTAGTGGGTACGACTGCATTTAATGGTCTGTGAAAGTTCTTGTATTACCCCTAAGGCGTTCAAACAAGTGCAAATCTAAGTAATAGTGTTGGGAGTCGTAGTAACAGTCTTATCTAATGTTAAGTTTATAAAACTATATCAATCACCATATAAGTAATAACTTTAGCAGGCGATGACTAATAGAAAATTTAATTTCAGATTTATAAAAAATATTAGGGAATTTATAAGTAACAAAACAAACTCGTTTAATTTGTTTAATGAGCGAATGTTATCCTTGTTAGTTTCTTTTAAAGTTTGAGTAAAATTATAAATGCGATTTCTGTTTCAAGCCAAATTGAATTTACGTGTTCTCTAGCCGTCGGTAAGAGACCGACAATGGCTCTCGTGGCTTCGTCACTCCTTATCCTGTTGGTATGACATCACCTTTCAGCGGATATGGGCGAAATTGCCTTAACCCACAAAGTTTACGCGCCTCGTACACTGTTGTATTTTTTATTTGCGAACTAAGAACCATTAAAAGACGACGCCCATGGGGGATACCACGCATGCGGGTGCCGCTCGCTTGGCCGTAAACACAGTTTCGTCGTCAAACACATGTGATCTTCACAGAAAACAGTAATATCGGACCCTTGAAGATTAAATCATGGCCATACATTTAAAGGTAAGATTATTTGCGCAAGTTTTTGATTTATGTAAGTGCGACAATGATTTATTTTAAAAGACATCGCCAATTCAATCAATTATCTCGTTCGAAGTGCAGTTTCACTTACATTAATTATTTTGTAGAGTATAAATGTTCGTATCTATTTGACGAGTTCGAAAGATAATAAATAAGTAACTATATATATTGCGAGCTTAATTCTTAGTATCAGTTTTGATTTACGATGCAGAGGTTCTTAGTTAAGCAAGCACGTCACACGTACGGGATTACTTGCACGTAAGACTAATTCCGTTCATTTCTCAAAGCGACACTAATAAATAAAAAAAAAAATACTTGTAATTGATATAATGTTCGGTTTATTTTGTAAATCGTCGTTCATTTTCAATAAATAAAAAAATAGTTACAAAGTTATTAATTTAAAAATGTTGTTGGTCATTTCGAAAGTACTGTTACAACAGTTATATAAAACCAAAGAAATATTTTAGGCCATTTGAAATTATATTTTCAGTATCGCATTTAAGTAAATTTTTCAGTTTTTTTCGTTGTAAGCGAACTTAATTAAACGGTTTTATTTAGCTCAACCCGTACGGAATTTATTTGTTTATTTATTTGGGACAAAATTAGAAATTGAAATTTAAGCACCTTCCCGTTGTCAGATTGATCTGAAATTTGGTACACACATTTAATTTAGATGACAATACAATATTGTAGTTTTCAGTGCACATTAAATAAAACCGTTTAACTTAAAAGTTTTTAAACGGTTTTATTATAGAGTAATTTTCTATGTGAGAAGTTGACTCGCGGGTGGGTTCGCTCGTAATGTTAAGTTATTGATGGTACCATTTTGGAGATCTGATAAATCCGTGGAGTTGCAGATGCGTTGCCAACCTTTAATAAAGCCCGTGATTATCCCGCTCGGCAAATTAAATGCAAACGTTCAAATAAACTGTGGTAGAGTCACCAAACTGCTACTGCTGTTGCACTAATGGGCGGGCTTGTCCGGATAAGTACCACGACCACACAGAAAACCGGTGTGAACCGGTTTGCCCCCACTCATATAAAAAAAATGTTCCTAGTTGACGCCGTCTTCTGTGAGGTCGTGGTGCATCCGCAAACTAGCTTGTCCATTCATGCGACAACAGAAGCCGCATCATCACCCTAGCTTACTAATAAACTTATCAATATCCTTTATAAATGTAGTAGTCAAAATAATAATATTTTATTTTATTGCAAGAAAACGATATGTCAAATTTTTCTTTTGATACGTATAAATGTAATGATAATATTTTTTAATTCAGATTGTGATCATATTTTCCGCGTGGTTTTTGAACGAGGAAGTTCGTTCAGCGTCGAGATATCGACGCCTTAGTTTGGCGGAACCGTCGCCTAACTACTATTTTGATCACGTCCAGGGTAAGGCAATAAGGAATAATTTTCTCTTTAGGCAACCGATTAGATTAGATTTAAATCTTAAAAATAAAATTACTTTATCTTCTGTACACTATTTTTACAATAGTGAATTGAAGATCTTACACTATAGGCACTATACTCGTACCATAAGTCGTTTGCGAGCTTTTATAATTTTTTAAATTACCATACACACACATATCTAAGTAGTGTCTAATTCAAAGACATCATCATCATTTTAGCCTGTTTGAGTCGACCGCTGAACATAGGCCACGAAGTACGATCCTGATTCAAAGTATTTCTAATAAATTATTTAAACTAAACCGGATTATGTTGTAAAAAACTTTTGATCGAACAAGTTGATGAATAATTTCAATAAGAGTGTAAAACAATATTTTATGTACATAATTATTTATAGGTTATCCAGGAACTTACACTTTCGGTTACGACGTGACCGATCCTGGTACGGGTAATGTACAATACCGCAAGGAGGAGCGCTTTCCTAATGGTACCGTGATGGGCACTTATGGATATCTCGACCCATTTGGACGAATACGTCGCTACAAATATGTCGCCAACGAGGATGGATATAGGTAATTGGTGTCAGCTTTATATTGACAAAACAACTAAAAATAGCGGTAGGTATTTCTTCTACGTCCTATTAACATGCAGTAATATACATGTACACTAGCGGACCCGATAGACGTTGTCCTGTAAACACGGCTGAAATTCGAAAACAACTTATAAATAAAAAAATAAAAAAATGTAGTGGACCGAATTGTGAATCTAACCATTGAAGACACCTGAAGACACAAAATTTCAAAAAAATCGGTCTAGCAGTTTACGAGGAGTTCAGTGACATACATTCGTACAGAAGAATTATAATATATTTAAAGTAGATAATATAAGAAACTTTTATCTTACGGCCAATCACAACAAAATAAATTCGCCGTGCAAAAAACGCTTAGGCATCATTAATCTCTAGCAAAGCTATCAGGTGTGCGTATGGGACTCATTCAACGTATGATATCACTATATACCTTTTTTGGTAAAAAATACATGAACAAGTTTAAAAGTGTGACATCAATTAGAACTACTGACAGGAGTATGGTCTGTCGGTTAGCTCAGTCAGCGATATTAACATCTCACAGCTGATGCCATAGATAATATCCATACTAGGCTGTTCTAAAAGTTCTAATTACATGTACTTTAATTTTTTCATGTAAATTTAGGATTTGACACATCCTTTCTAGACGACAGCTCTTTACTTTATTTTTAATAAGCTTTTCAAATTCGGAATCAAAGACAGTAAACATTATAACATTATAACATGAAATAAATATAAAATTAAAATGGAAAACCGTCTGTTTCTGATCCTAACATTTCACGAAACTAGTAGCTAACAACTAGGCTTACATTAAAATTACTGTTTCTTACTTATTTTTGACTCTGAAATAAGGAAATTGATATCGAAAATTGCCTGCCAGTGTAATCAGAGAACAGCAACTAGGTCCGTTAAGAAGGAAAATAAAATTAAATTACAAAATTTGTACAAATTTACTAATACTATGTATAGCATGGCGTCAATAATAGTCGAGCGCCTGCTTAAACAGTATAGCAAATCTCCTAAAAATAGCAAAATAAGCTTCATGTATATTTTAATTTTAACAATTTTTAATAATTAATTAGAATACAAGGTATTAGGTCTTAACGTCTCTAGAAGCATTAGCTTAGTTATTTAAAATCGATGATAATTTTTCTTTCTAGGGTTTATAACGTACCCCAGACTGCCGAGATAGTCCAAATTTTCAACGGTCAGAAAGCCAGTACAGAATCCTCCGTTACTTGGACCCGGCCAGGAAAATCTAAAAAGAAGAAAACACAAGAAGAAAAACCGGTCTTTTTGAATGGGTTCAAAAACGATAATAAATATTTTAATCTAAAACCACCCAGTTACTATGCGATTGATTGATATTATTATATTTTGAAAGAAAGAAAAAAAGAGATTTTATTGTTTTATTTCGAAGGAACCTTTACTATTTAAAAAAGAAATCTAAAAAGTATACATTTATGATCAGTTTTTAATTTTGAAAGGAGATAATACAGCTGTCACTTTTTTCATACAATGGCGTGTATAATAATGTTATTAAGCGAACGATATCGGTTTTTATCCTTATTAGTTTTAATATTATGTTTTCTTTTAGCGGTACAATGTAAGTGTTGTATACTGTTTTTAAGTATTTTTTCATGGATTATTAGGCTCATAGAATTTTTTAACAGGCTATCCCACGAGTGTACCGAGCTTTTTAAGTAAAGCCGATTTAAAAGATGAGATTCGTTTAGCGAACGGTACAGTCATCGGAAATTATAACTACGTAGATAGAGAAGGAAATCCAGTACAAGTAAGGTATTATGCTGATGATTCAAGCTATGGGTGAGTATTGACAGTAACCGATTGTCATTACAAAATACTATAAACGACAGACCTTGAGATGAAAAGATAAAACTTAAAATAATGAAACGTATTGTTTAAAATCTGCAGATAAGTTTAGTGTTCTGCTATCAAATCAATAACATTATTGATATTCTTTTAGCGTTGAACTCAAGAGTATTAAACTCTTAGATCCAAATAATGAAAAAACTTTGGTAAACTCAGATAAACAAGCAAAATTTGAAACTTTTTGGGAACCATTGAATCCTGCTGCTGATTTCCTATCAGACTATCCGAACACTAACTATTCCTCTAATTCAAACAAAAGCAAATTCCTCCATTCTGACGATCTGAACAAGGAAAGCAATTACAAAGTTAATAATATGTCACCGGATTATGAGATCTATTTACAAAATGAACTCCAAGCACCAAAGTGTGGAAAAGACAAGGTGCGCATTTACATGGACAAAGGGAAAAGAAAAATTCGGGAGATATTAAATGATGTTGCTACTTTTAAGTACTTTGATCAATTTTGAATGGTTCATAACCAAATGGTTTTAGTTCGAGTTAATAAAATAATAAAAACAATTTTCAAAACTGTATTTTTATTTTAAAATATTAATATAAATATGAAGATGGCCATTATCGTCTTGCAGTTTTGCAATTGAATGATGTCTTATAATCAAACATTCCGGACTCTTACATACATTCATGGGATCTTGTATATTTTGTATATGTAAGCCTTCGCCAGTATAGCTGTAACTTAAATCGTATTCATGTGCGACTTTAATCTGGAAACAGAAATTTGATATAGAGAAAATGAACATATTGGGATGGGAGTCATATAAATATTTATTCCTATTTTAAGGTCCTTTTGATTTTGAAATTGGATTGTCGTACGCTGCCAAGTTGAATAAGCTAAATAAGCATAGTTTCAATACGCTTAAGTAACATTCCTGATAAACCGATTAAATTGATTAGCAAGTAATAAACAACGTTCCAAAAACTTGTAAAAACCAAAGTAGAAACTTGATCGAAAAAGAAAAAACCGAAGGTGTAAACGTCCAAGTGAATAGACGTATTTGAATAAAGTTTACGAACACTGAATTGAACGTTAAGGAAGTTAACAAGTACGATGACTGCAATGTGTAATTGGCATGCATATCGCGCGCCGCTATCGGAAGCGATTGATGCATCTGAATCGGTACGATGAGAAAACTGAATTCTGATTTGCGCACGCTCCAGTTATGCAATGTCGAATTCATTCGGCTGCATCAAGGTGGCGAATGGCTTTGTGTCGAGTCGTAATTTGACCGTAACTTGGAGTCTTTGCAACGTGCACCAAAGATCGCGCGCTTTTATTTTATTTGTATAAGTCATTTGTATTCTGTTTGATGCTGTATGTACCACATAACTTAAAATTCTTCATAGATTTTACTCTTTTTTGTCTTGCCTGATAAAATTACAATCTGCTTTTTTCTTCTTAATTTATTTAGTAATAAGTAAGCCTAACGATATTTTGTTCATACTTTTCGTTTAACTTTTATTAATTTTTTTGTTTTAATTTTTAAGCATGCTATGTTTGCCTCTTAATTAGATGTACATTAAGTTGTAACATTAATTCATGTTTCATGTAATATTGTTTTTAATGTAGCATCTACTGGCAGACCTAATAAATAAATAAATAAATTTGTTCCCTGTGATGGGTATATCAATAATGTGTTAGAGATATAATGATCTAATACATAAACGGGTATGATGCATGTAAATGACTACATCTCTCCACGACTTTTCGGTCTAGACGTGGAGTAAAAGATTATACTTGAAATAAGTATGGACCATATTACCAATCCACCAATTAAGACGCCATGTATATTTATTGTGTTACTTACTGTCTTATGTATAAACAAGTTTTAAATGCTTTAATATTTCTTTATTGCACTTTTACTTAAACATATTAATAAGAATGTTATTATTATTAACTTCATTAATTTTAATTAAAATTAATTTTACTTACGCCGTACAGATGTTTATTGTTGTTATTTAATGTGCAAATCCATATCACTATGTCCTTTTCCACATCTGATCGCATGAAAATATTACAGTTAGAAAATAATTCTGCATCCTGTAATTCATTACGATTTCAGTATTATAACATCGGATTGGAAAAAAACAATTTGTATAATTGAATTGACTCACATTGTTGTGATGACGTGTTCTCCTACTTCTGTTTTGGTAATGAACTTGTGAATCAGGATTATTTTCTGATACCCGTACTTCCCTATTTATTTTCTTTTGCTTGTTAAGTATTTTTGCTGCCATTAACAGGACAGGTGATTTTATCCTAAGTATATATTAGTACATATATATTATGGAACTATATATATATATATTTAGGACATAAATTGGATAATAAGAATTGAATATTATTTATATTTATATAATTTAAAATTTAATATTAATTATTCATATAATTTTATATTAACATAATTTAATATTATTTATATTCTAAGAGTCACTTACTCGATTGGATTAATAATTGCAATACATTGAGAACTCATTGATAAATTCCTGTGGTTTATAAAAGTCTTTAAGGACGCTTTCCTTTCCAATGACAATGCTGGTATCTTCGCATGGTCAAAAGCAAAATGCTTTAAAATGAATTCTAATACGACGGTTTTTTGGCAATGTAAAACTGGACAAAGGATAGGCCTAAAAAGTTGTTACTTTAAATATTTATCAACTATATTAAGTTTTGACAAACTTAAATGTTTTTAAGTACCTTGTGTACCTTCCCTCCGTTACATTATCAATGATATTATTTTTGTAAAAAGAGTTATTTAAATTAGATTCATTGTCCTGGTAATTCAAATTTTTGTACACAAGTGTTGTGTCTAAAAGAAAAGTAGGTACAGATCCCTGAAAAAACCAAGAGAACGGTATACCTTGTTGCCTATAAAATGCGAGGGATTTTAACAAAATTGTAAAAGAAAATAAAAAATAGTCAATTAGTTATAAAATTACGTGCATTAAAAAGATTGTTGGGTCCTTTTATCCCTGTATTTTCCATAGCACTTTTTTCTATTGTTACTTTTTCTGTGAATAGAGAAGATTATATAAATTACAAGAACACAGGCAAAATTCTAATCATAACATATAAGAAATTAACTTCTTTTTATGTCCTGTTTATTATCACCACCAGCAAATTCTTTCCGAGAAATATTTTCTTTAATATTATGGGGTTCCTTGTTATCAGTAACGTCGGTATGTCCATTTTTCATATCTAAATGTGAACAACCTGCGAAAAAAAACCAATTTAAGGAATAATTTGATTAGGAGGTACATTTTTTTAATATGTAATAAAAAGCTATCAATAAGCTTATTCTGTATTTATAAAATGTTTCAATCAGGTATTGTAATTCAAATGTAGATACGTGCCGTTACAATTTACGCATAGAATATGGCCCGATTCGCAAATATGGATGTTCTTCTTGAGCTCCTTATTTTGGCACAATTCGCATCGTAACATACTTTCCATTGAAAACTGAAAGGAAATGAATATAAACATACTAACTGAAAAAATTATATATTTTTGAAGTTTTTACATAATTGTAATTTATTTTCTTTAGTTGTAACCGACATTTTTGTGATAACTTGTCTAAATTTTATTTTAATGTAAATAATGCGTAATTAATGCATTGCTCTAGTTGCTTGATAAAAATGTTTATTTCTTAACTATTAGTATCGCAATACAAGACGTATGTGCTCATATTTGACTAATTTATCCACCAGTATATAAATAAATGTTTAGAAAAACGCGAGTTAACGCTTATCTGTTACTTTATGTTATGAAGTAACGTATCTTCACTATAAACCGTCGCATAATACGTGTTTTGGTTAAGAATTAAGAAGTGTGGTTTAGATGCTGTTTGTTACGTTAGCTTTTAGAAGGGTTTTATATTCCGAATGTTCATTTATGTTAATTTCGCTGTTCGCAGTCCGATGCCCCGATTCATTTTAGTACGAGCGAATCTAGCGAAAGTGAGTTCGATTCGTTTTAATAACATAACTATGTAAAGTGGGTTACGGATCGGCACAATTGTTGCATATAAAAAAAGTCACGTAAACATTTACACGAACGGACGCGACTAAACACTTCCGGTTATGATAGACGGATTATGTTACCTTGTTTAAACAATATTAAACACAGTAAATAAAAATATCAAAATCTTTGTCAAAGTCTTGACGTTTGTCAGAATAATATATCGGTATTATTTTCTTCTTTTTCCTCCCCAAATGTCTTCTTTGACATGCAGTAACTTCGTTAATGACAATAATCACCAAGCTGAATCTTACGGGTGTTGACTGTGGTAGGACCACGCAACAGTATTCACTGTTGCACGAATGGGCCGGTCCGTCCGAGTAAGTCCCATGACCTCACAGAAGACCGGCGTAAAGTAGAAGTGTTACACTTCTGCATCTGGTGAGTGAGGTAGCCGGGGCCCACTTTATTTAAAGATGGCAACACGGCCATCACACATTCATGGACGGCGGTTATCACTTAACATCAGGTGAACCGCCAGCTCGTTCGCCACTTTCTCACATAAAAAAAAGGTTCTGGGATTTCATTAATGTTATAGACGCTTTGCCCACGTTTGCATTTTTTTTATCTTCTTCTATTAACTGATGCAATTGCTTTCAGTCCTTTGACTATTAAAGCTCAATCTATAAAGTTGTTTCTTAAATAATAAAGATCAGATGAGATTAGATATCCTAGTAGATTAGGCTATTATAGCAAGGAGGCAGCATTACATTGCCTTGTCCTTCTAAGAGTTGCTAATAAACTAAACAATAAAAAAATGTATAGTCATTATTCGTTAGTGGGAAACAAAATATATTATGTATTTATAATAGGATTATCCACTGGGACTACAATAGTTCGTAAAGGCTCCCGGCCGCCGGAGCCTTTACGAACTATAATTAAGGCATCAAATTTGCATTTTATGTCATCTGTCTTATTAAAAAAATTAAGAAAGATTACTTTATAGTGTTAATTGTATTATTAATGACTTCGATGGTGCAGTTGTTAATTTCCAGTAGCTGGGCATCGGCCGTCATAGATTTAATTCCCGAAGGGGACAAGTATTTGTATGGTCCACAGGTAAGTGTTTCAGATCTGGATATTTGTCTACGTGAAATCTATGAAAAACGTACTTTTACCACAGGATAGTTCAAGAAATTGTTTGAGATAGCAAGAACAAGAAAGACGAATACATAACTTACGCTTAAGAAATTGTGTTCTTATTTATCCGTCAGACAATTTATGGTTAGAATATTTAAGTTTTTATGAGCTCAACTACCAATTAAAATGTATATTCTTTTCTATGACCTTATTTTGGTTGGCACAGTATTTTTTGATTATATATTTGTTGTCTTAATTGTCGAAGGGTTTGACCACAGCGAGTCAGGTGGTGGGACTTTTTGCTCTCCTATTAATAAAATTTCCGATTAATCCACGTAAAACATAGATTTTTTCAAAAATTCTATTACAAAAAACATTCAAGTATCATCCTACAGCGGTTTAGTCCCTGGATGTTACACCAATATAACCATCGTATAATCCTCAAAATTGTACAATTTGTTATTCTTATTAATTTGTTATACCTTAATAGTAATGTGTTACCCCTATTCTTATTGTCTTCAACTTTTGTTTGACAACAAATGTTAAATGTCAACAAACTCTTGAACTCTATGAAAGCTTTACTCCTTCATTTGTTAAATATTGTTCAGGTATGAACAAAAGATCTTTTTACCTAACCCGACAGCGCGACGTAAAGAAAACTGATGTCTTTGTCAGCCTGTGTATATGCTCCTTTGTAGCGTTCTGGAGAACAAACGCATGTGCGTTGATTTTAATGGTTCTTTTGCTACTGGAGTTGTCTTATTCTTACGAGAATCACATAAGACACGACAGTAATCAAAATTCAATATTGTTGCAACCATATTACATATGGTAAAAGGTTATAAAAGCATATAGAAAAATGTTAGATTCAAACCAAATGTTGCCGGTTTCAAAAAAAAAAAATAATATCAATATTTTTAGGGTTCCGTACCCAAAGGGTAAAGCGGGACCCTATTACTAAGACTCCTCTGTCTGTCTGTCTGTCCGTCCGTCACTGTCGCTAGGCTGTATCTCATGAACAGTTATTAATATTATTATTTACACAGTTGAAATTTTCACAGATGATGTATTTCTTTTGTGGCTATTACAAAAATTACTAAAAAATAGAATAAAAAATATTTAAGCTGGGCTCCCATACAACAGACATGATTTGTTGGCGGTTTTATTGATAATGTTACGGAACCCATCGTGCGCAAGTTCGGCTCTCACTTGGCCGGATTTTTTTAAACCGGCAACATTTTGTTTTAATCATAAAAGTTTTAATCATAAAAGTGTAATTTTAATAATAATTTCATAATATGCATTATTCTTATAGTAAAATATTAGTAAACTAAGTTAAGGGTTATCAATTGAGGGGTGAAATAATTTGTTTCACCGTAAATAAATACGTTAGATACACTTTTTAGAATGCAGAAATAGTCTTCGAAAATTCGTCATGTTGCTACACAAACTCGCAAACATTTGGGTAACCGTTTGCTAGCTAGTTTGGCCTAAAACTGCATTGTCACATTATTAGGCGTAGTAAGGAAAGTGAACTGACAATCGAGAACACCAATGTTTACGTAAGTCTACGCGGGTGTTAGTGACATATTGTAATACTTACAGTAATATTTTATGGTATTAAGCTGGCCTCAAAAATAAACAACAATCATATGTGATGTAACTGTGAGCTGGACTTTAAGTGGTGGTTGAATTATTTTTTTTAATTTCTATAAAATCGCATAATAAGATGTGGGGTTTACGGAAAGCTTTTTCTAACTATAATTACTTATTACATTCATGTTAATACTGAGGAAACCAAGCCAATCTTCATGGGATGGATATTTGTATAATGATTTATGCTACTTACTAACTTGAATTTAAATTGAACGCGATAAAAATTCGTAATAAATTCGTAAAAATGTTTTACAAAATTTTTTTCACTAGTTTCTTCGATACGTAATAATTCACTTAGCCTGCGAGAATATAGAAAATAAAAAAAATCATTTCATTGGATAGTGACATTAAATAATTTTTTTTATAAAATTATTTAAAAAAATTATTAATATTTGCTGCGAATCAAATCTTGTATCTTGTATTAACTGATGTTTTTGCTTTCAGTCCCGAGACTATTAAAGCTTCATCGGACGCAGAACCGGTGGGCTAGCCAGAACCCACGGGTTTGGACCCTCCGCTATGGGTAGGGTCGCGCATGTGCTCATGCTGCGTTTAACTACTATGGTGTGTCATCTAAGGGCCGTCGAGGTCGCCGGTTCGGACCGAGACCCCGACGGCCGTCGACTGTGCATTTAGCTAATCGGTGGCTGGGAGCGGTGAGAACCGCCCCGGAACGCGGGTGTACCTTGTGTTTGCGAATCAAACCCCACCACAGCGGACTAAATCGCAGTTTCAAAATCTGTTTCAAGTCAAAAAAAAAATTCATAAAAAAATGCAATATTTTGAGTGCCTGAATAAACACATCGGTAATTGCTTGACGGTTAATGAAGTTGATGAGAAATGTTCTGCTTCGTTCACATCGATGCATGTTATGTTATTTTATAAGTAGTCAGTCATTGTGTGACGTAAGCATTGAGTCGTAATAACGACGTGGAAGTTGTAACATCATTCCAGTATTCGCAGCAGGACAAAGAGAGGTTGATTCGTGATTTCAAATCAAATCTAAAATATTCTTATAATATACATATTATGTATATTAAAACAATTAACATTCACATTCTATTGTTATGCACGATTGCACGAAGTGACGCATTATTTTGATTGTATTAAATAAAATAAATAAAAACCGTTTAAAAACTTTTAAGTTAAACGGTTTTATTTTTGTTTTTTTTTTGGTTAATTTTTTTTTGTTAATATTGTATTGTCATCTAAATTAAATGTGTGTACCAAATTTCAGATCAATCTGACAACGGCAAGGTGCTTAAATTTCAATTTCTAATTTTGACCCAAACAAACAAATTCGGTACGGGTCGAGCTAAATAAAACCGTTTAAAAATATTCAAACATAAACACTTCAAAGCGGAAAAAATATTGTAATTTGGTTATGTTTGTTTTATGTGTTCAATTATTGTATATTCATTTATTTGATATGTTTTAAGGCCCATTATTACAATGATACGAATAAGTAAATATTTATTTGATAGTCAGACCCAAACTTTTTTCTATTATCCAGCGTGCTTGCGAGAGCCCACCACCTTCTAAACAACTATATATAAATTCACAGTGAAGTTTCACTCAACATTCAATACGTAGACTTTGAAACGCGTGTCTCGTCGTTACTTTTTTCCGTTCAATTTTTAAAATCGATCGGAGCATTGAATATCAAATTAGTTAAAGGAAGTGTTGTGATTGCATCCACAATGGTATTTAAGGTAGGTTAATTCTTGTAAGTTATAGTCTTATTACAATATACATATATAACTAAGAAGTTAGAGTAAATTGAAAATCACGTTTCGAAATATTTGCAGTGAATTGAAGGTTCTTTTTCTTTTTAAAATCATGTGTTTATGTGATTTTAATGTCTTTTGAAAGTTCCCCTGGGAAATTTATTTGCAATCATCCTCATGTATACTTGGACTGGGTGTTTTAAAAACAAATAATGGCTATTTGTAATAAGTTTTATTTGAAAATACATAGGTGTTATTTTTGTATATAGAAATTTTGATTTTATTGTGTTCGATCTTGAATACAGGTTATGCAAATCGTGGTAATAATTAAATTATTACTTTAATTTCAATTGCTAATGTAACACTTCCTACACTGCGAAGGAACAATAATCCGAGAAAAACAGTACCGAATGCGCGTCTATTACATGTTTAATTTCTGTAAGAAGTAGCTGAACAAGGCAGCTTCACAATCAGTTTCACAATTTAGAGATTAATATACAAAATAATTTTAGTTCAGAAGTGCAGAATAATATTTACAAAGTTTAATTTTTAACATATTGTCACGAACTTCTGATAGCCTGAATAGTATTAATCGTCACATGGGGGTGACTGATATAAATGCTGTAAAGTATTAGAAATGTTAGTACTTGAAATTGGAAATGTAACTCAATATAATCCATAAATGTATTTTCATTTGCAGAGTATAGTTTTCTCGTGAAAAATATAATAAAATATTAAATAATTGTAAAAGAAACAATTTCGACTTTACTGTCACGAACTCAAATTTTAATAGTTAATTACTGAAAGAATTTTATTATTAAAACACATTTTCCAGGTTGCTTTTGCTGTTATGGCGTTGGCAGTGTGTGGACATGGGCGACTATACACGTACATTAGACCGGTCGCTTTTCATGAAGCACCGACCCTGGTTCATTCCCAGCCCAAGCTGAGCTACGAGCAGCACCCCATATCCGAAGACGAGGTCGTTGACTATTATGTAAGTAACCAATGGGGCTAAAAACGGTGGTAGGGCCACGTAACAGTCTTCGCTGTTATACGAATGGGCTGTGAGGTTGCCGGGGCCCTGTTTGTTAATAGGTGGCAACGCATCTGCAATCCTACGGGTGTTGCAAATGTCCTTGGCCGCTGGTTTTCACTTAACATTTGATGAACTGCCAGCTCGCTTGCCACCTTCTCACATCGTTGCTTGATCCTCCCAATGGACGGAGCTCTCTTTCCTTGGACGGAGCGAGACCTGCATTTGTTGGTGTCTAGTTAGATTAGTTACCAGATGTTCGTTTACATTTTCGTTGAGGTTGGCAACGTACCTGTTTCCCACTGGTGTTGCGGACGTTCATCAGCGGCGATAATCACTTATTATCAGATAAGCGACTTGCTTTTTTGTCAACTTACAAATATCCGTCTGAGATATAACTTCAATAAAGCGTTTACTTTTTTCCCATTTGTAGTCTTGAATACTAAACAATCTATTTTGCTATACCTTGCTTGCAGATTGCTAGTCTATTTCAATAAGAGTATGTTATTGCATTGGATATTAGAATGATGTAATAAAAATAAAATAATAATGATATCTAGTTTTATGGTACAGCTAACTGATACTATCGACTTTATCTGCGCTGCTTATTACATTAACAAAGTATTTTATAAGGTACGGAAAAAGCACACATTACAGAACATTTAGTGCTTAAAATTCATTATTCTTTAAAACTTTTATAAGCTTAGGTTAAATGAAGATATCACAATATTTTTATAGGCCAAGTGTTTAAGTAATAAAACTTTCCAATATTTTCCGTGATAGTCGCAAAATGGCAGACCTTTTTTTATTCATTTATTTAGATAAAATAATATGTTTTATATTTTAGATGTTAATACAAAACTTTAAACAAATATTCACCACTTCTAAAACGCCGTAGTCAGTGGACACCAAGTCAATGAAGGGTCATTGAACTAGAACATATTAACCTCTGCTCACATATCCAGTTCCAAGCAAGTGGCAGTTTACGCTCTGATTGCACTTTCGTTTGAAAACTTTCTTCTTTAACAACCTTGACTGCTTAGTTGGCAATTTCGCTTATGAGACCATTGCCGCGTTTTAACGACGTTTTGCTTGAAATTGCACTGAGTTTTACTGTGGTGGAGCTATGCAACAGTCACTGCTGCAGGAAAGGGCAGGTACGTGCGGGGAAGTAGCACGATCTCATAGAAGACCGGCATTAATTCGAAATATTAAAGTTCTGCGTTTCGTCTGGTGAGTTTGGTTATCGGGGCCCACTAATAAGGCAAAACATCTGCAGGCCTACGGGTGTTGCAAATGTCTGTGGTGGTTATCACTTAATATCAGGTGAACCACCAGCTCGAATGTCTTCTCACATGAACAAAATTGAGTTAAGTAATGACGGGCTTTTATGATAAACTTGCAAACCTTCAAATTCTACAAAAGCTAACAACGATCATATGATTTTTATGCACCGATGTATTGTAGAATTATACATAATTACAGATATTACCTTATAGTTTCAGCTCCACCTTTCTCTTTTATTTCTCCAAACAATAGATAATCGTTTCCAACGAGAACGCGTAGTGTACATGTACTAGATTTAAGTGAGGCGCTTTTTATCTCTTTGTGACGAAAGGGTTCTTCGCAAACAAGATTCCTCTTCCTGTGAATATTCCGTTCGTTGAAATGCTAGGTGCAATCTGTCCTTTGGTTTCAAATATAGGCCCAAGCGATGTAAACTTCAAACCCTCTTTAGATAATAACTATCCCTAAAAGGTGGGTTACAGTTGTTTTGTTAAAACCTTTTTTGTCAGTCCAGTAAACCGTTAAGGAGTTATTCCTTAGAGTTAACTGGACTGACAACAAAGACTTTATTTATACTTTTAAAACACGATACTGTTGTGTATTGATTAGCATTAGTATTAAGTCATAAACCATGATAGATATATTAAGAAAGATTCGGTTTTAAAAGACCTCATATATAATAATGCGTGAGATTTTATTTTATTTAAAAGCTAAAATTAAAAAAAAAAAAAAAAAAAAAAAAAACATTTATTGTATACTAGCGACCCGCCCCGGCTTCGCACGGGTGGAATGTATTATACATATAAAATTTCCTCTTGAATCGCTCAATCTAGTTAAAGATCTAAGTATACATAGGGACAGATAGACAGCGGGACGACTTTGTTTTATACTATGTAGTGATATTCATACTGTCAATGTCAAACTCGTAATAGTCCGTGGACAAATAGAAGTCTAAAGTAGTGTCGCTAAAGAATATTACATATAAGATTGACTTGGGTATCATTATTTATTTTCAATATGCTATAGTTTTAATACAGATAAGAGGTATTAAGTAACTTTTCCGCTTTACTAACTTAGGTAATACCCTTCTATGTAATTTCAACCACTCTCCGTTATTCGCTTGATAACAATGCGCCGAAGGAAATGCCATTGCGTAAGCGCACGTAAGTTTTTACCGTATACATTGGGAGCGTGAATCGTTAGGCGTTTCTAAAAAAAATTGTATTCCGGCACTTCCTCAGGTGATTCCAAATACACTTTAAGCGTTGACTGTCATCTTTTGTATTTGATAATAATGTCGAATATATATTTTTATGACCAAAATCGTCTTTTTTGGAATTATCGCACATTTTGAAAAAAAAAAAATACTTTTTTTTATCAAAATTGAAAGTTATATTTACACTTTTTCAGGCATACCCGAAATATGAGTTCAAGTATGGAGTCAATGACTTCCACACTGGCGACATCAAGACTCACCATGAGAGCCGCGATGGGGACGTAGTTAAAGGTTAGTAAAATGTTTCTAACAGAATGCCTTTATTACATTAATAAAGACTCACTACGTTTTTGAGTTCTTCAATTTATCCATATAATTTGCTAGAAAGTTTACAAAATTTAGTATTTTTTGACTAATTCTTAGGATACAAAACATTAATGTAATGTTCTGATGGGATCGCTCATCTATTCTCAATATTGTAAAAATTCTAGTAAATTCCGTCATATAGATTATGTCATAGCATATAGGTATCAATATCCCACATCATGTGGAATATTTTCTTTCCTGTTTATAATTTTATTCTTTTCTTTCATTGTCAAACGAATCGTAAACAGGCACTTGAAATTGCTACAATTCTAGAACTTAAAATTAGTTTTCTTGTGTAACTAATTACACATTATTATTTTATACATAGCGGCCGACACTAAGCTATGATAACCCATGTGCGACAAATCTATGTGTAGTTAATTTTTTGTATTTCCTTCAGGGCAATATACGGTGGTAGAGCCTGACGGTTCAATCAGAACCGTGGACTATACTGCTGACAAGCACAATGGATTCAACGCAGTAGTCCACAAGACGGCTCCCATTTCCCCACACGAGGCGGCACACTATAAATTTTCCGAACATTAATTAGTATCGTATTTTATTCGTTCTGTACACAACTTCGAAGGTCCGATCAGAAACTACGTACTTTTACGTGCGACAAAAACGTTTTTATATATTACGTACTTGTAAGACTTGACGTCGTTCCATTGTATTTTTGCGTAACTGTATACCCATCTACCTTCTTGTTATTTATTGTTGAATCGTTATAATTTTCTAGTTGTAAGTTTATTTGTTTCTAAGGCGATAAGTTACATGTTTTTTTTTTCACAAGGTCTCGTTCAAGGTCTTGAGTTTATAGTTTTTAATTTATTACATTGTTAGTTTGTACACGTATGGTACCTGAATTATCGTTAATCTGATTATCAGTAAAATTATCCGAATGTATCTTTTTTATTCATTTGTGTGGTTTATGTAAGATAGACCATGAGTATAGACTTGGAACGTTTTTGTATAGGCGATTTTAGGAAACAAATTAATTACATATATTTAATAACATTAGTGGGTATTTCAATAATTGTCAAATTCCCCTTGTTTCTTTATTTAACAATAACAATAATGTTAAAATTATAAGAAAAACAATACGAATCATAATGCAGGTATGAAATTATAACAAGAGTCCGTCACGATCAGTAGCGCTAAGATCTAAAAAGAATACTCGAAGTTGGACACTGGAAGCCACAAATTTATGGCAAGTAGCAAAGGCATTCTAAAATTCTCTAGCAAAAAAAAAAAATCTATGCTCATCATAACTTGTGTAATAGTTCTAGACTGATATAGTTAATGTTATGTACACACGTCACATATACGTTATTAAGAATATAAATGGGGTTCAGTGGCTGCACATTATTGGAATGTCAAAGGATATGTACCCGGAGTTTTAAATCACTTCATCACAATTCAGATCCGAGGCTATTACAGCAACGGAGTATATCACATGAAAAATAGTGCACATCGGATACCAAGAATGCTTCTTTCATCAATTTCAGATAGTTATAGGAATGTTTAGAAGCATTAGCGAAGGGTCAAGTAGTGGCTAAAACTTGGACCCTTTTTGCAAAATAATTAAAAAAGATGGAGACAAAATGGCCAAAGCGATTTTAAAGGTTACATTTAAAAGATATACATAATACAGATCTTGCCTTGTTACCAGATGGTTAGCAGAGTCGAAATAATGGCACTTCTCAAACAACAGACACGTATACGTTAGATTTTTATATTAATAATAAAATATTATTAAAAAAATACCTTTGACGACATCACCATTCCCACTTTCATGATGATATTTCACATCTCTTGTTTAATGAGCTGTGACGTAGTGTTACCACACTTAACATATTTTTTGCTAGGAATGTATTGCAATATCAAATGTTACCAATTGTAAACAGGCTTCAACCATAATAGTTTTTTAGCGCCATGCATTAAAACATTTAAACAACTAATACTTCAAGTTGATATTGTAGACAAAGCTAGTACTGGAATTTATCACTAGATGGAACTATCGCGATAGTGATATTACCATTCAGTGAGAAATTTTATTTTAGTGGTAAAATATCGATGCAATGGTCATGCATTAATGGTCATTTTTTAATGTACTTAGTGAGTACAATCTTTAAGCACTACGTTATTTTGGTTAAGTTAAACTAAAGATATGTTGGCAAAATTACAACCATGCTGGCAGTTCTTTACAAGACAGTGGCCAAATTACAAATATTAAAATACAATTTTATGGGCAATATCCCAAGTGACAGCGTTCATGACACTATTCAAATCTTTTTTTCCCTAAAAGATTTGTTACCATTGATTCCATATCTCACAGCTCTCACTGAACTGGTTATGTGTTATAGGGTCAGGGGTTCGCCAATGTATGAATAATATTTATGATGGCATGAGAAAATAAGTTTTCTTACAATAGTAACTTTGTATGCAAATGCAGTTCAAACTGAAGGAAGGACAAATCATGTTTCTCGAATGCTTCACCGAATTCCAAGGCTAGATTTACGAGAGACTTGTATTCTATTGTTTTAACATTAATACATAATATTATTTCTTGATAAATCCGCTGTCAAAAATCTGATAAATTTCTGAGTATAATCTTAGTGCAAAATATTTATTAGAAATTTACGTTATAAATTAAGGAATACAGTAAGACTTAACTCTGCTTTAGCAATGATAAAAAGTACATACATAAATTTGATTTGTATTTCACTATTGAATGTATGTATAGAAAGACTGTAATTAGTTTTGAAAATATAACAACACTACACCAAACCACAACAAACAACTGATTTGATGCTATCATAATACCAGCTTATAATTTTGAAACGAATTCCGTTCACATGGAAACGAGGGCGTTAAATACAGTAAGCATAGGTATTCACAACAGTTGCGAAATATCTGTTAAACCATGATAAACGTTTGTTAGATCTTGCCGTAACTTTGCAACCTTCGAAAATTAGTCTACTTTTTTTTCTTGTTTAATAATCAGTACCTGGAGGACCGAGCTTTGCTCGGTTTGTTTTTTTTTGGTAAATCGTGTATTTTGGAAATTACATATACGAACCACGGCCTAAAACTGAAACCTAGTCAGATCGATTTTTCGCCCCCGAATCTACGCATATATATATATATATTTTTTGTGACATACTTTGCAAGTTGTAATTATTTTTTAGAGATTCAAATAATTTTATAAAGTCAGTTTAGTAAAGTTGAGTAAGTGGTTAGAAATATCAAAATCAGGGACTTATGGCAAGCTTCATACCATAAATATTATTATGAAAGAAAAAAAGTCTTTCACGACGTTTTTGCCTTTGTTAAGTCTAAAAGTATGTAAGATACATTATCTTCTACTAAAATTCACTATTAATTTTCAACGAGGACAAAATAACATTAAAATAAAAATAAAAATAATCCTTAAACTGCAATAGGAAGGTAACACCTCTCGTTCAAATATTCTTTGTATGTTATGTTAAAATGTTGGCATACTATGGCTCAGGTGCAGCGTGACCAGATTTTATTTGACGAATCTACTGCTTGTCGAGGTTAAAAACTACTGAATTCTACCAAAAGAGAACGAGAAAACACTAAAATCATAAATCTAGTATATTTTTTGCTGTCGTGTAACCTATAAACATGATTTTTCTTGATTAAACGATAAAGTAATAAAAATAACAAATAAAACCAATGTTTTTTTTTTAAAGTTAAATTCGAAATAAAAATATAATTAAAAAAATAAAATTAAACCTAAAGTTAAGATTTTTCGCCTTTATGTTGGGTAACATTGTCATAAAGCTGTTTTGAGTCCATATGATCATACTTCTGTCACGATCAAATCTCCTACATCCTCCTTCCACTGACCCCTCGTAACCCTTCTTTTCCATGCATTATTGCATGCAACATTGTTATTATTACATCGATTTCGATCTTAATTTTTAATCCTATTAATATCGGAAAATATTCTTTCTACTTTGGCGTTTGCCAAAGGTAGTATCGTCATTTGCTTCACAAATCGGAACAAATTGCCATACTTTGGTTTGCTATTAACATCACAGATTTGGCTGACATCACTAAAAAATGTATCCACCAAAAACTTCAGACATATAACTAGCAGTTTACAATGAATGTTTTTTTAACATAATACAGGTTCACACTACTGCATAAGTCAAAAGTATTAAAAAAGTCAAGTAAAAAAAGTCTTAACAAGAATAATTATCTAAGAATTACATTCCACATATTAATGCCGGAACAATGCCGGAATATCCTTTCATATTTTTTATATGCTTTGATGTAGCCATGTGTTCCTTCAACGACGCCAATCTACTTAGTACTTCACAGTTGCATGCTTTACAATGAGCACTCGTAGTGTTTACCTTAGATTTACATAACCAACTTTTAAATGGGGGATATTGCTCTTCTTCATCGCGATATCCTTGTGTATATTTAAGTTTCATTTAAAACTCGATTATAAAAATTCTCAATAAAGGAATTCCGACTAGTCTATCACACTATGCTCACGGCACGAATCAAACGACCAACAGAATGAATTTTAAATAGTAACAATCCATTATATGAAAGGGGGAATACCCCGCATTTATCCGATAAGCCAAAAAAGTATTATAATAACTGATAAGCGTGAATTCTACTAAAATATACCAAATAATTTTTACATACTAAATTCTGTCGCCAGTACCTCAAAATGTACCAAAAAAGTAGAAATCTACTAAATCTGGTCACGCTACTCAGTTGGCTAGAGCGTCTGGGTACGTTACGGCGCGTGCTAGAATCCTGACAGTACGGAAAATTTTTCAACAATTCATTTCACATTTCAATTATATCTTGATTATATTCATTACCTTTAAAAAGCAAAACGTTAAGACGATACGCAACCGTCCACGCTGGGGTAAGGACGGGGTTATGTCGGTCTCACACCGACTAAAACCCTCACGATGTCTCCCACCCAGCCGCGTATTGGCAGGGCCACGGGAACCCTTTGGCATACTTCCGCAACCCTGCCAGCTCTGGCCACCTCAGCATCTCCTTCTCGGGGAGCAACTCTCCTCTCCTTCAGGTAAGGCACGCTGGAACATTTAGCGCGCCTTCTTCACGGCCAACGAACTCATCCGAACTCGCTGACCAGAGGCCATGGGAGCTAGGAGAGCCAGTGCTAAGAAGCAACAAGCCTCCCAGGCCCCAGCGATGGACTGTGGTTCCACCGCTCAACACGTTGCGGCCGCGGAGGGTAGGGAGGGCGGCGAAACGCAATACCAACACTCCTCTTCCCCTGCGATTCCTCCTCGGTAGCAGAAAACAGGGAGAGTTCTTCTCTACCACCCTCGGCCTGTCTCCTGTACCCTCCAAGCATATAATTTTGCAATTGGGCTCAATGAATCCAGTGTGGGTTCTTATTGGTTTCGACGTGAGTGACCAAGCCGTGGCTACTAAGCCCCTCTGGGCGGCAACCCAGTCGGAGGGGAAGACGGTATGTACAACTTAACATAAAGCATCCGATCCTAACATGAAATTGATATCCTATCTATGTGTAATTGCCATTATTGGGATCTTTTTATTTTTTAAAGGATTTAAGAGCCAATGAAACTTTTAAACTGCATGTAATAGTATTGAAATAAATTTAAATGTTATTCAGAAATAATAAATTAATCTCTACGAGCCATGCAAAAGTATTCAGTTATGTTGTTTTGCACAAAACATCACAACACGAAATTTGAAACGGATAATTCATAGTGAAAACTACTTGCGTGTAGTTATGTGCTGATCATTTCATATAGGAATACACGTATTAGGACAATGAATAGTAAAGCTCCGCAGAACGACGCTCCCATTACTTTCTCGGGTAAAATAATACGATGGATAATTACGAAAGCTTGCCACTGTGATGAATCGGTGCTGAGCGACTTTCATAAATTCACCATAGTTTATTAATCTGATCTGCATGTGTAGGATCATTGGGCCGTGCGAAACTTTTCCCAATTATCCGCTGTGGCGCTCGCAGGTCGAGGAAATTTTGTTTTCGGAAGCCTCATCGCCCCGCCCACCAAGGCTAGCGTTCACTGGCAAATAAGGCCACTTATAAATGCCTGTGAACCCTGTATTGCACTACTGAGGGATCAGTCTCATCATAAGACGGACGTATCATAGAATCTCGCGGTTATATTCAGTGTTTCTAACGATGCAGTTATATCAATGTTTGTTATTTGTGTTATTGCATACTGCAATTGCTAGGCCAAAGATAAGTCCAGTTTATGATGGCGGTTATAATGATTATTATGTAAGTATAATTTAAGTATGGACATGAAGTAGATGATATATTATTGTCAGTAAGTAATAGTTATATTATATATAATAGTATAATATACCTATAAGGGACAGTGAGGTTTTTTAGTATTAAATAATTTCATATTTACAATTAAGTTACATTATCCATTTAATTTTAATAACATAAATTTTAAACTCAGTCTTAAATGGATATAGAAATACATATCTGTTATTACATTATTTTAGAGTAATCATATTTTTAATCATTAAGTTTATGACAAAATACTGATGATGGAATCAGACTCACTACTATTAAATTTAATTTGGCAGGAAACGAATGATTGTTGCGCAATTTAAAACAATAGAAATTTATGTGTGTAGCATAAAATCATTTTTCTTTTCCAATTTGTACAAAAACGCCATTGTAATGCTTACTTCTCAGCCATTGCGTTATCATACGCGATGGCAGTTACGTATTACGTAACGTAACGTACTAATAAACTTGTTCATGTTTTATTCCCCAATTTTATAATAAGTACGAGATATTCTTTCATTTTATCACATATCATATAAGTTTTAACTTAAATTTTGTTTAACCCCTTTTTGTAAGCGTCATATTCAAGGTTTTAAGATTGTTTTTGTAGAATATCTATATTTGTTGTTTTGTAGAATATCTACGGTGTTACAGATATTAATATTATTATAAAGTATCTATTTTTACTATTAAACTTGTAAGAAAAACAGGCCTAAGGATAGAGTGATTAGAAATTTTCATTTATATAGAGATTTCAGCTTTTCGCAATCAAATTATTCCACTAAAATACATACAAATAAATATATTCTCTTGTATCAAATGTTAAAATGTAAAATCTTATAGGAACGACCGAGATACGCCTTCACATACGGAGTCGCCGATCATTCGACAGGAGATGTGAAATCTCAACATGAAAGTAGGGATGGCGATGTCGTCAAAGGTATTTTTGTATTAATCTTTTGCATATATAGTTAGGTGTATTCAAGCCACGTAATGCGATAGGACTATCGTCCGGCAACGATGGAGTATTAACCACAAATATCTTGTACAAAAATATGTATATAATGTTAATATGTTTTCAAATGGTGTTTGTTCAAGCTGCTCGGTCATTTGAGTATTGCATTAACAAGCAAAAACAAAAGTTGTGGTAGAATTTAAACTTAAATGGAAAACTTTTGCTGATTTGTATGATTTAGTAGACTCAAAAATTGGGTCAATCTTTTAAAATGTTTAATGGTATTTTCTTCTAAAGTATATGAATTATTTAAACAGATTGAGAAAATAAGTAAATACTGTTTGATTTTACCCTATAACTGTAGTTTGCAACGTAAGTTCTACAATACATAAAATCACAGACCATGCCCACTTTCTTATGGGGTGTTCTTTATTTCACATTTTAGAGAACTTAAGTAGATCTATAATTGTGGTCCATTCAGCAAAATTCCAAAACACGAACAAAGTTACGAAGTTTAAATTGCAGAAAAAGCGGGCAGCGTATAAAGAGTCGTAATGATCTGAACCCGACGTTGGCGTAACTTGTGTTTATCATCTTCAGGTCAATACTCTTTGGTGGAGCCTGACGGGTCCATTCGTACCGTGGACTATACTGCTGATCCCGTTCACGGTTTCAACGCAGTGGTGTCGAAGATCGGACCCAGCGTGCACGTTGCACCCGCCCAAGTTGGGATACCGCTCCAAGCACGGCCTATCCGGGTGCTACCCAAACCAGTCCCTATACCTGTCGAATTACCCAAACGTGTGCTACCTCAACAGATAGTCTACGCATCTCCAGCGCCGTATGGTACGTATGTTAAAATGAATAAGATGCAGCTTTGTGCAGTATGCTCAAGCTTTGGAAAATATGTTTTCTTATGTTACTTGTTCAACGTCATGGTCTACAAAAACAGATACAGATGAGATTACAGGTTCTCACAGTATTACAGTATCATCATCATCATCATCATTTCGGCCTGTTTGAGTCCACTGCTGAACATAGACCTCCCCCATAGACTGCCACGAAGTACGATCCTGAGCCACCTGCATCCATCGACTTTCCGCACATTTGCACAGGTCGTCACTCCATCTAGTGGGGGGTCGTTCAACACTGCGATGGCCAGTACGAGGCTGCCACTCGAGAACCTTTCTTCCCCAACGGTTATCGTTTCTACGAGCTATATGGCCGGCCCATCGCCACTTCAGCTTGCTAATCCTCTGAGCTATGTCGGTTACCTTGGTTCCACTGCGGATGTCTTCTTTACGAACTCTATCACCCAGAGAAATACCGAGCATAGCCCACTCCATAGCTCGCTGAGCGACTTTGAGCTTCCTCATACGGCCAGTAGTGAAGGACCACGTCTCGGTTCCGTAGGTTCCGTAATTTCAGTAAGTAAAATATTACAGTAAATGTTTTATAATAGGACTCTTCCCTTGGTTAGAGGAGTGTTCGTCGTATAGTCTCAACTGCCAGTTCAAAACTCTCAAACGATGAGAAATTATGGAAAAATTTAATGAAAAATCGAATAACAACACTGTTCCTATTCATACCTGTCCAACATTTTATGAGTGCGTTCCGAAAATCCTTTTTCTATGTTATGTGTTCATATTCAAAAATTCCCTAGAAATAATTTATATGGCAAAACAACGTTTGCCCGGTCAGCTAGTATAGAATAATGCTAAAATATGCCATAATATTTCAAATTTCATTAAAAAAAAGTAGAACATTCACGTAAGAGCGGTTTCTTCACGAAATTGGTAAGTTTAAGAAGGCTTATTATTGTTTGCATTGAAAACATTCCTAAACTGCAGTGTATACTTTCGTAAATTAAGAACATCTTATTACAATTAAACTGTGTTGATTATGCATAATACCTTGATGATTGTCTTCATAGCATTATTTCATTACAGATAACACATTTTTATCATCATTTTAAGTTATAAATAGAATATGTTATCAATATAATACAATTTTATTATTAATTTACTTATTAGTTCTATCGATCATGGAATTACTTAAATTATAAATATTTATTATTTCTTATCAATAATTTGAAATTACAAGCTGCGATCCTTTATCTAGGATAACTGTTTTAAAGGCTATTTACTTGTCTTCAACACTATCAACCAAATTTTATTACTATAATCAAAGTTTCTTTGACAAGATTCTCATCATTCGTAACACCAACTCAACAAGATTTTGGTATAAAAGCACAGTAAGTTGATTACTAAGGTGAACTAACTACAACACTAATGCTACAGCGTAATTTCAAGTCACATTTTTGTTTTTATAAAAACGTAACGCATTGCGTAAAACTGATAAAATACACGGCGTTGATACAAGTATGGCTAATTAGAGGCGGATAACGAATCGTAACTCCATTGTCTCATAGGTGCCCCATTGTTTATTCTTTGGGAAGGAATTCATTTTTCCTTTGTTTTGCAGTGTTCCCCAAGGTCGAGGTGCCGCATTATCCAGAATATGACGAATTCGAACTCGACGGACCGTACCAGTTGTCAGCAAAGAATTTTTATTAGAGGGCCTACTTTTATAGTTGCCTATTTTTTTAATTTTGTAGAGTGAAAGGAATTCACTACGTTGATTACACTGCTCGTTTTTTATATTAAAAATACATGGCTACTTTTAATAATTGCTATGTCAACGAAAAACATCATTTTCAAAGTAACGTTACGTTACGAATAATTGTTTATTATTGATTATATTCGCAAAATTGATTCATTATTGTGATGAATTAAATTATTGTTCTAGTTTTGTTTTATTTACAAATTAAACGTTTAGGATTATTGAATTTTTTTGCAATAATATTTTGATGATTTTTGTAAATTTAACGATGCACATTTTGATACTTTGCAAAGAGAATTCAAATTCAAATATCCTTATATAATATTTACAAGATTTAATCTATCTAAAATTACATATTATCTCATAAACCTAATCAAGGCGGCATGGTGCCAAGAAACATATATATACCTATGCTTGAACTCATAATCACAATTTTCATCCTGCAAAAGACTGCAAAAGAGAGCTTTCTTTTGCAGGATGAAAATTGTGATTATGTCGGCTGCGTTTTCCCAAAGTACGGTGCACTGTATAAGACAAAGTGCCAAAGTAATGTGTATAAGACATTATACTGTGGAAATCACTAAAATATTGCAAAAAAGCCGTCTCTATATTAGTAGGAATAATGTTATCGTGTATTTTAAGTAATAACACAATTATATTAAAACCATTTTATTTTCAGTTGTTATTTTCTTTTTATGAACTTTTCAATAATCTGGTGGGATATTAAGTAATTTCAAAAAAAAAAAAAACTTTATCTAAGTCTAGATTTTACATTCTGCACGGCGTCGTATTTTTTTTAACGTTTTGTAAGTCTGCTAAGAAAGGATAGGCCCGACCCGAATGGCGTAGTGGGTACCTGCCTCCCGCGCCAGAGGTTGTGGGCTCGATCCTCTGGAAAAATATTGTGTGACGAACATAGTGTTTTTTCAGTGTCATTTGGGTGTCTATATAATTATGTATAATATGTATTTATTTACAAAAGAAAAGTATGTTTAAGTATGTTTATCAGTTATCTAGTACACATAATACAAGCGTTGCTTAGTTTGGGACTAGAGAACGTTGTGTAAAAATATATCCTAAAATATTTATTTATTTTTATTTCATTTTTGAACCTTTTAGACAATTTAAACATTGAAATTAGTCTAAAAGCTACTATTATTTATAGCATGATCAAATGATGCTCCAAACATATGTTTATGACAAACCTCATCATCAAAGTAAGTAGAAGAAAAGTATTCAATGAAAAATTGCCTCTATTATATGCGTAGGCACTTTTAAGGGTAAATACTTTATTAATGATAAAATGCTAACCTCTTAGCTTAACTTTGACTCTTGGTTAAATGAAATTATTTTACGGATTTAATCACGTTTTAATATGACCTTCGTATTCCCGACGTTTTGAAACCTTTCTAGCGTTACTATAACGTTCGCGTAAAAACAAGAAATCAATATGCTAACTTTGAATAATTACATAGATTTCTTTAATTTTTCTAAGATTCCTTGAATTTTTTAAGGTGAGTAAACATAATTTATTGCTGGGTGTCTACTGGTTTAAACATTCGTTGACAATAACTGCACCTCCATGAAAGCTCCGATACTATATTAAGCGCCTGTGGTGAGTGAAGGCATTGTATTGTTATTGGGCTTATTGAAAATAAGATCAAATAAATTTTTAGGGACGTATTATTACAAAATGATTTCTATAAAACTAAGCAAAGCTATAAAACTAATACTACGGGTAGGAACTAGTTAACTAAGTGAGCCGGTGGTAGTTTTATTTGACGTTCAATAAGAGCTTATTAAGGCTATATTGGATAAAGAAATTTTGACTTTGACTTTGAACTGATAAGAGACAAACAAGTGTAACTGACTAAAAATATATTTAAATTTTTTCTTTTATAAATAAAGACATGATAGAGATACAAACAGACATCAGGAAAAGGCTATTTTCATTCTGATTTTTGCTGTAGTGGCTATCAAATCCTCGCCCTTTATCACAAGACCTTGCATCACCATCAAAAAGTCATACATATTTTTAGAGTATCTTTCCAGTATTTTACCATGATTTTATTTAATCGGCCAAAACATTATACTTATCGTAATATATGAGCTCTCACTCTTTTAGTTTGAACGTAATATTTAGCAGATGGTAAGCCTTTCGCCATATATTACACACTGGTGTATTCTTGCGTTCTTTAAGTAATTTTTCACAAACCGGAAATTTTTAATTCAATATTACGTAATTTAAAAGTATTTATAGTCTTTGATTTATTATTTGTATCAACTCAGCAACCAGTAATATAATATTTTATTTTGTATATTATATTATGTTTCAAATGCTGTGTTAAAATAAACCAATTAAGGAACATATAAGGAAAGATATCTACATTGCAAACTCTATTACGCTGAGAAATACGGGGCATAGCTCGCTCGATAGCTCGCTGAGTGACGTTGAGTGTACAGCCAGCAGTGTAAGACCATGTCTCGGTTCCATATGTCATCATTGGCAACACTCATTGATTGAAGACTTTAGTCGCTGATTGACCTCTGCGCCGAAGTCTTACTTAGCCTTGGTTGTTGCACGAATATGTGCAACAGCCAAGGCCGCTGCGTGGTTCCCATTCGGGCAGGCTCGTCCGGGTAAGTACCACGACCTCACAGTAGACCGGCGTGCAGTCGAAATATAATACTTTCGCGTTTCGTCTGGTGAGTGAGGTAGCCGAAGCCCAATTTTCAAAAGGTTGTCAACGCATCTGCAACCCTCGTGTGTAAGCAGATGTTCATGGGCGGCGGTATTCACTTAACATCAGGTGAACCTTCTGCTCGTTAGGCAACTTGTCACATAAAAAAAAGTTGAAATTGCGTAACCGGACTAATAGTTCTAGGTAAACATACTTGTCAACACCTTCGAGCACAGTGCTCCTAACAAGTACAGCAACCGGCACAGGCGCGAAATGAACATTAGACACGACCTTCCTCTGATCCGTATTCATCATAAGGTAACACACACGTTGGGAGACATTGTTGAAGTCACTGAGTATAGTACCAAGGTCCTTCAGTAGTAAGTCTGATATAGTAGAAATAAAGCCACTTCCATCTGACTTTATTATCTCACGAACTCTTCGAGCTCTTCCTATACAAGACTTGTGTAAGATTTGCTTGCATGTATGTCACGCACGTCTCACAAACACACCTGAAGTTAGAGGAACCCCTTTGCTACCGATGCAACGTGCTTCATTGAAATGTCAATCTGCACAATCATTGCAGGCTTCCAGCATTATGCGATCACTTTAGAGATAAAAAAAAACAGTTCTTCAAGGGTGCCAAAAATCATCTTAGTGGTGCTAAGCCCAGATCACTATCAACTGGACCGTAACGCGACTGTTTGTAAAAGTCAAGAGTCCCGCCTATCGTGAGGAGATGGAAGGAGTGTAGGACAGGACCTGCATAACTCCACTAAACAAGCACGTAGCGGTAATGTACAGCATACTGTAGTTCGTTCTTTGCTATAAGTTCGGCGAAACCCAAAAATGGCGTACACAAGGATACCTTACTCCCACAGACCGCACGCCGACCCCGACGACCCGTAGCCAGCAATCCCGTCATGTCTATATGGGTGACCCTGTTTAGGTCGGATATGTGTAGGTTTCCTCCCCTAATAGACCTTCAAGAAGAGAGCTTGTTCCTTAATCAAAGGCTGGCAACGAAATTGTCATCTAGTGTTGCGAATGTCCATGGGCGGCGCTGAGCACATATCACGAGGTGGCCCGCCAGCTCGTTTCCCTCCATTTCCAATAATCCATGATCTGGACTTAGGACTCACTGATGGGCAGTTTCTATATCACACCGTGCGTAGAATAACGTTCTGTGGTCACATAGAACGAATTTGATTTTATCATCGGAAAGTCTTAATTATTGTCTACGCTTTCAGATGACATAATTTTTTTTTTCGTCCGACTTATAGATATTGAGATACATAATAGAACAACGTTCTATCTGATTTATGCTCCGCAGTATAAGGACATATGTACGTTTAGACACTGTTTTTTTGTAATGACTAGACTAAGCTTACTAATGTAATAAACGAGTGTAAAATACTCTATTAGAGTCAATTGATAATTATTGCACAGTCACCCACTTTTTATGGTTTTTTCGTTGAAAACAGTGCTACATGCGTTTGTATCATACATATTTTCTGAGTTTTTAGTAGAACAACGTTATAAATGAACGTGTGACCCATTATTTTTTAGAATTTTCCGTTGAACAACGTTATATAAGCGTGTTTATGTGATCTTGTGACCCATTACTGATTGCCATTTTCCGCAGGAAAACGTCACTATTACACATGAAACCTCTTATTTCCTAAATTTATATAATTATTAATTCAAAAAGTATACTGTTTGTTAATATACCTAATTATATCACAAACCTCAAAAATTGTAATAGCAACTGCTATGTATAAGAAAACTATAACCAAAATAAAAAAATAATAATTTGAATCGGCCGTCCTGAACAATTACAATTTTGCAGATGTCACGTTATTCTACGCAGGGTGCGATATATGGATTTTCATTCTCAGATTCCGCATATACCGCCGTAGCATTTTCGACTGATGCAGGAATAATGTAGAGGTATTCAGGCATGCAGAATGCAGAAATTGTTAACTCTTTACCACCTTATACTTTCTGGTACAATTTTAAATCATTGATTTCTATTTTTGTGTTCATAAATATATTTTTAAACTGTAAAATTCCTCAAACTACCAACAGTTTAAAATAGAAACGAATACCAATTTACTGTGCTCTTGGCGTACCTAATAGACTAATGTCTCAATGACTGTTTAGTTGCTTGCATCACACGGGTTGAATTACAGCCCTAGGGCAGTCCTTAGGCTATGACTGAGCCGTAATAAGATTTATTTATAACAGAACTATTTGCGACCTCGGGAACTTTGAGTGATATGATGTGATGTGATTTGAGGTCACGGGTTCTATCTTGATTGCGTTATTTGTTCTCCATGTTAAAAAATAATTATCACTAATTAAATAAGTTAGCTAAACTATTTGGTTTGAAAGAATATTACATTCGTTTTAAATTTCGATTTCAATACACATCTATAGCGTTAACATCTTCTGGCCATGCTTTAGATATCAACTACACCGAATTTATAAGTATGAGACCTTACTTAATAGGAGGCATTTGCACGCGTGTGTCAAAGAAACATAAAGTTCTTTATATTTACATTTCGTGCTGGAAATAAGTTTATATGCAAGATTTATCGAATTATTCTTAAACTAATTTATTATCATTTGGCTTTACGAAAATACAAATAAATAATTCAAAGTTAATTCTGTAATAATGTTTGTTTAAAGACGAAGGTTACAATTGTTCATATATAACAAACAAATTTATATATACTCGTATGAGCTGCCTTAACTCGTTAAAATAATCATGAGATAGTAGTTTACTGAGTTGACAATTTCAATCAACTATAAAAAAGCTTTGAAAAAAAAGACAGTTCACTGACGTAGATACGGCTCGTTTGGTATATTTTAGTTTTTTCTACAGCATAATGTCTTATGGCATTCTACTTAAGGGAAAAGGGCGATATAACCACAATCTTCATGCTCCAAAAAAGGGTACTCGAGGATTTTAAAACCTGGACCCCAAATATTGCTAAAAAATTTGTTCAATGAAATCAAAATCTTGAATTCAGATTTGCTTCTCAAATTTTCAAGACAGAGATGTGCATGATATAAATACTAGGAATACTAGGAAACAAAAATGATTCTTTGCACAACTAGACTAGACCGTAGAATAATTAAATCTTTTATAGGACAAAGTATATCTTATTGCTACGAAATCCAGTAAACGTTCAAAATTGCTAAAAGTCGAAAAACAGTTGCTAAATAAAAAAAATAATGTAAAGAAACGTTTGTAGTTTAAAGGCTATTTATTACAATATTACTGATTATTTCAATGATAACATACTCTGGAAATATATTGCTCGCTCCAGCCTATTTCAAGCGGACTTTAATATATTGTGAACATGTTTTTTCTTCTCTCAATATATTGTAAAAAAAAGATGTTCCGCTGAGTTTCTTTCGCCCGTTCTTCTCAGGACAGACGGTGGCTTTTTTCCGAACCCGTAGTATTACCACAAACAATAAATAATAAGCAAGTGTAATGTTTCTAAATTATTCTACATTATTTTTATTGATTATTTTATGAATTTAGTCATTATTATTCTAAATTATTTTTATTGATTATTTTATTGAGCAGTAACCTTGAAAATAAAGCTCATATTTAATGATTTGATTCTTTTCGTATTATTAAACAACTTAACATTTTATCAAGATCTCAAGCGCTCGACTACCACTTCATTTAATGAGCAATGATCGAACTAGCTCAGTAAAACCCTATTGTTGAGGACTAATCTTTGGAACATCAGTAACTGCGGATCTTGAAACCTGCCGTCGCCTTTAACGACTCCCACACACAAAACCTGACTGGTGATTCTGGTACAAAAAACTCGTCTTCGGTACCATTTATACTGATACACTGCTACTTATATGTATGTGCGTTAGAGACCGAAAACCAGCCACAGTGTAAAAAGTACCTGTTGTTCTATATGTTAGTAACTTATCAAGACTGGATCTTTAAGCGGGTTTAGATTAAAACATTTAACAAAACGCTGAAGATCATTAGTGTAAACATTTAATCAAATAAAATCAAATCAAAATATATTTATTCAAACAGACGCTTTCGCGTTCATATGAAACGTAAAAATTTTACATAAAAATTAATACATTCGTAAGATACCACCGGTTCGGAAAGCAGTTTCTGTTGAGAGCAAACTGGCAAGAAACTCAACAGTTGCCCTTTTTTAAAATGGTTTACAATATATTAGGAAAGTTCTTATTTTATATCAACAGTATTAACCCCACACATTGACGTCATCAAGATATTCCGCAATGGTATAAAATATGTCTTAGCCATAAGTTCACTTTTAATTTTGCGTTTAAATTGATCAAGTGGCAGACTTAATATCGACTGTACACATGCGCACACTTTCCCCCTGAACGACCTATTTACTTTTTGTAGAAAAATGACGCGTGAAGGAACATACGCCTGTTCGATCTTTTATGTTTTATGTAATGATATAAAAAGATTAATTAAGCCTACCTTTTCTTTGCCATTTTTTTCTCCACCACTTTCAGCATAAAATATGATAAAAAATTGTATATGATAACTATTGCATATTATTAATTTATCTATATATAAAAATGAATCCCTTTTTCCCTTGGTCACGCGTGAACGGCTGGACCGATTTCACTTTTTTTTGTTGTGTTTGTCATTATCAGGAGAAAGTTCTTACGAAATAAAAATTTAATAAATTGCCTGAAAAAGTGTAAACCAACACTTTTCTATATTCCCGTGCAAAAGATTCGTGATAATACTTAAAAGTCAATTTCAACTTTAATACCATAACATAAAGTTTAATTGTTATTGGAGGGGTTCCGGGGAGGCAAAACAAGTAAGTGACTGTGGTGAAATGTCACTTGAAATGTAAACGTCTCTTTACTGTCCATCACTACATAGTATAATACAAAGTCGTTCCGCTGTCTGTCCGTCCGTATGTATGCTTAGATCTTTAAAACTACACAACGGATCTTGATGCGGTTTTTTTTACTAGATAGAGTGATTCAAGAGGACGGTTCATCTGTATATACATTGCACCCGTGCAAAGCCGGGGAGGGTCGCTAATACATAATAAAAATGGGCTCTACTGTTTCACAAAAGTTAACACAAATGTTTCAATCCGTTTTATTCCTTATCTTTAATTCTTTATCTACGACTAAAAAAATACGAATTTATTAAATATTATTATTATTATAAAAATAATATTTCCTTATCTTCAAAATCCTCAGAGAACACCAATTGGTGAAATCAGATGAAGATCGACGCATTGACATTTAGAACTGTAGAAAATAAGAATTGTACGTGCTGATAACTTTTTCCATCACTTGTAATCACTATTCACTATTAATGCAGAAAAAATAATAACAAACACACTCCAACAACAACTCCTGCAACAAGTAAAATTTCGGATTTATATCGAATAGATTACCTACGTAATAGATCATTAAATACCGTAATAAACCAATCAAAAACATACCATAATAGAACAATAAAAAATGCATGAACGTACTAAATGTGTGCTGTAGTGTTTCCAGCTTTTGATTAAGACACATTTGCATCTAATGTAAACAACACTAACAATATGAAATGTTAAAAAAATAGTACAGCGGATTTTGTTTATTAAAGTAGTATTTAATAAACAAAATCCAGGTACGGTGAAGATAATTTACTTTTGGTATTATATGATTCGTTATATAAAAGTATATAAATATATAATCTCTTTAGACATCAAAACTATTTTTTTTCTATTACTTCTTCACGTTTCTGTACGAAATACGGCAAATGTACGAATACAAAAGGATTCCTTTACGTGAAGGGCTGTATTGATAAACTTTTTAGGTATTGAAAAACCTTTTTGGCGATTGCACCAACAGGGTTTTCTTTAAAACTTGTATTTGTACGTATACAGTCAAGGGCATCGGTGAAGAGTTTCATCACTTAAAACTCTCGTTTAATGATGCGTACAAATTCACAATATTTATATTCATGCGTACATTAGTAAGAGGCGATACGAATTACATTTGACATGAGTGTTGTTCCCTTGAGGCAATAGGTGCAATGGCTTAATGCGGAAACGTCTAAAAAGCATATCCAACCGGATTATTTACGCGAAGAAGATGGCGTAAATTTAATAAGTTATGACATATTTTCTTTACGTTGATGTTTTAACGCGGTATTTATAGAAAGGGGCTAAAGTTTAAAGCTAAATTAATTACAACGTTAATTTTATAATCTCCTGTTTCTTTCCGCTTTAGAGTAATACAGTCGTAATTTTGAATGATGTAACCTTAAAGTTTGATTGCTTGTTATCATGTGTTAGACGAACAGCTCGAAAGAAACAATTTCATTTATGTAATTTTTACCCCTTTTTAAATAAGTCAAGTAAATATGCAACTTGGAGCTTTATTTTGCTCAACCTTATCAAAACCAGTGATGAAACGAACATCAACATTACTATACATTAAAAACATGTTTGAACATATCGCGTAACTATCATTGTTAGTATGTTTATTCACTGCTGTATAGTCCTCATCATCTACAACCTTTTTTATTCCGCAGAAGGTTATGCCCCTTAACTTCTGGTAAATATGAAAATTTGGTAAACCCGATTCTTTGAGCAATTGATATAAAAATAAATTATACTGTATTTTAGACAGATTTTAGGGTATATTTTGAAATTTCATAATAATAGTAACAAGCCTGATATCCTGTCGATGGACGGGGCACAGTCGCTGGTATTTTTGGCTTACATTAGCATTCCATAAGACGAGTACCTCGTGAAAGCCGAAACAGATAAGAACACAAAATATCTGGACCTGGCTCATGAGGTGACCGACATGTGGGGTGGCGTGCCGATCAATATTTTCCCGATAGTCATTTCTGCGAATGGGTTATATATATATATATATATATATATATATATATATATATATATATATATATATATATATATATATATATATATATGTATATATATACAATATAAAATTATATCTATATGTTTATTTTTATTTATAAATCCAACCAGAAGAGAAACATATAATATCCCCGTGTCATAAGCGATCAGGATCATACTTGATTTTAGTAGTGTAAAGATCTCGTGTCAATGGGTCTCTTCGAGCAGTCCCTCCCTAGAAATCTTATGGACAATTGTGATAAGACATCTAGAATAATACTTACAAAAGCAAACCTGAGGTTAGTCTCGAGCCGTTGCGACAGTACTTATTATTATACAAGAGTCGAGCGTAAAATAGTTCTTAGGAGTTTTTAACGGAGAATCCATCAGACGTGAATGCAACTACTGTCGGGGGTACAGATTCAATACAAATTTTCCTGTGCGAAAAAAATGTTATTTTAAATATTTGATTAGATTTGACGCTGTCTTTAGCTATAAGTGAACCAACTAGAAATAAAAGCTGAGGTGAAACAAATTTGCATCCTTATTCAAAATCTCGTCTACTGCTTTACAGTCAAAATATTAGTTGAGCAACTGTATATGGGAAAACAAAGATTTGCAAATTGCAATCTAAGCCTCGGGCATTATTTGACGAGTGACATTAAAAAGTATGGGAACAAGAAGACCTTTGGAATCGTTGCGTTGACATGTATCGGTATAAATCGGTAATTCGTCATATTCATTTCGTGCATGATACTTTTTTTAAATGCTGGCCTAGTGAAGTGAATATTCGTACACCAGTAAAGTTTAATATTGCTTCGCTTTGTATCTTATGACGTTACGAAAACATTTCAAATGCTTATATAAAAATGTAGTCGCACGAACAATGAACTTCAACGCCTGTTGGAAAATTTCCTGCAATAATCGAGCTTTATGAATCGTAGCGGTGCATTAGTTACGCGTTATCTCTTTTATTCATCGGAATCGTTTCGAAACCCCTTTCAATATTTATGTCTAGAACTCGGCCCCTTTAGAATTTAAGTTTATGTTTTATTATCACTTGCCGAATGACTGCTGCCCATATAAATGCTCGCAATGTATTTAATCGTAAAAATTTATTCGCTATTGCGATAATCGCAATAAAGACGACCCATAATAGCTGGTAGTTATATCGTGTAATTGCTTTTAAGATATCACTGTTAATGATATTTAAGAAGCAAAAACACATGTTTCGTGGAGTGTTGAATTCCTTTTCCTAATAATAATTTGTGTATGTAACACGATTATTACATTTATTTTCACTTACCAACTTTACGGCTTTTATCGACATTAATTTTGTTACCTACTCCATTCGGTCGGGTTAATAAAAATCGGGTTAAAATATTGTAATTAATACAACTGCAAACCCAAATACACCTAGTAGAGTAGTTTTTGTCTCACAGTGACATCAGAATGTGGAAAAACTACGTACATTGAATGAGGTAAAAACATATCGGAATAGAGATATTGGACGGAATACAGTCCTATTAAAATATTATTTATCTTTTGTTTTTTATTATTTAATATAAGGAAATAGAGTATTATTTTTATTTTAATTATATAAACACGTATTAAGAATTTGTTTTATATATGAGTGTGTACCATTTGGTGATGAATATACTACAAAGCTTATTAAATTTTTTTTAAAGTTTTGAAGTCAATATGACTTTTTCTCTCTTTGGAACCATGTCATAAATAGCATCTTTGTTAGATAAACTTACTTCCTTCCTCACTCCTTACTTTCTTTGGTCAAGTCAGATTCATTTCACTTCAAAACATTTATGTCCGTCCGAATGTACGTTTATAAAATGTTCAGGATTTAGAGTTATCTGAAATTTTTAGGAAATAAAAATGAAATTAATAAAAAGCAATAATAATTAACAGTAAATATTTTTTAACGTAATTTTTTTTACACTTCAACGAAGTGTAAAAAATTAAGTTTAGTTTAGTAGAGGCAGGAGCGATTCCTAGTATAGAAAATAATTGCTGCTGAATGATCCGAGTTTATTGAAGCAATTACGATGATACCGATCGATCAGGCGTAGTACGAGTATATCCGCCAATTACGCTCTGTTGGAGTCTTAAAGTAGCATTATCTGGAAGTAAGCTACGGCAGTTTCGTGTAGGAAACTGTGAATTGTTATTTTTTAATTTTTGATTTGAAACCGTTCCTTTAAAATTTTTCATTGACCTTTTGCGACCACGCAACAGTCTTCGCATTTGTAGGAATGGCGTAACCGTGTAAGTACCACGACCTAAGAGAAGCCGAAGTGGAAGTGTTGTATTTCTGAGTTTTGTCTGGTAAGTGAGGTAGCCGGGGCCCACTTTATTATAAATGGCAACGCTTCTTGGTTATTACTTATTATCAGGTGAACCACCTGCTGAAGGCGCCAACCTTCTAATATAGAAAAAAAAACATCTATAACTTGCTTGTATGTTTTGAGATTTAAGGACCATCTGCGCTTCTATGGTATGGTCATCATAATTTCTATACTGCAGAACATAGGTCTTTCACACAGACTGCTACGAACCACGATCCTGAGACACCTGCATCCATCGACTTCCCGCGTATAGAGTAGGATTAGAGTTCGCACATTTTTAAGTTAATATTTAAAAAAATTACATTTTAATAGTAGTAATAGCCTGCAATATTTCAAAACTTTTGGCTCCAGAAGTTTTGAAGAGAAATTTAGTATGCATTAGCATCTTATTATTTTAGGCATTTGCTTCCTAAAGATTGTGCTTTAGTACGTTCAAAACAACAAATATTGATTCTAATAGTTTTTTTTGTAGAGCAAATTTTTGAGAGTCAAGTTTCTGATAAACTCTCTTTAATCTCAATTTCAAAGTTCCTGGCAAGTACCTTGATAATAATTTACAATTTGTAGCAAATTGCGCAGCAGTATATATGCTTTTTTTTGGAAGTCATGAACCTGGCATGCTGACTAGTACAGATAAGGTAGCTAGTTACTATAGACGGGTTCATCGGCCTTCGATTCCAATCTCGGTGATAAATTAAAATGAGTCATTTATGCATTTCTTATGTTGCACATAAGTTACCGCTTTACATTTGTACTTTAGGACTAACGTACTTTCGGTATTTTTTTTCGAAACATTGAATACTAAAACATTTTCTTTTCCAGTTCTAATGAAGAAGATATACTATTAGGAACTTTGTTTATAGATAGACATTATTCTTTTCTATCATTTTTAATATCATTCAACAATGATATTAACGATTACTTAGATAAAGAATGAATTTATTATCGCATTAAATCTATTTGACCAAAGATTCGTTTCATAACCACAACACTTTACATCAGAGTCAAATAGACCTAGATATGCAATTTTGATCTATTGCAAGCTTGATATAATTTAATTTGTCCTCTTTGCTCTAGATTTAATGATATTAAAAGTCAACTTTTGCAACTTGAACGATTGCAAAGAATATTTTTGAAATTATTCTAAATGTTAATGTAAGAAAAAAAATGATGTTATGTATTTTCCTACAACTCGGAAGCCCACCTTAAAATAATATAAAACATTAATTTAATCAATAATGTTATTCACTGTTTTGTATGCTAGCTCTTCTTCAATTAGAAACGTTTAAAAAACGTTAATTAATAAACGTTTAAAAAAGCGTGTTTATATTTTAGCAATTTTAGGATGCGGACACATGCTTAGCCACTACTACAACTTCTAGAATGCGGCACAAAAGGAAAGTTTGACGCTTAGTTCTACTTAATGCGAACTCCTAAGTCTTCAAAACAATGTCACAAACGTCCTTAAAATAAAAAAAAATATGACGATTCGAAAGGAGTCGCATGCTGATGTCGTCGCCACAATGATATTTAAATAACACAAGTTAACATTGGTCCAGTATAAGCTGTAATGCCCTTGACTTTTAAAGACTACCTCCCTATGCTTCCGACGAGAGTAATAGGTTGGTGACGTATGATTGTCCGTTTGTACTATATTAAAGAACGAAGAGGCACAACACTATTAAATATATAACTTATCATTGATTTGTAACAAAAACTCTATTTACTACGATGTTTTTAAGATGACGTTTAAAAATGAGTATCAACAAAATACAATTATTAAATGTTCATCGGGCGCCGCGATTTTTTCTTTTAAATTGTGAAGGCGGGAAAGCATTTTGACAGTTGATGGCCAAAGTCTTATTAGCAATATAATCGAATGTTTAATTTATGTATTTGTATGTTGTTTTCATTGTCGAGTCATTTGGGCTTCGAGTGGTTTGTAATTGTCGCCTGTTATCTGCCTTTTTAAAGCTTGCCATATACCTATACAATGTAAATATTGTTTGAGTCATTAAAGCCTAGCATTTAATATATAAAGAATGCGGAACGGTTTAAATGATTTGCAGAAACTTAATTTGTTCGGGTAAATTTTTTAAAAGTCAACTGTATCCTAGTTATTAGAATTTCCATTCTGCCGGAACTCATCTTTGTGTGACGCATGCGTGTTTGGCGGTCGAAGTAATATAAAAGGTTAGAAGCTAAGCGAGACTTGAGCGTATCTAAAATCTAATATGTACGGAATGGCACGCACGCACGTTACTGCTACGTTTAGGGTTCTGTGATTTATATTACTTACGATTCCTACATTTTAATACTTTTCTGTTAAATATATCCATCAACTTTAATAGCACTGGAACTGCAACTGATTATAAAATATTTATATCTTAATAAATTTACTTGCCCATTCTTAATTAAGTCCGGTAAAAGCATGTAGATTAAGAATACTACACGAATGTTAATAATTAAATGGCGTGTTGGAATTCCAGCGACCTGCTCTGTCCTTTTTCAGGTTTCAAATTCTGTGGATCGTGTGACAAAATAATCAAAAGACACGAAATAGGAGAAATGGTTGAAGGTTAATGGCGTTTTCTTATTAATTTCCGTGAATGGTTCTTATTTTCACTTGATTTGAATTTTAAGACAAGTGTTGAAATATTTACAAAATATCACAGAACGACGTTTCTTAATAAAACATGGCGTAAAACATTCATAAAGTTTAAATAACAAAAATGTGTCTCGGTCTTTAAAAATAAATTTAAAATATATGATTAACTTTAAAATATTAAGATCAAATAGTTGAAGAAATATAAGGCATTAGTGCAATAACTTACGAGCGACTTAAAAAGTCCTTTGCGAAACTTGTACACTTCCGTAGATAGAATCAGTGCAGTATACTTACCTATACCGATTTCAGAAAGTAAACAACATTGGTTTTAATCAAAGTTCTGATTATGCCCATTTATATCAAGAAATTTAATACCCCACTGGAGATACTTGTTGCCTATGGAATTTATACGAATAAGTTATCTGCTCTGCTAATCTTTTGCTATTTGTAATGTGTGAAATAATACTCACAGATTACAAATAGCAAAAATGGGCTTCGAGTGTAAAAGAAAAATATTTGAAAATAAAATGGTTAAAAAACAAAAACAATTGTTAATCACTACGGAAAAATTGGTTCACATGCATACGTAATATACACAATTGCATTCATTATATTTGTGTTATTTAAAAGTCATTAAAATATATTTAGCCATCGCTGCGTAAAGCTGAAAGAAATGAGTGAAACTTTGTATGCATGTATAATTTGACATACAGTTATATTAATCTTAACTCTTTTTTATGATTAATGCTAACGTGTAATGTTCTGTTTGAGATCTAAAATAATACAAAATAAAAATAATGTATAGGTTACCTTTCAAGCAAAGTTTATCAAATCCTTTCAGCCTGCGTGCGTAAAGTAAGATCAAAACGAGTGGAATTGTTTGAGCAAATAACACCTTTAGTATCCCATTTATAATATTGGCGTGGAAGTAAACTAAACGAGGCTTTTTAAAGCCTAGATACTTTTTTTATTTACGTAAATATTTGATATTTCTACGAGTTTGATCAAATACTGGTATTAATAATTTCAATTATCTAGATTGAATGATCTATATAATTTAAATTTAGTTTATTAGTAAATTATATTTAGTTCTTTATGTTAAATATAATGTTTTTAATTTGTTGCTATAATTACTACTTCGTTCCTAATAGACGTTTACGTCCAATTCGAATTATATTATTAGGTCACATAACACGACCAAACACGTCAAAATGCCTGCAAATGTATGCGGGCCTGTTCCAATAAAATGCGTCCACGAATGCATCACGGACATAAGGTAACTGGGTGCTTAAAATGTTGCTTTGTTCGAAACTTTATTACTGGGCTCTAATTTTTCTCCACAACCTTTTAGCAACGAATTTATAGTCCTAATTTTCTTAGTATTCCCGAGCGGTGCAAATAATCAACGTGAGAATTAATATTAACAGTAAATATAGGTAATTGCTATTCTTAATTGTAATGATATTAAAGCAGAATACAGAAAGAACTTTTCTTTTTTCTGTATTTCGCTCTTTCTGTATTCTGAGAATAGCAATGTCTACCATTTTATTAAATTACAATATTTTAAGAAATCTCATATTGTTTTTGACAGTATTTTCATGTTTGTCATGATGAGTGGGGGCAACCTGATGGAGATCTACAACAACTGAGGGTTTACAGTGGCTACGATCATTAACTTGCCTGCTCCTGAATAAAAAAAAACTCACAATTCGGCCATGGGACAGACGGCTGTTTGACTTTGTAACGTTGTGGACAATCTGAGTTACTGTCAGTATTGTGATGGATTATATGGAGGCATATTGCACAACATAGGTCTTAAAAATTTATTCATTTCATTTGTGCGCACACAATGGTCTTATAGATATACCTTTCAAGATGTGCTAATGTGAGGCTAGTTTTATTCGGTAATTGTAAAATAGGCTAAGGATGTGGATTTAGAACAGATTGTAGTAAGAATCACCATTTAAATATTTAATTTCTATCCTTTTTTAGAGAAATTGATGAATGATTAACATTATGTTCTCATGTTTCGAACTACGCTTAAAATTAGAATTTATTGACTGGATTACTATGGTTAAATAATAACATTGTCAAGTATAAAATGCAGTAAAAGTTGAAAACTTTTCGCCAAAAGTATTTCGAATAAAAATTGCAATTTGCGGATTCAGTCAATAATTACCTCCAATGGCTAAAATTAACTGTGATAAATTTGTATAATTAAAAATGATAAAATTGGATGCATTTTATATGTCTGGTGTAGAGCGAACTTGTTTCGCCTACGCGTCGTGTTGCTGCCGGCCGTGAGCCGTAGGCCATGATCGACGGCAGACGACTCTCCAATTATAGACTTATCCTCACGGCATCTACACCACGAGTCTCTCAGTTGTTTCAATCCAATAAATTGGTGATGTAATAAAAACAACAGTTCCTTCTATAGCCTATAGAACCGTAAACTGCGAACTGTGAGCGGAAGGCCCTCGTTAATTTAATAAGCAAGGACTTAATTTGGGAGACAAAAGAAGCAAAGACGATGTGTCGAGTAATTAAAGTCCCATTTAAGCTCCAGGATCGGTTGTTTTAATCATCTGGACAATAATACAAAGTCGTGCTGTAATTATCGTATACAGAAAAGCTTTTAAATCAAATCTTATTATGTTAGATCAAATCGATCTTAAAACATTTTATTAGAGTAATAGATAAGTTGTCGAAAAAATTTTTTGTTAGTGCTTTATTGTATATATATATATATATATATACTAGCGACCCACGCCGGCTTCGTACGGGTGCAATGCTGATTATTTATTTTCGCAATCGCATTAGAAACTTCTAAAATGATCAGTGTTTGTCTACTATATTGTGCATGAATTATACAAATAAACCTTTCTCTTGAATCACTCTATCTATTAAAGAAAGCCGCATCAAAATCCGTTGCGTAGTTTTAAAAATCTGAGCATATATAGGGATTGACATACAGCGGGACGACTTTGTTTTATACTATGTAGTGATATTTGTATTTTAACTCGACGTTTTATGATAAATCAACTAGATTTTAAAATACTTTCACATTAATTTTAAATTTCTAAATTGAAATTGACGGTTTTAAAAAGGCACGTTCTACACAAATGTTCATATTTTATATGGACTACAACAGCTATTGTATAATAGTGTTGGTAGCATATCATATTCGAGTATTCGAAAGATGACAAAATTCTTGGGAAGTGGTTTACTTACATTGAAAGATGGAAAGCAATAATCCTTTCACCTCGTTCTCACGATTGAAATGAATATTACGGAGTAAAATTTCTGCAACCAGTTGCGAACATAAATGATGTTCGTGAAACAAAGTGTCAGTACCCAAGATATATGAATTTACTCGTTTACGTAAAGAGATATCTTCTATGTAATTTTAAAAGAATGGGCTTGAACGCTTGTTAGGTATATATATCAATTTGCTTGTTACTTCATCGGCAATAGTGCTATAACGTAGTATAATTTGTTTGTATTAATGCTAAGAGGTAACTTAACTCTTTTTAACTTAACTGTATTTTAGTTTTATAAATAATATAAAAAATCTTTAAATACATTGTTTGAAAAAAAAAAATACTAAACATATCATATATTTCGAATTTCATAGCTAACATAATAGTCTACGCTTTTATTTTCAAAATACTACGGTATATGCATAAAAAATAATTATTTATTTTTATTTAAGGATATTCAGAAAATAAAAATCACTGCTAACTTGATAAAAGATCACTTTGACGGTAGAAATAGCAAAAACTGAAACAAATACGAAAAACAGCAATAATTAAAAGAACAACTGAAAAATAACGATAACAACGTGTGACAGTGAGGTTTTGACTCTTTAGTTTTATTGCAATTTTAACAGTTGTAAATAAATTTTTCGCTTTCACGTTTGTAATATACATGCCAAATTAATTATTTGTATTCTTCGAGTTTTCTTAAACATTTATAAAAATTAAGCGATACCGTGAATAACCCCAACCTCCTTGTAGTTTCAAAATATAATACGATACATATCCCATTTACACCCATTATTTTATAATGACATTGGTATACGTACCATGTATGTGAAAATACCACTTGTAATTGCATCAGTTGCTCTTTATGCTTATTTTTATTCTCAAACATTTTTTTCGTAAGTCTTAAAAAGGCAATCTTTGGAACGTGTTGTTTTGAAGATATGTCATTTAAAAATATGAACATATACAACTTCATAATGTAATACGTGTTTACACAAATACAACACATTGTCATATCAAACTTTTTAAAGAATTTTATAGCAATACCTGGAGCACCCATTGTTATATCCTTTCCAGCATACAAACTATTTTGAATATCATTTTACAACGATAATTCAAACGAGAGATGCCGCCATTGCTTTATAGAAATTTATTTTTTTATAGTGCTAATGTCTGCACTTAAGATTAAACATTAAAATTTTCAAATTGGTAACTAGCCGTTTAGCTTAGTGGCTAAAGCGTCAGGCCGAGAATGCCGAAGACGTGGGTTCAATTCCCACAGCGGCGACAATCTTTTCGTACTTTTTCTATAAATTTTAATGTTTAATCTTAAGTGCAGAGATTAGCACTATAAAAAATAGAATTTTATCATATTTTAAATTTATGACGTGACCATGGACGCCGTCATCATGAAACGCATAAAATTATTTTACTTAAGAATATAGTCTTTATTAAAAAAATAAAGATTAAAAAAACGTAAACCCGCATATTTTAGACATATATATAGACATGAGAAATATATTAAAAATATAATTGAAGGAAAAATAGAAGGAAAACGGGGAAGAGGGCGTAAACGAGTAATATGGAGTGACAATTTGAAAAAATGGACAGACATCAAAGACGCCGTCAGTCTTCAGAAGACAGATCTACAAGAAAGTTCCGTGTGGTGGTCGCCGACATCCGATAGGATATGGCACCCAAGAAGAAGATAATCTTTAGTATGATTGCTCACATTTCCATAGCGTTAAAGGTTATTGTAAGATGAGGCAGAATTGAGTGTCAACGGTAAGGGTGTAGTATTCTGCGTTCTAGTACGTTAGAATATCCTACGTTAAATCATTCTATTTAAGGCTGAGCAGATGTTTGCTAATTTCAATCCACTTACAATAACTATCTATCCTCGCTATCAATACTGTCACACACTCCTCTCATTCATATGAAAAAATGTGGAGTAATCGATAAAAAATGTTTTCAATCCAGTTTTAATAATTTGTATGTTGAATTTTTACCGTGGTATTACTTTAGCAAAAAACTAATTTGTTATTAAGTGGATATCAAAATGGCTCTATTAACAAATAAGGCAATGAACTTCAAGGAGGAAAATTTATTATCCTCGTCTTTTGATTAAGCTATTGACAACCAGTAAAAAGTAACCTCTAAAATAAATTGTCCTTCTCGTTTCGTATAACCAGTTAAATGCGCGACAAAAAGTAGATTCGTTGACATTTAAAAGCATTATGAAGGACGTAGTAAAGTAGATTTGATGAAATAGTAAATTATAGTTATTTGAAATATCATTCTGAAACTTTAACAGCACGTGCTCAACGACTTTTGAGGCTATATTAAATGAGTAAATGATGAAACGTTATCGTCGTAATCAAATGTTACTCAGTTTTCCACATCAAAGTGCTGGTTGATAGTTACTTCACCCATCAACATTTGTTTAAGGTACATTATTAAATGGGCTTGAACATAATCTAATTGTCGTTACAGCAATCGCTTTGAATTTTGAGGAAGCAAGATCAGCTGATGACACTCGAAGTGGTTCAAAGAACAAGCTGGACAAATTTAATGTATGCCGATGTGTGAGCCAAGAACGGCTCTATTATATATTAAATATTTTCTTGTCCATGGTGCTGAGTGTAATATCACGGTCGCTATTTGTTTTGGAACCATCGTATGAACAGTATTTTAGGTGCGAGTTTGGACGGCTTAAGTCGGTAAAAGATAGGTCACTATGATATCAGTACAGTAAAAGCACCCGTCATAACGCGGTGTGAGTGTTTTGACCCTAATGATTGAACAATCGATACTAAAGAAACAATAAACAGAGGGAGAGCAATAGGTAGCATCAAGGACAGAATTATTAAACTTTCACATAAACTTAAAGAAAACAATCCACGGACAGAGAATTGTATGAAGAAGAAAAGTATCAGCCTCCTCTGTACAGAGATTATCAGGGCATAGTCCACCACGCGGCCCCACTGCGGATTGGTAGACTTCACATCTTCGAAATATTTTATTTTATTATTATTTTGAAAAAAAAAAAAAAAACGCACGCAGAGCATGATAATTCAGAACTGAAACTTAACAATTTCATTGATGCCGGCACCGCAGATCGAATTAAAGGCGAGCGCCCGGACACTGAGCTATTACCGCTCTTGAAGAAGAAAAAGGAGTTTAAACCAGCTTTCCAGGATCATAACCTTTTCGTTGCCGAAGGTTTTTGTGCTTGTGATTTTGCTTTAGGTTAATGTGGTCCCATATATTTTTAACGCTTTTAAATATGCCTATTTATTCGCCTAATTATGTCCTAAAATCAACAAATTGGGCATTAATAATTTCCCAATAGAAAAGAGGAACAAATGTAACTTATTATCTGAAGCATGCATTTATTATTTGAGGTATATGATATGTACGTGTTGACCTTCAACGTGAACGCTTTTTGTTGTTCGGTCATAAGCATGTCTGTCCAGCTACTTGAGATGATAACTGCATGATAAGCAAATATAGTTATTTGTTACGAGGAAAAACGCGTACAGAACCTTTATACATGTGTTCGTCTATTTACTACTTTCAAAATGTAATAAAGGGATCTGGGCGGAAAATAATCAGTTGCTTTTATTTTTCACAAAAAGTTATACTCCAAGAAATAAAAGCAGCACCGATATACCCTTTTGACAGAATTAATTGTGAGCTAGCTTTTATGTTACTAATGGAAAATATTTTTTTGATAATATTTTCCTATTATCTAGTGGAATCATTCCTAGTACTTCTACCAGACACGAACCACAGTCTCGTTTTTTATGTAAATAAAACGAAATGTTTTCGTTTTACATTTTCCGATAGTTTGCGAGTCAAGAAACACTTAGATGATGAGAGTCATAAAAACGCACTGGCAAATTAACGAGTCATTACAAAAGCATATTAAACCACATCTAAATACAGGACTTAGGAAATATATATTTCAGGATATCCTGAAGTAGATAATGATAGTAAATAAATAAAAACTATGCTAAACAAAAGAATCAAAAATATGGTAATAGACATTAATTTGGCAAACTTGATAATGTGTGGAGGAGTAATAAAATTAAAACGTTAAAACATTACCGTATGTTTTACTATTACCGTGCCTTGTAACATGTACAAGTGCGAGGTGACATTTAGGCTTGGTGTTTTCGAATTACACACGCAATTTAATAACTGGTACAATTAATCTATATGCAAGATGGAGAGGAGTGTTTGTATAATTACTAGATCGGTTTAGTTTAGTATTCGAATAGCCGAAACGTTGCGTAGCGATACGAGAATGTAATTTAACAGTACGCTGTTGCAATGCAACGGCGAAGATGCGATTTTCAATTATTTATACGATGCTTTTCATCGGCGTCGTGAGTAGTCGGCATGCGGCACAAGCATGGTCACGAATTCGGTTGTCGTGATTTTTAGATGCGCCCGTAGCCACAAAAGATTTGACGCATTTATCAAACTGATTGCGGAAGAATACGTAAACAATAAGAAATGGACACAAACAGACAGTGAGCAATTAAAAAGACTTTCTTTTTTTTTATATTCAGTCCGTATAAAACTTATCAACATATGAGAAAGAATGAAACAATTAGAACAATAGACAAACGAAGGTTATTGTTGCTTTGTTCTGCGAATGAAGTTTATTACTTGAATTCGCTAATCGAATTCCAGTCGTCCAGACCGAAGCTGCTCTGGACGTCTGGAATTTGATTGACTTGGTCTTTATTGACAATATAGCTATTGAGCAGGAGAGAGTTACTGTATACGTTTTATTCGACCCGAATGGCGTAGTGGGTAGTGTACCTGCCTCCTGTGCCAGAGGGTGTGGGTTCGATCCCCACTACTGGAAAAATATTGTGTGATGAACAATAGTGTTTTTCTAGTGTCTGGGTGTTTATATATGTATAATATGTATTTATTTACAAAAGAAAAGTATGTTTAATTATGTTTATCAGTTATCTAGTATCCATAATACAAGCGTTGCTTAGTTTGGGACTAGAGAACGTTGTGCGAACGAGAAAAATGTGTCCTAAAATATTTATTTATTTATTCCTAAGTACCAACGGAAACCATAAAAACCAGCCAAGTGCGAGTCGGACTAGCTCACGGTAGGTTCCCTACCATTATTTGTAAAAATGGCAAAAAAATAATGTCCGTTGTTTTGTAGCCCCACTTAAATATTTTTTATTCTGTTTACAGAAATACATCATCTGTGAAAATTTCAACTGTCTAACTATCACGGTTCATGACACACAGCCTGGTGACAGACGGACAGACAGACAGACAGACAGCGGAGCCTTAGTAATAGGTTCCCGTTTTATCCTTGTACGGATCTATAAAACAACTACAAGCGTGGCCGGGCAAGCTTTAAGAGACAGATGAATTGTTTATTAGGCCCAAAAGTGACAGATGACCAGTTTTATCATGATAAAATGTGGAACTGAAATAAATTTGTTTTAACACTTATAAGATTTTATCATTATGCGATTACGTACTTCTCCTTAAGTGATATCGTTCTATTTTAATAAATAAATATTGCGATTTACCTCACAGACCTTTATTTATTTAGAAGTAATGGGTACACATAAAATGATCTCAAGGTAAGCTCTTATATGAAACAGAATAATTCGCATATGGAAATGGTTCATTACTTACAATGTATAGTGCAAATGATAGCTAAGGTTGGTTGCGTTACTAAAAGACGTAGAATAAATCTTTAAAATAGAAACATATGGCTATCAGCTGATTGATGGCTACGAAAAAGATAATAAATCGAAAATCTTTTATAATACATATAGATTTACTTGGTACTTTTATAAAATATGTTTTAAAGGCTAAATAACTTGTATGTAATCAATTCAAATCAGAGCAGATCAAATCACGCAAGATTTTCACGACAACATGCCTTAACCTTAATATTACGCGCATATTTTTGAAATAAGTTGCAACATGTGATATAACTTGATAGCGGAACTTTTTGGAAAGTACAAAGCAAAAACCAAAACAGAAAGATAAAATTCTAAGAAGACATGTCAACGATATGGTAATTATTATAAAGGAGGGATATTCATTTGTTTTCTCGTCTGGTTGGGTTTATAAATAAAAATAAAAATATAGATAGATATTGCATATATAAAATAAATATTATGGATAAAAATAAACATATATATAAATATGGATATATATATATAAATATATATATATATATATATATATATATATATATATATATATATATATATAAATATTTTATATCATACATATATAAATAGGACCCAACCAGACGGAAGCCCTCGGCAGGGGAGACCAAACGGCCGAGGGTTAGGGCGAAAGGGAGAGAAACCGGCGGACGATGCGGGCGGTATCGAGGAGCACCGCCTTCTGCATTTGAGTCATTTTCGAGCACGGCTTCCGGATAGTACTTGTATTACGGCAGTTTTCGATCCACGAGGCCGTATTTCAGAGCGAGCTCCTGGGTAGGATTCTGGCTACTAGGTTATCTCTATGCAAATACTCAGAGTTAGAAAGCATGGAACAACCGGAGATAACATGCCGAAGCGGCTCTCCGAGATGGTGACAAGCTCGACAGATGTCGACGGTGCCATTAGGATGTATTTCCGATAGTTGTTTGTCTTAATAACCTGATCTTGTATTGACAAAACCTTTGGTTTCCCCAAAGAGGTCACTGAAACGTAGCCAGTTAAGGGAGGCAACAGTATCTACGAATGTCATGTTTAGAGCCTTGTAGAACCTCCCGTGGAGCTCTTTCTCCTTCCATACCGTCTCCCGATCGGAAACGCCCAGTACTCCCGGGTTCTGCCATTGCTCGTTGGCTAAGAATAGAGGGGTAAGTCCATTGTCACAGCTATTGACGTCCGCGTAGATTAACTCATCCGATCTCGACAGGAAGTTGTTGCGGAGGCTGCACGACTCGCGATTGTGCATGGTGAGAGCGCTCTAGTAGCCCCTCCCGCCATGCTTCCGTGGCATGTACAGCCTTCATCACTGACGATCTCGGATGATGTATCATGTGGGTCGTCATAGTTGTGCGGACTTTTCTGTCCTGGGCATTGAGTTCAATTAGAGTTCACCTGAGGATGCCAAAGGTATACATGAGTACTGGCATAACCCAGTCGTTAAATGCGCTTTGTTCGCGCCTGACAAATGGCTGTTAAACACCTCTATCAGACGTGCAAAAACACGTCACAAACTGACTGTTTCATGCCAGCCTCATCGATACTCATGTTTTGTGACATACCCAGGTATGGGTATGTTTCAGCCTCTGAGAGGCTCCTTATGTTATATGGTTGTATACGCCCATAAGGTTGCTTTGCAAAGGTGTTGCCGCCTTTTAATGAAGTGGGCCCCGGCTACCTCACTCACCAGATGAAACGTAGAAGCATAATACTTCTACTTTACGCCGGTCTTCTGTGAGGTCGTGGTACTTCACCGGACGGAGCTGCCCATTCGTGCATCAGCGAACTGATGCGTGGCCCTACCACTGTTAAAAATTATCGAGTGGAATGATCTTCCACTCAATATTTAGTTAAACACACAAATAAAAACTGATATAATTGGTTGTTATTTCGATGCTAGTTCAATTTGTAGTAATTATATGAATTGTACCTGTAAATAATAGAAATATGTGAAGTCCACAATAGATAATGCAGAGGCCTTTGAACCATCTGTGAAAAATGAAAATGTATTTACTTGCTGTTCATAAAATCCATTTTACATGTATTTCTAAACGGTAGGCAATGCCCAGACGTCAGCTCGACATTTTCAGTAGAACGGCACGTAAGGTGATTAAATTTTCCTTAAATGGAAATAATGTATATTATTTTCAAAAATTTTAAATTTAAGTGGATACGTGTAAGTGAGGACTATAAGAAATGAACTAAAAGTATTAATTTATTTTATTTTACCAGTATTTACAGTATTTTCGATTTAAAAAGTAAATTCTGTATTCCTTAGGATTTTATTCCCTTTTAAGGGAAATACCATTATTAAACATTCCCGCGCCCGTACCCGTAATAAACGCCTGGGCGAAACCCCAGGTGGCCGCACAGGTAGTAACGCCCCCGGTCACCTCACGACCCATCGCACAATCGCAGCCCGCCTGTCAAACGGCGCCGAGGCCGCAGGTGCAGCCAACTCCGTCGGTTTTCGCGGAAAACAAAGACGACCCGTTCGCGCAAATCGCCAACATCTGCAGCCTATTAGACCGTATCAATAGGCAGGAATTCGCCGTATTGTCCGCTAAAATAGCGGCCGCCACATCTGGCAACGAGCGCCTTAGAGCAATTTGCTAACACAAGACGCTTGTAGAAGCCCTATGGGCTTTTACGAGCCAACCATAAAAAGACATAATAGTCTGCGCAATAAAACCGCGCTCTGCCGCGTCGTTAATTAGAACCATAAAAACACTTTAATGGGAAGTACAACCGCAGGTAGAACAAAACCTCGGGCTCTGGTTGTTTCGTATTTCAACGCAAACGGCATAAAGGGTCAAAGGGACGAAATCGCGGAATTCCTTCGCGATTGTAACGTAGATATTTTTCTAGTGCAAGAGACATTCTTAAAACCTAGTGTACGCGATCCCAGAATCGTAAATTACAACATTGTCCGCCACGACCGGTAAGCAAACCTTCTGGGAGGCACATTAATCTACTCTAAACGGTCCTTGCACTGTTGCCCGCTCGACATTCCAGAACTAAGACAAATAGAGGCATCCGCGTGTAGGTTAGCGCTCACCAGCCACAGGCCGCTTGTACTAGTCTCAGCCTACCTCGGGGAATAGAACCTTACTTCAAAGCGACCTAGATACGTTACTTAACTTAGGCCCTTCCGTGATAATTGCAGGAGATCTAAACTGCAAACACGGCTCATGGGACACCAACAGCATCCCAAATAACAACGGAAAGCATCTCTTTAGCTTATCCGATAACCTAAACTTTAGCATAGTCGCTCCCGTGACTCCCACTAGGTATCCTACGGCGGACAACTACCAACACGCGTCACCGAGTGTCCTAGACATCATGTTATTCAGGGAGGTCTCACTCGACATCGAGTCGATAGAGACAATCCATGAACTAGATTCAGATCACAGGCCCGTCCTGTGTAAACTGGGCCAGAACGCCGGCGCGGTCCCTCCGACCAAATCCGTAGTGGACTGGCATCGTCTTGAGGTCAAACTCAAGGCCTTGGACCCCCAGGACTTAGTAGACTTACCCGAGACGATAGCTACGTTCGATGACGCAAATCGAGCGATAGCAAAGTCTCCGAGAAACCATTACTTCCGCGGTCACAGACTCGGAACGGACGGTGAAACTGTCGGGCGACCGACGGTTTAACTTTCCGCCCGACCTAAGACTGCCAATTAGACAGAAAAATGCAGCCAAACGCGCCTTCGACCGATACCGATCGGAATCGAACCGAACCCGACTTCGACGCCTTCAGCTAGAAGTCAAAGATCGTGTATCGGAACACCGACATACAATGTGGGACACTCTCCTAGAGGACATCGAGCCATCGCACACCGCCTACTGGCGATTGGCCCGCAGTCTGAAAGCAGACCCCCGCGAATCTCTACCGCCGTTAGTTAGACCTAACAGCGCTTCAGTAGCCCCAGATGACTCCGAAAAAGCCGAATGCCTTGCGGACAACCTAGAGCAGCAATGTACGTCATCGCGCGAACACATCGATACAGCCCACCTAACGGAGGTGGACCGCGTAATCGAGATTAGCGCTGCGCTTCCACCGGAAGGCGATCCTTTGAATTCAGTGACCCCCGAAGAGGTTCAAGATATTATTAAAAACTTAAAACCCAAATCCGCCCCGGGCCCGATAATATTAGTAACAAAATTCTTAAAGCTCTCCCTGGGCCGCTTATCTGTTTACTGGCGACCATTTACAATACTTTACTCTCCAGTTGCTCCTTTCCGAACGACTGGAAAGAAGCCAGGTTATCGGCATTTGCAAGCCGAATAAACCAGCCAACCAGCCCTCTAGTTATCGTCCCATCAGCCTCCTCAGTTGCCTGGGGAAGCTCTACGAGCGGCTTTTATTAAACAGGCTCAATGAGCACGTGTTTTCCAACGGCCTTCTGCCGGCAGAACAATTCGGCTTTCGAGCTAGAGATTCCTGTCCCGATCAACTATTCCGCCTAACGGAACATATCCTAAAAGGCCTAAACCACCCGAAACATATCAGTACAGGGGCTCTTTTCTTCGATGTCGCAAAGGCATTCGACAAGGTCTGGCACAACGGCTTGCTTTACAAGATGTACACACTCAAAGTGCCAGATAGGCTCGTACACACCATCCGAGCCTTTTTGTTGAATCGCTCTTTTCGATATCGAGTCGAGGGCACCCTCTCCACAAGCCACCGCCTCACGGCCGGCGCTCTTTGCTCTTGCTCTTTACGCTCTACACGAGCGATGTACCCAAACACCCCCACGTCAATCTCACGCTTTTCGCGGATGACACGGCGCTCTTTTATTCAGACCGCAACCTTAGAATACTAACCACTCGACTCCAAAGCGCTGCCGACCGCCTCGGCGATTGGTTTCGCAAATGGAGAATAGAAATAAATCCCGAAAAGAGTGTGGCGATTCACTTCACACGAAGTACTTACCCGTCACATCTTTATAATGGCCCTCGTCAATGCAGAAAGTTGGGGAAAATATCTCTTTATGGCCAACTGCTCCCCTGGGAGAAAAAGGTCAAATACTTAGGAGTCACTTTCGACTCGCGTATGTCATTTAATACGCACATTAATAACGTTCGCAATAGAGCCGCGTTCGTCTCCGGCCGGCTACACAATTTAACTAACGCTAAAAGTAAAATGCCTTAAGGCACAAATTATTATTATATAAGACCTGCGTACGACCTATCATGTCTTACGCATGCATGACCTTCGCCCACACGCACCCTACTCGCTTGTACAAGTTGCAAATAGTACAAAATAAGTTCATCCGCCGCGCAACCGGTGCGCAGTGGTATCAACGCAACGTCGATCTGCACAGCGATTGCAGACTCCCGACGATTCGCGAATATTTTAAAGACCTGACCAAAGGGTTCTTCGAAAGAGCCGAACATCATCCCAACCCTCTGGTGGTAAGCGCAGCAAATTACCAACCCGACACAAACGCGAACATCAACAAGCGTCGCCCGAGAAACGTCCTAATCGACCCGGTCGAGGAAGGGGACTTAGATACGCCGGACCCACCGCCGGGGGTCCCGCCAGACAACACTACACCCACAGATAGTGCAAAAACAAACACACTAGTTCGCCCTCGCCTCCGAGCACGGCGAGACCAACACAACGCGTACGCAAGGTACACCCGCGTTCGGGGGCGGTTCTCACCGCCCCATGCCACCGATTAGCTAATTGCACAGTTGACGGCCATCTGGGTTTCGGTCCGAACCGTGACCTCGATGGCCCTTAGATGACACACCGAAGCACATGCGTGGCCCTACCCACAGCGGAGGGCCCCAATAGCTTAGCAACGGCGTCATCGAGTCAACTGTATCATATATAAAAACAGAAAAGAACATCTTGATCAGTACAACCATAAAATAAAGATTTAATTTAAATTAAATTACAAAAATGAACCATTATACTGTCCTATCACCTTATTGTCCATATATTATTGTATATTAATATTGTGGGTGTGGTACCAATTGACGTTACCATAAATCTCCAGATGTGGCTTTTAAAAGCTTGACATCAGTTCAGCAGAGGGTCAATGTCCAAAAAAGGTTTTTTCAAATGAATATAACTTGAAATTCTAAATTTGTCCCATTAAGTTACAAGCACCGCAAATGTAAAGAAAACGAATGTTAAGAATTTGACATTTAAGTATAAACTCTAACTACATTTATATGTTTACCTTATCTAGTAGACTAATTTATTTCAATTCGAATGAATTAACATCAAAGTACGCTGGGATCCGATTGCCAAAGTAAGGAACGAAGTGCGAATTTTTACAAAGAAATTACAACTTAGGACACCAGATGTTTACGAAGTTGCAATGTATGTTCAAAGTCATACTTAAAGACAAATGTGAGTGAAGCAGTTGTGAAAGGTATTGAATATCAATGTGATCTCCATAATATTTACGACTTACACGTAATGTATCCGTAAGGTCTTTAAATAAAATAATTCTCGAGGTTAATAAGAGATAACACTTATTTAAAAACTTTTAAGAAGTGTTCGTAGAGCTCGTACTACGAAACGTTACGGTCAAGTTCTTTTATCAGTTTGCTTGAAATGTCATAACAGTTTTTACCTCAGCAATTATAAGGTTCTTGCATAAAAATGAAAATATTTTTAATTGAAATTAATCCAAATTTTGTAGATCTTTTAAATTCTACTCGTATTTATAAAATAGGTTGTCTGATAGGTGTGTTTCACTAAAATGATTATGGCTTGTGACATCAAGTGAATTGTACTCTAGTACCAATCTTGAATGTAAATACCAAGTCAAGTATGACTAAAGTATGAATATATTTCGTTCAGACGTATTGTTCCGGCTAAGGAAAAACATTATAATGCGGGGTTTATTTTAAATGATGATTGTATGAATGATTTTAAGTGGTAAACCACAGCTTTACGTGGTAGACCCATGCAGCTTCATCTGAATTGGCTAGCTCGAAATGAAAAAGAAGCATGGGAATCTCAAAAGATAACCGTTACGAATATATTCGTTACGATTGATTTTTTCATTTCATTTTCAAATCATATCTAATAACGTATATATATATATGATTTGTCACCCATGTCATACTTCAGGTATGACATTGTTGACAAAATTACTTTATCTACATATTCTATCCTATGAGGTTTTCAGTGGTGACAGATTTCATTCCTGGTTCGGTCGCTCCTTTTTTTTTTTGGTATCGTGTTTCTGTCATCTTACATGACTGGGTTATGTGGGGTTCTTACCCACTAAAATACCCTCGGTGGCCACCTTCTGTACGTTTGGAGGGACCCCGGGATCTCCTATGGAACGCCACGGAGAAGGGTAAACCTTCCCCGATTCGCTCGCCATCTTGCAGCAGCTCGAGGCCACTTCGAGTTGCTGCCCATCCGTGTTCCCTTTTAGTCTTAGTCGTCTTTTACCACAGGCGGGAGATACCTTAGTCCTATTCTATGAGCCCGGAACTACAGGGCTGATGGGGCAGTACGTCTGCCCCTGCTAGCCTGCCGCCGCCGTCTCCGAGCGGGGTCGGCCCTCTCCCGTTCCCGCTCGGCGATCCCCTTCTGGAGCATAACAGCTTCGGTTGCTCGTACAAATTGTTAGAAGGAGTGCTATCGGGCCGTTGGCGCATGGCGATAGTAGTGGAGTACTTCTAATGTTGTGAGCAGAATACGTGGTAGATTAGTTCTCACGAAGTCATGCATTCTAGTCTCTCGCCAAGGCTGTTCTAGAGAATTACTGAGTCGTTAGCGCTCATCAGTTTCTTAAATGAGAAAGTTGTTCTTTTGGGCAGTCATTCCTGTTAATTTCGGGCTAACCTAATGTACAGTTCAGAGTGGAAATACGTTTCCGGTATTGCTACTCGAAAGGCGCTGCCTCAAAATCTTAGAAAACGGATACACACTTTCTCAAAAAAGCTAAACGCTCGGAGCTACCTAACGAGTGGACTGCTGCTATCGATTCTTATTTTTTTTCTTTATTTAAAAAACATTGCCCTTACTTTAGGATCACATTATCCTTTGTTGTAGGGACGTTTTACAAACATATCCACCTAACTTACCAATGGGTGCAGGCCATTAGGAGCAAGGCACACGCGTTGACTCGTTAGATTGGATTTAGCCTTTGGGCTTGGCTTGGTTTAAGGAAGTCTATCGAATTTCACTTCCACGGAAACTATCAAAAGTTTTTTCAAGGATCAAAACAACAAGGTTATTGTTGACGGACATATTTTGACGATAAACCTGCGTACTTTGGTATCCCATACGCCTATGCTATGCTCCACCCCCCCCCTCTTAATTCTGTTTTAAGTATTAATTCATAGGAATAGATAATCATTGATGTGCAAAAACACATAAATCAACTTGTTTTGTGTTATTTAACTACCGTCGTCCTATTATAGTCAAGGCACAACTAAAATTGGCAATCAATACTAGTGGTTGGTGCGTTAATTATTTTCATGAACGTTAGAACGTGATTCAATTAGATGAGCCCTGCGTCTACCAATGTACAGTTTGTTTTATGATATAAATATTTACCAACTAGCTGACTCAGCAACTATTGTTTTGCCATATAAATTATTTCTAGAGAAATCGAAACGCACGCATAAAGTTTGACAGTTTACACAGACATGGTTGACAGGTACAGTTTGTATGGGAAAATAAAATTGTTGCTATATCGATTTTTCCATAATTTTTCATCGTTTCCTCCTCATCATCCTTCCCTGGACTGCCACAAATATTGCCAAACTAAAATTAGCCAAATCGTTCCAGCCGTTCTCGAGTTTTAGCGAGACGAACGAAAAGCAATCCATTTTTATATATAAGCGATTACTTATTTAATTTGCAGCTTACAAATATGGTTGTGAACAGAACTAGGGTCCTTTAATACTTGTAATATGTACCTATTTAAAGCAAAAACCGTCGCAAGTGAAAATAGCGTAATCGAGACTAGGGCTGCGCTTCCACCGGAAGGCGAACCTCTAAATTCAGTGACCCCCGAAGAGGTCCAAGATATAATTAAAAATTTAAAACCAAAATCCGCCCCGGGCCCAGATAATATAAGTAATAAGATTCTCAAAGCTCTCCCTGGGCCGCTTATCTGTTTACTGGCGACAATTTTCAATACGCTTCTCTCCAGTTGCTCCTTTCCGGACGACTGGAAGCAAGCCACGGTTATCGGCATTCGCAAGCCGAATAAACCAGCCAATAAGCCCTCTAGCTATCGTCCCATCAGCCTCCTCAGTTGTCTGGGGAAGCTCTACGAGCGGCTATTGTTAAACAGGCTCAAAGAGCACGTATTTTCCAACGGCCTTCTGCCGACGGAACAATTCGGCTTTCGAGCTAAACACTCTTGTCCAGATCAGTTATACCGCCTAACGGAGCACATCCTAAAAGGCCTAAACCACCCGAAACATATCAGTACAGGGGCTCTTTTCTTCGATGTCGCAAAGGTTCGACAAGGTCTGGCACAACGGCTTGCTTTACAAGCTGTACACACTCAAAGTGCCAGATAGGCTCGTACACACCATCCGGGCCTTTTTGTTGAACCGCTCTTTTCGATATCGAGTCGAGGGCACCCTCTCCACAAGCCGCCGCCTCACGGCCGGCGTACCACAAGGCTCCTGCCTCTCACCCTTGTTATTCACGCTCTACACGAGCGACATACCTAGAGACCCCCACGTCAATCTCGCGCTTTTCGCGGATGACACGGCGCTCTTTTACTCAGATCGCAACCTCAGCCAATTAACGACTCGACTCCAAAGCGCCGCCGACCGCCTCGGCGATTGGTTCCGCAAATGGAGAATCGATATTAACCCAGAAAAAAGTGTGGCGATTCACTTCACCCGTAGCACCCCCAACCCCCATCCGCCACACCGTTACAAAGGTCCTCGCCAGTACAGAAAGTTGGAGCAAATATCACTATACGGCCAAACTCTCCCCTGGGAGAAAACGGTCAAATATCTAGGAGTCACTTTCGACTCGCGTATGACATTCACTACGCACATCAATCAAGTCCGAAATAAAGCCGCGTTCGTCTCCGGCCGGCTACACAATTTAACGAATAAGCATAGTAAAATGCCCTTAAGGCACAAATTACTGTTATATAAAGCTTGCGTAAGGCCAATCATGTCCTACGCATGCATGATCTTCGCACACATAAATCCTACGCGCATTGACGAATTGCAAGTAGTTCAAAGTAAGTTTATCCGCCGCGCAACCGGTGCGCAATGGTATCAGCGCAACGTCGACCTGCACAGCGATTGCAGACTCCCGACGATTCGCGCTCATTTTAAAGATTTGACAAAACGGTTCTTCGATAGAGCCCAGCATCATCCCAACCCTCTGGTGGTAAGCGCAGCAAACTACCTACCGGACACTAACGCGAACGTAAACAAGCGTCGCCCGCGAAACGTCCTCATCGACCCGGTCGACGAAGAGGACTTAGACACGATGGACCCACCGCCGAGGGTCCCGCCGGATAACACTACACCCACAGTTAGTGTAACAACAATCACACCAGTTCGCCCTCGCCTCCGAGCACGGCGAGACCCACACAACGCGTACACAAGGTACACCCGCGTTCCGGGGCGGTTCTCACCGCTCCCAGCCACCGATTAGCTAAATGCACAGTCGACGGCCGTCGGGGTCTCGGTCCGAACCGGCGACCTCGACGGCCCTTAGATGACACACACCATAGTAGTTAAACGCACGCATGAGCACATGCGAGACCCTACCCATAGCGGAGGGTCCAAACCCGTGGGTTCTGGCTAGCCCACCGGTTCTGCGTCCGATGAAGCTTTAATAGTCTCGGGACTGAAAGAAAAAACATCAGTTAATACAAGATACAAGAAGTGAAAATAAATTAATGATTACTTTGTTGCCACTTATTTGAATGTTATATTTAGTCTTATTGATCAAGTCACCCTAATACATATTAACAACCAAGTGATAGAGCCATATCTACTTATAGATACAATCTTGTACAATATTGTTACTTCTCTTTGAATTCGTTATTTCGAACTCTTTCATCAAATGTTTTTCTCGTAAATTTGCCTAATCTTAAAATCGGCACCAATTTATCTTAAGTTAACGGCAAATATCGGAAAAGAAATAAATTTTCATTTGTTTGATGAGTAGGATAGCAAGAAAAACAATGTGTCGAGATTAATTAGAAAATAATCAGAGATGTCGCTCGACTCTCTTTAATAACTTTTTAGGTTTGTGAGTTCATAACAAAAATCAATAGGGATCCTCCTTAGAATAAATGGAAACATAAAATATGTAATAAAATTTATCTTAATCCACTGCTTATATTTATCTAAAACGTAAAGACCCACCGCCGCACAGAGCAACGGACGGTGGTATACAATTTTTTCAATTAATATTATTTTTAATGTAATCAATTGGAATATAATGATCTTACAATTATTTAACCTCTAGCTTAAGAGTATAAGAAGATTTTATAGAGTATACCCAGTCGGCGTCGGGGGTCGTGGGTTCGATTCCCACACGGGACAACTATTTGTGGGAACCACAAGATAGTTGTTTCGCATCTGGGTGTTTGTCCACGTGTAATTTATGTTTGTAAAACGTCCCTACAACACAGGATAATGTTATCCTAAGGTAAGGGCAATGTGTTTTAAAACAAAGAATAAATAAAGAATATCAAGAGTAAATCACTCTTACCTGCGTTATGAGTCGTGCAATACATAAATCATCGAATGGTTTCGATACTCTTAAACTACGACAACTTAAAAATTACTAAGAATACGGTTTGTCAGCTACCTACATAGACGTAGGTATTTATTTGGTATGTAGTGACTTATATTTTGTATTGCACCTTATTATAATAACGATTGTATAATAAGTCACGACTGTACTTACAACAGCGATGATCTGAGCAGTATCACCTATCTCAGTTCAGTATTCGAGTGGTGAAATCAAGCAACGACTCAGAAGCATCTCTATTGAGTCACGATCAAGCTGAACTTGGATACAAGTAAACGTTAATTGGGCAAACAACCAGGATGTGTTAAAATCTCGCTAGATTGGGCCTAATTTACTTGGAAATTACTGTACGTATCGTATTTGACCGTTTTAATTAATGGTCCTTGATAACGTATATCTATCTATACCAAGATACATAGCTAGTCCTAGCTTAGCCATCTTTTAATTTCTTCAGTTAAATAACAAGGGAAATTAATTATTATCCCTATTTCATTAGGTTGAAAGTGTCAAAAATTTACTACGATTTTTTTGTTGATATGGAAATAGTTTATTTTTATAAATTATGGGTTTTTCTTCTTTTTAATGGATGACTGATTTATTCATGGGAATGTTTGAAAACTTTTTGGCATTTAAATTCATTGTAAACAATTTTTAATGGCTTGGCCGGTATTGATTAAAGGACCGTCGTATTTTTAACGGTAGTTCATGTTTACAAACATACTGAGCATTAAATAGATCTACGGTTACAAACGAGAAAATAGATAGTTAATGGAACCACTTTAATATCTTATCATATTAAAGAAAAAAAGAGTTAAATTGGTTTAAATTTTTGTAGTCGAATAAAAATTTTGTATCTATATTAATATGTTTACGTGATAATTTATATTAATATTTTTACGTGAACGCTATTTTGTGCAACTTTGAAAGATGTTTTATTTTTATTCTGACGTATACGGGTCGGCTACTATATAAATAGGGGGAATACGTTCGTTCCGTAACGCTTAAGCGAACCTTTGATCTTTAAAACACAGTTACTGACTACTGACAAGCGTCCAACATTTTCTCTGCAAGATCTATCTATGATGTCTAAACTATGTTATTACAGAACTCATTGGATATCGGTTGAATCCTAATTATCTTGTGGTAACATCGAGCAGTCACCTGCTTCATAAGAGACGCAATTTCTTAAAGATTTATAAGCATGTTTCTTGGACTTACATGGCGATCGCAGTATTTAAATGCCCGGTAAGTAATACTTAATATCTTCTTATTTGAAAATTTATGAAAGATTCATTGATCTTATATAAAAATAATTTTCACATCGAATAATATGAGAAAAATGTATATAGTAAATAGCCTATGAGAAAACGAAAAGCGAGGTTGAAAGATATAAAAAAAAAAAGTAGTGTGGGTAATTATAAACAGACACTTAAAAGGACTCAGAAAGGCTGATGGAGAGATTTTATTGAGCGAAAATGAGACGGAAAGTGGGTAAAAGGCCATAGCCGCAAGGGTATTATTTTAGCCATTCATTGACGTGGAGGTCGAGGTAAAGTACATGTAACAGACGAGCATCTATGCTTTGTCTTCTGGATGTAGAATTATACACGCATAACTTTTTATTCTAACGCCTCTGCGCCAGAATTGAACGCCAAATTGGACCCGATCTGGCTGGCAGCGTGAGAAATTCCAAATTTAAATCCGTTGGATTATAAAATAAAAGCCTCATCCTGATTTGGAGTCACAACAGGCATCCTTGATCAAAGCAGATGCCGATCATGATATAGACTTCGTTAATGTTGCTATAGACGACTGGCTGCGCAGATTTAAGCCGTGCATTCAAAATTGTGTAGTGCGAGGTTCATTTTGAATAAGCTGAGTTAGTATAAGAACCTATGATTTCCTTTATATTATATATATATATCATATATGGCAACTAATGGACGACCTAGTAAATATCGCAGGGACACGTTGGTTGCAAGCCGTTACCGATCGGCTCTTTTTATAAATATTAATAATATTCTATTCATAAAATTTATAATTAACTTTATTTACAAGGAACTAAAATCACCCAAATTGACACAAAAAATAAAAGCTGCTGGTTTTCATGTAGTCCGGGATCCCAGGCCCATTTTCACCTTTTATTACTAACAAGCAGATTAACTCTTTGATAAAACCTTAAATTTTGTACGACAAATATTTTTTCGGTTTATTTTAATCTTGAGAATTAACAAAGAAAAATCCAGTTAGTAATAAATTTTTCAAATTCATCAAATCAACATATTTCACCCCTGCTACCCTGGTTATAAATCACAATCAAGAATTTTCGTTGGGCGTCTCATTGCAACGAAGCTATTCGCGAAGATTCAGCTTCATAGTATTTATTTTTACATCAAGTATTAATACTACAACTTTTGATCGTAGGACCAGGATGTCGTACCACGCAATTTGTAGGACAATGAAGGTGTTACATTATATAAATATTAACTAGCCAATAGAAAAAAAATTAGCTGGTTAGTAATTACTTTTCATGACCTTGTTAATCATACACGTTGGAGAGGGCGGACGCTTTGATAAAACTTTGAATTTTGTAGGACAAATATTTTTTCGGTTTATTTAGATAATTATCTTGGGAATTAATAAAGAAAAATTCAGTTAATAATAAATTTTTGAAATTCGTCAAATCAATATATTTCACCTCTGCTAACCCTGTTAGCTCTTTTTTTTTCCGCTCGCAGCAGTCGAGACGAACGCACGCCTTGGCACGCGCTCTCTCTACTCTGCCACTCCCCACCCCTGTCCGCTTCCGCGTGCCGACTCGCTCGCCGCGGACGCTCAGTCGTCGCGCACCGCGCGCCGCGTTCACTCGTAATTTTTATTACGAGTGGGCACCCCGCTCGCAAGTCGAGTTGCGAGGTGCAGTTCTGACTGCGCCGAACAACACGCCTAGCAGCGGTTCTGTTTCGACGTCTTAGGGCTAGTGGATACCTAACGGTGCTAACGAAGCTAGCCAAGGCTTGCCCCGATCGCCTTGCGGTTCTCTCCTGAGAACCGCGAATTTTCGGAAGGGACCACCATCACTGGCCTTGGGTGTAGTTCCTAGTCAGCGGTGGTCCACGTCTGGCTTTTTAGCGCCCTCGGGTAGTTTTAATTAGCTATAAGTACACACCCGTGTGCACAATAAGATCGGCACAAGGACGCACTAGGGTCACACAATTTAGGCACTCATCCTCCCTGCCTATACCCGGCAGGGAGGGATACGGGCACACACCCCGGTATCCCACCGGGATTAATTATATATAATAGGATAACGTCCCAGTCGAGATGGCCCACCCGGAGGGAATGCTCGACTTCCTGATGGAAAGATATCCGGAACTGTATAGGAAAGTCGTCGAAGAAGTATCGAACGCATCAAGACCCTCCTAGAGGGCATCTTCCCAAGGCGCCGCAACGAGCTCCTCCTCCTCGCAAGAGGAAATGGAGCTCGATTCGCCGCTCTCCCCCGACGCAGATGAAGGCGGCTTGTTCACCCAAGTGGTGAACAAGAAGAAGCGCAAAAAGCGCTCTTCGCAGCCGTCCACAGCGGCTCCGTCCCCCGTTCTGCCAGTCAAGGCGCCAAGGCCGACTGAATCGGCCAACGCCGGGCCCTCTAGGCCCACCCCGACTACCCAATCGCCTTCAGCGAACCCAACCCCCTCGACTCAGGCTGCCATGCAAGCAGCCCCCGTTCTTCCCGCGGCCCCCCGTGCGCCGCAAGATAAGCGCCCACCACACCTATTTATCCGGGACACCAAAAAGGGGCCCATGATAGCATCAGCCCTATCTAACAGGCTGAAATTCGTTGCTTCAACGACCGCACAAGGTATCAAGCTTCAGCTTGAAACCGCTGACGCCCACCGCCAAGTCTCTAAATTCCTTAGGGACAAACAAATCTTCTACCATACTTACACGCTGGCCGAGGACCGAATCCTACGCGCCGTCATTAAGCGCATACCCGCGAATATCCCCACCGAAACGGTGCTAGACTCACCCAGTGATGGACGACCATCGCTGGGCCCTGCCAGACTATGTACAAGACTTACTGAGGCGCAAGAATGCGGCCACACGCGCCTACGATAGATATCCCACCGACTCGAATCGTAAACTGCTACGTAAATTGCAACGTGAAGTAAAAAACACGTATAGCAGACTCACGAAACGAACGATGGGACTCCACCCTAGTCTCAATAAAACCGTCCCACCAAGCCTTCTGGAAACTTCCCAAATCCCTCAAGGGTATTGCCACTCCAAACATGCAACCAGTAGTTCGCCCGATAGGAACGCCAGCAATGCTGGACGAAGAGAAAGCCGAATGCCTAGCTGACAGTCTAGAGGCCCAATGCTCCCCCAGCTTGCTTCCGACCCACCCCGATCACCTCCGTAAGGTGAACGAAGAGGTCGAAAGGAAAGCATCGGAACCACTCCGCGATCCCGTTCCCCCGGTCACGTGCTCGGAACTCGCAGAAACAATTAACAAACTGCGCCCACGCAAAGCGCCTGGCTCAGATGGTATCACCAATAAGGTGACCAAACTTCTCCCTACTAGCATCCTTCAGATACTAGTCTTAATTTACAACGCGGCTATAACCGAAGGCTTCTTTCCGTCCGAGTGGAAAGAAGCTGACGTAATAGGGTTCCTCAAACCTCACAAACCCGCGACCCTCCCAACCTCTTATCGTCCAATAAGTCTTCTCAAAACATTTGGGAAGATCTTTGAAAGACTAATATTAGCCCGACTAAGATCCCTTATGGACGCCAAAGGGCTCCCCATCCCTGAACAGTTTGGCTTTAGAGCCAAACATTCTTGTACCCATCAAGTGCACCGCATCACGGAGCACATACTAGTCAAACGCCAACGCGGACTCAACACCGGAGCACTCTTCTTAGACGTGGCAAAGGCCTTCGATAAAGTCTGGCACAACGGGCTCGTATACAAGTTATACGGGTTCGGAGTGCCAATCGTCTCGTATGCATAATACGAGACTTTCTAAGTAATCGGACCTTTCGCTATCGCGTCGAAGGCGTGTGTTCGACAACGCATCCCGTTCGAGCCGGGGTGCCTCAAGGGTCGGTGTTGAGCCCAGTCCTATTTACGCTCTACACCAATGACATGCCGCGAGTCAAAGATGTAGAACTTGCCCTATTTGCCGACGACACCTGTCTCTATACAGCAGGCAGAACATCCGAAATTATCCATCGACGCCTCCAAGCTGCAGCCATCACCATCGGTGACTGGTTTCAGCAATGGAGGATCGAAATCAATCCCGCCAAGAGCGCGGCCGTCCTTTTTTCACATAAAAACGTAGATAAACCACCCCCCGTTAAACTCATGGATAGTCCGGTACCATGGGTGAACAAAATTAAATATTTAGGTGTCGTCCTTGACTCCCAACTTAGATTCAACCAGCACGTGACTCAGGTCAAGAACCGGGCGGCCTTCGTACTCGGTCGCCTCCATCCGCTCCTCAACAAAACGTCTAAAATGTCCCTTCGGAACAAGGTGACTCTATATAAGGCAGTAGTTCGCCCTATCATGACGTACGCGAGCCCAGTTTTCGCACACATTGCTCCGAAGCAAATACACCGGCTTCAGGTCATCCAAAATCGATTCTTGCGCAGAGCCACGGGAGCACCCTGGTACATGCGCAATATCGACCTTCATGTCGATTTAGAGTTGCCCACCATCGCTCAATTCCTGAAGTCAGCGTCGCGCCGATACTTCGATTCCGCCGCCGCGCATCCCAACCCGCTAATCGTAGGTGCCGCCACCTACAGACCCCTGCCGCTAGGTACGTTCCGCCGCAATCACCGTAGACCGCGACACGTTCTCGATTTCCCTGACGATGGGACGACTATCGCCATCCAAAGGACTAAAAAACTTCGCAAACACACCAACACAAACCGCACTCGCCGGCGAGTGCGGCAAACATATACTAGGTTCCGCCACGTACCTGGGAGGTTCTCCCCAGTTCAAGATAGAAGCGTTGCTGGAGTTTCTTCCGCCACTTCTTCTCCCAGCGCCAACGCTTTACGAAGTGGTAGTAACGATAGTTCTAGAGATCTCCGATAACAGCTACCGATCAGATAACAGCTACCGATCGAGCCGAGGTCCGGCCCTTTCGGTCACCCTCGAATCGGAATGCTAAACGCGTGTTGAGTGACAGCCCAAGCCGAGGTCCCCTCTCGGGGACCCTTGAGCCTGATCACTCCATGGAGCCCCCGCCAAAGCGCCCTAAGAGCTTGGCGGCCTCCCAAACCAGTGAACTAAATAGCGTGACGGCCCGAGCCGAGGTTCCTTCGGGAGCCCTCGAGCTTAGTCACCATAACGCGTAATAATAAATACGCGAGGTTCAGGCTAGGCGCCTCGAGCGCCCGGGCACCTCAAGTCCGTCGGAACTGTAAAGGCCCCTAAGGCCAACAGTGGCTCATCAAGCCAAAAAAAAAAAAAAAAAAAACCCTGTTAGCTACCGTTTACCAAAATTGTTGTAAAGAAAAAGTTGGGCGTCTCGTCAAAATGAAGCTACTCACAAAAAATCTGCTTGTTAGTAATCAAAGGGAAAATGGGTCTGGGATCCGGGACTAATACCGTTTTCCATCGGTTATATGTAAATGATTTACTTAAATGTATTTTGCACCCTATGGTTTTACTTTCTTTGTTGGCGATATTACGGGCGTTATTGAATACGGTAAATATTGCTTTAAAAGTTAATTAAACATGACATTGAAACAAATAATTGTAAAGCTATAATAAAATAAAACTACAGACAAAAGATAAATATAAACTTTTTTCTACATATTTTAATGTTAAATATAAACTCATTAATTTTTATTAAAGAAACAAAAAGACATTAAGACTGATGGAAACAAAAACAAACGAAGTCAATGTAGCAATATATGGCATTATAGGAAGCAGACACGGTTTCGGTCAAGACCGTCCTTCTATATGAAAGTTGGAGAGTGCCAAAAGATATCATGCTGCAAATCCAAGTATTCATAAACCGAAGTTTGCGAGAAATCCTTGGAAGTTTTCTAGCCTGAATGGATCTGTCATGAATAACTGAGGGATCTCTATCATGAAATGCCGATCGTTCACCACATCAAATGACGTACATACGTGGACGTGGATTGGTCACATGCTCATATGAGCTCCCAGCCATGTTTTTTTTTTATGCGAAAAGTTGTCAAAAGAGCAAACGGTTCACCTGATGTTAAGTGAATACCGCCGCCCATAGACATCTGCCACACCCGAGGGTTACAGAAGCGTTGACAACCTAAAGAAAATTGGGCTCCGGCTATCTTACTCACCAGACGAAACGCGAAAGTATTTGTCATACTTCCACTTTACGCTGGTCTTCTGTGAGGTCGTGGTACTTATCCGGACGGGCATGCCCATTCGTGCAACAGCCGAGGCTGCTGCATGGCTTTACCACCGTTAAACCGTTGTTTCTAGACAAGGTTTAGAATGTATCCCACAAAGGAAATGTCACAAATTTATATAGCATAAAAGCAGCTTTACTCTTTCTGAGAATTACTTAAATAAGTACACACGCTTATTTATTCTTATAATTATTGTTATGTTCGTGCCTATGAAGTGTATAAAAGAAGACTTCATTTTTATCAGCTTTATTTGCTAAAGATGTTTATTATAATTTATTTTGTTTCTGGTTTGTATCTTACTCAAATCGTTATTTACTATGACGCGATCACCGTCATCAAATCAAAACTACAAACAATATTATTCTTCTATTAATATTCATGATTCAGTTAAATGTATTTATACTATTTTTGTATTAAAATTTTTGAAGTTAGAGTACATTTTTTTTAGAAATTATAGTATTTATATACTTTTCGCTTATACACTCACTGTACATTGTACACAATAATCTTATACCTTTAAACGAGGAATTCTTGTATATATATATTTTATTTATGCGTTTTCATTTCCGATTTAATTAGAAAATGATTTAATGGGCCGTGTCACGATCATTTACACATTTATTTTTTTCCTTTTTTTCAATGCTCAATGCTTTCTTTATTTTTTATTTTTTGTCGATCCAGATGATTTTGTTATTTTTTTTCCTCTTTTTTAAAGTCCTTTCTTTTATATATTTTCTTATTATTACGTCGGTAAGATCGAAAAATATTATGCATATTTCATTACTCAGTAATTTGTATCTAATTCCAATGGTACGTACGCACGGTCAATTTTTAATCGATATATGTTCTAAAACTGGTAGCATTGAACGATACAATTAAAACCATTTGAGTGAAATAAATATGTAAATTTATGACACATTTGCATATTTGAAACGAATATTTTAAGGAAATTCGTACGTTAGACCTTGTTCAATGTTTTTAAATTTTGCCCGTAATGAGTTTAGTGTATTTATATGCTCTAGAACAGGGCCACCTTGAAATGGGTATAAATCTTTTATCTCATAGAGATGTAACGTAATCTGTTATTAATAGCAGTAGTAATATTAAATATATTTTGCAAGTTGCGCAAGGTATACGCGGTTTTTGTGTTTGTGCGGGTATAAATAAAGTACGTACCTGTTTTTGGCTCTTTTGTCTAAACGTCAATAACACAGATAGGGGTTGATGCCAACTAAAGTAAAGTAACACCTCTTACTATATGCCCCATTGCAAAGAAACGCCTTATCTTTGGCATATAGAAGGGCAAGTCTCTCCATTAACGCCATTATGATATACGCCACTATTAAGTAAATAATTGAGAGGCTGCCTCGCGGTTCACCCGATCATGCTTTGTGCAGTACTCATCACAGCTGTAGGTCGAAACGCATTCCTCGTCAGTAATCCGGTCCGTTTTCCCAAGAAGTCTGGATCAGAAGAGAGGGACTTCTGAGGTAACAAACATAAAAAAAGTACAATCCAATTGGAACCCCTTCTTATTTAGTTGTAGGTTGAAAGAGGGAATTATCTACCAAGTCGAACAATTTGATATAGTTAAGTCATCGGTAGGGTTTGAGCCGGCCATTCGGCGCGGAGAGCGTTAAATTCGCTGAAGATAACGATGTTTGAATCTGTTGAATAACGGAATTAGTGGTCAATTGGACGTAATCAAAGAGTCGGTGAGTCTTGAACTAGAATGAAGGCCTTCGTTAAAGTCTCCAGCAATTAGTGAGTGCACCGGAGGTAAGGGAAAATATAAAGACTTTTACTTGACACCAATTTTCTGTTACGCCGAACTACGCCGCACGAGCCTCACCGGCAAGCTGCCGTACACTAGCAGATGTTGCTGCCTGGTGGCTGAATTTCACCATCGGACATTGAGCCAAAACAAAAAATTTCATCCACACTACCTCCAGCGATGCCCAGCTAAAACTATTGGTAAAAGTAACCAAACCGTTTATCAGACGGCTTCATGTAAAGCCGAGGATAATACATAACCCATCTCTCTCTCTTCTCTCACCACGCAACTTGCTAACGAACACACTTCAAGTTCTCAGTGCTCATAACAACCACACTCTGACAAAGCGTGTATGTATGTTATACGTATTATCATAACAAAGGATTGTTTTAATTACAGCAATATTTATAGATTGTTATTGTTGTAGTATGCTACGAATGCTAAACAAACTTGATACACGCTAATTAGATTGTTGTGTCCTATTTGCAGCATAATGTAGGACAGATTTTATTGGCATTGACTTACAACATTAATAAAATTCAATAAAAGATATCCAGTGCACCAATGAAGTAGTCAGCATAGGCCACTTAAGAAGGAAGGTACACGTTTTCCATATGTAAAAGAAAAGTAACAGTCTGTAAATGTCACACTGCTAAGCACGCTACCCACTGCGGATTAGCAGACTTCACTCAAATTTTTTCATCTTACATTTCGGAGGTGCTAAATGTACTCAATTACGAAATAAATTTTATATTTAAAGCTATTATAAACAAATGCTTCTCTCATCTTCAGCCAAATTACACTCATTATTTTAGACAGAAATGGATTGATTCACGCAATTGTCGCGTGAGTGGGCATATACGGAGTAGGCGCTGGTATTTGAGCCAGATGTTGCCGCTAATTAACGCCATTCGTTTGATGATACATGTTATTTTGCTGTCATGATGTATTATTCACAGCCTAATTCAATTTGTTTGGCCAAGAAATAACTGTTGACGATCCAGAAGTTTGTGTATTGTTAATGTATATTTGTAAAATGCGTTTAACACATAAACATCAGTTGCCGGTGTTCCAAGTAGCGACCTTAAAACATTTGTCGTCACCAAAATTACACTTTATGGTTAAATTATTTATTCTTTCTGCAGGAATGTAGCAGGCAGTTGAGAAATGATTTTATCTTTTATATCAAAGTGAATTTGCATTCGATCCATGAAGCAGGCGCGTGTGCCGTATTTAATACAGATGTTTGTAATCTCCTTGTCTTTTTACATTTTTGTCAAATAAATCTTTTTGCCGTTTAAGCGTATGTATAACGCTTACCTGTTTACATGATCTGCATTACTGTGGAAGTGTGAAGAAACAATGTTTCGTAAGATTGAGGTAAATCTTGAAAGACTGCCGATTTTAGATTATTTTTACGAATTTAGATTATGTTTATATTTACAGCGTCTATGTTATCCGAGTCATTGGAAATAAAAAAATAATATTAATTGTTAATCGGAAAATGCTCCGCAGATCCACATTCGTTTTACTGTTGACTTTCTGGAAAATGATAAGACAATTTGCTGCCGCCAGTTTTTTCCACCACATTCAATACAAGTGTCTTAAAGGTGAGAGTGAATAAGATTTTACAGATGTCGTGCGTTCACTAAAACTACATCATTGCTTATAATCAGGTGCAAAAATAGAGGTGGGACGCTATTTACAACCTCACACAAGAGTTTATTAAGACTCGGCTTCCTGGCGCATGCTTTTATTCATAATACCAAAGCAAGTTTAGTTAATGTCGTAATGAGTACGTCTGATTTTACATCATTCATATACATTAACATAAACAAAATAAATGGGAAATTTAATAATGCCAATGAGTATTCGGATTTAACAAATTGTTATATTTGAAAATTTTTGTGACTTTCGCAGCTAAATAAGCTTGATGATGGTTGACATTAGCTCTCTATTTCTAGCCCGTGCAAGTCTTTCGATGCAAATATTATGATAATTTTATTAAACATTTCTTCAATTTTTATTTCATTTCAGTACAAGTTTACGCTGCTAACCGTAATGCTAAACGTCTACTTTCCATTTTTATATCCCTATGTAAATCCCCTGCAGATCCCGTCATTTTGTTGGGCAATTCTGTCCTCTTCGTTTTGACAGTGGACCGGTTCATTATCCCACGCGTATATGGCAAAGACAGGCAAGCATCAAGTCATTCGTGTAACCGACTCCAATAATATTAAATCGAGTAAATTGGCCGTCTTCTTACGTTGCGTCACAACCGTAAATCACAGATAGTGAACTGGTTATAATACTGCAGGTACAGAAAAATTCAATTAGCAAAGTAATTAATCAGAATGGGTCTTATCACAATTTTTAAAGTAATTTACAAACAAAGTTTAAAGTGCCTTGTTATGGAAGCGAAATACCAATGATTAAATTGTTTACTTTAGTATGAATTTTTGATTTAAGGTTCAAAATTTTGATTCCAATTTTTTTTTTATATGTACCTTAATTAATTTTTACGATGGCTTTATTCACTAAGCTTTGACTAGGTTTATTGTTGTATTGTTTTCAGAAATAAACGTGTTTAGTTATACGTACGAGTATGATACATAGTATAAGTAGTATATAATGACGTTACAGAATTTCATCTTTTATACTATTCAACCGGCATAGTTTCGTCTGCGGGTTTCTACTAGATATTATATACTAGTTATTTGTTTAGCAAGTTTCATGTTGGTGTCGTATGTTATATAAAATATATGTTGTTAGAAGATACGAGGGTAGTAGCACACTGCGACGGCCTATAAACGGAGCAGCGCTCGCCATGTCAAGAGACTTTCTCATCTGCCGTTGTATGTTAATGTTTTATATTTGTTTTGTATAGGGTTAATATATTTTTAATTTATTAGCATGCAAAATATGTAAGCAGTAATATTTTCCTGTGTAATTAATATTAACTCTATATGCGCGGTATAGAATAATATTTCTTATGATAAATGGAAAGTTAGAATCCTTTTTTTTTTCTTAAATAACAACCCCTTAAATCATTAGCGGCAATGATAAATTGGCATTCATATCGGCAGCACTTAATTTTGTAGGTTGGGTTTATTCCAATTATTTTTTTTACGTATACTCAGATGAAGAGCCGTGCTTGAAAAGTGTATGTTAACGCCGTTGTTCGTAATATACAAACACATGCATACATAGTGACTGAAATAATCGCTATTAGGTAGCAGTGAAAAGTATTAAAATAGATTAGCACGAAAGGTTATGGGCGGAACGGTTCTTTTCATTGCTCCAAGTTATACAAATCGAATTAAGCGACCGAGCATTAAATGGGAGGCAAAATTTTGACAGCCATTATGTCTTGTCATGACATTATCATACAATGCGCCCCCGGAACTCTCACATTTAAGGTGCAGACTACTGTTGCGTTAGAAATAAATTATAACACCTGGGACTGTTCTGACATGTTCTTATTAAGACAAAAAGGTTAAAATTAACCGCTCTTTGTAACTAATTTGACGCAAAAACCTTTAAAAGGTGTTGTACTTCAAACCAAAAACGACATCGTATCGGCAAGTGACCTTATATTGTCTTTATATACGTAGAAGGATTAATGTTTAATATCGAAAAATTAACTTTAAAATTCCATAAGAATAGGTCTCGCTTATATTTATTAGTATAATTTATTTGCTAGTAAATATATTGTGGTTGCATTTTGTATAGCTCAATATACCAAGTAGCAGTTTCTATAAATAAATGTTAAATTGAAAATGCAACCCACTATATAAAATAAAGTGGTTACACCGATGATGAACATTGTGAGATATGATTCTCTGTAAATTTAATGCTTCTAGATTGAGATATCATTATTTTTATAGTTCATAAAAAACTTTTCATTCACTGCGTCTACGGCTTGGTACCAGAGACACAGCCCAATATCAAGCTTAATCCATTTTAATCACATTATCAGTGAGCAACACAATCTGGTGATTTGCCGATTCTCTGGCGATTTCTGCCTGTTCCTTTATGCTACTTTCGAAACGATAAACTGAATTTTTTTATGTGAAAAACTGGCAAACGAGCAGGCGGTTCACATGATATTAGTGATTACCGGAGTCCATGTACATCTACAACACCTGATGGGCGTGCAAATGCGTTGCTAACATTAAAGAAGAGGGCCCCGGTTACCTCATTTACCAGACAGCTTCAGCTGTTTTATGGCCCTACTACAGCTAAAAGTAGCTGTGGTACGGCCACGCGCAGCCTCGGCTGTTGCACGAATGGGCAGGCTCATCCGGGTATGTACCACGATCTCACAGAAGACCGGCGTAAAATGGAAGTATAATAAATACTTTCGCGTTTCGTCCGGTGAGGGAGGTAGCTGGACCCCATCTTTCAAAGGGTTGTCAATGCATCTGCAACCCTCGTGTTTAGCAGATGACCATGGTCAGCGGTATTCAATTAACATCAGGTGAACCATCTGCACGCTAGACAACTTTTGACATAAAAAAAATTTCCAACTTTTACATAAAAAAATTATGATTAACGACTAATAAAAATGGTCACGAGACGACCAGGAGAGAGAGATTGCTGAGAAATATTCGAATCGTCAGAAATTTAAACTTAGGGCGAAGAAATCCGTTAAAGTAGTTAGTATTGTACAAGTGCGTTTTTCAGGATTAATTTTTTGTTTTAGCGCTAGACTCTGCACTCAAAATGAAACAAAATTTTTTTATTTTATGTAGGTAGCAAAAATTTTGGGCACTGTTGGACTCGAACCGGCGTCTTCGTCTGGGCGCGAAACTATACTTAAAGACGAACAAAAGAGATTATTACAAAATTCATGTAGTCAACAGGATTCTTTGTTGCTTTTACGAGTTTGTACATTTCTTGTTTGTTTGTACATTGTTTACATTAATAAGTGCCGTAAGCAAATTACATATTTCTTTTTTCAACACTTAGCTGTTTTAGAGGGAGTAACTACTCAGTTTATAACATTTTTAGCATCTCGTTTGAACGTCTATTTGTGATTAATGTGCACCGACATTGACATTAGAGTCGTACCTTAATGCATACTTATTAATGGGAAGGTCATAGTCACATCTCGCGAAGTCGCTCTTATTTATATGATTAAAAACCTTATAGTCTTTGATAAATAGCGCATTGAAAGCGATCACGGCGGAATTTGACCTTGGCTTTTCTCTCAGTTTGTATTGATTGCGACACCTCCGTTGAAGTGAAGATCAGATAAATTAAACGAGTTAATGCGACCAATACGTTAGGCGTCTATTATGGCTTTATTACGTATCCACGAAGTACAATTTACGAGGCTTCCTTCTTATGTTTGATTGAAAGCTTTAACATGTTGTTTTATCGAATCAATGCAATGAACTCACAAAATAATGACATATCATTATCATGAAAACATTATCCGTGGAGGGCAAGCTATAATTATCTTTGTTTGCTACATAATACGTCGAAAGCTTAATTGATTTATTGCGGCCTACAAAAATCTCTTAAGTGAAATTACGCCATAAATTACAACTGCACTGGTGTCAACGCCGGGTCAGCCATTAAAGGCGTAAAGTGTAACAGTGATTAATAATACACCCATGCCTCTTATAGCAGCCGTAAACCATTACAAAGGTTCTCCAAGGCAGTTTTTTACCCACGTGTTATAATTGTTTTAAAGGCGGAAATTTGTTAAGACGGAAAAAAATCATTGGTTATCAGATTAATAAAGATCTCAATGAAGTCAGTAGATAAAAAAATGAGTGAGGTGGACAAAGTAAAAACAGCATATTGATATAAAGTTTTTCAAGAGGATCTAAACATAGTTTTCCTAAAAATCATATAAGTAAAACCGGATAAAGTTCTTAAGGTTTTTGTGCTAATTAGATTTTGAAATGTCAGTATTTGTGATGAACTTTCGTTTGCAATTAAAACAGTATACTTAGCTGAGATGATAGGTAAGCCAAGGTGGGAGGCATTTAAAAGTGCGGTATTACGACTTGGTAAGTGATAGTCTGATGAATTGAGTTTTATTGCTCATAAAGCTGTAAGGTTAAATTTCAGTGTTCATTCTCTTTTGTAAGCTCCTAATGACTGTGTATGTATATGACTGTGTATAATCTTGATGCTCTAAATGCTTTTCTAAGTCCCATTGAACTATTTTCGCTACACACAAACTAACAGCCATGGTATCCGCCATTATCAACACCTTTCACCCACTGACGAATTAGCTACACAAGAAAATGAAAACCATACAGGCGATTCCAGATCAGCTGGTGGTGATGGTGTTCCTCGAGAAACCTAAGAATTTGAAAGTTGATGATGGTGTCCATTATTTTAGAGAACAAAAAGATGATATGGCAATGGAATTGTAGTTAAATCTTTTAGGGATAAAATTTTTAGGTATCGGTATTTTATAAGCTAAATATCAATTTTTATTCTCTTTGGCTCTAAAAAAACTCACTATATGTTAAAGTGATATAAGCTTATATGACATGCCCTTATATAAAATTCAATGGTTTTTCGCTCACCACGAAATATTTACCTACTAAGTATGTATATACGAAACTTTTTTTTTACGCAACGTTCTTTAGTTCCAATGTAAGCCACGCTTGTACTATGGGTACTAGAAAACTCATAAACATACTAAAACAAAACATACTTTTCTTTTTTAAATCAATACATATTATAAATATATCAGACTCTGGAAAAACACTATGTTCATGAGAGGGCAGGTTCAGTACCCACCACCCCAATCGGGTCTTCAATTCATTTTACTCACATCATAAGGCAGGTCCGTATATCCTTTGGAAAATTTGATATTAAATTGTGCTATTATTGTTATTATTAGCTATTATATTAATGTCATTAGAGACTCTATATGATTCTGACAATTTATCTAAGGTGAGATGATAAAATAAATGGATCTAATATTAGTATTAGATTTAAATATGTCATTTTGATATCTGATGTCTTTTGTGTTATTTGATACATAAGTATCATTTTGAAGGCGTCTTAGTGTGACTGAGGTCAGTTTGGAATGGCATACTTTACTGTATACATAATAAATCGATTGTTCTATCGAGGGTACGGACGGTTGTGGAATACAAATCATCGTTGGTCCCAAATTCGGTAGGTATTTAAGACGTACTTGTGGTTACGTCGTCTTACACATTTACGTTGTTGTAGAAGTCGAAATACGAAGTATTTTATGAAATAAATAAAATTTGTATTCATCATCAAATAATGTAAATCAATAATTTAGAACTTTTGAAACATCATGATTTCTATTATCAAAATTGGGAAGAATTTGTCAGCGTTCTATATCGATGGTAGGACGAACGGTGGTAGGACCACGCAACAGCGTTCGCTGTTGCACGAATGGGCAGGCCCGTCCGGGTTAGTACGACGACCTCACAGAAGACCGGCGTAAAGTAGAAATGTTGCACTTCTGCGTTTCGTCTGGTGAGTGAGGTAGCCGGGGCCCACATTATTAAGAGGTAGCAACGCATCTGCAACCCTACTGGTGTTGCAATTGTCAATTAACATCAGGTGAACCGCCAGCTTGTTTGCCATTTTCTCACATAAAAAAAATCGATAGGTAATTTTGTATCTTAATCGGGGTTTTATCGTATAATTAATCATATTATTATAGCAATGAACAATCGTTATTTAATTTCACTCAAAATTGTTTATCCATTTTATATGTAGCAAGTTTAGTATATTGAACATCTCAACGTAATTTATTTTGTACGAATATATAGGAAAATTATAATTTATTCCCCATCAAATGATTATTTTAAGAGAATAGTATTTGAGATTTACTTTGCAGAATGACTGGAGAACTTAAGCAGCCTTAAAGCATCTCATAAATAGTGTTGCAGAAATAGTGTGCTATAAACTTCAAGGCCACTAGATATAAACAAGTTTTTCAAGAAAACAAATACGTTGAATGCATAACGTACACAGCGTTTAGATTTATACTTTTTGTATTTGGATTATCACTGTGTTGTTACGTGGCGATGTGTTAAGCGATTAGGCAACTATTCGCGCCATCAGAAATTTTATACCATTTCTTATCGAATGCTTTGTGCTTCGATTTTTGTGTCGAATCTTGTTCTATATCAGGGTTGGCTTAAGTAAAATGACAACCGAAATAAAATAAAGTAATCGATTTTGTCTCAATTCTTTTAAACTTGATATTTCAGACTAACGTGAAATATTTGAGTTCTCCCCTTGACCATGATTGAGCATTTCTAAAGAGCATTACTAAAAGTCCTAGAATGTAATACTCTTGGAAACGCCAATTTATTATTATTAAAGGAACCGTTCAATAAGTGAATGTACTGAAGATAATGAAAGGAAGAATTAATGACTATAGTTCCTGCATGCTACGTTCGAAATGCGAAATACCAGACATATATCACTTGAATTTCATTATCAATCAGGTGTTACTGTTACCTCTATAAATAATTGTATGTAATTCGTAACATGACATTATGGGAATGCTACAACACCCTCGTGGAACGCCTCGTGAAAGATTAAATAAAAACAAGGTGAACATTGTAAATATCAAAAGCACCGGCTGAATGCAGTATTCAAGGACTGTGATCAACTATAGTTTTGAAAATAGGAACAAAAAAACAGTTACTTATCTATAAAATATTAAATTAAAATCGTAAATTTTTTCTTTATCAGTTAGGTAGACATTCAGGATAGTGGGCTCTTTTCGGTACTTAGGCCTCCGTTGGTACCATTTCCTGACTTACGCTATATCGCAAGATAATCATTTACTATTATTATATTTAGATTTTGCTTCACAGTAATTATAAAGATGCAGCACGACAGCGCACAACCTTACAACACAAAAGAAAAAGAAACTATTTTTAACGGGACAATAAAGATGATCCTTTATTTTTCCGTCGAAATCGTTAGATTTATTTTAGATTATATTTCACTATCATGGAGGTTGTTAATTTTCAAACGTACACGTAGAAGTGATTTTGAGCTCGTAGGATTTCCTTAAATAGACAACTTATTGGAACACGCCACTAAAATTTATTTCTATTTATTTCCATTTGTGGTTTAATTTTATTTCCACTAACCTTTTAAGAACTTTATGAAAGTGTAAAAAAGTATAAGTAAATGCTACTTTAAAGCTACTACTTATGTCAACTATATATGAATTCCGGATGGTTTCCATTAAGAAATTCATCTTTTACAGAAAATTATCTATTATTATTATTAACACTTTTTATGTTCTATATATGTGCTATGTACATTTTCTGTATACAAGATATAAAGATCGTTTTGTATTAAAATAAATAATACACCTTTTTATGCATATATTGTTTTCTTACTACAATACATGATTTGAATGTAAAATAATTACTAATGACTTGTACATTGATATTGTTCACTTAACTTGGTGCATAGTGTTTTTTTTATGCGAAAAGTTGTCAAACGAGCAGACGGTTCACCTGATGTTAAGTGAATACCGCCGCCTATGGACATCTGCCACACCCGAGGGTTACATATGCGTTGACAACCTTTTGAAAATTGGGCTCCAGTTACCTCATTCACCAGACGAAACGCGAAAGTATTTGTCATACTTCCACTTTACGCTGATCTTCTGTGAGGTCGTGGTACTTACCCGGACGGGCCTGCCCATTCGTGCAACAGCCGAGGCTGCTGCGTGGCCCTACCACCGTTTTATGTATGCTATGTAGGTATTTTTCTATATCAAATATAAATAAACATTGCAAATGAATAAGTGTTTATTGTAAATAGCCTGCAGCTTACGCGTCGAAAGACTAGAAATTCAAAGAAAGGTACTTATTGTTTAAACGTTGCTCTCGGTAAAACTATCAAATAGCCAACCAACAGTTTACGAGGAGGCACGGGTTTTAAGAGTCAAAAGATTATACATTATGAGAGCAGCAGTGCATGTTCACAAATCTGTGTTAAGTTCTAACAGTTATAAAGATATGTTGCATAAATGTGTTTTTAAAGTGCCTAGTATAATGGGGACTCCAATTTTCGCACATAGATTTGGAAATTTTCTCTTCTCATATATATATATATATATATATATATCAAACTGGTAAGTATTTGCAATTATAAAAACAACTCTATTCGGGAATTGAGAAAATGTATGTGGGGTTAGTATGTACAATTGTACACCTATATTTTTAATAAAACACTTTTAATTTCTTAAATTTTATTTCATTTAAACGATAGGTGTTTATTTCTTCTTACCAATATTTTAAATCTAATGATACTATTATGATAAATCACAGCCGGGTACATGGATTTAGTCTCCCTTGTAGAAAGTGTAGTCTATAGGCACGCAAAACTAGAAAGTTGTGCTTCTATTCGCGACTTCTTACAGCACAATGAATAGCCTGTGTTCATTAATTACTCAAGTTATCTAAGTCGTAACCGACTATTAAATATATAGGCAGCTTAATACTACCAAGTTAATACCATATAAGCGGTTAAAGTCCTGTAGAGATGAGAAAATTATTCTCGTATCCAAAACAAACTTTTCGCTGTGTTTGATTTTTAGAAATATTTATTTTAGTATTGCAGTTAGCAGGAAGCTTAGAAGGATCACGTTCATAAATTTCATCACTGATAAGACGTAATTAACGATAGTAGAATGGCTGTGTTACGTGTATTGTGCGTACAATAAGCATCAACATACTCCAAAAACGAAAATCCGGCAGTGTAATCGTTTTAATGTGTCAATTCGTTTCAAAAGAGATGCGAGATTAGTCGCGTTGCGCTATCTCTATTGTATCGGAGGTGGCTGTTGCCGGGAATATGAAGCATCTTGTGAGAGCGATCTTGCTTTACCGACATCGATGCAATAGGCTTTTCGCGTCATGGGTCTCCTTAAACTGGTAATTGCATATAAGATTTGTTTGCGTTGATATAAATCTTGCGTTGCCGGCTGCAAATCACGCACTCGATAATTAAAATCCAAAACAAAAGAATTAAATGATAATAAATGCTACTTCACAATTTACAAGGTTGTTTGCACATCGTTCGAATGCCTTGTCCGCTGGCCCATGAATGGCCTCGGTGCTAGATACGTGGACGAGTGAAAAAATGACATAAACACATGTAATTTCCTGCGGTTAGAAACGTTTTTGTAATCTCAAATGTTGAACTCTTAAGTTCTCTCTTAGGTTCGTTTAATATTTAAAAAGTCTTACAGCAAAATATTTATTCCTTTATTTAAATCATTCACATCGTTACATAAGGTCTTACCGGGACATAGCTTCCTTTACCTGTCGAAATACAGACGACAACTGCCGGGACAATTTGAATGAAACTTTCACCCGTGTAAGTTTCGCTTCAGTGTTAGGTTCGATAAGATAAAAGCCAGGGATTTGCTGAGAATAGGAACATAAATTTAACAGTATCACTTTAATTCCGTGCAGTAATCGCATGCAAAGTTTTTAAAATTAAACACATGTGATTGTTAAATTTTGTCTTATTTTTAATTTTATTAATGTTATTTTATGAATGAATCGAATTAAACTTGCGAATTTTACCTCTGGTCTGTTGGTCGCTTTTTGTTTCCCAGTGTGTCTGCGCATCGTTAAAACTTTAATCTCATATTTTTTCTAAATTCGGCAAAAGAGTATAACTTCAATAATAATACTGGCCTGCTTTTAAATGTACCAAACGAGTTTTTACAGTATCCCTACAAGCTTAGAAAGCCAGGAGGTCAACCAAGTCTTGGGACACATTTCATATTAACACTAGAAGGGACACATTTCATACTAACACTTTCATATTAACATATTATCACGCCATACGTTCAAAGATTGCGACCGTCAGTTCGAGGATATTATGATAATCAGATTAAAGTAATGGATGGATTAATTATTGTTTTTAATTACATTTTTTCATTTTACGAATTACACTATAAAAAACCACCTGAAATATCCTTATTTTTCTGTTAGCTAATTTTCAAAATTAAAATCATTGTTCTTGCTTTTACGTTTTTAAACATGATTTCTAAATCTTAATTTATTGTCAAGAAACAGTAGTCGTTAGTGTCATATTGTATTTCAAATACGGCTATCATGATTGAGACCGGTCCTTAATATTTTTATCGTCATGCATATTTACCGAGACCCAGACTGATGGTTGCGGTGATTTACAGCGATTTACTAAAACAATCTTACAGTAGCAACTCAAGGCCATTCATTGGCCGTCATTATCTACAACTGTCGACCAGAAATCAGAAACAATTTATTCGCTTGTGTATACAAATTCTACTGTATAGAAGAATCATCACTCCTTGCTATGACACCAGTGCTGTGTATTCTAACTAATGACTGAAAGCGTGCTAATTTTAACATTTAAACTATATTTACATTTATATATTTTTTTAACACTTGACTAATTTAGGAACACATTTAATAATATTTTATTAATACGAAATGTATACATGGTTAATTATCTAAATACATGGTTAATCAACAACTATTAGGTGGAATTTATAAACGTGTCCAGAAAAATCGTAATGATTATAATTAGATTTCTTCTATAGAACTCGTTTTCTGACTGCGCCCGGAAGCATTTTTGGACACAGAAAGAAAACATAGAACAATTCTGTCTAGGAACATGTTATACATTGTATTTTAAACAACAACAATATCAGCCTAACGCCGTCCACTGCTGAACGTAAGCCTCCCCCAAAGTGCGCCAACTATCACGGTCCTGGGCAGCCCGCATCCATCCACTGCCCGCCACCTTTCTTAAATCGTCAGTCCATCGTGCAGCAGGCCGTCCCACACTACGTTTACCTAATCGCGGTGTCCACTTTAACACGTGTCGGCTCCAGCGCCCATCAGTACGACTGGTATGCGGAGGATCACACGGAGGCATGGCCACTTCCACGTCAGCGTGCTAATTCTGCGCGCAATGTCGGTAACTTTAGTTCTCTGGCGAATGAATTCGATTTGAATCTTGTCTGTCAGAGAAACCCCAAGCATTGAGCATTCCAGCACACGCTGAGCAACCTTCAGCCAGACCCACGGTGAGCGTCCACGTTTCGGCTCCGTGAGTGTTCATAATATGAAAAATAAAGTGAAATAATCCGCATATCGAATAAGTGTGCACATACTTTTAGACTAACGCTCAGTTGTTGAACGTCCTACCGGCGATGACCTACGATGCACAAAATGCACAAAAAAAAAAAGTAGATATCTACTGGTCGATTTTTTGTGCATTTCAACACTTCGCAAGTATAAACTCAGAAAATTTGTAAATTTCAAAACACTCTTTTGCTATCTTGTCTATATGAATATTTTGTAATTTGCTTAGTTTCTCCAGGTATAAATTAATTGGATACTTTTTTTATGTGTTACGTGAAAAATGCTTAAAGCAATCAGTGTACATTAAAATTAAATATACCAACTACAATTATCTACTGCGAACACACATTATGGCACGTGAATAATTTTAATAAGAGACCTTTGCCCACGGTAACATAGCAAGCAAAACGTTATTCTAGTAATCTTATTTAATAACAGTTTTGGAGTTGTAATTCACAGTGATTTATCAACGCACTCGTAAGTACCTATACTAACATACTTTACTCGTACTGTCGTGATATAATAAATGAGTTAGAATTCTTTATTTCTGCATCGAAAAATGATTTTTCATGATAATATAAAGTAATTTTAATAATGGTCTGTAACTCAAGTTAATTTTTCAACTTTACATTAGTGTAAGAATTCCGCTGGTGTTTAATTACTTTAGAAAACATTTCTAAAGGGTACGTTAAGCAAATGGTTTAATCTTATTTTTATGTGTGTAGGTGGAACACGATCTGGCGGTTCACCTGATGTTAAGTGATAAACACCGCCCATGGACATTTGCAGTACTCGTAGGGTTGTAGATACGTTGCCACCTTTTAATGAAGTGGGCCCCGGCTATCTCACTTACCAGACGAAACGCAGAAGTATTTAATTTCCACTTCACGCCGGTCTTCTGTGAGGTTATATTACCCGGATGGACCTGCCCATTAGTGCAAAAGTGCGAAACTGTTGCATGGTCCTACATTTAATGTGACTGTAATAATGATCACTTCCTTTTTTTATTCCATTGGCGACAAAGTCAGACGTCCCCAGTTTTTCATCAGCATACCACCGTAGCCTTTTCTCCTGCAATTTATCGACGATGTCACACACATCAAGGGTATCTTGCATAATCGTCGCAAACTTGTAAAGCCTAATTACGCTGTACACCTTGAAGAATCCTGTGTACGCTACTTTGCGAGGTTATAAACTAATGTGTAATTGCTTATACTATAATTATTTTATTTCTGGGAATTTGCGCTTCCCAGCTCCATATCTTACGGGTTCCGTATTTTCCTGTACTCTTCTTAATAGTCTTCAGAAGTTTGGGTGAACTACCAGATTATAAAGGTACTTGTAACATTTGACTTTCCAGAGTTATCCAGAATTAATCTCTCTGAAATTAACTACAAACTATGTGGAGCATAACCTGAAATCCAATACAGAACTCCTTCAAAGAGCTCATACACTTTTACACACATTAACTTTTTCCTTTCTACATCAGTTACAGAGCCTAATGGTAGCCGGAGCCCAATTTCCAAAAAGGTTGTCAACGCATCTGCAAACCCTCGGGTGTAGCAGATGTCTATGGGCGGCGGTATTCACTTAACATCAGGTGAACCGTCTGCTCGTTTGGGAACATTTCACATTAACACACAAAAAAGGTTAAACAGTTACAGGTGCTGGCAGAGAAATCATTGTGTATGGCAATTGTCTCATTCTGCGAAAAGCTCATGGTCTAGAAAATTATCGTTGGACGAAATCGGGAGAGGACTATAGTCTGTCATAAAAGGCGACGAAAATGGCCCTTCGTTCACGGATGATCAGGGTGGGGTCTTGGTCGTTCACTTTATTAGTCCACTGGGGCAAAATGGTATTGTGGAGCCGCAAGGCGGTTAGGGAATAGGGGAAGGATTCTTCTATCCCGAGGTCCTTATCCATTGACATCAAGAGAACGTCCCTGTCAGTAATAAAGGTGGTTAATAAAAGTCAGCCTTCAGGAGGTTTTCATTTAAAACATAAAACTGCGTACTATAAACTTTCACAAAATATTTCACCCTTGGCCGGATTTGAACCTGCGTCTTTCGGATTTCGAGTCCAGGCGCTAAGCTAAGCGGCCGATATCCATGCTGTGCGAAAAACGTTATATCTACATTCTTTTTATAGGATCTTAGCAATACTTGGCGTTATCTAGTGTTTACTTTTTCGTCAATAAAGAAGGTATAATAGTAAGTAAGCATCCGCAATAAGTTGAGAGCTATCAGTGAAAAATTACAAAACCTATACCATTTACGTTCAAATAAATTGAAATTGTGATGAAACAATAATATCTGTCGCATATACGAGTATGTGCGAGTGTTTTGTTATTATTTAAATTAAATAATTGCAACTTATAGGTACCATATAATATGAAATTCAATCAAATAACGAATTTTCTTAAGTTACCACTCACTGATATTGGGTAACAACTGGAAAGGAGATCACAAATTCTATAATTATATTATTACCGCGGGGCCAATTTTCGATTGAATGAAATACATTTTAGCCGTAACGAAACGAGTGTACACATTATAATCGGGTGCGGCTTTGCGTTATACCGTTTGACTTTTGAGTCGGCTAGGTATATTTAGCTGTTTATGATTAATAAATAAGTGTTTGGTGCATTATTTTAAAAGATGCATTACTCAGCTTTCTAGATAATAAATAATAATAAAATGAAACGAATGTACTATAGATGCTAGAAAACTGATAGACATACTTTTATATAATAATAATAATAATATTCCACCATAATAATCATTTATTCCTCATCATAATCAACAAGAGTGGCTGTAAACTTAAGATAAATTATAAAATACGATACAAAAATACATGAAAACAGAAATACAAGAATAGATTATTGTGTCTGTGCGCGTGTGCGTATGTGTACGTGTGCGTGTGTGTGCGTATGCGTGTGTGTCTATAATTACTTCGTTTTTAAGATATTTTACAATAATGATTATGTCTTGCCAGTGACATTTTAAAAAAGGAAAAATCAAGTTGTTTTTATATGTTAGTTCATTTGAGGACCTCACTTTTTATAGGAATTTTTATTGAATACTTTTCCTCGACTCTAATGTTGATTTATGAGTTGGAAATTAGATACGACTTTATTTCTGTAAACATCATCCAGCAAACACTGGGGCAAAATTTCACAATGGTCTTCTTTTTTAACCATTTTCGCAACATACTGTACAACTATAAAAAAAACTTAAAGCTAACCCGAGCACGTCCGATTCGCGAGCCTCGCCTTTATTCAAATTGGACGCACGCGCCAAACAAACGCAACATAAGGCAAGATTTAGAATGAATTTAATTTACACTCATGGGTTAGAACAAAAAAAAGTATCTGTTATGTGCGTACGCATGAAGTTATATTTCACTAGCGTTAAGCCATTAAATCCCATTGATAACGGTTTATTCTAATAACTTGGAATTATTGCTAAATATCTTGGAATTATTGATAAAGTTCTTATTAGTTCTCAATATTAAATTGGTTACCAAGCTTCATTTCGATTTTTAAGAGTCGGTGTGCGCGCACATTGAAAATTTTGCGCTCATAATTTTTTGAAACGCGCCGACAGAAGTACAACTTAATCAATCTGAAACACTTGAAAATTATTGATGGTATGCTAATTTCTTGTGTCGGGTTATCATTGAAATAGGAAAATTATGTATCGATTCCTTTCTTTTGTAGTTAAAACTAGTGCATTGGTGCAGCTGATATCGAATGCCATTTTTCTGAACGCGATGCGATAGTAAATTAATATTTAAAGTAACAGTTTCATAAATATCTGGCTTTGTGTATTTCTGCATCTTTCCACTAAATTACTTATTAATCATATTTGCTGTTTACAGCTGGATTTACCAGTTATTCCTTTTCCTTACGATTATAATACAAAGGGTATTGTTTCTCGGCAATTAGATATTTTTTTTGTAAAAGTTTGTATATAAATATCAAATTTTTGGAGATTGTGTTCAAGCTGTAGTAATAAATATGTATGTTTAGTTGATTGGTTGAATTCAAATTCGTCCATTTTAAGCTTCTTATAATGGCTAAAAACCGTCTATATAACATATATGAGCATCATATTATGAGCCGCGTACTTTATAATATTTCTTACATTTTATTTATAAGTAATGTGATTTCTTTCATTTAATTTATGTGGCATTATTATTATGTTATTTTTAAAAATTAATCATAAAACTGTAATTAACTAATTGCATTTCTATTTCAATATGAAATATTTTCGGGGCTGTAAGTACTGACCAAGTTAAGATTTTGTTGCGTTTAAATACGTTTTGTATTCAAAATTTTATTTAACAATCATATCCGAATAGTTTTTAAAGCTTTAATTACGAACATAGATATCATGGGCTTCAACTATAATACTCTATATAACAGCAATGTGCACTTGCCCTAACAGTGTAAGCGAACTACACAGTCGCTTACTCGCACATGGGAAATTTCAGAATATCGGAATGTTCATACATTTCGATGAAAGTCCTCCCGCGTCTGCGATACGCAATGGAACGGCGGAAAATAATCAATTTCGTCCGACGGTTGCTGCTGAAAGTACGCGCGGCTTCCTTCAATCGGCGCGGTTCGCGGGTGCAACGTTTCGGATTGTTTTCGTAATGCATTTCTACCCGTGGCATGGCACTTATCGGTTATCAGAGCAGGCCTGCGCTGCGCGTGCGCTGCGGACGAACAGTTGATGCTCGCACGCCGAGAGGAAGACACATCCGCCGGCGAGGCGCTCGCGATAAAGTGAACCGACGGAATTTCGCGCGCATTTTCGCCGTTACAGCGCACGCGATACAAGTTGACTTTGAGGGGTGCGTGGTGTTTGATTATTTATTTGTTGCATTTACTTTTAACTTATCGATTTGTAAGAGGGCACGATGTATGCACGATCGATCGTTGATCGAAATGTTATGATTCCTTTTCTATAAATCGAGAGGTTTGTGTTGATGTTTCCATTGGAACGTTTACGTTTTTCGTGTTGTTTCTTTTTACGACTGCGCTTACGTAGGGTTCTTTCGCGCTGTGACCTGTTTTGCCATCAATACGAAAATTGATGTAAAAGTTGGTAAAGTAGATTAACTGAAATCATTCTGAAGATTATTTAATAGCATCAAAATTATGTAAGCCAGTACTTAAACCTAGTTTGAATAATAAGCTTTCACTCCATAACGGCATAGAACGAAGCGGAATCGTAGCCCATGACGAATAATTTGGTTGTTGTTGTATGATACACTATCAAAACTTACAAATCACAAAATTCGTTATTACGTAGTAGAAGGCGACGTGTATAAATTGTCTCGTTGATGATGATATTATATTTGGTGTATCACCAAACGGGATGGTGATACTGCTCTGCCGCAGTTCTTACTAGAGCGGAGGGTATTTTCTGCTATTGCCCCTTACGCTATGCTAACATATTCTTTTATAATATCGAATGTAATCTTGGGTACTAATGAACTCAATAAAACTTTTCTTTGATTTATTAAACTGTAGCTTAGTTTATCTAAGTTAAGTTATCTTAAATGTTTTTTTTTCTTATTTTTTAAAAACATTGCCCTTACTTTAGAATAACATTGCCCATGTTATTGTAAGGACGTTTTACAAACATAAATTTCACGTGGACAAACACCCAGTTGCGAAGCAACTATCTGTCGGCCGCACAAATAGTTGTCTCGTGTGGGTATCGAACGTTGTCGAAGCCGAAACATTGGCAACTGCGCCACAGAGTCATCATTTTATAGTATTATCCACATAATTATGTCGCAGCAAGCAATGTTGAACCCTACTAGAATATGTGCTATTTGTTACATTCTTTTAAAGTTGCTCATATGCCTTCAAATTCTATGAACGAGTCCCAGCTAAACCTCTGTGTCATCTAAATATTGACTTTAAGATTTGGGTGTAATGGGGTATTTGTCCTTAATTGCCACATCATTCAACATTCTTCCAACTGATAATTATTTTACATTTGTTTATTTTTTAGTGGTGATTTATAGACATAACTTACTAGTTATGTCTATAAATCACCACTTCTATAAAAAACCAGGACCAGATAGAAGTACTAATTACTATTAATACTTCTATCTGGTCCTGGTTTTTTGTTATTTTATTAAAGGTACAACTTGTTTAATTAGTTAGTAGTAGTAGTATGAATAATTCAGGAGAGGTAGACAAAGGCTTATAAAAACAGTTCCTGGAAACACGATAAGACTAGTGGAACATTTTGCAAAAAAAAGATAAAATAAAAATTCTACCTATGAAAGAATTTGTCTTGGCAATGTAATTGTTATTGTTTATTGCCTGTGTGACGTAAATTTTAAATATTTTTCTTGAAGAGATATGGTCGAGTGTTATGGTCTTGGAAGATAAGTTGACACTTACGTTTTAAATCAATAATTTTTATTTTTTAAACAGAATCATGGTCTGCTGTTAAGTATTTGCCTATTGCCTTCAATAATGTGTGACTTTATAAGTTAACTCATTTATGACGAGAATTAAAATATGCCAAATACTATATAAAAAAAGATTACATATCGCTGCCAATATTCATCGTCTGACGAAAATTAGTTCTTTGCTAGAGTTTTTCTGAATATTTACATTTCGATATGTTAATTTATATGTTAATAAATACATAAGTTTTACATATTTATAAATTTATAATTGTATATTTATAAATTAATTTATATATTTATTAATTTACATATTTATAAATGAGTAAATTTAACATTCCATAAATGTTAACATAGATATATGTTTTATTTATTGTTCGGATACTAAAATTTGTACAGTCATATAAGGCTCGAAAAAGTATTTATTTGCTAAAAATTACAATAATAAGTATTCATTATTAAAATCAATTTTAATCTTTTCTATTACAAATTATTATTGAATGTTAATGAAGTTGAGTTTAGTGTGAGTGATTTAATTATGCAGTGTTAATAAAAAGTTATGAGCGAATTTGTTACGGTATTTTCGTAACGTTATGGGTTATTATAAAATTAGTGCATAAGTGTTAAGGAAAATTTGGTTAAAATCGTAAACATCGATCGAATACGGAATTTAAAATATATTCCTTACTTCTACTGAGACACTCAAGATTTTTTTTTGTTTTTTTTTTTTGCATTATCTCTGTTTTGCTATCTAAACTGAAATTTTCAATTGTGACATTAAATTATTTCAGGCCATCTACACTATGTACTACAGGCCATAAGGAAAACTGATATAAATAGCGAGCGTACATGCATTTGCAGTGGTGACATTTCCGTATTAACCTTTATTGAAAAAATATTTATTCGGAAATAATAAACATTTCGTAGAAACACTTGCGGGAAACTAACTACTTAGGCTTCCCTATCGCAAACACAGGCAGAACATATAAGTTATATGGCAGAATCGTTAAAATCTTAATAGTAATATTGAATATTACTGATACCAAAATTTTTATTTCTTCAATTACTCGTAATATAATGTAAACTTTAGACACTGATATGTTATAATTTAAATTGCACAAAAATTATAATAGTATACTAGTCAATAGTGTTATCCTTTTTTGTATAATTTAATACACACGTGTATCTTTGTTGACTACTTAATAGTACATTTATTATTATTTAATAGTATATTACGTCGTAAAGGAATCTGCGCGCTTGAAATATTTATATTCAGACACGTTTATTTAAACACGTGAAGTGATTTAAGTTACAACTCTGAATGCATGCGTACTAGCGCCCTGGGGGAATTTGTTTTATCTGCTAATAAAATTTACAGACTTTGGCAAGTGCTTTTTTGCGCTTCTAAGCCCGATATTGGATCGGAGTAGGAAAGCCGATTAAGTTAAAGTTCATACGTAAGGTCCCGTATAAATAGATACGAGGATTCATAAGAGACGTTGCACACAACACATTATATTGTAACATGAGATACTTGTACAGATATATAAAAAATAGATAACGTTTTTCAATGTACTATTAGCAGGCTTATTTTGGAGGGATATATCACATAAAAACAAATGGGAACACACAGCACACAAAAGGTCAAATGTAAATGTTTTGTTCATATCTTTAAAATTTGGAAGGAAGGAAATATATTTAGCTCGGCACAAGCTTATATTAAAAAAGAGCTTATTAAACTATTATGTCTGTAATTTTGCAGGGAAGAGTGCTGTAGATTATCTATATCTATATTGTTATGGCAATTGACAATACAGAAGAGAGTATTATTAAGACTTCTTAATAATAAAACAATACTTTCGCCATCTGATTGAAAAGCATTGTTTTACGAGTATATTGAGGATTGCGCCGTCTTTAAACCCTAATAGTCACTAAGATGTCGCGATCATAATGATTTTCATAATTAAATGTAAGTCATAAAATAATAATAATTTATACATCATACATAAGCATAAATAAAAATAAGATTTAAGCGAAAAACTAGTCCCAATAAATCAACCCAAAGACAGAAGAACGAGGAAATGAAGTTGTAGTGTTTTTGTCTCATTGACACTCGTTGTTATTAATAATTTTGTATGTTAATGATAAATTAAGATATTCTAGGAGTAAGTACTTAAGTCATAAGTAGTCGATTGGTTTATACCTAAAACCTAAACCCTAAACTACTCACAGTTTGATGGGTAGTTGTGAAAAAAAAATCTCTCTTGATGATGGAATAATGAATAATGAAGGATATTGCTCATTGAAATCAGGTTTGTTTCATTAAAATGAAATAACGAAAGGACAATCAAGTTGTTGTTGATTGAAGCTATAGTGTAACAACGCGTAACGCCTTCAAACCAGTCATGATAATGACAATTATGCGCATTAATTTGAATCTTTAACTCCCATTATTTATCAATATGTAACATAGTAACAAGCGGTAATTTTGAATAAATTACAATTTGAGTATCTTGAACATTATTATTGATGACCGTATTTTTTACATCGATCCCCAATTAAATGATATGGGTACATACAAAAGTACTGCAATATGCCGTGCTTTGAAGTTTTTCGTTTTCAGTAGTAGTTAGTAGAAAATCTAGGTGAGAATAAAAATAATAATACTTTGCCTAACATTCCAATTGACAAATTTTTTAGGTTGTTCTTTATAAGGTTTTTCTTGGTTTTACATTGATATGCATTCATTAATATTATAATTTATGTGATCAACAGTTTACAAATAAAATCGTGCTCGTATGTTTGTCTCATCAGATCGTATACAAAGGCAGCGACGCTGTGAGCTTATTAAAAAAATTGATGTATTTTTATTATTTAGCTTATGAAGCTCCTTTTCGACAAAAATACATAGAACGGTAGCTAACTGAAGAGAAATCACAGAGGAAGATGAATGCCGTCTTTGGAAATAAACACAAAACTTGTTTACAAACAATACATAATTATTGTAGCGGAATTCCAATTACTACTAGATGAATAAAATATACACAGAATGTTATGCTTATATAAAAAACAAAAACAATTACAATTAGAGGCGATGTGAGCGTAAACATTAATTATTCTCGTGACCATTTAAATATTTATTGATAAACAAGTGCTATCAATATTTGGTTCTACCGTCAAGGCATTCTTCAAACTTGTAGCGTTAACATAAACCTGAACTAATAATAAGTTAATTATACTATTATGGAGGAGATATTTATTTGTTTTCTCGTCTGGTTGGGTTTATAAATAAAAATAAACATTTAACTAGAAATATATTACATATATAAAATGAAAATGGAAATGATACGGAAATTAATAAATGATATGGAAATTTATTATTAATCTCATTTGTTGTTGTCCGACAAGGAATACCAATAAAATAAATATTTTTTTTATTAAACTTAGAATAAATGTAGGACCTAGTTCTATTTTATTAAAAAGTTACTTTTCTTTTTATTACTACTAAGTTGTCTTTATTTACGTCCACTGCTACGTTATGTGGGTATTATTCTATTTAATTCTAATATACGGGTTAAATACATCATGTTTTAAAACGTTTCTTTTGCAAATAATGTTTTAACTGGTTCATATTCTTTATTAAATAATACAGTTCTATTATTGTATTTTATAAATTGATTTTGATAATTTGTTTTACTTATTGACTTTTGTATTCTACGTGTCGCGCCAATACAAAAATGGTAAACAACGAAGGCTTTTACTGTAAAGGAGTTTCGCGCCGAACATCTGTCTTCATTGTGTATACCTTCTTTGGCGTTACTTAGAAAGGGTTTGAACGATAGGGCTACGTTTCCATGTATTCAGTTATATGGATTGTTAAGTTGAAAGTTTATGCGTAAAAAATAGATTATTATATAATTAATTTGGACGTTCTGATTGAGAATCTGGAACAAGTAGTCTAATGAATAAATAAAACAACATGACAATGTCATTGATAAAACAACAATTTCAAAAATGTTTATGTTTATAGCAACACTTACACTTACCGATTAAATCTTTTTTATTGTAGTGAAGTGTTTATTAAAATTATATGAAACCTGCGATAAATTCTATGTAAATGATATACATATGTATGTACATAAAATGGAATCTTTCTATTAATTTAACCCACATCAGACATCCGAATATTGTGGAATATTGAAAGCATGAAATAAAGCAATAGCAATACAAAAATTTCATGATTATGATCAGGTATTTTCACTAGGATTGTAAGCTCATGGTTTTTTGAGACTATTCAAGTAAAAGTGCGTTACATTACTTTAAATTTTATTATATTTTATTATAAATCACTAATTACCTATTTGCTTGACAAACGTCCCATCAAATGGAAAGCGTTTATGTAATGCGTAGAGTGGGAAGACTCATGCTAAGTAATGGCCAATTTACTTTTCCCTTTAAGATACGCACACGTGCGTCTAATAGATCCCTAGATTTGTGTTTCTCAAGTTTATTTACATTGTTATAAAATATAGCCTACACATATATTCAGATGTATATGATACTCCCATTTACATATACAGATTTAACCCAGTGTCAAATTTGAAAATTTGACTCTGGTTTAAATGACTTGAATGAAGCTTGCCTAATAACATGGAAGGAAAAGGTAAGTGACTAAAACTGTCTTAGGAAAATAAAAAGAATCAAGAATCTAAAGGCCGTCTATCATGGGTAAACTTTCGAATCGGGAACCGTTCCCCTACTCGTATACCGTAGAAAGGTATTAAATTATTCAAACATTCATTTATATTTCATTTTATGTCTCTTATTCTAGTGAAATAAATAAAAAAAAGTTTTTTTATACATAGCTTCATCTATAAAAAATAACTTATACTTTATTTCTTGAAATATGATAGCCAACTCCCGTTCACGCTTATTAAATTATTAGACCAAGTGCGACTGAAATTTGAGACAAATCTCATAGAAGGTAGGTATTGCATTCACTTGATTTTGGTAGACCGGCTTAACATTTCAAGCAGATTATATTTTACTGTGTGTTACGGACTCGGATATGACGTTAATTGAAACGTTAAGATAGAGAACAAATTTTATTAATTTTTAACCGACTTCCAAAGGTGGAGGTTCTCAATCCGATTGGTATTTATAGTACAACATTGTGTATCATATACAAGAATCATGATATTTATTATATTTTGGATGTAATTTAATGAAGAGGTGTATTAATTTAAACGATCGGAGTGAAGATTTTATCTGCTAATAATATTATTCATCTTCGGCAACATTTCACTTGTAATCACTTGTAACTAAGAATTGCTTATATAAATTAATTAACTTATTAAAATCAATCGCAAATACATTTAGTATCAACGCGGAATAAACGGTGCGATACGCCAACTAAGGTTTGAAATACGCGTTTAAATCCGGACTGAATCTTTCGTAGATGGACTCGGTTGCCTCATCTAATTTTAACACAGCCTGCGTTCCTACACCCAATTCAGTTTCGACATAGCCAGCTCTTCCCATGCCGGCAATACGGTCAAACAAAATGTCTTTGCTTGTTTTGTAAGCGTTGTAACCTCAGTTCTTGTGTTACTTATTTACAGTTTGATATAACGTTTGACTGATCATCTGATATTCTGTTATAAATAAGGTTACCCTTCAAGAAGTCTTCGTTAGGCTATTTGATATTCATGTTGTAACAAGGGCAACTGTATGATAAATAAATTAATACGAACGTCAAGTTATAGGAAAAATTATGACCAAATTCCTTTTCTATATAATGAATCGTATATTAGCTTAATATTTATTTAGTTAAGATCTTTGTTTCCAAATCTACCACCTAAACTGGTTCTAATGTTGTTAAAATGAGTAGATTATTTGAATCAAGGTCGTATGGATTATTTGTCTTACTAATAAATCAATCGGTTCCAATTATTCAAGTTGGAAGCGACTTCCTCAATTAGGTTTCATTTATATTGATTCCTTGTTGTTAAAGTCATTTAATTTTATTGTCCAATAATAATTTAAATAACGTATTAGAAATTGGAAAAGCATAAATCTGTTACTTGTTTAATTTACATTCTACCGTTTAAGCGCAATAAATCATGCAAAATTGCTATCACGATTGTAATCTAAAGTTTATCTGACATTTTAACAATATTACAGACAAATAAACTAAGTTACTTTTATCTCTCCAAATAACCACCTATGTTAGTTAAAATCAGTTATTTTCACAAAGATGATATACCTACTCGTATAATATCGTATTCTGTCTACTTTGCAACTTTAATGCTAAGTTATCAATAATATGATTTTGTAATTAAAAATCATCCAACGTTGTTTCCATTGATAACGATCTTTGAAACCGTTCGTCGTGACACGACAGCGTTCAAATTGTGTCTCTAACGGATAACATCGGATTACTAAATCGGCCCCTTGTAACGTTTTGTTCCATATCTTTTATTGCACACTGATCGCTTCGTGTGCCTATTATATGCTAATTTGAAGACGACACAGAAAATTGCTCAAAGTCCAAGAACTTTACTTGTAATTTACCCAATGAGTATATTATATAGTCTCATGCTATGATAGATTGAGAAAATTTGATTTTTCTCAACAAACTATTTCTTAAAAACAAAATGTTATCATTTGAGACTTTAATGTTCCTGATAAGACACAATTAAAAGTAACAAAATTTAAAACGAAATTAAAAATTAAATTAAATCGTTCGTAATACGTTTTTAAATGAATAATTGTAACAGTCATTCATCTCGACTCAATTTGCGGCTCGCACGTCTGTTACAAAATTATGTCCTCATAGGCCTCTGACGACCTGCGGTAAGATCTGATGGAAAACTTAAGAGCCGTACAACAGTTTTGCCAGCAACCGTGACTGTGAGACGTTTCTTCATGGATGGTTAGCGTTCTCAAGTCGAATTTCCAAATGGTCATCGTTCACGGCGACTCTTGACCCCCGGGGGATTTGGCGTAAAGTCGTAACTGAACCATTTGGCGGCAGTGAACGGAAAATAAGCTTCGCGTTAGGGGATCGATGTTGGCACGTCGGTTGCACAAATCCCTTGCCCAATCGCTTTTAAGATTGTGTTAAACCATTTTCATCTCATTAAAACGAGTACGCCGCTGGATGCGTCGGCAGCCCGCAATTAGGTATTGCACGTGCTCTCCGATTCGTGTCCCGCGCTGACTTAAATAATAAACAATCGTGACCGCAGACCTCATACGTAACGTTCGCACTTTGACCTCCATTGCCCATTCGAGGTTGTGTAACACTTTAATGGAGATGATTCAATTCTCATGAATATTGTGGACATATAATATAATTATGTGCGTTTTTTCTTCATTACCTTATATACATACAGAGGGAAAGCATCCATCAATATAATTATAAACACCGAATGAAAATTAATTAATGACTAGTAAAGCGAAATTATAAAGAATAAGATAACGCCTCTTAATCCAAACTTTAAGGAAATCTTAGAGTTTTCAAATAATATTACATTCATATTGTTTATCTTTATAAATATAACGACCTAACCCGGCTTCGCACGGGTACAATGTATTATATATATATATATATATAAACCTTCGTCTTGGATCACTCTTTCTGGTAAAAAAGACCGCATCAAGATTCGTTGCGTAGCTTTAAAGATCTAAGCATACATAGGGACAGACAGACCGCGGGACCACTTTGTTTTTCTGTGTGATTCTACTGTACGTGTGTATCTCACTAAACTCCTAAACGGCTGGACGTGTCTTTTTGAGAGTTTTCGGGTCGCTTTCACTACATTTTTTTTAATATCTAAGTTGTCGAATTTTTGTCGTATGTACAGAACACTGTCTATCCAGTCCGCTAGTATAGTATAATACTCGTATTAGACACGGGAACTAAATGAAAAACAAGCACTACGATTCCGAAATAGAACGCCTTTGATCTATTTACTAAAAATATTAAACCTTCATTAATAAATCGAAGGATACCCAAAACGGCATGAATTTTATATAACGTAATAAAATTATAGCTAAAGTTTAAATCAAACACATTTTCAATGTCAGCACATTCATTAATTCATTTTGATTCAAAAATGTAACATCGAATGATATCATATGCCGTAATATATGAATTGAATACAAATGACATAATAATGTTTACATTTTTAAGATTGCAATTGTTGACTAACCATTTCTTACAGGAAGAAATATTCTAAACATGTCTTTTTGTATATACCGTTTTTGTTAGTATCATCAACTCGTTATTGAACTTATATCACCAAAGCAATTTACGGAAAGCTATTGGCTAAGTTTTCTCGTTCAATTTTTATACATGAATTAATGGAAGACAATGTCAATCATAAAATGTAAATTCCATGAATGACAACTGATTAAATGTGTATTTTTTTTCATGGATATTTCCAGTTTCTTGCACATCAGTCTAATGACGGTTGCGCAAGAACAGGTTGGCCGTGAACTCAAGTAGTTTGCATTGTGCTGCCTGATAATGAACTAAGATTATTTAAAATTTTAACTGATACGTCCTTGCAACAGTTTTGTAATGTTTATATAAGTATTATTAAAATTGATAGCCGTCTCGGAACCTCGATCTGTAAGATTATCGTTAATATCTGATTATCAAAAATATTTTGATTTCTTGTTTTAAAACGAATATTATACATTGTTAAATGAAACTATTATATGGATTTTGATTTACATGGTCACGGAACAGACAGAGAATGTCTGTCCATCGGGAACTTAAAAATGTAATTGAAACGCGAAAAATAGGTTCATTTAACAATTTTAAGATTCCAGACATCAAGGTCAAATATCAGTTATAATTTGATCAGTGTAATCTTGGTAAATGGGTAACCATTAGGTATTGAATCCGCTACGCTAAGCTACTTCGTGTGGCCTATGGCATTATATAAAATTGTGTCAAAGTAGTGAGTGATTACTGATAGTGAAGGGATCAACCATAAATGTGGCAATAATAACTTTTTTAAATTACTGCTTTAGGCTGCAAACCTTCAAAATGTACGAACATTCACAAAAGTATATAATTTGTGAATGGTACATGAATTAAAAATTTTATTTCTCCTCTTACCAAGCTCTATGTAATCTTTTTATTTGTTTAAGGATTACAAATATATGTCAGTTTGTATGCTGGAAAGGATTATAACAATGGATGCGCCAAGCATTGCTTCAAATGCTATAAAAACTATGTAGATAAAACACGTTAAGTTTTTCGTCGGTGTGGCAATCAGCCGTTTAGCTTAGTGGCTAAAGCGTCAGGCCGCGAATGCCGAAGACGTGGGTTCGATTCCCACAACGGCGACAATCTTTTCGTACCTTTTCTACAAATTTTAAAATAGATGTTAGGTCTAAAATGGCCATTTATGTTTAGTATAAACAATAGTTATATTTATATTTGTTCCTCCTTTTATCTTTGTAGGGTTCCGTACTCAAAGGGTAAAACGGGATCCAATTACTTAGCCTTCGCTGACTGTCTGTCCGTCTGCCACCAAGCTGTATCTCATAAACCGTGATACTTAGACAGTTGAAATTTTCACAGGTGATGTATTTCTGTTACCGCTATAACAACAAATAGTAAAAAACAAAGTATTTCAGTAGGGATCCCATAAAACAGACATGATTTTTTTTGCCGCTTTTATAGATAATGGTACGGAACCCTTCGTGCACGAGTCCGACTCGTACTTGGCCGGTTTTTTAATGTGAAAAGTTTGTCAAGCGAACAGGCGGTTCGTCTGATATTAAATTAATACCGCCGCACATGGAAATCTACGACACCCAATGGCTTGCTGATGCGTAGAAAACCTTTAAATTGTGGGCCCCAAACACCTCAAGCACCATACGAAATCCGGAAGTTTAATACTTCCACTTCACGTCGGGCTTTTGTGAGGCCGTGGTGCTTTCCCGGAGAGAATGCCCACTTGTGCAACAGCAGAAGCTGTTGCAAGGCACAACCACAGTAAACTTATCTGATTTAGCTGACCTTAACTTTTGACCAGTGTGAAGTGGTAGTATCTGATGAGTGAGGTAGCTGGGGCCCACTTAATTAAAAGGTGGCAACACATCCGCAACTGCAACTACGGGTGTTGCAAATGTCCATGGGCGGCGGCTATCATTTAAAGTATGCATTCAATTGCGTAAGTTCCATAGCTTAGGCTCCAAAAATAAGGAAACTAAGGTTAATAAAAGCCACAAGTAAACTTAAGTAGAAATTTAATTGCTAGTGTCAACGTACTGTTTAAGAAGTTGATTTTATCTTAGTAACTGATTTTTTTTATATCACGAAGTTGTCGACAAGCAACAAATTTTGTCATACAAAAACATAAAAAGTTTTATTACCGGTTTCACGAGCATAAAATAGTTGATTGGCAATTTATTAATTTTGTACTTATTTCATATTAATAGTGTTGTACCATTATTAGCCTAAATACTAGGTGAAAATGAAAGATTTGTGCTATGATAGTTCCTTATTCAAAATTTAATAGAAGTGCTGATAATAAATATACTTGGAACGTCTTTGCCGAACCACCTTTTATAAAAGCAGATAAATATTTTTCGTATATTGTTAAAGCATCATCCTTTTCCTAAAATAAGATATGCGTGCATAGTTCATGAATATGTACTATTCAGTTTTTCTAGTGTAACCGCTTGGGCAATCTTCAAGGTCACTGGGCGCTTCCTGGTTTTTTAGACTCATCACTAATTACCACATTGAACACAAATAAAACAATGGCTTGTTAAAATAAAATTGCAGCTTCTTAATGATAATAGTATCATGGCACCATTTGTTCTAATCGCATATAAAATACGGCCACATATATTATAATGTTGTTTGTCAGGCACATGTAATTAGTGGATGCGTACTTAAAGGTTATTTTTTACGTCGCTCTGTTTACTTTGTTTGTCTATTTATAAACATTATATTTTAACAACAGTCATCGTAAATAAACTGCGTTGATTTGTAAATATAATACAAGAACAATAAACATTTTTTTTAAATTTATTGTTCGGACTGATTGTAAAAACAAACAGATGATTATATTTTGTTCCTTGTTAGTTGCAAAAGCCTTTTAGATTATAATGGCACGAAATACATAAAACGCTATTTATTCATGTGTAAAATTAGTAACGGTGCAAGCTCATGTCATGCTTATTCGATACGCAAGTCAACTTGTGAGACAAGCTGTATACTGAAACATCATTACTATATTCGCAATTAAGCAGGTAATAGGTATTAAAATTTGTAGACAAGGTACGAAAAGATTGTCGCCGCTGTGGGATAGGTAATAGGTAAACTACTAAAAGACCTAGCCAAGACATAAACAACTTTGGTTTTAGTATTAACTTCACGTGTGTTTCTAACGGAATCTTCGAACGCTATTTTCTCCCATTTCAACATGTCAGATTAATTTGAAATTACACACTTATGAAGGACAATACAATAGTTTATTGTATTTTTTCCACTATCCTGATCAGGATAATCTGATTTAACGATTTCCGTCTGAGAAACAGAGCAAAAAGAAATAAAAATTCATTTTTTAAATTTATAGTAAAAAAAGAAACCCTTTAATGAATTTTAAAGTTTTTATAGTGCTAATCTCTGCACTTAAGATTGAACATTAAAACATGTAGAAAAAGTACGAAAAGATTGTCGCCGCTGTGGGAATCGAACCCACGTCTTCGGCATTCGCGGCCTGACGCTCTAGCCACTGAGCTAAACGGCTGATAGCCACAGCGACGAAAATATTAACGCCTTCTCTTTACATTGTTATTTAGCATTTGAAGCAATGATTGGCGCAACCCTTTAATGGTTAACCAAAATTAAAGGAAAAACATTAATTTCAATATAAGAATAAAGCGAGTACTGAGAAAACTAATGTCATTGTTAAAGAAGTGCGGGATACTCGAAATCAAGAAGTACAAAGTACCTCACGCTTTTTTATAATGTCATTTATTCACCATTGATTCACTTTACCCCTACATTGAAATTTATTTTTGCATTTTTGATTACAGTAAGACTATTGACTATAGAGTGGTCCTTCTTCTTCCTCGTTCCCTCAATGCTGAGGATCGTGACCACGAACAATATATCGCCCACCAGTGCGATCATGCGACTCATGGACAGCCCGATACATGCTACCACCCACTGCCCCCTTCACAGCATCAGACCATCTTGCAGGCGCCCTGCCCCGAGCACGTTTGCCATCTGTTTGGCCCAAGATAATGAGCCTCTCCAGATCATGTCGCGATGAACGCATAATGTGACCGAAGAAGCTGAGGGCACGTTCTTGGCATATGCTTGAGAGTCGTTTATTGATGTTTCTTTAAGGATGTTTGTTCTCATGGCAGTCCATGGTATCCGCAGTATTCTCCGGCAACACCACATCTCAAAAGTATCGATTCTGCTGCAATCACAACTTTTCACGCACCATGCTTTGGCGTCGTAAAAAAATATCGAGAAAACTAAGGCTCGAATCAGTTTTCTCGATATTTTGATAGACTGGTACAAAGAACTAAATGGCTAATTCTAATAGAAGATTTTAATAATTTTATTTTTTACAAACTTTTGGTAATTACTTATTGGGATAGTGAATAGTGAACCTGTCTTTGGCGCCAGAAGGTGTGGTTCGATTCCCACTGGAAAAATATTGTGTGATTAACATAGAGTTTTTCTAGTGTCAGGGTTAGATTAAAAATATGAATACGTATGTTATCTGTGACCTAGTACTGATACTACAGACTGCATAGATTGGGATAAGATAACGTTGCAATAAAACATGTCAAGAAACATTACTACAAATATTATAAAGTAATTTCTCAATCTTCAGCTTCGTTCATTGTTGTTTTGGTGGGATGTGTCATTTTAGCACCGACTAAGTATTGTCAGATTCTACCTATTGCTACTAATCAGATACGCTGCTTCAAGATGCCGAGGAAATTATTACGTCTTTCTTATAATCAGTAACGAAAAAAAACAGTCTGCCAACTGTATTGAATACAAGATCAATAAATTGTATATACATATATCAAATTTCATTTGAGCTAGTCTCCTAAGTTCTTGTACGTATTAACGTATTTTGTCCTTATGCGAACTCTTAACTTTTTGATTTATGTAACTGTACATAATGAGGTATACATATTTTCGCGTTAATGTATTTTCGACAAGTTTTTGTTGTTGACTTTAGGAAGATGAAGTAATTAATAAACACGTATTTTATATATTAAATATACTTATAATGAGAGCCTTTTGTATTAATAGATGATATTCAAGATTCTGTTAATGAGAAACTGAAAAGTGACCTTGTAAGCAGTTGTTATAATTCTTATTTTAAAAAACGTATTTGATTTTTCACAATAAAATTTTTGAACCTTCTTAGTGAATATCTGAATGACGACTATAATTCTCTGAAAGCTGCGAGCATTAACTTTTTGTGTTACAATTGGTAGGCCCGACCTTATTGATCAAGACCCGACCTAGCCTGGCCTAAATCTGCTTCCTTGTATTGCGTCCGGCAAATTCAATTGACACTCTAATGAAAATAATTGAGCGCGTCTACTCACACTTACAATACAAACTCGATATGTGTTGTTAGATTTTAAATTAGGAATAATGGCTTCACCTATGGAAATGGCAACTAGAAGTTAGAAAAACGGCAGTCATAGTATTACCGTAGATTAAAGGAGACTATAAATATTAATGCTTGTCAGCACAGATTTCTGTATCCTTACCGTTTTTCCAGTAGAATAAAAAAAAAACTTATTACATATAATTTGTCAAGTTGTCAATTGTTAACCAAGGTTCAAAATTGAATTTATGTTCTTTTAGCAGAGCTTTTTTCAACTTGTAGACAAAATGGATGAAAAGTTTTTCGACGCTGCGGGAATCAAATCTACGTCTTACAGATTCCAAGACGCTTTAAGCGCTTAGTGCTTGCTAAACGGTTGATTGCCACACTGCCGAAAGTTTAATTTTTTTATCTTCCTTGTTTTTTTTTAATATTATTATAATTTATCATTAATTTTTTTATTATTTAAAATTAATCATTTTTTTATATTTTTTTGTTTGAAAATTATGACCAAATACGTATGTATTTAAGTAAATAAGGTATTTAAAGAAATGAATGTACATTTCGAAAACAATTTATATTATTATTATAACTATTATTTTAAATTCCAAGTAGCAGTGTTTACCGTTGTCTCTGTAAATGAACTCAGCCTAAATGATATATTAATTAATTGTTACTTGTTCATATCGAATATATTTTACACAGATATTATTTTTCACTCTGCGAGCTTTTTCTAAGACGATAAAAACTTGAAATGACTAGTAACTCTATAATTTGTAGCTTAGGGCCTTCAATTAATTCTATTGATCGACGCTTGTATATTTTGAACAACTCCGTAATATTTTTTTTATCTTCAAGTCAATGTTATATTATTTATTTTATAAGAAATGTATCTTTGATTTCAATCATAATTTATGTAGTTACTTATCTTTAAATCAAACATAAATTTAAGTTTGTGATTAAAACTTAACATTGTAAATAAAATTTTTCATAAAAATTCAAGTGAATTAGATACTTGTATTTCAAAGCATCATAACTATAAATTTCACTGTACTCATTTTTTTTATTTATGTAACCACTTTAAAATTAAAGATAAGCTACGCAAATGCTAACTAATGTAAGACAATCTAACACTTCAGGAATATGTTTTTCAATATTTAAATAAAACACTTTAATCAACTCGCCAGAAGTCATACCAGAAATGGGTCTTTCCAGCTTTCCTTTAGTCAATATTTTCATAGATTAATTTAATAAACGCATTTAGAATATTTTCATTTTTCACGAACTCAAGACAAACTAGAAAATTAAATATTAATATTACAAATCAATATTAATACATAACCGCATTAAACTAGCAAACTACCATTACTTTGTAATAAAATAGAATCTTTATGCGATGTGTCACTTAAACTCGACCTGTCGCTGTTTGAAATGGACGAGTTAGCCTTGTCCTATGAAATTAATGATGTCATTCCGTGTTTGTGTGACAAAATGAGCATTGTTATTAGATGCATGAAGACAAATTAAAGTGGATATCAAGAAAATAAATAATATTTAATCACAGAAAATTAAAATTTAACTGAGTGAAAAAACTCACAGTGGCACGAAGATTATTAATTTCTTGCCTTAAACACTGTTATGTAAATTTTATGGGCCATTGTTTAGTGAAACTGATTACGTTACAGAATTTCAGTTTGAAGTTTTTGTTGTTTGAGTTTGGATTGTAGCGAAAACCAATAAAACATACTAACCATATTTATTTATCATAACACCTTATCTATACTATTTTTATTACAACCCAATATAAGTCAAATGCTAGGTTTATTTAAGCATCGCAATATATTTATTTTTAGTTACTGTATTATATATTTAGGTAACATTATATTTTTGGGTTGGGAAATTATTAATTAAAACATGTATCCAAAACTTTGCTTGAATTTTTAAATAATATGAAACATCTTTTTTGCACTTCATTATGGGAACTTGAGAAAGCATGTGAAACGTTATTTAAAACTTAGCATAAATTGGTTTATATAGTTTATATTTCCTGCCACATTAAAATCTTTATAAATTCACTAATAGTTTTGACTATTGAAATTCACTATACAGCGATGATGTGTCATGCATAGGTTGATGTGCTGTCATTATAATTACAGTTATATAAGAGAAGATTTGATGTCATCACGTTTCTGGAATTGTTATTGCTGTCACATGTGAAAGTGAATCCAAAATGAGAACAGAGAAAGGGCGAGCTGCATAGAAAGACTGCCCTTCTTCGACGAAACTTAGAGATTACGTTATATTACATCTTAACTCGTACTAACATCATACGACATCGTCATATGCGTCAGATGTACCGGACTGTGTCGAGTATACGTTTGCTGAGAAAAATAAATATCGTTGTAATTATATACGGATCACGAACGTAGTAATGTATACTACGGTCGTGTTCCGTTTAGCGCTGCGTACTGTGTAATGCAAGAAGAATAAATGTAGAGTTCATAACATACGGAATATTAATCTCAGATTTGATTCCGAATGGACAACATTCGCTATTTTTAGCGGATATGTAACGGAATATTTCAATGTGATTTTAATCCATTTCAAAACGTTGAATAAAATTGACACTTATCAAGGACCGATGACAGTGCAATCATTTAAATATTTGGTCCCATCATCCTAATAAGGAACTCCAGGATTAGCGATTTACCAAATCTGATACCCGGTACTGTCTTTGTGCAAGTACGCATTTAAAAAAAAAAGTTTTTGTAGAATATTTGCGTGAAGACTTAATATTTTCTACAATTAAAGATTTTTTTTGTTAATCACACTATTCTTAATTTAAATTTATTAAAAACTATTTTCTACTTTTAGTTTGGTTACTTACTACAGTTGTTTTGTAATAAGATGAACAAATTGTTTATATTACACATCCGGTTTTTCTCCAGCCTTGTAAGATAAGAGTTGCCTAAAGCATCGAAGATTAGTCAGCGCCTCCATTAGTTACTTAACTAATGGCCCCTCCATTTACACTTAAAATTAAAGCTCGTCGAATTTTACCTTATTTTAATACACAGTAGTTTTATCTGATAGTTAAGGATAAATTAGTCAATCAACGTTTAACTTACGATTATTTTTAATATTGTATTTGCTAGAATCATCAATATAAGCAAATAATTTAAAGTTGCATATACAACCATAAAAAAGTTTCACGTAGCAATGTTATAAAAAATCTGGAAGGGAGAGTCCATTAAAAATAAATTCATATTTTTTTTATAAATAAGGTTTTTATGTAGTGAGTGTTCATTCAATACCAGTTACCTATAGGGCAACAATGTTGTATGGCCGAGTGGGTGCAACGAATTTACATTACAAGTCCTGAGTAATGTTGCCTCTTTGTTATTTGACACATTGTCAAGGCACTGAGCCAAGGAGACACACCAATTACATCGCTTCCTCGCGCTGAGCACGCGTCATTTGTCTACATTCCTAAAACACGAATAGGAAAATTCATTTGTGTGTTATGTCTAGTAAATAAGGTCTGATATAAGTTTTCAAGCCCCTATAACAAATGAATGTATAATATTGCGGTATTAATGGAATGTGGCAGCAAAAACAAATCGTTTTTAGCTCTCGCTACAATAGTTAAGTATGAATAATTGATTCATTAATGTAACTAGAAATTATTTTTATATCTTCGCATATAAATTATTCAAAATTTTAGGTCTCGATTCATTGCTTTGAGGAATTTATCAACTGCGTTTATAAGAAAGAGTTATTTAACTTACATTTAGTTTATCAAGTGCTTAATTGTATCTTTTGTCTCATTTCTTCTTCTATCGTTTGAAAAATAAGATGACTAAGTGATTATTTATTACATGTTTTGGCCTAGTAAACCTATAAGCCTCACTCCTAAGTATAACATCATAGGAAATAACGAATCGGTGTCTTATCCAAGTATTTAAATTAATGACGCTTCTTATATTCAAATACAGTGGCTTCGCCTAAGGAACTGGTCGTAAGCAAAAAACTATGTCACAATCGTTCTATAAAAGGACTGCAGTGCGTTCCTGCTTTATTACGTAGGGGCTTATAACGAGCGCTGGCGATTTATGATAAATTCTCTGGCATGTATGGGGAAACTCGTATCTAGAATGGAAATGGTTGTGAGAACGAGTAAGCGTTACAGTTGCTCCTGGTCTTGAAAGGCCTTGTTATTTAGATCCAGGGCTAATGTAAAAACAATCCAGTGTTTCCTAGACATTTTAATCATTTTATTTCTATTTGTGAGTGTGGAAAACGATTTTTCGCTTCAGTTGCTGTAAAGTGATTACCACCACCCATGGAAACTTGCAGAATCTGAGGGCTAGATGACGTCGCCGACGATTTAAATGGGCCAGAATTACCTCCCTACCAGACGAAACGCCAGCACTTTTTGAGACTGTGTTACTTCCCCGGAGAGCCAATTCGAGCACCAGCACAAGCTGCTGTGTTGTCCTTAAGTATCCTATCTGTTCTAAATTTATCGTTTCTTCTTCGAATATTAATTTTAAAGGGCAACTCTAGCCAACTTATAAGTTAGCTAGAGTTAACAGATCTATAGATCCGTCAACCATCGGAGAAGAAAGGCTGACCTCGAGTCGTGACCACCTAAAGGAAGGCATACTTTAAAGTCTTCTTCCGTATATAGACATGGATGGCATGTCAAACGTCGATTAAATAATCTTTACTATTTTATGTAATGGAAATTTAAAACAGTTATGTTGTTCCTTTAGAAAAAATATCAAAAACTTGTAATTACAAACGCATTCCACGTCTAGTATGATGAAACCTCGCTGTAGGAAGACTGCTTGCAATCGCTGGATTTCACACATGCCCCTTCAAGGTACATACATACCGAGCTCTTGCGTACCTTATGTCTCTTTCATCAGTTACGCATCAGCTAATGAGAAGGGACTTATATAGAAGCGAAAATCTGCCTGTTGTATTTCATGCATTATTTGAATTTTTCATACTATTGGAATTTGTTTTAGTTGTAAGTACATATTGAAAAAAAATTTGTTACTCTAAAACAAATATTAAAGTATCGTATGGAAAATTTTCCCCAAAAATATAATTGTTTCAGCATTTGATTATTTTTATTACCCTAATAAGCTCTTATAATTAATTAAGTATTTTATTAGCATTTTTACACTTTATTTAAATATAAACTGTCGTTATACATTATAAAATCACGTTTTATATTATCATAATTTAGATGTTAAATATGGTATTTTTAGGTACTTTTGATGACTGAATCTATTATTAAATGTATTTGTTGGTAAGCTATATTTCCTAAAATAACACTATTAGTGTTTTAAAGGTGTTATCATATTATTTAGTTAAATGTTTTTACTATCTAGTTAAATAATAGTGGTTTAACCACTTGTTTTTTTTATTCAATTTCTGCTTGTCTGGAAGACATTTTTATATCATAGTAAAAACATTATAAATAAATTGTTAACAATGTAATAAAAATAAGATTTGTTTACTATCCGAATCCATGACAGCCAACTGTGCTGAAAATACGAATATTCTATTATGTTCTCCCTACTTTAAAAACTTTTGCGTTTTAAAACGTTTTAAGATACATACTTTTACCAAGAGAGCTTTTAACGAAATTGATTTTTTTAATGTCAGGTTTTCACGGCTCTTTATTGTGTCTGTATCTTTTCGACTTCGTCGCCATGTTTCGATTACTTTATGTTTCCATTATTATTGCTCTCTCGTACTGAGCCCTAAAATATGGTTGCATTGACATACTTCGTAAATGTATGCAGTAAGAATGTTTGCATGTATTTATGTTACGAGAACAATTATTTAGGTACACGTTGCCATGAGGGTACTTAAGATTCATTTGTTTTAAGTTGTATAATTATTTATCATTTAAAATAGCAAAATAAAACACCCCGCACCTATAGAATTATAGTGACCTATTAAAAAATATAAATTTTTGGAAAACTTAAAAAAAAGATTTGTGGAACTTATGAAAAAATGCGGTAATTAGGAGAAGTGAAAGAGACCGAAGTATACGTTATGTAGCTTTCTAAAATCGACCCATGTTCAAATAGGATTCGAAAAAGGTGGTTTTAGGTCGTTTCCTGACATAAAGCCAAAATCATGATTTTCATAATTAGGTCTCTTTAATTCTAAAGGTGCGACATATTTAAAATAAAACCGTTTACAATTGCGAATTTCATTTTCTTAAAAGAGCTTAAACATAGCTCGCATATTAACGTTGTATCCACAGTTACTAAGATTGTCCCAGACAGAAGTTTGTTACTAGATATTTGAGGAAAGGGAAAAACTAAAGAAAAACATATATAATTATTCGCGTACTGGGATTCTAAACACCCACTACTGTCTCTGGTTTGATTTAAATTTAGATTTTTGGCTTAATTAATGTATATATATATATATATATATATATATATATACAGCGTGTCTGTAGAAGTACGTACTGTTAGAAGGAGAGGCTTGTAATGCGACGCTGTGGCGCGAGTTGTATAGGATGTTACAAATTTTGTGTCTTTTTTATTTAATTAGTTTGTTTGAAAAATATTTTTTTTTAATTATGGATTTTGTTTAACGTAAATATTTTTTTATGATTATTGGCAAGTAGTATATATATATATATATAACTAAAAAAAAACAAATAATAATCCAAAACGGTACCGTTCAAAACTGAAACAAATTATAAAACGATAACCTAAAATAAGTCGTTTATCACGTTATTCGAGCCTAACATATACTCTGGACACTGGAATGAAAATGCTTCATAAAGTAATAAGTGTCCTTCATAAAGTCGCTTATTTTAAACAATTCAATCTGATAAAAAAGCTTCTATTTTTCCTTTGTTGCGTGCTGTATAAATAATATATATAATGGTCTAGCATTACAAAATAAACTAAAACAAGCGATGTTATCTTGCCAACCAGCATAATTTTAATGGAAATGTCAGCCTCTTTGTATTAAGAGAACTGTGATGCGTGTGAAAGATTGTCTACTAGTTCACCTTTCCTTAACAGATTTCGTAACATTTCTTTTGAGTGTATTCATGTTCGTGCAATATAAGATATCTTCTTTTGTCTATTAAGTTCAGATTGTGATTTATTATGTTCATCTAGAGATTTATGTAATATATAGCTTTGGTAGTTTTCATAATCAACAATTTCAACCCTTAATAATTTTACTATTTAATCAGGCAAACTTAATGTACTTAAAATTAACTAAAATTCTGTATTTACGCCAATATACAATTTGTAATATTGAACTGTTTTCTGTTAAATGAAAAATATGTATTTGCCACTTATGAACTTATTTAATGTATTTAATTGACATCGTGTATTTCTTTGTTGCAGGATTATAATCGAATGTAATACAGAGTAGTCGAAAGAAACAAGAAAAATGACGTTCTCCATGAGGTTGCCGGTATGTAACTTTTTATACCTTCCTCGATTACCTCCGTTTATGAGATCTGTAAGAAATGAATTTTGCAAATTACCGAAAACTTTAATGGGCATTACAACACGCTACCTTAACACAATAATCTAATCAAAGCCGACAACAGGCTTAGACAGCTTTATTAAAACATAAAGATTCCCCTGATAGCACGGTTGAAGGTGCATTAAATGTATCTGTAGCGAAATTCAAGAAGGTTACAAAGTCTATGTGCTAACTTCATAAAAAACAATGGTAACTGGAAACGTTAGCATTTATGCAATTAACAACATCTAACGAATTCCTTTGTTATATTTTAATTTCTACATTCCGTTTATCTACGTTCCTATTTTGATATTTCACCAACTTTTGCAACACTTTGCCAAATCGTACGACAAATAAGGCTAATGATAATATAATTCTTCATGCTTTCTTTCCATGTATTTTTCCCAGTTTGTATGTGTGCGAAGCTAAATAAATTAATTGATAATCTAGTTTCACTCGTGAAAAGATGTAATTTTACGCATATTCACGCCTGCATATAAATCTAAAATTGTGAGTCGTGACTACACGTTAAAACTGTACAAGACATTGATGATGAAGAAAATCTTTTTACGTCTGAAATAATGTTCAAATGTATTTGCAAGAAATTTATTGTGTAGATAAAACATCACAAAAATATCAAAATTTTATGAAACAAGGTTATTGGCATGGGAAGGATCAAATCGAGCATTTCAATTTGCGTCATTGTTACGAGATAAATATTTTGAACTTGATTCAATTGTAATTAGTTAATTTGTATGTAGTTATAGATTTATCACGTGCTCAGCGGTGAAGGAAAACATCGTGAGGAAACCATATTTTCGAAGTAATAACAAAAAAAAATATTTCGAATTTGTGGACTATGATACCCTGATACCCTCTGTACAGAGGATGCCTTTGCCCAGCAGTGGGACATGTATAGGCTGATACTTTTATACATTTAATAACTAAAGACAGTTGACGAAACATTCAAAGATTTCCTTTTAGCTCATCATAGATGTTTATAGTTTATAGTTATTATTTAAATAGAGGTAAATAAAAATATGATGAACATCATTTCAAGTGTAAATACTTATTGTTTGGGTTTCGTTAACTTTACTAGATAGTTAAAAACTTTATTAGCTTTACATTTTTTGTGTTACAGTTCCCGACTTTGTGTTGGAGTTTTTTAGTTTTTAGATGTTTTCACAGTTAATAAAATCACCTTTATATACGTTCGATTAAAATGAGGCTATACTGAATAAAATACATAAAAGTTGAAGGTTTTTTATTGATAATACGTAAGACGAGTAAAACTTTTGGAATTACTTAGGTATACAAACTAAAAAAAGGAAAATATTATTGTACACTGTTAATTTGTAAACACATAAAATATAAATGAGGTGTTTCGAAGCCTTAAAACTTGTTTGCATATTAGCCAAAATGCATGTATCCCGCCATAGAATATGCCTTCAATCTACTCTCTAGCCATTTAATGGGTACAATTTAAATGTTTTAAGAAGCCTTTACTTAGCCCTGTTACTCGTGGTTTTCAATTATCGAAAAAAAAATGACCTTATTCATATGTTTCTCGGTAATCATTACACGCTATAAAACACGTCTTTACAACGTACACAAACAGAATGCATAGAAAATTTCCTTTTTCTTGGCAGCTGTTGACTTGCCTGGTGTACCTGACTTGCGTACACGGTATCATGGTGAAGTATGGGACGAAGGGTGGGCCCATCGAACCGCCGACTCCAGAGCCGCTACCTCCGCCACAGCCGTATCGGGTCCCCGCGCCCGTCTGGGAGGACCGGAGCGATGACACACCCGACCCTAATGCTCACTGGTATGTTGTTGAAGAAATGAAATACCGACTTGTTAGTTATAGCGAACTTATTTCTAAAATGCACTCCGTTTTCTCATTAGTTGCTCTTATCTGCTGTGTATAAGAGCTACTGATAAAATAAGCTATATAACTGACTTAGTTAACCAAATATAAAAGTCTATGAAAAAGAAATTGAATTAGCAGTCATTTCTTTGTGATTAAGTAACAATCTGATTAACTACAAGGAAATATTCAAGTATTTATATAATTCTTTTTGTCTAATAATATTTGTTTTGATATGCGCATGAGCACAACATCGATATTTAATAAAACGTAACAATAAAAATTATTACAACTTTATTGCAGGCGACCTCCATTCTTCAGGCCAGAACCAAGATATACTCAAGTTTTTTTCAAGGCTTCTACTCCCTCACCTATTAGCAATGTTCAAAGCTTCGTCAATTCGTATTTGTCGAACCAGCCCATTAAAGCGACGCCGATAAAAACATACTTCTCTCCGTCTCAAATATTGAGCTCTCAAAATTTGCCTGGCGTCGGCATCAGGTACTTCATTCCAGCTTACGTTAATGAACAGCTAGAAGTGAAACAGAAGAAACAGGACGATGCGAAGCACAATGAAATCGAGACTAATGACATTGCCGACTCTAGCACAGACGCTTCTAGCGACGCGCAATGGAAGTTTGAAAAGGACTCCGCAACAAGGCTTCAGAGGACTACGCTCGAAGTGAGTATTTTAAAGTGTTTGAAAAGTAAAGTTTTTGTTCATAAGACTGACGAGGTTTTTGCTCATAAGCTCTCCGGTGCAGTTGCATGGGTTGTGGTGATCACTTGCCATCGGCCCCCTTTTCCATAAAAAATGTCAACTCCAATTCTAATGTGTACTCATTAGCTTGGCAAGTAAAAGCCAGCACCGTCACATATATTGTTAGCGATATTATTTGTTTAAAAATGAATACTATTCGAGTATGTTAGTTCAAGTATTCAGATTAAAACATAAATAAATGAATTATATAATTTCAATGTTGTTTTTAGGGAACAGCACGACCGTTTTACCAGTGGCCAGCATACATTCACCCGAGGCATTAGTGATATCACGGATTTATTTTAATAATTTTAATTGTCCCAGAGTTTAAGTTACTATGATGCGTAGAAACTTTATGCGTGGCAATCGACGTGGAGACGAAATGGCAGCGAAAAGTATACAAATTATTAGGACATACAGTATGATTATTGTGATTTTATTAAGTATAGTTTAGGATTAGGTAAACGTGCCAGATTTTAAAGAATACATTTACAATTGTTCGATGCATAAGGAAATGAATTTAAGTAACTGCTGTTTTTATTTCATTTCGGTATTAGTTGAAAAAGCTCATCCATTTATTTATCTACTGTGTAATTTATCTAGTTACAAAACACAATTTGTAATTCAGAAAACAACAAATAGGTTAAAGTATTTGTAATAAACTGTAGAACGACTTATTGTAGTTATACAATGAGCCAGACATTGATTCGCGTGATCGAGTTTAGTGATTGGAGGGCTAGACATTGACGTCGGTATTAATTACATACACAAGCAATCACTACGAAGACACCTCAACCGTGTCCGATACCTGCCACCGTCTGTACAGTTCTTAGTACTTAACATCCACTGTCACCTTGATATAAATAATACCAGTTAAGCAATTAAGTAATATATCAAGCGGCGACATATAAATTGCTGCGAATGAATCAAGAAGACAGCTGAGAAGTAACAATTAAATGGAAAATACCGTATTATTCGTAACCTTTAAAAGATAATAGCCGTATTTTATAAGAGCTTTCATGCAAAGAAATGTTATAATCGACCTTTTTGCAATACATCCACGCGTATTCTGTGCATTGCGCTTATTTCTAATAGTATTAAAAGAGCAAACGTAACTTGACATTGCAACAAAAAATGTGGTAAAACTTTTTGACTTCGCACAGAATTATACTTAGTATTGGTATGCACAGGTGTATTCGATTTTTAAACAAAATACTTGTTGTTTTTACGAATTGTAAGGATAGAAAGATATGTCATCAAAGTTACGTTACCATCCTTATAAAATAATTTCTCAAAAAGAAAGCATTATCATTATGTTTTTTTATTGATAATTCTAGTACATCATGGCAAAGTAAATTGTCAACAATATTATTTTACACTACTTTATCTCGTTGATGATCTGCTTTTGTTTTATAATGATTTGTTACAGCATATGGCTATCACTGTTTGTTACTGGAATTTTTATTTGAAATATATTGCCGTTACATAAATTCTATTGTTCCATCGCTTTGTGTAACGGAAAGTTTTGTTATGTCATTAAATGCATCATCATTTTGTCGTTTGCTTAAACGATCGAGAATGCAATGGGTTTGAAGAAATACATTTTTAGAAAAGAAATAAAGCCAAGCGGCAATTTCGATTCCTTTTGTTATTTTTCTTACCATTATGAGAAATTTATGTAACCATTTTGGTAACCAGCATACATATTTTTTAATATTTAAGCTATAAATCAATGTCCTTATATTATAAAGCTATCAAAGTTTTTGATGTACCGTTGTTGAGCGTTTCTTTTTGTTTGAAAATAATATATAATCCTTATGTGTAATGTTTGTAAATATGTAAAATAAATAATTTTTAATATGAGCTTGTGTATTTCATTTAGCAAAAATGTTATATTCAAATGTAAGCTTCTATAAAAAACGGAAAATTCTCTATATTTTTTGTAAGTTATCGTTTTAATTCACAATGAAATATTTGTTTTAAATATTAAAATGCAATGTGTTTTTTTACGTAGTTGATAAATATATTCCAGAGAGACGTTTTCCAGTTCAAAAGAAATGAATCTATTGTTCATGCAATCGATATTTATATTAACCGCCGTGCAGTTGAGCAGAAGAAAATGGCGTAGGCATCAAGCCCGCCTTTGTAACAATCAGGTGCATAAGTTAAAAAAATAATTTAATAAAAAAATCGCAAAGTCTACCTGAAACTATGCACACTTAACTGCAATCAAAGTGCCTAGAGTTAATTATAATAATTGTAAAAATAAAAATCAGACGTTTTATAAAGCTTAAAATATTTCTACATCGATAGCATCTACACAAGTTGCTTAAAACAAAGCCACACTAATGTTAGGAAAAACTCAAAACGCGCATCGCTGTATCTCTCAATCTCTGAAAAAGCTAAAGCTTGCAATTTGGGCTTGCTTGGGTCTCCGAATATAATTTTGTCCCATTCGGTATCAACAGCCTTGATCCGTGGAGTCCTAGCGCTATAAGGCTTTTTAAGGAAATAGCAAAAAGGTTAGTTGACATCACAGGAGACCGAAGAGCTGGCAGCTACCTCGGACAAAGAATAAGTAGCTATTCAAAGGGAGAACGCTGCTAGTATCTTCGGAAACTAGCCTAAAGGGACTCCTTTTAATTATGTAAATATATATATATATATTTTTAAGATTTTTATTTTTAGGTTCATTGTTCTAGTACATATTTTGTATTAGTTTATCATTTGGATTATGCTGTGGTTATACAATAAATTATTTTATCACATCAGGAAATGGTCCTGGAATAATCCAGTGATAACGCTTGGTTTCGTAAGTATTTTATGTCAAAACATCGTGCAGCACGAGATGTATGGCAGATTATCGTCACGAAGCTTTGCATGCATCGCAGATTCTGTACCGATAAAATTTACAAGCCTCAAGAGATCAACACGGCAATTTGAAAGTTATTACTACGGTACGTTCACTGCGATATACAACTTTAGATAAATAAACAGAGTAAGCGCGACTCTCTAAGTCGGAATTACTGTGTTTATCTAACTAAAGAATTAGGCATTAAATGCAGGTAGTAAATAAATTACCAAATCTTATCTAAATCTGTGTATTGTGATTAACGTTTGATATATTTATTTACAATAAAGAAGTGTTATACAGTAGTCATATTCCCGAAATAGTCGATTTATATATCGGTAATATACAACACCAATTACAAACGTCTTATGAGAGAAGGTGTCTTCTTTGAGGGCTTGATACTTCCTTGGCTAAGCGGACCTATATGCGTAGTTCTACCATAGTAAACTTAAAGTTAGAGTAGTTTTCCCATTTCTACTGAATAACCATTAGCCGTGACAGCTCTGTGTCGGGTTGATTACTTTTAATTCAATATATCCAAGTTCAAATCCCAATGGCAGCATAAGTGCTTACTTGTGACGTGCTCAGTGGTTAAGGAAATATCGTCAAGAAACCTGTGTTAATTAAAAACGAATAAAATTATATTCTAAGTAATAACAAAAAAAATATTACGAAGACATATATTGCTTTCTTTGCCCAACTTTGGGACATGTATAGGTTTTTTCTTTACTTCATACCAGTTTTTAGATTTACATTTTTATGAACAAATAATTCAATAAATAGGTAAAAATAAACAGTTATGTATCGACATTTTCAACTCTGTTTTTTTAGCCGATTTACTTTTCTTTTTTATATAATAGTTATCAAAAAAGTAAGTAAAAGTTTTTTTTCTCAAACTTTATTTTGTGAAGGCAATAGTGGCTTAGTAATAGAATGAATAAACTTCAATAATGTCATGAAATTTTCAATGATGTCTATCGTCCAATTCCGACCACTTGGTGACCGTTAGTTTAGGGTAACATAGTCTTTAAAAATTGCATCGTAAGAAGTATGTTTTAAAGTTTCGAGTTCCCATAAAATTAGTTTAGTTTAGTTTGTGAGCCGTGATAGCTCAGTGTCCGGGCGATCACCTTTAATTACTCGAGTAACATGAGATCGATTCCCGGTGTCAGCACCAATGAAATTGTTAATTTTAAGTGCTGTATTATTAGCACGTGCTCGGCGGTGAAGGAAAACATCGTAAGGGAACCTGCATATTTTCGAATTAATAAGAAAAAAATATTTAGAAAATATGTGAAGTCCGCCAATCCGCAGTGGGGTCGCATGGTGGACTATGCCCTGATACCCTCTTTACAGAGGAGGCCTTTGCCCTGCAGTGGGACATTTATGATACTTTACTTTACTTTTTTTTAGTTTAGTTTTGTTACAAAATTTATACAATGTATAAGTAGATATCCTTTTTTAGAAGGGGATGCTCAAAAACCAAAAACAACAAAGCGTCACATAGGCTCGAGTGTTATTTTATCATTTAGTTCAATCACATCAAAAATCATACCCCATAAAAACTACAATTATTTGTGTTTTATGTGAAATTGCGAAAAAGCAACAAGATATACAGAAAGATAGACAGATATAACAATATAATTGAATTTCCAACACAACTACTGAATACAAAAAATATCCTATATTTAGATGAGAAACTATTAAATACTCCCATTTGAATACTTTATCTTTGACATATGGTCGATTTTAAACATATATTATTTTTGAAACTGAAGTCATAAGCCTTGAACAATTTTTAATTGCCACAAAAGCAAGATATCGCCTGCGCATGACTGCCTTAAAAGGAAATAGATTTTATGTTTCATAATAAATTCTTAGAAATTACAGTATTTTCGAAGTAATTTTCTTATTCTATTATGATTTGTAATATATAAGTAAAACCTGGCCGTTAATTGGTCGATAATTCAAAATAAGTGGCAAAGTCGTATAATTCATACATTATTTAAACATTTGAATTTATGACGTTGATTGTGTGCCTAAGCATTAAAGATATTTCGTCTTATTATGATTTGATACTCAGCTAGATTTGACTCGGTGGTGTCGCTGCCAAGCTACGGGCTTTGGCGTCGGGGGTCGTGGGTTCGATTCCTACTCTAGACAAGTATTTGTGTGACCCACAGATAATCTTTTCGGATCTGGATATTTGGTTCCCAAGAAGGGTTGACGTCAGGCAGCCTGCCGGTCGTAAAAACTCTAGCCAGAAACCATTTACAATATTAGTCACAGTTTACATATTGTGCTCAATCCACCTAGGTGGGAAGAGGGCAAGAGTATGACGATTAGCTAGATTTTAAAATAGTGCCTGTTAATACAAAATAATCGACACTATTAAAAATAATAAGACTTCATGGGCATTAAGCAAAATAATATTTTTTTTGTAATAATAATTATAATCATAGAAAACCATTTTCATGAAACCAACAAAGTAGCGTTTGCTAAAGAATATGTTGCAGCACAAAAAAACTTGTATTTATAAAAAAAATTATTACAAATAATACTAAAAATTAAATTAACGTAACCCAACTTTAACTGGCCATAGCCTTAGCAATTTAATAACATCATCCAATCCATTCCATTGTATTATAAGTCGGCGTCCGAGTCAGTTCTCACGGGTAATATGAACATCTTTTTAACCTATTTACAAACTTGTTCTTGATACTGTCCATGATTAGAATGTATTAAAGTTTATTTAATTGACTTAATGTTTTATTTAGTAACTGTCCGTCATAAACTTGCCGAAGAATATTTTGATCATATCCATTGCAAAATTTTCTGTTTTATTAACTTTGGCCCACTATTTCTTTAATTTATGCTTCCTGATATTTTTTATCATGACTAATTTTCATTTTGAATTTACTTAAGCATGTTTAATAATAAATGGTTATAGGTGTGATCTAAAAGAGAACAAAAGGTATAAAACATACTTTGTTTTGAAAAGCTTCTAGGAAAGTACTAAAAATTTCGAAATTATTTCTAAACCGGAGGAACACTCGTAATCCAGTTGAACGTTGCTACGGTAACTAAGGCATGAGAACTAAAATTCAAACTCCCATTTGTATTTTCACTTACATCGAAAGTGCGAGTAGCCATGACCTGCCTCACTCGTGACAATCGATGACGATAGAGCACGACTTTCGCGTCGGGAGCATTTCGGCGAAAGTACAGGTAAGTGGGAGTGCGCTGCCAATGTAGCTTTCAGCAATAGAAACACCGTTGTTATCTCATATTTTCCAAACATCGCCGCTTTCCATTAACGGACGGTGACACGTTTTGGCTGTACAGAATGATGTATTGTAAAGGTATATTGCTAAACAAGCGCTTATCAAGCGTCAAAACAGATATTTCTTTTTCATTACAAGCACCCACAGTTTCAACAAAAGGTGTTGTATACTCTATAAATAATGCACTAAAGTAAGAAATATTTTCCGTACATTATTTCACCTAAATTGAGTAAATTTCTTACAGTGATATTTACATAACTAGTATATAGTACGGTACTTAAGCTTGTGTCAAAAATATAAGTTATCTATAGAAGTCGCATAGCAATGATGATCACGAAAGAGCGTTTGTAAATTCATCGGTAACACGAGTTCACAATAGAAAAGAGCACAAGGCCTGTGCGCTGTGGCCGAGTTGTTGCATAAATGGCATAATTAGGCGACGAACATTGAAGGGTCATTAATGGACAATAGCACGTGAGCATATGCGTTGTTGCGCCAATGTTTTATTTATTGTTTATACGCACAACAAAATTACTGCAAATTAACTATCACTAAACAGAACTTGCCACGCAGCAGCCTCGGCTGTTGCACGAAAGGCCAGGGCAGTCCGGGTAAGTACCATGGCTTCATAGAATACTGGCGTGTAATGGAAGTGTTATATATACTTCTGCTTTCATCACTGACCATCACCATTTAATATAACGTTACGTAGACACGCTTCAGTCTTGTAGGACAGGCTCTCATAAAATACATTTAAGGTTCTTAATTGATTGAACCTAATTAGTTGAACCTATATTCAGCTTCAAAAAGTCAGGCGCATTACATGTTCTAAGCTTACAGATAGATGCGTTCGAAATGCCTGTTGCGGTCTTACTATTGTACTATATAAATAACGATTTATCGCTCATTGGTTCTGGTGTGAAGTCGATCTTTAGGTGGACACATATATGAAGAAAATATAAAGTCTAATGTTTTTTATCACAATTTACATTCACTAAGCCTTACCAGGCAAATAAAAAATATGGCTGGTAAATGGTTTTATAAAGGTTAATTGTGTCGTATCTGTTTATGTATATATATATCAATTTTGTTAGTTGTTCGCTCGCAGGTTCAAAAATGGATTAAGAGACTAATGATTAGTGAAGGACTCATTTAAGCTTATGATATCGCGTTGTTTAATATTATTCATTGGACTAGTCAAATATATAGCACTATGAGTATATAATAGAAGTTTTGAATATAAAAATCGTTTTGACGTAAAAAAAGTGAGTTGTGAGTCGATCATCATATGATAAATTCAAAGCTTGAGGTTGCCTAACATTAACATTTTAATTTAACTTTCCTATATTAAAGGGACATCAGCATGCACGCATATCCAATGAGAATCCACGACTTCAAAGATCTCATTCATTTTAAAAATAAAATGCAGTTAAATGAGGAAGTCATACTGATTGACAATAACTATCGTTACTCAGAAACTACAGTCACTAAGGATAAAGTTTGAACGGAGCATATATTTGTACAATGTGTTTGTATTTGTTAAATATTTCTGCATCGTGAGGACCATATATTCTGAAACCTTGTAGGTTGACTAAATCCTTGGGCTTCTTGGCAAAAAGCGCTGGCAAAGTGCCCTCTGATATCTCTCTTAACATTTTAATAGTCTTATCATTCTGGAGTTCTATGCCAAAATAAAGAATCACTTGCCCCCTTTTTAATACAAATAGAGAAGATAGGTGTTATTGTGTTACTCAGGTTTCTCAGTAGCCTCAATCATGAACCTCCCCTAAATGGGAGATTTATGAGCGGAAATATTTCATTTAGATACTAAAACTTAAATTGTAAGTCCAATATTCCAGGACCAAGATCGTTACTATCTAGTGTGTCAATTGTTGTGACAATTTTGATGCAATATTTGTTTAAAATACATTTTAATATATCCTGGTTTTATGTCAAAAAGATAAATCTTGAAATGTACATTGGGTATTTTATTAATAAATTCATGTGTAATTGTGCTTTGACATAGAAGTATTTGATATGAGTTGAGGCTTGTACAAGGTGCCCTATATTAAATTTGGAAGCATTTAGTGGCATCCCATTCTTTGTCCACTTCTATTAATTAGATACAAAAAATATATAAATATTTCCGATAAAATAAATAATTTTAAAACTATGTTTCTTAGTCTAAAATATTGGGTGTTCAGTAACTTAAGTGTCAGTGAGTCTGCTTTATGAAATTTATCAATAAAACGAGTAGTTAATTTCTCATATGGCAACACGAGAAGTATGTTATTAAAACAAGTGTATATAGATTATTTGACCGAATAAAGTTATAATAAATATTTTCATAAAGGACTATTGCTAAAATATAAATCTTTTGAATAAAGATATTAAAATTCAAGTCTCTAAATCTTACCATTATTATAAGACTAACATTTCAATTCAAGTTTTGTTGACTATCGTCAATAAATGTCTAAGTGATAGTTTAGTTTATTTCACGTTAGGGATCGTTTTTCTTTTCTAGCGTAAAATATGTTTCTATAATAATTTTGATTATTGAAATACAACATCTATTACTTTCCCTTGGCATAAAATGTGCATATGTAAAGTAAAAAACGTTTTCACATTTTCGTGCAGTTTTATACATTATTTGTTATATATGCAAAAGATTATAGTATTATAATTGTTATGTCTATTTATTTATTTATATAAAGTTCAGTATGATAAATTTATTTGAATTACTATTTGCATGAATTTCAATTACTAGTAATATATTATTATACTACTAACTTGTATCTTGTATTAACTGATGTTTTTGCTTTCAGTTCCGAGACTATTAAAGCTTCATCGGATGCAGAACCGGTGGGCTAGCCAGAACCCACGGGTTTGGACCCTCCGCTATGGGTAGGGTCGCGCATGTGCTCATGCGTGCGTTTAATTATGGTGTGTCATCTAAGGGCCATCGAGGTCGCGGTTCGGACCGAGACCCCGACGGCCGTCGACTGTGCATTTAGCTAATCGGTGGCTGGGAGCGGTGAAAACCACCCCGGAACGCGGGTGTACCTTGTGTACGCGTTGTGTGGGTCTCGCCGTGCTCGGAGGCGAGGGCGAACTGGTGTGATTGTTGTTACACTAACTGTGGGTGTAGTGTTATCCGGCGGGAGCCCCGGCGGTGGGTCCATCGTATCTAAGTCCTCTTCGTCGACCGGGTCGATGAGGACGTTTCGCGGGCGACGCTTGTTTACGTTCGCGTTAGTGTCCGGTTGGTAGTTTGCTGCGCTTATCACCAGAGGGTTGGGATGATGCTGGACTCTATCGAAGAATATACTACTAAATTTCAATTATGCAATTGAGAACCCCTTTGTTCGCTGGGTCGATTCCCACACGGGACCACTATTTGTGTGACCCACAGATAGTTGTTTCGCATCTAGGTGTTTGTCCGCGTGAAATTTACGTTTGTAAAACGTCCTTGTAACACAGGGTAATGTTATCCTAAAGTAAGGGCGATGTTTTTGAAAGAAAAAAAAATGAGGGCCTCCTCCGTTTTTTCCTTGTTAGCCATTCGTCTCCTGCTATAATTATCTTTGATGTCATCGACCCATCTGAAAAAACTTCAGATCGCAAAAAGTAAAGTCCTTCGAATAGTACTGGTACGTTGGTATTAAATAAACATTGAACTGCATAGCGACTGCAGACTCTCGACACTATCTAATTAAAGGTATAACAAAACGGCTCTTCGAAAGAGTCGAATGATCCCAGCCTTTGTGTGGTAAACGCAGCAAACTAACTACCCACCCGATCTAAATGAGATTGTTTACAAACGTCGCCCGCGTAACTTCGTTACTGACCCACTGTGTACACTAAATACACCCACGTACCTGGGTAGTTCTCACTGCTCCCAGCCAGTGATTAATTGATACCAAATAAGCTGAAGTTTGTTACAGTCTCCGGACTGAAATCACAACTTAAGACGTTTTATGACGCGTGTGTTAGAAAATATTGAGCAGACTAAATCTATAAGGGGCATTTTTATTGAGTTTAAGAAAGATTTAACCACCTATTTGTGCTTTATCGCTTCTCATTGAACGACTTGCGAATAAAATTTTATTTGATACAAGTTTTGCCTTCTTTGTCTGTAGTCGTTAAGGAGTAAAAATAGAGGTTCCACATGGAAAATATGCATGAGGCAATATGTTTTTGATGTTGCGTCACCTATTTCGCACACACATAAATAATAAATACATTATGCTCAGAAAAAAATATGTCAATACATGTTTCTTAAAACAATAAATTTATTGCATTGTGTCAAAATCTTAATACTGAGGTAGTATTGTAATGTTACAGAATAAAGCGTCATAACGTATACAGGACACGGAAAGTAGCATTTTCGCAAACCCTGAATCGGATAGCAAAAAATGGTATAGTTAAAAAGCGAAAATTAATTGGATGAAAAAATTAAAATACGTAAACCAGTTCACTCTTTAAGGGTTCCGTACCCGAAGGGTAAAACGGGACCTTATTACTAAGACTTCGCCGTCTGTCTGTCCCTCTGTCACTAGGCTGTATCTCAAGAACCGTGATCGTTAGACACTTGAAATTTTCACAGATGTTGGATTTCTGCCGCTATGATAACAAATACTAGAAAACAGAATAAACAATATTTAAGTGTGGGTCCCATACAACAGACATGATTTTTTGCCGTTTTTATAGATAGATGATACGGAAACCTTCGTGCGCGAGTCCGACTCGCACTTGGTCGGTTATTTTGTATGTTCCTTAAAGATTACTGTTATTTATAATTAGAATTATCCTGTATCCATCACGTTCTATTGGTTTAGGACAGTTCTATTGGACAGGCTTCGTAAGCAAACAAACGTTTTTTATAAGTGATTTGCGATATAAGTGCTTTTTTTTGTTGCAAAAACTGCAGCAATTTTAATATAATGTAGCACATTTGTGAGTAAATGTATGAATGCGATAATGATGATATAAGACAGAAATGGTGAAACAATGAAACGCCTACCTTCTCAGTCAGTCAGTGCGTGCTGATAATTACAGATTTAATGTCTTCATTTTTGGCTCTTTTTGAATGGGCTTACTAATTGGATGACCTGGTGACATTTTTAAAAAGACAGTGGTTATTTGGTATCAGAAATTTGTCAAAGAAATCGTTATTATTGTGACCTTTGGATCTTTTTGGAATATTTGGGCGCAACGCTGCAAAAAGTATAACATCAAAAAGGTCAACTATGACAGTTTTATAATATAGGTTACCTGACGATTATTTGTATCGTAACCTCTTGTTCTTTTGTTGTTAATTATCGAGCAACATTACTTTGCTTAAAAGGTACAAAAACGAACAATAAACGTATTTACTATTACAGTAAGGGTTAATATAAATTTCTGCATCTTCAGACTTATAAACACCTCTATTTATTTTACTATTGTAATTCTTAAGTATTCACCTGTGTAACAATTCTAGAGTGCAAGTTTTGCTTTGCAAATAATAGAATTTAAAGTATTTTATTGAAATGAGGTTTTGTTATAGTTGTGGAATCAAACGTATGTACACGGTAATCTTAAACTTGTTTTACCGCAACGAATACTAGTGCTGCCACCGCGTAGTGACTAACATAATGAATTGAAAAAGGAGTAATAGTGTTATACATCAAAACATTTTCGTTTGTCTCTAATTTAATGCAAGCTATTATTGTAATTAAAAAATTAGTTATTAAAATACCCATTTAAGATTTACATGATCTAAAAAACTATGGTATTTTATAAAATATATAAGATTTGCTAATTGTAAAAGTAGAAGTCCTCAGAATATATGGAGCAGATAAGAATATTAAAATTACATTGCATTATTGCCGATACATTACTATACGTTAGGAATATATATATGTTAGGAATTGACAGAGCCAAGTTTATACACAATTTGTATATTGATTTCCACTAACTAACTACAAAATTGCATTATAATTATTGTACGCAGTGATTGGAATACGTAAATGCTTTATATATAAGCTATGTTATGTTATACATATTAATTAATAGAGATATCTTGTAGTTGAAATAACGCCACCTTTTGGCAACATTAGGACTGAGTATGAGAACTTACGTATTGGGTACAGTTTTAATTTACATTTTAACAGTCTTTAGTGGCGTGAAATCTCTGATAGTTCTGATATAAAATCAAAGGTGTCACTGTTATAGAAATACCACGTCATGTAAATTCCGGATTAAAAAAAAATTTCTATGAAATTACAAAGTACCCTGTTATGTTTTATATTCATATATATGTTTTATATCCGGTATTTTTTTTAATTGATGTGATAACAAACCGTAATAGCTCAATTTTTTTTTCAAATCTTTTTTTAAACACGCCAAAATAAATATAACTTCAAAAATTTCTAAGAGATTTCTTATGTGCAGTCTGCACATCCGCAGTGTGGTAGTCTATGCAGTGGTTTCAGGGCATATATAGGAGGCCTTTGCTCAACTGCGGGACATATATATATATATAAGCTTTTACTTTAATGTTTTCATTTTGAAGAATAAAAACAAATCCGCATCTACTAAATGAGCGCCAGGGAGAAACAAAGCAAACTGGCTGTCCCAAAAGCATAGATAGAAAAGGAAGTGTGGCTTTGCAATAAGTGCCTTGTTCTAAGCGCAGCATGCTGTCGTGGACTTCTCTACTTGACCTTGGCCAGATCACTACTTCCCTCCATAGCACCGCCAACTTCAGTGAATGGTTTCCCGCAGAATAAACGTCAACCCCGAGAAGAGGGTAAGGCAATACACTTTATTTGCGTAGCCAACTTAAACCTATCAATGACCCGAGTTTGTCTAAGCAGAAAGCAAGGGCAAATAACATCATAGGGCCAACCGATCCCTTGGGAAAAGATGTAACTAGGAGTTACTCCACAAAAATAATTGCCACATATATTAAAAACATACGAGGTGGTGCCGCGTCTATTTTGTACCAGCTGACTAACTAACGCTTCAAGTAAAGTAAAAAGCCTTTTAAAAAGCGCTGGCGCTTTCTTATGAAACGTCGAAATGTTACAAAGAAATTAATACGTTAGTAAGTTACCACCGGTTCGGAAAGCAGTTTCTGTTGAGAAGAAACCGGCAAGAAATACAATATATTGATACAGTTTTAGCCTACGTGAGTATCAACAGTATTAACTCCAAACAATGGCGTCGTCAAGATATTCTGCAATAGTATAATATGCTTTAGCCGTAAGGTTACTTTTAATTAAACGGTTTTATTTAGCTCGACCCGTACGGATTTTGTTTGTTTGGGTCAAATTAGAAATTGAAATTTAAGCACCTTGCCGTTGTCAGATTGATCTGAAATTTGGTACACACATTTAATTTAGATGACAATACAATATTAACAAAAAAAAATTTAACAAAAAAAAAAAAACATAAAATAAAACCGTTTAACTTAAAAGTTTTTTAAACGGTTTTATTTTTCGTTTAAATTCATCAAGTGGCAGACTTAATATCGACTGTGGGATTCTATTATACATGCCCTTAAGGCATAATCTTCGTATGCAAGATTTACGTACGAACAATGATGAGGGCACAATTCCTTGTTATAGGGTGGATCTTATCACCCCCAGCCACGATTAACAGTGAACGGCCGATTAACAGTTAACACAACGGACGGCCACACTACATGTAGATTTTTTAATATGATATAACTGTTCCAAAATATTTGTGGGGAGAAATCAGAAACTGAAACATTCTAGATTGTATGTAATGTGCAAGACGATCATTAACAATTTAGTTAATGATCGTCTTGCACATTACATTATTTTTTGCAAAAGTTTTCGGTATGATCTTGCTTTCTCTAAAAGTGAAAAATATTAAACCATCTATTAATTGTAAGCTCAATTCTGAAAATCTCACCGGATTTTATTTAAAGGAATTTATTAAAGGGCCCGATCGCCCAGTAAAAATATCATGTATTTTTTTAATTTCAAGGATAAACACGTATTCAATAAAACTAATTCATATCACATATTGTAAAACACATTAATACTATTAATGTGTTTTACAATATGTGATAACACGGTCTATGTTCACAATGTGGGTAAAAGGGTATCCGGTCAGCGGTTATTGATTTTTTCATGGTTGATGTTTCACTACATTATTCAGGTTATGGATACATAATAACAATCTGTAACTTTACGTTACTATGTATATTGGGTTTTAGTTATATATCTTAGGCTTTACGTAGTAAGTTATTAGTAAACTGTGCTTTAGTTTTAAACACTCATCATATTCAACAATAATCAAACTGGGTCTTAGGCTTTATTTCTTCTTTTTTTTAATCTAAGCTTCAAACAATTAACCAAATACTCCCATTTACCTACCAGTTTTCTTCGCTTTAGAAGGGATCTCTAATAAGAAACCAGTTTAAGAAAACAGAAATGCCCTTTTGATCCACTATTGGTTTTTAATTAACACAAGGTGAAGTCATGGTAATTTACAGTCAACTGGCCGTGTGAATTTGCCGACATCACTATTTGCCCTACTTACAAATACCGTGCTAATTTTTCTGCTCTACAAGTTATACGCAATAAGTTCACTCAGTTTTCTAGCTATCAAAAGCTAATAGCAGTATTGTTTTTTTTTTCATATTTAATTTTTTGTTCTCGCTTCGTCTCGTTGGGTTTCTTACAGAGGACACCGCAGTGTGTTGTACGACATAATTCTGACTTGTCCTCAGAGAATCCTTCGATGTTGATCGAGATTAGACGAAAAGCGGGCTTGAGCGCTGAACTATGATGTGGTTGATTAGGATTTGTCATCGTGGTGGATTGGCCAATCAATGGGGAAACTCTCTGACTGTTGCCCGAGGTGCACCGGACGTACGGACTCTATATGTACATCATTCGGATAGGCTCATCAAAACATCAGGTGAACCGCCAGCTCACTTCCCACCTTCTTGCATAAAAAGCTTGCAAAAACAATTTAATTAATTTGCGTATTTTATCACAAATCTGAAAGCAATATAGGAGAACCTTTGATTTGCTTTTTGCTACAGTTATGTGGGGCCTATCTCCAACGAAGCTTGACGGCCAAGTATACGCGTCTATTATTCACTGCTTTTCCTTGGCCGAGAATCACGTTTTGAAGTTTTTCGTTCTAAATTCAAATTTTTAAACGTAATGTTTATCGGGTAATATCTTGCATATTAATGTATTATGACAATAAATAATGTAATATAATATACATTATATACATAATATAAATACGTTATTCAAAGTACAAAAAAATTGAAGTATATATAAATTTTAAGTTGACTAGCGTCGTCAGACGGTTTATTTTTTTTATTGACTGCAATAATTAGCGCTATTGGTGAATAGCACTCAACCATATTGCAATAACAAATCATACCTTTAGTGGCGTTGCAACAAATTGTCAGAATTTTGAAATAGTTTCTCCATTATAACGCCCATGTCTAAATTGTTGTTGTTGAACTACATTCAATTTGTACTTCGGATGTGTAGATTCACATACAAACTTAATAATGATCCTGTGATGAAGCTTAATTATAAATACTTAAAATTATAATGGATGGTTTGATTTTGATGGTTTCCCATGAAGCACTGTAATAGTTTTCATCAATTGTCCTCGAGGGCGCCAGCACGCAGTTAATATTGGTAAATTGTCATCAAGCTGGCTTAATCTTGCAAGAGGTGTCCTTCAAGACATTATCGTCTCCCCTATTTTATTTTCTGTTTTTGTTAATGTTATTACTCATGACCAATGTGCGTGTACGCTCAGGCGACCACAGATACGCTCCCAGAAATAATTTATTGCATAAACCATAATTTAGCTGCTGAGATCAAAAAGTGAACCACCTAACCGTTTTTTTTGGGGGGGGGGGGGGGGGGGGGGAAATCTTCAAAAGATACCCTGTCATGACATGACAGGGTTAACCTAACCTGGATACTGATCACCTTTAACCAGATAGTAAGACCATGTAGGGTATATTACTTAACGTGCTCAACTTCAGTGGCTACCAATACGTCAACGACGTTCTCTAAGGGCACTGACTATTTCTAACTCTTTCCTAAACTCTTCTTCTACCCCGACTTACTTATCCCATAATTTTCAATATCTATGTGCTGTTAGCAACAAAAATCTTTGCTCCTCGCATAATCGTCTTCTAGTATGTCCCTCTCACCGTTCTTACATCATAAACTCTTCTTTCGTTATCCAGTCTTTATTTTTGTGGAATGCGCTTGCTTTCGTAATCAGGTTGGCTAAATGTCGCTTATGTCGATGATTTATTTCTGTTGCCGCTATAACAACAAATACTAAAAAACCGAATAGAAAAATATTTAAGTGGGGCTACCATACAACAAGCTAGATTTCGTTGCCGTTTTTATATATAATGGTACGGAACCCTTCGTGCGCGAGTCCGACTCGCACTTGGCAGGTTTTTTTTGATACCTTTCTGTGCACCTATCTAATCTTCTCTGTACCATCCCAAAGTTTGGGCGCCTTTGTACTATTTGTGCATAAAAATAAATAAATAAATAAATAGATGACAACAATAGAAGTTTTGTGTTGTGGCTTTATCATCCGTCGTACATATCGTCTCCTAGTGTATTACTCAAAGCTCCAGGTTCAACCAAACGTAGTAAGCCTTTTCCCCATACTTTGTGTGGGTAAAATTGTGGGATACATATTTCTGAATAAATCTTAAAAACAGAAACCTAATTAGCAGTTTGGGTTTCAATACCTGCCTAAGATTGCTAACTTTTATACGTTAGTCTTTATTTAGCTCATAGATTATTTACGGATTACCATTTGTTTTTTAAAATCGTTAAAACTGTGTGGAAGCATGAGTTATTTATGTACAGTGAAGTTCTTACAAAATATACATCTGAATATAATGATAGACTATGTAAATTATTATCGGATGAGTTCGGTATTACTTTACAGGTTGCAGGTATTATGAATTCCTATCGCTTTTATAAATAATGAAATGCTCCATTTTGTAGTTTCGTCAATATAATTATGAGAAATGATGACAGACTAATCTTATAAATTAATTTAATTTCGAATAAATATTGTTGTGTGCTTAATAATTTTGATTTTACGCGAAAATGAAAAGCTTAAATGAACATTGAAATTCTTTTTAATTACACCGGTCGTTTTCATTGTAACAGTCTTTAATAGTTACCGATACCGATTTCAAGGAGTTGATCCACTTTTGCTAGTTTACATAAGTAAACGGTTATTACATAACTAAATTAAATGCTGTTGTGAATTTCTAGCTGCGTGTCACTATCTTTAGGACTATAAACATAAGTATCTTAGCAAAATACAAAATTAAATAAATTTTAAGTGGAGAGGCATTAGATTTCAAGATTAGTTAAACTTGGAATTCAGTATTAAGATTGAAACTATCTTAGTAAACAAAAAAATAATAATTAGTAAATACTTATCCCAAAAACATTGTTATAAAAAGACAAGGAAATAATAAGAAACAATACAACGCATTTAACAAAAGTTTCAAGATTAAGAAAATAATGAAAAGACAAGAAATTTACTTCCTGGTGTGATAACCACAGTTTGGTAATTTAATGACACTGCACGTATTTTTACAAGACCAAATACTCTGATAACATTTTTTAACTGAATGAAAAGATGTTTTTATGCCTATTAAGTAATGCAGTGGCACAGGACGTAAAAAAACACATTGTTTTGTTAAAATACTAAACGTTCTTATAAAGAATTGACGTAATGATTTACAATGAACCACTTTTCGTCAAATCGTATGGTTTGATGGTTGAAGAGGATGTAACAAAGTTCAGGTGTTTTGAGTCACCTAGTAACGTTTTTATAATTCGAAATCATGAAGATTTGTTAGAAATATGTTGTTACTTCTCCGAAGGCTGTATGTACTCCACACAGCTGAGGCATACGCAAACAGAGGCGGTGAGAAGAGACGTGCACTAGAGAGGTGGTGCAACCAGCAATGTTCGATATAAATAGTGTGCAATGGATTTAGGCCGTAGCAGTGTCAGTTCAGCTCCTGTCAGCATCGCTGAAGAGGACGAAAGTGACCCGCCTATAGATTATATTAAAATTTCAGATAAAAATGCGTGGTTTTCAAGTAAGTGTGTCTTACCATAATTATAGTAGTAGATGTTGGTTTAAGTTATAATTCACTTTTGCTTCGGGAATTATTAATCATTATAATTTGTTGATCACTGTGTTCTATTGGTTTTGAAGTCCATTTTCCGTAGTGTAAAGAAATAATGTGATAATGAATTAACAACTAAGCGTGACAATCGTTCGCTATAATGCATGTAATGGAAGCTTTTTGCATAGCAGCTTTCCGGGCTATTTAGTGCTTATCGGACTTTCATAAGTATCATTCTTCATATTGCCTTATGATGTTGACACTAGATGCAGATAGAGATCCAAGAGATTATGTAGAGTTCTTTACAATTTGCATGGACATTAGATAATTGACATTTTTTCTTAATTGTAAGATACAGTATAGTAATTTTATCTTGCTATAGATTAGTGGCTACAATTACTAACTTGGAATTAGGTTGGATCTTTGAAGATTGAATTTTTTAAAGTGATATGAATATAAATATAACTTTAAAAATGTAATTTGTGTTTATCATTATTTTATACGATTGTCCTTTAACCTATCACGGAGAGCCGTCTTTTCGAACTTGTGAATCTGGCTAACACACGGGTTCTGCGTTCGATGAAGCTTTAATGATCTAGCTGTAATCACTATCATAAGTTAATGTAAGAAAGATGAACGAAAAAAACAACTATCTTATCTTTACAGGTGTCTGTATTTGTAGCGTTGTGCGCGGCTGCTAACGCCGGGTACGTCGGTTACGCAGATGCGGGTGGTTACGGTACCGCAGCTGGATACTCCGGTGGTTACGAAGGAGACGGCGGCCACGCTGATTATTATGTAACGAAATTTTACCATTCCAATTATACCAACATAAACACAATAACTCATGACCTGTGTTTCTAACGGGAGAGGTTGATAAATGCAACCCAGCCAAGTCAAACCCAAATTGCATAGATCTTCAATTAGTTTCATAAGTAGGGAGGCGACAGGTTGCCCTCTGCTATATACCTGACATAATTGTTATAAAGCGATTACTTACATTACAATTCCGGTTCCGCATGTCTACCTCACTCATTCATAATACATACATAAATATAACATATAAGCGAGATTTACTCGATGTCAATTTATATTGGAACATAAATTTCATACGAAACAATAAAAAAAAGCGCCTAATAAAATGTCGTACGACACTTTTTGTAGGCGCTTATCGCTATCATCGTATAACAATTGTTGCGTATGACTTCTATATACTAATCCTTAATGCAAAACAAATGAAAAGTATTTCTAAATTCTAACTGTTGTGGCATAACTAATCGTGATTGTCTCGTAAAAAAGTAAAAATTATAATCCTAACATGTACTTGGTGACATATTTTACCAACGCGTTGATGTCTTTTACAGGTTTGATACGGTTGAAAGAACCAGAGCGAATTAAAAAGAACTTTTACAAATCTCATTGTTTGTTATAATAATACTTATTTTTAAATACAGAAAATTATTTTTGAATACAGAACATAATTCAGTGTTAATTTTTTTGTTTGAAATTTTAGGCTTATCCCAAATACTCCTTCGATTATTCAGTAAAAGACCCACATACCGGTGACCATAAAACGCAGTGGGAGTCTCGTGATGGTGATGTCGTTAAAGGTATTTTCGAAATCAATGTTTGTTTTATAATTACAACTTTACTATTATAATTTCGGTTTATATTACATTAAAATTAATAATTTTTTTATAGTAGATTGATTTTTATAGTTTAACTTCAATAAGCCTCATCTGTAACTTCTTCTTGTTGATTTTCAGGAGCTTACACACTGGCCGAACCAGATGGCACTACTCGCATTGTAGAGTATACAGCTGACAAACATAACGGTTTTAACGCGATTGTTAAACGTATCGGTCAAGCTCAGCACCCGCAAATCTACAACACACATGACGACGGCGCTGGTTACTACGGATACCACTAGATGGCGTTTCTATTACTAAATTATGAAAACCACAAAACACGTTCATACTTTAATTAGGATACATACAGAGAAGTCATTAAGACCTTTAAACTGTGATAATGGTTTTGTTCAAACAGATATATGGTGCCGTTTCATATTTATCGATTGTGTATTTAGATAAGGCTTTAGTATATAAGATTTTAACAAAAATATCACTGTTAAATAAATACCTTTATATAAATTTGTACGTATTTCATTACAACCATCTTAAAATCGTAATCTTGGCATGTGCCTTTAGGTAAAAAGAATTTGAATGAGATACAATATATTTTTCACTCTAATAGAATAAAAATATTCTGTTTTTGGAAACAACTTTTGCAATACGTCTATGCTAATGGAAAACGTCACCATTAAATAAATAATCAATCGGGATCAATTATTACCTTATCATTCGCATATAAATCATGACGAGTCTAACGCTACTATAACCGTTTTTAGTTTCAATTATTCGTAGGTAGTTGGGATATTAAATTTAAGCAGTGTTAATAGACTTTGCAATACCTCATTATTTTTCATGTTGGCACTTAAAATACTTCCTCCATAAAGAAAGTTCTTCCATTGTTGAGACATAGTGATTAATTAGCCCAAGCGATGAACATCATTAAGTTTTTATACATTAGTAAAGTATACGGGCATTGTTCCTTTGACGCATTTGTAACACGTACGTTACTTTTTACAATATATGGGGATTATCGTAATTAGTTATCCGTCTATCTATTCCGGGTATTATTTTAGTGATATTATTAAATTGTTTTTAATTGAAAAACACTGCAGTGTAGAAAATATAGGTTTTCTATAATTTCAGTCATATTAGAATATAATATATTTTATTGCACACAAGAAAATACAGGAAACAGCCTTATAGCTAAGGTAGCAATTTCTTCCAGGCAATCTTAGATTAGATTAAATATTAATTAGTATTTAACTGTTTAGATTCAATTCGTCATAACAAATCGCAGACAAACGAAAATACTTTATATTATATCATACAAAGGTACAAACGCACTTGAGTAAAACATTTAGCGTACGATAAATCGGTTTGTAAATGAAAATGTTGAAAATAGATTTATAATATACATATCATTGAAAGCCGTGAAAAACTCATTGACCGGGCGCTCGTCAATGTACAATTCAATGTACTGGAGCAACCTGACTTCGATCCCCGGTGCCGGTACCAATGAAATTGTTGTAATCAAGGAAAACATCCTGAGGAAACCTGCAGATTTTCGAAATAATTACAAAAAAAATAATATTTCGAACATTTATGTGATGTTCGCCAATCCGCATCAGAGAACGTTATTAGTTATCTTGAACCTGTGAGAGAAATTTTCCTCATTTTACTTTTTTGAAAGTACATATGATTTCCACCTGTAAAATAAAATGTTTTTGTCAATATGATGATGTATGAAGATCACTGATGCAAGTAGATAATAACATCTTATAGTAGAAAGACAAACTGTATTATTTAAAAAAATAATGCTAAGTTGAACAGTTTAGTGAAGATTACTTCATGTTTTGCTAGAAAGATTTATTTGATGTCTAAAAAATTAAAATTAAAAATATGACTCTAACAGTAATGTTTGTTGTGTGCGTATCTTTCTCTTGATTCAAACCTAGGTGGTGTGAATGTGCGCGTTTATAAATAGGTAAGTGGTGGACGATACGACGCGTCTTCGCGTAGTCCCAACCTTGGAAACGGACAAGTTCATACATGTTTGGTATAAAAAAAAATAAAAAAAATATTGTGCCAGTGGATTGGAAAAACTTTTTGAAAGAAACTTTGTGAATGTTGACGAAGGCGCCGCTAAGTCAACGTGATGGCAAAATCTTTAACATTAATGGTAAGTGTTACTATCTTTGGCAAATTCTACGAATTGTTGTTTCAATGGTAGAATTGTGTAAGCGTGCACAATCGTATAATACAAAAAAAAATAAGATTTAATGATGATGTTATGTAATGTGAATGAAATTTTGAAATTGATTCAAGCGTTTAAAAATAGCAGAATTAATTAGGAGTAATAACTACATTAATGAAAAAGTTTGTACATCCGTATACAATTTAATTGGAATAATAACTATGCTAGCTGTTCCGCAACATTAATTTCCTACCATGGATTTCAGGTTCTTCTCGCCCGGTTGATATTATCAAAAGAGGAAGAACTTATTACCGTCGATCGTTCACAGATTCTTCTAAACGATAAAGTAAGAGACACTATTTATATCATAAGATGCATACCAATAAAATCTCATACACTAATACTAAATATTTGTACACTTTTCAAACGTTTATTTTTTTAAAGTGATGACTTCATAGATACTTTTTAATTTTCTTCCTGTTCCTCTACGATATAAAAATGTGGAAAATATTTATTCATTTAAAAACTTCATTACATGCACAATAACCTGTGCATAAATGTGACAATGGCGGACTTACACCATAAGGTGCTCTCTATCAGTCAATCGATAAATATACAGAAAGAAGAAAATTAGCGACGCAATGAAAACTATTTTCTATTATCCAGTTTTATAAAGAGTAATTTTCCTTTGTTATTATTTATATCTAGTCATAATTTTTTTCAAAATCTGCATGACTTAGCTTGCAGATTTTGAAGAAAACATTCTGCAAGCTAAGTAAATCTTTGAGAGGTATATTAGGTACTGTATTTTAAAGAGTTATTTTAATACAAGTATTAAATATTATTTGGTTCTAGTTTCGTTCATGACAAGTAGTAATTATACAAATGTACAAGATTGTAAGAGGAACGCACAATTTTCTCCTTTTATTTACATTGAGAAATGCGGCACGCGATGTGTCAGTGTCCGTTTGCAACTAAGCTAAGAACGAGTATTTAATTATTGGCGCACTTTGTTTGAATAGCAACGACATGATGTTTACTTTGAATTAACACTAAAAATAATTTCTAGAAGGGTAATGTATGTACGATCCGAATACCAAAATTATGATGATGGTAAAAGAGAGAAAAGTCGCAAAATAAGATATTTATGGTCCAAAAAAGGGTCTCCAGTACTACTCATATTAGGTATTTTTCAGCTCTTTTTTTCGTAGCCTTATTTTTTTTGCAACAAAGAAAAATAATTTTCATAATAATCTTTATCACATAAGCTTAAAATAAGGCTTTTCTGTCGAGTAATTTTTCCAGGATCTTTTTTATTCCGATTATATAGATTTCATTGCATTAATTATTAGTCTGGTGGATCTCATTGCTGGAAAAATTATTCCCTATTTACTGTTTATTTTGGTGCCTGGAATAGTAATACAAAGACTTGGTCTTGCCGCGGTGTCTTGATCGTGCAAGTCGAGATATCAAGATTTTACCTTTTTCTTTTCCTTCGCTTCTCTCTGCTGTGCAGTTTTAGCAAAGTTATGCAAGGAATCAATCATTCCCGAGCAAGAAAAATATGCATAAATGTTTCTGGATACCAGGCAGTAACAGTACAACAGTACCGTGGAATCTACAAAGATGAAACAGACTTGCTGTTGCCTAAGGAAATTAAATAAGTAACCTTAAATATTAACGGCGGTATTCCCTTACCATCAGGTGAAAAAATTACGAAAAGTATTTGCAGTAACTAAGTCACTACTATTAGTTTGTTATCATTACATTAATAAAACATTGATAGATATATGGAAAATTCAATTTAAAAGTAAATTAATAAAAATAAAGTAACAGCCTATATATATCCCACGGCTGGGCAAAGGCCTCCTCTATACAGAGAGTATTAGGGCATAGTCCGTCACTTGACTCCACTGTTGATTGGCGGACTTCTCTTTTCGAAAATATCCAGGTTTCCTCACGATATTTTATAGACCATTATATATATATATATAATGGTCTGTAAAATGCTGATGATTATAAGTTTATATAAAGTTAAAGCAATCGGCCAATTTCAAGTGCGAGTTGGACTCGCGCATGGAGGGTTTCGTAGGTACTTTTTAAGCACGATATAAAATATACTGCATGCGGGTGGAGCCGCGGATGAAAAGCTTAGTAATGGAAATGAGCTATCACAGCATCAAATTTCAATTTACCTCATTTTAAGTGATTACCGTCGCCCATGGACATACCTGAGAAGTCGCAGATGCGTTGCCTACTATTAAAAATGTGCATGGCTGTTTACCTCACTAACCAGACGAAATGCGAAAGTATTATACTTTCACTTCGCTCCGGGTCTTTCCATAGTACGTCCTCGTACGTACCTGTCTATTCGTATAACAGCAGGAGCTGCAGCGTGGCTCTACCGCATTTCTACCTGATCAAACAAAAATAGTAATTTCAGGTTGCTAATAAAATATGAACCCTCATAAGTAAGTGCGCTTACGCATTGATAGCTGCTATGTTATTAGGGCTGCTTACATTTCTTAAATCATAAATTCTTGTGACGTAATAAATCCATTTGCGTTCAACGAAACCTAATTTATATGCAATTGCTATCAGAGTATGCACCTCAACTTATCGAAAGTTGTACTCAAATTACGAAACAGCTGTTATAGTGACCGGCAAGTACTGGTGTTGTTCACCCACTTTCCTCCAGTGTGGCGGTCACTTATTGCGTTAAAGTAAAAGTAATTTACACAGCGGACTATTTTATCTGAACTAAAGTTTTAGGCTTTAAGAACAAATAATCACTGGATGTATTGTGTAAATTAATTTAATATTATCAAGTTATTTATTTTCCAAATGATTTCTTTGTGCTCAATTAACTTACTCTGCAATATTCATGCTAGTTTCCTCATTCACTTCATCACAGAATTCATTAACAAGTTGGTACCTACTTATTAGTTATAAGAAATAATAGATATATTTTTTGATATAGTTAAAAAATTATCATTATTCCTACTCTGTATAGACTAATATATCTGGCTAATTTTAATACTTCATATCAGTCATTTTATATATTATTACTTTTTATTAATAGATATATTCTATCTAAAATCTATTTTATTATCAATTATTTCAGATGCTTAAATTACTATATAACCTTAATTATTAGCAATTGTAGAATGTGAAAAATATTATTTTGACGTATTTAAATGGAGGAAAGACTGATTGCATGGAAATGAATACATTCATACATTGAAATGAAGCGTTGAAAGTAAACAAATGAAAGTGAACGTCCGCATATCCGTCATTGACATTGTAATGAGGAACGATGAAACCGGATTATCTTGAACTTGAGAAGAAGATGGCCGCGTGCTAGTGACTTATAAATCAACTTACATTTTTAAACATTTTAAACCTGTACGCCTAATTTATCTTATAGCTATTTGCATATACTACTGAGGCATTAATGAATGAAACTAATATTTTGTGAATGAATTCGTTTAGAATTCTAATTTAAATTCGTTCGTTACTTACAGCCATTTGAATATTGTCATTTATTTTCGTTTTTATATCAGATTTAGTTAACGGTTTGACTTCAAGTTCATAGTGTAATCGTATTTTACATCCAGTTCGATAATGATCTGATTAATTTATACTATTAACAGTTAATAGTCTCAAGGTCTAAAAAAATAGCTTTTAATACGTTAAGACAGTATTAGCTTATTTCGACATATATGTATGACAACAGCAGGCAGCTATTTCACATTGTATTTACCAGTTATGTGACCGGTTTTATACACGGCAAGGTAATAAAAATTTAATCTTGACAGATATGGTTTCAAAGTGCTAAACGCACTATAATTTTTTTTAATTTTGATCTTTATAAGTAGAAACCTAATATTTCGTACCTTGTAAGCACATTATTTTATTTTGAGCCATGAGAAGTTCTATGTGCCTAAAGTTATTGTAAATGCTTAATAAGTCCTAAATCGAAGAGTCTCGAAGACTTAAAGAAAAATTTGACTGAGAATACCATTATTTCGATAAAAAATTACTATATCCCTTTTTATTTTTATGCAATTAATTTATTAATAATGTTAAATAATAAATATTATTGTTTTACAAATCTAAGCACTATTCAACAACTTGTTGAGATTACATGTTGTACCACTATTTCTCCATTTTATTGTTACAATGTAGGTATGTATTTGATGAAGTGATTCATTAACAATTCGGAATAATAAGCTGTAACGAACAAACACGCAATATGTTGTCATAATGAGTAAAATATCGAATAATTACACGCAAGCTATCACTTCACACATTCCGCGTTCTTTTTTTCAAACAAAGAAAATTAGCTTAATTAGGGTCCTGAATTAAGCGTTTAAAAGAGCTCTTAATTTCATTTGGTGTTTTTTTAGGGAAGTCAAAGTTATTCCTTTGGTTACGGAGTTTCGGATGCACAGACAGGGGATGTTAAAACAGTATGGGAATCCAAAGAAGGTGACACTGTTAAAGGTGTGTATTTTCCTTAACATAAGTGCAGAAGTTAATAAAAATATAAATTAACATTCAAATAATTTCAGGTCATTACAGCGTGCTACAACCAGACGGGTCCGTAAGAACCGTTGAATACTCAGCCAGCCCCGGAAAAGGATTTATGGCAGAAGTCAACAAAGAAGAGGTGAAAACAGAAGCACCTGTAATCAATCACCAAAATATTCAAGACAAATCTTACAGAGATTATAAAAAACCTTATGAATATTCTGAGGATGTACCCTTAGAGTTTTATTCATCAAACGAAAAGCGAAACAAAAAACGACCGTACGATTCATTCTATAAAGACTATTCTATGTTTAAAAGGCCTACGTATGGCACTGATTCTGAATCAATTTATTCTGACTTTCCTTATAATCTACCAAAGAAACATTTGCACGATGAAACTGGCTTCGACCTTGATTATGGCCGTTTCGGCTTTACTCACGATAGTAACTGTAAAACCAAACATACAAAAGATAGTAATCACTTTTATAAGAACCTAGAAGATTTAGATATTCGTAAACATAAATACCCGTTCCTTTACACCGACGCATATAATTACGACAAATATAGTGACTCATCTACATATGATTTAGATAAGTACGCGCAACGTCATAAACCAAAGGGTCAACCTAATTTACCGAGACCAGATGAAATCGGTCTTCCAACAGCAGTTAAATACAGTTACCCGGTGTTACCGGACATGCCTTCTTCTGATAATTTTTACCACGATGAAATAATCCAGCGGCCGAGAAAGAAGCATAGACCACATAAAAATGCGGATAGTTATTATCCTACTGACGACCTCAGTGATTACGTTTTGGTACCAAAGAAGAAACTGAAGAAACCACCAAGGGATTTACCAGATGTCAGTGATTATCCATCGGACGTGGACGAAGATTATGATCATCCTGAAGATGATGATGATAGGAATCACAAACCACCCCGATCCGGCCAAAAAGAAGTCGTGCGGAAAATTGTTAAGAAGAGAAGGCCGTCGATTATTAAATTGTTAGATATATTAGATATTTAATATTTATAACAGGTTTAGACTATGATTTGTAAATATTGGAGGATTTTTTTCGATAATATTATGAACATGTTGTGCATGTGTGTTTGCATGATATATGTTTTGTAAACATATATTAAAATGCATGCAGGAAGTATTTATTACAAGTTGAAAAATATTTTACTTATTTTTGTAGTTGTGCACATCTAGATTTATGGAAGTTTAGAATGAACATTATTTCCGATTTTAAATTCATTTATTTAACGGAACTTTAAGAATTTTGATTTTACTTTATATCTTTTAGATTTTAAGAACAACAGGCATTTTATTTCATACAATAAAAATACTCGAAAATATAATATTGGTCTATTAATTATATAATAAATAGATAAATAGAACTAGTTTTGGAAACAAAATATGTATAGAAGAATGATTTAGAAATTTTAAGTTTGAAATGAAAGTATCTAGAGCGTTCCCCTAGCGCTCATCTAAGTATTCAATATTTTAATTATAATTGACTTTATTCGAATTCGGGATAAGCTTCCTTGAGTTGCTTGAGTCACTTGAATTATTTAGTTTAGTTTTTAAATTATACATCAGATATCATTTATTATAATTTTGTTTATTTTATTATATTTAAGTCTATTTGGTATTAAGTAAGGTTATTGAGCACACCACCTCCCACTATTCATTAGTTTATTTTTCCTCGTCCTAAGGTTGTCTGGAAGAGATCGCTTTTTAGCAATAAGACCGCCTTATTGTACCTAGGTTTTAAGACTTATTTCATACTAATTGTATCAAATTCTTTGTGGTGTACAATAAAGTATATAATAATAATAAAAATAATAACTTTGAAAAAGAGAGGGAGCATCGCACTTTTTATTGACTAGACCCTATGGCGTCAAAAGAATTGTGAGCCGATCAAAAATCATGAATCAGTACTCGACAGCAACTAATTAATATTGACATAGAATACATGTACGTTATTGCGTATACAATGATAGTGAAAGTGTACAAGCGTCAAAAAGTAGAGCAATTGGGAGTGCCGTTTAGGAATTACTTTACAAGGACACTATGGCTATTTTTAAAGGCAATTATGTTTATAAATATTATATTTTTATGCTCGTTCATTATTTAGGTCGACTATCATAGTCGTTACCTCAATGTTGAATCTTATGTTAATCGTGTTCATATCCTCTATGTAAGTCTATGTCATTGTTTTCTGTATTGTTTATCAGATCTTAAATCTTATGTTAATCGTGTGCCTATCGTCTAAGTAAGTCTATGGCATTGTTTTCAATATTGTTTTTAAGAGAGTTTTCTTACTTTATATACTTAAAACCATTCCTTATATTTCTTGTTCTATAAAATGGGCGTATGGTGTTAATTCAGTTTCGTTCAGAGGTAATCTATTTACGATAGATTGTTTTGATTGTAGTCTGTGTAGGTTTTATTTTATTTTTGAATTCGAAGTAAAGAAACGAAGTCGCCAATGGTAAAATCAATAACTTAAGCAGGATCATTATTACAGAAATCAAACAAAAAACTAGTTTCTAAAAGAAAGTTTTTCGCATTATGACGAACAATGATCGCGTAATATTTGCTGCCTAAGATTGCAACACTGTAGCTATAGGCGAGATTTTAAGGGACAGAGTAATCAAAAGCGGACCTACGCTTATCGGCCCACGAGGCGTTATCGGTGTTATATTTTATTTGAGTAACGCATGCATTCCTCGAACATTCACCGTTGGGCGCGGCCGTGACATGGCTGACAATGCTGTCGCAATGCGCTTGCACGGCGTGACACGCAACGGTGCAAGAGCCAATTCAATACCCTTTCTAGATCGAGTCCGAAACGGCCCAATTTCTATTGTGGCGTGCAGGCAAAAACCGAAAATTGTATAACACGATATTGCCTGGCCAGGCAAATGAAATCATCTCTCAACATCTCTTGTACAGTTAAGAGGCTACCGGATTACGAAGTGAACCTAATAATACAAGCGTTGAACATTTTTCTGCTTTCTAACCTTTGTTTGTATTTTCTCTTGAAATACTCTATTTTGGCGTGCAATTGTGATAGTTTCTTAAAATATCTAATAAAATAACTACGTATATAAACATATTCAGAGTAAAACACTAAGATCAGACCGATAAAGCGGTAACTAATTTCCAATTCAGAAAATTTATTACGGTGATTAATCCTAATAATTATAAAACTTACGTTTAAGTTACGCAATACTCTTAGAAGGCATAATTGTCATATTTAATAGAAGAAATTTTACGCTTATTTAATTTTTTTAAAGATAAAATATCGGCAAATGTATTTCTAAAATTATGGCATTTTAATTATGAAACGGTGTTCCTATTATAACGTTATTATAAATTATTTAAGACAGATGTCTAGAAATTTTGTAATTATTTTTTTCGAATACAAGTAAAAATAAGAAATCATTCGTAGTTTAAATAAAAAAAATACTTAATTAAATACTTAATTTGTCTTTAACAAAAGTTCTTACGACAACTGTTACTATAAATAACTATGATTTTATTTCGTTACCAATAACGTATTGAAAATACGTGTAAAATACCCTCACGCTCTTTTTCTTGAAATAATTAAAAAAAAGAGTCTAACGAACTAAATAAATGTACAGTAAAAAATATATCAAATAACTTTATTTACAAAATTTTAAACTTAGCTAAGAAAAAAAGAGTACACACATTTTAGGAATAGTTCAAACTCGTACTTGTATTACATTTGTTTAGTTATTGCTACTTATTAGTTGCAAAACAATGACTAGGGGATTGACGGCAGTAAAGAAATATAATATAATTATAACACACTAGAAATTTGCATTGAAAAAAAAACTCTATTTAATCAAAACATCGTAACAAGTTATTTAAAAAAACTATAAAATTTTAATCTAGGGACAAAAAAATAAAACCTGATACATGAAGCAAGCGAGTTGCTAGTGCTACGATCTGCGGCGTACTGCGGGTCTTGTGCTAGGAAGATTAGATGCACGCTGAAAATTATAACAACTTAGTATCATTTTAATAAACGGATTCTTTTGCGTACGTTTTTGACCTCGTTCTTTTATCACGAAGATTATTCATCGCTCAATATTCTTCTCTCTTGCTTTCGAGACTCAAGGAGTCTTAGGAAGAATGAAATAGGTGATAAGAAATGATAATGAGAGTTCTGTAACAGCGGCATGGTACTGCGGAAGATGGACAATGTTCTTCTGTGAAATGGTGTTTTCTTGTACTCATGGTAGGGCTTGGCCGGGGGAGTGCCACGGCGTCTTAGAAGTCCACTTTAAGTGAGTATCATAGACTGATGGTAAAGTAACCGGCGGTCCGCTGTTTTTAAAGATTGCTTTTAAGATGAATACGAAAAAGGATACAATAACAGGGATAACACAGTCAAAAAAGTCGCTGTGTATATAAGATTTATTTTAGAAGGCAATTAAAAAGATTTTAAGTAATAAATAAATTTACGATTGATACCATTTTACCTATTGCGCCAAACTATTTTAAAAGAGTGATTACAATTGGACCACATATGACAAGGTGAACAAGGCAGGCAACCATTTTGTCGATAAACGAGGTCAAAGTGTCTTTTGTACTTTCAAAACATGGATATGGTTAGTTTAAAATGTTATATGTTATAAAAATCACAAATGGTCAGAAAATTATTTTGTTTAAAAAACTACAATGATTCAGTTGTCTTGAATTTATAACAAACAAAGTAGTGCAAAGTAAATGAATAACACAGAATATTATATTGCATTGTAAATATAATTATCTAGTTGGTTCATAAGTTCTGTCACATGTTTATTGTGAAATAATTAGCTCGTTTATTTTTAAAAAAGAAATATAAAACTAAAACATAGACTCATAATTATGTTAACTAAGCTTATTCAATATGGCCCTTGCAATTTTGAATACAAGGCTTCAACCTGCGTGGATCTATAGAAGCATGATCGAGGTCCACACCAATATCGGCAACTGGTTTGATAATGGATGCCTAGTGACTCCGAATCAGGACAAGTTTTTGAACAGTTATTTTACAACAAGTATTGCCTTCTTAATGTATACGGATTTAAGTCTGGACTAAAGGAGGGCCAGTCTTCGTGTCAGCTAAAGTCAATTTTACGCGCTTCCTGGCAGTTTTGTGTGTCTTTCGTTCTATGAGCTGGGCAGAATCTTGCTGGAGTACTCAGTGTGTGTAATTGAATATGGTATGAGACAGGTTCCATAAACAGGTTTATAGAAATGTATTTTGATATACATCGTTTGGTTTCATTCGTTTTTGCGCCTTTTGCAAAATATACACCTCAGTTAATCCCGAATATGAAACTCCCAGAAAAACCATGAGTGAAGATGGAAAATGGACGTGGCTGGTCACGCTGCTCACTTCTTCGCTGTTGTGGGTTCATACCTTATCACTTTGTTTATTGTTGCTCTCCACTACGTTACAATTTTTTTCATTCGAAAAAAGGATTTCATTTTTTTTCCCTCGTACCGCTTCAACAAAACGCGGGATCTCTTCAGTCTCAGGTCTATTAAACGCGCATCCAAACAATGTCCTAATGATTCTTCGATAAATTCATTTCTGTGCCTTCATTCAACACCCTTTTCACCGTGGATCTGCTTAACCCCACCCGAAGGGCCAACAGTTTTTTTCTTACGCATGGTTTGTTTGGATTCCTTCCGCGTCTTCACAGCTTTTATCACGGCTGTCGTAATAGTGCAACGGCAATCACTGTTTCACCTGACTTCTACACTTGAATATATCGTTTAATAGAGCGATAAACGAATCTTTTGGTTTTATTCATAATTTTCAGTACTATGAAAAATTAATTTGATGCGTATCCTCAATGATGCATTGCATCCATATTTAAAAATAAATTAAATTCTAAATAGTGCACATTTTTTTTTCATAAAACAATCGAAATTTGAATTAAATAATTGGCCAGCATTCAAAATTCAAAAGCTAATATATATGTTTATATAAATGATACAATTGTGGTTAATTTAGAAAATATATCCGGATATAGGCGTTACCACCGCAGACTCGCATGTGGATTGGTCTCGGATGTCGAACTATTGCGATATCTGTGACTCATCCACTCGATGTCATTCACCTTATGCCACCCGCTTTAATATGCAAATAAGACAAATAAATTGTTCTTATAATTCATAAAGGTTAATGCTGCACCTGATGATTATGCAAATGTAATAGAAACCGTGCTGAAACAAGATAAAAATAAGCATGGACATACATATATAGGTGTTAAGTTTGCCATTGTATGCTATTGTCCATAAAGTTTTAAATAAAATAAAAAAATAAAATATACGGAGGCAGTAAATTGCTGAAAGCAATTGATAATTCAAGTGAAATTTGCAAGTTTTTTCTGAAAAATATTATATCTTTTTCATTTTCTTTATGGGACTGATAAATTTGCTTTAAGTCTCAAGTCTATTAAAGCTTCATCGAACGCAGAGTTTAGTTAAAAACTAGACATGCATGTATTAGATAACCAATGATAGTTCGATACTGCCTTTCAAGTTGAACACGTGGTAAATCAACTTGTAAAATTTACATTAAACACTTCATTGAACACCTCGGAGTTAAGTCTCGGATTACACGTCTACCAGGGCAATGTCTACACTGCTATTCTATATTTGCGTTACGTATGTACGATTTGAGCCGTGATAGTCATTGTCCGGGCGCTCGCTTTTAATCCTACTCGAACAACCGCAGTTCAACCCCGGTGCCGGCGACAATGTAATTGTCAATTTTAAGTATATCACTTATAACGTGCTCAGCGACGAACAAAATCATCGTGAATAAACCTGCACATTTTCGACATAATATAAAAATATTTCGAACATAAGTGAAGTCCGCCAATCTGCAGTGGGGTCGCGTTGTGGACTATGCACTAATACTCTCTGTACAGAGAAGGCCTTTGCTCCTTGCTTACTTAGTTTACTATGTACGATTTAAAGTATACTTTAGACCTGACTGGGTATATATATTAAAATTTGTAGAAAAATACGTACATACCTAGTCAGTTCATGAGTTCTGCCACACAATGAAAAGTTCTTAAAAGGAATTTTGAATGGTGACCACAAAAATATTTATTGAATTTTAATTGATATGTGCACTACGAATTTCGTTTATATTAGGTCTTTACCTATGTTTTACTAAGTTTCCGTTTTGTTTGAACTGAGTTAAAGTATTTTTTTTTTCAAACATTTTTATTTCTGTTATTCAAAGTAATCTTAAGTTAACCCATGAAATCTATGCATCGTTGCCAATGTAGTGCTAGTTGATGCCCTTCTTGTAAAAATCAACTGGACGGGAGGTCCAGTTGATTTTTACAACAAACTCTTCAAAGGCGATTTGTACTGGCCTCTTGGGAATTAAATTTTTTTTTCCGTGCAAGGCCTGGTGAGTATGGCGGATGATGGAGAGCTTCCAACCCCACCTTGGAGACTGTATATTGTGCAGTTTGAAGTCGCGCGTTGTCGTGAAGGAGTAGCGGGGACGACCGATTGAGCAAATATGGTTGTAGATGTACGAGCTTCTCCATCATTGTCTTCAGTTCTTCACAGTAGTACACATCTGCAGTAATGCTCATGCCGTTTTTTAAATAGTTGTGATGAATCACATCACCTCTAGACCACCAAACAGTGACCTTCACCTTTCTATTGATTATTGTTCGTTTAGGTTGTCCTTGCTTTGGTGCTGAACCAGGGTAACTTGCTGAGCACTTTAGATTGTCTAACGGAATGCATTTTTCGTCGCACGTAACAATTTGGTTCAAAATTCCTTCATTACTGTGCGTTGAGCAGCGCGAGGCAGGTCATCAGGATGCGTAGTCGCGCTGGCGATCGTTAAGTCACCCACCTATCAAGCTTATTTACCTTGCCAATTTGTCGCAAATGTACCAATATCGGTTTGTCGCTAACTAAATCAAAAGCTGCTGTCTGAAACTCGGCTGTAGATTGAGTATCATCAGCTTCCACAATCGCCTTTAATTCATCATTCTTTAATAAAGTGTCCGGATGTCTGCCAGGTTCATTTTTCGAGTCAGATTTCCAGATCGAAATCGGGAAAACTAATAACGGTTTGTACGTTTGTAGGTTTGTAAAGTTCTCAACGTAAACGCTATTGATGTTACGTGCCGTTTGTGCCGCGTTGGTGCACGAGTGAACTTATATTCCATAACTACACGAACAAAAATGTATTTAAAGTATTCATTATGACGAAAAATGTTCAAATATATTGAAAATACAAAGCTAATCAATAAACAAAACACTGACTTTGTAAACAGAATTTCATGTTTTTAAAACAAACTTAACTTAAATTTAGAATTCACAGCCAATCAAAAACTTTTTTTTTGTTTGAAATGGCTAGTACTCTTGTATATAATAATTAATACATTATAAATATACAATAATTACATAATTTTATACTAAAATCTACCTTTACCATAGCGTGGGTATAAATGTTCCAATTAATTAATTTACCAAGGTATCGACTATTTCTACTTAATGACATTTTTTCAAAGTAGTTATTTGTTTCTAAAAATCGTTCGATTTCATATAGTACATCCTTGGCCCCGTTAAAGTTATTAACATTAGATTTAGAATTTATTACACCAATGGCAATGTATGTGGTATACATTAATTTATTTTACACTCTATTCTCCTAGATATCCGTATGAACTTATAGTTCTGATATCAATTATTCTTGGTGCGGTTTTATAATGTCAGACGTTAGTTATAAATAGACATACCACTCATATGGCATAATATTTTAGAAAGTATAGGATATACAAAAATTTTATGTTTGTCTAAAATATTTTTATTGATCTGAATGAATAGAAATTTCAATGAATTTTTTCAGTAGCTGTAATAATTAAAATTAGAACAGTAGATTTTAGGTTTAAGTAAGCAATTTTATTCAATTACCTTCATAGTACATATTATACATTTATTTTCTGTTAAATACAATATACAATAATTTACAGAAATAAATATATACAATGCATACAAAATCAAAGAGAATTATCTAATGAGCGTCATATCTATATTATTAAGGGCTTAGGTTTAGCTCAGTCGTGGACAGCGCCCATACAACATACGTACATGTAGTTTCCTGTACTTGCAGTGCTTTAGGCTGGCTCTAGTGTGTATGTATAAGGCATGCGGGCCCTATATAAACCCAGTTATCTTAGAATTAGGCACACATCAAGCCCTAGTGCTTAGCGGGAAGTAACGTGCTGAACTCAGAATAAACCCTTTGGAAATGTTTGCAAAGGTAACGGAAATAAAATGACACTCACAAGTATCTCATTTTAAAGGTTTAAAAAAGATAAGTCTTATAAAGTTTTTTTTAAATTATAGTTTTAAAGTTTAATTATTTTGAATTTTCATAATTCAAAAAATAAGTATATATACAGTACAGAATTTTCGTTTAATATTTTTATGTATTAACTTCATTACCACTCATCATCAGGTGAACACGAGCACCAGACTCATCTTGCATATATTTTGTATTCTAAAAACTGACGCTATCTGTTTTTTCAAAAGGTCGTCGTTGTCTGCGCTCTTGTGAGCATCGTCCGTGGTGGACTAATTGCGAGTCCTCACGGAGCCATCTCATCGCAGAGCATAGTCCTTGGACATCCTGCACCGGCATACGCCAGGACTTACGCTGCGCCGGCCTTAGCTGCACCAGCTTACGCCTCTTATGGCTTGGGATTAGGTAATATGTTCATCACGATAATTGTAAAGTAACACTTACATTTCTCTTACCTTACATACTCATCGTTCTGCTGCCCTTATCTTCAAAAATGTTGTAACCCGTTTTGACTATTTTTTTTCCAACCGGCCACCTGCCTAATATTAACTCTACAGGGAAACAATCTGTATCTAATCTGTAACAATCTGTGTCTGTCAATCGGATCTGTGGGTCGTACAAAATACTTGTCCCGTGTAGGCATCGAACCGGGTAAACTAAACTATTGGCCTCGGCCCCCGGCGCCGAAGCCAATAGTTTAGCAACGACGCCATCGAGTCATCTTACTTACTAAAATCTACAATTGAATGTACTGTATTATCAGGAATTTTATGGACTTAGAAATACTGGCTTAAAATTATCTGTATTGTTTATTCAATTTGAACGATATTAGTTGTTAGTTATGGTATGTGACGTAGTGTAGTTATGGTGGTTGTGAGTTATGGTAGGCTATAGATTTTCCTTTTTCATAGTTTTAGTTCAATGGTGTTGAGCGATGAAATTATTTTGGTGATTCATGCATTCAATTCTTATCTATTCAAGAGACATATCTTATTTGATATCGTAACACAATAAGTTAATCAGAGCCTAGTCTTTTTGATTATTTTGGTGATTATTTAACGAAATATTTGTCAATTTACATTTTTTTAAATATCTCATCTTATCTCATAATAATTCCATCATATAAATTTGGACAAGTTTACATTAGCTTATTAATTTAAACCATAATCAATTTGTTAATTTCCCTTATGTCGTTATTTAATAAGTTTACATTTAACTTTTTGTCCAGTCAAGTAATTTTATATATAATAGTTTTTATTGCGTTAGTTATGAAGTAAATTGATATTATTATTATTATTTCTATACAATACAAAAACGAACTATTATTAACGATATTTAAATAATCACTACGTGCCATATATGTACATATTTTGTTCTAATTATTTATTATACGACACAGTATTGTCAATTCTTAAAACCCTATATCAATGATAAAAATTATTCACAGGCCACAGCGCAGTAGTTGCACACGCGGCGCCAGTCTATCACGCTGCACCAATTGCCCACGCAGCCCCCGTTGAGATCTACGTAAGTACTTTAGGCAATATGTCAACTGTCTATATTAAATGTTTCGAAGAATTTTATCTCAAGAAAGAGTCTACTACATGATTTTTTTTTCATACCTTCATATATTAAAGTGAAATTGAGTTATCCTCTAGTTATATTGGCTATATTTTAATGTTTATTTTAAGAGATAAAAACAGCTGTATTTAAGGTCTGTCTACCCGCGCCACAATGTGCTTGGCACGTATATGGATATATATGGATAAGATTACATCCGAATGTTTTAATCTCAATGTATTATTGTATTGAAAATATTAAATTAAATATTGGACATATCTAATGACAAAGATGACAGAACAGATAATTCGTAAATCCGTCATTTTGCAGTCGCATCCCAGGTACCAGTTCAACTACGGCGTCGCTGATGGTCACACCGGTGACCAGAAGAACCAGTGGGAAGCGCGTGATGGTGACGTTGTGAAGGGCCAGTATTCCTTGGTAGAGCCTGATGGCACCATCCGCACTGTCGACTACACTGCTGACGACCATAATGGGTAATTTATTTTACACATTCCTTATTCCCGTTGAATTGAATAAGAGAGCTTATTTCCACCTCAAAGGTCACCAACCGTTTGTAACTCCTCCGGTCTTGCGATTGTCAATTGAGTTAATAAAACAACCTCATGAAGTAAGTGTACATTAAGAAAGAGCCTGTTTAAAAAAAATGATCGCGAAATAGAGACGCTCATGCGAATTAATAAAACTCCTCATTTATCGTTTTTCTAATGTCTTAAGCTTTACCATTTGAGCTTACTACGAGCTCCGAACGTGGACCAGTAGGATAATAGTATCTATTACTAACTTTTAACTGTAACTTAACCTGCCGGTTTCTACTTTAAATATAGACGATAAGTTTTTCAGGCTTTCACATCCATTTTGGAGCACATTTTCAAATCATCATATTTCTAAGTAATTAATTTACCTATTATTTTTTTTAGATTCAACGCAATTGTGCGCAGACAAGGTCATGCGGCCCACCCAGCCACCGCTCCTCTCGTCAAGACCGTTGTAGCCGCCCCCGCATACGGTCACGGCCTCCTGCACTAGGGAATATCACAAAAACCATCTACCTATCTCCCACAACGACGATTATTTATTACTTGCGTATAATGTACATAGTTTAAGTACGGACGGATGCTACAACGAAACTAGAAAGCTTCTCGGTTATGGTTCAGAACGGTCTGCAAGTCGGCGTGTATTGACAGTATTGGTTTGCTTAGAGGCTACACGTTTCATAAGGTGTATCCATACTGGGACCCCAGCGCCCAAACTTTAAGACATTTTTGCCAACGGTACATATTTTGGATGACGTAAATCATGCTTTTGTATTATATTTTCTTATAGTTTGTAAGTTCATGCGCGTAATTCTACTTTTTAATTTAAAAGTATTTTAGTGTTGTATGCATTTTATGAAACGTTGAATGTAACGCCTACTGTGGTGCTGTTCAAAGACTTCTATTTTCGCTGCTAAAAGGAATGTGAATTAATATATTGTTACTTTCAAAATTTGATGCTTTTATTTTTCATTTTTTTAATGCCCAGGTAAATTACAAATTACACAGATTACCTCATACCAAAATACATTTTTATTGAAAAATGCATAACAATATTTTACATTTTACATGTTGTACCGTAATATAATATATTAACGTAGAATTTTTCAAGGTTTTTTATGGTATTTACGATAAAATATTTCATCTAATAACTATGACTCGTAATATGCTCTTTAAAGCCGTCTCGTACTTTTAGCGTCTAGTCCAAACGTTGAACTAAAATAACATTCAACTAATTTCAAATTTTATTTTAATTCAAAATTTTAAAGAAATAATTTACATTTATTAATTACACATCTAGTAACAATTTATAATGAAAACAATATTAAATTATGTTATTGACTATATGATTAATTTTCGTGATGACTCTCGATCTGCACATGATGACCAGGCGCAGAGTGTTTAACAACGGCATTAAACCTGTAAAACACATGTTTTATAAAAAAACACATGCAAAGAAATTGAATAGCATGAATTATCGTTCTTATCGAAACTTAGACAAAACCGACTTAAGAGATGTACTGTGTAACAAATATAAAAGAAAAGCTATAATGATATGTCAATGTTTTAATAGTAACAAAACTTACCCATGATGTTTGTCGGAACTGTACTCAACAGTTCGAACAGAACCATCAGCCTCTTGCAAGGAGTATACGCCCTTTACATTATCTCCGTCACGGATCTCATGTTGAAACTTGTTGTCTCCGGTATGTGGGTCCTCAACTTTGTATTCGTACTGGTACTTGGGGTAAGCCTAAAAATCACAAGGCAACTTCTAATGTTACTGTTTACATAACGCTGCTATTCTAATGCCGCGGATGATCTAGTTTGTGAGTTAAATTGACGAAGTGTGATGCAAACAAAACAGTAGAAAGTGTCGATAGTTAAATCGGTAGGCGGACGTCCGTGAAGAAATTAGCGATTTTTATTAGATCTACGTGGGCAATGAACTTACATAATAATCCACGAGTTCTTCGTGCGAGTCGTGGCTTTGAGCCTCAGCTTGATGATAAACAGGAGCTTGATGAGTTTTTAAGGGGTAGTGGTGTGGAATAGCCTCATGGGGTTGAATGTATTGAGTCTGAGGTTCATGACGTACTGGTTGAATGGCATGTATCTGATGACGGACCGCTGGGTAATGTACATTATGAACAGTGGGCTGATGTTGAGCTGGCTGGTGTTGGTTCAATTGCTCGTGACTTTGAAAATACTGCTTGTAGGTAACCGCTTCCGGTGTATATTCCGGGTAGTTTTCCTGAGACTCTTGAACTGGCTGCGGCTGGTGTCGCAATATGCTTTGCGATGAAGTCGCATGCCCGTTTTCGTGATGGTACTGACTTTCGGGCTGAGCTTGATTTTCATCTTCGTGAATTGGTGCAGGTTCCTGGCGGTAAACGTATGGAACTCGTTCGGTTGGATGGTATCTGTAGTCCTTAGACTGTTCATGCTGAACGACTGGTTTAATTTTGTACTTGTACTCTTGACAGGAAATGGCCAATAAGGCGGTAGTAAGCAAGAAGATCTGTAAATAATAAGAAAAACACTTAAATTTTTACTAAACGTAAACGGATATACGCATATTTCATTTAACCAAAGAACTGTACGAACTTTAGCTAACATGTTGATCCTCCTTCGTTGACTTCCGAGGTGAAACTGATGAATTAGCATAGGTTTAATGCCCAATATATACTGGAGACGTTACGAGAGAGAAATGTATCAATCTGCTACCGCTTGAGGCGTCAAATCTGTAATCGGAACACGCGCACGCCTCGCGTGACGTAATTTATGTAACCAATGTGAAGGTTGCTACTCCAGTTCATTATTGTTTTTCGTTCATCCAGCAATAATAACGCCTAGGAATTAAAGTATTCAAAATTCTTAAGTTTATAAATATACGCATTAGTGTGAATACATTAATAAATGTGTTAAAATGCTCTTCGGGTTAAGTTTTTCGAATTTCATGAAGGCTCAAGTAGAATCTTTATTTTGTATTCTAGTGAAGTAAGTACGGTTTCTCTATATTTGCACTTTTTTAGAAAATTGTCAAGTGCTGAATGTTTTCAGAATTTCAATCGCAACTAAATGAGATTTTTAATTCTATTTAAAAACCTTCTTCGTTGATGATGATCACAAGAACAAGTTTAAGTTTAAAGGATTTCTTAATGGTTGTTAGCAAGAAAGTTTCTTTCAAATATTTATCAGTAATTTTATTATAAATTTACAATCGATCGATAAATATATCACCTGAACAAATATTTTAGTATCATAAGGTCAATATGATTGAAGTTTTAGTTGAATGTAATACGTGCCTACAAATATTTCCACGTATGAATATTGAGTGTTCTTTATCATATAGGGGTTGTTTATTAGCGATGAATTGCAAACATTCAACTGGTAAGTGATGGTTAGCGATCACACAATATCAGCTAATGTACTCCACTCATTAAACAAAAGTAGTAGTAAATCTTATTAACTAACCTAAAGAAAACAGCCCACTAATTGATTGTCATCGTGTTATGAGTATAAGCACATTAATTTCCCCATAAGTAGTTGCTAAATTTTTCGCCGACCCATTCAATTAACTTAAAAGAAAGATTCTGACAAATTTGAGCGTATTCACATTTTTCTAAAATGTTATTTTGTTCTTTTATTTAATCAGAAATTTGTAATATATTTTGTTAAGACGTAAATACGGGTTACCAAAAAATAGTTATAAGATAATATTACACAAACAGAATATAGAACCCCAATCATTTAAGATTTTGTTTTAAGTGTAAACGAAAAAAAAAACGTTTACTTTGTAGGCGATAAGATTTCTAACACGTAATTGATTCCGTTCCATGTTTCGTATTTGCATTTACATTTAATGCAGATGTAGTTTTTACATCCGAATTCAAGCATTTAGATACGCACTGATTTCTAAGTGATCAGACATATACATTGGCTGATAAATGAACACGCGTAAAGAAGTTGACATGAAAGCCTATGAATAAATTATCATCAAACACAGTATATTCCTTTTTTGAAAGAATAACATAAAATTCTATTAAGACCTAATTATGTACTTTCCAATTCTGACTAATATTTATAATGAATTAAAGATAATATTTTGCATCACTTTATTTTGAAAAATTTAAAATTATGTAACAATTAGAGGAATAAATGTTAACCTACTTCATATATTTTAAAGTAACTGAAAGCTCAATTGATTAACGAATCCATTTTTACATTATTTTAAGCAGTTCCATTATTACATATTTCAGGGCCCTAGATAGTAGCCACTAGTTCAAAACCTGGTGTCGGCATTTTAAGTGCTGCGGTGGGGTCGCATGGAAGTTTCTGACCAATAGGTCAGAAACTTCCATAGGGCAAAAAGCCTTGGTACAGAAGACGCCGTTCCCTGTCTTGCAAAGGTTGTTCTGATTTAGTTATAACTATTTTTTCTTTGACCAACTTATTCACATCATTGATTTTTGGATTGCCGAAATCTATGTCATAGGCCGTGAATATATCTAAATGTTCTTTATATTTTGTCCCGTTCAACAAATCTAATCAACTTCTATAGACGTTATATCTAATATAAACATCAGTCGTGGTGTTTATAATATATGAATTTAATAGTGTATAGCTGCTTTATAGAAATATTTAACCTGATGTAAAGATTAGTCTTCCACAAAAAACCGATTACGATATGGTAATAATCTGTTACCAATTCACTTGTTACTACGAATTGTATAAACTGTTAGTTCAGAAATTCGCCTCGGGCGATGGAAAGTGTCCTTAATTCAATGTCAATGCCATCGAGTTTTTGCACTTGAATCGTGTGACGTCTGACAGGTTTGTTACTGATATCCATGAACCACATTTTTTATCTGATTACCAAATCGCCCTTTAACTTTTCTTATGGTGTAAATCAGTGCTAATTTTCTATATTTAATTTTAACAAATATGGTTAAGTAAACTCATATATCTAATGTTATAAAAATGATTGAAGTTCATAGCGAAGATGCAAATTAAGTGTACGCCAATAATGTTTAATAGATGACGCGTTTTTGGACACATGAACAGTTTTTAAACGCCGCGTTTAAAAATTGTCCCGCTTTACATTATATTATGACAAATTATTGAATGTGACATATGGAGCGTATGATAAGGAAAGAGATAACAGTCTATAAAATTGAAATCTAATTACCCCAAATGGGTGTAATTGTGCCTAAGTTTCGGTGCACTAGTGTCATATCTACTTCTTATTTGTATATAATATCATTGGTGTACGCAAAATTTTGTTATTTTTTTAAAGAAAACATATACGGACGCCCACGGGACGGACCAAGATGCCTAATGTCACTGTTAACTAGAAATTGATTAATTATATTCCGTTCCGCGCAGGAGACCCTTAATTATTTTTCACAACTAATTCTTCCTAATAACAAATTCATCACGTTAAACAAAGTATGCAAGACAAAAGTCTCACAATTCTCCGTGCGGATAAAGATAATTCTTTGGTTTTTATTTATAATTTGCTGTTAGCTGTATGTATAAAAAGGTAGTAGTAAAAATTCCGAATAGTACGTCTCGTTTTTCAAGCTAGAATTTTTTTTAGTCGATAGTGAAATATTAATAATTAAATATTATATAAGTTATAATCAATGAAAACCACTAGAATACGAGAAAAAAAATTGGTTGAAAAACGAGACGTACTATTCTGAATTTTTGCTAAGTTAGCAATCCCAATGACAAATTTATGACTTCCTAACGCCCCAAGCAACTAAAATTAAACGCATATATATACACGAATCAGACACTTGATAACGGTTAACAGACCGTTAAAAACCTCGCAATGTTAAGAAAAAAAAAAAACAAAGGCGTTTAACTAAGGATTAATATAACTTTGTTAGTGAGATCAAGCATTTGTCTTGATGACAATGAATCGATAGTCAGTTTCGATGTTCAATCTGTTTTCATAAGTCTGCCCATAGAAGACTGTGTATCATTTGCAATGAGGAAGTTAGACGAAAAAGTACTACATGTTTGAGGCAAAATACATATTTATTAAAGCTGTCTATTGTGGCAAAAGAAGTTTTGTATACAGATGGATTGTGTAAATATGGGCTACCTAGCTTCTCCCCTTGTAGCCGGCATAGACAAGCGAAAAGAGTGTAAGAATCACCGACTAATATTTCTATATTCTATATAAATAAAAATGAAGTCATGCTTTTAACAAAAAAAAACTATATAATAATAAATTACAATATATTAAAAGTAAATAATAATAACATATATAAAAACAATTAATATTTTTTATACAAAAAATAAAAAATGGTAATGTATAAAGATGATCGAAAATGTATCGAAAAATTTGCAGTAAACGGACGGCTGAGGACAATACAATATTCTTCCTCAGCCTCTCGATCTGTGCTAATTTAAAGTTTCTCATTGCCTCTGATTAAAAGGCGATAAGAAACTATTGTAGCTTTTGTTTCAAATGGTATTTTACTTTTGTATTATATTATTCAGATATATTATATTTTAATATTGCGTTAAAGCATTGTCCCGTTTCTCTATAAGATAAATTTTGAGCACTCTCAAGATGAAACCAAAAATGTGGATTTTTTGTTGAATAATTGTTTTTCGACGCTGTGGGATTCTAACCCTCGTCTTCCGGGTAATGCGTCCAAATGCTGCACATGTGCACGCACTTGTGAATTTGACTGTACTGAAATATATTTATCACGCACGTACGTAAGTATCCTCTGATTAACTTTAAGCATATAAACGTATACTTTTTCTGTACTTTGTGCACGATTTCTACACACTATTTAAAGTTTCTTCATTGAAGGATAACAGATGTAATCGCAGTTGTAATCCAAAACTACAAGATCCGCTTCAATTACCAAGTTCAGTATAAAGATAATTATACTTAAATATAGACAATTATACCATGATACAATTGACGCAAATGTTTTTAAGTTCTAATAAATTTACTTATATTCTTTTAGTTATCTTCGTTTAATTTTCATAAAAAAAGTATGATAATATATAATTCTATCTTATATGATATAAAATTTGTTTTATATTGTAATTACTATTCTATCTTGTAATATTCGCCTGCACATGATGTTCAGGTGGGTGTTAAAAGATACAAAACTCTTAATTGCGTCATAAATTTTATGTTTTTATTTCTTTTCTCTAAAGAAAAATGTACGCATTTCGCCTTTTTATACATTAATACAACTTTATCAATGATTTGGGACTAAATTAACTTATACTCTCAGTTTTATGCTATTTTTAACCAGCATTCAGTCGAATGTTAAAATCGCCTATTATATACCTGCATTAAAAATACAACACACTTTGTTTATAATTTCTTTCCCATTGACAAAAACCTAGTAGATTTTAATTTATTTTATTTATGTTTGTTACATATGTTCATTTGTTTACAAGAATATCATTTTGATTGCAGAGATAATTAAACACTAAAAACAAAAATTAACCTAAAAAATATTTTTAATAGAAATATTAGTGAAAATAAACTACCTAAAGTGAAATAAACAGCTAAGCTTTCGTGAAATTTCACAATTAGTACTTAATGCAATCAAACTTTTTTTAACCCTATTTTACAAAGCTTCATGTTAAGCATAACGAAACATTGTTGCGTACGTCATATTAGTGATTCGATTTTATGAAATCATTACAAATACAGCACATTACTACCGACAAATAATTTTAAACGGCTATTATCATTCACCCATTATAGTGAAATCAGATTACCTCGACTAGCTAGCCTTATTGACGATATAAAAGCATAAACTCTTTGATATCCTTATCAGTTTCATCACTGCATTATCACTGCAGAGTTCTAGTGCTATAAGAATTTTGAATTTTCAAAATGATATCCAAGGTATGAAAATATATATATATTTTTCATTATATTATGGATTTCGTCCGTTGACATCTATTCAATTTGCAAAGTTTTAGTGAAGTGCATGTGACAATTTAAAATATAAATGAAAGGTCTAATGAATTTTAGACCGATGATAAAGTGAATGCTTTGAAAGCAAAAGTGTATGGATTTTAAAGTGCGTCAATATGTGTATCGCCAATTATCAAACATAGACTTTAAGCAATAGTCATTGTATCATTAAAATTTATCATTCTTATATAGACATTCTATTCTTCTTATTTAAGTAAAAGAACCGCCAGTAATTACGAGTACAACAGAGAATCATTATCATCCTCCTGCCCTTATCCCCACCTAGTTGGGGTCGGCACAAGATGTGATTCATGTTGTAAGTGGGTTGGGCTAGTTTTTGATGAATAGCCGCCTCAGGCTGGCGTCAACCGTCCCTGGGAAACAAACACCCAAAATTGGAACGATTATCTGTGGGTCACGGAAATACTTGTCCCGTGTGGAAATCAAACCCACGACCCCCCACGCTGAAGCCAATAGCTTAGCAACGGCGCCTCCAAGTCAATAACAGTGGATATACGCTTTAATATAATTAATTACCCCATGTCAACTAGATAAAACATAAAGGTAAATTTTTATGACGCAGGCCCTGTGTCTCGCTGTGCTCGTGGCTTTCGTTATCGCAGAGGAAGAACACGGTTACGCCTACTCTAAGCAATATGTGTCACGTGAAGACGGGCCTGCAGAAAAAGTGCTCGTCAAAGGTGACGATGAACATGAGCATCATACCGACTATTACGTATGTACAGCATTATTTATTTAGTCAGCCCAATTTCATAGATAAAGTGAAAGTACTCGTTTAAAATAGTATATTTTAATTCAAATTTACCAATTTTAATGAGTAAATTCATATATATATCTTTGTAGTTTTTCGTTTTATTTAATTAGTAGATCTAAGTGAGAAGTTGTGAAGAAGTTAGTAAAAAAAAATCGGTGGCCAAGAAGCTTATGATGTTGCTTGATTGTGACGAGTCAACCATGGGAAAAGATATTTACTGTTAAAACATTTGTGTAAAATAAATGTTGCATTTCTTCTAGTTAGTGATGTGAAAGGATGTGCCTGCAACTCAAAGGAATTGTAAACTGTTGTCATCTGGCGGATTCAGTTGCATATGCAATATACGTATAATTTTTTTTATTATTTCAGACTCATCCTAAATTTAAGTTTGAGTACAAAGTAGAGGACCACCACACGGGCGACATCAAACACCAAGAAGAACACCGTGATGGTGATGTGGTAAAGGGTAGTTACTCCCTGCACGAGCCAGATGGCTCTATCAGAGTTGTGGAATATCACGCAGATCATGATAGCGGGTTCGTTTTAATAACAGTTTTATGTGTACTTATAAACATTTTCTTTCTCCTAGTCTTTTACTCTTCTGTATTCTCGTTCGTCGGTGATATTTTAATCATGAGATTTTTTACAATTCTCTATCGGTTTCATCGGCATAGCCAGCACGTTTGTTATTAATAAATCGCAGAAAAGCTTTAGTAAAAAAAACATAAAATTCCGTTAAGCAAATGTTCATACAGGACTGAGCATGGAATAATTTTAATACATATGGTGAAAATAAAAGCGAAAGGTAAAAAGCTCTGATATAGGCAATTTTATGTTGCAATAATCCAAGCTAAATGAATAACTCCATCCCATCCCACCCAGCAGCTAAAGAACTAACATTACTTTGATTACAGATTCCACGCTGACGTGAAACATGAAACTCACCATATTATTCCTGAACACAAAGAAGAAGAAAAGCACGAATAGCTGTGATAATTAGCTTTATTAGTTTTTCATTTAATTCATAATCTATTTAATATTATTATTGAACAGTTTATGGATTTACTCTTTTTTTACTTCACTCTCTTCGAAGATCTGTATAAAAGTGTCTTACTAAAATATTAAAAAAAATTTAAAAGGTCGTACGCTTGTCTTTTCTGTTTTATTTATTGAATAACATTCATTTTATAAAGATGAAATCATTTGATAGTCAAACCTCAGAAACAGTATTTCAATTAATTTTGTTCTTAACCTTATGGTATATATTTCAAAAACAGTTGTGGAAAAATTAGATTTTTAGTATACGATCATTCTTATAATAGTTCAAGTAAATTAATAATATGTACATAGGGACATAATTGCTAAAGGTGGAAAAAATTGTAGCATTAATATTATTCATGAATAGCTTAGCAAACTGCAAGTAAAATTTTAAATACCAGTTTTCACAAGCAATTATGTTTGCAAGCAACGGTGAATTATTATGATCTATTTGCTGTGTTGTTATACACAGCCATGCATGGCTGAACAAGATATGCCGGAAACACTGCAAAAAACACCGCGTTGTACCGTAGTGGAGTAAAGTGCAGCGAAATTCTTTTGTGTTCATACAGTAAGTGTAATAACCAGTATCAAAGATAGATAAATCCTTATCTATATGAGCCTTAAAGGTTCAACCCGTTGTCAGTTGTTATTTTTATTTCACAACAATTGTGGTATATTTTTTGCTGTAATATAAACATTTTTCATTTTCATTAATTTTGTCGTCCGATCTAACGATCTGACTATATCTCTGGAGCTCTGACTATCTGATGAATTTGCTAAAAGGGCATGGGATGTAAAAGAAAACATGTATTCTTTTTAATTGCAAGTATTTTAAAGTTTTAAAACTGCTTACTGGATGGACTTGGAGAGACCAGTAACTAGAACGTTCATTTAACTGCAGTTAAATGCACCTTTTGATTGGGTGCTCAATATATATAAATACAATGTCTGCTACTTAAAAAATCAATATCACAAGGAGTTCAAAGTGATCAACCTACGTTTTAATTTTCTCATTAATTTATCTGTAAATGGGATTCTTTTTTTTATGTGAGGAAGTGGCAAACGAGCTGGCGGTTTACCTGATGTTAAGTGATAACCGCCTGCCCATGGAAGTTTGCAAATCCCGTAGGATTACAGTTGCGTTGCCACCTCTTAATAATGTGGGCCCCAGTTACCTCATTCACCAGACTAAACGCAGAAGAGCAACACTACTACTACCCAGGTCTTCTGTGAGGTACTACCCCAAATGGACCTGCTCATTCTTGTAACACCTACCACCATTAATATTAATTCTTTTAATGTTTATTCTTACACCACCACACTCAAGATGAAGCGTACATGTGAGAATATATTACATAAATAATTGTTGAAAAATTATCAAACCTGCAGGTTCAAACCTACGTCTTTAGGGTAGCGCACTAGCTAATGGAGCTAAGCGCCCGATATGCTCATAGTGCAAAATCCACTAACTATTTCTTTCTGCATATCTGGAATTTTTAGCAATAGTGACGCCTCAACACACGACACCGTCTCGTTGAAACCTTCATTGTAAAATGTCATTTTAAACCGTGGGATGCCCCGTTGGCTTATTTACCAAACTATTTTTTTCATTCCGACACAGGACAAGGGACTATTTGTGCGACAAAAGCCAAAAGTAAAGGATAAATACACGTTATGATGTTGCTTTTCGCGCCATGAGGATATCGATTGCTTTGCTCAGTTGGTTAGAGGGACTTGGCGCTTTGCCCAGAAGACGCTTTGAATAATTTATCGACGATTTATATAATAAATTCACATTTAATAGTAAACTAGTTGACTTAATAACATTATTTAAGTAATTAAGTTAACTAGTTTCTTTTAATTTGCAAAACGATCTCGGCAATTTCTCAAAATTATTAAAACAAATTATTTATTAAACCCTAAAAGCAAAACCTGTGATACCATTTCAGTTTGTGGAAAAGAGGACACGATTTTATTTGGTTACTTACTTATTACCTATTTCCAAATTTAGGACGTTGTGATGTCTGAAATAATGTCTGTATTAAGAGATATGTTAAATTAGATAATAAAGATTTGTTTTCTTTTCCCAAAAAAAAAAACAATAAAGCCTAGAAGTATTTTAGAACTTATATTACGCCAATTTTACCAATCCAGATACATAGTTTCATAAAATATGCAAAATAAATTTAAAATGAAATAAAACGAGCAACGATAATTCATAATAACTCATAAGAATTTATAATATTGATCCGTTAGAAGCTCTTCAATTAATCGCTGTTTAGTCTTAATCAGAGATAACAGCTCATAAAGGTTCAGTTTTTACTAATTGAAGAGTATGAAAAATGGAGTACGTCTTTAATTATTTATTAACTCTTTTCATAAAACTATCCCAAGAATATTATGAGATAATCAATTAAATGATTGGAATAGGGGAAGATTTATACCAGGGAAAAATATTTATTGTCCTATGCAAATATTTGTCACGGGTGTGAATCGAATTTGCGACCCGTGGTGAAGAAGGCAATCGCTTGGTTACCGATTGCTTCAAACGAGTAATCATTTTGTTTATTTCATAAAGGTAATAATTAGAATTTCCTTTTTTGCTCTAGGGATAAAATTTAGAGTCAAAGTTATGAAATAGAACCTTTTTAGGTTTCCGTACCCTTTGGGAAACAAACGGGACCCTATTATTAAAACCTTATTATCACGCTTCATGAAATACATAGTAAGAGAGTTGAAATTTTCGCAGATGATGTATTTCTGTTGCCGCTGTAACAAAAAATACTAAAAAAACAGAATAAAAAACATTTATGTGGGGCTCCCATATAACAGACATGCCGTTTTTGTAGATAATGGTACGGAACCCTTCGTATGTGAGTCCGACTCGCACTTGGTTTTTCTATCTTGTGATAATAGATGGATTAAGTTTGATCCATGGCCATAGTTCAATATTACTGATTAGATTTATTGTTGCAGTGAACAAAATGTGTAGATATATAGTTTTTACCTATTTCTCGCTTTTTAGTCGATCATGAAACAAGGTATGAATTTGAACTGTTCGTACCACTTTAAGGATATTATTAAACTTGAGATTAATTGTTTATTCATCAGTTACTGATCATTTATTGTTTACAATTGCTTCCATCTCTGAGAGACATACGTTACGTTCGCGGCAGTATTATGCATTGAATTTTAATTGCATTGTTACACAATTACTTTTGTTAATACCATTTAGTATTTCGAAAGCGGATATATCTGCAAGTAGGCTGATTGGTATATTAGTGTAGAAGGTTCAATTAACTTTCTTTCTTTGTATCTTTCTATAGCGCAAGATCTCCATTGATTGTAATGATATTGTTGGCGTGACTACTGCCACACTGTCAAATGTAGGTGCTGTGTCAAACAAATGGTTTTACGAAATTAGTTACAAAAACTCAGCGCGCACTGCAGCTGTTATTCAATAATTTCAACTAACAGTAACATAGAGTGAAATCAATATCACCTTGGCTCGTTACTTTTATTATCAATATAAAAGAGGTGATTCTGAGTCAACGCCTATCAGTTAAGAGCCGATCTTAGAAACATTAACATAACAGAACAATATTTAAAAATGATCTCCAAGGTATATGCGAAGTGAAATCATATCTAGCAATAATATTTTATCGAGTGTATTAAAATTAAAATCACAAATTAATATTACAGGTTCTGTGTGTTCTGGCATTAGTTGCGTTAGCGGCCGCCAATTATGATCACGGACATGGTCATGCATTCTCGTCGCAGCATATTTCACGACACGACGGACCTGCACATCCTGTCCATGTGCATGGACACGGGCATGGAGAGGGACATGGACATGGTCACGGCCACGGCCACGACCACATTGACTACTATGTAATTAAAATTTACCCGAGCTCTGAAGTACTTTAACAAATAACGGATGTATATAAAAGTGGTGGATATTTGTATGAACATTTTCTCACTAATGTACATATATCAGTTTTTGTGTGGGCAATATTTTGGCGCATTCAGTGATTTCAATCTAGTTTAACGACGAAATTATTAAATTTGCTCCAACAGATTCCTAAATCTTTAAAGGCCTCTAAGAATCTAACTGAACATTAAAATTATTTCAGGCTCATCCTAAATATGAGTTCGACTACAAAGTGGAAGATCATCATACCGGAGATAAGAAGTCCCAACATGAGTTCCGTGATGGGGATGTTGTCAAAGGTGTCTACAGTCTGCATGAGCCCGATGGCTCCATTAGAGTTGTGGAGTACCACGCGGATAAGCATAGCGGGTAAGTCAACGTACATTATTTTACTAATCCAGATAGTTGGTAATGTTGTTGAAAGTTATAATTTATCTAAATGTAACAAAAATCAGAATGAACCATAATTTTATCAGATAATATCATCCGAGCCAATTTATAGTAAGTAACGTCATTTATGAAAAACAACGTAATCTTGTCCAATACAAGAAGATATGTGTATTTTAATTATTCTTTTCTCAATTTATTTTCAGTTTCCACGCTGACGTGAAGCATAGCACCCACCACATCGTTCCAAAGCATCACCATTATTAATTTTCTCGTCCTTTACGTGGGTTTGATTTTTAAATGTTCCTATATGTTGTTATTTAGTTTTGAGACATTTTGTTACATTAGTTGGTTGATTTTAAATGTGTTTTTACGTGTTTTGTACAAATAAACATTGTTTTACAGTATTATTGCTGTATTTGTTTATTTTTATATGTAAACAATTAGTGGATTTAACCCGAAGGTTAGTAATAGTTATGTTTACACCTGATAGATCACAACCAAAAGACAGACAAAAAAAGCTGCCACTTTCAATTTCTTTTTGTTACAGCGGGCATAAATAAGAAAGGAATTTTGTACTTATAAGATACGAGCATTGTTCGGTTCCCGACGTCAGGACTCTAACCTGCCTTGCACCTAATTTATTCTAATAATTACTAAATATAAACGCACAAACAAATTCGCGGATGTGATAACCGCCGGCATGCATTGACATTTGCAACACCCGTAGGGTTGCAGATGCGTTGGCATCGTTTAATAACTCCGGCTACCTCACTTCACACCGGTCTTCTGTGAGGTCGTGGTACTTACCCGGACGGACCTGCCTATTCGTACAGCAGACTGTTGCGTGGCCTACCACGTTTAAATTTCAGAAATACGTTATAAATATCTGTAATTTGCGCTATATTTGGAAGAGTTCACGAGAATGCAATAAATATATAGCACATGACGCGAACGCGTAAGATATTACGGTAACGTAATAAGTAGTACAAATACAATCAGTTCTAGATGGCTTTATTAATACCTATTAATCTTAAAGCTTTTTATAAGTGCGAGGTTTCATATTTAAAATTCTAAAAGAGTAATTCTTTATAAAAAATTTTCCTTATAGTAATTCTTTTTGTTAAGATGTTTTTTCATCTCATGCTAATCACCCAGCATTTTTATACATTACAGAAAAGTATACTTTTCGGTGTTTTTAATAAAGCAGTTAAGCAGAGCGCCTAAAACCTATCGTGCGGCAAGATTGTAGCTAAACATTTGGTACTGTTAAGTTGAGTTATTATGGATACTAACTCTATGTGGGAGACTGACACAATTGCGTCAAGAAACTATACTATCTTGATTAGAACCCCGTAAATACCTTTATTTATTGTAATATAAATCATTACATACTATTACTACATTATTATATTGGTAGTATATAATATTCATCAATAAATAATACCAATCATTATGCATAATTTAATTTAGTTTTTATTTGGGGATATTTGAAAAGTTAATGCAAATAATACGTTTGATTGTATGCATGATACTTTTTTTTTTGATTGTTTAGATATTTAAAAGCAAATTCATTTATTTTATATATGTATTATACTTAAACAGTAACCATTTATTTAATGATAACATTATATTAACACAATATTTTAGTACCTCAGCTTACATGCTTTAGATAAGATTTTAGTCTATCACACTGTTCCACTTGCACTTGCTTCAAAATTCAACCTGCTTAAACCGGTTATAATGTCACCGTCTTTTCATTTTTTATACACAACATCTTACATAAAAGAAAGAAGCAAGACTTAACAGAAGCTCACTAACACAAAAGAAATTTGTAATACTAAATAATATGGGTTAGATTAAATTAACGAGTGTTTCCGCTAATAATAATTCTTTTCTTATTCTACCCATTAACTATACACCTGTTATTAATCTTTAAACATTTTTATAGGCTTAATTCATTGACAATTATTTTGTAAAAAAGATACAAGCTTTTCTTTTAAGAGAGGCCATTAATCAAAGAAGAAGAAGAAGATACAAGCCATTTGTGAACTTGTTGTATTTACCACTTCGATTATAAAAATAATCCTTGTCTGCATGACCTTATTCGAAGTATGAATTATGATTTCAATCACTTTGTTACTTATACGTGGTGACTGACAGGGTTTGAGCCGTACAAATTTTAACACTTAACGGCCCAGTGGAATGTGGATGGTACGGTACTAGCCATCTTAACTACAAGCGTCTTGAGAGTTAAGCATACCGATATTATGTTTACGTTATTAATGGAGAGAGTGGCTCTATTCGGCCCTATAGCCCTGGTAAATGAGACATCCATGTGATACTTCAATGACACAAGCCCAATCTCATCATCACGAAATCTTTCCGACTAACGATAATAATACATATTGTATACCAAGGTTGCTATGAAAGGCACACTCATAGACCCAAGACTATTTCGTTTCTTGCTTTCGAATAGCGACTACATCCTCAAGATGGTCAATACCAAAAAAATTCTAAGAATAATGAAAGTTATACAGCTATATTTTTGTCCTCTATGTTTTGTAAGACTATTGCGCGTGTATTGAATACCCGATCAACAGTTGACATGAGATATTTTAGTGATCATCATCATATATTCAGCCTGGTTGGTCCAGTGCTGAAAATAGGACTCACCCATAGAATGCCTCGAAGCACAATCCCGAGCCACCTGCATCCATCGACTTCCCGCACATTTGTACAGGTCTTCGCTCCATTTAGTGGGATGACCCCGCGAGATAGGGATTACGAAGCTGTCACTCAAGAACATTTCTTCCCCATCGGCTATCGGTTCTTCGAGCTATTATCGCCACTTCGGCTTGCTAATCTTCTGAGCTATGTCGGTTACCTTTGTTCTACTGCGGACGTCTAAGTGTACGTCACATACTTATGTGGAGAACAAATGGAGGTTATTCTTTAATAAAAAAGAATAACAAAAAAATGGAGATGCACTCGCTGTCCCTCTTGATCACTTACGGGTCGTAAGTGATTCACAGGGTTGCCATATCGACACTATGTTATAGTTCCGTATTATTTCAACTGAGTACCTACTTCAAATTCCTGGATTTTGATAAATAAGATAAGATATTGTATTAATTCATACTCGTATATTAATTATTTCCCGAAGTTTATAGTCATACTATTTACACATTTTTATATTCGTTAGAACCATTGTGCGAAAAAATGCATACAGTCTTCAATAGAGACTTCGTGGTTTGATTGAGATTTTCACTTCCCAAACCCTGTAAGCCCCTAAGCTTATATTAATTTAAGGAAACAAAAAAAAAAGTCACAAGATGCGATTCCCAGACTATATGGCGGACGCGACGCGGTTTTTTCCAAAAAGAGGACTTTGTACTATCCCAGGTAAACATTGCTCACTTATAGAATGGTTCGTTTTCAAAACGTGGATTCCAATCCTTGATGTATTTGACCGCCGTCAGTTAATTAGGATGTTTTTCCGTGATGAGTCAAGTAAATTCTTTATTTTATATGATTATTCAATATATGATAGTACATTTAAGACTTACAAAACATTCTCACAAGTTGAATAGCCATGTTAGCAATAATCATGTAATTAATTTACGCTTGTTTTAAACTGACATATAAAAAAGGTGCCTTACATAAGTAAACCAGTTACAATTGACATAAGAATGTACACAAAATTTAATATCTTGCGTTGCTGTACCTTAGCATAAAAGGCGAATTTATTTTATATTAACTATCAGTTCTTTCTTAAAATTAAAGGAACCAACAATTCAAGCATGTTTGTTAAGGTGTGAATTTTTTTTTTTCTCTACGAATAATTACTTTTAAGACTAGACGTATGGATATTATATATTAACTACTTTTTAAAGGTTATTACCGCTGCCGCCATTTTGGCTTTGGCCTGTGGTCAATATAACGCCGGCTACGGATATAATCAAGGTTACGGACACATTGGGTACAGAGCACCTGCTGTTGTTGTGCAACACCAGCCTGTACAATATTCGGGATACAGAGGTCACCAGCAAGACTATTACGTGAGTTCTGACCTTTTTTTATTTATTTAATATTAATGGGGTGTTTATAAACTTGATATAAATGTAAGTTGTAAAAAATGCTTTTATCTCCATAGGCACCCCCGCACTATTCGTTCGAGTACTCCGTAAATGACCCTCACACTGGTGACATCAAGTCCCAGCATGAGGCGCGCGAAGGGGATGCTGTGCGTGGCGCCTACAGCCTGCATGAATCTGACGGCACTGTCAGAACTGTTGAGTACACCGCTGATGCGCACAATGGGTAAGCACTTGCGTATTTATAATTTAGTACAGAGCTATGTTGCCCGTTAAGAAATCAGACCTTGCTCACCGCCAACGTAGTAATCTGAAATATGTCATACGTATTCCTATATTTTGTTTCTATTGTACATCCCACAAACAGGACAAAAAGAAGGAGCGTGTCAGTGGTGATAAACTTAATTATTTGTTTAATACCGATGCCCCAGGCATCACATAAATAAAATTAAATACGTCACGCAAACGCAGTTGGGCATAAATGAATTTTGAAGTTGAATGTGATTTTTAAATTTGAAAAATTCCTTTTAAGACTATAAAAATCTTTGAGTAAAAGTTCGTTTTGTTAAAGTCTTAAGTTGTTATTAACAACCTTTAAAATTTCTAATTATTACAAATTAAGCGTTTTAAGCGGGCTGTAAAATTATATTTATTATTTTTATTATTTGCAGATTCAACGCTGTCGTACATCGGCAGGGCCATGCTGCTCATGCCGTTCCCGTTCAACGCCATTATTAGCTCAACAAGGATAACGGAACATTATAATCTTATTCTTAGGCTTAAGCGATTTTAATAAAGTAGTATTATGTATATTTTTTCGTTTTAAATAACACCGTTTGTACATGAAACCTTGACAGGTTTAAGCTTTAGTGAAAAATTCACCAATAATTGTTGTCGCTGGCAACACTGTATACCGGATATGACTCGGCGAAGGGACATATGGTCGCTTGCAGCAGCGGTCACTTGCTCTTGGACTGCGTTCCCGGATGGTTATATAACCACGAGTGCTGCTTGTCCTAATAATAGTTATTAATTTTCAAGTTCAAAAATAGTTAATATATTAGAATCAAGTAATAACGTGTGAATTCTTATATAATTATATTATACACATATTTTAAGAGCCGTTTTAGCCCAGTGTGCGGGTCATCTTTAATTCAATACACTCGAGCAACCTGAGTTCGATCCCCGATGCCAGCACCAATGAAATTGATAATTTTAAGTGCTGACTGATCAGGTGCTCAGCTGTGAAGATAAAACATCGTGAGGAAACCTGCATATTTTTGAAATAATTACAAAAAAAAATATTTACGAAGATATGTGAAGTCCGCCAATCCGCAGTGGGGCCGCGTGGTGAACTATAACCCTGCCCTGATACCCTCTGTACAGTCTTTACTTTTTTTTATATATATTTATCAACTTATTATTAAGATAATAAATTGAATGGATGTTGAATAAGGGTTTAACATCTTACGCCTTCATTAATTCTTAAAAGCCCGTATGTCGGATAAAAGTTAGGTGGACTAAGTATGTTATGTAGAATGCTGCGTAATCCTTGATTATAGTTAAATACTATAAACAATATACAATATTATAAACAATGTTCCAGCAATCCATTGGATAAAGAAAAAAAATACTGGGTTTAGGTCTTTAGTAGATAAAGATAATACAGATTATCATTAAAATCTATTAGGCGAAGTAGAACCTAGTAATTTTAAAAATAACGATCAAGTGCGAGTTGGACTCACAAAAGGTTCCGTACCATTATCTATAAAAAAAATCTGTTTATTAGTATTTGTTGTTACAGCGGCAACAACTGTGAAAATTCAACTGTCAAAACATCATTTGTGAAAGTTTCTACTGTTTAACTATCACGACTCATGATGTGCAGCCTGGTGATAGACGAAGACAGACAAGAGTCTTAGTAATAGGGTCCCGTTTTACCCTTTGGATACGGAACCCTAATAATCATATTTTAAATACTAGTAAATAATTATTTTACCAAACAATTTTTTGTATTTTTATTTTATATTAAGAAAATATTTTTATAATAATATAAATGCTAACTAAATAACATGTCAACCGAACGATTATAACAATTACCTTTGAACAATATTTTAATATCACTTTTCGGTTTTTTGAAACACTTTTATGAATGAAAAAAATTGTGTGTCATAAAGTAAATACCATAATATTGTAGCCTCTGAAGGAACACGCTAAGATAGGTAAAAAAGTGCGTGCATTTTGTACATTAATAGTTTCGTGCGATGAATATGTATTTACTTATACCAGTGGACACCGAGTGGTCGAAATTCGATCATAATTAATTTAAATTATAAATTTGATCAATATTAATATATTCTCAAATGCAATACACAATAAACAAAACTTTATATATGCGTGTGTGTGTCAAATACATGGTAGTGTGTTAATGTTTTCTATATTGATTTAATTTATTTAAAAAATGATAGAATGATTTTTATTAAAAAAAACATAAAACTTATTAGCATTCTGCACTCTTTCTCTATTTAAACTATAAGTGTAGCAAATATCATACTCCTCCGTCCATGCAATTTTCATAAAAAGCGGTACAAAGTTTTTCCTTCACGTATTATTATATAGATAAATAAATAAGCGCTTTAAAAATAAATAATAGCTTATTTTAATATTTCATCACTTTTACATAAAACAAAATGGGATGATATTGAATTGAACAAGGCTAAATATTCAACATGAGTTAGATAGACGTTATTTAAAAAAATCCCAATATTACAAGTAGGACTCACTAGAGATTTAACTATTTCCGTAACTTTGCCTTAGCTTTTAGTCATATTTATTGCTTATACTTCTATAGACCTAGTGGTCAATATAACGCCGCCTATGGTCATTTGCAACGCAAGGGTTGCAGATGCGTTGCCATTTCTTAATAAAGTGGGCCCCGGCTACCTCACTCTGTATTGTATTTATCCCGGTCTTCTGTGAGGTCGTGGTACTTACCCGGATGGACCTGCCCATTCGATTAAATTGAGAAGATATTGAATATAAATATTAATAAAAAGTATTATAAGAACTTATTCCGTTGTATCTCAGCGCTCCCTTTAGCCTTTAGTTCCCACCAACGAAATCTTCACTTAAATTTTAAGTGCTATTATATTCATGTATCCAAGACCTGTGGGAATAGAATGAAAATAGAAAAGAAGTCTTCTGGGTACGCGACCGTCAACCGGCATAATCAAGTAAACCCAGGCACAAGAAGCACATAAAAGCACATCTATCTGACCAAACGGGAAAATTTACAAGACTCAAAATGCTTCTTGTTGTCAATATTGATCACAAAGAGTGGTACACGATTTTCATAAAATACTTATCATGAAACTTTCATGTCGCCTTTCAATATTAAATTAACTTCGAGCTCTGAAATAGCGCAACAACCAAAATAACAAAAATTTTATGACTTCAAGTAAGATAGGGTAATATGTAATGACAATTTGCCTGTGGAAAAATGGCGTGTTTTATAAAAGTGTTTTTACTTTAATTTCCAAAATGAAAGATAAAAGTGTAACACTATTTCACTTGTCCCAAAAAAAAAAAAAAACACCAGCATTCGTATAGATATAACACGGTTAAATAAAACGGCATGAGTCACAATCCTGATTTATATTTACCAAAACTTACGTAATTAAATGACGCTTGTTTCAACTGATGCATTGAAGTCGTGTACCTATGTAATTAACCGGTTAAAACTGCTTTAAATGTTTGGGTGTTTCATATACAGCACTCTCTTACTATAAAAGGTGGATTAAATTTTAATTTGGCATCAGTTCTTCATTGTGACTAAAACAGTCAACAGTTCCAAAATGTTTGTTAAGGTACAAATACAAGCAGTAAATCGTGATGATGGAAAAATTTTTACGTTGTAGTTCTGCCATTTAGAAATAATTCAATATTTTCGCAGGTAATTGTTATCGCTGCCATTGTGGCTTTAGCCACTGGTCAGTACAACTCTGGATATGGATACAATCAAGGATATGGCCGCATCGGTTACAGAGCACCAGCTGTCGTCGTCCAACATCAACCAGTACAATACTCAGGGTACAATGGCCACCAGCAAGATTACTACGTACGTTTTCTGCACAATATGTTTTAAAGTTATACTTCTTTTAGCGAGTTTGGAAAAAAATATGACAGTAAAATTTTTACGATGCGCGCGCACACCGACCCCCAAAAAGCGACACGATACAAAGCAACCAAAGCGTTGCAAAGCAACCAACTTCACGGTATTACCATTGCAACCAATAACAACTTTTTGACATTTTGCTACTGTTACAAGTTATAACCGCTATCTACTGCATTTAATAAATTTTCAGAAACAAAGAGAACTTGCACAGGGGATAAAACTTTTAAGTTCAAGTTACTTTTCTTATGTTACTCTAAGCAATAAAAACTTCTTACGTGCGTACATAAGTACACACACACTTTTTTATTAATGGGAGACAATTTTATGTTTAGATTTTTTTCAATCTTCTTGATGGTTTGATCATAATTTGAACATCCTGTCCTCATAATAAAAACTTTAATAATTTCACAATAGATTACTTATCCACTCTTTAGGTTCTGCGGCCATAAATCAACGATTTGAGTTATCGGGTTTGAATCCCAGTGCATATTATGATATAATTTATGATATGAAATGTCAAGTTTTCGAATTTTACAATCTCGGTGAAATTTCATTGTATTATTACCATTACACTTTTTGATCAGGAATTTTAATTGAGATGCGGTTTTCTCCTCTTTTGCTTCCGCAGGCGCCACCCCATTATTCGTTCGAGTACTCCGTAAATGACCCTCACACTGGTGACATCAAGTCCCAGCACGAGGCACGCGAAGGTGACGCGGTGCGCGGCGCTTACAGTCTTCACGAGTCCGATGGCACTGTCAGAACTGTTGAGTACACCGCCGATGCGCACAACGGGTAAGTAGTGTCACATTCATAGTTAAAATTGCAGTTTTTAATTTCTCAATATTTTCAAGGCAGTTACTAAAACTCATCGAATGTTTGCAGATTCAACGCCATCGTTCACCGCGAGGGCCACGCTGCTCATGCCGTTCCTGTTGCTCAACACTAAATATTATTATAAACAAAAGATTACTGTAATATTTATGTTTAGTTATTTTTAATAAAGTTACGCAAACCACTTTAGTTTTCTATTTTCATCACACAAATCCCTTGTCAATACATAAATATAAATTTTACCTAAACAGGTTACACTAATATTTGAATTTTTTTTAATTAATTTGAATTAACCGTTACTTACTTAACACATTCTGCGGTGGTGTCGCGGACATCCACTTCACATAATTTGTGAATGTTATGCTCTAATCAATATTCGAGTCGAGAACTTGGAGAGCCCTAGTTGGCAACCAAAGAAGCCCTAACTCTTAGCCCCTCATCGACCGTCTACTTCGTTAGGGTTGTTGGTTTGGAGGAGGCTATCTAACTCAAATGGACTACAATAAATCTTCTAAGTCGCTGTAGTCGTTGGACTTATTACCCAAACAAATCTCCACCACGCACCTTTCGCGGAAAATCATAGTCACAATCAATACCTGTTACTTTCCGAGCTTACAATGAACTACTGCATTTACCACCTACGGCTGCACCGTCATTCATCTGTCTGCATAGTCAAGGTCAAGACATTCCGTTATAAAAAAAAACATGGAGTGCTGAGTTTTGTTTTTTTTTTAGGATTACATTATCCTGTGTTGTAAAGACGTTCTACATACATAAATTTCACTCGGACAAACGACTATATGCGAAACAACTATCTGTGGGTCATACAAATAGTTGTCCCGTGTGAGAATCGAGTAGCCGACCCCCGATGCCGAAGCCAATACCTTGGCAACTGCACCACGGAGTCATCAATTAGACGATATAAACATTATTATAACGTACACTTGTATGGAATATATTCTATTTACCATTGCATAATTATAAATGTTTTAACTGTTACTATGTAAATATCAAAAGGCCTTAAAAATCTCTAGTATAACCCCTATGAACATTTCACGGAAAAGTAGATTTATTTGAAAAGTAAAGGCATAAAGTAAAAAAAAAAATCTATAGCACGTATGTAACCAAAATAAAAATACTTGTTTATGCTTTTTTGATAAATTTTAAATACAATTTTTTTAATATGGCAAACGAGCAGGCGGATCATCTGATGTTAAGCGATGACCGTGGCTCATGGACACCTACATATATGGGGGTTGCAGGTGCAATGCAAATTTTAAAAAGTGGGTCTCGGTTACCTTACTCACCACACGAAACTTCCACTTCACACTGATCTTTAGTGAAGCCGTGGTACTTTCCTGGATGATCAGGTGCATTCATGCTACAACAGTAGTTACTACGTGGCAAAAAAGACAGAAAATACTTAAATAGTAGGGCCACGCAGCAGCCTCGGCTGTTGCACGAATGGGAAGGCCCGCCCGGGTAAGTACCACGACCTCACAGAAGATCAGCGTAAAGTGGAAGTATGACAAATACTTTCGCGTTTCGTCTGGTGAGTGAGGTAGCCGGAGCTAAATTTTCAAAAGGTTGTCAACGCATCTGTAACCCTCGGATATAGCAGATGTCCATGGGCGGCGGTATTCACTTACCATCAGGTGAACCGTCTGCGTTTGGCAACTTTTCACATAAAAGAAAAACTTAAAAAGTTTACAAATACTAGTTTACTACAAATTCCTTATAATTTTTATTAACGGACATGTGAGGCTTAAATTATTTGTAGCTACTACTACGGTCCCTAAATGAAAACACAAATAATACGTTTCCGTTGGGTAAGTTAATTATTTTTGTAAGCTATTGTGTTTATCTCGCCTTTATATATGTACATTAATACTTCACGTATTAGGCTCTTACGTATGAAAATAGGAAAATGAAGAATTAAAGGGTATTGTGGAAGCGAATCCATCACAAAACACTCCAAAGATAGCTGCAGGCTTCGGGGTAAATGATAAAACTGTATAAATCCACTTAAAGCAAATCGGGAAAGTAAAAAAACTAGAACGATCGGTACCTCATGAATTGAGTGAATCGCACTTGCAAACACGCGTCGACTGCTGTGTTACTTTGCTCAACCGACACAATAATGAAGGGATTATAAATCGAATCATTGTGATGAAAAGTGGATACGGTGTGATAATCGGAATTGCTCGTTGCAATGGCTGAACCCTGGAGACCCAGCCAAATTCTGCCCTAAACCAAAATTGACTCAGAAAAAGTTACGTGTGTGTTTGGTGGTCGTTTACTGCAGCTTTCTAAAATCTGGCCAAATGATTAAGGCGGATATCTATTGTCAGCAACTGCAAACCATGAAGGAAGAACTAGCTGCTAAACAACCGAGATTGGCCAATCACTGCGCTGCTGCTTCACAACAGCGCAAGAGCACACACTGCACAACAAACAACCACTAAGTTAGATGAGCTACAATTGGTATGTCTGCGACATAAACTGTACTCCCCGGACACCGTGCTCCAACAGATTACCATTTTTTTTCCAGAATTTGGACAACTTTTTACAACGAAAAAAATTCAAGTCCGATGCGGCAGTCCAAACCGCCTTCAAAGACTTTATTGATTCTCGTCCCCCATGGTTTTTAGTAAAGGGGTTAATGTATAACAACGGTGCACAGTTTGATTAATTAAATAGATTTTACCAAAAATGACTTTAATTCCTCCCGTACAAAACGCCAATTTCATACGTAAAGACCTCATATTATACAGCGTGTTTTTACAATCACGACAATAAATGAACACACATATAGAGGTTAACTTTTTAAAATTGTATTAAACATTTACATTCCTTAAACATCAATATTTACCGAGTTATTAAATTTTACAAAACAAAGAATTTTAGAACTTTAGAGAAATTTAGAACACCCTTACCTATAAAACTGTAACAAAAGTTCATTTGTAAAGGTCACAAACCATATAATGGGTTGAAATTTAAAAGAGATAAAACATACTGTTAGAAGGACAGACTTGTAACGCGACGCTGTGGCAACGAATGAAAAGTACTGAATGTATGAATCAGTCAGTTGGAGTTGTATAAGATGTTACAAATTTTATTTCTTTGTACTTAAATAGTTTGTTTGACTTTTTTTTTTTAAATTATGGATTTTTTGACGTTACTTAATATATTTTTTGATTATTAGCAAGTAGCGTTAGACGTGTGTTCAGTTATTGTCGCGGTGGTAATAACACGCTGTATAATGGCAACAATACCATTAAATCTTCAAACATATAATTGACATAAAAATAGGTGAGAAATATGATGTTATATATATATATATATATATATATACATATATAATATTTAAAGATGTCTTAAAGTAATAAGACAGATAAATTTATATTAAGGCGAAACTGTTGACTATTTGCTATGACGATGCAACCCAACTTTTTGGTCTAATTTCACCAACAGCGTCATTTTCTAAGAGTAACTATCCCAGGGATGAAATTAAACGCTGCATTTATGAATAATTCAGAGTACATTCCGGTCAAAGTAGACATGTCAAAGTGCAAATATTCTCATAGAACTGAAAATTGGCACAAATTTTCGGAACACCATTATAAATGAAATGTAAGGGGACTTCTTATTTCATTTATAATGGTGTTCGATCGATCCCATACTTGCTAAAAATGGTTTGCAAATATGTTGTTTTTTTTTTGCCAAACAGTAAGATTTTTGACATAAATAGCTCAGATAAAACGAATGTGCAATGGATTATGCAAATAAAAAAATTCTCTACAAGTTTTCTTGTAAACATCAGTTGTGTTTCTGTGATACAATGGTTGAAGATTTGTATTCTTCATCAAGTATGTCGGGTACATGATACATCCATCACTGGAGCAATAACACATGTAAAAATCTCTTTTTTTTTTTTCGGTCCTTTCGTCATGCCCTATACTCGTGTACATTTGGCAAAATTAAAGAATAAGGATATCTTAATTTGCGAATTCTTTGACTGACCAAAACTTTCAAAAAACCTGTATGTTATTCTTCCCGTAGATTCCTCGTCTTGTAAACTTCTCCTACCTGCTATCATCTATATTCATTCCCTATGAATTTTATGTGACTTAGGTACTTATAAGATAAAACTGTAAAATTATACTTACGTTCGATAGTGAATTACTAAATGAGTTCTCTGTTGTTATAGATGTAAAGCATTGCGCAAAAATTTTAAACACAAATTCGTAAAAACAAAGTCTTAAAAATCCTAGCCAATACTTTTTCCTGGCCCTTTCTTCTTTCACCTGACCAATGGGAATAAAAGAAGAATAATTCTTAAAATTGTACCCTTCAGTAAAGCCCCTATACTAGCTGTCGGAAAAATTTTTTTTTTTTTAATTAAAGGATAAAACTTAATAAAAAAAGTTTTTAGACCGTTTAAAGCCTATTATAAAAAAGTATAAGTAGCAGATTTTTATTTGTTTCTTACGATACTTGAAACAGATTTAATTTGTCGAGGTCAGAAAAATGGCTTATTTAGTTTCAGGTAACATATTATCTTATTTTTTCCAACGACGTAATCAAAAAACTTTAAAATGTGTAGATAAAATATTTTCAATATGTTTTCGCAGCTGCCAGGATGTAGTAGCCTTAGTGGCTAAGCCGTTGACATAACCGCATAGCCACTAAGGCTATTACATCCTGGCAACCGCAACCTGACCCCCTTTCTTTATATTTCATTTGTAGCAATGCTTGGTTTTATCTATCCTTACGTATTACATTGAATATTTGAAAATAAGAGTATCGCCTCTGCTGTTGTTTGCATGTAATGTTTAATTTTTTTCCGTGCCAGTCTCTGCATTTAAGATGAAACTTAAGTTCTGGTGAGTACAGTGGGTGGCGAAAAATTTACAGAAGTAATAACAGTAGTTTAACATGGTCAGCTATGTACTGGAACAAACGTTGTGGTTAAAAAAGAGCGGCCTAAAACAATCATCAAGGGTTGTTTAACAGCGTGATCGCTATCCATACGTAAGTTAGCGTCCATCGTTATTTTCAATACTTGACAGTACACCTCTGCAGTAATCGTTACGCAAGGTCATATGCGAACAATGCTAGTACTGGTTCATCAAATGTTTTTAATAACCACACATAAGATCCACTTTTCAGCTCAATCCGCAATCCGATCATGATCATTTGTATGCCTTATTTCAGCAAGCTCAAGCGGTACCTAATTTTTGAGCTATTTGTATTTTTCCGATTTCATCAAAACAAGCGACTCGTCGCAGCTTCGCACGGGTGCAATGCAATTATACATATAAACCTTCCTCTTGGATTACTCTATCTAGTTAAAATAAACCGCATCAAGATCCGTTGCGTAGTTTTAAAGATCTAAGCATACATAGGGACAGACAGACAGCGGGACTACTTTGTTTTATAACATTTAGTGATAGTGATATAACAACGAACCGATCATTTCATTATAAATAAGTGATAAGTTGAAATACCACGACGTCAAGAAAGTTATGAAATTATCACGCTTGCCTTAAAAGTTTTATTGAAGTGTCTTTAATAATGAACCGGTTGAAATTGACATACACATTTCAGCAATAATTTTTAAATTTTTTTGAACTGCAGTATAAAAGGCTGTTTCATTTAATATAAATTATCAGTCGATCCTGAAAATTAAGAGAAATAACAATTCAACCATGCTCGCTAAGGTGAAAATCCCAACATTTTCCATGTATTCTAAATGTAATCACCAATAATTAAATCAAAATTTAAAAATACGTTTTATTACATTTTCACAGTTCCTATTCTTTGCTGCCATCCTGGCTTTAGCCTCGTGTCAATACAATGCTGGGTACGGATATAATAGGTACACGAGTATCGGGTACAGAACACCCGCTGGTGTCATCCAACATCAACCCGTACAATACTCAGGATACAATGGCAACCAGCAAAATTACTATGTAAGTTTTGAATTCACATACTTAAATCCAATACGTTGTTTCTAATATTATTGTAGATTGTTACGTATGTAATTTCTTAATTCTTATAGACAGCCCCACACTATTCGTTCGAGTACTCCGTAAATGACCCTCACACTGGTGACATCAAGTCCCAGCACGAGGCACGCGAAGGTGACGCGGTGCGCGGCGCTTACAGTCTTCACGAGTCCGATGGCACTGTCAGAACTGTTGAGTACACCGCCGATGCGCACAACGGGTAAGTGATATTATTGCTTCATTTTAATATCATACATAATTATTATACAGATGACTGACAGCAGTCACTCGGTAAATAACCGAATCCCATACGAGTGCCAATTCATATCTTTGAAATAAAAAGAAAGATAATTTTCAAAACCAGCCAATGATACATAGTTTCGGTGCATTTCGGTTAATATTTAACTTTATTTTTCAGATTCAACGCCGTAGTTCACCGTCAAGGCCATGCTGCTCACGCCGTTCCCGTCCAACGTCACTATTGATTCGTTCATATTTATGGAATTAACTTATGTTACCTTTAGTCTTAAGTTATATAAAGAATTTAAATAATATATCTTTTGTTTCTTTTTAAATAACTACGTAGGTAGAAACCTTATGATGTATTATGACATACAGAAGGTAGATGAAATAACTCGAGTCTAAAAACCTAAGAATCGTTTCGTTATCATTTTTCCATATGTCAAAAACAGATATTTCATTTTTTTTTTATGTGAAAAGTTGTCAATCGAGCAGACGGTTCACCTGATGTTAAGTGAATACCGCCGCCCATGGACATCTGCCACACCCGAGCGTTACAGATGCGTTGACAACCTTTTGAAAATTGAGCTCCGGCTACCTCACTCACCAGACGAAACGCGAAAGTATTTGTCATACTTCCACTTTACGCTGGTCTTCTGTGAGGTCGTGGTACCTACCCGGACGGGCCTGCCCATTCGTGCAACAGCCGAGGCTGCTGCGTGGCCCTACCACCGTTACATTCATTCATTTCATATACCTTTTTAAAGATATTCCAATTTTACTTTTACTAGAGTTTTTATAATAGTACATTAATCACATAAAAATCAATTCCTAATAGTTATTTAATTCCTAATACTTATGACAATACTAAATTATGTGTGTTCTGAATTGTGGTTGCCTGGCTCTCTACGTAGGGAAAAATCAAATTATGTCGGACTCATACCTAAAATTCCACGGTGGTCACCATGTGCTCGGATGAGGGGTCACGGGATCTCTATTCAGAACACTACCGCAGCCGTAGCTGTGACAGTTCCGTTCAGGGGCAGTATTACGCTGGCCCCAGCGTCCCACGGTGGTATGCAGAACATTTGGGGTCACCGGGGCCTTACTAGACAATTAAGGACTGCATCCTAATCACTCGTGACCCCTGAAGTCCTGTTTTTGGTAGGAGAACACAGGATTTGTCCTTTACATATGCTGAACCTGTAAACAGATACGGACTTATTATATGGGGTAATTTCACAGATTATCGAAAATATTTTTAGCTCAAAAGCGCTGTATTAGAGCTATTCGTTGTAACTCATCAGATACATCATGCAAGCCTTATTTTAATAATATAAACACAAACATTTCCCTGCCTCAATTATCAAACTCAAATATCTATATATTTGAGGTTGATAAATTTGTAAGGCAAAACTAGCACATATTTTTACAAGCTAACGATGGAGAAAAATAAACCTACGGATCTAAGTTAAACTAGTAATTGACACATCCAAGGAGTAACTGGTTTAATAAAATAGCTATGCATTGTGCATCACAATTTATAACAAGATACCGTCACATTTTAAGCAATTTCCATAAAATTTGTTATAGTTTTAAACTACATTACAATGGCTGTTAGAGAAGACGATTTTACACCATAAATGAGCTTTTTAACTAAAATGTGTATGTAGTGACTAAAATTGTTTTTGTTTTTATTAAAAATCTATACATTAAGTAGCATATTTTTAAAACTTGTATAAAACTACACATTGTAATATTTACTACTAAATTGTAATATTTTGTAACTATTTACTAGCAAATAAAAAATTTTCATTTTTCCATTTACTTTTAATATTTACAGCCAGCGATAGGGTCCAAGAAGGGAGCCTGGTCTAGGGCTAGGGACAGTCCGGCCAGGGCCAACGTAGCGACGCGTGTGCGGTCGGTGTTTGTACCACACTGGCGCATACTGAGCATGCAAGGCTTTTTCCAGTGTCTCAACACCCAGCCACCACACAGCTCCGCGCTCACGAACTCATTTTCTCTCCACCTATATATACTACTAACCTCCCTAAATCAGTGATTCACAGACGTATTTAATTTGTCGGAAAACACAAAAAATATATGTTTACTGTTCAGTCCCAATTTTTTCTTTTTTAAGTAATTCATACAGTGGATTTATGTGTGTACCTAAATTTTTACCCCCTCGGGCCCTTACACCACAGGCCGGGCCTAAATTGGAATCCTCTTCACCGTAGTTGACCAAGTCATGGGTACTAAACCCCACCGCCACGACAAGTCGGCAACCCGGAAAATCTTAATTTAAAATAACAAGCTTAAAAAATCCGTAAACCAAGCCAACAACAATCAACCAAGCCCTTCGTTGCCTTCGTAGCTTGCATCGATACACACACAACGGGCATCAAGCCCTTAGGCGTCCCTGAGTCTTGTAAACGACCAACCGAACGACACCCTGCTAGTTTTTGTCCACGCCGGTTTAACGGTATCACCCCTTTCTATGTGGAATTCCTCTATCCGCCACATGAGACCGCAGCTCATAGAAACTCTAGCAACTCCTTCGGGACGATAGAGCTATCTAGGCTAGGCCTAAGGGTGGATTTTCCGGCATTATTGGTTAAAACCAGTAAAAAAGGAAAAGTTGCTGAAATTCCCCTCCCTTTACCTGAGCGCTTGGACAGGGGTGAGTACCTGATTGAAAACCAATCTTTGCACGCTCGCCCTGAGTTGAGAGGTTTTATTTAGAGGCTGCCTACCTTACGGTCACTCATAGGCTCCGTTCCCGCAGGTTTACGGGTTGTTCGACGACAGCAAAATCCGAAATGCAACTGTCACATCGTCGCACTTGCACATCTATTATTTCCAGTAAAAGGAAACATGGAGTGACATAAACCTCAAAGGTGCACTCGAAACGGTGCTCGTAGGCAATCCTTCACAAGATTCCCTCTTGGCCGTTTCTCAAATCTAGATAGATTCGATGATACACCCCAAACCCAGCTAGTTTTGGTCCATTCAAACAAACATGCACAAAGATATAACTTTAGCCAAATGTGAGTTTTAAACTGGAGATTGACACATTAATTTAATTCAAGAAAACAAACCAAATCATTAACAATAAGTCATAAGTTAAAATGTCGACGTCAAGAAAGTTATGAAATTGTTCCGCTTGCTTTAAAATTTATATTGAAGGTTTCATTAACAAAGAACCGGTTGAAATTGGCATACATATGTCAGCAAAATTAAGTATATCATGTTTTTTGCACTGCAGTATAAAAGGCTGTTTCATTTAATATAAACTATCAGTCGATCCTGAAAATTAAGAGAAATAACAATTCAGCCATGCTCGCTAAGGTGAAAATCCCAACATTTTCCATATATTCGAAATATAATCACCAATAATTAAATCAAAATTAAAAAAAAAGGTTTTGTTAAATTTTCACAGGTCATATTCTTTGCTGCCATCCTGGCTTTAGCCTCGTGTCAATACAATGCTGGCTACGGATATAATAGGTACACGAGTATCGGGTACAGAACACCCGCTGGTGTCATCCAACATCAACCCGTACAATACTCAGGATACAATGGCAACCAGCAAAATTACTATGTAAGTGTTTGAATTCACATACTTAAATCCAATACGTTGTTTCTAATATTATTGTAGATTGTTACGTATGTAATTTCTTAATTCTTATAGACAGCCCCACACTATTCGTTCGAGTACTCCGTAAATGACCCTCACACTGGTGACATCAAGTCCCAGCACGAGGCACGCGAAGGTGACGCGGTGCGCGGCGCTTACAGTCTTCACGAGTCCGATGGCACTGTCAGAACTGTTGAGTACACCGCCGATGCGCACAACGGGTAAGTGATATTGTTGCTTCATTTTAATATCATACATAATTATTATACAGATGACTGACAGCAGTCACTCGGTAAATAACCGAATCCCATACGAGTGCCAATTCATATCTTTGAAATAAAAAGAAAGATAATTTTCAAAACCAGCCAATGATACATAGTTTCGGTTCATTTCGGTTAATATTTAACTTTATTTTTCAGATTCAACGCCGTAGTTCACCGTCAAGGCCATGCTGCTCACGCCGTTCCCGTCCAACGTCACTATTGATTCGTTCATATTTATGGAATTAACTTATGTTACCTTTAGTCTTAAGTGATATATAAAACTTAAATATATGTTGTTTCTTTAAATTTTTATAATAAGTGTTTATAATACAATCTCTGCATTTAAAATGAATCATTCAAAATTGCAGAAAAAATTAATGAGAGGTTTCTCGCCCCTGTGGGAATCGAACCAACGTATTCCGAAATTAAGCCCCGATCCTTTAACCACAAAGCTAAACGGCAACAAAAATCTCAACTTATATTATGTACCTACTTTTACGTTTTTTTGCTTCTTAAGTAATGCTTGGCGCATCTTTTGTTATGGATATACTTTATAGGACACAATCAATTTCATATTTTTTAACGATAATTCCAACGAGACATGTTATCCGACTTGAAACAAGAAGGAGGTTTCTCAATTCGACCGTATATATTTTATTTTTTATGTGTGTTCGTGGATAACTTCGTCGCTTATGAACCGATTTTGATGATTCTTTTTTTGTCGGAAAGGAAATATCCCATAATAAGGAAACCGGATTTGATGATGAAATCCCAGAGAAATGGAGAGCCATTATTAAATGTTATAGGCATTAAGAATGTTTTTAATTTTCTGATTGAAGTCGGTTTTTTTTTGTTAAAAATTATACTTGTTATATTTAATTTTTATATTGCTAATCTCTACACTTAAGATGAAATATTAAAATTTCAAAAAATGGAATAAAAGTTGTTCACCGCTGCGGGAACCGCACTCAAATACCTCAATACCGAATCTTAGATTAAGATTATTTTTTAGCATTTTAAGCATTAATTGGCACAACTATTTTTATGTCCATTACAGCACAGAAAATATTGTTTCTTTTTCAAATTATACACCCAGTACAACTCTATTACCCTTTTGGGCCTACCTTACGATGTATAATGACATTCAAAAGACATAATGAAAACGACTCAATCCTAAAATAAAAACCCAAGGCGCGGTTCAGTCTCATTCAAAAATAAAATTTATTTATTTATACTTTATTGTACAACAAAAACATAAAAAGTGTAAATTACAAATGATTGTAAAAGGAAGTACTATAGGCGGCAAGGCCAAAACTCGCTGGCTTTTAATTCAATGTACTCGAGCAACCTGAGTTCGATCCCCGATGCTCAGCGATGAAGGAAAACATCGTTAGGAAACCTGCCTTTATTCGATAACAAAAAATATCGAAGATATGTGAAGTCAGTATTTCCTAATACCCTTATGATCGGGGAACCTTGAATAACAGAGCATATTCCTTCCTAAAAGTCCGGCAACGCATTTGCAAGCCCTCCGGTGTTGCAATGTTCATGGGCTTAACTTTTACTTTCACGACAATTTTCAGAATCATATAAGGTACTTAACTTATATTAACAATATATCTATATATCTTCTCCTTTAAACGAGCAATTCTTGTATATATATAATCGGAATCTCGGAAACGGCTACAGCGATTTTCATGAAATTTAGTATGTGCGTAGACTCGGGGGCGAAAAATCGATCTAGCTAGGTTTCATTTTCAGAAAATGCCGTTTTATCCCTGTTTTCAGGGAATGAAAAATATAATTCGAATATGACGGTAAATTTCGCCGCCAGAGAAAATGTCATAATAGCTCGGTCGGTAATCGGGCGGCCCCAAAACAGACGGCCGTGGTTCGCGTCACGATCATTTACACATTTATTTTTTTTACTTTTTTTCGATTCCAGATCATTGCTTTCTTTATTTTTAATTTTTGTCGCTTTGTTTTTTTGTTATTTTTTTCCCTTTTTTTTAAAGTTGTTTCTTTCGTGAAAAACATCACTTTATATTTTCTTATTATTACGTCGGTAAGATCGAAAAATATTATGCATATTTCATTACTCAGTAATTTGTATCTAAATGTAATTTCCAAAATACAACGATTTACCAAAAAAAAAAAACCGAGCAAAGCTCGGTCCTCCGGGTACTATTATGTATACAAGCAAGAAAACACACATCAGTGAACACGTAGGGTTTATAAAATCGTTGTTTCTAATACTTTAATTTACTTATAAAGATTGAAAATATTTCTTATCCTGAAATAAAGCTAATAAACATGCTTTCGACTATGAGCGACTTCGAATTTAGAGTATTTTCTATGTTTCTCCATATACCGGTAACATATCCAATTACTTATCACACGTTATCCAATATACTTTTTTTAAATATTGTATGGAGGTCCTCCATCGTCTTACACTAATAGTAGGTACTATTTATGTACTAAAGAATAAACAACAGTGGATATTTTGAGATACGAATCATCATCGTCATCATCATTTCAGCCTGCTTGAGTCCACTGCTGAACATAGGCCTCCCCCACAGACTGCCACGAAGCACGATCCTAAGCCACCTGCGTCTATTGACTTCCCGCACATTTGCACAGGCCTTCGCTCTATTTAGATAACAATAAATGAACATAAATATGAAATGAAATATCAAAAAAAAAAAAATGTGCGTATAAATTATTTATGGAATGCACGTTAGTAAAAATATTTAATGATAAATAGGTTACATAATATCAATAAAAATATATTCTTAATTTTCTAACAGATGATCGCTTTTGGGGTTTTAAACATCACATGAAAATACGAACGCTGCATTTTTATTTCAACAAAATTGGAGCATTATTTAAGAGACGTAATTTTACATTTTGTGCTTTTATTCTTATTATTCGTGTGTATGGGAAAAAAACGTATAAATCTAAATCAAATGACATTCACTATATATTTTATATTTTATAGATATATTTTAAAGCCCTGTATTCTCGGAATCTTAGAATAAAGAAACCTCTGCATGTCGTAAAAGGCAACTAAAAGGAGACACTGAGTGAATATACTATCGGGCGGGCCTGGTCACACAACAGAGAAGTCAAAACGAAATGGTCTCGTGTTCCCCGTAAAGCAATGAGAGAATTGGGGAAGGATTATCATACACAGGCCTGACCACCAGTGCAGTCCGTATTAGACTCCAAAGCCACTCCCAATGTAATGAAGGTGACCACCGAGGGGGTTATAGCAGGTAAGGACCACACATAATCCTTTTCTCCCACAGATAACACATCCTTCGAAGATGTCACCCCGATAGCAAAAAAATAAGATATTTTAACAAATTCTTATCAAGCTGTCTCTCTTTCTAAATTAACATGAAGTTATCATCAAAGTTAAGCAAGTGTGCGTATATAGCATGGTAAAATTAATTAATATAAGCAAATAAAGTATTTTAAAAATAAAGTTGCCAGCGGATATTAGAAACTACAGTTTTGCATGGAATTTGGATAAGAAAATCAGATACGGCTAATAATAAACGTGTTACAATAACAATTAACGTCGTGAAATCACTAACAACGGTGCATAAAAGGCTGACACTTGTCGCAAAAAGTATCAGTCTACGAGGTTCTAGGAAGGTTTGACCGAACAATATTTGTACAATATTCAAATATGTTTTCGAAGGTATCTCTAACAGCTAATATTTTAAATATTAACATTTATCTTGCATGAAGGGTTTAGTAAAAGCAATTGTTTTAAGATAATCTTTTTTTTTTAAATGCAGGTGTCTCTTCTGACTCTCGCCTTGATGATTGCGTGTGTTTACGGTCATGAACATGCTTACTCTTCGAATCACATTTCGCGCCATGATGGACATCACCACGTAGTACACCACGAACATGGCCATGATCATGATTACTACGTAAGTATTTTAACGTTTCAATCACAGAGCGTGTATTTTTCTCATTTACTCAATAAAATTTTATCCAAATTCCATCAGCAGGCAGCATTTTGAGCTGCAAAGCGAGAAAAATAACGATTTGCAATTGATTTACGAGTATCTTAAAGATAACTGTACATTTCAGACGCATCCCAAATACGAGTTTGACTACAAAGTGGAAGATCATCACACAGGCGACATCAAATCGCAGCATGAGCACCGCGACGGTGATGCTGTGAAGGGGGGCTATTCGCTGCATCAGCCCGATGGTTCCGTCAGACATGTTGACTATCATGGTGATCACCACAGCGGGTAAGAATCTAACTTATTTCATTTCGAGGACATGCTCCGTTTTATACTTTTATATCTTTATGTGAAAAGACGGCGTTACTATAAATACCTACAACACCTTAGGACTTGCAGATGTATTATCAACCCTGTGAAAAGGACCACGGATACCTCATTCACCAAATAGGATACGAACGTAAACTTCCAATTTTTCCCTCCACTCTGCAAATTTACCACCCGCTGTGAAACCTTGGTACTACAGTAGAATCTGCTGCGTGGTCCGTTCACATAAAATTAAGTCTTAAAGTAGTTAATTAATTTAGTCTAATTTATTTTACTTTTTTTATTTTGTTTCAGTTTCCACGCCGATGTGAAATACGACACCCATCATATTGTACCGCACCATCACCATCGTTACTAAAATGGACCTATTAGTTAAGTTCTAAATGTTTAGTAACGGGCCATTCAATTATAAACATTAATAAAAAACTACTATGTTTCATTGTCTCAAAAATTCCCATTATGAGCTAATTGAAAAGAAACCTACTTTCAGTTTATAATTATGTAGGTACTAAATCACATATCTTGGCTCTCACATTGGCGGACTTCACATATTTTCGAAATATATATTTTTTTATTACTATTTCGAAAATATGCAGGTTTCCTCACGATGTTTTCCTTCACCGCGGAGCACGTGATAAGTCAGCACTTAAAGTTAAAAACTTCATTGGTGCCAGCACCGGGGATCGAACTCAGGTTGCCCGAGTATATAGAATTAAAGGCGAGCGCCCGGCTATCTCGGAGCTATCACGGCTCTTGTAAATATGTAATAAGAACAATAAAAAATAATAAACAATAAATTGTCCATAACAAAGGCTAAAATAAAAAATAAGTTGTGGAAGCCACTAGTTACAGATCAAATAGAAGTTTTAAAATCATAATAATATAATCGAACTACACGTTCAAATAAATATTGCTCAATCCAATGAAAAGAGTTTATTTTTCACCGCAACATTTTGTAAAAAGTCAATATTAAATAGTATCGCTATAAGCACATAGTGTTTACTTATTTCGACATTTCATAATAATGTTTAGTTTTGAAAATGACATTTTTTATATAATGTAACATGTATATTTTGTTTATTAAAACCCTAATCTATCATTATTACTATCATTATTATGATTTCAGGCGATTAAAATAGAAAGAGTATATATCTACTTTTACACAAGTTTCTCAATAATTGATAAATGACAAAGTCTTTTGAATTTAAATATCCAATACTGGTTAGCATATATTACATAAGGCGCATTAATAGTAAAAGGTCGCCCCAATTGGTTGAATAATTTGACCTAATATATTAAATCAGATTCTTGTAAACTTGAATTGCTTGTAGCGCATGCGATGCTTTTACGTCCATGCTGGCACAAAGTAAACATTGACATGGGGCAGACTTTATCTACAGCTGTACACAGACCTTAAATCCAATAACTTAAAAAAAATTGTGAGTCTAAACCATTCTCGAATCGACCTGAACACACACAAAAACATTCATTGTAATCGGTTTAGGAGGATATATATAAAGATATTCAACATAGTGTTTCGGTACGTGTGAGCATTGAAGCCACTTCACGTCACGACGTGGGTTCGATGCTGGCACATATACATATACGTGAACTACTACATAAATTAATAATCCTGTTTTTCACGAAAAGAATTTTATGTAATACAAAATCCTTGTTAAATTCAACCTTACCTTATACATATAGTTATAGGTACACCTTAATTAAATTATTTATTTTGACACTATTTAAAAAATAATCGTAGTTTAAAGTTCCTATAGCATGCAGTACAGTTAGGAACTGGAAAACTACTATTACGCTCAACTGGTAAGATTTACGCGATGAAACATAAATCTGATATTTAAATTCAGTATTTCTTTATATGAATTACCTATATAAATGTATAATTTTCTGCTATTTTTGTCACAATATACACGGATAAATATAAATTTAAGTTAAGTGCTGACTTATCACGTGCACCGCGGTGAAGGAAAACACCGTGAAGAAACCAAAAAAAAAAATAATTATACAATAATAAATAAATTAAAAGTGGACTAACCTGATACTCTCTGCCTTTGCGGAACAGTGGGGCATGTTTAGGCTGTTACTTTGCTACTTAGAACAAGCTTGCAGTATTTTAATTTCTAGCATTGTTGGGGTGTTTGTTTTTATTTTAAATAAATAACATATTCAAATGTTTGAAAAAATATTTTTTTTTATTTCAATAGCCCCAAGATTTTGTTTCGATAATGATGTTTGTTTTTTTAATAATAGAAAGTTTCACGGGGGCATAAAGTTAGGCAAGATAAAGGTTAGGCAAGATAAGGTTGCATAAAGTTTCATGCAACTCACCGCAATCATCAACCTATGATCAGCGCCTGAGATATAAGGCTAAGGCTTCAAAATTCAACTGATGTTGATAGACCCCGAACTATGCGAAACAGACTTCACAACAATTTGTAGGACCCACAGATAGTTGTTTCGTATCTGGGTGTTTGTCCACGTGAAATTTATGTTTGTAAAACGTCCTTACAACACAGGATAAAGTTATCCTAAATTAAGGGCAAAGTTTAAAAAAAAAGAACCGAGAGAGCGATAAAGTCCTATTTCGTGACGAAGTGAATTAGACCGCATTCGTGAGGAGTCCTAGAAACGTGCTGGAGACAGCCACGACTGAGGTGTGATCGGAACGTTTATCCATACAGTTGTTCAGCAGTAAAGGTTTGGGTGGGAACCACGAAGGACAGGCGAATTGACCTTATTTTCATAAATGAGTAAAAACATTCTGTGGTCACATGTTCTTCTCTTTTCACATAGTAATGGCTCACATTTTTCTCTAATACAAGGCAATACTAGTTGCCATACAGCCAGAAAGACTGACGAATGTCTCTTGCAGATTATATTAAAAGATAATATTGAACTTCTGCCGTGTCCTGCTCGATCGCTGGATTTAAAACCCGATTGGTCAAACATCGGATATGCTCGAGAGGAAGGTTTTAAAAGACTGCGCAGTGTATCTACCACCCAACAACCGCAGGGCCTATTTAAATTTCATTAAGATCGTTCTTGAAGCCACATGAAGAGATAAATAACTTGACAGAATGAATGATGTGTTTTATAAAATTAAAAGTTCAGTTATTGTGAAATGATATCGACTTGTGCTGGTTATTAATGATGCGGGATAATGCGGTATAACTATTTAAATTCTAATTCAATTCTATTTCAGTTTCTAAATTCTATTTCACCGATCTTTTGAATCATACAACAGGAACAATGCCATGTCCATGTTTTTTATAAACCACTTCGCTACATTCGCATGCTTTGTAAACATGAAAGCCGAACGAAAACCACCGCTATATTTCGTAAAATAACTTTGACCATGGTCATGTAGGCAATATTCAGTGGTCGAGTTGTCACAACTCGTATAACTTTCTACACAATGAATTCCTTGTGAATTTTTGTGTAATTTTCATGCTAAACACAATTTACGAAAGCAAATATAGTTAAGTAACTAAACTTAAGGATTTATCACGTCCATTTTTAATTTTAGTTCCCGAACTCTTTTCAGTGCATGATCACGGGACTAACTGAGGCATCGGACACCTGAATGTCATGGTAAGCCCGAGCTACCGTCACTTTTTAATTTTTCATTTTGTTTTTGATATACGTAGTAGGTGCTTATTTCATCTTGTTGTACGATGGTGGTTCGCTTGGACCTAGATTCAATTTTATTGATGATAAGATACCAAGCTCATAATAGCACCAAACCCTCTTTTAGCCACTCAAGCGGACAGTATCCAAAAATAATATGGCGTCTTACGTCCGTGGTTAGAAATTGAAATTAGGGTATTTTTTATTTATTTAAATGGTCTCTAGAATCGATGTTCTTTTAAAAGGATCTGTGGTCTATCAAACTTGATGTAGTGGTTGGGCGTGCGATTTAAGCTGTGCTCACAGACTATAGACTTGTTTGGTCTATTGTTTTAATTACGTAATAGATCAAACAAGTCTACAGTCATGTAAGCCCACATTCACTATCCAACAGTGTACATGCTTGACTAATCTTATATACTGCGGGATCTTCCACAGAGATATTGCACTTGCCAGATAAAAACTGACTATTCTTATTTAGCAGTTTGTAAAATGTGCTTGTCGAAAAATTTTTTTATTTTTATGCGAAAAGTTGCCAAGCGAGCAGACGGTTCACCTGTTGTTAAGTGAATATCGCCGCCCATGAAAATCTGCTACATTCGAGGGTTCCAGATGCGTTGACAACTTTTTGAAAATTGGGCTCCAGCCACCTTACTCACCAGACGAAACGCGAAAGTATTTTACTTCCACTTTACGCCGGTCTTCTGTGAGGTCGTGGTACTTACCTGGACGAGCCTGCCCATTTGTGCAACAGCCGGGGCTGTTGCGTGGCCCTACCACCGTAAGTTTTGTTTAAAGATATAGCCAATCTAATCAGTGACTCCTCTGACATACGATAGAACAGCGGGTACTTGCCCTACGGTGTCTCACACCAATTTTGTAATCCAAACTTGCTTGCCAGTGCAATAAGAGCACAGTTACGAGGTTCTTTAACAAGTACGATGGCATAGGTTTCCTTATCTACATAGGATATTAGGGCTTAGTTCACTATGCAATTATTTAGTGGATGGGTAGACTTCACTAGATATTTCATCGCAGGATGTCATTCAGCATTTAAAATTACAATTAATTTCATAGGTGCCAACAATGGTCTTTGGCCCTTATACATAAGCAAAGTAAAGAATTAATAACTCTTTTGCCATTGCAAATTTTTAACTATCCTCAATCTCGAAAGTGCATCGAAAAAATCAGATACGGCTAATCTTAACGTGTTACAGTAGCAATTAGTCACGTTACAATTTCTGGTAAACGATATAAAAGGCCTGCTATCATAGCAAAAAGTATCAGTTGACTAAACATTTTACTTCAGAAATAACCACATAAGATTAAAATATGTTTTCAAAGGTACAAAAAATTACTTATATTACGAAATAATCTTGTTTTACAGGATGGTTCGCTACATTTTCATTGTTACTTACATGTTTCAATTTCAGGTCACTTTTATGTCTCTCGCCTTGATGATGGTCGCGCATACTCATGGATATGAGCATGCGTATTCATCGAACCATATCTCGCGCCATGACGGTCATCACCACGTGGCACATCACGAACATGGCCACGAACATGATTACTACGTTCGTATTTTTACAATTAAGTCTATAATCAACTGTGGTAGGGCCACGCAATCGTCTTCGCTGTTGCATGGATAGGCAGGTCCATCCGGGGAAGTACCACGACCTCACAGAAGACCGGCATAAAGCGGAAGTGTTTTGCGTTACGTCTGGTGAGTAAGATAACCGGGGTCCACTTTATTAAAAGGGGGCAAAGCATCTGCAATCGTTGTGGCTGCAAATGTCCGTGGGCGATGGATATCACTTAAGATGAGGTAAACCGCTCGCTTGCCACCTTTTTCAAATAAAAAAAAACTTAAAATACAATGTATAGTGCTTATAGCACCAAATAACCAAAAATAACTACCGCAGACTCACCCGAAATACGAGTTCGATTACAAAGTGGAGGATCATCACACGGGTGACATTAAGTCCCAGCACGAGCATCGTGATGGTGACGTCGTGAAGGGTGGCTACTCACTCCATCAACCCGATGGTTCCATGAGGCACGTTGATTATCACGGTGATCACCATAGCGGGTAAGAGCTTGTTGAATTTTTTCTGACAAGTTTTCATTCTGTAATATAAGTTGCTTGACTTCCTCTTGTTATTTATTTTTCAGTTTTCATGCTGATGTGAAATACAGCACTCATCATATTGTACCGCATCATCATCACCATCACTGAAATGGCACCTATTGATTAATTAGTATCGTTAAATGATTTTCTTACGCCAAAAGTAATAACCTTTTTTTATTTTATAATGAGATCATTTTCATCCTTATCATAATTGTTAAAAAATTTACCATTACGCTGAAATGCTAATGAAATCATTGTACCTTGCAAAAATAAATGTTAAATGTAGATCAAATGTACATATGGTGTTCTCATTTATTTCCTGCAGAACGGTATTATACCAATAAGGCTTAAAAACAGCCTGTTTTTGAATCTTCTGTAAAACCTAAAGGCAATAAGTATAGTCAAACCTTGATATTTTTCAATTCATTTTGGAATTGAGAAAATCGAACAGATCCGGTTTTATTTTTGAATTACTGAAGAACTAAATATATCTTAAACTTTTTGGAACACAAGTAACGAGGTATAAATATGAACGATTTTACTAATGAGGAATTGAAAAAAATAGATGTTTTTCAAGCTATCGCCGCCGTAGATTTTGATACAATGTACTGCTGTAATATATTTCAATCATAATAACAATTATTCAAATTAAAAAAATATCCTTTTTGACGACGTAAATCGGAGTTTACGATAATCTAGTTTATAATCTGGTCTAGCAGAGATTAGCACTATAAAAAACTTTAAAAATTTATAAAAAGCAATGGCGACATCTTTCGTTCGAATTATCGTTGTAAAACGATATTCGAAATTGTTTGTATGCTGGAAAGGATATAGCAATAGATGCGCCAAGCATTGCTTCAAATGCTAAATAACAATGTAGAAAGAAGGCGTTAAGATTTTCGTCGCTGTGGCTATCAGCCGTTTAGCTCAGTGGCTAGAGCGTCAGGCCGCGAATGCCGAAGACGTGGGTTCGATTCCCACAGCGGCGACAATCTTTTCGTACTTTTTCTACATGTTTTAATGTTCAATCTTAAGTGCAGAGATTAGAACTATAAAAAACATTAAAAATTTAACATGACAGTAATTTATGTTAAATAAAAATTGTACCAAATTATATTTTAAATGCGATAGTTCCATTGGGTAATGTAATCTTTTTAATAAAAAAATATGTTCCCTCGAGAAAAAATTAACCCAAGCTGAGCTCTCTGAAGGCACAAGAAATCTATTACAACTGGAACATTTTCCATTGAGCTATAACATTCAAGTAAGTTCAGCCGTGACAGTGAACCAGACCTAGTGGAACCAGACAAAGTGAAGCCGGTACAAGTTGTTCTATAATCAGATCAGTTCTATATCGATGTCTCCAAAGTAAACTGCCTTAATTGAAAAAATCAAATTTTACAGGAGAGCAGTTTAAAGTATTCAGAAAGGTATTTTGGGTCATATCTCTTAAACTACTGAAGCATTTTTTTTTAAATTTTTCAATAATTATTGACATATCGTGTTTTTTATCATGCTTAGACTAATTTTTGTGTAATTTAAACATATTTCGAGATTTTGCACTTTCGACTTTTTACATCGTTGATTTTCTTTTATTCACCTTTTATTATTCCACGTAGAAAGGCTTTTGTGATCTTCCATCCATATACGAGAATCAGTATTAATATATGTCTTTATACTAAAATATGTTATTAAGTCAATAGTAACACCTAAGTAATGAGGTTAGTAATCAGAATGCGGCAGTTTCGCCCCTTTACGTAGGAGCCATCGATCTATCAGATGATTCGTCGGCAAGACCACGATGGGTAGACCTTGAAGTGGGCTTTAATAATTGCAAGTCGCTAAAGAAGATTAGTCAGTTTTATTCTTGTATTCTTGTATTAACTGATGTTTTTGCTTTCAGTCCCGAGACTATTAAAGCTTCATCGGACGCAGAACCGGTGGGCTAGCCAGAACCCACGGGTTTGGACCCTCCGCTATGGGTAGGGTCGCGCATGTGCTCATGCGTGCGTTAACTACTATGGTGTGTCATCTAAGGGCCGTCAAGGTCGCCGGTTCGGACCGAGACCCCGACGGCCGTCGACTTTGCATTTAGCTAATCGGTGGCTGGGAGCGGTGAGAACCGCCCCGGAACGCAGGTGTACCTTGTGTACGCGTTGTGTGGGTCTCGCCGTGCTCGGAGGCGAGGGCGAACTGGTGTGATTGTTGTTACACTAACTGTGGGTGTAGTGTTATTCGGCGGGACCCCCGGCGGTGGGTCCATCGTGTCTAAGTCCTCTTCGTCGACCGGGTCGATGAGGACGTTTCGCGGGCGACGCTTGTTTACGTTCGCGTTAGTGTCCGGTAGGTAGTTTGCTGCGCTTACCACCAGAGGGTTGGGATGATGCTGGGCTCTATCGAAGAACCGTTTTGTCAAATCTTTAAAATGTGCGCGAATCGTCGGGAGTCTGCAATCGCTGTGCAGGTCGACGTTGCGCTGATACCATTGCGCACCGGTTGCGCGGCGGATAAACTTTTAAACTACTCGCAATTCGTTAATGCGCGTAGGATTTATATGTGCGAAGATCATGCATGCGTAGGACATGATTGGCCTTACGCAAGCTTTATATAACAGTAATTTGTGCCTTAAGGGCATTTTACTTTTCTTATTCGTTAAATTGTGTAGCCGGCCGGAGACGAACGCGGCTTTATTTCGGACTTGATTGATGTGCGTAGTGAAAGTCATACGCGAGTCAAAAGTGACTCCTAAATATTTGACCGTTTTCTCCCAGGGGAGAGTTTGGCCATATAGTGATATTTGCCCCAACTTTCTGTACTGGCGAGGACCTTTGTAACGGTGTGGCGGATGGGGGTGGGGGGGTGCTACGAGTGAAGTGAATCGCCACACTTTTTTCTGGATTAATATCGATTCTCCATTTGCGGAACCAATCGCCGAGGCGGTCGGCGGCGCTTTGGAGTCGAGTCGTTAATTGACTGAGGTTGCGATCTGAGTAAAAGAGCGCCGTGTCATCCGCGAAAAGCGCGAGATTGCTAACTGATCGTGGCGGACAATATTGTAATTTGCGATTCTGGGATCGCGTACACTAGGTTTCAAGAATGTCTCTTGCACTAGGAAAATATCTACGTTATAATCGCGAAGGAATTTCGCGATTTCATCCCTTTGACCCTTTATGCCGTTTGCTTTGAAATACGAAACAACCAGAGCCCGAGGTTTTGTTCTACCTGCGGTTGTACTTCCCATTAAGGTGTTTTTATGGGTCTAATTAACGACGCGGCGGAGCGCGGTTTTATTGCGCGGACTATTGTTTTTTACGGTTGGCTCGTAAAAGCCCAAAGGGCTTCCACAAGCGTTTTGTGTTGGCTAATTGCCCTAAGACGCTCGTGGCCAGATGTGGCGGCCGCTATTTTAGCGGACAATACGGCGAGTTCCTGCCTATTGATTCTATCTAATAAGCTGCAGATGTTAGCTATTTGCGCGAATGGTTCGTCCTTGTTTTCCGCGAAAACTGACGGAATTGGCTGCACCTGGGGCCGCGGCGCCGTTTGAGAGGCGGGCAGCTGTTGCGCGATCGGTCGTGAGGCGACCGGGATTACCGGCGCGGTTACCTGCGCGGCCACCTGGGGTTTCGCCCAGGCGTTTACGACGGGTACGGGCGCGGGAATGAATCTAAGGGTTTGGGCAACGTCGATTTCGCGGGAGTTTTCGGGGCCTTAGCGCAGCCTCTGTAGCTAGCTGGGTGGCCGGTGGCGTTACAGTTTACGCAGTCCGGTGGATCAGCGCAATCTTTCGGCCTCGTGCACTCGGTTGTGCCGTGGTCACCGGTGCATTTGACGCACCTTGGGTGAGCGAAGCAGTTATTGGCCGTGTGGCCAAAATGTTGACAGTTGTGGCACTGTGCCACAACACCTGATTTACGTGGGGGCTCGATGACTAAGTCACTGAGCCCACAGACCCTCTTAAGGTTGAAAATGGCCTTACCTTCCGGGGTAGGGTCAAGTTCCACCATGACCATGTCCATAGGGACACGGGTGCGAGGGTGCCTGAGACGACGCACGGCGTGAACCGGGTATCCCTGAGTGCGGATGTCGACCTTAGCCATATCAACATCCGACTCTTTTGGGACGCCCTTAATTACGACCCGAAGTTTACGCTCTTCGGGTAGTGAGTAGGTGTGGAAACCTACCTTAGCTTCGCGCAAGTACTTAGTTACGCGACGGAAATCGTCCGAAGAATCGAGGTATACGCGGATACCCCTATGCGTATTCTTGGACCGGGGGTCTCGGATCTTGTGGCGTTCAAACCACGAACAAACCTGTTGCCACTTTGCCTTATCTTGTATTATTATTGGCGGCGGTGGCTTGGTTTTTCGCTCGGAGGCGAATGTCGGTTCCGACTGGGCAGACGCGGCTGCCTTTTTGGCGGGCGTCGCGGTGGGACGGTTTGACGGGGCGGCCTCGCTTTCGGGGGTCGCTGTCGGTAGCGGGGCGTTTCTTGCCCTTTTTTCGCGATTTGACGACGGTGAAGCCGTCGGCGTTCGCGTTGTTAGCGGGGGTCGTTTCGACCTCCATGTCTTAGCCGCTGTCCGATTGTGAGTCGGGAACGACAGCGCGGAAGGAGGCCGAAATGGTTTGCGCGGAAGGCGCGTTGGGTTCGTTCGCGGCGGCGGAAGTCGACGCGACGGGCGTATCAATTGTCGCAGAGGGCGACTCGATGACTGGCGCAGAGGGCACCGGAGCTGGCGGCGAGGCGGCAGCCGGTGAAGCCGGACTGTCGCTAGAAAATTCGACGACGATGCGTCGTTCCCTCGCGAAATTCAAATATTTTACCCATAATTCAGGGCATTCTTGACGCAGGAATTCCTCTATGAGGGAACCCATGTCGACGCTTGAGCCCTTGGGGCTTGCGCCCCGCCGGCGTGTGGTTTTCTAATTAGGCCTCCCCACCTTGCGGCAGGGAGGTGTGTGCCTAAAATTAACCTTTAGTCGCCTGCGCTTTAGGTGCGCTAGGGTGAGTACATAGCGGTCGCCTAATGCAACAAGCACACAGGTAAAATTACAATGCCGCCTCTGAGACGAGAAATGTGTGTAGAATTCTACTTACGGACAGGAACCTGCCTACGAGCACAACACTACACTAACACTATCCGCTCGGAAGTCGGGCAAAGTTTCTTCTTTCTTCTATAATGTTTTTTCTTTCTTCTATAATGTTTCTTCTTTCTTCTTGCTTGAGACTTCCCTAACCATAGACCGCGAAACACGACAACGATGAGGCAAGCAGTGCACACCAAGAGATAAAAGAAATGATATTAGCAACAACGGTTGCAAGATGGCTTCCGGGGCGGTTGGCATGGGCCCTCCGGCTCAGATTAACGTCCGTTCCGTGTGGAAGCACGAAGCGGAATGTGTAAAACATCAGTCAGTTTTATCATGCATAAAATGCAATATCCCTCGACAAGATATACAAGTAGCTACCTATACAAAATTGACTCTGAACTAATTATAAAGGATAAAGAAAAAGATCAATAAAAATCTTTGTGATGAAAAATATCTAGCTGACGTAAATAATAAAACCCTCGCAAAGGCTTAAACCTATTCTTTCTTTTGTGTTTTATGTCAGCTCTATGATAGTAAAAAAAAATGACGATTTTACAATCTGCGACCATATTAAAAAAAACAAAACCCTCCCATTAGATTTGATACACTCCTTGCAAAAGAACAACGATGCCTCTCAAGGATGTCTCGCGATGTTACTGAAATTAAAAAGTATCGTAACTTCAACAGAAAAAAGGGTTGGGTGCTACCGTCAGCTTGGTATATCCTATAATTAATAAAATTATATCATCACTTCAATATTTAATAAACTTTGTGAAAGGAACAAAAATTTATCGTAATAATTTTAAAAACAATAGCATTGGTTAACGGGATAATTAGAGGGCCTTAATTCATCCCGTGATCACAAATATTGCTAATTATAGGTTGAAATAAACGCCATAAATAAGTAAAAATAGTTTCATTTAATGTTGTATATTTAAATTATTTAATTAATTATTTATTAGAACATCACACACATTCACAAGTAAAACATTTTATGCTTAAAATATTTCCAAAGCCACACAAATAATTATTCCGTGTGGGAATTGAACCCACTCCCTTATATTAAACTGGCTGCCCGGACAGACTTCGTTCTTTTTTTTTTCATAGTATTAAAACCTTCATTTCCAAACCATCATCAAACCACAACACACCCCAAACATTTTTTTTCTACCCTACAAATAATTTATATGGCAAAACAGCGTTTGCCGGGTCAGCTAGTTTACTTTATAAACAAATGAAATGAATTAATTTTTAACATAGTAAAAGTTCTTAGATTTCGTTTAAGACTATTGTTCAATGTCAAAAAAAAATTATATCGATATATTTTTAATCGTATGTTTTTATTTTAAATTGCAATTCTTAAGATAGTTAATTTACTATTAGTTAATACTTTAATAAAGAAATATAAGGACTTAATATATGAATAATAAATACAGACATACTTAACCATAGTTCGCAAGAGGTTTACACAATATAACATTTGTTTTCATTGATGCAAAGAAAAGAATATTCAAAAGAGGTTCTGGCGACACTTTACTTTGACATTTGCGTTACTTTTGTGTACATTGTATGTAAAATACAATTAACGTAAGCAAATATTTCATTAAAAAATTTATGAACAGCGGAAATTTTAAACTACCGTTTATCACGAAATCAAAGAGAAAAAATCCGATACAATTAATCTGAATGTGTTACAGCAGCCATTAGCGGCGTTAGAATTTCTCCTAAACGATATAAAAGACTCACGTGTACATAACATCGTATCAGTACAGTCAGTGAACTGCTTGGAACACCAATTACCATACAGTATTAAAAATGTTTTCAAAGGTATAGTGCACGATCTATAAAGTGATCATTAATGCGCATGGAGCTTGGTATAATATTTTTTTTTATTTACAGGTGGCTGTTATGACTGTCACGTTGATGATGGTTACATATGTCAATGGTCATGCGTATTCTTCAAATCACATCTCGCGCCATGATGGACATCACCATACAGTGCACCACGACCATGGTCACGATCATGATTACTACGTTCGTATTTTTTACAATCAAACTCTACTTGTAATCCGATGTGTAGTCTATATAATAATATCTTTGTTGGACCCACGAAACAACTTCTGCTGTAGCACTTATGGCCATGCCGTCCGGGGAAAAAGCACGACGTGAAGCGGTAATATTATACTTTCGCGTTTCGCCTTGTGATTGATGTAACTTTCCACTTCCGCGGGGCTCACTTCCTTAAGGGTTGTCACCTCCCCATATCTGTATATCTTCAAGAGTTGAAGATGTCCTTGGGAAATAATGGGTTAAACTCAGCTTAACCGACTGCCCGCTGAACATCTATTTAAATTTAAAAAAACTGCCACAGACTCATCCGAAATACGAGTTCGATTACAAAGTGGAGGATCATCATACGGGTGACATAAAGTCCCAGCATGAACACCGCGATGGAGATGCTGTGAAAGGCGTTTACTCGCTGCACCAGCACGACGGCTCCGTGAGACATGTCGATTATCACGGCGACCACCACAGCGGGTAAGAAATTTTAGGACATAAATGTGAAACAAACTCTATCTCATTCTGATATCTAAATTAGTCATAGTTGTAATTCTTCTTTACCTTTTTTCAGTTTTCACGCTGATGTGAAGTACCACACCCATCATATTGTACCGCATCATTATCACCATTACTAAAATGTACCTGTTTATATGTTCTCACATGTTTCGACTGTAGTCGTTCATACGTGTATACATTATGAAGTAATAAACGTTAAATCATTTAAAATGTTTTGCCATTTAATTATTTTAGTTCTTATACTTGATGGGTTTCAATTTGTACATAGCTATAAACCCATTTGTATAACCCCTATTATTGCTCTACCATCCTCGTGAAATTACGAGTACATATGAAAGAGGTTATATCTGTATTTATATACAAGTAAAGTTTATGTAATTAGATAAAGAAAAAAATAAGTTGAGGGATGACTGCATCTTTTTCCTCTCCGTTCGTTTGTATAATTAATCTCGTATAATACCCAGGAAAGGATAAGTCTGCCAAGGAACTGTATACCGCGACATAACAATTTATTAAGGTAGAAGAAATTAAGAGATGAATCTAGAAGGCTACAGAAACAAAGAGTTACAGGACTGCATTTGTCAATAGTCGCTGGTCAATTCATAAATATTACTGAGATATTTTATTGATTGTACTTTTCAAAAACAAAGAAAACATTAGAAATACGCAATTGAAGTAAAAGGAATGGAATGTTCAAGTTTGGATTTTTTTTATTTAAAGTAGTTTTTAAAAATCTTCATCCTAAAAACTAGAAAGCTCTCTCTTTTTTTTATAAAGAAGCTACTGCAGTACTCGGAAATTATTGCAGTATTGTGGGAGGTTTGAAAACCATGAAATTAAGGACTACGTACATCTAGACTTCAAGCGACTAATAATAGAGTACACATGTATATTTTATTTATATATATATATATATATATATATCGGAAACGGCTCCAGCGATTTTCATGAAATTTTGTATGTGCGTAGATTCGGGGGCGAAAAATCGATCCAGCTAGATTTCATTTTTATAAAATGTCCTTTTATCCCTGTTTTCAGGGATAAAAATAAGATTCGAATATGACAGTAAATTTCTAAAAAAATGTTATAATAGCTTGGTAGTCGGTAATCGGGCGGCCCCAAAACAGACGGCCGCGGTTCGTATCACGATCATTTACACACTCTTTTTTACTCTTTTTTCGATTCCAGATTGCTTTCTTTATTTTTTATTTTTTGTTGATCCAGATGATTTTGTTATTTTTTTCCCTCTTTTTAAGTTGTTTTGTGAAAAACACCACTTCATATTTTCTTATTATTAGGTCGGTAAGATCAAAAAATATTAGGCATATTTCATTACTCAGAAATTTGTATATAAATGTAATTTCCAAAATACCCGGTCCTCCAGGTACTACTACTTTATAGGTAATAGATGTATTCGATTACCACATGAACCCAAGTATTATACAAATTGCTTTCTTCTAGAACAGATAACAAATATTTATTCTGCAACTGAGGAAAGGCTTATTTTCTGGACATATTTTTGCGAAGATAAAAAGTAAAGTAAACAGCCTATACAAGTCGAACTGAATGGCAAAGGCCTCTTCTGTTTAGAGGGTAATAAGGGCACTATTCATCACGTGACCCAACTGTAGATTGATAGGTTTCACATATCTTCGAATTTTTTTTTTCTAGTTATTATTTAAAAATATGCAGGTTTCCTTACGATGTTTACTTTTACTGCTGAGCATTATCACGTGCTGAGCACTTAAAATTAACAATTTCCAATATTCCTGGCACGGGGATTTAAAGTCAAGTTGCTAGAGTATAGTGAATTAAAATCGAGCGTCCAGGCCCTGAGCTGTTGCGAAGATAAATAAATATATTTCGGGGATAGGTGGATCACATAGGAAAACTCACTGACAGATCCCTCATCGGACATGTTGTACGCGCAAAATGAAAGTCATCACGTAGCACTGTAGTTTACTTGTTCGATTAAAATCAACAATAATCAAAATAACTATTAACCACGGCGGTGTTATTGCATGGAAACGCAGCAAGTTCGATACTGGAAGGTGACCCTTCACACCGCTGTCCCTTTGTCTAAGTGACATCCCCGAGCACGTTCAGAACACATCCCTGTGTCAGATATCAATTGACTTCCATAACTCATAACCGTCAGGTCCGCTCTCTCACTTCCTGTATCGACCTTACTTGACGTTTCCGAGAGCTACCAATAGATGCTGTTGTAATCCAATTATGGTGCCATATCTTGATTTTCCGACATATATTTATTTTAACTACATTGTGATACGACTATTTACTACTCTTTTGTTCACAATATAAAGTACTTTGTATATGCTAGCAAAGTTAAATTATAAAACTAATCCTTATCACTAATATCCACAAAAATATGAGCAATTATTTTTCTAATAGATCCCAAAGACGGTCTTTCTTTACATATTTCGCGTACTCTACATCTACATCTTAATAAAAATGCAACATTCTTAGTATTTTTATAATATAAGCCTATAAATTTAGTTTAGGTTTCCCTTTTTTTCTTACCGGCTTATCAAAAGATATCCTGTATCCTGCATTTACAGACATGGTTATTGTTACACGGGGTGGGCATTCTTAATACATTGAGCAGGGCTTTGCGATCTCCTACGGAAAGCATCAGTGTCACTCTGTACTACGCATGAGCATGCTTCAAGAAAGCATTAGCTTTTCCCATATTATCTCTGATTTTTGGCAACATGAGCCCTCTTCAGTTGTGTCCTTACGGAGTTAACTAAAATTGACGATCGATTGTATATGATTCAGCGAAGGAGTTGCTAAGCTACTGGCTTTTGCGCCGACGTTTATGGGTTCGATTCCCACATGGAGATTAGTGTGCCCCAGAGATAAATGTTCTGGATCTAGGTTCTTCCAAGCAGGGTCAAAGGCCAGTCGTAAACACATAGCCAAAATCACTTACAACATGATTCACATATTGTGTGGACTCCACCTAAAGGCCCATTTACACGGTGCAAGTTTCTTGCCTGTAGTATACAATTAAATTGAAGCAATAAATGAGTTGCATGGTCTAAACAGCACATAACATTCTTGCCTGTTGAACAAGACTTGCTTCAAGTTTTGTTTCAAAACTTTGCTTGGTGTAAACAATTGTTCAACAATTGCATGAAAAATTTGTCAACGCAAATACGTGCAATACTTGAAGCAACACGCCAATAAATTGTACACGCACATACAAGCATGTGTTTAGACAAGTCAAAACTTGAAAGCAATAATCGCCTAAACATAATTGCATTGGTGTAAACAAAAGACCTTTGCAATTATTTCCTGTCAAGACTTGCATACAATAATCGCATTCAATTTTTTTTACTATATCTGCGTGTAAACTGTTGCTTACAATTCTTGATGGTCAATTATTGCGTGCAACTTATTGCATTCAATTATTGCTTTTGTATGTACAAGAAAATGGCATCGTGTAAATGGGCCTTAAATCGGATACGGGCTGGAGGATGATAATATTCACATGTACTCGTAATCTGAGATACCTAAGTTGCATAAGGGCAATTTTTGCTATTTTATTTGTCTCTATTTTTTCGTAAATTTGTAACAATAACCCTAAATTCCGGTTCGGGAATAATTATTCAGAATAATTATTAGAAAAAAAAATTAAAATAAAAAAAGAAATATATTTATATTTCTTTTTTAAAAAACATTGCCCTCACTTAACAACATTGTTTCAACAATGTAAAAACGTTCTTACAACACAGGATAACATTATCCTGTGTTGTAAGAACGTTTTTACAAACATTAATTCCACGTGGACAAATACCCAGATACGAAACAACTACCTGTGGGTCGCACAAAAAAATTGTCCCGTGTGGGAATCGAACCCACGACCCCCGACGCCGAAGCCAATACCTTGGCAACTGCGCCACAGAGTCATCATATTATAATAAAATATAGTTAATGTTCAGATTTCCTCTTCATTTTTGATGAAAAAAAAATCATTGATTATTTTTAAAAAAGCATTTGACGTAAAACGTTTAATTATGCAATATAGAAGATCCGTCAGATCTTTTTAACGTCTTGTGGCAGGTTACACCTTTACAAATTTAATAATAGACATATACGAGTTACAGGCTGTCTCTGTTAAAAAACAAGATTGCTCGAATTAAATGTTTATGTGGGTAATTTTCAGCATTTTCTCGTAAGCACATTTATAGATTGCATTACCGCCGGATTCTTTAAATTACCTTTGATCACGAAATTTCAAGAGAGCCTAGCACCTATTAATCTATTAACGTGCTACGATAACAATTAGTGTTGATAAATCAGCGGCAGAAACGATATAAAAGACTTGAATTTGCTGCACAACATAACAGTATCCCCTATAGCTTTATTCAGTGACTACAACAGAAAAATATCACAGAAATGTGTTCAAAGGTGCTATAAACTTTTTATATTTTTGATTGTTTATAGTTGTTTATTAAAATATTTTAACAAAAGAATAAATGTAAGCTGTCGCAGATATTCTTTAAAGTAATTATGTAAAACAGTTTTGTGTTTCAATTTCAGATCTTTGCATTGACTGTCACATTGATGACGGTTGCGCATGTTCACGGGTACGGACATGCGTTTTCGTCGAATCACATCTCGCGACATGACGGACATCACCACGAAGTGCATCACGATCATGGCCATGGCCACGATTATTACGTAAGAAATTTCTTTTAACATTTAAACATCTCCGTGGATTTTTAAAAGTATAATGTTATATTATTAAATATGTTACTTAGTGCTGTTTTTATTTTTGTACCAAAGTTCGCTATTTTCGAGTCTAAATAGGTTTCAGAGTAGTTCTCCTTCTCACTTGAGAATTACACAGCTGATTTACAGACCCCAGAAAATATTATTACAACTTTTGTGACTGTTAAAAGTACGTCTATATTGTGGCTTTTACCATTTGCCATTATTACGTTCAGATATAGGAAAAGAAAATATGTGATATTTTCAAAAAAGTAAACAAATTCAACTTTAATTTTTAACGAAACTGCACAATTATCATTGACTTTTCTTTTAGACGCATCCCAAATACGATTTTGAGTATAAAATAGAAGATCACCACACTGGTGATATAAAATCGCAGCACGAGTACCGGGACGGAGACGTCGTGAAAGGTGGTTACTCCCTACACGAGCCTGACGGTTCCGTCAGACATGTCGAGTACTACGGTGATGATCATAGCGGGTAAGAGCCTTGTACTCCATCGTGTTTTATATGATCATAAGTTACTATGAGTAATCTAGGGCAATCTTGGACTATGAGTAATCTCTCTATGGCCCAACAGACTTCATCTCTAGAAAATAAATAGCTATTAAACACTTTGAAAACCTAATGCACGGTGTGAATAAGCCCATTTTGGGAATTTTTGTATGTTAACATTGTTTTTCTTAACTTATAGAATATTTTTCTTCTTTTTTCAGTTTTCACGCAGACGTAAAACACAGCACCCATCACATAGTTCCCAAGCATCACCATTACTAATTGAAACATTCTGTTAGCTTGACTATTTGACTGTGCCTATTATTGTGAATAAACAAATTAACCTTCATATGTTGTTTTTTTTTTTCTTCCCATATTTATTACAATGGTAGAATTATCATTCTACCATTTTAGAAATTGATTTGACATGCATTATTGACATCAAGATGTGATATAATAATGAAAGTGTAAAACTTTATCATTTAATATAGTTCTTTTATGCTCGCAAAACAATCAACCATACATTTATGATCAGTATTTATGAATCTTGTGCTAATATTCCATGAAAGTTGACTTTTTCGGTAAACTTCGAACTACTTTCTAACTGTCGTAGGGTCACGCAGCAGCCTCGGCTGTTGCACGAATGGACAGACTCGTCCGGGTAAGTACCACGACCTCACAGAAGCCTAGCGTAAATGGAACTATGACAAATAATTTCGCGTTTCGTCTGGTGAGTGAGGTAGCCGGAGCCCAATTTTCATAAGGTTGTCAACGCATCTTTAACCCTCAGGTGTCCATGGGCGGCGGTATTCAGTTAACATCAGGTGAACCGCCTGCTCGCTAGTCAACTTTTTACATAAAAAAAAACAAAATTATCAATCCAATTATTGTTTTCTATAAGGTTAAGGAGTATAAAATGCTGATATATTCCGGTGGAGTTCCACACGCAATCTTGACAAAACGTTTTTGGATGATGTCTTGGAAAATTTGCACTTTATGTGAAAAGGTTTTTTTTTTTCTTCCCATATTTATTACAATGGTAGAATTATCATTCTACCATTTTAGAAATTGATTTGACATGCATTATTGACATCAAGATGTGATATAATAATGAAAGTGTAAAACTTTATCATTTAATATAGTTCTTTTATGCTCGCAAAACAATCAACCATACATTTATGATCAGTATTTATGAATCTTGTGCTAATATTCCATGAAAGTTGACTTTTTTCGGTAAACTTCGAACTACCTTTCTAACTGTCGTAGGGTCACGCAGCAGCCTCGGCTGTTGCACGAATGGACAGACTCGTCCGGGTAAGTACCACGACCTCACAGAAGCCTAGCGTAAATGGAACTATGACAAATAATTTCGCGTTTCGTCTGGTGAGTGAGGTAGCCGGAGCCCAATTTTCATAAGGTTGTCAACGCATCTTTAACCCTCAGGTGTCCATGGGCGGCGGTATTCAGTTAACATCAGGTGAACCGCCTGCTCGCTAGTCAACTTTTTACATAAAAAAAAACAAAATTATCAATCCAATTATTGTTTTCTATAAGGTTAAGGAGTATAAAATGCTGATATATTCCGGTGGAGTTCCACACGCAATCTTGACAAAACGTTTTTGGATGATGTCTTGGAAAATTTGCACTTTATGTGAAAAGGTTACAGAAACCATTATCGTAGAGAATATAGTTTCCCGTAAACATTTTTATGAATTTACAACTTACGAATTATGGCTCATGAACGTTACAATTGCAGGTTAGGAGATGAATATTTTATTCTTAAGTAAATCAACAATTAGGGTCCCGTATCTACTAAAGGGTAAAACGGGACCCTATTACTAAGACTTCCCTTTCTGTCTGTCCGTCTGTCAGCAGGCTGTTTCTCATGAATAATGTTACCGGACCGTGACAGTTAGACAGTTAGACAGTTGAAAGTTTCACAGATGAGTGCTGAATTATCGCACGCTCAGCGGTGATGAAAAATATCGTGAACCGTGAAAACCGGAATATTTCCAAAATCTTCGATCTTTATAAAAAATCTAGCAGGAGTTTTATTGGTGGCTTCTTATAACGGTCGAATTATTGAAAAAATATGACAAAAGAGCAAGTATATTTCTTCCTGTCAAAATTTCATTTTATCACAGAAACAAGCCATATTCGAGTTGATGAAATAATAATTGGGTAATATAAATCACTCTAATTTTCTTTAAAAATTAATGTGGTTCAACGTCGAGCATTAAAATCTAATTTCAGTATTTCTCAAATAATACTTAAAGTTGGATATCGGATTGTATTAGCAGCAAATGTACTCGTCTATAATATACAAAATAATGAATTATTAAAATACGGTCCAATCAACATACAAGTTTAAAGATGAGTTCATAAAATACTTAATAAATTGATTCAATATCCCGTAAACACAGTTAAAATTAATAAGGCCGCCACTAACTCAGTTTTTCTTTGATTTAACTAGTGGTCGGGTATGAAGGCCGTTACCCTTCATTAGTTAAATAATTAACTAGAATGCCAGATATTAAGGACGCTACCTACTAGCGAATTAACATTTTTATGCATTTCATTTGATCACATATGGTTTCCATTGTTTCCATTCTCCATTCGCCATTCTCCCCATTGGTTTCCATTTTCACCCCTCCGCCCCTTACTAACATAACCCAACTGCTTAAATTGAATTTCCTTATAACTACTTCGTTAAAGTCCAATTTTGAGATATATGTGATTAAACAAATTTTTACACGCAGGCTGCTTAGGAAATATTTAGGTTACTAAATAACGGTAGAGAAAAATTAATAATTGCTGATTTAACTAGAAAGTATTATGGATACTTAAAGGTGGCAAATCTCAGAGTAATTGGTTGATGAAAATAATGTACGGATAGCTGTAGACAAATTAAATGCGATATAAACAATAATAACAATAGGCTTAAATTAAAAGAAATTAAGTGATTAATTAAGGTACAATACGTAATAAAGAAAGGCATTTTAATGATGGTGACGGTGAGGCACAATATAATGGATGCTGTATTTGACATTGGCTTGAAACCTGAAAAACAAATTACCACCAACGAATATTTCTAGGTGCATATTAATGATACAAACAAAATATTTTCTCCCGTTCACGGTTATTTTATCCTGTAATAGGAGGAACATACAGATTCTGTTTAGTTAAAATTAAATCATTAGTTATATACTTATGTTACAAAATATGAATTTGTTTCTTGTTTCCACGTAAGACGAACAAATACAATTAACATTTTCATTACATACAGTTAAGTACATCATACAATTATAATTTGGATTATTAGAGTTGCCAATTAAAATTTTAATTATGACGTTCACGGACAATCTACGCATGAAATAAACAAAACTGTAAATCAATAACTGTAGTTAATACAGCTCTTAATACGTTAGTTAAGTACCTCTCGACTAGATTTTTGGTAAAGTAGAGGTACTTTAACTTTATATTTTAATTAGTACAAACAAAAATGTATGAAATTTAATTTACAAAGTGGTCAGTATATAGCTATTTGACTTTGTTTAAGACTCACAATAGAAGAGTTCAATGAAATTTTTAAGTGAAAACTTCTTTAGGCGCGTTGAGCACTTTTTGGGTGAACAAAAACCATGTTCCTCGAATCATTATCACCGAACGCTTTTCATTTATTTTAATTATTATTATATATATTAATTATGTGACAAAGTGGCAAATGAGCTGGCAGTTAACCTGAAGTTAAGTGAGAACCGCCGCCCATAGACATTTGGAACACCCGTAGGGTTGCAAAAGCGTTGCCACCTTTAAATAAAGTGGGCTCCGGCTACCGCACTCACCAAAAGAAACGCAGAAGTGTAACACTTCTTCTTTACGCCCATCTTCAGTGAGGTCGTGGTACTTACCTGGATGGAACTGCCCATTCGTGCAATAGTAAACACCATGGCGTGCCCCTACCACAGTTTTAAATATTGTAACTAACTTAAATATGCTGATAAATGACAGCATTTATGAAGTATAATAAAGAGTAACAATATTCCAGCAATTTGGGTAAGTGTGAATACCACATGGGGATTGAGTAAGTATTTTCAAGATAAATGAAAATCTTGTGCGACTAATGGGGCCCATAACAATGAAAATGTGTACAATATTATGTTTGAACTATTTGATCATTCAGTTTATTAAAGTTTTAAATACACTCATGGCTATTAGAAAAATTATGAAGACTGTACATGTGTCTAAGCTGCCAATCGGTTTCAAAGAAAACTTTATGAAAGGCACATTGTGTCAAAAAATAATTTCATTCAAATTTTCATTTTGTCAATGCGGCTGTACAGGTAACTTTATTGTTTTAATGACATCATACATATGTGAATCTTTTTCACGCACGCCTCTAAGATGCGAAATTAGATCATGAACACCGGTTATAAACAACAGGTACGGCCACGCAGCACCCTCGGCTGTTGCACGAATGGGCAGGCTCGTCTGGGTAAATACCACGACCTCACATAAGACCGGCGTAAAGTGGAAGTATAATACTTTTGCGTTTCGTCTGGTGAGTAAGGTGACCGAAGCCCAACTCTCAAAAGTTTGTCAACACATCTGGAATCCTTAGTTGAAGCAGATGTCCATAGACCCCCCCGTCGTGCTGCCACCTTGTTGTGGTGGAGGGGCTTGCGTGTCCTAATGACCTCCAAGGCTATGCCGGATAGGGTCTCCCATACCGGACAGGCTCGGAGCGAGGGACCAGACGAAGAGCAGCACAAGGAGGGGCTCTCCGTGTGATTCTCTCATCAGCAGAGAACACATCGGATAGGGCCTAGGAGGACGGGTCGGCGCGCTGACTAATCTCAGTGCGTCTGACGCCACCGTCGGAGGAGATTTCGCCAACTCCTCGTTCCGCAACCAGCGACTCACTTCAACGACCCTTCTGGTGGCTCCAGTTGGAGATGTTGTGTGGGTATTTGTGTGTGTGTATGTGTATGTGTTTGGGTGTGTATATGTGGCCGGTGAAGTGCGCGGATTTGCGTCTTACTGGCCTGGATGATTCCGTCACCAGGGATGAGGTGCTCGCTGCGATTGTCGCTGCAGCCGCCTGTCCCCTTGACCACGTCAAGGCGGGCGAAATTCGGGAGGGCCGCCGGGGCACTGGCTGCATCTGGGTGCAATGTCCAGTGGCAGCTGCTAAGGTCCTGGTGTCAGCTCGGAGTATGAGGATTGGCTGGAGCTATGTGCACGTCGAGTCCCTGGAGCCGCGCCCTATGAAGTGCTTCCGATGCCTAGAAATCGGGCACACGCGACTCCAGTGCACTTCGGAGGTGGACCGCAGCGATATTTGTTATCGCTGCAGTGCTCCTGGACACAAAGCAGCGGCATGCTTAGCCAAACCCCACTGCGCAGTATGCGCAGTTGCAGGTAGGTCAGCTGAGCACTCGGTGGGGGCTAAGGGTTGCTCCCCACCGAAAAAAAGGGAAAAAAGCCGGCAGGACCCCGGCATCCCAGCAGGTGGATCGGGATTCGTCCCGACAAGAGGAAATGTGTGTCGACTCTAATAATGGATAGGGATAGACATTTCCTCCAGATAAACCTAAACCATTGCGCCGGTGCCCAGGATCTATTATTCCAGGCACTGGCGCAATGGCAAATTGGACTGGCGGTGGTAGCGGAGCCTTATTGCATACCCGCCAACTGGATAGGGGATGCTACGGGCACGGCGGCCATCTATGTTCCAGATGGTACCACGCCCCTTTCCGTCAAAGAGAGGGGAAATGGTTTTGTGGCGGCCGACTGGGGGAAATACACAATATTCTCGGTGTATTTTTCCCCAAACAAAACCCTCGCTGAACTCGAGACGCTCCTCGGTGATATGCAGGCGGCCATTAGGCGAGTTGCACCTCGACCGGTAATTGTGGCGGGCGACTTTAATGCCAAGAATACGGCTTGGGGATCGCCTGCCACAGACGTGCGGGGGATTGCGGTTGAAGACTGGGCCACGGAATCTGGGTTGGCACTTCTCAACTGCGGCACATCACAAACCTGTGTTCGGGTCCAAGGGGGGTCCATTGTAGACCTTTCCTTTGCGAGCCCGGCGGTTGCTCAGGCAGTACGAGATTGGCGAGTTATGGGGGAGGTGGAGACGCTGTCGGATCACTTATATATCCGCTTCAGCGTCTCCTCCTCCAGAGGGATGCAGTTGGTCCCCGCCTTCCCTGCGATGGCCTCAACGTTTCCGCGATGGGCCCTCGCGGGGTTGGACGTTGACCTGCTGAAGGAGGCCGCCATCGTCGAGTCCTGGAGCTCCCCGCCTCCGGGTACGACGGACGAGGAGGCGATGTGTTTCCGCAGCGCGATCACCAGGGTCTGCGATGCCTGCATGGTCCGCGTGCGGCAAAGACCTCAAAAGAGGCAGGTGTACTGGTGGTCACCTGACATTGCGGATCTTCGGCGACGCTGTGTCGCCGCCCGCCGGAAGTTCCAACGACAGCGGCGGCGGCGGCCGCGAAATGAGGAACTGAATGACCATCTGCAGAGGGCGTATCACGACGCCAAAAAATCCTTGCAGCTGGCCATCCTGAGGGCCAAAGACACTGCCTGGGGTGAGCTCCTCGCGGGCTTGGATCGCGATCCCTGGGGTCGTCCATACCGAGCAACCAGGGGCAAGCTTGGTCGGGGTCCGCCGCCTGCTGAATCTATTTCACCGGAACGGCTGGCCACGGTGCTGGAGGCGTTGTTCCCGGCCCCAACTGGCGTTATCCCACCGGTGCCTGAGCCGGAAACCACCGAGGAGGTGCCTCTGGTATCCGAGGGTGAGATGGGAGCCGCACTTCTGCGGCTTCGTGGGCGCAAAACGGCCCCTGGCCCCGATGGTGTGCCCGGCAGGGCTCTGGTCTTGGCCTTGGGGCCCCTAGAGGAACGCTTGAGGGAGCTTTTCACCGCTTGTCTTCGGCGTGGAGAGTTCCCGCAGTGTTGGAAGGCGGGCATGGTTGTTTCTCCTTCGTACGGAGGGACGCCCTGAAGAATCGCCCTCGGCTTACCGGCCAATCATCCTGTTGGACGAGGCCGGTAAGCTGTTGGAGAGGGTGGTCGCCTCGCGCATCATACGTCATATGATGCGCGAGGGTCCTGACCTGTCCGACGTCCAATACGGGTTCCGACCATCGCGCTCCACAATAGACGCCATATTGTGTGTCAAGGGGTATGCGGAGGAGCAGGCGGCAAACGGCAACGTGGTGTTGGCGGTGTCGTCTTGACATCGCAAACGCATTCAATACCCTGCCGTTCGCTACCATCGAGGAGGGCCTCCGATACCACCGACTCCCCCGGTACCTGCGTGCATTTATTGTGGCGTACCTACGGGGAAGGAGCGTTGTGTGTGTAGGGCGCGATGGCGTCCTCGTACAGAGGGAAACGTGGTGCGGTGTTCCACAGGGATCGGTCCTTGGCCCACTCCTGTGGAACATCGGCTACGACAGGGTACTCCGTGGTGCCCTGCTGCGCGGGCTTCGTGTTGTCTGCTATGCTGACGACACACTCGTTCTTGCCCGCGGCGCGACGCATCAGGAGGCGACCCAGCTGGCGGTGGTCGGTGTGGGACTAGTGGTGTCCCGCATCAGAGCTCAAGGCCTACGGGTGGCCCTTGAGAAAACCAAGGCCCTATTTTTCCATGGACCTAGAAGGAGGCTGGCTGCAGGCACACCACTCCGGATCGGAGAAGTGGAGGTCCGGGTCGAGTCCGAGATGAAGTATCTCGGACTCGTCCTAGACGGACGGTGGACGTTCGCCGCTCACTTTCGCCGGCTGACACCGAATCTGTTAAAGGCATCCGCTGCTCTTGGACGCCTCTTGCCTAATGTGGGGGGACCAGGGTCGGTCTGCCGCCGCCTGTACATGGGGGTCATCAGATCGATGGCCCTCTACGGAGCTCCTGTGTGGGTGGATGCCTTGAGTGCCACGAATAGAGCGTTGCTGCGACGACCGCAGCGCGCCATGGCACTCAGGGCTATACGCGGCTACCGCACAGTGGCCGGCGAGGCGGCGTGTGCTTTGGCGGGATCCCCACCATGGGACTTAGAGGCTAAAGTCCTCGCGGAGGTATATCGCCGAGTCGCTGAGGCGAAGGGGTGCGGCGATAACGTTTCCACCGAACGAATCGCAAGGTGGCGACGCCAGGCGCGCATCATTTTGATGCGCACCTGGCAGGAACGTTTGGCGGCTCCCACTGCCGGACATAGAGTGGCACAGGCCATTAGGCCTGTCCTGGAGAAGTGGATCGGTTCCCGAAATGGCAGTTTGTCATTCCGGATGGTGCAGGTGATGACTGGGCATGGATGCTTCGGTCATTACCTGCACGCTATCGGGAGGGAACCGAGCCAAAGGTGCCACCATTGTGCCTGCGCCGACGATACGGCGCAGCACACGATGACGGAATGCCCGGCGTGGGAGGAGCCGCGAGGGCGGCTCCGTGACGTCGTCGGGTCGGATCTCTCGCTGCCGGCCATCTTTAGAACAATGGTCGACAGCAGGGCGGCGTGGAGGGCGATGGCCTCCTTCTGCGAGACAGTCGTTTTACAGAAGGAGGCCGCCGAAAGGGAGAGGGAGGAGAATGCTTCTTCCGACCCGATCCGGCGACGTCGCATGGGGAGAAGGCGGGCGGCACACGAGCGCCGTCTCCCGCCCTAATGGGCCTCCGGGTGACAGACGTGGGGACGTCTGTCACCTAACGGTATGAGGCCCCGCGAAGACTAAGTGCCCACTGGTGTCATGGGCACTCATGCGGAGAACGGGGACAAAAGTCCCTTCGTGGTGTGCCCCAGCCCTGTGCAAGGTCGGGGTAGCCGTGGCTGGGTTGCAGCAGAATCGCTTAAGCGGGCCCTGCAATCCAGCATTTGACGGCAGAGGAGGACACCCGATGGGTTTTAGTTGGTAGGTCTGCCCTTCTCAGAGCGGGAGTCCAACATAACTCTCCTTGCTGCCCCTAAGGAGAGTATGCATGATGCATTTCCCATCGTTAAAAAAAAAAAAAAAAAAGATGTCCATAGACAGCGGTATTCACTTAACATCAGTTTAACAGTCTGGTCGTTTGTTAACTTTTCACATAAAAAAATATATTATATGTAGTCTACTCGACTAACACTAATATACCTAAAATTTAAAAATTTCCATTTTGAAATCAATTCCATATTGAACCATAATATTCTTTTGGCGTTTGATTGGTACATGCGCTGTCACATGCATAATTTAGTAATTAAACACGTAATGTTCTGTTCGTGAAAACCGCTAGCGGTGTGTGAAATTGGTTTAGCCTTCATTGATTTCTATTACTTTTAATATATAAGACGTGAATTCCATGCTGTATGTATCAGTGCTCAATTGTGTGCTACAATCTTAAGATCGAAAATGTTTTCCAAGGTACAGTACACATCGACCATTTTCCTTACCATTAGTTACGTACCCCTGATAAATAATACGAGTAAATACAGTTGTAATAGCACTTTAATTCTGTATTCTCGAGTAACCCGAGTTCAAATCTTGGTGCCTGACACTAATGAAATTGATAATTGCAATTTTAAATGATGACTTATCACGTGCTCTACGGTGAAGGAAAACATCGTTGGGAAACCTGCATATTTTCGAAATAATAACAAAAAAAATTATGTCGAAGATATATGAAGTCTGCCAAACCGCAGTGAAGTCCCGTGGCCCCCTATGCCCTAATACCCTTTATACGGAGGAGGCATTTGTCCAGTATCTGTATAAACCGTTAATTTACTTTACATACTCCTGCAATTATGTCATTTTTGCTCTAAAATCTAATCTCTAAAATTTTATTTCAGGTGTTCTGCTTGACCGCGTTAGTCGCCGTAGTGGTCGCTTATGATCATGGCCATGCATATTCTTCTAACCATATCTCTCGCCACGACGGACACCATGAACCCGTGCATGTCCACGGGCATGGACATGAGCATGGACATGTCGACTACTATGTAATGTTACTGGTTGTTTACAATTATTGTAAAATATTTACAATGACGTTGACTTAACAGGGATACATTTCAGACCCACCCTAAATACGAGTTCGAGTACAAAGTGGAAGACCACCACACAGGCGATATGAAGTCGCAGCATGAGCACCGTGATGGTGACGCTGTGAAGGGAAGCTATTCGCTGCACCAGCCTGACGGCTCCGTCAGACGTGTTGAGTATTATGCAGATGATCACAGGGGTAAGAACTTTATTATATGCGTTAAATAATACATAACTTTTTGTAAAGACTTTAAAATTATAATTTTTTTTCTATTAACATTTCGTGTAAACTATTTGTTGTCTGTTTGACGTTTTTGTATTACATATCAGTAACTGCCTCTTCTTGCATCCAATTAAGACTTATATTCGTGTATTAACAATGTCTTCTAAATGCCACCTGCAAAGCTTACATGAAGAATAATCGTAAGCCTTGTCTACCAAACTCTTATAACCCCTTTATATTTAATATGGTTTTCCTACATATTTTTGGCTAACTTCTGATTATTACCCGACCTATCACCACTTGTTCATTTTACAAATATGAAATAAATGTGGAAATGAATATGTATTCTTCAAACTTATCTCGCGCATGTTAGTTTGCACCATTTTGCCGATCTTATGGCGTTTTGTTCGCGGTGTTTATTCTTTATAAAAGTTTTTTAACAAAAAAGAATAGACTTCGAAAACGTCTATTAACAAAAATGTTTATAATAATACTAAATCTAATATAGTCAAATATTGAAATTCTAACCTATATAACCCTAACCTACTTAATATCTAAGAAAATTTAACAATTTCTGAAGTCGACCAGTGTGAAAATAGATGATTAAAAAAGGATCCAATATGTTACGTAGGTTAAGTGACGAAAATCAAGAAAATTACAATAACCGTCTTAGTTTAATTCGCACTCGTTTGGCTATAAGTTTATTTAGAATGGTTACCAACGGCGTTGGCGAATTGACAACGGCTCAACTTGAACTGCTTCCCGAACGTCAAGGAATACTGTTGATAGGAGATTTTGGTGATGGAGTTGCAGTTCGAATTTATCCCACTGTCAGTATGCATTACAAGTAGACGCTTATAATGCACATTTGGTATTTGAGAACACAAAAACAGCGTATTAATTGTGTAAATACGCTGTTTTCGCGTCCTCAGCTATAGTGAATACATCTGCTTAATTTTCTCGAGTGTACAGACGTGATTTTTTGTTGAGTGATTGCGTAAAACAATGCATATTAATGCGATAGCATTTTTTTGAAAAGTTCCATTGTCTATCTCCGAAACTCATCATCAGATTTATATTAAATTTAAATATGACCATTTCGGAATTAAACCCTTTCAAACAAGAATTTTTCAAATCCGTCTATATTTTCGACGGAGTTATACCCGAACAAACATAAAAAAACATCGGAGTCGATAACTTCCTCCTTTTTGAAGTCGGTTAAAAATAAAGATGTACCGGTGACAAACCGGTGAGCCAGGGTTGAATCTTACTCGAGATTTCTCTAACACAAGTGGTTTTTTTTTTAATTCCGTGTAATTTTTGTTTTCAGGTTCCACGCAGACGTGAAATACGATACGCATCATATCGTTCCCCATCACCATCATCATTACTAGAAATATACGTTAAAAATAATAAAGTATATTACACCACTAACATTACTTTTAAATTCATGTTAATGGATGAAATAAAATATTTTGTACTTCAATTTGTATTTTGATTTAAATAATCCTGACGACGAGTGCTTTTTAGTCCCTAAATAGTTTAAATTAGTAAGTTACGTGTTTTACGTACTTGCAATAATTTGATTATAGTTATGTGGTGTCTAAGGAATTTTCTATATCTTTTTTGACCAATTTATTATTCGAAAATTTCAAACAAAACCTTTTAAAACATACACGCTTCATACGACGCAAGTTTACTAGCTGGAACCAGTGCTAGATTTCGAAAATGCTGTGGCGCTAAAATTCAATAATTTTATGTGCGGATTAAAATACCAGGCTACTCACTGAGTAGAGTTTAGGTACTACTTAACTTGACGAATTTAGTGTTTACGAGCTGCTAAAATTTTTAAGGTGCCTTTAAATATTTAGATAATGTTTCAGTATTCGGCCCTAAGTGTCATTTTGATTAGAATACGAATAAAACGAATATAGTCACGTTATATAGTCACGTCACGAGGTTCACGTTCATACACCGTATAAAAATGCGCGATACTGCAGGAACTGTGGTACAAAGGTTATCTTACCCCGGACGCCTACGGAGAACTCTCACCTCTGTATATACAAAGAAAGTTTTCGTTTGGGCTAGAAATCTACGCGTACAAACGCCGGGCAACTCACAAAGTTTCATACCAATCTGAATCAATTGTTATGGATGTGTAGGGAACAAATTTACCCCTGATGATGGGGATAGGGTCTGTATGGGATGATATCCCATACAACAGACATGATTTTCCCCGTTTTTATAGATAATGGTACGAAACCTTCGTGCGCGAGTACTTTTATTATTTTGTTATTTTAACAACCTTTATAGTAGTTCCGGGGTACCAATCACATGCACGTAAACAGAAAAAAATCCCTTTAATTACTTTAATATAGATGAAAATGTTAATATCATCATCATCATCATCATATCAGCCGTAGGACGTCCACTGACGAACATAGGCCTCCCCCATTGACTTCCACTTCGACCGGTGGTTCAATTTTAATATAATGTTATTGAACGAATAGATATAAAATAATAATCAGTTATCGTAGATAATTATTATTTTACCTGATTATAATATAATATTAGGCGTGTGAAAACTAGAACGATTTTTACGAATGACCCACGCATTTTTATGTGAAAAAAGCGAGCATGTGGTTTTTTTTTTTTTTTTTTTATGGGAAAAAAGCAGCAAACGAGCTGGAGGCTCACCTGATGGTAAGTGATCACCGCCGCCCATGGACATCTGCAACACCCGAGGGCTTACAAATGCGTTGCCGGCCTTTTAGGAATGAGTACGCTCTCTTCTTGAAGGTTCCCAGGTCGTAACGGTTCGGAAAGACCGCCGGCGGCAGCTGGTTCCACAGAGTGGTTGTGCGAGGCAGGAAATGCCTTGAAAATCGCGCTGTTGTGGAACGCTGGACATCGAGGTGGTGTGGATGAAATTTTAGGTTTTGGCGCGATGTCCGATGGTGAAATTCAGCCGCTGGGATCAATCCAAACAATTCCTCGGAACACTCCCCGTGATAGATGCGGTAGAAGATGCAGAGTGACCCAACATCTCTACGCATAGCCAAAGGATCAAGCTGATCGGAAAGACCTTGATCGTCGATAACCCTAGCTGCCCTACGTTGGATGCGGTCAAATGGAAGAAGCTGGTAACAGGGGGCTCCCGCCCAGAGGTGAGAGCAGTACTCCATGTGGGGCCGAATTTGCGCCTTATAAAGGTTTAGGCGTTGAGCCGACGTGAAGTACTGTCTCGCCTTGCTGAGCACACCGAGCTTCTTTGAGGCCAATTTGGCCTTACTTTCCAATTGACCGCGGAACTGGACATTGCTCGAGATTTCGACGCCAAGTATTCCGATACTAGCTGTGACAGACAGGGGAGTGTTCTCAAAATGAGTTGTCACGACAAATGGGGACTTTTTAGCGGTTAACGCGCAAACTTGTGTCTTAAGTTTGTTCCGGCTCTCGTAGACGTTTTCCCGAGAAATGTTAACACGGCCTGTGTACGAAACATCCACAGTGCTATCATCCGCATAGCAATGAACGCTGCTGATTTGCAACATATCATTGATATGCAGAAGAAACAAAGTGGGGGACAGTACGCAGCCTTGTGGAACACCAGCATTGACAAATTTAGGATCAGAGCATGCACCGTCGACGACGACTTTGATGCTCCGATCTGCCAAAAAGCTAGTGATCCAGTTGCATAACTTCCCGGGAAGCCCATAGGAAGGCAGCTTCGAAAGAAGTGCTTTGTGCCACACCCGATCAAAGGCTTTCGCTACGTCCAGACTGGCTGCAAGCGCCTCCCCCTTGCTCTCAACTGATGATAAATTAATACCACCGCCCATGGACATAGACAATACCCGATGGCATGCTGATGCATTGACAACCCTTAAAATGTGGGCCACGGCTACCTCACTCACCAGACTAAACGCGAAAGTTTAATATGCACTTTGATATCTCGCCTTGTGGAGTGATTTCCTCAACTGACACTGAAGGATGGTTTAGTTTTTCGTCTAGCTAACAATACTCCAGGTGTCATTTGTTATTAAGCACAACGTATATATCACACCATACCATTATATTGATTGTGTAGGTAATTGCTGCTCTCCACAACAATGTTGGTGTGAAAGATAAGATGTATAAAGTATGGTACCTCAGCTGGGCAAGGTATCAAGCAGGTCTAATGCAACCAGCATAGTTTTTACACAAGATTTTAATACTGTACTGTGAGGCATTATTGTAGAATAGTAACGTGAAGTAACAGCCTGTATATGTCGCACTGCTGGGCAAAGACCGCTTCAAAGTATTATAGGGCATAGTAAACTACGCCACCCCACTGAGGATTGGCAGACTACACATATCTTTGCTCCACATATTTTTTTTTGTTATCTCAAGATGTTTTCCTTCACCGCGAAGCACGTGATTAATCAGCGCTTAAAATTAACAATTTTAGTTAGCACTGGGATTTAAAATCAGCTTACACGAAAATATTGAATTAAGCCCCGGCACTCAGATTTACTGTAAATGTGTGTGTTACTGTTACTGTAAATGTGTATGTGCGTAGATTCGGGGGCGAAAAATCGATCTAACTAGGTTTCATTTTAAGAAAATGTCCTTTTATCCCTGTTTTCAGGGAATGAAAAACATCATTCGAATATGACGGTAAATTTCGACGAAAAAAAAATGTTATAATAGCTCGGTCGGTAATCAGGCGGCTCCGAAACAGAAGGTGGTGGTTCGTGTCACGATCATTTACATACTTATTTTTTTACTTTTTTTCGATTCCAGATCATTGCTTGCTTTATTTTTTAATTTTGTCGATTTGTTATTTTTTTTCTCTTTTTTTTAAAGTTCTTTCTTTTGTGAAAATCACCAGTTCATATTTTCTTATTATTACGTCGGTAAGATCGAAATATATTATGCATATTTCATTACGCAGTAATTTGTAGCTAAATGTAATTTCCAAAATACACGATTTACCAAAAAAAAACAAAGCTCGGTCCTCCAGGTACTAAGTAATTACGTATGGTTAAACTAATTTAAAAATGGTTACTGAAACTTCAGGCCCAATTTTGTAAGATACATGAAAAATCGTGACGTTAAACCACAAATATTTTCATTTTATCTTGCTAAATATATGTATATAATGGACTGAAGTGATGCTTGTACATGGGTACATATGCCTACAAAATATCACTCGATGTCGATTAACATTTTTTCTAGGGTTATTGAATATTCTTCTTCACAAATCATTAATTTATTTGGACACTATAAAAAATCTAAAATTTGACACATCATTATTAGTTAACAATTATGATTGTAGTGTAGTAACCGACATCGTCCAAAAAACTTAGTTCTTTTTTTTTTTCACTCAAGAATTACATTATAGATATCGTACGTAACTCATTTTTGTAATACCTAATTAGTATAACAATAATAATTATTAAAGTCTATCAAGATATAGTATTAGACATAACATTATGTTGTTTTGCTCAATTAAACATTAAACATAGCTCTTTAATTAAAGATTCTGATACGCTTTCACTTTTTTTTTATTTTTTGCACTAGAAATTAAACAAGAAATCTAATGAACAAAATGATTGAGGTCTACGAAATCTATGTAACCTTGTTAATTTAATACCTAACCATTGTTTTTAGTATAAAAGCCGCAAGTAACACGCGAAATATATCAGTTCTATGTCATTTGACCGTAGCGTCGCTACTATTATTTTATATCGAAATGTATTTCAAGGTATGTGATTTTTAACTACGTTTATCTCAAATTTTGCAGTTCTTAGATAAAAGTAATTAATAATATTCGTATAAAAAAAATATTTAAATCGTATTTCAGGTGATGTATTTGGCAGCGTTAGTCGCCGTGGTCGTCTCTCAAGATCACGGTCATGCGTATTCTTCTAATCATATCTCTCGTCACGATGGGCACCATGAAACCGTCCATGGGCATGGACATGAGCATGATCATATCGACTACTATGTAATACTAGGGTCTTGTATAAAATTATTGTAAAATCTTTAACATAATACGACTTATCAGGGATATATTTCAGACCCATCCTAAATACGAGTTCGAGTACAAAGTGGAAGATCACCACACAGGCGATAGGAAGTCGCAGCATGAGCACCGTGATGGTGATGCTGTGAAGGGAGGCTACTCGCTGCACCAACCTGACGGCTCCGAAAGGCATGTTGAATATCATGCTGATGATCACAGCGGGTAAGAAAGTTTAAACGGACGTAATTAATACCACTATTTCCCTCGGATCTCTAACTATATAGCTCTTACAATGTATTTGCTTTGATAAATGAGTCTTTGATAAATATTTTTTGTTTGATTTCAGTTTTCACGCGGACGTCAAATACGGCATTCACCATATTGTTCCTCATCATCACCATTATTAGTTCTTTTCCTTCTTAAATAAAATAATTGAGTTACGAAATGATATAAGAACAGAACACAAATAAAATGTTTTAAAAAAACGTTCAGTCTTTATTTTTGCTTTGAAATTATATGATGAATTATGGAAGTAGAAAGGAGCCAAGAGGCGTAGAAAGCTTTTTGAACTCCTTATTAAGAAGAAATAGTTTTTAATTATATTTTTGTTTATAAAACTATATAACTAACAAGACATATATAACGATACCACGATACCACGTTATGGTACTCGACAACGAACATGATATATTATTTAAAAAAAGCCTAAAATCCTAAATTTTAGCTAGATGAAATTGTATTAATTTTTTTGGTGGAGGTAATATTAATTTTATATGTTTAGTTTAATAGTAGGATTTGGATATATCTATTTACGTATAACACATAAAACTTTGTAACTTAGAAAAGTGGTCACACAAGTGTGTATTGGAATGTCAGTAATTGGATCGCGGATTAAATACGATATACTTTTTAAATCGTTATGCTTTGTTTATTTTTCAATGTAGCTAAACAATTGTAGACCTTGTATATGCTATGGCGAATACCAAAGATAATTTTATTTATAAGATTTACTTAAAATGGTGTCCATTATTTAATTTTGACTCTACATGGAACATAGTTTATGCTTAAATAATAGGAGAGCATGATTTACTTCATGATCATATTTTATCATTCCATATTATGCATCTGTTCTTTATGTTATGTATCTTTCGATGAATAGAAAGTAAATCTAAATTATAACAATAGTCCTGTGAAATAAAAACAAAGTGTTCACATCGAATCTCTTTCAACTATAACATACTTACATAACTATGTGATTCCTTCACATTCCACAACAAATGTTTACTTTCTTCTCACATCACCGTATTTCCGGTATAAGAACACCTTATACTTTAACCACACAGTTATAAATCAAATGTTTCATATTTTATCACGTTTAATCAAAGTGTATTATATAGCAGCATAATTATTTATTAGTAAAAAGTTCCCAAAGCGGGACCATGACTTCGGATAAATATAACAGCCATAGTCCTCCGTGCAGCTAAATTGCGGAATGCAAGATCCATTTCCATGTTATACTTCGGCGCATGGTATTTGATTTACTAAAATCGCATTTTTCCGGTGTGGTAAATGTTGAAGAAGTCAAGAAGTCAAGGTCTTTAAATAAGGTAAAAAACAATAGGGGTCCGAAACAAAAATCTCTATATGCATACCGTGAATATTTCTCGTCAGTTGGTTAGCTGCCGGTAAATAACATCGAAGAGCAAAATAAAAGTCCAGAATTCCTTACGTGCAGGCGGAACCACTCTCAACCATATTTATTTTAAGAATTGAATGAAGGGCTTTTGCAAAATCCTGGAAAACTGGGCTGAAAACTAGAGGAAAGCCCAAATTACTAACACCTGATATATCTTATAGGGACTATCTAGAAATTATAATATAAGTAATAAGAACCGAGCCTCTTTTCCCTGAAAATGTCCTCGCTTCTCTATGCTCGTAGCGGTACGGTCACAGTACACGCAACGGGCTTAACTGTTGCACAAATGGGCAGGTCCGTCCGGGGAAGTATCTCACAGAAGCCTGACGTGGATAGGAAATATTACACTTCTGCATTTCATGTGGAAAGTGAATTAGCCAGAGCCCACTTTATTAAAAAGGTTGCAACCCTACGGGTGTCACAAATGTCAATGGACTGCGGTTATCACTTAACATCAGGTGAACTACGAGCTCGTTTGCAATTCTCACAGTTTCTGTTCTGCCTTTATTTTTAGATGTGTTCCCACTGATAAGATTTTATGAAGCCTTAATAATAATTCTAATATTTAATGGAAATGATAATATGAGTAATTACAAAATTGCTCATATTATAATTAAGATTTATTTACTGCCTCAATCGTGGCCAGTTTTTCTTTTACATCTTTTTTTGGAGTGATAAATAATTTTATAAATATGTTGATAAAACATTTCTGCTCTTGTGCTGGCTGGAAATCCTTAGGTAAGGAAGCTAATGATTCAAAGGACAGGTTGCACCTAATGTTAGGGCTAATATTTTGGTAAAATTATTAAACCATGTTTAAATACAAAAAACTTTTTAAATGGAATATGACCAGTTAGCAGCCTTTTATCTTTTTTAAGGTTTTCATTAATTCCACCGTCCACTAAAATTCACAACATAATTTTTTTTATGTGAGAAGGTGGCAAGCGAGTTGGCGGTTCATTTGATAAACGCCGCTCCTTATAATAGAGAGGTGCCCACCTACGTCACTAACCGTCTGGAATGGTACGCTCAGAAGTATAACACTTCCACTTCATGCCGGTCTTCTGTGACGTCGCGAACCTTCCCATTCTTGAAGTCTGTTGCCTGGCCCAACCACAGTAAAAAAAATAGTATCTAATGGCCGATTAACTTTAAATACACTAACACTTTAACCATAACAGTATAACTTAATAAAGCTTTCACTTCCGATGCACGCGAACGTGTGGAAACAATAAAATTGCGTTGGATTAAATCAAATTAACCTTGAAGAAATTTCGTTTTATACGTCGAGATATCATATAAAAGTCGTGCATTCGACACTACACGCATCAGTTAACTATTAGCGATAGGCATTTTAACGCTAGTCACTCGGGCATTACAATCAAAATGTTCTTACAAGTAAATAAAAAAAACTTTAAATACCCTATAAAAATATTAAGTTCATGAATAATTATTCAAAACGTGTAGATAAATCATATAAAATTTTCTCCACCGTTTCCGGGATTGGAACCTGCGCGTGAGGGATATGAGCCCAGATCAAACCACACCAAAATCTTGACGTCTTTTCTACTTTTTTTTATTGCATTTTTAGCAGTTCTTAGCACGTAGCCCTGAAAGCGCAGGTTTGAATCCTAGCAACAGCAAATAAATATTTTTTGACAATTTATGTACACATTTTACGTTGCATCACGTGTAGAGATTAGCACTAAAAAATGAATGTATAATTATTTTAAAGGTCTTGTGCCTTGCTGCGATTGTCGCTGCAGTGGTTTCGCAAGATCACGGCCACGCATACTCTTCTAATCACATATCACGTCATGACGGTCATCACGAAAGTGTTCATCAGCATGACCATGAACATGGTCATGGACATCTGGACTACTATGTAAGTTTAATTAAGATGTCACTAATCGGAGATTTAGATTATTATGTAATTAAACTCTGAAAATATACCCAAAGTATAAGTATTGTCAGATTTGTCGTATCAAAACTTACCAGTATTTGAATGTTATTGTAAAAATTATCTAAATTCATAAAAATTACCTAGTTATTTTAAGATTTTCAGCGGTATCCGTATTTTGTAAATTTTGGACTTGTTGCTTATAATACCCTCTAGGGCCTAGGGTAACCAAGCAAGTAGATAAACAAGCAAGTCTTCGGTTCTGTTATCTATAACAGAACCGAAGACTTGCTTGGTTATCTGAACCTTGATTTCATTTTGTTTATTTCCACAGACTCATCCCAAGTACGAATTCGAGTACAAAGTGGAGGACCATCACACGGGCGACAAGAAATCGCAGCATGAGCACCGTGATGGTGATGTCGTTAAAGGCGGTTACGCGTTGAACCAACCGGATGGCTCTGACAGACATGTAGAGTACCATGCCGACGATCACAGCGGGTGAGTAAAGGCAAAATTTACTTTTCCAAACATTTTTGTGGCAGTGGTGGATGACTCTTGGCGCCGTTGCTAAGCTATTGGCTTCGTTGTCGGGTGTTATGGGTTCGAGTGGGACAAGTATTTGTGTGACCCGCAGATACTTGTTGTGTCAGGCAGGCTGCAAGTCGTAAAAATCATAGCCAAATCCGCTAACAACATGATTGCCGTATGTTGTGCCCACCCAACCTAGGTGGATAAGGGGAGGGGGATGATGATGATGATGATGATTTATGCGGCAGTGGCGATGTTTTTTCCCGATATCGTACGGTTTCGAATCCATAACACTAGCCACGTGCCTATTCTATAATGAGTGTTAAAATTTCTTCCGTGCAAACATTACTATTGCGTTATTTTACCTGGTAGTAAACGTTATGTCGAATACCTTTCATGAGCAGTACTAAATAATCTCAGTTTAATGCGGATAGAATAGGCTCTTTGCGTAGAAAGTTAGGGTTAAAAGATATGATACCTTTGTATTATGACAAACTATCTTATTATAATAAATTGTTCCGATTTACTTTCAGTTTTCATGCTGATGTGAAATACAGCACGCACCACCTCCACCACCATCATTAAAAATATTGGGCATGATAAAATCAGGTTCTATGGGTAAACGAACCGCTTTGAAGAAGTCAAATGATGTGCATATATATAACAGCCTTGGATATCCTGATGACCCTGTTCTTCTGAAGTGCTATTATCAAAACAATAAAATAATTATTTTTCTTACGCTTGTTTTTTTTTTTTTTCAAATTTGAATCACTTCATGAATACGAATACAATAGAGACCTTTAAGAAAAAAAAATTGCCCAAAAATGTGTTCTAGGTTTGGTAACTAATGAAAGAAAGTCTGTGAAGGCGCTAATCAGGAAATACTCTCAATGACGTCCGTCATCATAACAAAACAAAAAAATATTAAAACACCGTCGCTATATTTAGTCGATTAATCGCACTGCTTGTTGGATGATTGTTATGTTTCTAGCGTAAAATGGTTCATCCAGGTTTCATTCATTCATGGTCGAAAATATTTTAAACAATCGTACGAATGAGTTTCAAACATTTCAAAATCGAGTAATAGTGAGTCATTTTTTTCAAATTTTACAGTGATATATAGACAAAAAGAATAGAAAGAGTCTTCGCTGATATACGAATTGGCAGTTCTGTCCGGCATAAGGTGCCTAGCATTTTACTTCCGCGTTTCATCTGGTGACTGAGGTAGCGGGGCCCACATTATTAAAAGGTGGCAACGCATCTGCAACTTTACGGGTGTTGTGAATGGTCAAAGGCGGCGGTTATCACTTAACATCAAGTGAACCGCCAGCTCACTTGCCACCTTCCCATATAAAAAAAAATAGTTTTCACTCAAATGAAAGCAATCTGGGGGCCCACCAAACGAAAAAGTTAGAAAATCTAAGTTCATTGACTGTGACATTTTCCTTTCATTTATATGAGAAGCCTACAGTATCGGCAATCCTTTGGATCCATAAAACAAACTCCTGTTTACCATATAATATCCTGATGACTAATTGCTGATGTTCTCTTGAGGCGTAGGCCGACCGGAATGAGGGTAATTTTGGATACTCTGTCCTCCACATTTGAAATCTGCTACCCACTATTTTACAATGAGATACGAAGTTATGTTATATTTTTTAAACTATTACTTAATGACCATACGGTGTTCTATTTTATCCATTCTATAACATCTGTGCATTCAGTCTCAATTTTATTTTAAAGCGCACTTGTTGATTGGAATTTTAAAATGGAACAACGTTATGGTATAATTTCCCTTGCCAGCACAAGGGTCGCAAGAAACAATCAAATATGAATGATATTATTACCTTCTAAATCCAAGTTGCGAGAATTATTGACTAGAGTAATTAGTACTTATTAATGAGTGATTTTATGATATATCAACTAAAAATCCATGCGAATAAAGATGTTGACGATGCTGTTTGTATTACTAACACGGTAGAGAGTTCTATAGATAGACCTTCAAAAGACGCGACATATTTAGCGCACAGTTGAGCACACTCTTAACAAGCTTCGAAGCCTATAACTAAGTGATCAACCAGAGTGACTTTGAGTTACTCAAGCACACGCCGGGCACGGGTGCTATGGTGAATACTTTAATTAAAGTATTGCAGAAACTGATGCAAACAACCAACGTAATTCCTTCTCTGCAACCGGAACAAAGAGTCCATGCAACATATATTTATTTGTTATTATTTCGAAAATATGCAGGTTTCCTCGCGATGTTTTCCTTCACCGCGGAGCACGTGATAAGTCAGCACTTAAAGTTAAAAACTTCATTGGTGCAGGCACCGGGGATCAAACTCAGGTTGCTCGAGTATATTGAAATAAAGGCGAGCGCCCGGACACTGAGCTATCACGGCTCATCTTACAGAACCCTACGTAGGAAGCACAGTGATGAATTCTGGTCAAAATGATCATTCAAGACCTGACTCTATCAGTCATAGTGCCAGGTGCGCTGGCAGAAAATTCAACTCCAATGGCCCACGCGGGAAAAGAAAAAATGCCGATCCAATAATTCAATTCTGTCATAGTCTTCCACATACTGCCTCTACTGTTCATCGGCGCATCCATAAAGATTTTAACAAAAAAGAAACAATGATATTCCCATGTGTTTCAAAAGGCGACTAAATGGGTAAACTAAATTTACGGGCGATTAGATGATTAAGATTTTGGATTGGGGGCCCGGCCAGTGCCAATCAAATCTAAAATCCCAATGATTTTACTGGTCCACTTGATTCTCATTATCATAATTTGCGTGATTTTCTTGTATCAGTGTGGGGATGTTATCCTACACTGTATTCTCTCTCAAAAAGAAGTTATACTGGGTATTTATATTCAAACTCAACAGAATTTTAAGGCCCAAATTGGCTGGTATTATCGACATTATGACAGCAGAAGTTATTATGGATTCACTAAAGGCAGATCGACAACAGATGCGGGCGTCGCACTTATCAAGCATATTTATAACGCCTGAGAAAGGTCACAAGATGCATTAGGTGTCTTTTGCGACCTTCCAAAAGACTTCGACCACGTAGATCACAAACCCTTTTCTTTGCAAGCTAGATTATTATGGCATTCGTAACAGCGCCCTCAATCTCATTACCTCTTACCTTAGAATTCAAAAAGTATCCATAAATGATGTTAATTCCACAGGGTCCCCCACGAAAATGGGTGTCCCACAAGGCTCAGTCTTGGGCCCATTATTATTTCTAGTATATATAAATGATCTCCCCTCTTATGCCAGTGAGTTTTATGATGATGTACTGTTTGCTGACGATACATCGCTCATCTTTAAGGTAACCGAAGGACCGAAATTTATCAAATTATGACGACGGAGCACCATTTACACTTTCGCATATCCTCCACTGGTTTACCATAAATAATGTTTGGCACTTAATGTTATTAAGTGCCAAAAAAACTAAATGTATTCTTTTTACTCTTCCTAGTAAGAAGGCAAAGTTTTGGTTTATTATTAAATAACGTATCTCTCAATCCTGTTGAGCCCGCTGTTTTCTTGGGGATTACAGTAGATTCAAAGCTCCACTGTTTTTGCGATTAGGAAGATTAGGCAACTGACCAATTGACATCAACATCAATTGACCATTGCGGAATATCTTGACGACGCCAATGTGTGGGGTTAATACTGTTGATACTCACGTAAGCTAAAGTAAGATTTATACCTATCCTATTATATTGTAAACTAATCGTTTTAAAAAAAGAGCAACTGTTGAGTTTCTTGCCGGTTTCTTCTCAACAGAAACTGCTTTCGAACCGGTGGTAGCTTACTTACGAACGTATTATTTTTTATGTAAAATGTTGACGTTTCATAAGAATGCGCAAGCGTCTATGTAAATAAATATATTTTTGATTTTGATTTTGAATTTTGAATTCATCTAAAAATGGATATCGACAACGGCTGTAATATTTACAAAATTAGACACAATACTTACGGCCTAATACACCGAGCAGGCAAATTACAGCAGATCGGTGTTAGCAACTTATATTCTTATGATAGATTATTTCAGCAAATTAAGAAGTTTCTCTTGCTGAGAACCTTCTAAGGGTTAGTTCTTGCTAAGGGATAATGAGCAGTCAATTCAACTGTGATAGTCAATTAGTTTACTAGGAATAAACATGACATAACGGGTATTTCGTTTTTAGAATTAATGATGCATACATATATATGCACATTACACCATAGCCATTTTTTTTAAACTTTGCCCTTACTTTAGGATAACATTATCGTGTGCTGTAAGGACGTTTTACAAACATAAATTTAACGTGGACAAACACCCAGATACGAAACAACGATATGTGGGTCACACAATTAGTTGTCCCGTGTGGGGATCGAACCCACGACCCCCGACGCTGAAGCCAATACCTTGGCACCTGCGTCACGGAGTCATTTACTATCTAAATGTTGTTATAAATGCTTAAAGCCTAACATAAGCCTGCTCTTTCTACCCCATCCGATATTACAATTATTTCCAAGTTTAGTAAATGTCAATTTCAATTAATTACTTATGCTTGTATTAAAAAAGCATTCACAAACATTTTCTTTTGGCTAAGGAATTAATGCACTCAGGAATTATTTATCGTAGCTAGGACGCGTATTGATGCCCAAGAAATATAAAATTACAATGCAGATGCCATGTGAAAGAAGCTGAATGTACCAGCTTTCTCCTTTCCGTTTGATTGAGCATTATCTTCAGTGCTGGATTGAATAAGTTTGGTTAATATGGAAGTCAAGCATTGACAAATAAAAACAGAAATTATTATAGTTAACATTAATAAAGCTACTTCTTTTTTAAGCGGTAATTGCTTGCTAATATTGAATAATTTAATGATTATTAATAGAATAAAAAAACATTTTACCGTTACTCAAAACATTAAATGTATTTAAAATTTAATACATCATTAATCAAATTTGCCACTGATCCCAACAGCCATTGATTGTAATACTTACACCACTAAAATCATTTGAGAAACGTTACGCAGTAAAATACTTTCTCGACCTTGAACAAACGATTTTCTCCGGCTTAACGTATATCTAAGTTTCAAGAGAAAACAGCAAACCTTGGAGTTTATTATTATTAAGCTGCATATATAGTCGTGCCAAATGTGACCTACGTATCATTCATTTAAGCGCTCTGTTTTCAGTAACATTGAATAGCAACAAAAAAACAATGAATTCAAAGGTGTTTTATTACTTTATATTTTATAAATTTTGCAAAACTTTACTGCTTAACAATATTTTTACCATATTTATTAAATTTTTAACAACTCTTTTAATTCTCGTATTTCGCAGATTATTTTTATCGCTTCTTTAGCCGCTGTGAGCATGGGATTGAGTCATGCAGAAGAGCATGCATTTTCGTCCACTCATATTTCACGTCATGATGGTCACCATCATCCTGTACATGTACACGGACATGAACACGGACATCATCACGATCATCACGTTGATTATTATGTAAGATTTTTTTTAATTAATTGAAGACAGTCAATCTCAAATAGCTTATAATTCTGACTTTATGCTTAGTCAAGTCAATTAATATTTAGTATCTCACGGTATTTCTCCTTTTTCGCCTATGTTGCCTAACGTATTTCAATTTTATGGCGTAAAAGTGGAATAATAGCACTATAAGTTATCCAATCGAAATTTTATATATTATGCATTGTTAATATTCGAAAATCCAAAATAAATTATGCAACATTTTGTATAACTTTTTTCGATACATTCCTGAATGACTAACTTATGTCATTTATTACAGACTCATCCCAAGTATGAATTTGAATACAAGGTGGAAGACCACCACACAGGTGACATTAAGTCACAACACGAGCATCGAGATGGGCACAATAGTGAGAGTGGATATTCCTGGCACGATCCCCATGGATCCGTTAAGGTGACGAAATACGTATCTCATCATTAAAAATATTTGTTTGCTTTCAATGTACTTGTATGATTATTAAATTTTATTTCAAAAACAAAACCTAATTTTATTTTCACATTCTTTGTTGGCATTACCATCTATCTATCATTCATCTATCATCTATTGTACGTATTTTTATAATCATTAGACATCTTTATCTATAATTTTGTCCTGCATACTTTTAATAATTTACTTTTGATTTATATTCAAAATTTTCATGATGTGTTATAACATAAAATACCTATATTTGCACTGAAATCCATTTTTAGGCTTATGATATTTATATATACAATTTTACAGTTTCTTTCGTTATAATTCAATTTATTTACATCAACGAATTTTCATTTTAACTTGTGCAATAACGGCTTAACAACACATTACAAAAATATAACTAGGTCGTTTAGTCACGTTTTACTCAAGTCGCGTGAGTAACGGATTTTAATATCGCTAATACCAACAGTATTCTATTTATGCAGATTCTTTATGCTTTAAGCTACCGCTTGTTGGTCCCTCATAGGCAAATTAGTCGGGTAAAATTTTAAAATATAAAAACTTACACCAAGCATTTAAAATAATGAAAAAACTTTGATTATTTACTTATTTGTCTCTGTCCAATTAATCCTACTTCTGATTTTTTTCTTTTTCATTACAGCTATAACATACGCTTTTATTTTAATTATACTCGGCATACAATAAAGTAAAATTAGCATGAAAGTAATTAGAAAAACAAATTTTTCCTATTTAAAATTCAAATTATTTCATATTATGACTATATCATTAGTAATTTTTCCCCTGTCTTAGCAAGAGCATCAGTATTATTTTTGTAGTGCCTCCGCAACAAGAACTGTTTCATGTATTCTAAAGAATTTCTCTACGCTAGTTCGCGTTTACACATTCATAAACACCACAGTAATACACCCGCTACATTAAACTAACGGTTAAGGCAATGATCTACGTGACGATGATAAGTATCATAGTCACTTTTCGGTAAGTAAAACTAATTAGTTTGTTATTAGAATTATCATACGCAGTCAAGTTATAACGGCCACAAGCTGATTGCTCCGTGCCCGGCGTGACTAGGAATTATGAACAAAATATAAGAACATTAACATTGACACTTAGATATTTTCTTTTAACTTGTTAATATTTGGCCAAAATATACAGCGGGTGAAAACAAATGAAACTTGTGCTATATCACAATAAACTATAAATGTGAATGGTTAATAAATAACAAGAAATCATGAAATTTATATAACTTTTTTTTTGCATGATATACCACTGTTGGCCTTAGGGGCCTTTACAGATCCACTGGACTTGAGATAGCCGGTCGCTCGGTTTGTGAGTGACTAAGCTCGAGGGCTCCTGAGGGATCCTCAGCTCGGGCTGTCACTCTATTAATATTAGTATTAGTGTCCAGGCTGGGAGGCCGCCAAGCTCTTTGTCGGACGCTCCATGGAGTAATTGGGCTGTTACTCAGTGACCGTTTAGCATTCCGTTTCGAGGGTACCTGAGAGTAGCTTTTATCTGACTAGAGGAATTTAATGCTTTTGCTTTCACTTCGATAGGCTATTAGAGCTTAAATGGCTGGGGAATGTGGGAAAACCACATCTACCACGAACTTGATATAGCCCTCCTCCTTGGGTATGGAAGCGTATGTGGGGACTAATTTTCATCTTCGGACCATTAGGGTTCTGTACGGACTGCTGTTTGCTGCTTCAAAACAAATTCACTAATGAAACTCAACAAAAATAAAAACTACGCAATAAATTCATTACACTACGCGCATCCACCCATTCCGCAACGGGACGAAATGCGACAAGTTACAAAGCGTTTATTGTCATCTTTAAAGCACGACTCCGACGTCCCTTCTTTCATCTCTTCCACCCATCACGAGCTGCGCGTTCGGTATGGTATTGCATGCCTAGGCAAAGTATGAAATAAATAATATTTCATCAATTACTTTAACGTTTTGTGTATTCCATACGTTACCTATATTTGTAATTTCAGAATATTTTCGTCTTGTTTCTCGAATCGACGGCGTTTCCAAACGCTTGGGTTAGGGTTCATTTGATAATTTGCTACATTTAACACTACATTTCAATACCGCAATTGCAAACTGTATCGATACGATTTTTTTTAGGTTCACCTCGAATTCACATTAACGAAACCAGTCACCGAATTATTGGGCGGTACTTTGGGAGCGATTTTTTGCATTACCATTTATTTATTAAATTAAGGTTAGACAAATTAATTTCTTTATAATCGAATTTCTAAAATGAATATAATCTACTTTCATTTGCTTTATTTCGTGTTAAGGTATCTTCTGTGGACCACGCGCGTGCGGGTCCATCTGTAATATAAGTGAGAACACTTCGAGCAAGGACTAACCTTTCTCAATCCCGTTCTGCTTTGCGGTAGCACGAGACCAATTCATGTTGCCACCTTTACTGTATCAGCTAATATATAAAGGTCCCGTGCCACTCCGATCAACCGTGAACTTAGTGTCCATCTCGTCGCCCTTTACGATAAAGAATCCTAATAACGTACCGTACTTAAGAGTTCTTTTGTAAATATTTCCCTTGTTACAGCTGCTTTATGAGACTTCCTCTAATTGATATATCAAGCGGTATTCAATTTCACTGTCACTTAGAAAGGAAGACTAAAATATTTTTACTGTGTATTCACCACAACGAGCGTTTAGCTATGGTTTGGTCGTGCATGCAATACTATTTTCATTTATACGCTGGAGCCCTTAGTTTCTTCTATTGAACCACAGGAAATTAAGAACAAACCGGGTGGTAGTGTTTTGACAATTAGTAAGTGAGTATAATGTTTCTATATTGAATAAAGATATTAGAATTTGAATTTGAATAGAACTGCTACAAATATCAACGAATAACTTATTTTCGATCGACTTTATCAAAGTGAATGATCAAGTCGATCGAAAATGAGTTAGCATACTTACTTTGTAAAGAAACTTTTGTCCCCCCTTTATACTTTTACTTTATACCTTGAGCAGTTTACCTTTATAAATAATTGATTCGGACTTATAAATAATATTTATAAATAATATGCCGAATTCCTTCGCCGTACATTAACGAAAGACCCAAAAAATCAATGTCATGTTGATTGCAGAGAGTTATATTCATAAAATAAAACAAAAGAGCTAACATATCTTTTCAATGTTATTTTGTACAATAGAAACATTCCATTGGAGATTTGCAAGTTAAAATACACACACACACACACAGATACATAAATAAAGCTATGAGCTTTTTTTTTACTTACTGCACCGACTAATTCACTGAAAATCATTTTCCGATCAAACCACTAGTAACGTTAAGGAAATATTGAAATTTGAATTAAATTAAATTTTACAAACAATTTTCATAACACAAACATTTTACGTGCACTTTACACTGGTCTTCTGTGCAGCCGCGGTACTTCCCCGGATGGACCTGCCCATTCGTGCAACATTTAAAAAAAAATATATGTAGGTACTTATGTACGCACATACTTATGTATGTATAAATATGTGTACAAACTTATGTACGCACGTAAGAAATTTTACTGCGTAACACCCATCAACTTAATCATGTCGCTGTCGGTGTACGCGCGCATCGTAAAAATTTTACTCTCATATTTTTTCAAACGGACAAAAAAAGTTTAATTTCGAAAGTAAATTAATTAATTTATTAGTTTAGAAAAATAATTAATAATTAAAAAATAATAATATACAATCTTCATATAACAAAGTTATACGTTCATTACACTATACCCTGTAATATTAACATAGACAAAAGGGTCGTCTTGCTTAATCGTGAGAGGCATCGAGTAATGGATAAGAACACATAACATTGTAGTGTGAACTGCCTAATGCGGTAGGTTCTCGACAACTTCGATTCCACGATTCGTCAAGTGAGATGAAATAAGCCAATTCGTGTTGAAATTACTCACGGATCTAAGTAGCGTGAAACAACCGATATTAAATTAAAAATGTGGCTACTAGTGCAAGCTGGTTAACCAATGCTTACTTAAATACCGGATGGGTATCTTACGCATCCGTTATTTAAGTAACATGTTGTGCAGGAAATAGTTGATGATGAATTAAAATTGGATATCAATATGTGAATACCCATATAAATAGCTAAATTCCAAATAATGCCGAGATCGATATAATGCAGATGTCGAAAGACAAAATACGCGTGAAAAGACAAATGAGCATTGTATTCATGTATGTAATGAATAAAGTTACCGATAAAAACATTCACCATAGTATAAATAAATCAAGTTGAACTGCTTTTGAACCGGTTGACCTTCGAACAAGTCGTAATTAATTTAGTATAAAAGCTCTGCGAAAAATACCGTACTTATCAGTAAATCGTAAACTTTCTACGATCATGTTCTCAAAAGTATGTTTCTAGATCAATATCGACTAAATCATAATTGTGATAAAAATATTAACTATGTTCGCAATTTCAATACATGTTTTTAACTAACTTATACTCGAACTTATACCTGAACTAATATGAGAAATTTATTTCAGATTCTTGCTATTAGCGCCGTGCTGGCAGTGTCGGCAGCTGGCCTTTTACCCCAGCCTCACTACTCATCGGCAGCAGCTGTCTCCTCCCAAAGCATCCTGCGTCATGACCAGCCCCAGGCTATTCGAGCGGCTCCCTTAGGAATCCACGCTTCTCCCCTCGCTTACGCTGCTCCTGTTGCCGCATACGCCGCTCCCGCTCGCATCGCCACCGGCCACGCCGTATCCTCCCAAAACATCTTGCGTCATGACCAGCCCCGTGCCGCTTACGGCATTGCTCCGTTAGCATACGCAGCTGCCCCGGTGCGTTACGCCGCGCCCATCATCAGTCACGCCGCACCTGCGACGAGACTCATTGCTACCGCTCAACATGAGGAATATGTAAGCTAATACGACAACAATATATCACAATATGAAAAATAATTACTGTTGAGGATGAATCTTAATTTTAATATCGCTTAATTTTATTTCAGGCTTACCCACGATACGATTTCTCTTACTCTGTTGCTGATGGACACACTGGTGACAACAAGTCCCAGCAGGAAAGCCGCGACGGTGACGCCGTTCACGGCGAGTACTCGCTCCTGGAGGCTGACGGTTCGGTGCGCAGAGTACAATACACCGCAGATGACCACAACGGCTTCAACGCAGTAGTCAGCAACTCAGCCCCCGCGCGCCATGTTGCCCCTGCCCCCGTCATCCTCGCCCATCATTAAATGTTTAACCGATAATTCTAGTCTCCTCGTGTGTAAATTATTTAATTTAATAATGAAAACTTTCAGTAAATTATGTGAATACTAAATATCTTTCTTTTATATTTTATATATATCCTTAACCTAGTGATTTTGTATGGAGTACTCAACTGTTGAAATTACATAAAATTTAAAGGCCTTTGTCCAGTATCTCTTAAATAGGTGTCCCTATTGTCAGACAGATTATTTAAATAAAATCGAGCTTGGCGTCCTACGTACTCGACAAATGATAACTGTTATCGCCTCGGTCACACAGCCACGATAATTCAACATAACATGAAAATAACACTAGGGATCTCTACCTGTATTTCTTGTTCTAAATTGTACGTGTTCCTTTTACAATGCATAACACATTTAAACCAAAGAGATACACCATGTATACGATGAATATTTACTGAAAACGTAAACCGTTCTATTTTTAAAACGACATAGCATTTATGCTCGGATATATTATAAATGAGAAAAAGTCTTAGAAATATCTGTCACCATCTTTCTTAATCCACCTAGGTGGCGTCAGAACAAAGTGTGAGTCATGTTATGTCATTGGTTTGAATTTTTACGACAGGCCTCTTATCTGACGTCACGCCTTGGTAATAAACACCCATATCCAGGAGAATATCTGTGGGACACACAAGTACTTGTCTCGAGTGGAAATCGAACATTTGACCAGCACCGAAGCCAATTGCCTGGCAATTGCGTTACTGCATTATTTAGAAATAGAATGAAGATAACAATTTAAAAAAAGCAATCATAATTGAACTAAGCAACATACAGAAATAATAAAAGAAACTGTAGATTTAGCCGGGAATAAACTTACTACTAGTTCTGCAGAAGCTTTTAAACATACCCAAAAATATTGTTTATAATAAAATTTTGCCACAAACAGTTAGGACGAAAACTTTTGAATTTAGTCTCTACACGGAAACTTTTAAACATATGGATGGACCTATAAACTTACACTGTATAATCTACTTTTAGCCTTTGAGGCTTAAAATAAATTTATAAAGGCTTGTTCATCTTGTCGGCTGGCGTTTCTTCCCAAACCCGGCCTACATTCCAAAATTTTTTATCTTTTATATTGTTGACCAACCTTTTACATTGTGTACCTAAGTTGAATAACTTTCGAATATATTTCGACTTTGTCCCTGATAAAACTACTGACCAATGCTGCTCCGTCCTACGACTTTCAGTTTATGAAACAGGGCAATAAATGTTTTAAATTTATAACTAACTAATATTACTCTCGTTTCAGCCAAATTGATATTGACCTGACCGGATAGCTTAACGGTTCAATAGTTTTGTAGTAATTTAATTACAAAATACACAAACTTAAAATAAAGTACAATCTAAACGCTTTACAGAACTTATTTTTGATAATACATTGACCGACATACAAACTGCATCCGAGGACAAATGACTTGTAAATAAATGTTTTTACCGAACATGTGTATTATTTTTTAAACCAATTTAAATTTAAAACTAGGAACCGATTTACGACCTGACGGCGTAGGTTCACGTAGCCCACCTTCATTACGTAAAGCTTATAGAAAACGACAAATTATTTTTGTAGACTAAAACGATAAGCAGTACAAAAATCAGTTTAATTCAAAAATTAGCTTTAACAATTAAAAAAGTAACCAATTACAGTTTATTTTTTCAACTTATACGAAGTTGTTCACGTTCTTTTATTGCTTTCAATAGGCTTCGCACAGACTTGACAAGGTTTTATAAACGATTTTAGAGAACATTGTTACATTCTTGAGTCAGTGCTATTCAGAATGCCACTACTGTGGTAGTTGTGGGATTTTATTAATGCACGGCTCTTTGTAAATTGTCCCAAAGTTATCGTTGGTTCCTACATCAATATACCACCCCAAACCATACAGAATTCGCCTCCAATAGGAAGGCGCTCCTTAATGGAGCTTTGAGCGTATCGTTCTCCACTTGGACAATAGACTCTTCCACGACCATCTCAACTACATAGATATACCCTACACTCATGAAAGACATCCGTTGCTCTCAATCCAATTAAAGTGTTCAAGTGCAAAGAGCAAGCGAGCTTTTCTGTGTGCTGCAGACAAGTTTGGACCATTAGCTGGTCTAAAGGGGAAAAAAGCCCCCTCGTTCAGCCTTCTTCTAAAAGTAAACTTAAAGTCACACCTTATTTAGCTTTTGTTCAATATCATCTGACGTTAAACACAATTTCCTAAATAAGATTTCGCAATAAACCCGTCATTACTAGGGGTAGTTAATCAAGTTCAGTCCGTACCTCGTCCTATTCTTTTAAAAAATTATATCCACAAACCTTTTTTTCTGTATACTCGAGAAACTATAGATTAGTTAAATTTTTAAATTTCTTGCAATCGCTCTTTGGTCCAAACACCCCGCACCAATGCCACAAAATATGCGGCTGGCTAGATTATCGTTGACTATGACATTGTTGATATCATTGTTTGTACCATTTCTTAATAACATGCTTTTATTAGCTTCGCTTGTATATTTTTAAAGGAATCTTCTAAAACTATTTTCATTCTGTACAAAGCACCAGATTAATTTAATTGCACCCTTATCACCCATTACCCTGACCAGGCTTATCATGATTAATGACTTCCGTCCAGAGATGGAGCCTGAGAAATGGCTATCACATCCAATGAAGGCAGCAGGCGCGCAAGTTACCCTCCTGGAACGGGGAAGAAGTGACAAAATAAGTTTAAAAACTTACTTATGTACGCACGTAAGAAGTTATACTCCTTTAGCCTAACAAAAGAAAAATAACTTGTCAACCAACTTCGTAATGTCCATTTTTGGGCGTAAAAAATAAATTTCATAATAAGAATAAAGAGTGATGTAATAGTTAATGGTTAGTAAGTGGTTAATGTCACATTTATTTTATGCTAAAGGAGCGTCGGGTGCTTGAAATCTATTTTTATAATATTTTATCCTTACTACTTTATCTATATATTTATATTTACAATAATGCAGAATTAGTTTAAGAGTGTAATTCAAAAAAGCCAACGCTTTTTTACAATGAAATAAATTATCTTCATAATCGCTTAATTAGAATATTGAAATTTATTTTTAAGTTTTTTATTAAGTTTACCATTAAATTGGAATACCGATTATAACACTTCCACTTCTTGTATGTAATACTTTATGACCTGTCGACCTTGAGTTCGCAAAACTAAGTCACTATAAAAGCTCCAAGACAAATGCAGAACTTGTCAGTCGATCATTGAACTCAAATTAAAATGTTCTCTAAAGTAAGTCTCGTATAAATCATCACTTTATTTTAAAGTGTAACGTAAGAAAGAAAAACTTGCTTTATTTCAAACGTCCTATAAAGACAATCATAATTAACTACGGTGTTGTTACAGATCCTCACTCTGAGCGCCGTATTAGCGGTGTCTGCGGCAGGACTATTGCCCCAGCCTCACTACTCATCGGCAGCAGCTGTCTCCTCCCAAAGCATCGTGCGTCATGACCAGCCTCAGGCGATTCGTGGGGCTCCCTTAGCAATCCACGCTGCTCCTCTCGCCTACGCGGCTCCTGTTGCCGCATACGCCGCTCCCGCTCGCATTGCCACAGGCCACGCCGTGTCCTCACAAAACATCGTGCGTCATGACCAGCCCCGTGCCGCTTACGGCATTGCTCCGTTAGCATACTCAGCTGCCCCGGCGCGTTACGCCGCGCCTATCATCAGCCACGCCGCTCCTGCGACGAGACTCATTGCTACCGCTCAACATGAGGAATATGTAAGCTAATATGACAACAATATCATTATCACAAAAATAGAAATAATTACAGTTGAAGATGAATCTTAATTTAATATCGGTTAATTTTATTTCAGGCTTACCCACGATACGATTTCTCTTACTCTATCGCTGACGGACATACTGGTGACAACAAGTCCCAGCAGGAAAGCCGCGACGGTGACGCCGTCCACGGCGAGTACTCACTCCTGGAGGCTGATGGTTCGGTGCGCAGAGTACAATACACTGCTGATGACCACAATGGCTTCAACGCAGTAGTCAGCAACTCAGCCCCCGCGCGCCATGTTGCCCCTGCCCCTGTCATCCTCGCTCATCATTAACTGTTTCACTGATATTCTAGGCCCCTCGTCATGTGTAAATTATTTAACTTAATAACGAAAAATTTTGATTAAATTATATAAAAACTAAATATTTTTATTTACATCTACAGATTGTTTACCATAAGATCATTAATGATTTTAATTAATATTGTACATTGAATACTAAGCACTCCTTTACGTGAGTCAACAAAATAGCTTCAAACAAAATTATTATTAATAACCAAAAGTGATTTCGGGCTGCAACGGGGCTAAACTTGTATGTACACCCATTAAATCAGTCATAATTGCTCGAATTCCCAATAGCTTACAAAGACAGTGAGTAAAAATCTGCTGCTCGCTTCTAAAGTTTGCTCAAAGTTTCACAACTTATAGTTAATGCTTCCGATTCAAAATTTAAAATGTATTGTTGATATAAAGATGAACAAGATGAACAAGTGTTCTGTGTTGAAAACTAAAATATACAAATAATATTGACTTTGGCCCGCGATCAACAAAGTTGAACAAATTATACCCAAGAATAGAGCTTTGGTACTCTCAGATAACCATATTATCATTTTAACAATTACCTATCCTCAGAACAACTGAGTTATACGAGAATAATTGCTAAACCACTAATTTAGAATAAATAATAACCAAAAATAGCGGATAACCTCAAAATGGTGTAGAAATGTTATTATAGCCGAGCAACCAATCGTTTATTGTGCACAATGCATGTCAGTTAACAGACTCAATATCTTTATTTACTCAGAATATTCTATCCTTTAAGTAAAGATTTTTATGGGTTACTGAATTATTGAAATTACTAACATGAAAATTATAACGACGTGAATGGTGCATTTTCGCATATCCACTGGTTTACCATTAATAATATAGTGTTAAATGCCAATAAAACCGTTTAACAACTTTTAAGTTAAACGGTTTTATTTTATGTGCACTGAAAACTAAAATATTGTATTGTCATCTAAATTTAATGTGTGTACCAAATTTCAGATCAATCTGACAACGGGAAGGTACTTAAATTTCAATTTCTAATTTTGACCCAAATAAATAAACAAATTCCGTACGAGTCGAGCTAAATAAAACCGTTTAAAAAATTAGAGACTTTTTACTCTTTCCAGTGTAAGAAGGCAAAATTTTAGTTTAATGTTAAATAGCGTAACCCTTAACCCTGTTCATTCTGCTGTATTCTTGGGAATTTCAGTAGATTCAGAGATCCAGTGGAACCCCATATATCATTTCTTGCGAATAGGCTTCGCTTTTTTTGCTATTAGAAAGGTTCGACAGCTAACAGACGTCCACACTGTCATTGTTTACTTCAGTTATTTTCTCAGAATCTCGTCGTCTTGTTTTTCATATGACATAAATTCTATATTTTATTCTTCAAAAAAGACCTGCCCGAGCAATCTATAACATTGGAGCCCGGAATACACTCAGAGAACTTTTTAAAGAAATTAATATACTCTCCTTGCAGTCTCAATATATTTATTGTAATAATTTGTATGTTAAACATAATCTCAATAATTATCCAAAGAACAGTGACAGAAATATACTAAATACTAGAAATAAGGACAAACTAATTAACACCACTGCTTTGACTAAAAAAATTAAATAGGTCGTTCATGGGGCAAAGTATGTATGGCATTTGTAATAAAACCCCACAGTCGATATTAAGTCTGCTACTTGACTTAATATCGATTGTAAACGTAGAATTATAAGTAAACTTATGGCTGAAGCATATTATAACATTGTGGAATATCTCGACGACGCCAATGTGTGGAGTTAATACTGTTGATACTCACGTAGCCTAAAATAAGAAAATTATTATTATATCCTTACTAATACTATAAAGACGAAAGTTTGTATGTATGGATGGATGTTTGTTACTCTTTCACGAAAATACTACTGAATGGATTTTAATGAAACTTTACAATAATATAGCGTATTATAACATCAGAATAAAACATAGGCTATAATTTATTTACATATTTTATGTATATCTGTCTTACTGTCTTAATGTTACACCTTTAGCCTAATCTACGCAGACGTAGTTGCGGGCAGCAGCTAGTATATGATTTATTGTAATCTGGTAAACAAAGAGCAACTGTTGCATTTCTTGCCGGTCTCTTCCCAACAGAAACTAGCGTGCGAATTGGTGGTAACTTACTTACGAACTTATACATTAATTATTTATGTAAAATTTTACGTTTCATAAGACGCGCAAGGGTCTATTTGAATAAAGAAATTTTGAATTTGGCAATGGAACCCACGACCCTCAACACCGAGGCCAATAGCTTATCAAGTGCGCCACTGCGTCATTTCGAGTAAAGAAAGCAATATTAAAAAGTTCGATCATAGATGATCTAAACAACTTACAGAAATGATAAAACAAATTGAGGATTTAGCAAGGAATAAATTTACTACAAATTCGGCAGACGCTTTTAATATTATTATATAAAATTTTATCACGAAAAGGCGTTAAGTAGAACAAATTTCATCTGATCATAGCGATCTAATAATAATAATAATAAACACCCTCACGGAATTAGATTCTAAAACTTTTTCTTTTTTATTATTTAAGCCCAATATCTGTTAAACAGTACATATATTTATAATTTAAAATGGTCCGGGGTTTCAATATAAATCTCAATAGCTTGCAAAATCGGTCAGCATTAACACTGCTACGTTTCTAAGGCTTACTTGAAGTTACATAGTTTACAAAACTCCGTCATAGGCAGCCTTTATAAAGCAATAGAAGATTTTTTTAACTTAAAGTTGTAAAAACGTAGAGAGCTTTTAAAAGTCAGAACTTAATAACCTTCATCATCATCATTCTGTATACATTAATTGCAGGAACAGTAAGTACTTCAACAATGCCTTAAACTATATACCTTCCTCCGCATTCGCTTTGACCCGCTTAATGAAGGTACTCGACCGTCGTGAGCCCCTATGTCGACTTCACCGTCAAATTTATTTTTTCCCATACAAAAATGTCTAGCATTGCAACATCCCTCGCTGCGACTCTCAGTTCATGGAACAGATCAGTGTCGTCTTAGGGCCATAACGGATAGAATCAACTTTTTTACTTAATATCCAGCTAATATCATATCATACTCGCTTGGTTCAGCCTAACATGGATGCGAGCTTTGATAGTGACAAAATAATATTCAGATGAACTGATTGCGCAATGTTTAAATAAATTTGTAATCATGATTGCACTTTACACAAATTTTTTTTGGTGAGGAAGCTACCATGTCCACTACCCCGAAGATGATAGTATCCACGGATTGGAAGTGGACTATATGATTTGCGATGGGGGTAAAAACAAAACCAAATATACTGCAAATATCCTTGTCGCACTGCGGGGAAGTAAATAAGCAAAGATATTGTGCAGTTGATATAAGAAACTAAGCAATAATGCCGGTTAGAAAGACTAGTACACATTTTGCACCCGATGCGGGCCTTCTGTCTTAAGAGTGCACATGCGACAGGAATTTATGATGGAGTAGGATGACGATAATATCGGGTACTTGCAGCTTGATAATCAACTAGCCAATCAGAAATACTTATTGCATTCACCAATAAAAATCACGAATACTTTAAGTGCAATCTACAGGAGTATAAAGATAGAGAACGACAACTGCTTTACAGGGCGTACTTAGACGAATATTACCCAAACTATATCACCATACAACCAGATAATACACCATCAGATGAACCGCTTGATCGTTTGCTTCCTTTTCCAAAAACATATCATTTTATTAGAAGATACGCAGCGGTCATTAAAAGCGGTAAGCAAAGATCCAAGTTGGTCTTCATCATCTACGAGTACCATGAATATTGTTGGCAAAATTTGGTGTACCATATTGTGCAATTACAGAAATAATTAAATATCTTCGACACTGAAATTTTCTTGCACACATATTTGGACATACAAAAAATATAATTTATGTCTTAACAAGTAAAGTAATGTGTGATACCAATAATAATACTTTCATGGTAGCTTACAATATGTTGTACGCACTACTTTATGACATGTCGACCTTCAGGCCGCAAATCTGAGTCACTATAAAAGCTTCGAGACACAGGTAGGACTTATCAGTCGATCATTAAACTTAAACAAAAATGTTCTCTAAAGTAAGTTTCGTATTATTATATCATTATCAATAAATATCGATTAAACACATTCTACGACTTATGATGTAATAACTTTCTTTATTTTAAATGTCCTATGATCTTTTCATAAATAACAACAGTTGTTTTTACAGATCCTCGCTCTGAGCGCTGTATTGGCGGTTAGTGCGGCAGGACTATTGCCCCAGCCTCACTACTCATCGGCAGCAGCTGTCTCCTCCCAAAGCATCGTGCGTCATGACCAGCCCCAGGCGATTCGTGCGGCTCCCTTAGCAATCCACGCTGCTCCTCTCGCCTACGCGGCTCCTGTTGCCGCATACGCCGTTCCCGCTCGCATCGCCACCGGCCACGCCGTGTCCTCACAAAACATCGTGCGTCATGACCAGCCCCGTGCCGCTTACGGCATTGCTCCGTTAGCATACGCAGCTGCCCCGGCGCGTTACGCCGCGCCTATCATCAGCCACGCCGCTCCTGCGACGAGACTCATTGCTACCGCTCAACATGAGGAATATGTAAGCTAATATGACAACAATATCATTATCACAAAAATATAAATAATTACAGTTGAAGATGGATCTTAATTTTAATATCGCTTAATTTTATATCAGGCTTACCCACGATACGATTTCTCTTACTCTGTCGCTGACGGACATACTGGTGACAACAAGTCCCAACAAGAAAGCCGCGACGGTGACGCCGTCCACGGCGAGTACTCACTCCAGGAGGCTGATGGTTCGGTGCGCAGAGTACAATACACCGCAGATGACCACAACGGCTTCAACGCAGTAGTCAGCAACTCAGCCCCCGCGCGCCATGTTGCCCCTGCCCCTGTCATCCTCGCTCATCATTAACTGTTTAACTGATATTCTAGTCTTCTCGTCATGTGTTAATTATTTTATTTATTAATGAAAACTTTCATTAAATTAATATGAATACTGAATATCTTTATTTACTCAGAATATTTAATCCTTTTACTAGTGATTTTGAATGGGGTAGTAAACAATTGAAATTATATGAAAAGTAAAGGCCTTTGACGCTCTTATCAGTTACATATTTTCGATGTACAGATATTGTCAGTCAAGTCACCTGTCTCTTATTTATATTTAGATAGAGTTTTTCAAATAACGTACTCTCCATCTTATTTGTGTATACATAAATGTATAACGATAAAACAAATTAGATCAAAACAAGGTATTTTTAGCTCGATCTCATATCCTCTATAATTGCATTGAAATATTATTTGAAACCGGTCCGTTTGATAAGCGGTGAAGTTATTCGGTAACAGTTTGCAAAACACCATTTTATTGAAAAGGCATTAATGAAGGACCATCTCTTAAACATTATTCACAAGCTTCAAGAATTGTTTATGATAGCCTTAAAATTTGATAGCTAGTCTCCAGTAAACCGTTTCAGGGCATCTCCCACTTTCAGAACAAAATGATCTTTTCTGCAATATATTTTATTTATGGAGGGTGTTATTATTTAACGATATTTGATAATAGTATATGTGATCAATTTTACATGATAAATTATAAATCATGGCGATCAGTAATAAATTATGTCACTTCTAGATTTTGATAAGGCACTTCTAGATTTTGAGGGAAAAGACCTTTTTTTAAGATAGTAGGTACTCGGTTGTTTTTAAGGGAGATACTACTATCCAAAGTTTTATTATAAATAAAAAGGGAGATACGGATATTTAAAAATGTTAAAGATGTCGATTTTTCAACAAAAAACTGTTGTTCTACGTGAATGAATTTTCAATTAAATTCTTTTAATTTAGTTTTAATTGTGTTTTAGCTTTCAGTCAGTAGAATATTAAAGCTTCATCGAACCCAGAACTCGTGGGATTGCCAAAACCCGCAAGTTTGATTCGATCCTCTGCAGTGCGTTAGGGCCGAACATAACGCCCGGTTTCTGAAACACTGATCATCGTCGAAGTTAACTAATCAGCTGTAAAAACCGGGCGGCTGTTTCATCGCGTGCTTAGATTTTTTAGAAATAATTACTTATTGTTAAAAAAGAAACAAACAAAAATTCACTATTTGTTGTAGTTTATATTTTGTTTTTTTGATTTAGTTTGATTTAGATGTTCGTTACGAATGAGTACAGGAAACGTCGTAAGGTCAGCCTAAGGTACTTAACTAACAAATGTCATAGTAAGCCCGTAAAACCTCTTGCTTTGGCTTGATTATTTGTTCTACTGCAATGTATGCAAAAAGAAGTTAAAATATTTAATTAAATATCATGCTTGAATTTAATTGATCGGGATCAAAATGCGTAAAATGCATTTTTTGAAATATTATTTTAACTTTATAAAAGTCTAAGAAATGTAACAAGCTACGTTAATAACAGTTTCTAGATTCAAATATATATTATGTTAGCTTCTGTGTCGAATTTATGATGTACTAGATTTCAGTGAAAAAAATTATACTTTTTAAAATACGTCAAAATTAATTAAACCATTTTAAGTAGGTTGTAAACATTTTTTTGGTTGAACAAAAGCTTGAAACATGTTGGATAAATGAGATTTAATCTGTAAAGCTTCAGCCCCAAATAAAAAAACATTGAAACTATTAACACAAGTTAATCCTGCAATAACGTACAATGTCGATTAAAAAATACTAATGGAATATATAAAGATAATTTAAGTAAATATCATCTGCCCATTTTCATAATTAAACATTTTCTTTGAAGGTATAGCCACTTAAAACTTGGCGGGTTATAATGTGATAGGCGAAAAGGTTGAACTGATGATAAGTGAGGACCGCTGTCCATGGACAAAAACAGGCCTGTTGCCTGCCCACTGATGGACTTAAAGCAAAATATATATATACCTTAACTTTACGCCCGTTACTATTTGTGAGGTCTTTGTATTTCTCCAGTTAAACTTGCTTACTCAGGCAATTGTTATGATATCTGCTATTGCTCTTCCGCTGATATAACTATCACATAATTTTCTTATGCAAATTGAAAGCCTTGTATGTATGTTTGATACAATATACTTACTACATACAATACTATCACTACATACAATACTATCACTACTACAGAGTCATGACGTTAACCTTTAACTGTATTAATCTATATATATATATATATAAAAATGAATCCCTATTTCCCTTGGTCACGCCATCATGGTGCACGCTGGACCGAATTCTCTAATTCTTTTTATATAATATTCCTTGAAGTAGGAAGAAGATTCTTACGGAGAGAAAAATTTTAAAAAATACCTGAAAAAGTCTAAAAATAACACTTTTCTATATTCCCGTACAAAAGATTCGTAATATTCAATACTTAAAAGTCAATTTGAACTTAAATACCATACCATAAAGTTTAGGTGTTAGTGGAGGGGTTCCGGGAAGGAAAAACAAGTGAGTGACTGTGGTAAAATGTCACTTTAAAAGTAAACGTCTTTACTGTGCACCACTACATAGTATAAAACAAAGTCGTCTCGCTGTCTGTCCCTATGTACGCTTAGATATTTAAAACTATGCAACCGAGTTTTTTTTTTACTAAATAGAATGATTCAAGAGAAAGGTTTACATGTATAATACATTGCACCCGTGCGAAGCCGGAGCGGGTCGCTAGTAGTTATATAACCTTAAATCAGTAACAGAAAATAATATCTGACAATAATTCAAAGCTAACAATAATTTTATTACTATGGGCGACATTCGAAATCCATCAATTCAACAGCTTATATTATAATATTTTTTATTTAGTTCTTGATTATTTTAGGAAGTAACGTTTATAATTAACACATAAATAAAAATTACATTTTTAAATCTTTATATGTGATAGTAACCTACGACTTTCACCATTGTCGAAATAAATCATGTTAAACTGCTTTTTGACCTGTCAACCTTGAGATCGTTAAAACTGTACTACTATAAAAGCTTTGGGACAAATACGAAATGTATCAGTAGATCACTACCCTCGTACAAAAATGTTCTCAAAAGTAAGTTTCTTTGGAGGAGAATAATTTTCAGAAAAGTCATTACATATTTAAATAAATACATCAAATCGTCATAGTTAACTACATGTATTAATACCAGGCTACGTGCATATTTCAGATCCTTGCTTTGAGCGCCGTTATGGCAGTGTCTGCGGCAGGTCTCTTGCCCCAGCCTCACTACTCATCGGCCGCAGCCGTTTCCTCGCAGAGCATCGTGCGACACGACCAGCCCCAGGCTATCCACGCCGCTCCAGTGGCCATTCATGCTGCTCCCCTCGCCTACCAAGCTGCCCCTATTGCCACTTACGCCGCCCCCGCTCGTATTGCCACCGGCCACGCGGTCTCTTCCCAAAACATTGTGCGTCATGACCAGCCCCGTGCCGCTTACGGTATTGCTCCAGTAGCATACGCCGCACCAGCCATCAGCCACGCCGCACCAATCATCAGCCACGCTGCACCAATCATCAGCCATGCCGCACCAATCATCAGCCATGCCGCACCTGCTGCCAGGATTATTGCCACCGCTCAAAGCGAGGAATATGTAAGTTAGTTATAATGGTTTCATGCCACTTTCTAATATCTACTTAGGTTCATTATAATGTCAAGGATTGATGATTCGGCGCAGCAGTTGCTAATATTGGGTTATGCGTCGTGGTGATTGGCTCGACTTCCACACGGCACAAGTATTTGTGTGACCCACAGATAATTCTTCCAGATTTGGGTGTTACTTTCTAAGGGGGGCTTACGCCAATCAGGCAGCCGGTCGTAAAAAACCTAGCCTACGACTTACGACGTGATTTACATGAACCGACCTCACCTAGGTGGGATAAGAAGGACGATGGTGATATTGTCATTATCATAGCGTATATTGCACTATAATAGCGGACACAATAAAGTAGCATTATATACAAAAAAAATCTCCATTCCCTTTAACTACACGATAACATACATACATTAGTTATGTTTACTTCATTACGAAAACGCTGAAATTTTTTCGACAACGATAATAATCAGTGATTGTTTCTAAGGCCCACCCAAGATATGACTTCGCCTACTCCGTGGCCGATGGACACACCGGCGACAACAAGTCCCAGCATGAAAGCCGCGACGGTGACGTCGTCCACGGCGAATACTCGCTGCTGGAGGCCGATGGTTCAGTGCGCACAGTGCAATACTCTGCTGACGACCACAACGGCTTCAACGCCGTCGTGAGCAACTCAGCCCCGACTCACGTTGCCCCCGCGCCCGCGCGCCTCCTCGCCCATCACTAATTTAAGCAATGTTTATAAACGTCCCGCGCCGCTTTTTTATTTAAATTATTTAATACTTTAAATTAAATAAGGATAATATGAAACCTATTGTATATTTTTATTTATTTTCACGCTGACTATTTCCGGAAGTTACCTGAGTATAATATAATAACTAACATCACCAGTACTATACTCCTACGGCTAATGAACAATAATAAGGACTAACAAAAGTGATCCAGATTGCACAACTGTTCATTAGTCGAACCATCAACTAGCCGACCACCATTCGCGGTATTGTGAATTTCATCCTCACACCGTACAAAAATATGTTTATTCGTAAATAATTGTTTCAAAGCAAAGGTAGTAAGGTTTAGTTATATTTATTATTATTTAGGTTTTATTATTATTTAGTTACATATAGCTCTAGTTTTCACAAATGTATTTAAGACACGTAACTGTTTCATATTAATGTAGAAACAAAGGAACTTTTCACACCCTAAATCCCCCGAGAACCACAAATACGAGTATATACATACATACATTGTGCAGCTAACTAATGCATATTGTGAAGTCATCTAGCTTTCTCTATTAAAGGATTAGAGCATCGTATATACCACTAACAGTGGTCTTCCGTAACCAGCCGGGCGAGTATTTGACTAACTATAATATATTTGCCTTGAGTGATTGTTAAGGCCATTATTTTTACCTTACAAATGTCTTCATTACTTTTTACTGCAGTTTACAAGGAGTTGAAACCTAAGCCTAAATTTTTGATAGGGATTTTTTCGTTAGGGAAAAATGATGAGAGTAAATTTTTACGATGCGCGCGCACACCGTCACTATAAACCGACACCCTGAAGTTAGATAGACATCTACGTATGTTTGCGTGAGAACTGACAACTGTATTCACGATATTTATTTTGTGATATTTAAATAAATCTTATTTAACTAGATAATGCGTTATAACAAAACTTTCAATGTATTAAATGCCTTTTTTCTATTGTTAGTGTCTTTTTTTCTACAAACGTAGAAAAAACGACTAAAATAACGCGAAAGATAAAATTTTTGAAAAGATTTTTATCTTGTTACGCCAAAGAACTATAACTTCTAACGCGTGTACATAAGTACACACACACTTTTATTTCTTGTTATTGTATAAAAATGTAGGCTGGCGGATAGCCAATGCCATTAAGCAGTAAGCTTCCCAGCCCTCGTACGGTGGACCCGGTCTGAGTCTCCACCACTCACCACTTCGACCGCAGACCTGCATCAACTGTGCAGCTTCGCTGAGTCGCGGCGGATAGGGAGAGTAGCCAAACGTAATACCACAACTCCTCTTCCTCCGTAACTCCGCCTTGCTGGTTGCAGAGGACAGGGCGATTGGCTGCACCTCTACTACCCTTAACCACTTATCTGCACCTTCCTCGCTAGAATCCAGAGTAGGCTTAATGAGCCCACTTAGGTCGGGTTTCTTGGGCGTAGGTGCCTCTTGAGTTCACCGTGGATGACCAAGCCACGACTACTAAGCCCCTCGCCACGACAAGGCTGGAACCCGGTTGGAGGGGAGAAAACCATGACTTACTATTTTATTTAAGCAACCGATAATCTTCAGGCCTCAAAATCTGAATGCTTCGCGACATTTAGTGCACATACTTCACAGAATGTAATCACTACGAGACATAATAAAGTAAAATTGATCATAAAATCTATTGATTAAAAATAAACACCAAAAATTTAAATATCAACATAGTATTGTTGGTGGGTCTGTTATTGACCGTGTATTTTGTTAACCATTTAGTCTGGTAGTATCGAATTCACATAAATTATTGCGAAGATTGCACATAGATACAATAGGGTACAGAATCATTAACCATGAAAGGTAAAACCACGCCTTCCAGTTCTGCTAGTTAAATATATATAGGTCTAGCGGTAAGGCCATGCAATAGTCCTCACTGTTGCACAAATTGGCAGTTCCATCCGGGTAAGTAACACGACCTCATAGAAAACCGGCATGAATTAGAACTGTTACACTTCTACGTTTCGTCTGATGAGTGTGGTGTGTGGCAGCTCATCTGCAACGATTCGGGTGTTGCAAATGACAATGGGTGACGGTTATCATTTAACATCAGGTGAATCGTCGGCTCCTTTGCATCTTTTCATATGAATAAAATGCCAATTTGGCTATATTACCTGATTTCAAATGAGTGAATGAAATAATTATGATTCAATAAATTATGTTTATTTCAGTTGTTTAAAACTTCTTTGTATACTATATAGTTGCAATTTTATTATTTGTTACCAAAATAAATTGTCTTTCAGGAGTTCCAATCTGAACACATAAGCCAACATTTAACTGCCCATGGAAAAAACTCTGCACTGCTTTCTCGTCTCATTTAGACGTTGAGAAAATTTCAATTTTGCCAACGTCTAAATATGATAGGAATATCACTCAATAGATTAAATTGTCACGTTTATATACCTATGTCGTATTAACTTCTTTACTAATCATCCAAATTATATGAAGTAAAATAAGTCTTTTGTTTTAATCGGTTGAGTCAATTTTTTGTCAAATTTACTTTTTAGGGTTCCGTACCTTAAAATATAAAAAAGGAACCCTTTTAAGATCACTCTCTTGTCCATCTGTCTGTGTGTCACCATCGATTTTCTCAGAAACGCGTGGACCAAGTTGAAATTTATACCAGATACTGAGGTCTACAGTCCCTATTAGGTGTCAAATGTAAAATCAAGGTCCAGGATCAACATGATAATAAGATATGGGCAAATTTAGATTTTCTCGAAAACTTGTAAGTACCAAAATTTACCTTTATTTGTGCTGTAAGACCTATGATATATATATATATATATATATATAGACCTATGGAACCTCTGTATCTGGTATAAATTTTAACTTGCAAGGTCCACCCGTTGCTGATAAAATCGGTGGTGATTATTTTCATTATTTTATTTTGACGGCATAATGGGTACGGAACCCTCGGCATTACATTTATTTTTTTAAAATAAAAAAATAACTTATTGTGACTTAAATATAAAATTCGTAATTTTTTGTAGGCTTATATTATCATGCTCTACAACTCTTTTCTTTAGAACTCAATCATGTCTCTCATCGTCAAGGCAGCGTTCATATGATACGTTTGCGTTCGATTACGAAAAAGTATATCCCATGACACTCACAAATGTGTCTTTCTAAAAAGTAGAATTTCCAAAATCGGTTCAGCTGATCCAGAGATTAACCTCAAAAATTCACGGACTTTACTTATTTCTACAATCTCATTAATTGTGTACCAAGATATTAGCACAGTTGGATGTTTAGATTATTAGTTAGGAGTTGTTTTAATATGCAATTACAAGTTATGTTTATAATTTGTTGCAATTATGCCCGTATATCGCTATTGTTGTTATTAATTCGTGCTATACCGCAGGAAACACATAATCATGACTTTGATATTAAAAGCTCTGCCTTTCTATGTGTAACTCCACAACGCGACGCGGAATGTGGATTGGCGAAACAGTTATAAAATCGAAATAAAATCAAAGACAAATGGACTTCGATTTTATAAATTAAAGTCAAGCGTTGTAAAATGACCCAGAACCCAAAATAACTGACCTTCGGCTGTCTTGGATTCCGGGTCATTTTGTGTCAAGTCATTATTTTCTCTAAAAATTTATTAATAGAAGAAGTAAATACTGGGTATACTCGTATAAACAATGTGAACTAAAAAGTTTTCAGTAATTTGAAATAACAGTGTAAAAACTTGGCAACAGGAGTATGTGAATTTAATGTTTTAAAAAAAAAAAAGAAAAAAAAATTTAACCGTCATTAAAATAATTGGTACATTGAAATTAAAATATTTTTACGGCTTTCTATATAAACTGAGTGATGCACTATCATGGAATAAAATATTTATTATTATATTTTTAATTAATTAAGGAGTTTAAAATAACTTAAACTTTTATTTACTATCGGAATACCAATGTATTGCAATATGTAACTCATTTAATTAGTACCACTTTCACTATAATATTGTCGTTGTTAGGCTACTTTTTGACCCAACGACCTTGTATCCACCAAAATTCTGCCGCTATAAAAGCTCTCGGATCACTGCGACCTGTATCAGTTGACTTTTAGTCTTGTGCAAAAATGTTCTCAAAAGTAAGTTTTTTGTTTTATATTATTATTAATCAAGATCTAAACTTGGTGGTCTATAAAGTCTAATAATGTAGTTATGTATATATATACCACTTGTCATTCCATAAAAACGAATATAAAAATTACATGATTTAATATCACTTCACGCTTGTTTCAGATCTTGGCTTTGAGCGCCGTGTTGGCAGTGTCTGCGGCAGGTCTCCTGCCCCAGCCTCACTACTCGTCGGCCGCAGCCGTCTCCTCCCAAAGCATCGTGCGTCACGACCAGCCCCAGGCTATTCACGCCGCACCTGTGGCCATACATGCTGCACCTGTAGCCGTTCATGCTGCTCCCCTCGCCTACCAAGCCGCTCCTGTTGCCACTTACGCCGCTCCCGCCCGTATCGCTACCGGCCACGCCGTCTCTTCCCAAAACATCGTGCGCCATGACCAGCCCCGTGCCGCATATGGCATTACTCCAGTAGCTTACGCTGCCCCAGCCCACTACGCCGCCCCAGTCATCAGCCACGCCACACCAATCATCAGCCACGCTGCACCAATCATCAGCCACGCCGCACCTGCGACCAGGCTTATTGCCACCGCCCAACATGAGGAATACGTAAGAAAAATTTATTAGCTATCCATCTTGACGACAAAGAAATTTCATAGATTATGACTCTATAAATTTTGTCACAAGCAGTCAATTTTGTATAACTGCAACACATATACTCTTGGAATTGTTGTAATCGATAATAAAGACAAATCCTTTTAAAAATAACTTATCACAACATAGTATAAAAAAAGTCTTCCCGCTGTTTGTCTGTCCCTATTGTATGCTTAGACCTTTAAAACTACCCCATGGATCTTGATGCGGTTTTTTTTACTAAATAGAGAGATTCAAGAGGAAGGTTTATATGTATAATATATTGCACCTGTTCAAATACGGGGCAGGTCGCTAGTTAATAATAAAACACAACTTCTTCATCACTATTTTAGTCAAAGTATAGAGGTTTATGTACTTATGCACTTCCTACACAAAACAATGTTATATAAAAAAAAATGTTGAATTTTTACAAACCACGTTCATTTCAGGCCCACCCCAGATACGATTTTGCCTACTCCGTTGCTGACGGACACACCGGCGACAACAAGTCTCAGCGCGAGAGCCGCGACGGAGACGCTGTGCACGGTGAATACTCACTTTTGGAAGCCGACGGTTCAGTGCGCACAGTGCAATACTCCGCCGACGACCACAACGGTTTCAACGCGGTTGTCAGCAACTCAGCTCCCGCCCGCCACGTTGCATCAGCTCCCGCGCACATTCTTGCTCATCATTGAAAATTGCATTTCTTGCCGTCTTTTAAATTTAGATATTTATACTGAAAGCTTAGGATAAATAAAACATTCAAATTCATACACCTCCTTTTTTTCATGAACCAATTTATTTTTACCTTTTGTGAGTTTATTGTTATTACAACTATATAGTGATAGATATAATAATCAATAAAAATAAAGAATAAGATATATGCTTATATAATAAATAATAATTTCAAGATAAAAACATCTTGAAATTTTAAAAGCGTCGAATATGTTTTGAGCGTATATCATGGTAAAAAGGAACGATACACATTTTTAAGTGTATGTTTCCTCACCTTTTAAGTTCATTGGCTCATCGCCGCAGTTTCAGCTTTCCGTACGCCACTACTTTTGTAACGGTAGCTGCGAAAGTTTGAGCTTGGATTAACAATAATAAAACCGTTTAAAAACTTTTAAGGTAAACGGTTTTATTTTATGTTTTTTTTTTGTTAATTTTTTTTTGTTAATATTGTATTGTCATCTAAATTAAATGTGTGTACCAAATTTCAGATCAATCTGACAACGGCAAGGTGCTTAAATTTCAATTTCTAATTTTGACCCAAACAAACAAATTCCGTACGGGTCGAGCTAAATAAAACCGTTTAAAAAATACTCAGAACCATAGCTTTAATTTAGGGATTCCCATTGATAATCTCAGCCACGTAATGAAAATTGAAGTGAATAAAAAAACAACAGACTGTTTATTTTCCATAAAATGCTCTCTCATTTCGCATATCCAATAACATTTTCTTTCCATTTAGTTACACTTCTCTCCGACTGTGACCGTTTGAGTAACAAATAGTAATGTACCCCATTTCTAAGGCATATTTTAAATATATTCACACAAAAATAACATATCCTAACATTTTTGTCATATATGCCTTATATGCCTTGAATGTCATAAATATTAAATAAAAGGCGCAGCGGCTCCCGCTGTACTACAGCCTGAAATGAAAGTATTATGCATTCACATTTCATCTGGTGAGTGAGGTGACCGGGGCCTGTTTAATGCTTGGCAACGCATCTGCCTATATAATAAAACCTTCCAGTGTTAAATCTGTTCATGGGCGGCGGTAATCACATACTATCAGGTTAGCCTCCTGCCTTGTTTGCCCATTTTTTCCATAAAAAAATGGAATTCCCTTATTGCACATTCTTGTAAATTCTTCAGATTTTTATTTTAGAAATTAAAAACTATTATGCCAATTGTTCATAAATTGAGAGAAAGAGCTATTTATTAGTATATATTTAACGTAAAATGATCTCCAGTTTGAGTAAACAAGAAAATGAGTAAACAATTAATTCGCTTGTGATTTAAACCAATAGCATCATTAAACTAAACCCCAAATAATAATATTCAGTCATCCACCGCTTTTGACGTCAATTTACATTTTTTCACCAATATAATTATATTATAACATCATTTATAAGTATACAATTCCAATCCAACCTTGGCAGAAGCATTCTTGTAATATTCAGGCATCAACTTGATACTTTAGCTTTCCATTTTTCTCTCCTTAGTAAACAGTGCCTATGTATTTTTTCCCAATCTCTCTTAATTTTCTCTAAGGCACACCAACGTTCAAAGATTCAGGCGTTTGTTTAAAATAAATTGGCGCATTGAATCATACGATATATTTGAACATACATGATCAAAAACTTCAACGCCGTTGTGAGCAACTTCCCCTGTGCACCATGTTGCCCCCGCACCACACATGTCCTCGCTCATTATTAAATTCACAATACGATTCGAGTTACCTGACATTGGTATAATTTAAGCATGAATTTAAGCAATCGGTATACGTAATAAATATTAAAAATAAACATTAAAAAAAAGTCTAGGGATTTTTTTGGAAGTCCCAGGCTGAACGAAACCCGTAAATCAAGCAATAACACGCTGCATCACCATCGCCGCATCGGGAGGTACACGGTAACACGAAAACCCTGTCATCCCCGATTTTTCCGTGACTGTGGCCTTCTAGGCGTCCCGTTCTCATGACATAGTGGTGGTATTCCGTCGTGGATTCATTCGCCACCATGTGAACACATATCAAAACGACTATATAGACAATAGTCCCAGAGACGCCTGTCGTAAGGCGTGTCCACTGAAGTGTCAAACATATCACTGTTCTTTAATTAGCGGTGGGCTGATACAGCCTTCACTCGCACTCAAATTCATTATCAACCCATTGTAAACTTCACCCAACATCCTCACCGTTCCCGTTTCCATCGGAAATTACGAAAAGAAAAAGAAATAAACAAAAATTTGTATTGATTATCAAATTACGAAAATCAACGATAGATAGGCAACATGAGACCACGTTTTGACATACATATATTAGTGCCCGGTTTTGGAAATTACTGTCTGTAAACGTATAATTTTATCTGATCATTACAAAAATCAAATAAGGATATATCTAGTAACATGCTTCTTTTACCCAATGTTACCATCAGATATTCAGATAATTCCAATAGACCGCATTCAACACAATAACTTTAGAAAACGAAGCGATAACATCCTGACTTCAAAATCCAATGAACTGATTATATTAAGCAACTGAACTATTAAGCTCTTAAAGGTTTGTTTGTTAATAAATGGATTTGATTAGTTACTAAATGGAAAATAAAGATAAACTTAACACAACCGTCAAAATATCATTGGGATTTTGTTTTTGACCAAGCACCATTATTAGAATCATAATTATGCATACTTATAAAGTTATAAATTTACCTAATGTTCCTTTCATTAATAAACCAAACTACTCTATCCAAATTGTAGCAAGATTATTTTACTACGTTGTCCACTGCAATTTACCAGATTTGGTATCCCTTCGAAATGTTCTCATACATGTTGATTTCGGTCATCAGATACTCGTTGAGAACTCCGGTTGATCGATTATTGTGAAATTGAGGGTAACAGCCCGGATACTTAGGTGACGCTACTAGTACTTGTGTAATATAGATTTTTTTTCTAAATATTTTTGATTTCTAAATATATTAGAGGACTTTCTTAAAAATTCAACCGAATTGAAAATCATTCTAGACTTCTCTAAGTGAAACAATGTTCAACACAAGTCTTGAACATTTTATTTGAAATTGAATCTTACTCATCATTGGTTTATTTATTTCATTCACTATTAATGTGTGTATTCTAGTTACTATACACTTCATTAAGAATTATTGATTTTGTCAATGAAAATAATTAATTTTAAAACGTAATTTAAAAGCAGTCTATTACACATGTCTATGGATGTTGAAAAGTACAGAAAAGGTAGTCCAAAGAAAAGTTTTGTTTAATGTACATACTCGTGTAAATATTATATTTATTTATATTTACAAAAGTATAAAAATTGGTTTCACATCTTATTTTCGACATTGACGTTAAACTTAAAATAAAAAAACAACAGTGAAATTATTAACGAGAAGGAAATTGAAGGTACACTTTAACCTCGAAAACCTTGTAAGAATAACTATTTCCATTAAGATGTACAATTTTTGTTTTATATGAAGAGACTTGAATTTGAATAGAATGCCCCGATGGGTATTCCAGTTTCGTCTTATATTCAACAGAACATTTCGCTTTCACTTAGAGTATAAAAATCTTTTACGAATTATCATAACAATACTCGCATAAATTAATAAATCTCTCTAAACAACTTTTCGCCCGACGACCTTGATTCAGGCAAAGCTCGTTCGGTATAAAAGCTTTACGTTGTGTTTAAAATTCATCAGTTAACTCGTTTGTATATCTCAAGAAACATGTTCCAAAAAGTAAGTCATTTTTATACAATACAAAAATAAATAAATGTAATAAACATAATTCGTAGGGTTGCAAACGTGTTCCCACCTATAAATAAAGTGGGCGGTGGCTACCTCACTCACCAGACGAGATGCAAAAGTGTAACACTTCTATTTTACGCCGTTCTTCTGTAAGGTTAAAGCACTTACCTGGACGAACCTGCCCATTCAAACAACAGTGAACACTGTTGCGTGTCTCTACCACAGTTATTTCTCATTATATATATGGCTCTACCAGTGTCATTTTATACATAATAACTTGCTAATATACATATATATCTTTTATGTTTCCTAGAAACGTTAAGAGTTACAATAACTAGAGAAAAATAAATGATAGATGATAAAAATTATTAATTTTAATCTGGATAATCTTAATTTTTTTTGGGAACGTGGCAATAAAAACACTTGTTTTAAAGATATTGCAATATTCACAGGTTTTAGCTTTGAGCGCCGTATTGGCTGTGTCTGCGGCAGGTCTCTTGCCCCAGCCTCACTACTCATCGGCCGCAGCCGTTTCCTCCCAGAGCATCGTGCGACACGACCAGCCCCAGGCTATCCACGCCGCCCCAGTGGCCATTCATGCTGCTCCCCTCGCCTACCAAGCTGCCCCTGTTGCCACTTATGCCGCTCCCGCCCGTATCGCCACCGGCCACGCCGTCTCTTCCCAGAACATCGTGCGTCATGAACAACCCCGTGCCGCATACGGCATTGCCCCCGTAGCTTACGCCAGCGCCCCAGCACACTACTCCGCACCCATAATCAGCCACGTTGCACCTGCGGCGCGACTTATCGCTACTGCACAACCAGAGGAATACGTGAGTAAAAAGATTATGATTATGTTATAATATGCAGTCATATAATTATGGTTGCACTGTCTAATCGCCTATTATTCCGAATTGTAGGCTCACCC